>CM077675.1:397854661-399104661 GCA_039707655.1 Elymus sibiricus
GATCGATCAGAAAGGATAACTTTAAGGTGGTTTCGTACCCTACAAACAATTTCTTCTTATGTTCTCCCCTAGATAAGAACTTTGGAGTGGTTCTTCGTTGCTTGTTGAGGGATGGTTATGTGATCCAATTATATTAGCATTGTTGAGAGATTGCACTAGCGAAAGTACAGACCCTAGGCCTTGTTTTCAAGCATTGCAATACCGTTTGTGCTCACTTTTGTTACTTGCTACCTTGCTGTTTTTATTGTTACTATTACAAAAATCAATACCTACTATCATTACTACACTTTTATCACCATCTCTTCACCGAACTAGTGAACCTATACAATTTACCATTGTATGTGGTGTGTTGGGGACACAAGATACTTTTTATTATTTGGTTGCAGGGTTGTTTGAAAGAGACCATCTTCATCCTACGCCTCCCATGGATTGATAAACCTTAGGTCATCCGCTTGAGGGAAATTTTCTATTGTCCTGCAAAACTCTGCGCTTGGAGGCCCAACACGAGTCTACAAGAACAAGTTGTGTAGTAGACATCAGAGACTCATGTGTCTAAGCTTGGGATGCCCCAGAAGGCATCCCCTCTTTCATCTCAAATCCATCGGTATGTCACTTGAAGCTATATTTTTATTCATCACATGATTTGAGTTTTGCTTGGAGCGTCGTTTGCTTTTGTTTGCTTTTACTTTCAGTTTGCCACAATCATTGCTTGCTGGACACACCTATTTAAGAGAGACACACCTTCATCATAATTTGTTAGAATACTCTATGTGCTTCACTTATATCTTTTGAGCTTAGCAATTGCTCTAGTACTTCACTTATATCTTCTTGAGCACGGTGGCGTGTAGATTTTATAGAAATGATTTCACTCTCGTTCTTCACTTATATTTGTTTGAGAGTTAATAAATAGTGATGGTAATTTGCATGGGTCATACAGACTAGTACAAAAATATTAGGTATTCAAAGAGTGATAATCAAAACCATCATGTATCACATATAAAGAAATTGTGGGCTAATGATATTGATGTAGTAATGTGAAATAGGTGTGAGTTCATAATTGTTAAACCGTAGAAGTGTCAATATTAAGAGGGGTTGACCTTTTTGTTCATCTAAAAATTAAAGAGGCATGGTGATGATGTGTGAGCATTTCTATTCCTAGTTGAAATCCTAGTGTTGTTTCGGGTCGGAAGCGCGCGATGGTTAACTCCTACCAACCTCTTCCCTCGGGGCATGATATTAGTACTTTGATTTATGATAAACTAATAAAACTTTGCAATAAGTATATGAGTTCTTTATGAGTAATGTAAAACCATGGGCATATGCAATCTCACCTTTTCATAATTTGCTAGCCTCTTCGGTACCGTGCATAGCCCGTTCTCACCTCGAGGATCGGTGCAACTTTCGCCGGTGCATCCAAACCCCGTGACATGATACGCTCTGTTGCACATAAGCCTTATTATATCTTCCTCAAAACAGCCACCATACCTACCTATCATGGCATTTCCCTAGCCATTCCGAGATATATTGCCATGCAAATTCCATTGTAACTTCACATGACTAGTCCGTTCATTGTCATATTGCTTTGCATGATCATATACAGCTGACATAATATTTGTGGCAAAGTCACCTTCATAATGTTTTTGATACATGTCACGCTAGATCATTGCACATCTTGGTGCACTGCCAGAGGCATTCATACAGAGTCATATCTTCATATCAGTTCTCCATGTTGAGTTGTAAGTAAATAAAAGTGTGATGATCATCATTGTTAGAGCATTGTCCCAGTGAGGAAAGAATGATGGAGACGATGATTCTCCCATAAGTCGAGATGAGACTCTTGATGAAAATAAAGATGGGGGAGGCCAAATGAGCCCACCATCCATTCAAAAAAAATGAGAGAAGGGACTTTGCTACTATCCTTTACCACACTTGTGCCTCAAAGTGGCACCATGTTCCTCATGTAGAGAGTATCATGACATATTACTTTCATATGCTAGTGGGAATTACCTATTCATTATTTCAAACTTGGCTTGTATATTCCTACGACGGGCTTCCTCAAATGCCCGAGGTCTTCATTAGCAAGCAAGTTGGATGCACACCCGACTTAGCTTCATTTGAGCTTTCATACACTTATAGCTCTAGTGCATCATTTGCATGGCAATCCCTACTCCTTGCATTGACATCTACCGATGGGCATCTCCATAGCCTGTTGGTACGCCTAGTCGATGTGAGACTATCTTCTCCACTTCCTACCCCTTGGATATCTACCACCATACTCTATTCCACCTAAAAGCAATGTCCAATGGCTCACGCTCATGTATTGCGTGAAGAATAAAAAGTTGATGCATATTGAAAAAGTACGAACCAATTGCCCGACTTGGACACCGTGGTGCTTAACATTTGTATTAATGTGGTGAAGATGGAGCCATGCCTTGCTAATACAATAAGATGAATGGCAGGGTAAACATTTCTTAAGAATCGTATACTTTTAGGAATTCACAATTTTGTTTCTCACACTTTGAATATTGCTATTCTAATATTTGTTGATTCATCTTTTCTCAATGAGCATACTTGAATAAGATTACATACTGGATAGCATGTCACATCAAAAATTCTGTTTTTATCATTGACCTACTCGAGGACGAGCAGGAATTAAGCTTGGGGATGCTTGATAAGTCTCCAACGTATCTATAATTTTTTATTGTTCCATGCTGATGTATTATCATTCTAGGATACTTTTTGGGTCATTATTTACCAATTTATAATATTTTTGAGCACTAACCTATTGACCCAGTGCCCAGTGGCAGTTGTTGTTTTCTGCGTGTTTTTGCCTTTGCAGGTTTACTGTACCAAACGAAGTCCAATTGCCACGAATTTTTTTGATGATTTTTTCTGGACTATATGAAGACCTAGAAGCTTCGGAAGGGAGCCGGGAGGCACACGAGGGCCCCACCACACATCAGGGCACACCCTTATATGTGGTGGCCCCCTCGGGCACCTCCCGAGGTCCCTCTTCGGCCTATAAATTCTCTAATGTTCTGAAAACCCTGGAGGCAGTCCTGAAACCCTTTTTCCGTCACCGCAAGTCTCTGTTCCATCGCGAGGCCATCTGGAGCTCCGTTCCGGCACCCGGCCGGAGGGGGGGGGGGTTGATCACGGAGGGCCTCTTCATCAACCTTGTTGCCCTCATGATGATGTGTGAGTAGTTCACCACAGACCTACGGGTCCATAGCTAGTACCTAGATGGCAATCTCTCTCTCTTATGATCTTCAATACAATGGTCATCGCATATTTGCATTGATCTATCCGATGTAATCCTATTGTGCGGTGTGTTTGTTGGGATCCGATGAATTATGGGTTTATGTTTAGATTATTCATGAAAAGTATTTGAGATGCCTCTGAATTATATTATCTCTTATGTGCATGATCATTATAGCTTCGTAATTCTCTCTGATCTATTGATATGCTTTGGCCAAGTAGATTGATATTTCATCGGTGGGAGTGGTGCGTTGTGGTAGGTTCAACCTGGCGAGTTTCTATATCCCAGTGACAAAGTAGGGGACAAGATGCCTCTTTGTGTTGTTGCTACTAAGGATAAAACGATGGGGTTCATTCATATTGTTTGAGTTTACTTTGTCTACATCATGTCATCGTTCTCCAAGCATTACTCTGTTTTACTTAATACTCGAGATGCATGCTGGATAGCGGTCAATGAGTGGAGTAATAGTAATAGGTGCAGGAAGGAGTCGGCCTATTAGCTTATGGACGTGATGCCTATATATACATGATCATTGCTGTGAACATCGCATAACTATCCGCTTTTCTATCAATTGCCCAACAGTAATTTGTTTACCCAATGTATGCTGCCTACATGAGAGATGTCGCTAGGGAACACTATGGCCCCCGGGTCTATTCACTTATATATTCGCAAACGCTATATTTACCTCGTTTCCTTTATTTACTTTTTATTTATTTTGCCATTTATATTTATCAACAATTATCTAGACAACTCATTTGCTTGCAAATAACGAGATCAAGGGGATTGACAACCCTCCTGCCCGCTTTGCGTGCAAGTTGTTTGTTCATTTGTGTGCAGCCGCTAAAGATGGTTGTCGGTGTCAAAACCGGCGGATCTTGGGTAGGGGGTCCCAAGCTGTGAGACTAGGATCGATGGTAACAAAGGGACGAAGGAGACGATGTTTACCCAGGTTCGGGCCCTCCTATGGAGGTAAAACCCTAAGTCCTGCTTGATTATATTAATGGTATGAAGTTTACAGAGTTGATCTACCTCGAGATCGACTAGCTAAAACCCTAGATGAGTTTCTCTGTCCTACATTCTAAAACCCTCCCGGTTTATATAGACACCGGGAGGGGTGCCTAGGGTTTACACATGATGGGCCTCCTGCCGGGGATGGAAATGTCGATTTCCTCATCTTGACTTGGAGTGCACGACGTGCCTTCGGGGCTTCCTTCTGGAACGTGGAGTCTCTATGTAACCGGCCTCTCCTGTGATAGCCAGAGAACGGCCCATCGAGCCGGCCTATCAAGAGATGGGCCAGCGGCCCGAGGACCCCTTAGTCCGGGACTCCCTCAGTAGCCCCCGAACTAGCCCCCAACGCCAAGAGTCTCAGTACCAGCCGCTTCATATGACCAGAGTCTTCGGCTTGCGGGGTGAGTTCTTCTTCCCTTTCAATGATCGGTTGAGACTAGTTCGGCTTCCGATAACACGTATTTCATCCGATCATATAATTGACCGAACACCATGAATTGCTTAGCCCCGAAGGCCACTCGTCAAAGCGTAAACAGTGTTTTCTGACACCACCTCTGACGAAGAGTCGTGGCCTACCACGACCGCTGAACCAGTTATGAGAACTCGATTCGCGATTCGAGGCCATTTTTACAGTGACACGACTTATCAATGCGCAGATCGTGCTCCGTTTCACACGGGATATGATTAATCTTCATGTGTGCATAACGGCACGCATGTCTTGGGAAGCGGAGGGATTTGCGGCGCGATAAGGGAGGCTAATCGGCGGCACGTCTCATAAAAAGGGAAAAAAAAACCCAAGGCCTATTCACACTTTCCCATTCGCATCCTCTGCCTCCTCAATCTCCCCAAGCTTTGAGAGCCCAGATCCAGTTCTTCCTCGCCCTCTCCTCCGAGCTTAGCCATGGCGGTTTCGGGCTCCAATGGCAAGTGGGAGGCCTCCACGGTCACTGACCAGGATATCCGGGACCTAAAGCAGGCCGGCTATCTCCCCGCCAACGTCTTCCACCGCGCCCCGGAGAAGAACCAGGTGATTCCCACCCCCAAGGCAGGCGAGAGGGTGGTGTTCGTCCCCCACTTCATCCGGGGACTGAGCTTTCTGCTCCACCCCTTTGTCAGAGGTCTCATGTTTTTCTATGGGCTGGACTTCCACGACCTTCCGCCGAACTCCTTCATGCACATATCGGCATTCATCATCATCTGCGAAGCCTTTTTGCGGGTCGAACCGCACTTCGGCCTGTGGCTCAAGGTCTTCAACGTCAAGCTGAAGACCATGGCAAGCGAGCACACGGACTGCGGAGGGGCGGTAATCAGCAAGCTCCCCCGCGTCGAGTGGCCAACCGGCACCTTCATCGACACAATCAAGATCTGGCAGAAGGAGTGGTTCTACATCACCGAGCCAAGGGACGAGAGCTGGGCGACATCTGCCGAGTTCAGATCCGGACCCCCAACGAGGTTGACCTCATGGCTCAGGAAGGGCCTTGACTGGGGGTCGGAGGCTGAGGTGAAGCTGCTGCAGAAGCGCATCACCTCGGTGATCGAGGCCAAGGTGGAGCTGGTGAACGTAGTCCAGGTTATGCTCCACCGCCGTATTCTTCCTTGCCAGCGCCGGGCTTCACCCATGTGGGCTTATCGGCCTGAGGACGAGCCTACCGTGTGCCAACTCTTCCGCACCACCCCTGAGAAGCTGTGGAAGGCTTTGTTCAAGCCTCGGAAAAGCTGGCCGGCCAAGGAAGAGGATTCGGGCCTGAGCACCGATAACCCCCCTACCAAGGTATGGCATAATTTTAATCCATTGATTATGTTTCTTCGGCAAAAAGTCTGAACGCCTTCTCCCTTACTTTCGCAGAACTGGCCGAGCAAAGCCACGAGGGTTAACTGCCCGGTTCCACAACCCGAAGACCCTAGGTCAGAGTTGTTGGCGGCGATGCTTGTTGTGGCGCCGTACTCGGCGCCCGAGAAGAAAGAGAAGAAGAAGAAGGCCAGAGAGGGTCTCCGCATCAAGGACCAGCCGGACGCCGCGTCCGAGGAAACCCATGCCTCCTCGAGTCACGAGGAGGAGCGTGAAGATGGAGGGGAAGGTGTTTTCCCCCTCCCAAGGAAGAGGGCGGCGTCATCGGACACCGCGGAGGACGCAGCTCCTCCTGCCCTGAAGAGGGCGCGCCGGGGCGAGGTTGATCTTGCCCGATGACAACTCGGATTCTGGCGCAGAATCCGAGGAATTTGAGAGGGTCCCCCGGAGGAGCTTAAGGGTCAAACCCCCGCTCAAAGGTATGAATCCGAAGACTCCCGGGTTATTTATGCAGGGTTTTTCAATGCTTTAAACACAAGCGCGTCTTTTGATTTGCAGCCCATCGCGCGTCCTCCCCACCGACCAAATATCGGACGGGGAGTCCCCACCCGCCGAGCTGGCGGAGAGTGGGACTGCGTCGCACTCCACACCTCCAAGGGTCGCGAAGGATGCCGCGGAGGTGTCATCCAGTCAGGCTCCATTGGAGCCGAACACGGGCGGCGGGGTCGATCACACCATGGCCGAGGCTGACGCCACGGCCGCTGAAGGCCAGGGAGAAGAAATTCCCCAGGCTGCTGAGGACCAGGGGGAGAATACTCCCTTGGCCGCCGAAGGGGAAGGGCGAAGAGATGCCCAGTCCCCTCCGAGGACGTCTCCGGGGCACGCTGTGCCTCCAGAGCTACCGGCTCAGTCCCCGGTCAGAGATCGGACTGTCCGGTCACCACCGATGCCACCGACGGCTGGGTGGCCGGTTATGGAGGAGGCGCTAGCAAGCGCCTCCATCTCCGAGGATCACCGCACTCTTATGTGTGCGGTTTTACAAGGAATTCAGTCGTTGATAACAGACTGAAAGAGGCCTTCAATGGTCTCTTGGCGGGCTTCAAGGTGAGTCACGTAATACCCTTTTCCCGAACAACGTTAATTATAAGTTTGTACTATCTTTATATATGTAGTAGCCCCCGAGCCCCGGATAGGTTTGCAAAAACGCATCCGGGGGTCAAACAAGAGGGAATGAATAATGATGCACAAGTCACCATTTAGTCCTGCCATGTTCTAAAAGTCCTTGAAAGGACGGAACAGGGAGTCATATCCTTCATAGTTCGGGGGTTTGAACGCACATAACTGGATGCATATATATTTTTTTGTTTTTTGCAAGCCTCATCATCGGCGGCGGCCGTTAATGCCGCTGAACTTACTGAGCTAAATCGGAAGCTCAAGATCTCCGAAGAGGAGCTTGATAGCCTGAACAAGAGGTTCGACGAGGAACAAGGTAAGCCGAATTATAATTTCCGAGCTATATATCGGTAATGATCCGCACTAGTAACCCAGTGTGACCGTTTGTCTATTGCTTCCATAGCTTCAGCTGCGGAGGTCGAAAAACTCAAGGCCGAGCTCCAGAAAATGAAGCAGGAGGCCGCGGAGGAGAAGACGGCTGCCGAACAAGCAGCAGCCGCGCTTTCCGTTTTGAAAGCTGCCAGTGCCAAGCATGAGGCCCGGGTGGAGGAGGTGCAGCAAGAGCTCAAGGATGCCGGCACAAAGTGCGAGGCCCTTGAGCAGAAAGGCAAGGAGCAAGCCATCGAGCTAGCAGCGCTAAAATCCGAGCTCCAAAAGGAGCGGGTGGAGAGGCGGTCCTTTGAAGAGGAGGTTCGCCAAGTCAAGGCTGTCATCGATGGTAAGCCATATTCACTGCAATGCACCTTCGGTGCTAGCAAGTTTGCTTTGCTCACCCAGGTGTGGCGTTCCTTAGGCGTCTGTGCGGATCTCCAGAAGTGTGCAGTAGACGCGAACAAGCTTTATGCTTCGCGGGCGGAGGATGATGAGGGCCGACTATTCTGGGCGCAGTTTGAGTCCCCCGAGCGCTCTCCTCTCTTTATCGAGCAAATGAAGCAACTGATGGAGATGCACCGAGTGGCGGAGCTGGCCATGAAGGACCTCTGCATCCGTCTGTGGCCCGATGAGCCATTGCCGAGCAGCTACTTCGGCTTAGTGCAGAAACTATGCAAAGCTGCGCCTCGGGTCGACGTGCTGAAGCGTTCTACGTGCATCGAGGGCGCGCGGATGGCCTTTGCGAAGACCATGGTGCATTGGCCGAAGCTCAAGCCAATCGAGATGGCTACCGCACCTCCGCCTCCTAGAAAGGAGTATAGGCGCCCCGAGCGATACTTCCCCGCAGTGATGGAGGGTGCTCGGTCAATAGAGGCTCAATTCTCCAAGGACGTTTTGTATGAATGAGCGCGTTGTAATATGTCCGAAGACTTTTAACGCTTTATAACTAGTGATGCATGGTTTATCATGTCTTATAAGTATTTGATTTTTATTTTGACTCCTGTGTGGCCGGTTTATCTGAAAGTTGCGAGTCGTCGGCTTCAGCCCCCACGTAGATACTACGCGTGGTGTCTCTGTACCCGCACTGTGACCCTTAGCCGAGGTATCGGTGCCCGAAGGCGGTAGTGCGGGGGGGACAAGGCAATCGGACTGTGATGCTTTATCACTTTCACTTAGCCGTAGGAGCATAGAAAAAATGCGGGGGCTGATAACCAGCCCCCAGTGTGATGTTCCGGGCCGAAGCCAGCATCACATGGTTTTTACAAGAACGAAACCCATCGTATAACACGGAATAACCTCTATCGATCTTTTAGTATGACACTTATGCTCGGAGTCGCAGATCGGTTCTCGCTTACTATGACAGTTAGTTTTCGACTTTCTCCCCTGAGGTGGTTGACCAGACGAGCTGGAAACACAATCGCAGTGGTTCTCCCTTTGCCCTTTTAGCCGAACGAGCAGAACGTAAGAGGGCAAACACAGGAGCCGGGCAACCCAACTATTGACCCAAGACATAGTTCGGATCCGATGCATATAAAGCGAAATCCAAGACGCCGAGCACACGACCCGCTGTGTTGCGGTGATGCTCAGGGCGATTTTTTAATTTCAAGCCCCCGGTCTATTAGCCGGTTGCCTCATGATGTATACCGAGCAGTTATCGCAAGAAGAGTTGATAAGGGAAGAACAGAGGGAATATAAAATACAACGAAGCGGCCATGTATAATGGTCTTGTATTTGCTCAATGATTCTTATAGCTCTGTTTGTCGAAGCAACTGTTTATAGGTATTTGAGGGTGAAATATAAAATTTACAGAGGGGAGGTTGTACCAGGGGTCTTCGATTGGTGGCATGACGTCCTCGATGTGCCCTGTCGCCTGTCCGTTCATATTCCTCTGTGCGGCGTTGCATCCCATTAAGGGTGATGCTTTCGCCGAGCGGACCTTGGGAAGAAGGTCTTGAGAAGTCACCGAAGTGTGGATGAGCTTTACGCTTTAGCAGGTTCTTGATGGTACCTGCGGTTTGTCCGAGGACGTGTACTGGTAATGGTTCGGTCCAGCCAAACATTTACCCTTTGATGATCGTTCCCCACTACTGCCCATGGAATCTGGAGTGCGAAGTTGTGCCTTCTTGGCACGTATTTGACGGGTGTTAGGGCTGTACAATGGGGGGCGTGTCCCTATTTCCGGGGAGAAGAGGAATCTGGGAGTTCGGATTGAAACCGAACTCGTTTGTCGACCTTACGGGCCTTTATGGCAGATTTAGGTGTTTGCCGACCGTCCTCATAATCGAATTCGGCTGCAAGGGCCAACGCATGTTCCTCCGTTCGGAGGGAACGCTCTGTGTTGCCGTTGACAGTGATGACCCCCTTGGGCCCAGGCATCTTGAGCTTGAGGTATGCGTAGTGTGGGACGGCGTTAAAGCGAGCGAACGTTGTTCGGTCCAGCAGGGCGTGATAACCGCTGCGAAAGGGGACGATGTCGAAGATTAATTCCTCGCTGCGGAAGTTGTCGGGCGAACCGAACACTACTTCCAGGCTAACAGAGCCTATGCACCGGGCTTCGACACCTGGGATCACTCCTTTAAAGGTAGTGTTGCTAGGCTTTATCCTTGATGGATCTATGCCCATCTTTTTCACCGTATTTGAGTAGATCAGATTGAGGGTACTTCCTCCGTCCATTAGGACTTTAGTGAGGTGATACCCATCGATAAAGGGGTCTAGGACGAGGGCCGCCGAACCTCCGTGACGGATATTGGTCGGGTGATCTCGTCGATCAAAAGTGATCGGGTAGGCCGACCATGGGTTAAACTTCGGGGCTACAGGCTCTACGGCGTAGACCTCTCGAAGGGCGCGCTTCCTCTCCTTTTTAGGTATATGAGTGGCGTATATCATGTTCACAGTTTTTACCTCTAGAGGGAATTGCTTCAGACCTCCATTGCTCGGACCGCGGGGCTCCTCGTCGTCCTCGCTGCGTGGGCCTTTGCTCTGCTCCTCGGCGGCGAGTTTGCCGGCCTGTTTGAACACCCAACAGTTGTGGTTGGTGTGGTTGGCGGGCTTGTCCGGCGTGCCATGGATCTGGCAAGGCCTATCCATGATCTTGTCCAGCGGGGTGGGTCCGTCACAGTTGCCTTTAGGAGGCTTCTTCCGCTGCCCGGATCTTGGGTTGCGGAAACCGGCGTTAACGGCCGTGTCATCGGCGTTGCTAGTGCTGTGTCGGCGTTTGTTTTTGTTGCGTCGTGGTTTCCTGTTTCCATCCCGGACTTCGGAAGTGCCGGGGTCTTCGGGGTTGTGGCTTCGCCTCGCTAGCCAGTTATCCTCGCCCGCGCAAAAGCGGGTCATGAGTGATGTAAGGGCGGACATGGTCCTAGGTTTATCCTGACCGAGCTGGCGAGCTAGCCACTCATCCCGAATATTGTGCCTGAAAGAGGCTATAGCTTCGGCATCTGGGCAATCGACAATATGGTTTTTCTTGGTCAAGAACCGGTTCCAGAATTGTCAAGCGGACTCTCCTGCCTTTTGCACGACATTGCTTAGGTCAGAGGAGTCCGAGGGCCGTACATAGGTGCCCTAGAAGTTAGATCGGAATGCATCCTCGAGGTCCTCCCAGCTCCCGATAGAGTTTTCGGGGAGACTGTTTAACCAGTGCCGAGCTGGCCCCTTAAGTTTAAGGGGGAGGTACTTGATGGCGTGGAGGTCGTCTCCTCGTGCCATGTGAATGTGGAGGAGGAAATCCTCGATCCACACTGCTGGGTCAGTTGTTCCGTCGTATTGCTCGATGTTCACGGGTTTAAACCCTTCCGGGAACTGATGCTGCATCACCTCGTCAGTGAAGCAGAGTGGGTTGGCAGCGCCTCTGACCCGGGCTATATCACACCGGTAGTCGGCGTCTGTTCTGGCCCGGTTTCGGTCCCGAACTCTGTTGGTTCGGTCGAGCCAGGGCCGGTACTCGTCCCTTCTACCAGGGGAGTACCCTCTAGATCCGTAGATGGATCTCGTGCGGCCTGTTCTCTCATCCAGGCCGTGTCGCAGGTCATACCTGTCCTCAGGCTCCATTGGCTCTTTTCCCCTTCTGCGGGGTACCACCGGCCTATAACCGGCCTAGCCAGCCGTCCTATCTCGTCCTCGGGGAGGGCGGTCCGGCTGGTCGTATGGAGTGTGCTTGGGGGACGCTGTATTGGGGAGCTCGTCGTCGAATTGTGGCAGCAACCGCCGGCGGGGGTAACTCTTGGGTTGGTCCCATAGACCAGCGCCGTGTTCTTCCTCGGCTGATAGAACCCTTGTCCATCTGTCGTTGAGGGTGTCTTGTTCGGCCTTGAGCTGTCACGCTTTTGCCTTTAGGCTTCGGGCAGTGGCTAAAAGTTGTTGCCTTAACCGTTCCTGATCCTCAATAGTTTCGGGGACGATGAGGTCCTCGTCTTCCGGGCTATCCTCCTCCTCTACAGGGGTAAGGTAGTTGTCATCCTCGGAGTCGTTCGGATCTTCGGGGTCGTGCTGGTCCCCCAGCCTTTCCTGGTCCTCCAACGGATACTCGGGGATATCGGGATCGCCGAGGTCTTCCGGGGTATCATTTTCCCCGGTGCCGGCAATAGCTTCCCTTCCCTTTTTGTCTTTGATCGCTTACGCGGTTTCGGGCGTCTTGATGGCGCCTCACCTGAGTCATCACCATTGTTTGCTGGTGTGCGCTCGCCGTTACCGGCTGGCATATCCACCATGTAGACGTCATAGGTGGAGGTGGCGGTCCATCGCCCGGTGTTGACGGGGGTGGGAGCACGATCCTCTTCCTCCATGTCTTCTGCCTCCTCGGAGGCGTAGTCCAACATATCGGTTAGGTCTTCGATAGCGGCTACTAAGTGGGTGGTGGGTGGGACGAAAAATTCTTCTTGACCCGCCTCAAGACCGATCTGAGTGTGGATCGGGGCTGGGTCATCAGTAATTTTCAACGATGAGATCCGATCTAGAGCTTCGTCGAGTGTCGAGAGCTCGATCGGGTCAGTCTGCCCCGCGCGTTTGGAGTTAACTTCTGACGCGTCTGCACGAGAAGTGTATTCGGCAGGAGTTGATGCCCGGCCATCGGGCGCTATAGCCGGATCCGGATTGAAGTCCGGATCATCATCAGGATTGGTCCCGAGAGCGGGATTGAAAACGTCATCCAAGGTTAAGGCCTCGGAGTCCTCGGGCGCGTCAGATGAGGCTGCGAGCCCGGTGAGCAAGAGATCGCCCCGAGGGTCTACGGAGAACTCTAAGTTCCCGAATCTGACTTCTTGATCAGGGGCGAAACTCCCAACCCGGCCAAGGCGGCCGGTCGGGTCAGCATGCAGCACGATGTTGCCGAAAGCGAAGATCTGTCCAGGGACGAAGGAGTCCATGCTACGGACCTCTTCGTTGATGACAACACGAGCCATCGATTCCTTTGGGGATCACAGCGGAACTCTCAATGAAAGCACCAATGTCGGTGTCAAAACCGGCGGATCTCGGGTAGGGGGTCCCGAGCTGTGAGACTAGGATCGATGGTAACAAAGGGACGAAGGAGACGATGTTTACCCAGGTTTGGGCCCTCCTATGGAGGTAAAACCCTACGTCCTGCTTGATTATATTAATGGTATGAAGGTTGCAGAGTTGATCTACCTCGAGATTGACTAGCTAAAACCCTAGAGGAGTTTCTCTGTCCTACATTCTAAAATCCTCCCGGTTTATATAGACACCGGGAGGGGGTGCCTAGGGTTTACACATGATGGGCCTCCTGCCGGGGATGGAAATGTCGATTTCCTCATCTTGACTTGGAGTGCACGACGCGCCTTCGGGGCTTCCTTCTGGAACGTGGAGTCTCGATGTAACCGGCCTCTCCTGTGATAGCCAGAGAACGGCCCATCGAGCCGGCCTATCAAGAGATGGGCCAGCGGCCCGAGGACCCCTTAGTCCGGGACTCCCTCAATGGTTGAGGATTGATATTCCTATTGGTTCGATAAACTTTGATAAACCTTGGTTTCATAACTGAGGGAAATCTTATCCGCTTTGTGCTGCAATTACCCGTTCCACTTCAGGGAAAACCCAACGCAGATCACAAGTATCAGTGATGCAACAAATTTTGTTGAATGTTGGTTTTATTTTGTAGTGTATATGCTCTTGTTATGATTACATTTGATTCAATGGTAGTTTTATTGTGTAGTGATGCAAGATATGCTTTTGTAGTGATTTAGGTAGTGCAAATGCTCTTGTAGGGATCCAACATATTTTTTTCAAGGGTTGTTTTACTTTGTATTGCTGTTAAATGTTGGAGCTTGCTCTTGTTTTGTAGCTGAGTACCAAAATGTAGTTAAAGTAATTAGTTCATTGTTGCTGTAATTTTGGGATGCACATGCTTTTATTTTGTGGGTAGGTACAATTAGCTCTTGCTCTTCTTGTTTAGTAGTCCCTGGGGTATGAACTCATTTGCTCTTCTTGCTATTTTTGCAGGAAGGTGATAACTGTGGGTTTGTTGAATGGGTTGATCAGCAGTGGCCCACAACCATGGAGAATGCACTGTTGAAGCTGTGGGCAATGGTTGAAGATAGCAAGAGTGCTAGGGTTACTGATAATCTTGAAAGTGCTTTAACTATTCACCATCTGACAGCAGAGAAGAACAATCTGGAGGCCAACTATGACAAGTTAGTTAAAGATGTGCATGAACTTATGAATTTCCAGGAGGACATGGTGATGGATTTCAGTCATCTGCAGTCTAACCTAACATATCAGCAGCAATGCAGAAGTGAACTGGTGGCTGATATGAAGGGAGAGATGGCAAAGAAAGATGCAGATCACCAGCATCTTAATGAGAAGTATCAACTCCTGGTTAACCTGACAAGAGCTCAAGCAACTGTCATCCAGAACTTGAAGTTGAAGCATATGAAAGAGAAGGAATTGCTGAGTGAAGCTAGGATGAAAGTTGAGTCTCAGAATGCACAGCTCACAAATTCTGAGGAGAAGCTCACCCAAGAGAAGCTAGAGTTGAAGCTTCAGGTTGCTGATCTGCTTAAGGGAAAGGAAAACCATGTTGAAGAGAAGGGCCAGCTAAAGCTTCAGATTGCTAAGCTCATGGAGGGAGAGGGGAAGCTCTAGCAGAAGATCAAGGGGATCCAGGCTATCCTAGAGAAATGAACAAGATGCATATGAAATTAGTGGGCATTGCTGACCTTTTGGGTAGGATGGTTGGGCATTGTTGAACTTTTAATTATAATTGTGTATTGTATGGTTGTAGTAGTTGGGAACTTTGGTTGTGTATGTATCTAGTACTTATGCTAACTATTCATCCTTTTGTGACCAAAGGATGAATTATGCATTTGAGATCTCTATGCATTGTTGAACTCCACTATGTATTGTTGAACTCCACTATGTATTGTTGAAATCCACTATGTATTGTGTGCTATGATTGCTTGTTATGGGATTAGTTGTTTGTAGTGTCTAAGTTGTAGGTTATGAGATATCATGCTTTGGGTTATGAGATATCATGCTTTGGGTTATGAAATATGGGCTAGGTTATGATATTCTGTGCTATGACCCCGAGCCAACATTAACCCTATGGGCTAGGTTTTGGTGGTTCCGTCGAACCCGAGCCAACATTAACCCTATGGGCTAGGTTTTGGTGGTTCCGTCGACCCCGAGCCAACATTAACCCTATGGTCTAGGGTTTGGTGGTTCCGTCGACCCCGAGCCAACATTAACCCTATGGGCTAGGGTTTGGTGGTTCCGTCGACCACGAGCCAACATTAACCCTATGGGCTAGGGTTTGGTGGTTCCCTCGACCCCGAGCCAACATTAACCCTATGGGCTAGGGTTTGGTGGTTCCGTCGACCCCGAGCCAACATTGACCCTATGGGCTAGGGTTTGGTGGTTCCGTCGACCCCAAGCCAACATTAACCCTATGGGCTAGGGTTTGGTGGTTCCGTCGACCCCGAGCCAACATTAACCCTATGGGCTTTGGTGGTTCCGTCGACCCCGAGCCAACATTAACCCTATGTGCTAGGGTTTGGTGCTTCCGTCGACCCCGAGCCAACATCAATTCACATAACAACTATGATCTTCAAGTAGACCCTCACATTGGCATCAAACCATCAATTTGTCCATGAAGTGACAGTAAAGTACCAACATATCCATAACTGCCAACACAAACCATCAAGATATGACATCAATTCACATAACAACAATGATCTTCAAGTAGACTTAGCATTGGCATCAAACAATCAATTATCCATCAAGTGACAGTAAAGTACAAACATATCCATAACTGCCAACACAAACCATCAAGTATCATCAAACCAAAATAAAACACATTGTAGCATTAGCAGAAGTTTACATGGCACATCAGGCCATTCAATGGTTTCCACTAGCTGAGAAATAGGCCATCCAGCCAGTGTGTGTACCACCAGTTGGTGGAGGACTTGTTGGGGATATAACCCCGTGGTATAACCCGCCCAGGAGGGGCCGGGTCATAGCTGGCGGCTCATATTTAAAGATTCCAAGTGGGCCTGAAGGCCGAAGACAAGCCTAGAGGTGACTCGTCAGGTGGGCCGGATGGAGGCCCAGAGCCGGAAGGTGAGGCGAGACCCGGGCGCGTGAGCCGCCCGGAAGGAGGCTTGCCCAGGAAGGCAAGACGACTTAGAGATCTGATCAGATGCTTAGTGTGACCCGGTCTGGACTCTTGTAAGCCCGGGGCCCTAGCCTATGTATATAAAGGCAGGTTCCCCAGGCGGCTTAGGGTACGAAACCTTTGATCGAGTACTAGGTCTAGCGAATCCGCTCCCTTGTAATCGATATCCAATCAAATACAACTTAAAGCAGGACGTAGGCTATTACCTCCTTCGAGAGGGGCCGAACTAAGGTAAACCTGTGTCTTTTGTCCCGATCAACCCCTTCGAGTTAACCGCCGTAGCGATGGCTTCACACCTAAGTCCTGGCACTAGGACATCTGCCATGACAAAACCACGATAGTTGGCGCCCACCATGGGGCTGATGCTCGGTGGTTTGGAGTACTCGAAGGGCTCTCTCCCAGGGATCGAGGGATACGCCATTGGCAGGATGACCAAGAGTTGCCGCGGCAAGCTCTACATCGACGACGCTGGCTGGGGCCCCGATGCCGACTCAATCGAGTACGGGTACCGGGTCCCCTTCGGCGGAATTCACGTCTTCATTGGCAAGATCGGCGGATCTAAGCCCGGGCCGGACGTCTGCACCGACCTCGTCGAGCCGGCCCGGCGCGCGCAACCCGCCCGGATTATCCCGGGCCGGAAGCATGTCTTCGTCGGCTTCACCCAAGGCACGGAACTTGAAGGTTCTATGTCGCGGGAGGAAACCCTCATCTGCTAAGAGGATGGATCCTTGAGCGGGGAGGCGGAATCAATCTACTAGCTTCACAACGGAGGACTTGGGGGCTACTTCGAGGGCTACCATGAGCTGGAATACTGTGAGCCGGAATACTATGAGCCGCCGAGCCGAGCTGCTGTCTTTATGGCAGGATCGGCACCAGCTCCTGGAAGCACGACTACTGGTGCAACGGGATCTGGATCAGGCAGGCCGCCGGCTCAAGTTTTGCTGGATCTGATGAATGAACTTACGACTCTGATGGGAACCGAGGTCACAGCCGAAAACCAAGTAGCCCGTAACATGGAGATCGCGAGGTTGAAGGACCAGATGGCCGGTGCCCAAGAGGAAATCAACGCGCTGAAAGCTTAGATGGATGCTGAGTCGGAGCGCCTCAGGGCGTAAGCTTTTCGCCTGGACATGGATCAATAGACCGCAGATGCAGTCCGGCGGATGAGGCACCAAACCCGCCTGCCGGATCAGTATTAGCCTAGGAATCTTTTCAACACGCCAGGGACGAGACGGAATGCACCTCTGACCTTGACCCGGACAGCGGAAGTACCTGGGAATAGGGCGGCGGTTCAACATCGGCAGCCAGACCCGCCCCGCAGGAACCAGACCCCGCCGCAGCACTTTCCGACACCACCCGATCATTATTCTAACCCGGTGGAGAACATGGTGGCGGCGGCAGTCAGACTTGGCGCGCTCCCCATCCCTGACGGAACGCCTTTTGCGGAAGAAGCGCGGAACGCCATTGGATATTTGCGGACAGCGGTGGCGCAACAGGAGAAGTATACCTACAGCTGGAGCCGCGTGCACTCGACCCCAATCCCAAGCTGCAGTTACTGTCGGCGTATAGAGTCGCCTGCGATTTCTAGCAGCGATCGACGTCGGAATGCGGCGCGGGATGACCCGCCTGCTGTTGATGCCCAGGCGTTGGTAGATCGTGCGAGAGCACAGCGAGAGGCGGCAGCGGCGGCAGCGGTGGCAGCTGCGGCGACTTACCAAGAACCCACAGTAGCACCTTCTGTTTCGGTAGGAGCCGGAGTAACCTCCAGGGCTGTGGGAGTGCCGTGCTTGGTGCCGGCGTTACGAAACGAACGCCTGCCGAAGGATTTCAAGGGTCCCCGCAAGGTGCCAAATTATACTGCCGATCTGCCTCCAGAAGCTTGGATTGAGAGTTATGAACTAGGCATGGAGATGTTAGACGTCAGTGATGCAGTCTGCGCCAAGTATTTCATCATGATGTTGGAGGGGCCGGCTCGCACGTGGTTGAAGGGTTTGCCACCCAATACCATTAATTCCTGGGCCGAGCTGAAGGCGAAATTCATCAAAAAAATTCAAGGAACATGCAAGCAGCCCATGACAATCGTGGATTTGGATCATTGTGTGCAGCGGGAGGATGAGTCGGCCCATCATTGGGTCCGACGAGTCTCAACCATTATCCACTCCTCTGATAATATCACGGCGGCTCAGGCGGTTCTAATTCTGGAGAAAAATTGCCACTTTTTGCCCCTCAAGCAGAAGCTTGGACGGCTCAAACGTTCATGCCAGGATATGGGAGAGCTTATGGCGGCTCTCACCAAATATGCAGATTCTGACAGTACGAAGGATCCTGGGTCTGATGAGGAGAAATCAGCTAAGGGCAAAAAGAATGGCAATGGCAAGGGCCAGCAGCAGAACGGGGTAGGAAATAACAACCCGTTCAATGGTGGAAAGAGAAAGAACCCGGATGGCGGGTCAGATCTGGTAGCCAACGCTAGCACCGGGAACAATCGTGCTAAGGGCAACGGTAAACCACCTTTCGGTAAGGCTAAAGCCCCCTTTAATATGGAGGCGATGCTCAGCAAACCTTGCCCGGAGCACAATCAACCCGGCAAGCCATCCGGTCACGCTTGGAGGGACTGTTATATAATGCGGGAGTTCCGGAACTACAGCCTTAATCAGCATCATGATGGCGGCAATGGACCGTTTGGCGGGTCAGGATCCGGCTCTCATGGGCCAGTCTTCGGAGGAGGTGGCTCAAGTTCTGGCTATTAGGGGCAAGGTAATCAAGGTGGTCACCATCATCCACTTTCAGGCAATGGAGGTCAGCAACAAAACAACCAGTCCGGATATCAGACTAATCGAAAACAGCTTAATGGTGGTCAATACCACGTCTTTACAACAAGCCTTGACAAGCGGGATCAGAAGGTGCGCAAGCGGGCGGTTAATGCGGTCATGTCGGCTCTCCCACAGTACTTGAAGTGGTCTGAGTATGACATAACTTGGAGCAGGGAGGATCACGCGCCGCGTGTGGATAACCCGGGGCAGTTGGCCTTGGTAGTAGCCCCCCAAGTAGGAGGTTACGTGTTCACCAAGGTGCTTATGGATGGTGGCAGCAGCATCAACATCCTATACTACGACACGTTCCGCCGGATGAACTTGCTTGACAAGGATCTCAAACCATCTTCAACGGTTTTTCACGGTGTGGTGCCTGGAAAGTCGGCTTATCCAGTTGGAAAATTTTCCCTAGAGGTAGCCTTTGGTGATGAGTTTAACTACAGGGTGGAGACCTTATGGTTTGAGGTGGTCAAGATCAAGAGCCCGTACCACGCTTTGTTTGGGCGGCCGGCTTATGCCAAGTTCATGGCTAGGCCTTGTTATGTTTACTTGCAGCTCAAGATGCCCGGGTTAAACGAAACGATTATAGTGCATGGTGATCGGAAGATTGCTCTTGAGTGCGAGGAAGGCGATGCTCCGTATGTAGAGTCAAGTTGTGCTGAGGCGGAGCTCAAGTTTTATAAGGAGAATGTTGACCCGGCAGATATGACCCCGTTGAAGAAGCCTAGTATGGAATCTGAGCCGCCCCTTAAGTTTGTGGCAGAAGATTCCAAGCTGGTGGATTTTACTCCTGGCGACTCATCGCAGCAGTTCACTATTGGGGCCAATATGGATCCCAAATAGGAAAGCGCGCTCATCGAATTCATCGTGAGAATCGGGACATCTTTGCATGGAAACCTTCTGACATGCCGGGTGTACCGAGAGAATTCGCTGAGCACCACCTTAATGTGGATCCTAAGTTTAAGCCGGTCAAACAGTTCCTCCGTTGTTTCAATGAGGAGAGGTGCAAGGCTATTGGAGAAGAGGTAGCCCGGCTCTTAGCAGCAGGGTTCATCATCGAAGTTTTTCACCCGGAGTGGTTAGCTAACCCGGTGTTGGTACTCAAGAAGAACGGTACATGGCGCATGTGTGTGGATTACACCGATCTCAACAAGGCGTGTCCGGTTGATCCATTTGCTCTCCCCCGTATCGACCAGATCACTGATGCAACGGCGGGTTGTGAGAGTTTATGTTTCCTGGATGCTTATTCGGGTTATCATCAGATCAAGATGGCAGTCAAAGAGCAAGAGAAGACGTCTTTCATTACGTCTTTTGGAGCTTTCTGCTATGTGTCTATGCCTTTCGGGCTCAAGAGCGCTTAGGCGACTTATCAGCGTTGTGTGCAGAACTGTCTTCATGGTCAAATTGGGCGCAATGTTCATGCTTATGTGGATGATATTGTGGTCAAATCAAGGAAGAAGGAGACTCTGTTGGCTGATTTGAAGGAAACTTTTGATAATTTGCGGGTTTACAAGATGATGCTTAACCCGGCAAAGTGTGTATTTGGTGTACCTGCAGGCTAGCTCTTGGGATTCTTGGTCTCCGAGCGCGGCATTGAGGCTAACCCGGACAAGATAAAGGCCATCACTTCTTTGTCTAAGCCGGCGTGTATTAATGATGTTCAGCGTTTGGCGGGTCGTATCGCCGCTCTGAACCGGTTCATAAGCCGCCTGGGTGAGAAAGCTCTTCCTCTATATCAGATGATGAAGAAGACAGATGACTTCGTCTGGAGTGATGCGGCTAATGAGGCGTTTGAGGGGCTCAAGAAGCAGTTGGCTGAGCCGCCCGTTTTGGCTGCTCCGGTGGAAAAGGAACATTTGCTCTTGTATGTGGCGGCTAACAACAGAGCTGTCAGTGCTGCAGTCGTGGTGGAGCACAAGGAGGAAGGTAAGGAGTACCCAGTCCAGCGGCCGGTTTACTATGTCAGTGAGGTCTTGACGGAGTCCAAGCAAAGATATCCGCACTGGCAAAAACTGGTGTTTGGGGTATTCATGGCCAATCGCAAGTTGAAACACTATTTTCTTGGGCATCCAATCACGGTGGTCAGCTCTGCTCCTTTGGGAGACATTATTCAAAACAGAGAAGCCACTGGTAGGATTGCTAAGTGGGCAATTGAACTTGGACCCCTAAATCTGAAATATGTGCCCCGGACGACTGTGAAATCTCAAGCTCTGGTGGACTTTATCAATGACTAGACAGAATGTCAGGCACCCGAGGAGAAGCCGGATAATACATATTGGACAATTCATTTTGATGGCTCCAGGCAATTGGAAGGCTCGGGGGCTGGAGTTGTTTTAACTTCCCCACGAGGTGACAAGTTCTGTTATGTTTTGAGGTTAATGTTTCCTTGTACTAACAATGCAGCTGAATATGAGGCTTTGCTTCACGGGCTCCATGTGGCCAGGGAGATGAATTTGAGCCGGGTCAGATGTCTTGGCGACTCAGACCTGGTAGCTCAGCAAGTCTCTGGTACGTGGGACTCTAAGGACCCTCGCATGGCGGCTTATCGCCAGGCGGTTGATGTTATCGCTGGCAAGTTCAAGGGCTATCAGGTGGATCACATTGATTGGCGGAAGAATGAGGCGGCTGATGCATTATCAAGACTGGGATCTCAGCGTAAGACGGTGCCACCTAATGTGTTCCTGGATGTATTGCATCACCCGTCGGTTAAATTACCGTCGGAAGAGGATTTAGCTATACCTGACCCGGAAGGACAATTGGTGGCAGCTCTCAGCGCAATCCCTGATTGGACATTGCCTTATCTGGCATATCTGACCCGCGGCGAGTTACCTCAAGATGAGAATCTGGTGCGGCAGATCATAAGGCGGTCTAAATCCATGACTATTGTCAATGGCGAGTTACACAGGCGCAGCGTGACTGGCGTCTTCCAACGATGTGTTTCTCCTGACGAGGGCCGTGAGATACTGCAAGAGATACATGCCGGCGATTGTGGTCATCACGCCAGGTCAAAATCTTTGGTGGCCAAAGCTTTTCCACATGGTTTTTTTTGGTTAACAGCTCATAAAGATGCAGAATACTTGGTCAGTAAATGTGACGGGTGTCAAAAATCCGGATGACGTGCCCATGTGCCGGCTCAAGAATTACGGACGATTCCCATCACCTGTCCATTTGCAGTCTGGGGGCTTGATATGGTGGGACCTTTTAAGAGGTCTAAAGACAAGAAGACCCACCTCTTGGTGGCGGTTGACAAGTTTACTAAGTGGGTGGAAGCTGAGCCGGTCAGCAAGTGTGATGCAGCAACAGCAGTTCAGTTCATCAAAATGCTGATCTTTCGGTTCGGTTATCCTCATAGTATCATTACTGACAATGGCACAAACCTGTCCAAGGGGGCTATGAAGGAGTTTTGTGATGGTGAGCATATCCGCCTCGATGTATCTTCTGTGGCTCACCCACAGTCTAATGGTCAAGCAGAGCGTGCTAACAAGGAAATCTTGAGAGGGATAAAACCCCGGCTTATGGTTCCTTTGGAGCGCACGCCGGGTTGTTGGGTGGAGGAGTTACCTTCAGTTCTTTGGAGCATAAGAACCACCCCCAACAGGTCAACAGGGTATACGCCTTTCTTCATGGTTTATGGCGCAGAAGCTATTCTCCCCAGTGATATTCGTCATGACTCACCCAGAGTGGCGGCTTACGTGGAAGCTGATAACGGCGTGTCAGGATGCTTTGGATGCTTTAGACGAAGAATGGGATCTTGCAACAGCACGGTCCGCAATTTACCAGCAAGACCTGCGTCGCTATCATAGCCGCAGGGTCAAGACCCGGACGTTCCAAGAAGGCGACTTGGTACTCCGTTTGATTCAAGACCAGTCAGATATGCACAAGTTATCACCTCCTTGGGAAGGACCCTTTGTGATCAGCAGAAATCTCAACAATGGTTCCTACTATCTCATCGATATACGGGAGAGTGACAAGTCACGCACTTCTGGTGAAGAGACTGCAAGGCCGTGGAATATTGCTCACCTTCGACCATACTATACTTGAGCCGCCGGTCCGGTTCTCATCAACGTACATACCCCTGTCATTGTACATACCATCTTTTATGATATAATAAAGTTGGCATCCCCATAATTCGGGGCCTCTGCCGTTTTTTCGTGCAACAGAATTGTGCAAAAGAGCTGATAATTCAACAGGTCACTTGGGGGCTTCCAACCCACTGGGTTTAGCTTTCATACCCTCTTGACCGGCTTTTAAGCCATATCCGGGTTAAACCTGCCTGTTTGCAACGTGCCACTCCACCATGTGACCCGCCGAACTCTTACCAGTTAATCTCGCAATAAAGACTCTGAACTGGTCAAAGATATTGACAGTCAATCTTGCAATGAGACCCTGTACTGGTTAAGGTTAAAATGGTGGTTTATATCATGAGAGGACCGGCTTACAGAAAGCTAGGATAAACTCGCCCGTCTGCTGTAGTTTCTCCGCCATGTGGCCCGTTCGTACTATTAGACAGTCAATCTTTTTAAGACCCTGAACTGTTTAAGGTTAAAACGACGGATTTATGTCACGCGAGAGCCGACTTATGGGTTTGGGGGTACTCATGCCCTGCTGTAGTCTCTCCGTTATATGGCTCGTCGTACTCTTAACAGTCAATCTTTTTTAAGACCCTGAACTAGTTAAGGTTAAAATGACGAATCTGTGCCATGGGAGAGCCGGCATATGAGGTTTGGGCAGTCATGCCTATGTTTTGAAAAAACAAAAAAAATTGAGTTTTTTCTTAAGAATATAAAACAAGAGTTAACCTCTTTGGACCGTGCCTTTAAAGCCGCCTAAACAATGATGGAGAATATGTTTTCTGTCTTGTTATTTTTTACAGTTCTTGTCTTTCATGATAAGCTGCCATCAAGCATCAGGAAACATAATCATAGCCAGAATAAATAGAGGATGGATAAGTATAAAGCTATTCAAACTCCAAATGTGCCCGAAGGCACAACCAAGGTAGTCAGTTTTACTACTGCTATTACAAGGCTGTCAAGGAGCCCAAAATCTGCGGACTTAAGTTTTTTGTAGCAAAATATAACCCGGCATATCAACAGGGCCGGGTTACCTTCACATGAAGCCAACTCTATATTTAGCTCATCGCCGGGTCATCCTGCACCAGGTCTTCGGTCTCCCGGATCTGAAGGTTGTCCACATCCCAGTTGCAGTTTGTTAAGGCCTCAAATTTGGCTTCGTCATGCATGATTGGAGATGGGTCAACATCAGGAGCAAAGAGCTGCTTACGGCGTTGAGGAATCAGGCTTTTTGCTTCAAAGGTGGGCCCCCGAACTCGCTTATTATCCTCAGAATAAGCCGCTTGATATGACGACAGGTCAGCTTCTGCGGCCAGCCAGCTTGCCAATATTCGGGATGCCTTTATGCAACGGGCATAATCATCTTGAGTGAATTGCGAGCCGTCGTCTTTCAGCTGAGGAAAACCATCCATCATCTGAGCCGGGTTAAGCTCGGGTGCATAAGCCAGTGACCGGCTCAAAGCAGCCATTGCGCCTTTGCGGGCGGCAGATCTCTTTAGCTCTTCTATCTGCCTCGGGATGGTGGAAAGGACTTCTAGCACACCCTTCATAAACTTTAGAACGCCCTTCTCAGTCATAACAGCCTTAATGGTAACAAGGGATCCGGCATACAGCTGTTCAGTAAGTGAATATAAAGCTTTCAACTTTAGCAGGCTGTTGTCTAAAAGTTGGCGACTTCGTTCACCTACAAACAAGATAAATTTGATAAGCCGCCTGAAAAATTCTTCAAAGATTCTTTTGCAAGGAGTATGGATAGTTAAAGACACTTACCAAAGACGGCTGCAATCATCCGGGATATATGGCTTTTCAGATTGTTAAGCTCTTTTGTGACGGGTTGCAATTGACCCTCGGCGTTTTCTGCGCGTTTCGTCAAGGCAGCTTGCTCGGCTTCAGCTGTTTGTTTGTACGATTCAAAGTCCGCCTTGACCTTCTCGAGCTCTATGGAGGAGAGCCGCCATTTTTCTTCAACCTCCACCCGGGCATCCTGTTGCAAAGCTAAACTCTTCTTCAGGTCGGTCAAAGTAGACTCGGCCGCGTTTAAGGACTCCTGCAGAATACAAGTAGTCAAGAAGAGGATTATTCTCATTCTTAAGCCGCCAGAACAATATATGATAATAATTGGGGGGCAATGAAGAAGGATATTACAAGTCTCAAGCAGATTGCAAGAAATATACTTGACACTTGGGGGCTAATGTGCATCAGTTCTTTAAAGGGTTACAATTCACATAAGACCCGGATTATCTTCAGGAAGATGACCCGACCCTTGGGGGCTACACTTGGCTCTAAGTCTATGTCAAGTACCGGCTCATCATTCACATCATGACCCGGCCCTTGGGGGCTACACGGCGATTTGTTGCAGTGAACAAGTGATTGAAGACCTGGCTGATTTTTTCAAAATAAACCGGCTCTTGGGGGCTATGTAAAGATATATGGAAGGCAAGGGAAGTGGAGTACCTCGTATTTTTTCTTCATCATACCAACCAAGTTGGCTTCCATGTCCCGGCTTGCGGAGAGACGGTTCAGATAGCCAGAGTGTAACTCATCTGCAGTAAGCTTTTCTAAATTGGGAAGTTCAAATTGAATCTTCTCTTCCTTAAGAGGAGCTGCCTCATCTTGGCTGGTATGTTTGGATAGCACATTGGGAGGAGCCGGAGATTTATAAGCCGCCCCAGTCATAATAACTTCTTTAGGAGAAGCCATGTCTTCAGCTGTTCGCTGGGGGCTTGGCGGCTTGGGGTCAGCTTCCGGATGGGCTTCAGGAGCGGCAATGTCAACATCAGCTGGCTCAGTAGGCTGGGGAGTCTCTTCAGGTGCACCTTTGTCAGCTTCAGAGGGCTCAATGTGAGTTTCAGGGGTGCTAGGCTTTGGGTTCTCCGGGTCTTGGGCATCAGGAGTGGCAGATGACCCGGTTACTTTCCTTCGTTTGGCTTGAGCCCTGTGAACGAAGGTGGTGCCATATATGTCATAATCAAAGATAGAATGTTCACATGTTACGGGATGTAAAAATGCTCACCCCGGGTTGATGACAAGAGGAGGTAACTTCATGGCGGTTGAGTCGCCGGAAGAAGGAGGTGATTCCTGGGAAGTTAAATTGGAAAGTATAAAGCAGCTGTAACATAAGATTAAAGCATACAGAAGAAATAAGTTCAAGGTAACGAAATACCTCGGTGCGCCGTTTCCGAGGAGCCGGAGCTTTCGGTAAGCCGGCCACAAGATCTTCAGAGCCGGTGCTCCGGGTCTGACGTCTATTATCATCTTGCTGCTTCTTCAAAAGAAAGTTGGGATCCAAGTGAGCAAAAGGGCGTGAACTTTTTTACCTTCCGTACAGCTCGCCGTATTTTCTTTACTGGTAAAGGTTCCGAGTCAGAGGAGACAATAGTTACCTCTGTAACATTAGCATGGCTTGTCTCTGCTTCTTCCTGTGAGTAATCATTGTCAATGAGCTGTATAAAGAGAAGGCCAAGAGAATCAAGTTCTACCTCCGAGTCATCAAGTTCGAGCAGTTTAGCTGCAGATGGTTTCTTCTTACGAGCCGGAGCACAGCTCTTGGTGGTCTTCACTTTTTTCTTGGAAACGGCGGTTAATTTCTTCTTCCAGAAGGAAGATTTGGCCTGCGTAAGTCATAGAAGGATTAGAAAGAAATACCAGATTTAGAGCTAACAAACAATTTATTCAAAGGTTTTGTACCTCTGGAGCTGGGTTGCCAACATAGAACGGCTGTAACCCGGTCTGGTTACATGCTGCTTGAGGTTCCCCAAGCAGGGATTTGACGATGGAGTTGAGGTCCTTATCAGTTAAGGGTGTACGGTTGCAGCGCATTAGATCATCCACCTCACCAGAATATTCACATAGTAGTTTGTCACGCCGGCTTAACGGCATAATCCTCCAGGAGACCCAGCAACGGGTCAGATCTACACCAGTTAAACCGTTGGCTAATAGAGCCTGGATCTTTAGAAAGGTCGGAGCATACTTGACACGCTCTGCAGCACTCATTCGGTCAGGAAGCTCAGTACTGGTGCAGAGCCGGAAAGGATGATAACCCGGCAGCGGATTTTCTCCAGCTGGAGAGGTATCTCTGCAATAGAACCAAGTCCAGTTCCAATCCTTGGAATGGCTGGGCAGGACGGCTGCAGGGAAAGACATGTCTCTTCGCCTCTGGATTGAGACGCCTCCAAGTTCGAGACTCAGCCCAGCTGCTAGCTCGGTCTGGCGGTTGATGTAGAAAAAATCTCGGAAGAGGTCAACAGTGGGTTCTTCTTGCATATAGGCTTCGCAGAGGACTTGAAATTGGCACAAGTTGGTCACAGAGTTGGGGCCAATGTCTTGAGGATGGAGCTTATAAAAGTGCAGGGCGTCTCGGAAAAATTTGGAGCCGGGTGGTGAGAAGCCACGGAGAAGGTGACCTATGAATACGACTACTTCCCCCTCCTTAGGTTCGGGCCTGGTCTCATTGCCTGGAACCCGCCAGTGGATGATATCTTGAGCCGGCTGTGGCACCGCGGCTCAGAGAACCGGATTACCAGTGTTTCGAACCCAGAGATCATGTCTTCTGGAAACACACAACAACTTGGCACAGAACAGAACTGAACTTTATTGATAGGAGTCGGGTACAAGCGCATATCTTACAATAGTGACGTGGCCAAAGGCACCCTCGATGCTATGACAGTATCTACATTATTTATGTCACATAGCAGGGCCTCGGGATACTAAGTACTTCTACTGCGTAGCGGAACATAGTGCAACTCCATCCACAGGGACACTGCTGTGGACACATCCTAGTTATCATAGCCAGCACCTTCAGGACCTCCGTCCTCGGATTCTCCTGCATCTGGCATGATACGCCAGGTGAGTACTTTGAATGTACTCGCAAGCTCACGACAACCAAGTAATGCAGAAACAATAGCATAGCAATTAACATGATATCGTCAAGGTAATTTACTTACTGTACTGATCATCAACTTACTCTTCTCCGGGATGTCCCACAACCCTCGGAATACTCATACCCAGTGAGTACTTCCGAACACAAGACGAGTTCTTCCATCATTAACATCACTATTATGGTTGACCATCTACTGAGGTCTGGACGGGCTGTCCATTACCGTGGACACGGCTATTCGAATAGATTTGACACTCTGCAGAGGTTGCGCACTTTACCCACACCATGAAGCATCTGGCCTCGTGATCCCACTCGGGTGGACCAGCATTGCTTCAACAAAACCTGCCTGACCCGTGACTCTTTCATCGTACCACCGGCACTCTTCGTCCCCCGGAGGTCAGCCTTGGGTGGCCCCTGTGTCCTCATGACAACTGCCAGCGTCGTGGCCAAACAATGTAGACCCAAACGGGGTCTACTGTCCCAAACGGGGACGCCGGCATAAACTCAACTATCAACTGGGCTCACAGGATTATCACCGCCTACCTGATCAGGGTAGCGCGCGTGCATAACCCTCCCTCTTTGGAGGTACCGGTGAAAGATCACGCAGTCAGACCCGGTCAGGGCTGTCCCATACTGGCAAATGTGGTTGCACGAGTATGCCCGGACAGGTGACTCAAGATCAACCACTAAGTTCATTTGTCAACTATAGTGGTTCAACTCAATACTTCAATATTTAAACATTACTATGAATTATCAATATCAACTAAATTAACCTAATGCATATAAAGATGCAATGCTATAGAAATGCATGCATAAAATGGGTATCATGGCTTGCCTTGCTCTGTTGGGTGGTTCAAACACTCTTGATCTTCACAAGCACCAAAATCTCCCTCTGGAAACAATTTCAAAATACAATTGAAAATGTCACATAAAGCATTTCTGTTAAACAGAAATTCTGGGAACATTGGAAAAATACCAAAATTTACCAGAAAATAAAGGGGCTCAAGACAAACACAATGCAAAAAGAATCAACTGAATTGGAGTTGTAGATAAAAAGTTATTAATGGTCAAAGTCTGGTCAAAATTCTGAATTTAAATAGAAATTCAGAAAACCAACTAGGGGCCACGTCGAAGGCGTAAAGTGGAGGAGGCGCCTCCACTTACCGCTTCGGGCGCGGGCTCAGGTCGCCGACAGGTGGGGCCTGCCGGTGTTAAAACAGAGAGGGAGAGGAGACAGAGGGGAACGGCGGCTCACCGGCGACGCTCACCGGCGTTAGAGACGACGGCGAGGCTAGGAAAGGGTCGGAATGGATCGGGCGCTCAACGGCGGTCACGCACGTACCCGCAGCTCCTCTGGAGATGGACAGATGGCGTCGCCCCCTTCCTCTCTGGCGGATGGAGCTTGCGGTGGTCGCCGGCGATGCCGATTCCGACGAGGATAGGGCTGGGCAACGGGTCGAGGAAGGTCAGGGAGGTCTGCTGGACTCGATGGTTGGCTCAGGAGGGCTCGGAAAGGGCTGGAGGCGGCTGAAGACAGGAGGGATCCAAGCGGCGGAGCCTTCGCCGGAGTCGAGGGAGACAAGCTCCCGGCTCTTGCTGGGGAACTCTATGGGCGATTCAGAGGTGGGGGAGGCGGGTTGAGGAGCTTGGAGGGGATGGCCGGGGCCTTTTATAGGCCAGCGGCGAGCTCTGCCGAGTTCTCCCGAAGCGGCGAGGCTCTGGCCGGCTACTGGAGCTAGAACGGTGAGCTGGCCATCGCGGCGTGGCCTGAGGTGATGGAGGAGGGCAGGGGGAGCGATGGGACAGGTCCGGAGCCATTAAGGGCTTGCGGACGACCACAGTGGCCGGAGCCCACTGTTCGGCCCGTGGCGGCGCTTGGCTGGGAGCGACAGCGACCTTCGCCAGCGGTCAGGAGGGTTCGGGAGGACGCCACACGTTTGCTAGGGCGCTGTCGGCACCAAGGACAAGAGGGGGCAGCGAAAGATGGCTCGGGCGATTGGACCCGTCTCTGGCGCTGCGCAGAGCACGCGCTGTGGCATGCCAGCCCCGTGATCACCACAGGTGTGGCCACCAGGAGGACACGCAGGTCTGGCGCTCCTTGTCCAGGGTGTCGACCTTCGACCCCCCTAGCCTCTCTATACCCCTGGATCGACCAGATACACTCTGGTGCGATGGGTAACCTCAGCAACAGCTTCTGCCAGCCAACTTGAGAGGGTTCTGGAGGAGAAATGAGATAGAGCTGGAACCAATGGAGATGTCTGCGGTCATCTAGGTTGGAAGGACTAGGGACTGGCAAAGTTTGATAGAGTTTGAGAAAGAAATGGATAGGATTGCTTTGAAAACCATCATTCTGGTCCAGAACACAAATGAGCTTGTGGCCCTCTCATAGATGCTCTGCTAATGATGAAACTTGGTGAAAAGAAGTTATTTGGTAGTGCACACATGCCATAAAATTTGTGGATCCATGGTGCACCCCTAGCTGGTACTTCCTTCACAAAGGTTCACAATTAATAGAAACTTGACAGGGTCATGCTGTTCAAAATTTGTATTGTACCATATGATGTTTTTGGATATTGGAGCTGGATAGGATCCCTAGGAGCTTGGAGAATTTATTGAGAATTTTCTGGAATAGAAATAATAGGGTTGCTTCACAATGGACAGATTCTGGTGAGAAACAAAATAATTATTTTGGCCAAAATTTCCCATTGGGCAATAAAATATTTTTGGGGAAAATGGAATCCTATAATATTGAGAAGATGAGGAAAAAGTTTGGGAATTATTTGACCTCCCAAACTATAGGTTGCCTCACAACCCATAGTGATGACCCAAATTCCCAAATTAAGAAAATGATTTTAGAGAAAAGACTAAATATTGAAAAAATTGTCCAGGAGGGCATGGAAAGGTTTTATCAAGATGATAAAGGTTTTGGGATGCTTGAGGGAAAGTTCAACAAGACAAAGGTTAATTCAACTGAAAGGGTTTTGAAAATCAACAGAATTGCAAATAAAACCCAAATGTTTTTGAAAAGAAAAGTTGCAAAAATCTGGGTGTCACAAACCTATCCCCCTTAGGATGAATCTCGTCCTCGAGATTTGGTTGCTCAGGGAACAAGTACGGATATGCACATCTTAGGAGGTCTTCTCTTTCCCATGTAGCCTCTTCCTCTGTGTGGTGCTCCCATAGCACCTTGTAAAATCTGATTACCTTACTCCTGGTGGTTCTTTCCATTTCATCCAGGATTCTGACAGGTTTCTCTTCGTAGGTCAGGTCTTTAGCCAATTCCAACTCACTCATGTCCGCTTGCTTGATCGGTGGTGCAATGCACTTCCTTAGCTGTGATATATGGAAAACATCGTGCACTTCCGACAATTCTGCTGGTAATTCCAACTGATATGCCACTCTGCCTCTTCTAGCAATCACTGGAAATGGGCCGATATATCTTGGTGCAAGCTTTCCCCGAGTATGGAATCTCTTCACTCCCTTCATGGGGGTTACTCGGAGGTACGCATATTCTCCGGGTTCAAAGGTCACTTCCCGGTGCTTTGGATCATAGTAACTCTTCTGGCGGGACTTGGCTGCTCGAAGACGTTCCTGGATATCCTTGACTTGCTTCTCAGCCTCGAGCATCAGGTCCGTACCAAAGATTCGGCTGTCTCCTGTCTGAGACCAGTTCAAAGGAGTACGGCACTTCCACCCATATAATGCCTCGAAAGGTGACATCTTCAGGCTGGACTGATAGCTGTTGTTGTAAGAGAATTCGGCATATGGCAGACTATCTTCCCACTTGGGTCCATGGGTGAGAGCACATGACCGAAGCATATCCTCCAGTATCTGATTCACCCTTTCTGTCTGCCCGTCTGTCTGCGGGTGGTATGCCGTGCTATGCTTCAGCATGGTTCCCAAAACTTGGTGTAACCGTAGCCAGAATGCTGAGGTGAATAGGGAACCTCTATCTGAGGTGATGGACTTAGGTACTCCATGGAGGCTGACGATTCGGGACATGTAGAGCTGTGCCAGCTGATTTGCATTGAAAGTGGTTTTTACCGGGATAAAGTGAGCCACTTTCGTGAGTGTGTCCACAATGACCCAGATAGCATCGTTACCTCTTGTTGACTTAGGTAGTCCAACAATAAAGTCCATGCATATGTCGTCCCACTTCCACTGAAGTACTGGCAAGGGTTGCAGCAGCCCAACGGGTTTCTGGTGTTCCGCCTTAACCTTGTTGCAGATATCACATCAGGCGACATAGTATGCTATATCTCTTCACATTCCTGGCCACCAAAATGTCTCTCTCAGGTCCTGATACATTTTTGTGCCTCCCGGGTGGATAGCGTATGGGGACTCATGAGCTTCTTTGAGTATCTGCTGCCTCAGATTATCCTGATCAGGCACGCATATCCGCTTCTCGAACCATACGGTGCCTTGATCATTCTCGTGGAAGGACTTGGCTTTCCCCTTCGGAATCAGTTCCTTGATCTTTTTGATTCCTTCATCTGGCTCTTGGGCCTTCTTAATTTCCTCCATAAGGGTGGGAGTAATTTCCAACGTGTCTGAGGTAGTTGGGCCGCATAGCACCATGTTGAGCTTAGCGAACTCTTCTTGTAGTAGTGGATGCAAACTTCGCATAAGTGCATTCACGATGCCTTGTTTTCTGCTGAGAGCGTCCGCGACCACATTAGCTTTCCCCGGATGATAATTTATCCCAATGTCATAGTCCTTGACTAGTTCCAGCCATCTTCGTTGCCTGAGATTCAGGTCAGGTTGAGTGAAAATATACTTGAGACTCTTATGGTCCGTGTATATTTCACAGCGTTGTCCAATGAGATAATGCCTCCAAATCTTCAGGGCATGAACTACGGCCGCTAATTCCAAGTCGTGAGTGGGGTAGTTCTCCTCATGGGGTCGTAGTTGTCTGGATGCATATGCTACAACCTTCCCTTCTTGCATCAATACGCAGCCGATTCCACGTCTTGAAGCATCGCAATAGATGTCAAAACTCTTGTGTATGTCTGGAAGGACTAGGACAGGTGCTGTAGTGAGCCTGGTCTTTAATTCCAGGAAACTGCTGTCGCATTCCAACGTCCAGACAAACCTTTGATTCTTCTTGAGCAACTCCGTCAGGGGCTTGGCTATTTTAGAGAAGCCTTCTATGAAGCGTCGGTAATAGCCTGCCAATCCCAGGAAGCTACGGACTTCGGTCACCATAGTTGGTGTCTTCCAATTTAATACCGCAGTGACCTTGCTGGGGTCGACTGCTACTCCTTGTTCTGACAGAATGTGCCCCAAAAATCCCACCTCTTTTAGCCAAAATTCACACTTGCTAAATTTGGCGTACAGGCGGTGGTCTCTTAATCTTTCCAGGACAGCTCGGAGATGCTTCTTATGCTCCTCTTCATCTTTGGAGTATATCAGCATATCATCGATGAACACCACCACAAATTTATCCAGAAAATCCATGAAGACTTTATTCATCATGCTCATGAAGTAGGCTGGAGCATTCGTCAATCCGAATGACATGACTGTAAATTCATACAGGCCATATCGGGTGGTGAACGCTGTCTTGGGGATATCCTCCTTTCGGATTTTTAGCTGATGATATCCGGTCCAAAGGTCAATCTTTGAGAATACCCGGGCTCCATTCAACTGGTCGAACAAGTCGTCAATGCGAGCAAGCGGGTATTTATTCTTGATAGTGACCTCGTTTAGCTGGCGATAGTCTACGCACATTTGTAGACTGCTATCCTTCTTCTTGACAAAGAGCACCGGTGATCCCCATGGCGAGATGCTTGGGCGAATGTACCCTTTTTGCAGTAATTCATCCAGTTGCTTCTTTAACTCCGCCAAATCTGGTCCTGGCATACGATAGTATTTCTTGTAAATTGGGGCGGTGCCGGGAACCATTTCGATTGCCAATTCCAGTTCCCGGTCAGGGGGCATTCCGGGTAATTCCTCAGGAAATACGTCCGAAAACTCACAAACTACCGGAATCAAGTTCATATCCGTGGCGGTAGCTTGGTATGCCATTCCTTTCTTGGATATCATTTTGCTGGCAAGGAATTGGACGGTTTGTCCTGCTGGGTTAACCAGTGTTACTGTCCTGCTGGCACAATTGATGCACACCTGATGTGGTGTCAACCAGTCCATTCCCAGTATTACGTCCAATCCCGCAGATTCAATGGCGATGAGTGCAGCTGGAAACTTAACCCCATGTATAGAAATTTCCAGATCTCTATAGATCAGATTTGTTCTGAGCAGGGAGCCAGGGGATTGTACCACCATGATTTTGTCCAAAGGCGAAGGAGGAAATTTGTGCACGGTGGCAAAACTCCGTGAAATAAACGAGTGGGAAGCCCTAGAATCAAATAAAATTACTGCAGGTATGTCGTTAACAGAAAACATACCGAGGACTACTTTTGGAGCTTCGCAGGCTTCCTCAGCGGAGATATGGTGGACGCTTCCATGGCAGACATTAGGATTGGGGCAGCGTCCAATAGTGTTGACCTGCGGCTTGACATCGGCGGATGACTTCCCGTTGTTGGTGGGGCACTGTTTGGAGTAGTGTCCACTTTGGCCGCAAGTGAAGCAGGTATTGTTGCGGCGGCAGTCTTCTATCATAGGCTGTTTGCCGAAGGTCTTGGTCTGGCTCACTGTCTTGTTATTGTTGCTGCCGTTGCTCCAGGTAGGCTTATATTCAGAGGTGCCTGGCTGCCAGATGCGTGGCTTCTGCGCAAACGGCTCGCGGTTGTCCTTCTTGGGCTCAAACTTCCGCTTCTGGTTATCGTGTCCGGACTTGTGCTCCCTTTCGACTATGAAGGCCTTGTTCACCAGTCTCTGAAAGTCCGGAAAATCCAGCATGCACAGCTGACAACGGAGGGAGTGATTCAGTCCTCCCAGGAACCGATCTATCTTCCTCTCTTCGGTGGCCACATCATAAGTAGAGTACCGTGACAGATTGTTGAACTTGTTAAGGTACTCTGCTACCGACATGCTTCCTTGTGTCAGAGCAAGGAACTCCCTCTGCTTCACCTTCATGATGCCGGTAGGAATATGATATTTGCGGAACAACTCCTTAAACTTCTCCCAGGTAATTTCCTCTTCAGAAGACCATGTTGCCTTTGTATTATCCCACCATATAGCTGCTGGCCCTTCCAGGTAGTGAGTGGCAAACGGAACCTTGTCTGAATCCTCACAACGGGATATTTCCAACTTCTTTTCTATGGTCCTTAGCCAATCGTCTGCTTCTATAGGGTCCACAGCTTGGCCAAAATTGGGTGGCTTTGTGCGCTGGAAATCAGACAACCTGGAGTGTGATCCATTGTGATTGTGGTTCTGACCTACCATAACCAGCATACTCTTCAAGAATTCCATAAGATCCTGGTTTCTCTTTTCCTCAAACATTCTCATGATCTGATCCGTAGTAGGTGCTTGAGGTGGTGGGGGTGGTAAATCTTCTGGTGCTTGACCTGCTTGTCTGGCGGATCGACGGACGGGGGTCCCATCGCCGCCTTGGCTACAACTTCTCTTCATCCTAAATTTGTTCCCATTGCAAAATACCGAATCGATGAGCAACATCCATAAGGGAAACACAGTTATATGACACCAGAAGGAAAATACGCGGAAAAGGCGAATAAAGCAAACCACATAATTATACAAGGTAACCCAACATCATACAGGGCAAGCTAGTCGGGGAATATCATGGCTAAACTGCTCATACGGCAGTTGACATATGCAAAGATGCATGCTCAACAACTCACGCCTCCACTCTAGTGGCGCTGATGGCATGAACACTGCCAGACCAAAGACTCCTCGTCATCTGATCCTGAGTCCGAGTCGGAACTTATGATATGAATCTCATCCTCCGGATCAAAGGAAACACGACGACGCTGCTGGGACGGTTCTCCTTCTGGGGTAGAAGGAGCACGACGCCTCAGCATCGGAGCAGCTGGAGTGGCAAGGAGTGAGGCCCACTCAGCCGGGGTCTCACGACGGCTACCAGACGAAAGGCCCGGTGGCACAGTGGAGGTGGAAGGAGCCTGAAATCTGGGTGGAGGTGGAACTGGTGGTGGATATATGGGTGGATGGGTAGGCTGAGGTGGAGGTGGCACCGGAGTCACGGCTGCAAGTGCCGCTAGGACACGAGACACCTCCTCGGCCAGGGATATGATCGTACAATAGCTGGCGTTCAGATAGCGAGACAGCACAGCAGTCGCACGGTCACATGCCGGGTCAACAGGAGCGAAAATGACTCGCCATGTCGTAGGCGACAGGGTGGGTAATAGAGGAAACCTGGATGAGTCTGCATCTCAACCTCGTGGAAGCGTAAGTTAGTGAGAGCCTCCATTCCGGCAAACACAATCGCCAACTCTGGGGTGGAAGCCATCCCGCCCTCTGTAGAGCGAGAGTAGCACCCAAGGTCCGAGCTCGCGATCAGGAAAGCCTCTGCATGGTACTCGTACACCGACTCAGCAAGCTGCTCCCGAAACACCTGGTACACTGGATCTTCGCCATGAGGGTACAGTCGAAGCCAGACGTTCCGGAGCAGTACTGGAAAGGTGGATGGTGCAGGCTCAAAATGATAATGGAATGGAACTGGTGCCATCTACACTCACAAGACCACAGTTAGTGGAGTAATGAATTATGATGCATGCCATGCAACAATCAAATGCAGCAGCAATCAAATGCAGCAATCCAATGCACACTCAGGATCCTATACTAATCGCGGTGCTAGCGCTGACTAACTAGGGTGTCCTACAGTCAGCACGGCTCTGATACCAATCGTTGTGGCACCCCGGCTCAGAGAACTGGATTACCAGTGTTTCCAACCCAGAGATCATGTCTTCTGGAAACACACAACAACTTGGCACAGAACGGAACTGAACTTTATTGATAGGAGTCGGGTACAAGCACATATCTTACAATAGTGACGAGGCCAAAGGAACCCTCGGTGCTATGACAGTATCTACATTATTTATGTCACATAGCAGGGCCTCGGGATACTAAGTACTTCTACTGCGTAGCGGAACATAGCGCAACTCCATCCACAGGGACACTGCTGTGGACACATCCTAGTTATCATAGCCAGCACCTTCAGGACCTCCGTCCTCGGATTCTCCTGCATCTGGCATGATACGCCAGGTGAGTACTTTGAATGTACTCGCAAGCTCACGACAACCAAGTAATGCAGCAAACAATAGCATAGCAATTAGCATGATATCGTCAAGGTAATTTACTTACTGTACTGATCATCAACTTATTCTTCTCCGGGTTGTCCCACAACCCTCGGAATACTCATACCCAGTGAGTAATTCCGAACACAAGACGAGTTCTTCCATCATTAACATCACTATTACGGTTGACCATCTACTGAGGTATGGACGGGCTGTCCATTACCGTGGACACGGCTATTCGAATAGATTTGACACTCTGCAGAGGTTGCGCACTTTACCCACACCATGAAGCATCTGGCCTCGTGATCCCACTCAGGTGGATCAGCATTGCTTCAACAAAACCTTCCTGACCCGTGACTCTTTCATCGTACCACCGGCACTCTTCCTCCCCGGAGGTCAGCCTTGGGTGGCCCCTGTGTCCTCATGACACCTGCCACCGTCGTGGCCAAACTATGTAGACCCAAACGGGGTCTAATGTCCCAAACGGGGATGCCGGCATAAACTCAACTATCAACTGGGCTCACAGGATTATCACCACCTACCTGATCAGGGTAGCGCGCGTGCATAACCCTCCCTCTTTGGAGGTACCGGTGAAAGATCACGCAGTCAGACCCGGTCAGGGCCGGCCCATACCGGCAAATGTGGTTGCACGAGTATGCCCGGACAGGTGACTCAAGATCAACCACTAAGTTCATTTGTCAACTATAGTGGTTCAACTCAATACTTCAATATTTAAACATTACTATGAATTATCAATATCAACTAAATTAACCTAATGCATATAAAGATGCAATGCTATAGAAATGCATGCATAAAATGGGTATCATGGCTTGCCTTGCTCTGTTGGGTGGTTCAAACACTCTTGATCTTCACAAGCACCAAAATCTCCCTCTGGAAACAATTTCAAAATACAATTGAAAATGTCACATAAAGCATTTCTGTTAAACAGAAATTCTGTGAACATTGGGAAAATACCAAAATTTACCAGAAAATAAAGGGGCTCTAGACAAACACAATGCAAAAAGAATCAACTGAATTGGAGTTGTAGATAAAAAGTTATTAATGGTCAAAGTCTGGTCAAAATTCTGAATTTAAATAGAAATTCAGAAAACCAACTAGGGGCCACGTCGAAGGCGTAAAGTGGAGGAGGCGCCTCCACTTACCGCTTCGGGCGCGGGCTCAGGTCGCCGACAGGTGGGGCCTGCCGGTGTTAAAATGGAGAGGGAGAGGAGACAGAGGGGAACGGCGGCTCACCGGCGACGCTCACCGGCGTTATAGACGACGGCGAGGCTAGGAAAGGGTCGGAATGGATCGGGTGCTCAACGGCGGTCACGCACGTACCCGCAGCTCCTCTGGAGATGGACAGATGGCGTCGCCCCCTTCCTCTCTGGCGGATGGAGCTTGCGGTGGTCGCCAGCGATGCCGATTCCGACGAGGATAGGGCTAGGCAACGGGTCGAGGAAGGTCAGGGAGGTCTGCTGGACTCGATGGTTGGCTCAGGAGGGCTCGGAAAGGGCTGAAGGCGGCTGAAGACAGGAGGGATCCAAGCGGCGGAGCCTTCGCCGGAGTCGAGGGAGACAAGCTCCCGGCTCTTGCTGGGGAACTCTATGGGCGATTCAAAGGTGGGGAGGCGGGTTGAGGAGCTTGGAGGGGATGGCCGGGGCCTTTTATAGGCCAGCGGCGAGCTCTGCCGAGCTCTCCCGAAGCGGCGAGGCTCTGCCCTGCTACTGGAGCTAGGACGGTGAGCTGGCCGTCGCGGCATGGCCTGAGGTGATGGAGGAGGGCAGGGGGAGCGACGGCACAGGTCCGGAGCCATTAAGGGCTTGCGGACGACCACAATGGCCGGAGCCCACTGTTCGGCCCGTGGCGGCGCTTGGCTGGGAGCGACGGCGACCTTCGCCGGCGGTCAGGAGGGTTCGGGAGGACGCCACACATTTGCCAGGGCGCTGTCGGAACCAAGGACAAGAGGGGGCAGCGAAAGACGGCTCGGGCGATTGGACCCGTCTCTGGCGCTGCGCGAAGCACGCGCTGTGGCATGCCAGCCTCGTGATCACCACGGGTGTGGCCACCAGGAGGACACGCAGGGCTGGCGCTCCTTGTCCAGGGTGTCGACCTTCGATCCCCTAGCCTCTCTATACCCCTGGATCGACCAGATACACTCTGGTGCGATGGGTAACCTCAGCAACAGCTTCTGCCAGCCAACTTGAGAGGGTTGTGGAGGAGAAATGAGATAGAGCTGGAACCAATGGAGATGTCTGGGGTCATCTAGGTTGGAAGGACTAGGGACTGGCAAAGTTTGATAGAGTTTGAGAAAGAAATGGATAGGATTGCTTTGAAAACCATCATTCTGGTCCAGAACACAAATGAGCTTGTGGCCCTCTCATAGATGCTCTGCTAATGATGAAACTTGGTGAAAAGAAGTTATTTGGTAGTGCACACATGCCATAAAATTTGTGGATCCATGGTGCACCCCTAGCTGGTACTTCCTTCACAAAGGTTCACAATTAACAGAAACTTGACAGGGTCCTGCTGCTCAAAATTTGTATTGGACCATATGATGTTTTTGGATATTGGAGCTGGATAGGATCCCTAGGAGCTTGGAGAATTTATTGAGAATTTTCTGGAATAGAAATAATAGGGTTGCTTCACAATGGACAGATTCTGGTCAGAAACAAAATAATTATTCTGGTCAAAATTTCCCATTGGGCAATAAAATATTTTTGGGGAAAATGGAATCCTATAATGATGAGAAGATGAGGAAAAAGTTTGGGAATTATTTGACCACCCAAACTATAGGTTGCCTCACAACCCATAGTGATGACCCAAATTCCCAAATTAAGAAAATGATTTTAGAGAAAAGACTAAATATTGAAAAAATTGTCCAGGAGGGCATGGAAAGGTTTTATCAAGATGATAAAGGTTTTGGGATGCTTGAGGGAAAGTTCAACAAGACAAAGGTTAATTCAACTGAAAGGGTTTTGAAAATCAACAGAATTGCAAATAAAACCCAAATGTTTTTGAAAAGAAAAGTTGCAAAAATCAGGGTGTCACACCGGCAAAGCTCCCATGGTCACGAATTCCTTCAACGATGCTTCAGTGACACAGGAACTGACCCAGTCGCAAGAGACGGGGGCTTTGCCCATGATGGCGGGTTAGACTCTGTAGAAAGGTATGAATATGCGGCTGTCGGTGTCAAAACCGGCGGTTCTTGGGTAGGGGGTCCCGAGCTGTGAGACTAGGATCGATGGTAACAAAGGGACGAAGGAGACGATGTTTACCCAGGTTCGGGCCCTCCTATGGAGGTAAAATCCTACGTCCTGCTTGATTATGTTGATGATATGAAGGTTACAGAGCTGATCTACCTCGAGATCGACTAGCTAAAACCCTATATGAGTTTCTGTATCTTATGATCTAAAACCCTCCCGGCTTATATAGACACCGGGGGGGGGGGACTAGGGTTTACACATGGTGGGCCTCCGGCCGAGGATGGAGATGTCAACATTCTCATCTTGACTTGGAGTGCACGACGCGCCTTCGAGGCTTCCTTCTGGAACGTGGAGTTTTGATATGTCCGGCCCTTCTTCGGAGAATGGCCTATTGAGCCGGCCTATCGAGAGATAAACCGGCAGCCCGAGGACCCCTTAGCCCGGGACTCCCTCAGTAGCCCCCGAACTAGCCCCCAACGCCAAGGGTCTCAACTCCAGCTGCTTCGTATGATCAGAGTCTTCGGCTTGCGGGGTGAGTTCTTCTTCCTTTTCCATGATCGGCTGGGACTAGTTCGGTTTCCGATGACACGTATTTCTGCCGATCATATGTTTGACCGAACACCATGAATTGCTTAGCCCCGAAGGCCAATCGCCAAAGTGTAAATAGTGTTTTCTGACACCTCCTTCTGACGAAGGGACGCGGCCTACCATGACCACTGAACCAGTTACGAAAACTCGATTCGCGGTTCGGGGCCGTTTTTTCAGCGACACGACTTATCAATGCGTGTATCGTGCTCCGTTTCACACGGGATATGATTAATCTCCACACGCACATAACGACACGCATGTCTTGGGAAGCGGAGGGATTTGCAGTGCGGTAAGCGAGGCTAATCGGTGACACGTCCCATAAAAAGGGAAAAAACGCTAAGGCCTATTCACGCTTCCCATTCGCATCCTTCGCCTCTTCAATCTCTCCGAGCCCCAAGAGCCCAGATCCAGTTCTACCTCACCCTTTCCTCCGAGCTTAGCCATGGCGGGTTCTGATTCCAACGACAAGTGGGAGGCCTCCACGGTCACTGACCAGGATATTTGGGACCTGAAGCAGACCGGCTACCTCCCCGCCAACGTCTTCCACCGCGCCCCGGAGAAGAACCAGGTGATTCCCACCCCCAAAGCGGGCGAGAGGGTGGTGTTCGTCCCCCACTTTATCCGGGGACTGAGCTTTCCGCTCCACCCCTTCGTCAGGGGTCTCATGTTTTTCTACGGTCTAGACTTCGACGACCTTCCGCCGAACTCCTTCATGCACATATCGCCATTCATCATTGTCTGCGAAGCCTTTCTGCGGGTCGAACCGCACTTCGGCCTGTGGCTCAAGGTCTTCAACGTTAAGCCAAAGACCGTGGCAAGCGAGCACGCAGACTGCGGAGGGGCGGTCATTAGCAAACTCCCCCGTGTCGAGTGGCCATCTGGCACCTTCATCGACACGATCAAAACTTGGCAGAAGGAGTGGTTCTACATCACCGAGCCAAGGGACGAGATCTGGGCGTCCCCCGCCGAATTCAGATCTGGACCCCCCACGAGATTGACCTCGTGGCTCAGGAAGGGCCTCGACTGGGGGTCGGACGCTGAAGTTAAGCTGCTGCAGAAGCGCATCACTTCGGTGATCGAGGCGAAGGTGGAGCTGGTCAACGTGGTCCAGGTCATGCTCCACCGCCGTATCCTCCCCTGCCAGCGCCGGGCATTCCCCATGTGGGCTTATCGTCCTGACGACAAGCCTACCGTGCGCCAATTCTTCCGTACCACCCCAGAGAAGCTGTGGAAGGCTCTGTTCAAGCCTCAGAAGAGTTAGCCGGCCAAGGAAGAAGATACAGGCCTAAGCACCGTCAACCCTCCGACCCAGGTATAGTATAATTTCAATTCATCGATTCTGTTTCTTCAGCAAAAAGATCTGAACGCCTTCTCCCTTATTTCCACAAAAGTGGCAGAGCAAAGCCGCGAAGGTTAATTGCCCGGCTCCACAACCCGAAGACCCCAGGTCGGAGCTGTTGGCGGCGATGCTTGTCGTGGCGCCGTACTCGGCGCCCGAAAAGAAAGAGAAGAAGAAGAAGGCCAGAGAGGGCCTCCGCATTAAGGACCAGCGCGACGCTGCGTCCGAGGAAACCCATGTCTCCTCCAGCCATGAGGAGGAGCATGATGACGGGGGGGGGAAGGAGTCCCCCCCCCCCGTAAGAAAGAGGGCAGCGTCATCGGACGCCGCGGAGGAGGCAGCTCCTCCTGCCTCGAAGAAGGCATGCCGGGCAAGGTTGATCCTGCCCGACGACAGCTCGGATTCTAACACAGAATCCGAGGAATTCGAGAGGGTTCCCCGAAGGAACGCAAGGGTCAAGCCCCCCGCTCAAAGGTAATGAATCCGAGGACTCACTAAGTTTTTTACGCAAAGTCTTCAATGTTTTAAGTACAAAAATATCTCGCAGCCCCCCGTGCGTCCTCCCTACCGACCAAATATCGGATGGGGAGTCTCCACCCGCCGAGCTGGCAGAGAGCGGGACCGCATCGCTCCCTACACCTCCAGAGGTCGCGAAGGATACTGCGGAGGTGTCATCCAGCCAGGCTCCGTTGGAGCCGAACATGGGCGGAGGGGGTGACCATGCCATGGCCGAGGCGGATGCCGTGGCCAACGAAGGCCAGGGAGAAAAAACTCCCCAGGCTGTTGAGGACCAGGGGGAGAACGCTCCCCTGATCGCCGAAGAAGAGGGGCGAGGAAATGCCCAGTCCCCTCCGAGGACGTCTCCGGAGAACTCCGTGCCTCCGGAGCTACCGACTCAGTCCCCGACCATAGATCGGACTGCCCGGTCATCACCGATGCCACCAACGGCCGGGTGGCCGGTTATGCAGGAGGCTCTAGCAAGCGCCCCCATCTCCGAGGATCACCGCACCCTTATGGGTGCAGGGTGCGGTTTTGCAAGGAATTCAGTCCGTTGACACCGGACTGAAGGAGGCCTTCAATGGTCTCCTGGCGGGCTTCAAGGTGAGTCAAGTAATATCCTTTTTTCGAACAATGCTAATATTAAGTTTTTGTGCTATCTCTTTATATATGTACTAGCCCCCGAGCCCTGCAATGTTCAGAAAAGTCACCATCTAGTCCTGCAATGTTCGGACAAGTCCTTGGAAGGGCCGAACAGGGAGTCATATCCTTCATAGTTCGGGGGATTTGAATCGCACATAACTGGATGCATAATTTTTGTTTGCAGGCCTCGTCATCGGCGGCGGCCGATAATGCCGCTGAGCTGACCGAGCTAAATCGGAAGCTCAAGGTCTCCGACGAGGAGCTTGTTAGCCTGAACAAGAGGTTCGACGAGGCGCAAGGTAAGCCGAATTGTAGTTTCCGAACTATATATTGGTAATGATCCGCACTAGTAGCCCAGTGTGACCATTTGTATATTGCTTCCACAGCTTCAGCTGCGAAGGTCGAAAAGCTCACGGCCGAGCTTTAGGACATGAAGCAAAAGGCTGCGGATGAGAAGGCGGCCGCCGAACAAGCAGCAGCTGCGCTTTCCGATTTGAGGGCTGCAAGCGCCAAGCACGAGGCTCGGGTGGAGGAGGTGCAGCAAGAGCTCAAGGATACCGGCACGAAGTGCGAGGCCCTTGAGCAGAAAGGCAAAGAGCAGGCCGCCGAGCTAGCCACGCTGAAATCCGAGCTCCAGAAGGAGCGGGTGGACTGGCGTTCTGCGCAAGAGGAGATTCGCCAAGTCAAGGCTGTCATTGATGGTAAGCCGTATTCACTGCAGTGCATAGCAAGTTTACTTTGCTCACCCAGGTGTGGCGTTCCTTAGGCGTCGGTGCGGACCTCCAGAAGAGCGCAACGGATGCGAACAAGTTTTATGCTTCGCGGGAAGAGGAGGATGAGGCCCGGCTATTCTGGGCATAGTTTGAGTCCCCCGAGCACTCCCCTCTCCTCGTCGAGCAAATGAAGCAACTGATGGAGATGTGCAGAGTGGCGGAGCCGGCCATGAAGGACCTCTGCATACGCATGTGGCCCGATGAGCCATTGCCGAGCAGCTACTTCGGCTTAGTGCAGAAACTATGCGAAGCTGCGCCTCGGTTCGACGTACTGAAGCGTTCTACGTGCATCGAGGGCGCGCGGATGGCCTTTGCGAAGACCATGGTGCATTGGCCGAAGCTCAAGCCAAACGAGATGGCTACCGCACCTCCGCCTCCTGGAAAAGAATATAGGCGCCCCGAGCGATACTTCCCCGTAGTGATGGAGGGCACTCGGTCGATAGACGCTCAATGCTCCAAGGACGTTTTGTACGAATGAAAGCGTTGTAATATGTCCGAAGACTTTTAATGCTTTATGATTAAAGTTGCATGGTTTATCATGTCTTATGAGTAGTGTGTGTTTATTTAGACTCCTATGTGGCCGGTTTATCTGAATGCAGCGAGTCGTCGGCTTCAGCCCCCACATAGATACTACGCGGGGTGTCTCTGTATTCGCATTTTACCCTTAGCCGAGGAATAGGCGCCCGAAGGCGGTAGTGCGAGCGGGAAAAGGCAATCGGACTATGGTGCTGTATCGCTTTCATTTAGCCGTGGGAGTGTAGAAAATTGCGGGGGCTGATAACCAGCCCCCAGTGTGATGTTCGGGGCCGAAGCCAGCATCACATGGTTTATACAAGAACGAAACCCATCGTATAACACGGAATAAGCGCTATCGGTTTTTTAGTATGACACTTATGCCCGGATTCGCAGACCGGTTCTCGCTTACTATGACGGTCAGTTTTCGGCTTTCTCCTTTGAGGTGCTTGACCAGACGAGCTGGAAGCACAATCGCAGAGGTTCTCCCTTTGCCCTTTTAGCCGAACGAGCGGAACGTAAGAGGGCAAGCACAGGAGCCGGGCAACCCAACTATTGACCCAAGACATACTTCGGATCCGACGCATATAAAGCAAAACCCAAGACGCCGAACACACAACCAGTTGGACTGAGTTGACGTTCAAGGCGATTTTAAAATCGAGCCCCCGGTCTATTAGCCGGTTGCATCATAATACATACCGAACAGTTTTCGCAAGAAGCGTGACCAAGATAAGAACAGAGAATGTATAAAAACAACGAAGTGGCCATATAATGGTTTTGTACTTGCTCAATAATTCTTGTAACTTGGATTGCCGAAGCAACTGTTTACAGGTAGAAGAAATATAAAATTTATAGAGGGGAGGCTGTACCAAGAGTCTTCGATTGATGACGCGACGTCTTCGATGTGCCTTGTAGTCTGTCCGTTCCTGTTCCTCTGTGGGGGTTGCATCCATTAGGGGTGATGCTGTCATCGAGCAGACCTTGGAAAAAGGTCTTGAGAACTCGCCGAAGTATCAATGAGCTTTACGCTTTTTAACAGGTCCTTGATGGTACCTGTGTTTTGTCCGAGGACGTGTATTGGTATTGGTCGGTCCAGCCGAACACTTACCACTTCATGGTTGCTCCCCATTGCTACCCATGGGATCTTGAGCGCGAAGTTGTGCCTTCTTATCACGTGTCTGGCGGTCGTTAGGGTTGTGCAATGGGGGGCGTATCCCTATTTCTGGGGAGGAGAAGATTCTGGGAGTTCGGATAGAAGTCGAACTCGTTTGTCAACCTTACGGGCCTTTATGGCCGATTTGGGTGTTTGCCGCCCGTCCTCATAATGGAATTCGGCCGCGAGGGCCAATGCATGCTCCTCAGTTCGGAGGGAACGCTCTGTGTTGCCGTTGACGGTGATGACCCCCTTGGGACCAGGCATCTTGACCTTGAGGTATGCGTAGTGTGGGACGGCGTTAAAGCGAGCGAACGCTGTCCGGCCGAGCAGGGCGTGATAGCCGCAGTGGAAGGGGACGATGTCGAAGATCAATTCCTCACTGCGGAAGTTGTCGGGCGAGCCGAACACTACTTCCAGGCTAACAGAGCCTGTGCACCGGGCTTCGACACCTGGGATCACTCCTTTAAAGGTAGTGTTGCTAGGCTTTATCCTTGACGGATCTATGCCAATCTTTTTCACCGTATCTGAGTAGATCAGATTGAGGCTACTTCCTCCGTCCATTAGGACTTTAGTGAGGTGATACCCATCGATAGTGGGGTCTAGGACGAGTGCCGCCGAACCTCCATGACGGATACTGGTCGGGTGATCTCGTCGATCAAAAGTGAACGGGTAGGCCGACCATGGGTTAAACTTCGGGGCTACAGGCTCTACGGCGTAGACCTCTCGAAGGGCGCGCTTCCTCTCCTTTTTAGGTATATGAGTGGCATATATCATGTTCACCGTTTTTACTTCTGGAGGGAATTTCTTCTGACCTCCATTGCTCGGACCGCGGGGCTCCTCGTCGTCCTCGCTGCGTGGGCCTTTGCCCTGGTCCTCGGCTGCGAGTTTGTCGGCTTGTTTAAACACCCAACAATTACGGCTGGTGTGGTTGGCGGGCTTGTCCAGAGTGCCATGGATCTGGCAAGGCCTCTCCATGATCTTGTCCAGCGGGGTGGGTCCGTCGCGGTTGCCTTTAGGAGGCTTCTTCCGCTGCCCGGATCTTGGGTTGCGGAAACCGGCGTTAACGGCCGTGTCATCGGCGTCGCTAGTGTTGTGCCGTCGTTTGTTTTTGTTATGTCGTGGTTTCCCGTTTCCATCCCGGACTTCAGAAGTACCGGGATCTTCGGGGTTGTGGCTTCGCCTTGCTAGCCAGTTATCCTCGCCCGCGCAAAAGCGGGTCATGAGCGATGTAAGGGCGGACATGGTCCTGGGCTTATCCTGGCCGAGCTGGCGAGCCATCCACTCGTCCCGAATATTGTGCCTGAAAGAGGCTATAGCTTCGGCGTCTGGGCAATCGACGATCTGGTTTTTCTTGGTCAAGAACCGATTCCAGAATTGTCGAGCGGACTCTCCTGCCTTTTGCACGACGTTGCTTAGGTCGGAGGAGTCCGGGGGCCGTACATAGGTGCCCTGGAAGTTAGATCGGAATGCATCCTCAAGGTCCTCCCAGCACCCGATAGAGTTTTCGGGGAGACTGTTTAGCCAGTGTCGAGCTGGCCCCTTAAGTTTAAGGGGTAGGTACTTGATGGCGTGGAGGTCGTCTCCTCGTGCCATGTGGATGTGGAGGAGGAAATCCTCGATCCACACTGCTGGGTCAGTTGTTCCGTCGTATTGCTCGATGTTTACGGGTTTAAACTCTTCCGGGAACTGATGCTGCATCACCTCGTCAGTAAAGCAGAGCGGGTGGGCAGCGCCTCTGAGCCATGCTATATCGCGCCGGTAGTCGGCGTCTGATCTGGCCTGGTTTTGGTCCTAAACTCTATTGGTTCGGTCGCGCTAGGGCCGGTACTCGTCCCTTCTACCAGGGGAATACCCTCTAGATCCGTAGATGGATCTCGTGCGGCCTGTTCTATCATCCAGGCCGCGTCGCAGGTCATACCTGTCGTCGGGCTCCATTGGCTCATTTTCCCTTCTGCGGGGTATCGCCGGCCTATAACCGGCCTCGCCAGCCGTCCTATCACTTCCTCGGGGAGGGCGGTCCAGTTGGTCGTATGGAGTGTGCTTGGGGGACGGCGTATTGGGGAGCTTGTCGTCGAATTGTGGCAGCAGCCGCCAGCGGGGGTAACTCTTGGGTTGGTCCCGTAGACCGGCGCCGTGTTCTTCCTCGGCTGATAGAACCCTGGTCCATCTATCGTTGAGGGTGTCTTGTTCGGCCTTGAGTTGCCGCGCTTTTGCCTTTAGGCTCCGGGCAGTGGCTAAAAGCTGTTGCCTGAACCGCTCCTGGTCCTCGATGGTCTCGGGGACGATGATAGCATCGTCGTCCGGGCTATCCTCCTCCTCTACAGGGGGAGGTAGTTGTCATCATCGGAGTCGTTCGGATCTTCGGGGTCGCGCTGGTCCTCCGGCCTTTCCTGGTCCTCTAGCGGATACTCGGGTATGTCGGGGTCGCCGAGGTCTTCTGGGGTATCGTTTTCCCCAGTGCCGGCAATAGCTTCCCTTCCCTTTTTTGGCTTTGATCGCTTACGCGGTTTCCGACGTCTTGACGGCGCCTCGCCTGAGTCATCGCCATTGTTTGCTGGTGTGCACTCGCCGTTACCGGCTGGCGTATCCACCATGTAGACGTCATAGGTGGAGGTGGCGGTCCATCGCCCGGTGTTAACGGGGGTTGGAGCGCGATCCTCTTCCTCCATGTCTTCTGCCTCTTCGGAGGCGTAGTCCAACATATCGGTTAAGTCTTCGATTGTGGCTACTAAGTGGGTGGTGGGTGGGACGAAAAATCCCTCTTGACCCGCCTCAAGACCGATCTGAGCGTGGATTGGGATTAGGTCATCAGTAGTTTTTGTCAAGGAGATCCGATCTAGTGCCTCGCAGAGCGTCGAAAGCTCGACCGGGTCAACCTGCCCGGCATATTCGGAGTTAACCTCCGCCACGTCCGCACGAGAAGTGTATTCGGCAGGAGTAGGTATTCGGCGATCTGGCACTATAGCCGGATCCGGACTTAAATCCAGATCGTCACCGGGATTGGCCCCATGAGCGGGATTGAAAACGACGTCCGAGGTTAAGGCCTCGGAGTCCTTGGGCGCGTCAGGCGAGACTGCAAGCCCGGTGAGCAAGAGATCGCCCCGAGGGTCAACGGAGAACTCTAAGTTCCCGAATCTGATTTCTTGATCAGGGGCGAAACTCCCGACCCGGCCAAGACGGCCGGTCGGGTAAGCGTGCAGCACGATGCTGCCAAAGGCGAAGATCTATCCAGGGACAAGGGAGTCCACGCTGCGGACTTCTTCGTTGATGAAGATGCGAGCCATCGATTCCTTGGGCGATCACAGCGGAACTCTCAATGAAAGCACCAATGTCGGTGTCAAAACCGGCGGATCTCGGGTAGGGGGTCCCGAGCTGTGAGACTAGGATCGATGGTAACAAAGGGACGAAGGAGACGATGTTTACCCAGGTTCGGGCCCTCCTATGGAGGTAAAACCCTACGTCCTGCTTGATTATATTGATGATATGAAGGTTACAGAGTTGATCTACCTCGAGATCGACTAGCTAAAACCCTAGATGAGTTTCTATATCTTATGATCTAAAACCCTCCCGGCTTATATAGACACCGGGGGGGGACTAGGGTTTACACATGGTGGGCCTCCGGCCGAGGATGGAGATGTCGACATTCTCATCTTGACTTGGAGTGCATGACGCGCCTTCGAGGCTTCCTTTTGGAACGTGGAGTCTTGATATGTCCGGCCCTTCTTCGGAGAATGGCCCATCGAGCCGGCCTATCGAGAGATAAACCGGCAGCCCGAGGACCCCTTAGCCCGGGACTCCCTCAGCGGCGGGTTAAGAAAACTTCGCAGCAAAGTGAGCTATGGCTGAGACAGCAAACTGATTCTAAGCCGCTGTTACTATGGGATTGAGGCGAGTTAAATTTCTATGAGAAGAGCCGGCAATACCATGGCGGGTCATAAAGTAGTCGGTGTTGGAAATTTTATTAAGTATAGACAAACAGATTCCGCCAACTACAGCGGCCGTTGTAAGATCTGCGGACGAAGATAAAAAGGAAAAATATTCTAAACCTAAAATATCAATGGAAGGGCAGGCAGCTCATGCATGGATTTGATTCAAGAAACAATCTGCATTGAGCAGTGGATACATGCTAAGCGGATCGCCGCGTGAGTTGGTTAGAGTTTCGGAACCTACAGATGCTTTCTTTTCCGATCTACGATGAATGCTCCGACGAGCGGCGGCGGACTCGGAAGAGCTCCGAAGAACTAAGGCAGATCTGCAAGGTGAAGAGGGAGGAACCTGAAGGATGCCAAGGAGGCGGTCGAACGCCGGCGAGCTCTGGTCAAATCAGGTTGATGCAGCGGCCTTAGCTGGTGAAGACGGGGAAGGTCCGGCGACGGCGATGGAGCTTCAGTCGCATGAGCGTTGGAGGAAGAAGAAGGAGATAAATGGCGATGGCGGTGGAATAAAAAGAAATGGCACCCCCTCCCCTGTCTATTTATGAGGAGATGGGACAGCAACAGTCCATGCGAGAATCGAGGAGACACAATGATAATTGACTAAAGAAGACGCCTCGATTTTCGGGTTGACCGTTTAATGAGATAATCCGTTGTGACGTCATGGAGACCTTTTGGATATATCCATTGTGACGTTATCCGCTTTATGTGGCAGGTTAGGAAGTTTTATTTTCAGGTAAGAAAGGTATGAGACTCGCCGCCAAATGGACTTGAAGATTGACATGAACATGTTCAAATCAATCTGGGGCCTAATGTTGGGGATATAACCCCGTGGTATAACCCGCCTAGGAGGGGCCGGGTCACAGCTGGCGGCTCATATTTAAAGATTCCAAGTGGGCCTGAAGGCCGAAGACAAGCCTAGAGGCGACTCGTCAGGTGGGCCGGATGGAGGCCCATAGCCGGAAGGTGAGGCGAGACCCGGGCGCGTGAGCCGCCCGGAAGGAGGCTTGCCCAGGAAGGCAAGATGACTTAGAGATCTGATCGGATGCTTAGTGTGACCCGGTCTGGACTCTTGTAAGCCCGGGGCCCTAGCCTGTGTATATAAAGGCGGGTTCCCCGGGCGGCTTAGGGTATGAAACCTTTGATCGAGTACTAGGTCTAGCGAATCCGCTCCCTTGTAATCGATATCCAATCAACCCTATTACCTCCTTCGAGAGGGGCCGAACCTAGGTAAACCTGTGTCTTTCGTCCCGATCAACCCCTTCGAGTTAACCGCCATAGCGATGGCTTCACACCTAAGTCCTGGCACTAGGACATCTGCCATGACAAAACCACGACAGGACTAGTAGAAGTTGATGCAGCATACTGCCTTGGGGCAGAGAATGGCCTTAAAGTACCGACACCACCTCTCCTAGCAGCACCTGGTGCAGATCTTGAAGATTGAGCCACATTATCACCTGTTGCAGAAGATGCTCTTCCAGTTCCTCTTCCACCAGCAGCCCTTCTTCCACCACCTCTACCATCCAGTTCCTCTTCTAGACCTTGCAGCAGTAGGTGGTCTTGGTGCTGGATTTGCAGCAGCACTACCAGCACCACTTCCACTTCCTCTTCCGGACCTTGCAGCAGCAGGAGCTCTTGGTACTGGATTTAGAGCACCACTTCCAGCAGGAGGACTTGTGGGTGTTAATGCAGGAGCTCTTTCTTATAAATTCCTTGCGGGCTTGGAAAACAATTCAAGGGATAAACAATTAATAATACTACAAGTAATAAATGAACTAGGAAATAGTAATTTACAAACTGAAGTACTAGTTCAAAAGGAATTACCACATGTTTGTTCTTTCTCAAGGCCAACTCAAGTTTCAACTATTTCAGGCAGCTTGTATATCTATGCCCTTGTAATCCACAATTACTACAAGTTATAGTCCCCGTCGAGGGAATTAGCCTGACAATAGTACCAGGGGAACGAACGAAGGGCCGAAGCCTAGCTACGGCGCAGATGTTCACTCGGATGTGTACGAGTTCAGGCCCCACTCGGAAGTGGTAAAAGCCCTACGTCTCGAGCCCGGAGGCTTAGTGCTTGCTTATGGGGAGTAGTGAATTACAAGAGGTCGGAACCCTACCCCTGGTAGGCAACCTCATTACTAGCCCCCGAATCCGTGAGGTTTTAGTGGTCGAATGATCGACACTCGAAAGTGTCAGCAACGCCTCGGAGGTGTCCAAGAAACGGTCTGGGTCGTTTCTCACTCGGCTTCAAACCACGACGGATTCAGGATTACCTTTTTCTGAACAAACTACTCAGCTTGATTATGCGATGCCGTCATATGAAATCGAAGCGTTTTCCAGAGGAAACGATCCGAATGTCCGGTTAATCCATCTGAGTATTTAACTGGAAACGAGTCGACCACTCGGTTTGTTGGAGCGAATCGACAGACTCTTCGGAGTGCGGAGCTCGTCTCATTTAAGGCATGAAGAAATTTCCGCGCGTTCGAAATCGCGAAGGATGCGCGTGGGCGCGCGATAGAACGGTCATGTCGCGGAAATTGGGGGTAGTGGGCACGACGCCTCGATGCCCGCGCCGAGATTTTCGCCACGTGCCCCCGAGACTCTGAACAGTGAATCTGCGGATCTCGCTCCGTTTGCGGATTGACGGCCAGAGATCTCGCTCGATTTTTGGTATAAAAGGCGAGGACACTGTTGGGGGTGAAACAGATCTCACTTTTCGCCCCTTCCTTCGACTTCTCCGACGCCCGTGCGTGACCCTCCTACCGTGCTTTCGTCGTAGTCTAGTTCCGAGCTCGCTGGAGAGGATGCGCGCGGCGACCGCGAAGGCCGAGCGGGCGAAGAAGAGCTCACGCGGCTCCTCCTCAAGCGCCGGGGCGCCGACAGGATGGACCCAAGGCGAATGGCTGCCGTCGCGGGTCACCAAGGCCCGGATGCTCAAGCTGGAGAGCTAGGGACTCCTGTCTGAGGGGAGTTGGCGGCTGCTGGCGGCGGGAGAGGATGAGCCTTCACCGAAGGGGGGTGAGCGCGTGCTCCTGGTAACTCACCTCGAGCGAGGTTTCTCCCTTCCGCCTCATCCATTCTTCCGTAGATTCCTGGATTTCTTTGGCGCTCAACTACATCACATCCCTCCCAACGCTGTCGTTTACTTAGCCGCATTCGTTTCTCTCTGCGAAAACTTCTTGGGCTGTCATCCCCATTGGGGTTTATTCAAACATATTTTCACTTGCCGAGTGACTGTGAAAAAGCCCACTCGGTCAAAGGATAAAACAAACGTGGCTCAGCTGTGTGGGGGTCTAGGAATCCAGCTGCGGGGAAAGGTTTGCTTCCCACAGATGACATTTCCAGATTGAGTGAAGGGCTGGCAGGAAAATTGGTTTTACTGCCAGGATGTTCCAGTCGGTGAAGGTCAGTTGGGACTTCCTCCGTATTCGTCTGAGCGCATTCGGCCAGTCCCTAGGCTGACTGTGACCAAGGATGAGAAGACAGAAGTGGACATCCTGGTGATAGCTCTAGTGGCTTTGGTGCAAAATGGTGTCAACGGCCTCGGCCTACTGGAGGTTTTTCTCCAGAGGAGGATTCAACCGCTGCAAGCCAGGGCTCATCCCATGTGGGAATACACCGGGTCGAATGACACCACCCGAACACACCCGGAGGAGCTCAAAGCGGATATGGTGGAGGCCAAGATCAAGGCGATCACACCGGCACGTGACAACCCCAGAGGGAGCAGGCTGGTGGCTCCACTCTCATCAGAGAATCCGCCGAATGAGGTAATCTTTGAAGGTCCATTATCCGAGTGATATTTATGTACTTATTGCAATCGGCCTGAATGATCTGTTCTTCATTCGGCAGGCTTTCACGCAGATGAATAGTCAGGTGCCAATTGTGGACAGAGGCCGAGTTGATGTAGCAAGTGACACTGATCGTCTGGAGTACTCGGCAGAAGCAGGAGAAACTGAAGAAGACGACGAAGACGACGAGGAGGAAGATGGTTCGGACGATGGCGACGAAGTAGAATCCTCGTGCTCGGACGATCGTGTGCCTGAGGTTCGTTCCAAGGCACGCCAGGACCCAGAAGTCTGTGGTGGCAGTCCCAAGGCGTCGAATGTCGCCAAGCCAACTGGATCTGGCCTCCCGACTCGCAGCTCGAAGCTTGGGCGAGGAGAACTCGCCTCGTCGTCCGAGAAGGTGGCAAAGCAGGCCAAAGTCACCACAGCAAAACCTCGGAAGGCAGTTCCTGTCCCGAAGATCAAGATGACCATTCCCGTGGCCTCAGCGTAAGTATCTCCACTTCGACAGTTGTTGTTTTAATTCAACCGAATGATGCGATAATCCGAGTGTTTCCTTTGCAGTGCTAACACTTCAACTGCTTCGCCTGATCCCCACACTCTGGAGAAGGAACGGGCCGATGTCGATGTTGCGTCTTCGAAAGGTAAACTTCGGATTCTCTTGGGAACATGTCGTGGTTTACTTTCTGCTTATTTCCGAGTGCTTTTGAACACTTGCAGCCCCGCGGGAATTGATCGACATCGATGCAGACGACAAGGTTGACCTGTCGAACCCTTCTGCCAACGCGGACGTTGTGATGCAGGAGTCATCGCCTGCCGATGCTTTGGTGTTGACGCGAGGGCCCAGCTCGGGAGTCGGAGTCTCACTCGGAACTGGTAAGTCATCCCCCTTGTCGACTCCTTCTGTGACCAACATCTTCGCGCTACACTACGTCCCGGAGGATGAAGTAGGAGCGAGCAAAGAGGCATTGATCCAGCTGGAGGTGATGAGTGAACGGCTGAAGACGGCGTATGATGTGAGTGAGGCATTGAAGAAGAATGTCCGAGTAAGTCCTCTCGTAAGTACCTTCCTCAGTCGGTGTCTTTTATTTTTACTTCCGTCTCGAGTAGGTTTGCATCTGAGCCTGAGCACACCTGCTGGGTGTTTCTGGGTTCTAGTGGGGGCGCGCTGAGCACACCCACTGGGTGTAGTCCCCAAGACTGTCATCGACTGAAGCAGTCTGCGGAAGTCTAAGAGTCCGAATGAATTTGGTGTTCGATCCATTGTTAAACTTGAAGAAAAGCCTTGTATTTGATCTTCCAATGAGGGCACGCTGAGCGCACCCACTGGATGTAGTCCCCGAGACTGCCGTCGATTGAAGCAGTCGGCGGGAGTCTTAGAGTCCGAGTCAAAATTTTGACTAATATTGCTTCCTGTTTGCAGGCTGTTTGTGAGCTCGGGAGCCACTACAATGCTTTGGAGAAGGAGGTGCAGGACCTGTGTCTTAACCTAGAAGCCGAGAAAGCTAAGAATGCCCGATTGGAGCAGGAGAAAAAGGCAATCGAAGGTATGTTCATCCTGCCCGACTGCTGCAATAACTGCCCTCCCTCCCTGTCCGACTGGGTCTACTTCATCAGATCTTTGTGGCGAAAATCATAAACTTGTCGAGAGGCTAAAGTATTCTATTTCTTTAGAAACCGTGAAGACAACCCTCGAGAAGAAAGACATAGATCTGGCAGCTGCGCAGAAGGAGGCCAGCCGTAAGGCCAAGGAGGCCGAGGAGAAGCTGAAGGCAGTCGGGAAGCTGGAAGAAGAGAAGAAAACTCTGGAGGTTGCTGCGAAGAAGTCCAGGGAAGAGCTCGCTAAGTTGAATAAGTCGTACGTTGAGTGGGAGACCAAGATCGAGCCCATCACTGCCAAGAAAACCGAGCTGGAGCAGTTTGTCGAAGAATACGGCGACTCCGTGAGCGAAAAGCTCAAAGGTGAACATTCCCAAGTGATTCTTGTGCAACCTTGTCTGGCTGAATGAATTTTGTTCACTACTGATTCTTTTCTTCATTCAACGAAACCCAGATTTCTGCGATGATGTTGCTGAGGAGACTGACAAGATCAAGAAGGAGCTGGACCCGTCCCGAGAGCTGCTCAAGGATAGCGTTGCTATAGCCTTTCTTTGTTTGGAAGAACGCGTCGATCAAGTGACTGCGTACATGAAGAGGCTTAGCACTGCCATATCGGACATTGATCGGGATGTCTTTTCTGACGAGGAACCTTCAAAGGATCTGGAATCCGCTCTCACCCGAGTGAGAGATGTACCGAGCCGAGTGAAGGCTTGGAAAAAATCAGCGGCTCGAGCTGGAGCTGACATCGCCCTCTCACTCGTCTGTGTTCACTGCAAGGGAGTGGACGAGAAAAAGTTGAAGTGCCTGGAGGTCGCTAACAGGAAGCACGCCAAGGTTGAAGACTTCATAGAGATGTTTATGGAAGCTGCCACTCGGATCGCAGACAGCATCGACCTGGACACCTTTGTTGAAGCGGTGGTCCCGCCTCGCCCCGAGTGATTGTCGGGTTAAAAACTCTTTAAGCTTTTGCCTCGGAATGCCGAGTGGTAGTAATAATCGTAAGACTTTGAATGAGCCTGAGGCTCCTGTCACCAGTACCTTTATCCGTACTTTCGCTTCGACTGACGCAGTTTCTATTTGCTTTATCTTCATTCGATCTTTGATTTCTGAATGTTTATACTTAGGCGATTACACGATCGTGACTAAGTCCTCGAGTGTGAATGAGCCTCGCACTTGGAGTAGTTTATGCGAACAATGATGGTCCTGCCCATCTTAGTGACCGAGTGTGGAGGATGTCCCACTCGAAACGGTTTTTAACTTAGACGACGCGGGGTCGCAGCTAAGCCCCCGAGTGTGGGCGAGACCCGTACTCGGAATTGTTCGTGAGAACAATGATGGTCCTGTCCATCTTAACAATGATGGTCCTATCCATCTTATTGTCCGACTGTGGAGGATGTCCCACTCGAAACGGTTTTTAACTTAGGCGATGCGGGGTCGCACCTAAGCCCCCGAGTGTGGGCGAGACCCGCACTCGGAATTGTTCGTGAGAATAATGATGGTCCTGTCCATCTTAACAATGATGGTCCTATCCATCTTAGTGTCCGAGTGTGGAGGATGTCCCACTTGAAACGGTTTTTAACTTAGGCGATGCGGGGTCGTAGCTAAGCTCCTGAGTGTGGGCGAGACCCGCACTCGGAATTGTTCGTGAGAACGATGATGGTCCTGTCCATCTTAACAATGATGGTCTTGTCCATCTTAGTGTCCGAGTGTGGAGGATGTCCCACTCGAAACGGTTTTTAACTTAGGCGATGCGGGGTCGCAGCTAAGCCCCCGAGTGTGGGCGAGACCCGCACTCGGAATTGTTCGTGAGAACAATGATGGTCCTGTCCGTCTTAGTGTCCGAGTGTGGAGGATGTCCCACTCGAAACGGTTTTTAACTTAGGCGATGCGGGGTCACAGCTAAGCCCCCGAGTGTGGGCGAGACCCGCACTCGGAATTGTTCGTGAGAACAATGATGGTCCTGTCCATCTTAACAATGATGGTCCTGTCCATCTTAGTGTCCGAGTGTTTAGGATATCCCACTCGAAACGGTTTTTAACTTAGGCGATGCGGGGTCGCAGCTAAGCCCCCGAGTGTGGGCGAGACCCGCACTTGGAATTGTTCGTGAGAACAATGATGGTCCTGTCCATATTAACAATGATGGTCCTGTCCATCTTAGTGTCCGAGGGTGGAGGTTGTCCCACTCGAAATGGTTTTTAACTTAGGCGATGCGGGGTCACAGCAAAGCCCCCGAGTGTGGGCGAGACCCGCACTCGGAATTGTTCATGAGAACAATGATGGTCCTGTCCATCTTAACAATGATGGTCATGTCCATCTTAGTGTCCGAGTGTGGAGGATGTCCCACTCGAAACGGTTTTTAGCTTAGGTGATGCGGGGTCGCAGCTAAGCTCCCGAGTGTGGGCGAGACCCGCACTCGGAGTTGTTCGTGAGAACAATGATGGTCCTGTCCATCTTAGTGTCCGAGTGTGGAGGATGTCCCACTCGAAACGGTTTTTAGCTTAGGTGATGCGGGGTCGCAGCTAAGCTCCCGAGTGTGGGCGAGACCCGCACTCGGAGTTGTTCGTGAGAACAATGATGGTCCTGTCCATCTTAACAATGATGGTCCTGTCCATCTTAGTGTCCGAGTGTGGAGGATGTCCCACTCGAAACGGTTTTTAACTTAGGCGACGGGGGGTCGCAGCTAAGCATTTTGGACCCACTGGGGGTGATAAGGGAGATTAATTCACGAGAGTGAAAAAAGTTAAATTTTGACAAAATATAAAGGAACGAAACTTTATTCATCGAGATCACTCGGATTCATTATTGGAATGACAAACTAAAGTCGTCGCGTTCTACGTGTAGAACTTGCGAAGTAGGTCTGCGTTCCAAGTTCGAGGCTCTTCTATGCCATCTTTGATATTGTAAAGCCGGTAGGCTCCATTGTGCAGGACTTTGGATATCACGTACGGCCCTTGCCACGGAGGCGCCAACTTATGGTGTCTTTGTTGGTCCACTCGGAGAACAAGACTCCTGAAAAGCTCGGCCCTTGACCTGTTTGTCATGGTAACGCCTCAGATCTTGCTGATAGAGCGTCAATCTGATGAGGGCCAGCTCTCTCTCTTCCTCCAAGAGGTCAAGACCATCTTGACGTGCTGCTTCAGCTTCAGCTTTATCATATTGTTCCACTCAGGGGGAATTGTGTTGAAGATCACTCGGCAGCACGGCTTCTGATCCGTACACCATGAAGAAAGGTGTGCGTTTTGTAGAGCGGTTCGGAGTTGTTCGGATGCCCCATAAGACGGATGGCAGTTCTTTGACCCAGGCTCCCGCAACGTACTTCAGGTCCCTCATCAATCGAGGCTTCAGACCCTGAAGGATCATCCCATTTGCTCTTTCTGCCTGTCCATTCGACTGTGGGTGAGCCACGGAGGCATAGTTAACCCGAGTGCCTTGGGAGAAGCAAAACTCACGAAACTCGTTCGAGTCGAAGTTCTTCCCGTTGTCTGTGATAATGTCATGCGGCACGCCGAACCTGAAGATGATCTGCCGAACGAAATTGACGGCAGTAGCCAAATCCAGGCTTTTGATGGGTTTAGCCTCAACCCACTTGGTGAACTTGTCGACCGCCACAAGCAGGTGGGTGAATCCACTCGACCCGGTCCACAGAGGTCCGACCATGTAAAGACCCCACACGGTGAATGGCCAAGTGAGAGGGATCGTCTTTAGCGCAGATGCAGGCTTGTGGGATTTGTTCTTATAGAATTGACACCCGATGCACAGATCGACCAAGTCTCTCGCTGCTTCATTGGCTCGGGGCCAATAAAAACCCGCTCGGAAGGCCTTGGCGACCAATGTCCGAGAGGACGCGTGATGGCCACAAGTTCCTGAGTGAATCTCGTGTAAGATCTGCAGTCCTTCCTCCGGGGAGATGCATTTCTGAACGACTCCTGTAGTGCTTTTCTTGTATAACTGATCCCCCAAAACTGCGAATGCCTTGGATCGTCGGACGATTCGGCGAGCTTCTTCTTTGTCTTCGGGAAGTTCTTGTCGGAGCAAGTATGCTAAATAAGGTTGAGTCCACTCGGGAGTGATTAACAGCATTTCGTGGACTAGGTCGACCACGGCTGGGACGTCAACCTCAGTCGGATTTGATGGACCGATTGCTTGTGGGGGCTCCTCTGTGAAAGGATCTTCTGCAATTGTTGGGGCGCGAAGATGTTCAAGAAATATGCCCTTGGGAACTGCCCGCCGAGTGGATCCAATCTTTGCCAGGTCGTCCGCTACCTGATTCTTTGCGCGAGGAATGTGATGTAGCTCCAAACCTTCAAAATTCTTCTCCAGCTTTCTAACCGCATTGCAGTAACCGGTCATATCTGGGCTCCGAATGTCCCACTCTTTCATCACTTGGTTAACAACAAGATCCGAATCACCGTAGACCATCAAACGACGAATGCTGAGTGAGATGGCCATACGGAGCCCATACAGGAGGGCTTCGTACTCGGCCTCATTGTTTGATGAATCGAAATGGATTTGGAGGACATAGTTCAACCGGTCTCCTTTGGGAGAAACGAGAACCACACCAGCTCCCGAGCCATTGAGCATCTTGGATCCGTTAAAGAACATAGTCCAGAGCTCGGGATAGCTTGGGGTTGGCTGCTCTTGCTCAATCCACTCGGCCATAAAATAAACCAATGCCTGAGACTTGATTGCTTTCTTGGCTTCAAACTTGATCTCCAACGGAAGGAGCTCAATTGCCCACTTTGCCACTCGGCCTGCAACGTCTCTATTATGCAAGATCTCCGACAGGGGAGCATTGCTAATGACCGTGACTGAGTGGTCTTCGAAGTAGTGAACCACCTTTTTTACGGTCAGGTAAATACGATAGACCAGCTTTTGATAGTGCGGGTACCTTTGCTTGGAAGGGGTCAACACTTCTGAGATGTAATATATGGGTCTTTGAACCTTGAATGTTTTTCCCAGCTCCTCGCGTTCTACGGCCAGGACAGTGCTCACCACTTGGCTAGTAGCTGCGATGTACAAGAGTAAAGGTTCTTGGCTGCCCGGAGCAGCTAACACCGGCTGGGTGGAAAGCAGTGCCTTGAATTCTTCAAACGCGGCTTGTGCTTCGGGAGTCCACTCGAACTTGTCAGACTTTTTCATCAGTCGGTAAAGAGGGAGTGCCTTCTCACCGAGTCTCGAGATGAATCGGCTCAGGGCCGCAAGGCAACCTGTTAGCCTTTGTACATCGTGCATGCGTTCTGGTTGCTTCATTCGGACTATGGCGCCGATTTTATCTGGATTGGCATCGATCCCTTGTTCGGAAACGAGAAAACCGAGTAACTTTCCGGCAGGCACTCCGAATGTGCATTTAGCTGGATTCAACTTTATTCCGAATCACCGTAGGTTCGCGAAGGTTTCAGCGAGGTCGGTCAGGAGGTCGGAACCTTTCCTAGACTTGACCACGATATCGTCCATATAAGCCTCCACGTTCCGACTGATCTGCTTTTGCAAGCATTTCTGGATCATACGCTGGAAAGTAGCACCAGCATTCTTCAGGCCGAACGGCATAGTGACATAGCAAAAACACCCGAATGGGGTGATGAAGGTTGTCTTTATTTCATCAGGCCCGTACATTCGGATCTGGTGGTACCCGGAGTACACATCCAGGAACGACAGACGTTCACATCCGGCAGTAGAGTCCACTATTTGGTCTATTTAGGGTAAAGGAAAATGATCTTTTGGGCAGGCCCGATTGAGGTGTTTGAAGTCAATACACATGCGGGGTGATTTGTCCTTCTTTGCCACCAAAACGACATTCGCGAGCCACTCGGAGTGGTATACCTCGCGAATGAACTCGGCATCAAGGAGTCAAGCTATTTCTTCGCCAATCGCCTTGCGCTTCTCGACGGAAGATCGACGCAAGTACTCTTTGACTGGCTTGGCCTTGGGATCGGTTCGGAGTTGGTGCTCAGCCAGTCCCCTGGGAACACCGGGCATGTCAGACGACTTCCATGCAAAGATGTCCCAGTTCTCACGGAGGACTGGATGAGCTCGGCTTCCTATTTCTCTCCGAGTGATGTGAAGATGTTCATCAGAGCGGCATTTGAATCACTCGGGTGAACATGGACATGCTTGGTCTCATCGGCCGACTGAAAAGCCGATTCAGAAGCTGGCCGTTTCGACCTAAGCAAGTCGGTCGTGTCTACCTCTTTCTTGTAGCCGTCGAGTTCGACTGTGAGTACCTGCTCGTTGGCGATCTTGGAGCCCTGCTGGAGGCACTCCTCGGCTATCTTCCGGTCGCCAGTCATAGTGATCACGCCTTTCGGACCTGGCATCTTTAGTTTGAGATACACATAACATGGTCTGGCCATGAAACGTGCGTAGGCGGGCCTACCCAGGATGGCGTGGTAAGCGCTGCGGAAGTCCACCACTTCAAAGGTTAACCGTTCCTTTCGGAAATTCCTTTCGCTTCCAAACACGATGTCTAGAGCGATCTGGCCGAGTGATTCGGCCTTCTTCCCAGGGGCAATCCCGTGGAAATGCATGTTGCTCTTGCTCAATTGGGACATCGGGATGCCCATCGGTTTGAGCGTGTCAGCGTATATTATATTGAGTCCGATGCCTCCATCCATCAAGACCTTACGCAGTCGGACGCCACCCACAGCCGGGTCAACGACCAGCGCCTGCCTCCCAGGGGTGGTTATGTGAGGCGGATGGTCAGACTGGTCGAAAGTAACAGGAGTCTTCGTCCAGATGAGGTATTTGATGGCAGTCGGAACTGCCATGTTAACTTCCCGATTGACAACCTTCAACTGCCTCTTGCTCTCTACGTCAGCGAAGATCATGAGGACCTTATCAACTTGTGGGTACTCGGAAGTACCTTCATCATCATCGACATCCGCTTTCTCACTCGAGGGCTCTGTGCCCATCTCCTGCTTGAGCAGGTGACATTCCCGAGTGGTGTGCTTCGGGAGCACAACGTTGCCTTCTTCATCCGTCTTGGTATGAATCTGGCACGGTTGATGAAGAATGTCAGATTTCGAGTCACACTTCTTCTTAGGAGTCCACTCTTTCTTCTTTTTCTTTGGCTTGGGTTTGCCTTGGCCTTGCCCTTGAACACCTGCCACCTCTGCCTTGCCAGAGGCATCGGCCTTGCGCTTCTGATTTTTTGTAGCGTTGCCCCCCGATTGAGGGGCGTTGCTAGCTCGCCCTTTGCCGCTACGGAGGCGGTCTTCTTCTTCGCCATTGGCGTATTTATTGGCGATCTCCATAGACCGACTGAGGGATAGATCCCCAGCTCGGCCGAATTTCAGGATCAGTTCCCGATACCGAGTGCCTGCCTTAAAGGCGCACACGGCTTGATGCTCGGTTATATTTTCCACGGTGTTGTGCAGTGTGGTCCAGCGCTGGATGTACTCACGGAGAGTCTCGTTGCTCTTATGGATGCAATGCTGCAGTTATGTCAATCCACCCGGGCGCTTATACGTGCCTTCGAATGTCTTGACAAACACTCGGGCTAAATCTTCCCAACAGTAAATGCAATTGGCGGGTAATTGATTCAGCCACGCTCGCGCGGATCCTTCCAACATGAGTGGAAGGTGCTTCATCGCAACGAAATCGTTGTCGCCGCCGACGATAATCCTCAAGCCAAGTCTTCGGCTTGGATTCGCCGTTGAACTTGCCGATTACAGTCGCTAACCGGTAATTGGGTGGTATCTCAGCCTCCCGGATGTATCTGCTAAAGCACCCGAGACCGGAAATACCCCAACCACTCACTCGGTCTCTGTTGTCTCTGTTCCGATCAACCACTTGCTGAGTGATGATGGACCTGGCGTTGAACTGCTGTGGTCTCTGGTCATTGTCTCCGTAACCTCTGTGCCGGACAAGGCTTCGCTCACGGTCCCTTATGATAGGTCGGCCGCCGTCATAGGGACGTTGGTTGTATGAACCGCCCCTCGGAGGGGGCGTCCGACTAACGTCGCGGTCGTCGCGCCAGCGTCCTTCGTGTGGACCTTTCGGAAGAGGAGGAGTTCGCCGGTCTTTCCTTGGCGCGAGAGGACTGTGAGCAGACTGGACCGCTGCACGAACGGACTTGCTATGGATTCGTTGGTGTGACTGTGATACCTCGGAGTTTTGCTGTAGAGCAGTTTTCAGCAGGGCCTGGATCTGTCGAATGCCCTCGCCGGCCATTGAGTCAGACGGCTGGATTGAGTCGGCGATCCGAGTGGCCGCTGCTAAGTTCAGCAGCGGACGCATCACCGGGATGGTGTATGGCCGATCTTCTGGAAAAAGCTGACGACGATTGCGGCTAGAACTGGTCGTTCCCTTGTCTCACGCTCATCGAGTGACTGTTGGGGTCGCTCGAGCCGCTCGCGTTCGGCCAGGGTGGCCTGGCGCGCAGCCTCCAGGGCCAACTCGTCTGGGGTAGTCCCCGCGATGGGAGTGAGAAGAACTTGATCGTTCCTGCGCGTGATTTCCTCCCGCTGCTCCCGAGTGAGGGGTCGGGGGACGTAGCCATCGGAGCCAGTGTTGTTCTGGTCACCGTCTCGATCGCGGGTATCTCCCGTGGAATACCCGGGAGGAGGGGCACCTCGGGTCGGACCGGCCATCAAGACCTCTGCAGCGTCCCCGCTCCTCTCGCGCTCGGATGCATCAGATGATTCGTCATCCGAGGGAGGGAAAAGGTTGTGGATGGACTCATCGGTGTTGAGCATGGCCACTTGCCCGACCGCGGCTTGGAGTGTCGCGGCGTGCTTGATCCAACGCTGCAGCCGCGAGCGCCCGGAGCTTTCCGTCGAGCCGCAGCGGGGGATGGAGATGCCGATTGGTATGGTGTGGACGGTTGTCGGAGAAGAACTCCAAACGTCGTCGCGCTGAAATGCGTTGCACCTCGGGCGGGCAACGTATCGGTGTCCAGCGGCGCTTCCTGCAGCCACGCCGAATCGTCGGCGATGAAGCCGAGGGAACCAAAGAGGATCTTGCCGCCGAGTATCATCATGATGATCGAGAGAATGAAAATTCCACCTGCGCCGGAATTCGCTAGACGCGCAGCCCCACGGTGGGTGCCAACTGTCGAGGGAATTAGCCTGACAATAGTACCAGGGGTACGAACGAAGGGGTGAAGCCTAGCTACGTCGCAGATGTTCACTCAGATGTGTACGAGTTCAGGCCCCACTCGGAAGTGGTAAAAGCCCTACGTCTTGAGCCCGGAGGCTTAGTGCTTGCTTATGGGGAGTAGTGGATTACAAGAGGTCGGAACCCTTGCTCTGGCGCCCGAGGGTGGCTTATATAGAGTGCGCCACCACCGGCCGAGTGCCATCATTAGGGCTATTAATGCTAATCAATGTAACGTTACAGGAACGGCTGATTAAGTGGTGCGTTACTGGTAATGCAGAATTAACGACACATTGAGCGTCTCTTCAAGTCCCACGGGCGCTGCGTCTCCTGAGTCGTCTGAGCTCCCATCTAACCGAATGACGCCGTGGACATCTGAGTGACTTGATGCGTCCGAGTGGATCTTCATATGCATCCGGATGCATCTTTGGCCCAGAGGCTTTAATGATAATGAGGGACCACAGGAGGGCCCTAGATGTCAGGCTTGTGACCCTACCCCTGGTAGGCAACCTCATCAGTCCCCATTCTTGAAGTGTCCTTTGGCTTTGGAACTTCAAATTTTCCCTTCATCCTCTTCTCTTTCCTTCTACCTTTCTTCACTTTAAATGCATGTGGATCTATGTATGGACCAGGGGTCTTTGTCCAATCATGCTCACCAGGGACTGGATATATCATTGGTTCATATGCGACTAAGTACAATGGTTTCTTGAAGAAATTACTGACATAGTCCTCTGGAAACCTTTTTCCCCTGTTAATTGCTGAGATGGCATGGTTGCATGGGATGCCACTCAGGTCCCACTTTCTGCAACCACAAGTGTGATTTTCCAAATTCACAGCATGTGTTTGCTGCCCACTAGTAACTTGCCATAGGTTAACACCTGCTTGAATAGGTTTGCAGTACTTTGCCCTTTCCTTTTCAATCTCTAACTTTTCTGCATAATGTGGTGTGATCACCCATCTAGTTGTCTTTCCACTCTCTCTGTTCCTGTGCCACCTAACCATCATCTTATCCTTTATGCCATCACACATTGTCCTTATAGGTTTTTCCTAATATCTAGGATGTACTTGTTAAAAACCTCAGACAAATTGTTAACTACCAAATCAGTCTTGCAGTTTGTGTCAAATGCATGCCTACCCCATGTTTTCTTGGGTATTACACTGAGCCACTCCCAAGCTTCCTCACTCTCAGTTTTTAGATCATTCATTGCAATATTTGTGTTCACTATATGCATAACTGGATCCATGCACTTCTTAAGATCTCCCCCCTAAACCCAGCATATTGAAAGTTTAAATATATGTGTCTTAGGCAGAATCTTTGGTGGCACTTAACAAACTAAGCTATTGTCTAATAGATAACAACTATGTTGGAAAAAAGATATATGCAACATACAATGGAAGATGCATTCACATACTTTTTGTCTATCACACATTATAGTATATGGACCAAACTGTCCAGCTTCTCCTCCTAGACAGGTTTTTAGTTGGTGTAAAAACCAGCACCGGTTAGGTGTGTCCTCTTGTCCAACAATGCCAAATGCAATTGGGTAGATGTTGTTATTTCCATCTCTACCAGTGGCAGCAAGGATTTGTGCACCAGTTGTTAGTTTAATAAAACATCCATCAAGACCTGAAAGAGTAATAAAGAGAACTTTCAAAACAGATAAGTTTCAAATGCATTCATATGTACAATCAATTGAAAATGACATTGATGCAGTAAAACATGGCAAGCAAAGTAATGGAATTTACCAATGAATGGTCTACAGCCTTGGAGAAATCACTCCCTTGCATCATTGAGGCAGAAAAACATGGCATGGAATCTTGGTCCTGGATGTCGAATTTTCTTAGTTGGTGTTGGAGTTACTGTGGTGACTACAACTCTGCTCCCAGGGTTAGTATCCATTACAGTCTGTGCATAATCTCTTAGCCTTGGATATTGCTTCCTATGATCTCCCAACACAGCCTCAACAACTAAGTTTTTTGCCCTATATGCCATAGGCTTGGGCACATCCACTCCATACTTTTCCATGCAAGCATCTATCAGAGTATGGATGCTAGTACTGACTTCTGATCTGAACAGTGGCTCATAATACTTTGCAAGCCACTTGGCACTTACCCTGGTTGTCTCTGTATTACTAGGGCAAGTGTGTTGTAGTCTCATCTTCTTAATTGCAACTGTTTTTTCACCTTTTATAACAGCTACCACAATACAGAAATTGCAAGTATCTTGTTTGCAATGCACAATGATCCTCTGATCTGAGTTCCTGTGGTACTTGAAGTCTCTGCACTGAGTGATGTGCAAACTCAACAAAGCTTCTCTAAATTGATGCTGATCCCTGAAACACATGTGCAGTTGTAACTGCTTGTGTGGTTGCTCCACATTCTCATTGTACCATACTCTGGTTGGCCTCCTCTTGGCCCTACCTTTTCTTTTTTTAGGTAGCAAAAATGCTAGTGGTTCATACCCATCATCTTCACTTTCCTTCAGTAAACCTTTCTCTTCTTCATCTGACGAGGGTTTCCAATCAGGTTGCACTTCTTCTAAAACACTGCTATGTGACCTTGTTGTTGGTCCTCTCCTAACTGGCAGCTTCTCCTTCTTCTTTGGGGGCAAAGATACAACTTCTTCTTCTTCTGAAACAACTGTATCATCCTCATCCAGCTCAAATAAATCTTCAACCTCTGTGTCACCCTCATAATGAAGCTTTTCCCCTTCTGATTCTTCATCCTCTGTTTCTTCCTCTTCTAAATCTTGTAGTTCTTCCTCTCTGTTTCTCCTCCCCTCCTCCATCTCTATGTCCTCAGCAGCCCTGAACTGCCCCATATAATAAGGATTGTTGTCACTGTTATAGTGCCCTTCCTCTTCAGATGCAACACTGCCATCATATCCCTCCTTTTCTTCTTCCACAACAGCTTTCAACCTTGGATTTTTAACAGTCCTACTCTCTTGTGTTAAAACAACAGGGCCTACTAATGAACTAGAGGAGCTACTCTGACTTTCAAACACCACACCTTGCTGATCAACATCATAAACAGGGGGCTGAGACAGATCATAAATAACAGGCTCAGAATAAACAATTGGATCTAATTGTTGCTTCTTTCCTGCACTTACAGGTGGTGGAGTAGCCCTAACTAACAAATCAAGCACAAATCTCTCCTCATTCTGCCTCTTGATCATCTGCAATTTCATATTACTATCAACTAATTCCAAGCCCTGCTCTCCTGGACCCTCCATGTAATACAATTCATCATAAATAGTAAACCCTTGTGTTTCCATCAGTGCAACAATGTTCAAATAAGTCACATCTGAACTGCATAGCTTCCTCTCTAAAGTGTCCTGAGCATCAAAATGGATCCTAACATTCCAAATGTCTTCATACAAACTACAAATGACATGCAATTTAACCTAATTAGTATTGCCTAACCCTAATCCCAATTAGAAATGACATAGGCAGGAAGGAAGAAACTTACAAGACACCACCAACTCCATGAGTCAAATCCTGGCTAATGTTAGGGTTAGCCACCCATTGCTCCATTGAGATAGCTGGCTCCATGAATTCATCGTCGTCGCTAGAGTACTCAGAGGAGGTGGAGTAGCCGCCGCCGCCGTCGATTCCCCCTGGCGCAGCACTCACCATACCCCGAATGTTTGCGGCGAAGTCGCCTCCGCCACCGCCACTGCCGCTGCTACTGCCACCGGCAGCACCACCCGGGGTCGCCGCCGCCATCGCCGGAGCAGGAGAACTAGGGTTCGACGAGAGAAGAGGACGGGGACATGGGAGGCTGGCCGACCGGTTCGAGCCGCACCTGTCCAAGTCAGCGCGCGGGCGCGTGCCAGTTGGCCAGCGTGGCGCCTGACGTGCGGGACCCGGTCGTCAGTTTCAGCGTCAATACGTAGGAATACACTGTTTAGTTCGATTTGCAACGTAGAGCCCGAAACTTGGTATTGACACGTAAAAATTACCAATCATGGTACCAATTCACCATCACTGCTCCAAATGTGGTACCAACGTGTAATTTTCTCAGATGGGCCCGATCACTGTGGCAGACGCGCCCATGCTACACCTGCAGGCGTGCCGAAGGGATAGGAAAGGACCGCTGAGTGCCTATGCTACACGACACTGCACCCTGCCGCTGCCGCTGTATGGAGGAGTGTCAGCCTTGGCGGTGGATCATGCATGGTCCCCTCTTCTTGGTTTCCCCAAAGCTAGCAGACTCTTCACGCAGCGCAGCGCGTGGCGTGACGCACCCTAGCTCCTCCTCACGCACACTACAAAACACACTATCACTACCGAAAGTGCTGTTCTAGTACCGAGCTCATGTGAGCTCGGGTGAACAGTAAAATCAAAATAAAATGAAAAATGTGTCAAAAAAATCCGAATTTTTTTTGTGTGAAACTTTAACAAATGATTTGATAGCTCGCAAAATTTCATCACCAGATGACATTCGTGTAAAATGTGGCAAAAAAAACAAAACAGATGCTCAAGTCTTGAGCATCTAAAAAAATTCAGAAATTTTTTAATTTGTTTTGATATTTTTTCGATTTTACTGTTCACCCGACCTCACATGAGCTCGGGATCATAACAGCCGCTTCCACTACCACCATCACCGCAGCGCAGCGTGAGCAGTCGAGCATAAGACAGACAGAGACAGAGAGAGGGAGACAGGAGCATGGAGGCAGCGGCGATGAAGAGCGTTGTGTGCGTGACCGGCGCAGGAGGCTTCGTCGCCTCGTGGCTCGTCAACCTCCTCCTCTCTAAGGCCCACTACACCGTCCGCGGCACCGTGCGCGATCCCGGTAAGAGCCCTCGACCTCGAGCTCCTCGCTTCGATCCGACGGCCCTTCCCACCAACTCCCGAAGATTCTTTTCAATCTGGGTTGTGTCACCGAAGATCTATGCTTAATTGCTTATGCAGGAGTATGTGAGCTCGAGTATGTAGGATTAGGAATAGATCAATAGAATGTATAGTTGCTGAAAAGTGAGCACCGAACGTTGACATGAAGTTGCTGACCTCCGACGCATTGTAGTTCTTGAATTTCTGAAAAATTGCAAGAGTTGTGATGGCGGTGCTGTGTTCTGTGCGTGCCCATATGCTGCAGGTAATGCTAAGAATGCTCATCTTAAGGCGCTAGAAGGTGCTGGGGAAAGGCTGCAGCTGCTGAGCGCCGATCTGCTAGACTATGACAGCATTGCGTCGGCGGTGGCCGGCTGTGAGGGCGTCTTCCATGTTGCTAGCCCTGTCCCTTCCGGCAGATCAACCAACCCCGAGGTGATTTTCTCAAGAATAAGTGTTTCACAGTTTTATTTATGTGGTTTTGAGGTAAAACAAGAGGCCTCAATCGATATTCTCAAAGATTTTGCCCTAAACAGGACCGTTTCTTATTCATAGGACATATACTGAATTCAGTGCATCACGTGTGAGTGAGGTCTACAAATTTCAACAAGTGTATATTGTAAGTTTGTAACAATCTTTACTTGTTTGTAGGAAGAAGTTATAGCCCCTGCTGTAACAGGCACACTGAATGTGTTGAAGGCTTGCCACGAGGCAAAAGTTAGGCGAGTTGTCATAGTGTCTTCATGTGCCGCTGTGTTCAATAATCCCAACTGGCCTAAGGGCAAAGTCTTTGATGAAGAAAGCTGGTCAGATGAGGATCTGTGCAGAAAGAATGAGGTAAGTAAGGCAATGCCTTTGCATTTGGTTAACTCTTGGTGTCCTAACAACATTGTTTAGCCCACAGGGTAGCACTGTAGCATGTTACATCACCTGCTAATTACTTACAGATTGATGTCTGACTTGGAATATAATCCCTTTTTCATAAATCATTGATGGATGGATGTGAAAGTATGAAGAACAAAATCGCACTGCCTCCTCAACGCGAGCTTCGGGTACCCGGTCATTGGACTAATGAAACACCAGACCCAACTCTGAACAGTTCTCTGTTCTGACTTGCCTTGGCTGATAGCTTAGACGCCCAACCATTAGGCATAGTTAACCATGATTTAATATTAAGCCTCATGATTCAACAGTAGGCCTCTTGTCATTGCCTCGTTGTCTAGTATACATCCAGATGGAGCCTATGATAGAGTTGGTTCTATGGTTGATTTTTGTGTTTTCACATTGAGTTTTTTTTTGGGGGGGCAGCATCTATTTTTGAACTTTTCTATGGTCTCTTGTTGCAATTCCTTGCTCTGGATGACCTATTTGAAATAAGTTATCTGTGTTGTCATGCTGGCAGGACTGGTATTTGCTTTCCAAAACACGCGCAGAGCGTGAGGCATTTGCTTATGCAGCAAAAACTGGGCTGGATGTTGTAACCATTCTGCCATCGTTGGTACTTGGCCCCTTGATGCAGCCTACAGTGAATGCGAGCAGTAAAATTCTCCTTAAATATCTCAAAGGTGGGTGTGTTTATCTTCGGGTTCGCTTGTTTTACGTGCACTTGTATGACAGAGTGACAATTTACTCAGCATTGCTCTGTTTAAAATTGGGCATCAGAAAATGATGTCTGCCCTCTGTTGCTTGTTTCTAACTGAACAAAGCATATATATTAACCAATAGCACAATTGACCTTCGTACTTCTAAAATCAAGTTGTTCAAAAGACCAAACTAGTTCAGGCTTATATACAGTTCTGTTTCAGTAAAAATGAAATACTTCTCTTTTGCAGGAGAACATGAGACTGTAGAAAATAGATTCTGGAATCTAGTGGATGTTCGTGATGTTGCCGATGCTCTTCTTCTGGCATATGAAAATCCAGAGGCATCTGGACGGTACATCTGCAGTCCAGTACGAATAAAAGTTTCTGATGTCATAAGCATTCTGAAGCCGTTATATCCAACATACACTTATCCCAAAAAGTAAGTGCATTCCTCAGCAGGCAAATTTGTTTCATTTTTCTACTATCTCAATCCTCACAAGCTAGATGGCACTCCTTAAGAAGGAAGGATAATATAAGTCCTTTTATCTTTTCCTGAGATAAGCAAGTATTAGCATCACCTGGAAAGCACTAGAATGGGGTTGTCATTTGTCAAATCGAACAAAGCATAGTAGAGTGTCAGGTTCTTGGAAGTGTAATACCAACTACGCATACAATTTAGCATGTACTTTATGATATGAAATCAAACTCATCTCCCACAACCGCACGAGGCCCCCGCGTCGAACCCGTCTCGGGCGACTCGGGTGGCGCTCCAAACCCTAGCCGCCGGGCTCCATCTCCGCCCTCCCCTCCCTCGGTTGCCGCCGGAGGACGCAACATGACTAAGTCCAGTGGCCGACAGCGGTGAAGGGGAATCTCCTCCCTGTCTCGCGATGGAGGGGGTGGGGTGGGACCTCTTCCCCGTGAGGTGGCGTGGCCGCGATCCAGATCTTGGCGGCGCGATGGCTGGTTCTGGGCGGAGGCCTTGGGAGGCGGCGTGGTCATCGGGTGGCGGTCCAGTGGCGGCGGCGCGGACTGGACGTCATGGATGACCTGGCTAGAAGATCGGGCCGGGTGCAAGTGGAGGTGTACTCCGGCCATGGCCTAGCCGGGGTGATCGCGTGCAAGTGGAGGTGGACTCCGGCCATGGCCTGGCCGGGGTGATCGCCTCGCTGCGCGAGGGCAGATACCAGATCGTCCTCGGCTACCTAATGTGGACGTACCCATGTCCAAGGCGGAATTGCTCCGGCGGTCCGACGGATTCGACCCTGGATCCCGTTTGCTGCAGAGACGGTGAAGAGCGTGCTTGTGATTCATCCTAACGGCTCCTCCGGCATGGTGTGGTGGGGTGGCGGACCTCCCTCCATGCTCCAGTGGTGGCGCCCTTCGGCAGTGGCTGGAGCGTCAGGATACACCGCGGTGGCAGTGCGGTTGTGGATGATCACCGGGTCAGGGCGGCCAGCTTCAAGGCTTTGAAGGTGGTTTTGCAGATGCACAAGTTGTCGGTTGGATGTTCTTGGGACGGATCTGGGTGAAAACCTGGTCTTCGGTCATGGCCGGAGCCGGTGATGGTGACGCCCTTGGCATCGTTTCCTTCATAAATCATCGAGGTGAAGCTCCCAACTTCTCCCGTTACCTCCTGGGGAAACCCTTGATCAGTTGATCGAATGATGGTGGCGCTCTTGTGTAGTTCCCTCCTTGGGGCGTTATTCTTGGAGGTGTGCATTGGCTCAAGAGACCAGTGGACAGTTTTAGCGGTGGAACTGCGTTTCATGTCACGCATCGACGATGTGGAGTCTCGGCTCAAGGTGGCAATATTCCCCGTGGGGACGGGTACCCGCGGGGATTTACCCATCATGGAGCGGGGATGGGGGACAAATTCACCCCATGGGCATTGTGTGGTGGGTACCCGTTAGTCTCGCGGGGCGGGGATGGGGATAAAATCCCCCTCATGGGGACTCCATGGATACCTGAAAAACTATGTCATGAGTACTACAAATGCACAATATATAGATTAATACCTAGATATTTCACGCAATTATTTTTCTCCACCTCTCTCAGCAACCATGCCCTCTCCAATCTCATCTATCTGAGTCAGTTTTGAAATCCCCATGGATACCCGACGGGTACTGGGTACCCGTTATTGACGGGGATGGGGGGCATTTTGTCCCCGCGAAGCTTCACGGGGCTCGCGGGGTATGGGGATTGGCAGCGGGTATGGGGATTGGTGGGGATCGGGGCGGGGATGGTGGAGTCATCCCCGGTCATCCCCGTCCCCGTTGCTACCTTGAGTCTCGGCGGCATGGCACGGTAGGGTTTCAGCGATGGATGTATGATGATGGACGCGCGAAGGGAGGTGGCATTGGCTGGCGCCGTGGTGGCTTCAACGACAGGCCTGGCAAGGTCGATGCGTCAATATCTATTTTGAAGATGGATCGGTGAAAGACGGCGGCAGCAGACTCGGAGAGTGCGTCGGACCGGTGTGTGACCCAGACCCGGCAAGAGGCTTGGTTGGGGCCTCCGGCTTTAGAGGTTAGGCTTTGGTGCGAGGTCTATTTGTTATTCGGCTCGGACCATCGACACCCCTTCATCAAGCGGATAGGAGTAGCGACATATGTTGTCAAGATGGCGACTTCTGATATACTTATGTATTAATTTGTAAGAACTTTGTGAATAATTAATAAAATGACTGCATGCATCGCCGAGATGCAGAGGCCAATGTCATAAAATGCTTACTATATGGAAGTATCCTGTTTTTTTTGTTTTGACAAATGCTTTTCCATGCTTAACTTGGACGCAACTTGCTTTCTCTCCGAATTGGTTTGCAGCTTTACGGAGGCGGAAGAAGGTAACGTTATGAGTTCTGAGAAGCTTCAGAAGCTAGGGTGGACCTTCAGGCCTGTAGAGAAGACCCTCGGAGACAGTGTCGAATCCTACAAAGCATCTGGCATCCTGAACTGAGCATCCAGCCAGGGAAAGTAGTAATGCTTGCAAGCTCCTTCTGGTTCATGTAAGCAGCGAAACAAAATAAGCTGGTGACACAATCATCAAGGGAATCATGTGAAATAAAAGAAACATTGGAATATTATGTGTGCTCTTATTTCTGGGGCCTTGTGGTGTTTCGAGCAAAGTAGTTGCATTGTGCAGTCAGTGTTCTGGTGCTTCTGTGAGCGGCTGCCTGCCTGCAGAAAGTGAAGTTTTTGAGCTCGAGCTCATTTGAGCTCGGTAAACAGTAAAATCAGAAAAAAATCCAAAATAATTCATTTTTTTGGGTGGAAACATTGACAAAAGTTTTACGTGCTTCCAAAATTTCACATTGAAATCACATTCTTGGAAATCGTGGGAAAGAAAACAAAATTGATACTCCAAATGTGTTATTTTCGAAAGCATTTTGGAGTGCTAATTTTGTTTTTTTGGCACGACCTCCACAAATGTCTTTTCAATATGAAAATTTGTGAGCACAGAAAACTTTTGTCAATGTTTGCATAAAAAAAAAATTTAATTTTTTTAATGATTTTTCATTTTTTTTGTTTTCACTGTTCATCCCGAGCTCAAATGAGCTCGGGAGCAGAAGATGACTTTCCCTGCATATATTGTGTGATTACTGAACCTTTTAAAGCACGAACGTATTGCCCATTTTTCCTTGATGGGTCAACTATTATTAGTACAACCTCCAATTCATAGTAAGCGTGACGAAAAACGGTTCCCCGCTTTATATTATAAAGCAACCGCACCAACATCGGATCCCAACCAGGTTCAAAGTAAAAGGTTTAAAGAAAAGGAAAGAAAATAACCAACATCAGATCCCAACCAGGTTCAAAGTAAGGTTTAAAGAAAAGGAAAGAAAATAAAATAGTGCGACAGGTTCTCAAATAGTTCAGCTGGGGGCACAACACATCAAACCCCTGCAAATGCAAAAGGAAGAACAACTAGCTAATCAGGCTTAGGAGGAGGTGGTGGTGTCGGCGAAGCGATGGAGCCGGCAATGAAACGAAGGCCCGCGACGATCATGCCGATGTTGTCCCAATCACCCCGCTTGCTAAGCGGTTTCCATAGCTGTGGAAAACTAGACATTTTGTAGATAGCATCAGTCGTACAGACAAGGATGACGTGTTCAATGACTAGTTTGTTGCGCACATTCCACAAAGTCCACACAAGAGCTCCCATTGCCACCCATATAGCTAAGCAGGTAGCCAATGGGAAGCGAACTATCTCCTGAAATAGGTCCGGGAGGTTACTATGGTTCCAAGCCCCTCCAACCTCATCCCGGAGGCAGCTCCGAAGAAGAATAGCCGCCGGACAGAGGAGAAAAATGTGGTTGGAGTCTTCCAAAACACAGCATAGGGGGCAAAGCCCATCACCGGGTTCACTCCGTTTGAGTACTTCTGTACCCGAGGGTAAACTGCCACGCACCCACTTCCAAAGGAAGATGTGAATCTTCATTGGCACCTTAATCTTCCATAGGAGGTTCATCTCCGTCGGGCATGGAGAAGCCAAGATCGCGCGGTAGAGGGATTTGGTCGAAAAGGATCCACTAGGCTCGAGACGGGGAATGAAGTGCTATGCACTCAATCAATTCGGCCCACTGATCTTGTTCCCGAGCCCCGAACATACGGCGGAAGAAGATGCACCCAAGGTCTTCTAGGGCCCCTCCCACCATCAAGTTTGGTTGGGTGTAGATACTATAAAGCAGAAAAAATCTTTCCGCAAATGGCCTAGTGCCCGACCAGCAATCTAACCAAAACAATGTGTGGGTCCCAGAACCCACACTAATGGAAGATCCAATCCGGAGAACCGACATCAATTGGATAATCGGCTGCCAGAACTGTGATCCGCCAGTCCTAGGGGCGAATGCTAGAGGTTGTCCACATAAGTATTTTGCACGGATGATATCTAGCCATAGCCCTTCCTCACCAGACTCGATATGCCAGAGCCACTTAGCTAAGAGGGGATGACCCCAAGGCTACCCTGGTCTTTGGGTTTACCGATCTCCGTCCATTTCACCATATGGTATTTCTGTCGGTCCCCTTTCCCCGCCCAGAAGAACCGGGATTGGTACTTCGCAAACTCCTGATGTAGGGATTCATGCAAACTATAGAATCTCATCAAATACATCAGCAAGCTAGTCATGCAGGAATTAATCAACACTACCCTCGCTAATTTGAAAGCCATCTCCCCTGCCATGGCTCCACTCGGTGTTGCATTTTGGAGATCGTAGGACGAAGGTCCTTCTCCTGCAAGCGGGCATCACTAATAGACATGCCAAGATAAGTGGTCGGGAAGGATCCAAGACGACAATTAAGTCGGTTGGCAATGCAGACCGATTCCTCCGTGATGTATCCCATCACCATCACCTTGCACTTCGTGAAGTTTATCTTCAACCCCAACATCTCTTGGAAGCATAGGAGGAGGAACTTAAGATGTTGGATGTCCTTGTCCGAGCCTTCAACCATCAAGATAGTGTCGTCTGCGTACTGCAGATGGGTGGTGCCCCCATCAACAACAATATGGGAGCAAATGCCTCTAATATGGCCAGCCCTCTTAGCGAGCTCTAGAATAGCTGCCAAGGCATCAACTACTAGGTTGAATAAGAAGGGGGGAAAGGGGTCACCCTGACGCACCCCCTGGGTCGTATGAAAGTAGGGCCCGACCTCCCCGTTGATATTAACCGCCGTGCGACCGCTTGAGACTAGCTGCATCACACGGGCAATCCAGTGGTGATCAAATCCACGTTTCATCATCACCTCCAGAAGGAAGGACCAGTGAATCGTATCATACGCCTTATGAAAGTCAATCTTGAAGAAAACCGCGTGGAGGCGTTTCCTCTTGACCTCATGAATGACTTCAAGGAGGACTAGGATCCCGTCCAAGATGAATCACCCCTTGATAAACGCGGATTGGTTAGGATGAAATACCCTAGGAGCAATCAAGGCCACCCTATTGGCGTACCCCTTGGCTAGGATCCTAAAGATCACATTGATCACCGTGATCGGGCGAAACTGCCTAATGTCAGAAGCCCCCAGGATCTTCGGGATCAAGGAGATGATCCCGTAATTCAGGTGTGACGCATCCAGTGTTCCTTTGGATAACTCCAGAAACAGGGCAAGGATCTCGTCCTTGAGTGTCACCCAGAATACTTGAAAAAAGTGGACTGGTAGCCCATCGGGGCCCGGAGCTGAGGACGGGTTCATTGACTTAATGAACGCTTGAACTTCCGCCTCCTCAAATGGCGCGAGCAGTGCATTATTCTCCTCCGGGGGAATCCGCTGATGGGACGACCAAATCCAATCAGCCAGGGTCGTGCCCCCTGGATCTCTCGGCAAACATATCCTTATAAAACCCATCAATATGGATATGAATCTCCTGAGGGTCCTGGATCAACCGATCACCATCCCAAAGCAAAGGGATGGTACATCGCCTACGGCGGCCATCGGCAATGGCCTGAAAATAAGTCGTGTTGGCATCGCCAAAGAGAATCCAGTTGATGGATCCCCTCTGTCTCCAAAATCACTCTTCCTTGATGTAGATGTCCATCAACGCATCCTCAAGGTTATAACGCAACGCCCACTCATCAACAGAGAGGCCCACACCATCAGCTCGCAGCTCGAGAGCCTGAATCTCTGCGAGCAGGGCTCCTTTCTGGACATATAGATCACAACCTATATTGGCACCCCACCCTTTCATGAATTGCCGGGAGCGCTTGGAGAGATGGTGCAAGTCGTCCGTTACGAACATCGAGCGATGGCGTTCAGCCTTGGCCGCCACCCAATGTTACTTCACCGCCGTGATGAAACCGGACTGGCAAAGCCAAAAGGTCTCAAACCGAAACTGGAGCGGTGGACACGGACGCTCATCCCGTGAGGACAATAGCAAGGGAACATGATGAGATCCAATGCGCTTAATCGCCTGGAGGGTAGCGAGCGGAAACCGAAGTTCCCACTCCGGAGACATAAAACCCTATCTAGAACACCTAGGGTAGGGGCTACCTGTCTATTAGTCTAGGTAAACTGCGCCCCTACCCTATCTAACTCCCGAAGCCCCAGGTCGGCGTTCCAATCGTTGAACCACTGCATACCCAAGATATCAACACAGACGTTATTCTTATCCGCCGCGGTCTGTAGGAGGTTGAAGTCCCCTCCTACGATCATCGGGATAGTGGCGGACCCAATCTTGATGCGGTGTTACTCGAGGATGGCAGCCGATCGTCTATGATCGGCAAGGCCATATACCACAATCACTTCCCACTTGAATTGACTGCCCTTTCGCACACCTCCATACTCACAAAGAACTCCCATCAGTCCATGGATCCCACCTCAAAGGTGGCTGATGACCCACAAGTATAGGGGATCTATCGTAGTCCTTTCGATAAGTAAGAGTGTCGAACCCAACGAGGAGCAGAAGGAAATGACAAGCAGTTTTCAGTAAGGTATTCTTTGCAGGCACTGAAATTATCAGTAACAAATAGTTTTGTGATAAGATAATTCGTAACGGGTAGCAAGTAACAAATGTAGCAAAGGTGCAGCAAGGTGGCCCAATCCTTTTTGTAGCAAAGGACAAGCCTGGACAAACTCTTATATAAAGCAAAGCGCTCCCGAGGACACATGGGAATTTCTGTCAAGCTACTTTTCATCATGCTCATATGATTCGCGTTCGTTACTTTGATAATTTGATATGTGGGTGGACCGGTGCTTGGGTGTTGCCCTTACTTGGACAAGCCTCCCACTTATGATTAACCTCTCTCGCAAGCATCCGCAACTATGAAAGAAGAATTAAGATAAATCTAACCATAGCATGAAACATATGGATCCAAATCAGCCCCTTACGAAGCAACGTATAAACTAGGGTTTAAGCTTCTGTCACTCTAGCAACCCATCATCTACTTATTACTTCCCAATGCCTTCCCCTAGGCCCAAATAATGGTGAAGTGTCATGTAGTCGACGTTCACATAACACCACTAGAGGAAAGACAACATACATCTCATCAAAATATCAAACGAATACCAAATTCACATGATTATTTATAACAAGACTTATCCCATGTCCTCAGGAACAAACGTAACTACTCACAAAGCATATTCATGTTCATAATCAGAGGAGTACTAATTATCATTAAGGATCTGAACATATGATCTTCCACCAAGTAAACCAACTAGCATCAACTACAAGGAGTAATCAACACTACTAGCAACCCACAGGTACCAATCTGAGGTTTTGAGACAAAGATCGGATACAAGAGATGAACTAGGGTTTGGAGAGGAGATGGTGCTGGTGAAGATGTTGATGGAGATTGGACCCCTCTCGATGAGAGGATCGTTGGTGATGACGAAGGCTTCGATTTCACCCTCCGGGAGGGAAGTTTCCCCTGCAGAACAGTTCCGCCCGAGCCCTAGATTGCTTCTGCCCAGGTTCCGCCTCGAGACGGCGGCGCTTCATCCCGAAAGCTCTCTTATGATTTTTTCCAGGTCAAAACCCTCCATATAGCAGAAGATGGGCACCGGAGGGCTGCCAGGGGGCCCACAAGCCACAGGGGGGCGCCCTGGGGGGTAGGGCGCGCCCCCTAGGCTTGTGGCCTCCTGGTGGGTCCCCTCTGGTATTTCTTTCGCCCAATATTTTTTATATATTCCAAAATAATTCTCCGTAACTTTTTAGGACTTTTGGAGTTGTGCATAATAGGTCTCTCATATTTGCTCCTTTTCCAGTCCAGAATTCCAGCTGCCGGCATTCTCCCTCTTCATGTAAACCTTGTAAAATAAGAGAGAAAAGGCATAAGTATTGTACCATAATGTGTAATAACAGCCCATAATGCAATAAATATCAATATAAAAGCATGATGCAAAATGGACGTATCAACTCCCCCAAGCTTAGACCTCGCTTGTCCTCAAGCGAAAGTCGAAATCGATAAATATGTCCACATGTTTAGAGATAGAGGTGTCGATAAAATAAAATACGGACATGAGAGCATCATGATCATCTTTAGAACAACAATATTTATTGATATATAATTTCTTATACTAGATTAACAATTCATTCACAAGGTAAAGTATGAATCAAGAACTCTATTGAGAACCAACAAACTATGATCTTAGTCATTGAAGCAATTGCAATTTATCATAACATCGGAAAGAGTCAATATAAGAGCTTATAAAGCAAATCCACATACTCAATCATCTTTTAGTCTTTCATAATTGCTAACACTCACGCGGTACTTATGAGGTCAAAGCTTCAATTGGACACAGAGAAAGATAGGGGCTTATAGTTTTGCCTCCCAACTATTTACCTCAAGGGTAATGTCAACAGAAATAACTCATGATCACCCACATCCGAGTGGATATATGTGTCTAGATCATTCCCCAACACATGACGCTTGCCAAGAGAGAAAGGCGAAATATAGGAAGTGGTGAAGGTCACCATGACTCTTGCATAAAGGTAAGTACTAGAAAGTAAAAGTAACAGATAGGCCCTTCGCAGAGGGAAGCAGAGGTTGTCATGCGCCTTTATAGTTGGATGCGCAATCTCTTAATGCAAAAGAACGTCACTTTATATTGCCGCTTGTGATAAAGAACTTTATTATGCAGTCTGTCGCTTTTATTTCTTCCATATCACAGGTTCGTATAAAGTTTATTTTCCTCACACTAATAGATCATACATATTTCGAGAGCAATTTTTATTGCTTGCACCGATGACAACTTACTTGAAGGATCTTACTCAATCCATAGGTAGGTATGGTGGACTCTCATGGCAAAACTGGGTTGAGGGTGTTTGGATGCACACGTAGTATCTCTACTTGGTGCGGAAGTTTTGGCTGATATGGGGTGGAAGCAAGCATCACATGTTAAAGGATCTATAACCATATAACTTCTATTCGGAAATAAGCAAACATAACCCATTATGTTGTCTTCCTTGTCCAACATCACCTTCTTAGCATATAATATTTTAATGAGTGCTCACAATCATAAAAGATGTCCAAGATAATATATTTATATGTGAACCTCTCTTTCTTTATTACTTCCTTTTTATTGCAGCAATGACCAATCGCTATGTTTGTCAACTCACAACAAATTTCAATCGACATACTTCTTATATGTGAAGTCATCACTCCCCATAAGATCATCATATATACTCTTTGCTTTTATTATATTCTTCTTTCTATTTCTTTTTCTCAAGATCATAGCAAGCAAGCAAAGCCCTCAACTCAAAACTACTTTTTATTATATAACTCTCGGACTCGCTTACATAGGGGGAACATAAAGCAAAACTCAAAACTAGATCACACAAAAAACTTTATTCTACTAGATCAAGATATAACCAAAAGGATCGAACTAAGAAAAACGATAAAACTAAAAGATGTGATGGTGATACGATACCGGGGCACCTCCCCCAAGCTTGGCACAAGCCAATGGGAGTGCCCATACCCATGTGTTCAGTTGTCTTTCTTCTGAGGTGGTGATGTTGGAGTTGTTGATGAGGTTGGAGGCTTGTCCTCCGTCTACCAAGGCATAGGCTCACCATCATAAAAAGATGAACGACTCTCCGGGATCCTCAAATTTGCAGCCAAACTCATTCTCTTAAATCTGTATTCATACTCACAGTTTTGGTTTTGCAGGTCATAGATCTGGGCTTGGAGATGCTCGATTTTCTCGTAAAGCTTGAAGATGTCCTCCCCGATGTCCTTGGCGTCCAGCTTGTGCTTATGGGTAAACTCTGCGATCATCATGTGATTGGCATTGAGTCCACATTCCACCATCCCTTGGCACTTGAAGACTTGCTGCTCCATTACTTCGAGCCTTGTCTGCACGCTTCCGGTCTTCTTTGGCCCCTCAACATCACGGATGTGCAGCACCCCCTCATGCATATCAATGGTTTGAGGGTGTCGCAGCACCTCCGCAAGGTAGGGGTTGATGACCTTCTCGAAGAACTTGTCCTTCGAAGCACTTGGGGACGCCATGGCGATCTAAATCTGTCCGGAAAACAACTCGAAACAAGAACAGGAGATATTGTTGTGATACGAAGGTCAAAACCTTCGGGAGATTATATAATGAATTTTTACCGACCAATAGGAGTATTCTACAAGAAAACGGAGTCCGGAGGGTACACGGGGTGGCCACAAGCCACAGGGGCGCGCCCAGGGGGGTAGGGCACGCCCCCCTGTCTTGTCGCCTCTTCGTGCACTTTTCGGACTACTTTAAATTTTCCTAATTTAATAAATATTCCAAAATGGGGAAAAATTTCTATTAGAAAAGTTTTGGAGTCGGTTTGCTTACCGTACCACATACCTATTCCTTTTCGGAGTCTAAAACGTTCTGGTAGGTCTCCCTAATGTACTCCTCCGGAGTTATGGTATTGATAATATTGGTTTCAACATTTATGGGAGTACCTGAGATATAATGTTTGATTCTTTGCCCGTTTACCACCTTCGGATTTGTGCCTTCGGCGTTGTTGATCTTGATGGCACCGGAACGATATACTTCCTCGATAATGTAAGGCCCTTCCCATTTAGAGAGAAGTTTTCCTGCAAAAAATCTTAAACGAGAATTGTATAGCAAGACATGGTCACCTACATTGAATTCACGCTTTTGTATCCTTTTATCATGCCATCTCTTAACCTTTTCTTTAAACAACTTGGCATTCTCCTAGGCTTGGGTTCTCCATTCATCAAGTGAGCTAATGTCAAATAACCTCTTCTCACCAGCAAGTTTGAAATCATAGTTGAGCTCTTTGATTGCCCAATAAGCTTTATGTTCTAGTTCTAGAGGTAAGTGACATGCTTTACCATAAACCATTTTATACGGAGACATACCCATAGGGTTTTTGTAAGCCGTTCTATAAGCCCATAATGCATCATCAAGTTTCTTAGACCAATTCTTTCTAGATCTATTAACAGTCTTTTGCAAGATCAATTGAATTTCTCTATTGCTTAATTCTACTTGACCACTAGACTGAGGATGATATGGAGATGCAATTCTATGATTAACATCATACTTAGCAAGCAATTTACGGAAAGCACCATGAATAAAGTGTGAACCACCATCAGTCATTAAATATCTAGGGACTCCAAATCTAGGGAAAATAACTTCTTTAAGCATTTTAATAGAAGTGTTATGATCAGCACTACTAGTTGGAATAGCTTCTACCCACTTAGTAACATAATCAACAGCAACTAGAATATGAGTATACCCGTTGGACTTTGGAAAAGGTCCCATATAATCAAAACCCCAAACATCAAATGGTTCAATAACAAGTGAGTAATTCATAGGCATTTCCTGACGTCTACTAATATTACCAATTCTTTGACATTCATCACAAGACAAGGCAAACTTACGAGCATCCTTGAAGGGAGTAGGCCAATAAAAACCAGATTGTAATACCTTTTGTGCAGTTCTATCTCCAGCGTGGTGTCCTCTATAGGCCTCGGAGTGACACTTGTGTAGGATCTATTCCTGTTCATGCTCAGGTACACAACGTCTAATAACACCATCTACTCCTTCTTTATAAAGGTGTGGATCATCCCTAAACTAATGTCTTAAATCATAGAAGAACTTTTTCTTTTGTTGGTAAGTGAAACTAGGCGGTATAAATTTAGCAACAATGTAATTAGCATAATCAGCATACCATGGAGCATTACGTGAAGCTTTTATGACAGCTAATTGTTCATTAGGAAAGCTATCATCAATAGGTAGTGGGTCATCAAGAACATTTTCTAACCTAGACAAGTTGTCTGCTACGGGGTTCTCAACTCCCTTTCTATCAATAATATGCAAATCAAATTCTTGTAGCAAAAGAACCCATCTAATAAGTCTAGGTTTAGCATCTTTCTTTTCCATAAGATATTTAATAGCAGCATGATCAGTGTGAACAGTTACTTTGGAATCAACAATATAAGGTCTGAACTTATCACATGCAAACACAACAGCTAAAAATTCCTTTTCAGTGGTAGCATAGTTTCTTTGAGCACTGTCTAGAGTTTTCCTAGCATAATGGGTAACATTCAATTTCTTATCAACTCTTTGTCCTAGAACAGCACCAACGGCATAATCACTAGCGTCACACATGATTTCAAAGGGTAGGTTCCAATCAGGTGGTTGAACAACAGGTGCAGAAATCAAGGCTTTCTTAAGGATTTCAAATGCTTCTACACAATCATCATCAAAAACAAAAGGAATATCTTTTTTCAAGAGATTAGTGAGAGGCCGAGAAATTTTAGAGAAGTCTTTAATAAATCTCCTATAGAAACCAGCATGACCAAGGAAACTTTTTATACCTCTGATATCCGTAGGACACGGCATTTTTTCAATATCATCAACTTTAGGTTTATCAACTTCAATACCTCTTTCGGAGATTTTGTGTCCCAAGAAAATACCCTCATTAACCATAAAGTGGTACTTCTCCCAATTCAAGACAAGATTAGTTTCTTCACATCTCTGCAAAACTCGATCAAGGTTGCTTAAGAAATCATCAAAAGAAGTTCCGTAAATGGAGAAATCATCCATGAAAACCTCAACAATCTTTTCACAAAAGTCAGAGAATATAGCAGCCATACATCTTTGAAAGGTGGCAGGTGCATTGCATAAACCAAAAGGCATACGTCTATAAGCAAAGGTACCGAAAGGACAAGTAAAAGTGGTCTTCTCTTGGTCCTCTTTTGACACAGGTATTTGAGAGAAACCAGAATAACCATCTAGAAAGCAAAAGTGTGTGTGTTTGGATAGTCTTTCTAGCATTTGATCAATAAAAGGTAGAGGGTAATGATCTTTCCTAGTAGCTTTATTTAATTTCCTAAAATCAATTACCATTCTATATCCTGTAACAATTCTTTGCGGGATCAATTCATTTTTATCATTAGGAACAACGGTAATACCTCCCTTCTTAGGGACACAATGAACGAGACTAACCCATCTACTATCAGCAATAGGATAAATTATACCTGCCTCCAGAAGCTTTAATATTTCATTTCTTACCACTTCTTTCATTTTAGGATTTAACCGTCGTTGGTGATCAACAACTGGTTTAGCATCCGGCTCCATATTAATTTTATGCTGACATAGAGTGGGACTAATGCCCTTAAGATCATCAAGAATATATCCAATAGCAGCACGATGCTTCTTCAAAGTTTCAATAATCTCTTTTCTTCATGCTCTGAAAGGTTAGCACTAATAATAACATGATATATCTTCTTTTCATCAAGATAAGCATATTTCAGAGTATCCGGTAATTGTTTAAGCTCAAACACGGGATCACCCTTGGGTGGAGGAGGATCCCCAAGTATTTCAACAGGCAAGTTGTGTTTCAAAATAGGATGCTGATCAAAGAAAATCTTATCTATTTCATTTCTTTCATTCATATGCATATCGTTTTCATGGTCTAGCAAATATTGTTCTAAGGGATCAGTAGGAGGTACAGCAATAGAAGCAAGACCAATAATTTCATCCTTACTAGGCAATTCTTTATCATGGGGTTGTCTACGAAATTTAGAGAAATTAAACTCATGGGACACATCCCCAAAACTTACAGTAACAATTTCTTTCTCACAATCTATCTTAGCATTAACAGTATTCAAGAAAGGCCTACCAAATATAATGGGACAAAAATCATCTTGTGGGGAACCAAGAACAAGAAAATCAGTAGGATATTTTATTTTCCCACACAACACTTCAACATCTCTAACAATCCCAACTGGTGCTATAGTATCTCTATTAGCAAGCTTAATGGTAACATCAATATCTTCTATTTCAGCAGGTGCAATATCATTCATAATTTCTTGGTATAAGGTAAAGGGAATTGCACTCACACTAGCACCCACATCACATAAGCCATGATAACAATGATCTCCTATTTTAATAGAAACAACAGGCATGCCAATAATAGGTCTATGTTTATCTTTAGTATCAGGTCTAGCAACTCTAGCAGCTTCATCACAGAAATGAATAACATGCCCATCAATATTATCAACCAAGAGATCTTTAACCATAGCAATACTAGGTTCAACTTTAATTTGTTCAGGGGGTGTAGGTGTTCTAACATAGCTCTTACGAACCACAGTTGAAGCTTTAGCATGTTCCTTTATTCTAACAGGGAAAGGTGGTTTCTCAATATAAGCAGCAGGAATAACAGGATCAACATTATAAATAATAGTTTCTTCTTCAACTTTAATAGGTTCAACTACTTTCACTTCAATGGGAGGATGATATTTAAACCACTTCTCCTTAGGGAGATCAACATGAGCAGCAAATGATTCACAGAAAGAAGCTACTATCTCAGAGTCAAGTCCATATTTAGTGCTAAATTCACGAAAAGCATCGGTGTCTATAAAGGATTTAACACAATCAAACTTAAGGTTTATACCTGACTCCTTACCCTCGTCGAGTTCCCAATCTTCAGAGTTGCGTTTAATTCTTTCCAATAAATCCCATTTGAATTCAATATCTTTCTTCATAAAGGAACCAGTATAGGAAGTATCGAGCATGGATTGATCATTACGAGAAAGCCGAGCATAAAAATTCTGAATAATAATTTCTCTTGAGAGCTCATGATTGGGGCATGAATATAACATTGACTTAAGCCTCCCCCAAGCTTGAGCGATACTTTCTCCTTCACGAGGCCAAAAATTATAAATATAATTCCGATCACGATGAACGAGATGCATAGGATAAAACTTCTGATGAAATTCCAATTTCAATCGGTTGTAGTTCCATGATCCAATATCATCACATAGCCTATACCATGTCAATGCCTTCTCCTTCAAAGATAAAGAAAAGACCTTCTTCTTGACATCATCCTCGGGTAAACCTGCAAGCTTAAATAATCCACAAACTTCATCCACATAGATCAGGTGCAAATCAGGATGTAGTGTTCCATCTCCTGCATAAGGATTAGCTAGCAGTTTCTCTATCATACCCGAAGGAATTTCATAATAAATATTTTCAGTAGGTTGAGGAGCAACTCTTTGTGCTTCCGGTCGAGGTGAAGATACCCCGAACAAGACCCTCAAAGGATTATTTTCCATAGTAACAAGTGACAGTAAATTTTAGCACACTATATAAATTTTTCCTTACCAAATTCCACTCACCAAAGGCGCTTCACTCCCCGGCAACGGCGCCAGAAAAGAGTCTTGATGACCCACAAGTATAGGGGATCTATCGTAGTCCTTTCGATAAGTAAGAGTGTCGAACCCAACGAGGAGCAGAAGGAAATGACAAGTAGTTTTCAGTAAGGTATTCTCTGCAAGCACTGAAATTATCAGTAACAGATAGTTTTGTGATAAGATAATTCGTAACGGGTAGCAAGTAACAAATGTAGCAAAGGTGCAGCAAGGTGGCCCAATCCTTTTTGTAGCAAAGTACAAGCCTGGACAAACTCTTATATAAAGCAAAGCGCTCCCGAGGACACATGGGAATTTCTGTCAAGCTAGTTTTCATCATGCTCATATGATTCACGTTCGTTACTTTGATAATTTGATATGTGGGTGGACCGGTGCTTGGGTGCTGCCCTTACTTGGACAAGCCTCCCACTTATGATTAACCTCTCTCGCAAGCATCCACAACTACGAAAGAAGAATTAAGATAAATCTAACCATAGCATGAAACATATGGATCCAAATCAGCCCCTTACGAAGCAACGCATAAACTAGGGTTTAAGCTTCTGTCACTCTAGCAACCCATCATCTACTTATTACTTCCCAATGCCTTCCCCTAGGCCCAAATAATGGTGAAGTGTCATGTAGTCGACGTTCACATAACACCACTAGAGGAAAGACAACATACATCTCATCAAAATATCGAACGAATACCAAATTCACATGATTACTTATAACAAGACTTATCCCATGTCCTCAGGAACAAACGTAACTACTCACAAAGCATATTCATGTTCATAATCAGAGGAGTACTAATTATCATTAAGGATCTGAACATATGATCTTCCACCAAGTAAACCAACTAGCATCAACTACAAGGAGTAATCAACACTACTAGCAACACACAGGTACCAATCTGAGGTTTTGAGACAAAGATCGGGCACAAGAGATGAACTAGGGTTTGGAGAGGAGATGGTGATGGTGAAGATGTTGATGGAGATTGACCCCCTCTCGATGAGAGGATCGTTGGTGATGACGAAGGCTTCAATTTCCCCCTCCAGGAGGGAAGTTTCCCCTGCAGAACAGCTCCGCCCGAGCCCTAGATTGCTTCTGCCCAGGTTCCGCCTCGAGACGGCGGCGCTTCATCCCGAAAGCTCTCTTATGATTTTTTCCAGGTCAAAACCCTCCATATAGCAGAAGATGGGCACCGGAGGGCTGCCAGGGGGCCCACAAGCCACAGGGGGGCGCCCTAGGGGGTAGGGCGTGCCCCCCAGGCTTGTGGCCTCCTGGTGGGTCCCCTCTGGTATTTCTTTCGCCCAATATTTTTTATATATTCCAAAATAATTCTCCGTAACTTTTCAGGACTTTTGGAGTTGTGCAGAATAGGTCTCTCATATTTGCTCCTTTTCCAGTCTAGAATTCCAGCTGCCGGCATTCTCCCTCTTCATGTAAACCTTGTAAAATAAGAGAGAAAAGGCATAAGTATTGTACCATAATGTGTAATAACAGCCCATAATGCAATAAATATCAATATAAAAGCATGATGCAAAATGGACGTATCAGTGGCATCCTTCACACCTAAAAGGATGCCACCGGAGTGACCAGCCGCCCCGCTCGAGGGCAGCTAGTGCTAGGCAAAGAGATGTCTACTAAGACGCTCTAGCTCCGCAAGGGAGAACTCAGTTCACATGGTCTCCTGGATCGCAACCATATCGATGCACTTCTCACGCATATATTCGATCAACTGCCTGCATCGGTCATCATGACCGAAGCCGCGCAGGTTCCAAAACAGAGCCCGCATACTATTCATCTAGGGGGTCCGAACGGGACCCCACAGTGGTGGATGCGCTCAGCGCACGTCGGAGTTGGGTCGTACGAGACCAGGTCCGTCCCCTCAACTCCCCATGTGCTAGCGCGGGGACACTCCTCTGGCCTGCAGGCCGTGGCATGGGGGGAGCAACCTCCTCCATCGAGGCGGTGGCACGCTCGTGCGCCGCCCCTAGCCGACCCTCTAGGATCTCATTAGCTTGGATAGTAGCGATTTGGTCTAACGTCGGGCCCTTCTCTCCTTAAAAAATAATCGCCGAGTCCATCACGATCTTGTCAAGGTGTCCAAGGGGGACACCCGCCAATGCCGAAAAGGAATCCTCCCCCTCATCCATAAGAATGTAAAAATCAACATAGGGGATAGACGAACTTGCATTGAGGTTCCGGACCGCGGCACAGTGCTTGGCCTTGTTGACCATGTTGGGGGAGACACCCCCACCCCGGCCGACAAACCTAGCCACGAACTCTTCCATGTAGACGTGACCGGAGAGGAGGCCAATCAGGCCCGGCCTTTGCTCGGGGGAGGCCGAGCTGCCGAAGGACCCCCCGACCGGGCGACCGTGCACCGGTGAGTCCGCCACTGGCGATGGTGGAATCAGGCAGGCAGGCGGGGGAGACCGAGGGGGAGACCTAGATCGGAGACGCCAGCCACGGGGACGATGGAGGGCACACATCCAGCCCCACACTGCTAGCCTCACTGCCACCACCGTCCTTCATCGACGAGACCAGAGAGGAGGGACGAAGAGACAATACATAGCCAGGAGGGATCGAACCCGCCTCCTCCAACATGATAGCAATGGCCGCCACATCCTCCTCTTCTCCCAGCACCTCCACGGATATCTCCTCCTTCTCGGAGCGCATGGACAACTCGAGGTGTCCGGTGGACGTCCGCTTGGGAGGAGAGTCCTGCCCCGGAGAATCCTCGCTGGTCTTCGCCGAGCTAGGAGATCGGCTACGACGGCGAGGGGAGTCGCCGCGACCACCCCCGCCACCAGCACCATCATCACATCTAGCGTGCATGCCTGAATCATCATCATCCGGGCGAGACAGCGAGTCACAAGCCGCATCCTCAACTGAGATGCGAAGGTCGTAGCCCGAGTCATTGAAGAACATCTGCAAAGTGGTTTGGAGCTTCAAGGGATCTGGATGCTTCACCTTAGCACGCATGGTCTTTTCCCAAGCAAGGGAGGCAAGGTCGACCTCGATGATCATGCCCAACATCTAGGACATGTTACGAATCACCCTATCCTTCCTAGCGATCGGAGGGAGCCCACAGATCTGAATCCACACTATCGAGAGGGTGGCGACCGCCGTGAGATCCATCGTGGGCACTGAGATGTTGACGGTAAGCTTGTTGAGGGCGAGTGTGAGCTCCGTGCTGCGAGTGCCATAGCGGAGGCTGACTGGGTCCGGGAAGACCGCCTTGGCATTGAGCTCCCTTCTTCTTCTTCTTCTTCTTTTTCGCAAATGCACCCTTGTTGCGGTTGTTTGCACCGGTCGGGGGGAATTGCGCCTGCCGGCGCGGTGGGTTGTAGCGCTGCGGGGGAGAGGGGTCGCCATGGCCGGAGCGAGCCGGCGATCGAGACTGGCGAGGAGGGGAGCGGCGGTCACGGGCACGGTCCCGACCACGCCATTGGCCCGGCGAACACTCACAACCCGGGTCATCCCGTCGGTCGAAACCCTCCCCTTCAATGGCCCCTTTGCCTTTGAGCATCATGGACCAGAGATCGACCTCACGCCGCTCGGCATTGGGGGAGGGCCGCCAAGAATCCTCCCCGTGACGGTCATCTCAGCCGTCGGCGCGACGCTTTGGTCGGGGGGCCTCCGTCACCCACCTCCCATGGCATCGCAGCGAGGGCTGCCTGGGAGGAAACCGGGGCGGGGACCGGGGAGGGGGCGCCGTCGGGCGGAGCTGGGCAGGGATCTGGGCTGATGGTGGCATGGGGCGGCAAGGCTTGCAGGAGGGGGAGGAGTGGCGACGCAGGGTGAGACAGGGGGAATCGGGCAGAGGGGCTCCAGGGATCAGCCCTAGGAGACGACCGAGAGACGGGCCATGCCCAGCGCCACCCGAGGCAGTCGACGGCCCAGCTTCAGCCGAGAGGCCCATTGGGCCAGCGCTAGTCCAGTCACCCGATGGCCCATGAGCGTGCCAAGGCCCCTGCGGCCCACCCCCCGACGCCTGCGGCCCATCCGGTAGGCACCGGTGTCGGTGTCAAAACCGGCAGATCTCAGGTAGGGGGTCCCGACATGTGGATCTTGGATCGATGGGTAACATGAGATGAAGGGGACAATGTTTACCCAGGTTCAGGCCCTCTTGAGGAGGTAAAACCCTACATCCTGCTTGGTTGTATTGATGTGTATGACGATTACAGAGTTGATCTACCTCGAGATCCGATGAGACCCTTGATGAGTTCACCTTGTCCTACGGACTAAGACCCTCTGGTTTATATAGTCACCAAGGGTATCTAGGGTTACACAATGTCGGTTACATCAGGAAAGGAATATGCCAAACCCATCGTCTTGTACTTGGAGTGCACGTCACGACCTGAGAGATTCCGTCTTGGTTATGGTGTGGGACCTTCATTGACAATCACGGGGCGGCCCATTGTCCGGCCAATAGAGATAAGCCGGCAACCCGAGGACCCCTTAATCTCGGACTCCCTCAGTAGCCCCCGAACTAACCTCCAATGTCGTAGTCTTGGCACCCAACAGCTTCCTGTTCCCCCGGTCTTCGGCTTGCGAGGTGAGTTCCGCCTTGAATTCGAATTCTACCGATGATAGTTTGGCCACCGAATATATCCCTATTTTCGAATATAAAACTTAGCCTCGAAGGCCAACCGTTCAAGCAAGAACAGTGTTGTTCTCTGACAACTTTCTGCCAAAAGGTCACAGCTTGAACGTCACTATTGACTAGTTCCAAAAAGCTCGAATCGCGGTTCGAGGTAGTTTTCGTTTTTAATCAACACGTCTCATTAATATGGAGATCGTGTCCCGCCTTTCTGGGGGTATGGTTTATGATTTGGGTTATCCCATGAGCGTATAACTGCACGATTCATTGGGAAGTGGCAAGGTCTACGGCGCATCCTGGGGACTCTTGGTATTTCAGCGGCCTATAAAAGGAAACGTCCACCAAGATTTTTAGTACGCTCTTCCAGATCCCCCATTGCCATCTCCCTTCAGAGCCCAGAGCTTCCAGGCCCCATTCCTCCCAAACCTCTCGAACCCTCCCTCAATTCGGTCATGGCCGAAGCGGGCTCGAAGGGCAAGTGGGAGGTCTCCCAGGTGACCGAGAAGGACATTTCAGAGCTCGCTTGTCGGCGAACGTCGTCCATCGAGCCCCGTAGAAGAACCAGGCCATACCCATGCCTAGAGAAGGCGAGAGGGTAGTTTTTATTCCTCACTCTCTCCGGGGCTTAGGCTTCCCCCTCCACCCCTTCGTGAGGGGTCTTATGTTCTACTACGGGCTGGATTTTCATGATCTTCCTCCGAATTCTTTTATGCATATCTCCTCCTTCATTACTTTCCGCGAAGCTTTTATTCGGGTTCAACCCCACTTCGTCCTATGGCTGAAGATATTCAACATCAAGCCGAAAGTTGTTAGTGGCGAGCAGGCCGACTGCGGGGGAGTGATGATTACTAAGCTCCCCTTGGTTCAATGGTCGGACGGTTCTTTTATAGACACCGCCAAGGTCTGGCAGCGGGAGTGGTTCTACATCACCGAACCACACGAAGAAGGATGGGGGGCACCTCACAGATTTGGATCTGGCCCTCCCACCAGACTAGTATCGTGGATGAAGAAGGGGCTCGATTGGGGGAATGCGGCGGAGGTGAAGACCTTGCAAAGGTGCATCACCACTCTGGTGGAGAAGAAGAATATCGAACTACCAAATGTAGTTCAGGTCATGCTCCGCCGCCGCATTCTCCCCTGTCAACACCGGGCCGCCCCCATGTGGGAATACAGTTCGGACGACCCTGTGACGGTGCGGGAGTTCTTCCGCATCTCCCACAAGAAACTATGGAAGGTGTTGTTCAAGCCTCGAAAGAGCAGGCCGGCATAAGAGGAGGACCTTGGCATGGAAGCCTCGACCCCTCCTGGACCGGTAACATTCTTTTCACTTGTGCTCGGATTTTCCCCATTCGAAGGCTCTAATCCCCTTTTCTCCTTGCCTTGACAGATCTAGCTAGCAAAATCCCAGGAGATCAACTGCCCAACTCCGCTGCCCGAGGATCCCCGGACACCCTTGCTTACATCCATATTGGCCGAAAAGCCATATGCGGCACCGAAGAGGAGGGAGTAGAAAAAAGAAGAGAAGAAGGAGGCCCGAGGGGGTATCCGATCAAAGTGCCCCCCAGACACAACATCCGAGGAGACACATGCTCCCTCTACTCTTGAAGGAGAGACAGGGCAGGATGGGGAGGAGAGCGATTCTTCCCATGCCAATAAGAGGGCGGCGTCCGAGGACTCCGAGGGTGACCCAGCTCCCTCCCCTAAAAGACCATGCAGGCCCAAGGTGGCCTTGCTCGATGATATTCCAGATTCTGACAAGGAGTCCGAGAATTTCGAGGTTATCCCTCGAAGGACCCTCAGGGTCAAACCCCAGGCGCAAAGGTACGAATTCACCTTAATTTGCCTTTTTATTCCCTCTAAGGGTTTTATAACAGACCGTGTATGTCCCTTTTTTCTCATTGCAGTCGAATGCGCGAGCTTCCTACCGATCAAAACTCGGAGGGAGAATCTCTGCCCGCCGCATTGGCGGAGAGTGGGACTGTGTCCCCTAACTCCCTTCCCCAAGCCACTGAGGAGGTGAGGGGCGGGGGTGATGATACTATGGACGGGGTTAATACCTCGGCCGCCGAAGAACAGGAGGGTGAATCCCTTCTATCACACAAGGAGGGAGAGCTCGATCAACCCGAGCTTTCCCCAGAATTGGCTCCAGAACCCCCGAAGATTCCGGAGTCATCTGCCCAGGTTTCTCCAGCAGGAGAAACCACAATGCCGCATCCGGAGCTGCCTGTAAGAGAGAAGATTCAATCCGGGCAGACGGCCATGATGGAGGAGGGTCTGAATGATTCCTCCATCGCCGAAGAGCACCGCGACCTCCTGAGCGCGGCACTACAAGGTATTCAATCCGTTAACATCGGATTGACGGAAGCCTTCGGCAGCCTGCTAGCAGGCTTCAAGGTAATTTACATAGTCTGGCACCGTTTTTCAAAGTATGTTTGGCTTTATATGCAATTGCCATACTTAGTAGCCCCCAAGCCCTGGGTGAGTTCAGAAGAACTCACGCGGGGATCGAATGTGAGATAACACGAAGTAAAATTCTTTGTTTGTTAAAATTAGCAGCAACCCCCGAGAATCTTGTTGGGATGTGAAAAACATCCGGACATAGGAGTTTACAAATCAATGACTTGGGAATCTGACCTATGTTAATTGTATATACAGGCTGCGCCGCTGACCGCAGCCCCCAGTGTTGTAGAGTTGGCAGAGATGAATCGGAAGCTGAAAAGCTCCGAAGGCGAGCTCGACCACCTTAACAAGCGGTTTGACGATGTACAAGGTAAGTTCGAACTCGACTGATGTCGTTATTTTCCTCATATAATATAGGATTTTTTATGGTTGTATCCTAATGAATATGTTAATGCCCAATGCAGCCATGGCCACAGAGATCGAGAATCTGAAGACCGAGCTGTCGAAGGCGAGGCAGGAGACCGCCGAACATAAGGCGGCTACCGAACAAGTGGCTGCCGACATGTTATCGGCAAAATCCGAAAGTAACAAGCATGAGGCCAGGGTTGCAGAAGTGCAACAAGAGCTCAAGGACGCCATCTCTAAGTGCGAGGTCCTTTAGTAGAAGAACAAGGAGCAAGCTACCGAGCTGTCCTTGAACTCTGCAACCCTCCAGGAGGCACGCATGGAGGTGCAACGCCATGAGAAGGAACTCCACCAAATAAAGCAGTTTGCGAGTGGTAAGCGATACTTACTGCAATGCCTCGTTGGTGGAAAAAGGTTTTTGTTGCTCACTGATAACCCACAAGTATAGGGGATCGCAACAGTTTTCGAGGGTAGAGTATTCAACCCAAATTTATAGATTCGACACAAGGGGAGCCCAAGAATATTTGAGAGTATTAGCAGCTGGGTTGTCAATTCAACCACACCTAGAGATTAAATATCCGCAGCAGAGTGATCAGCAGCACAGTAGTATGATAGTTTGATAGCAGCAGTAACAGTAACAGTAATGGTAGCAGTGATAGCAATAGTTTTGTAGCAGTTGGAACAGTAACATCAGCAATAGTAACTTATCAAGAACAATAAGTGGAAAACTCGTAGGCACTGGATCGGTGAACTTGTTGGATGATATTCATCATATAACAGTCATAACCTAGGGCGACACAGAACTAGCTCCAGTTCATAAATGTAATGTAGGCATGTATTCCGTAAATAGTCATACGTGCTTCTGGAAAAGAACTTGCATGACATGTTTTGTCCTACCCTCCCGTGGTAGCGGGGTCCATAAGGAAACTAAGGTATATTATGGCCTCCTTTTAATAGAGAACCGGGACAAAGCATTAGCACACGGTGAATACATGGACTCCTCAAACTACGGTCATCACCAGAAAGTATCCCGACTATTGTCACTCCGAGGTTTGCGGATCAGAACACGTAATAGGTGCATATGACTAGCAAGATCGGATCAAGAACATAGATATAATGGTGATAACATAAATGGTCCAGATCTGAAATGATGGCACTCGGGCCCTAGTGACAAGCATTAAGCATGGCAAAGTCATAGCAACCTCAATCTCAGAACATAGTGGATACTAGGGATCAAGCCCTAACAAAACTAACTCGATTACATGATGAATCTCATCCAACTCCTCACCGGCCAGCAAGCCTACGAAGGAATCACTAACTCCTGGTGGGGAGCATCATGGAATTGGCGATGGAGAAGGGTTGATGATGACGAAGACCGAAGATTCCCCTGTCCTGAGCCCCAAACGGGCTCCAGATCTAGCCTCCCGATGAAGAACAGGAGGTGGCGGCGGCTCCGTATCGTAAAACGCGATGAAACTTTCTCCTTGATTTTTTTCTCCGAAAATAGGAATTTATAGTGGCGGAATTAGGGTCAGTGGGGCCACGAGGTGGGCACAACCCACCAGGGCGCACCTGGGGGGGGGGGCTGGCACACCCTGGTGTATCGTGCCCAGCCAAGGGCCCCCCTCCGGTGGTTCTTGGCTCCAGTATTTTTTATTTATTCTAAAATAAATCTCCAAAAAGTTTCATCCAGTTCCGAGAACTTTTATTTCTGCACAAAAACAACACCATGGTAGTTCTGCTGAAAACAACGTCAGTCCGGGTTAGTTTCATTCAAATCATGCATATTAGAGTCCAAAACAAGGGCAAAAGTGTGAGGAAAAGTAGATACGACGGACACGTATCAACTCCCCCAAGCTTAACCCATTGCTTGTCCTCAAGCAATTCAATTGACAAACTGAAAGTGATAAAGAAAAACTTTTATGAACTCTTTTGTTCTTTTTTACATATATATGCTTAAGTAGCACCCAGGTTTTCAGCAAAGATTATGACTAACCATGTCAACAATAACTCTTAGAAATTATATTAACTCATATCAATGACATAAGCAACTAGCGAGCAATAATAAGATATCTCAAGCGCCAACACTTTGTTAAAATAATCATGATACACTATGATAATAGTGGTATCTCGCTAGCCCTTTCTGAGACCGCAAAACATAAATGCAGAGCACCTCCAAAGTTCAAGCAATGACTAAACATTGTAATTCATGGTTGAAAAGATCCAGTCATGCTGCACCCAACATCAACTAAACACAATGCATGAGGATGACAATAGTGCTCTCAGGTCTGGCGCTTATTTGAGAAGGTGGTGACTCAACATAAAAGTAAATAGATAGTCCCTTCGCAGAGGGAAGCATGGATTTGCAGAAGTGCCAGAGCTCAAAGCTTAAAATAGAGATAGATATAATTTTGGGAGGTACACCCTTCATGTCAACGTTACGACCAAGAGTTATCAATATCTTCCATGCTAAACAAATTAGCGGCGGTTCCCAAGCGGTAAAGTAAAGGTTTACTCCCTCTCCACCAACTATCACACTCCACGGCTAGCCGCATCCACGCGTACCGTCCAAACCAACAACATTCATGGGGGAGTTTTGTTTAATTATTTGTCATTTTTGATTTCGGGACTGGGAATCCCTATTACCGCCCCTCTCGTGTAAGGACGAGTGAATAAACACTCATCATGAGAATAACCCGCTTAACATGGAAGATACTGACCGCCCCCTGTCGCTCCATGAGCGGTCTAGGCACACAAAATAGATGTTCATTTGAATTTTTAGAGATGGCACATGCAAATTTACTTTGGAACGGCAGGGTAGTACCACATATAGGTAGGTATAGTGGACTCATCTGAAATAACTTTGGTTTTAAGGGTTTTGATGCACAAGCAGTATTCCCGCTTAGTACAGGCGAAGGCTAGCAAATAGATTGAGAAGCGGCCAGCTAGATAGCAAAAACAGTCATGAACATGCATTACATATAATAAACATTGACTACTAGCATGAGTAGGATATGGACACCATGAACATAAATATCATGAAGGCTATGTTGGTTTTGATTCAACTACATGCGTGAACATGTGCCAAGCCAAGCCACTTGAAACATTCAGAGGAGGATACCATATCATCATACCACATCACAACCATTTTAATGCATGTTGACATCCAAGATAAATCATTATCCACTCCTAGCTACTTAAGCATGGCATGAACAACTATAATCTCTAATGGTCATTGCAAACATGTTTGATCATAATATGCTGAATCAAGGATACTAGGTTAAACATATTTACAAAAACAAAAACAAGTTGAATTCATACCCGCTTTTCTCTGCCACAGTCAATTCATCAAATATCGTCATTATTGCCTTTCACTTGCATGACCGAATGATAAGAAAATAATAATAGTGCAAGAGTGCCATGGACTAAGCTGGAATCTACAACATTTTATTCAAGAGGAGAAGACAAGGTAACATGGGCTCTTTGTTAGATTAACAATAGTGCATATGAGAGCCACTCAACATTTTCATCATGGTCTTCTCCTTGGTACGAATCAAACAAAAAGAAATGAGTTTCAGAGAAACACACTGAAATATTTTTGGAGTTTTTGGGTTTTTTTTCTTGAAGAAGGCAAATAAAAAGGAAAAAACAAAAACGAGAAAAACTATTTACACGGGAGATCTCCCAACAAATAAAAAGAAGAAACGAGAAATCTTTTTGGTTTTCTTTCGATACTACAATTAAACTAAGCTAGAAAGAAAAACTGAAAAGAAGCATGAAATGTTTTTGGGTTTTCTCAAAGTTTTTCAAACACACAAGAAGAATGCGAGAAAACAAAGCTAGCATGGATATTACAATGAAAGAGTGTGAACACCGACAACTGGAATGAAATGTGTGAACATGAATGTAATGTCGGTGGAAATACGTACTCCCCCAAGCTTAGGCTTCTGGCCTAGCTTGGTAATCACCATCCGCATGGATAATAATCTGAGCGATAGCTCACCGAGGCCCTTGGTGCAAACTCCTCGGCCCTCCTGGTAGCTTCAACCTCCGCATTGTATGCACGGGCCTCGCTCTCAAGAACATAGTATCTTCCCCTACCGTGAAAATCAAAGAGAGTAGGAGCAGGCAAAGTGACATGCACAACAGTTTTTTTTATTAAATCTCAAGTTATAGGTATAGTTAGTAGCCGTGCCCGTAAGGAACTTATGACGCTTCATGGCCTCATAGTCTAAATACTGAATAGGTAAGATGGGGTCATTAGGCCAAGGTGATACATTTAGTCTCTCTGCTACACGGGAGGCATAAATCCCTCCATAAAAAAGACCACTAGCAACATTGTGCTGCAACCTCCGTGCAACAATTGCTCCGAGATTATAACATTTATTTCCAATTATGGCAGTATGTATGAGACTTAAATCAGGAGCACACAGTGTGCTACAATCTTGTTTGCCTACGATACATTTGCCATTAAAGAGTGCGAAATATTGTATTGATGGGAAATGGATGCTCTTAATTCTCACTTGTGTTACTCCCCTATCTTCACCATAGCAAAGATTAACTAAAAATGACTCATATTCAGATTTTGTTGGTTCATCAAAGGAACCCCAAGATGCAAGTTTGCATGTTTCACTGAATAATTCTAAAGGCATGGTGAAGGAACGGTCATAAAGATTAAATGAAACTCTAGACTCACGAGGAAAATATTTAAATTTCTTTGTGAATGTTTTCATGAGTTTGAGATGTTGAGGACACTTATCTGTGATGAAGGGAGCAAGTTCTGTATTTTGGATAAATTGTTCAAATTCCCCCTTAATACGTGCACCTTCCATGAACTCGTCGCACGGCCACAAGCATGATTTGGTGGCGGCATCTTGCATCGAGCTTTCTCTTGGCTCAACATAAGATTGTCGAACCGAGCTTCCACTCGATGAGGCCTCCGAGGATCTCCTCCTCGAAGAACTCCTAAAGAATTGCATTTTTATTTGCGAACAAATTTCTGAAATATTTGTGAGACACAAAATTTTGTCAACAAAACTTCGTGAAATTAATAGCAACTACTCCTAAGTATGCATAGAGGCCATATTAAGCATTCAAACTACTTAGAACTCTAAGAATTCAACATGCAAGCTCATCTACAGCCGCACCAAGAGTAGCTAATTACTCTAAAAATAACCCACTAAACCAAAAAGTAATTGGAGCAATGGAGGAGTCACATACCAAGTAGCAATCCCTCCAAACAGTTTTGGAAACGGAGTTTCGAGCAAATATATCGAAATCCGCGGGTTTGAGAGCAAGAACATGGGAATGGTGGCTGTGGTGATTTTTTCTGGAGGTAGGGGATGATGTGGGCTAAAGAAATAAGTGAGGGGGCCCACGTGGGGGCCACAACCCACCAGGGCGCGCCTGCGGTTGCTGGCGCGCCCTGGTGTCTTGTGGGCACCAGGTGCACCCCCCTCTGGTATTATTTGCACCAGAAAATCAGAAATATTCATAAAAAAATCGTATAACATTTTGAGAACATTTTGAGAACTTTTTTTGGGTCATTTTTTATTGCACGGAGAAAACAGAAAACAGGATAAGCATGGCATTTTATTTTATTTGACTAACTAAACAGAAAATAAAATGTGGGAGCAGAGAGTTGTGCTTACTAGATTCATCGACTTCATACGTTTTAAAAATGATCCATTAATAAGGTTGATCAAGTCTTATTAACAACCACTTCCGTTTAGCATGAAACCGAAGAACTTTCGTAAAACACTAAGTTACCTCAATGGGGATGTGCATATCCCCAACAATAAGTATATCATATTTCTTTTTGGCAGTAGGTAGAGGTAATTGAAAACTTCCAATAGTGATGGTCAGAGATTCTTCAATAACATTTATACCATTCACTTGGAATTGTTTCTTCGGAAAGTGCACCGTGTGCTCATTACCATTGATATGAAAAGTGACTTTGCTTTTATTGCAATCAATAACAGCCCCTGCAGTATTCAAAAAGGGTCTACCAAGGATAATCAACATGTTGTCGTCCTCAGGCATCTCAAGAATAACAAAGTCCGTTAAGATAGTAACATTTGCAACAACAACGGGCACATCCTCACAGATACCAATAGGTATGGCAGTTGATTTGTCAGCCATTTGCAATGATATTTCAGTAGGTGTGAGTTTATTCAAATCAAGTCTTTTATATAAGGAGAAAGGCATAACACTAACACCGGCTCCCAAATCACACAAAGCAGTTTTGACATAGTTTCTTTTAATGGAGCAAGGTATAGTTGGTATTCGAGGGTCTCCAAGTTTTTTAGGTACTCCGTCCTTAAAAGAGTAATTAGCAAGCATGGTGGAGATTTCAGCTTCAGGTATCTTTCTTTTATTAGTGATGATGTCTTTCATGTACTTTGCATAAGGGGCCATCTTTAAGATATCAGTTAAGCGGGTACGCAAAAAGACTGGCCTAATCATTTCAGCAAAGCGTTCAAATTCTTCATCATCCTTTTTCTTAGATGGTTTAAGTGGAAAGGGCATGGGTGTCTGAACCCATGGTTCTCTTTCTTTACCATGTTTCCTAGCCACAAAGTCTCTTTTATCATAACGTTTATTTTTAGGTTGTGGGTTATCAAGATCAACAGCAGGCTCTATTTCAACATCATTATCTGATTCTCTATCATTGTTAGTCTGAGCATCTTCATGAACATCATCATTATCATTTTCATTATCACTAGGTGAATGTTCATTACCAGACTGAGTTTCAGCATCGGAAATAGAGACATCATTATTATCAGGAGGCTTTTGTATCTCAGGTTCACTAGAGGTATGCAAAGTCCTCTCATTTTTCTTTTTCTTTTTCTTCCTAGATGGACTAGGTGCATCAGTATTAATTCTCTGAGAGTCTTGTTCAATTCTTTTAGGATGACCTTCAGGATAAAGAGGTTCCTGGGTCATTCTACCTCCTTTAGTTACTACTCTAGCAGCAAAATCATTCATATTATTATTCATTTCATGAAGCAATTCTTTTTGAGACTTAGCAACTTGTTCTAGCTGAGCTTGAACCATAGAGGCATGCTTTCCTACACCTCTAACATCATTACTGGTTCTAAATAGCAAGTCACTCAAGCGAGCAATCATATCAGAGTTATATTTCAATTGTTTCAGGACATGTGCATTGAAATGATCTTGCTTCATAATATAGTTGTCAAAATCATATAAGCATTGACTAGGATGTTTATTGTGAGGGATATCACCTTCATCAAACTTTAATAAAGAATTTACCTTTACCACTTGTGGAGGTGGTGGTGTGTCAAGGCCATGTATTTCTTCAATAGGTGGTAAATTCTTAACATCCTCAGCTTTAATACCTTTTTCCTTCTTAGATTTCTTTGCCTCTTGCATATCTTCGGGACTGAGAAATAAGATACCCCTCTTCTTCGGAGTGGGTTTAAGTGGTGGTTCAGGAAGAGTCCAATAATCATAATTCTTCAATATGTTATTCAATAATTCCCCAGCTTGTTCAACAGTTCGTTCCCTGAAAACACAACCAGCACAACTATCTAGGAAGTCCCTAGAAGCATCAGTTAGTCCATTATAGAAGATATCAAGTGTTTCATTTTTCTTGAGAGGATGATCAGGCAAAGCATTAAGCAATTGGAGAAGCATCCCCCAAGCTTGTGGGAGACTCTCTTCTTCAATTTGCACAAAGTTAAATATTTCCTGTAAGGCAGCTTGTTTCTTAGGAGCAGGAAAATATTGTTCAGAGAAGTAGTAAATCATATCCTGGGGACTACGCACACAACCAGGAGCAAGAGTATTGTACCATGTCTTAACATCACCCTTTAATGAGAATGGAAATAACTTAAGAATATAGTAGTAGCAAATCTTCTCATCATGAGCAAAAAGGGTGGCTATATCATTCAACTTAGTAAGATGTGCCACTACAGTTTTAGTTTCAAAGCCATGGAAAGGATCAGATTCAACCAAAGTAATTAACTCTGGGTCAATAGAGAATTCATAATCCTGATCGGTAACAAAGATAGGAGAAGTAGCAAACTTAGGATCACATTTCATTCTAGCATTCAAAGTCTTTTCCTTATACTTGCGTAGCAATTTCTTAAGATCGTTTTTATCCTTGCAAGAAAGAATTTCTCTAGCTATCTCTCCATCCAAAACATAACCTTCAGGTATCTTAGGCATTTCAAATCTAGGAGAGCCAGGTCTAATAGGTGTCTCATAATCATCAGTTTCAAATTCTTTATCAGTTTCAACAATCTCATCAGTTTCAGTAATTTCATTCTCTTTAGCTCTAGCAATTTGTTCATCAAGAAATTCACCTAGTGGCACATTATCATCAAGCATGGTACTAGCATCATCATAAGCATCATTCATAGCAGAGGTAGCATCATCAATAACTTGCGACATATCAGGATTACTAGCATGTGGTGGTGTTGCAAGCTTACTCATAACAGAAGGTGAGGGATCACTAGAAGTGTGTCTAGAGGGGGGGTGAATAGACTACTAGCAGGAATTTAAAACCTAACCTTTTCCCAAGTTAATTGGTTGGAAGAATTCAACAGTTTTAGCAAGTCTAGCAAGTCTAACAGCCCTACACATGCAAGTCAACTAATATGGCAGCGGAAAGTAAAGACATTGCACATGAAGTAAAGAGATGAGATAGATAGATCAAACGCAATTGGAGACGCAAAGATTTTTCCCGTGGTTCCGATAGGTGGTGCTATCATACGTCCACGTTTATGGAGTCTTCAACCCACGGAGGGTAACGGTCGCGAGAGTCCACGGAGGGCTCCACCCATAAGGGTCCACGAAGTAGCAACCTTGACTATTCCATAACGGCTTCCGTCCACGAAGGACTAGCCTCACTATGGGTAGATCTTCACGAAGTTGGCGATCTCCTTGCCCTTACAAACTTCTTGGTTCAACTCCACAACACGAAGTAGGAGGCTCCCAAGCGACACCTAACCAATCTAGGAGGCACCACCCTCCAAAAGGTAATAGGCTCGACAATGATGATGAACTCCTTGCTCTTATTCTTCAAGATGATAGACTCCTCAACACACAATCACTCTCTCACAGATTTGGCTTGGTGGAAGAGATGGGATTGGTGGAAAGCAACTTGGGGAGGCTAGAAATCAAGATCCATATGGTTGGAGTGGATGATCTTGACCTCAACACAAGTGTAGGTGGTTCTCTCTCAGAAAACTGGATGGGGCAAGTATGGAATAGTTCTGAGTGCTTCACTCTCGAGTGGGTGGTGGTGAAGGGGTATATATAGGCATCCCAAAAAATCCAACCGTTACACACAAAATGACCAACTCGGTGACACCGATGTGTTAATCTCGGTGGTACCGAAGTGACCAGAAGGTGGCAACTTTTGAATCTCGGTGAGACCGATATAGGAAACTCGGTTGCACCGATAAGGTGACCAACGGTCAGATTGCCATTCTCGGTGACGCCGATCCAACAATCTCGGTGGTACCGATATTGTGAATTTGCGTAACAGAAAGTTGGCAACCTAAACTCGGTGGCACCGAAGCAGAATCGGTTGCACCGAAAAGCTAGGGTTTGGCTTAGGTCTGTCTGAGTTTGGGAATCGGTGGCACCGAGTGGAAAGTGTTGGTTGCACCGATTTTGGATATTTGACTTTGGACAGACTTTTGTGAAAGAGCTTGTGGGTGTTTTTGGTGACTATCACTTGTGCACGTATGAGCATTTTGTTCACCAACAAAACCTTACCCCCTTTTAATAGTATTGGCTTTCCTATGGACTCAAAGTGATTTCTCACAAATGTAAAATGTAGAGTCCTCTTTCTTGAAGCTTTGCCAATCCATTTCCTTGCATCTTGGGGTATCTCCACAATCCTTTTGCCAACCCTTCCTCCTCTATGGACTTTTATCTGAAATACACTAGGTAAAAGTATTAGTCCAAGAGATAATGTATGTTGTCATGAATTATCAAAACCACCAAGGGAGCATGTTGTGCTTTCAATCTCCCCCTTTTTGGTAATTGATGACAACATACAATCAAAGCTTCAAATAAAGATATGCATGGATATAATGAAGACTTTGAGAGACACATGACTTAGATTTGCTCCCCCTGAATGTGTGATTCCTTTAAAGGATAGTTGCTTTGGAAAGCATGGATACACATATAGTGGAAGGGATATAAGAAGTCATGTGTATCTTGGCTACATGCATCAAATATATATGAATGAGATGTATCCTTGTTCAAGACTTCACTCTTGCAAACTATATGTCCAAGAAGCAAGAGATCATCTTGATCAAAGATATGATGCATATACTTACCTTGAGTTCTTGAGCATTCTTGTAGTAGAAATACACTTGAGAAAACAATGTTAGGAAACACAAGAGTATTCTACCAGTTAACAAGGCAATAGAACTCAAAAGTACTAAGATATGGAGAACATATGGAAGATAATAATTCTTAAGATTGATATGTCTCCAAGATCATTTAGAACTTTATCCCCTTAGATATGAAAAAGTAAATCATCCTCTCCCCCTGAATCTCAGCATGTAGATATTGGGATTGGATAGGGTGAGAAAAGATCTAAAAAGATCACCATTAGAAAGTATGTAAATATCTTTTCGCCCCCTACTTTGGTGTTCTCCCCTTGTCTATATGAGTATAAACATTGAAATTCGCTCTTCCCCTTGATCATATCTCCCCCTTTGCATATGCATGTATCTCCCTTTAGCATGAAGCTTTGTTATTCTCCCCCTTTGGCATTAATTTCCAAAAAGGTCAGACACAGGGATAGATACAGGGATCATTGACTGAGAAGGGATCCTTGAGAACAAGGGTCATTGAATGTAGGGTTCATAGAAATGAAAACTAAGGGAATCATTGAAAATAATTTCTCTCCCTTTGAGATTTTGTAAGACTTCTCCTCCTTCGAGTTAGGGATCCTTGAATAAAGAATTTCTCCCCCTAAGAGATTTTTTTTTTAAAGAAGGGATCATCGAAGTAATAAAATCATCACTTGTAACTGCTAACATAAATAAGAAAGGAAAACAAATCGGTGACTCCGAGACAGATAAATCGGTGGTACCGAGATTTTGTGGTGCAGCTTATCTGCAAATTCGGTAGAACTGAGATATGTGTATCGGCGGCTCCGAGGCTAAAACAGAAAAATAAGGGACCAAGTTTCTGTTTTCAAAGTGTCAAAAGAGAATTAAAATGAATGCAAAAGTTTTACAAAAGGGACAAATGCATTTTTGCCCCTAGTTGGAACCTACCCACAGGTTTTGCCCTTACTTTTCGACTATGCTCAGTTTTGCCCTTAGATTTGCCCCCCAGATCACCCGAGTGCCCTTTGACCGTTTGACCAATACTTTGAAAATTCATAACAAATTCATATGAACTCAGAAAAATGCAAATAAGATATCAAAATGTTTAGATAAACTTTACCTTTACGTGGATGCCATTTGCATTCAGGACAAGAGTACCGTTTAGACTGCGTGAGGTTATTAATGTTATTGACATTATTAAAATTTAAAAGGTATAAACAATAATTTTTCATGAATTTAAATTACATGCAAATGTTGCTCATGTTTTCTGAACATCGTGATATCTGATTTGTGAGTTCATATCAACTTGTTATGAAGTTTCAAAATAATGGTCAAGGTTGTTTGAACATTCATAAGAAGTTGATATGAACTAAGAAAAATGCAAATACGATATCAAAATGTTCAGAAAACATCACCTTGATTTGCCTGTAATTTTATTCATGAAAAATTATTGTTTGTACCTTTTTATTTATAATAATGTTAATAACATTAATATCCTCGGGTAGTTTAAACTGTACTTTTATCCTGAATACAAATGACATACACATAAAGGTAATGTTTATCTAAAGATTTTGATACCTTATTTGCATTTTTCCGAGTTCATATGAATTTGTTATGAATTTTCAAAGTATTGGTCAAACGGTCAAAGGGCATTTAGGTGACCTCGCGGGCAAATCTAAGGGCAAAACTGAGCAGAGTCAAAAAGTAAGGGCAGACCCCGTAGGTAGGTTCCAACTAGGGGTAAAAATGCAATTGTCCCTTTACAAAAGGATATCAACTAGAGAAGATTTGAGTGGTTCCAAGAGATTTTGCCAGACAGAGAGTGAACCATTCAAAATACTTAACTAGATGATGGGCGGTGACTAGGTCACCTATATTAGAGTATATTGACTTAGGAGCCAAGCAAGAATACTTGATCATAGGTCATACTCAACGTTAAGCTCAAAATGGGGTTACCATTTTTCGATTAAGCATTTTAATGTCTTCGTATCACTTGAGTTGCTTTAGCTCATGACTTGGAGTAAAGCCTTTTCAAGGATATGAGTACATACCTTTGAGTGATGTTGATGACGTGGCTTGTAGGTGAACTTGTTGAGGATGCTCGAGGTTGATGAAGGTCATCTGAGTTGGGAGCTATCCTTCTTGTTTTAGTACACTTGTCACCTACAAAGGTTAGTCATGCAAGGAAGAACAATAGATATATCCATTTGACATGATACCAATTGAGATTTAGCAATTATGATCACATCAAGTATATGTCAAGGATATGGTTGAGTTGTCTTCTTCCTTCCATCATCAAGAGGGGTTGTGGATACTTGGCAATGACAAGATTGCTTATGATTGGAGTTGATGGCAATCTTGTGGAATGAAATTCTTCCAAGTACCTACAAAAGGTTAGATGCAATACAAGGGAGCATAGAATTCCATGGTATAAGATAACATGTCAAGCGTATCATGGAAATATCAAGAAAGCTCATGCCCTTGCATGCAAACGAGTGAGTCTAGTTCAAGTTTGAAGCATCAATGATGTTCAACTCACTCCTCAAATAACAAAACGTTTTCTCATCAAGTGGCTTAGTAAAGATGTTGGCCAATTGCTTTTTAGTGTGAACATGCTTAAGATCAATATCTCCTTTGGCAACATGATCACGAATGAAATGATGTCAAACTTGAATATGCTTAGTTCGAGAATGTTGCACAGGATTATAACCAATTTTAATAGCACTTTCATTGTCACACAATAATGGAACATTTCTAACATGGATTCCATAATCCTTAAGCGTTTGTGTCATCCATAGTAATTGCGCACAACAAGATCCAGCAGCAATATACTCAGCTTCGGCAGTAGATAGAGACACCGAGTTTTGTTTCTTGGAGGACCAAGACACAAGAGATCTACCCAAAAATTGACAAGTACCCGAGGTGGATTTTCTATCAACCTTGTCACCGGCATAGTCCGAATCGGAATAGCCAACAAGGTTAAAAGAAGATCCCTTGGGATACCAAATGCCAAAGTTTGGTGTTTGTATCAAATATCTCACAATACGTTTCACGGCCAAAAGATGACACTCTTTAGGTGCAGCTTGATATCTAGCACACATGCAAACACTAAGCATAATATCTGGACGAGATGCACATAGATATAGCAACGAACCAATCATAGATCGATAAACCTTTTGATCAACCGGTCCATCCTCCTTGGTAAGATCAACATGTCCACTAGTAGGCATGGGAGTTTTCATACCTTTGCACTCTTGCATGTTGAACTTTTTGATCAAGTCCTTGGAATATTTAGTTTGAGAGATGAAAGTTCCTTCTTTCATTTGCTTGATTTGCAAACCAAGAAAGAATTTCAGCTCACACATCATGGACATCTCATACTTCTCGGACATCAACCTTCCAAACCTTTCACTAAATTGTGGGTTAGTAGATCCAAAGATAATATCATCCATATAGATTTGGCACACAAATAATTCACCATTAACTCTCTTAGTGAATAAGGTTGCGTCAATTTTACCAATTTCAAAACCCTTTTCAATAAGAAACTTCGTTAAGCATTTGTACCAAGCACGAGGGGCTTGCTTAAGACCATAAAGAGCTTTACGAAGCTTATAAACATGATTAGGTTTCTTAGGATTCACAAAACCAGGTGGTTGCTTAACATAGACTTCTTCTTCAATCTCACCATTTAGAAAGGCACTTTTAATGTCCATTTGATAAAGCGTGATATCATGGTGATTAGCATAAGCAAGAAGAATGCGAATAGCTTCAAGTCTAGCGACGGGGGCGTAGGTCTCACCATAGTCCATACCTTCGACTTGCGTATATCCTTGGGCTACGAGATGAGCCTTGTTCCGTACGACTTGACCGTCTTCGTCTTGCTTGTTACGAAACACCCATTTTGTTCCGATGATGTTTTGCTCATCCTTGGGCTTCTCCACGAGTGTCCACACTTCGTTCCTCTCGAAGTTGTGAAGCTCTTCATGCATCACGTTCACCCAATCCGTGTCTTCAAGAGCTTCTTCTACCTTCAAGGGCTCAATGCTAGAGATGAAAGAATAATGCTCACAAAAGTTAGCTAGACGAGTTTTAGAGCGAGTAATTCTCCCTGTTTGTATATCACCAAAGGTTTGGTTTAGGGGATGGTTCTTGGTCACTTGTGCTCGAACTCGGGTCAGCTTCCGATTGTTGGATGGTGGAGCTTCTTCTTCATCATCATCATCTCCTTCATCTTCGTTGTTGTTGAAGGTGTCGTTCCCTTGAGGTGGTGGTGAAGGAGGTTGTGGTGGATCTTCATGATGCACTTCCTCATCTTCATCATCTTGTCGTGTACCGCTTGTGGATGCCTCCATGTCATGTTGTGGTTCACCTTGACGTGAAGTTGGGGCTTCCACTTGAGTCGATGAAGTACTTTCCTTCACCTCCATGGGACGAATCTTGCCGATGGACAAGTCTTGGATAGCTTCCGAAGGGTCCTTATCACCTACATCATTTGGCAATTGTTCGACTTGCGAACCATTAGACTCATCAAACTTCACATCTACCGTCTCTTCAACTTTTCGAGTGAAGTTGTTGTAGACACGGTAATTGTGAGAGTTCGATCCATAACCAAGTAGGAATCCTTCATGACATTTAGGAGCAAATTTAGTTCGACGATACTTATCAAGAATGTAGCACTTTGAGCCGAATACACGAAAGTATCCAACTTGGGGTTTTGTTACCGGTGAGTAGCTCGTATGCCGTTTTACCGAGAAGCTTGTGCAAGTAAAGTCGGTTTGTGGCATGACACGCTGTTTCCACGGCTTCTGCCCAAAAGTGTTTTGGCGTCTTGTATTCATCAAGCATCGTTCTTGCCATCTCAATAAGAGTTCGGTTCTTCCTCTCAACAACTCCATTTTGCTGAGGCGTGTACGTAGCCGAGAACTCATGTGAGACACCTTCTTCGTCAAGAAAGGTATCCACATGGGTGTTCTTGAACTCCGATCCGTTATCGCTCCGAACCTTCTTGATCTTCACTTCGAACTGATTTTGCGCTTTGCGAACGAAGTTCTTGAACATCTTTTGAACCTGCGACTTATCATCAAGAAAGAATACTCACGTAAATCTGGAAAAATCATCAACTATAACTAGACCATAGGAATTTCCACCGAGACTCTTGTAAGCATTGGGACCAAAAAGATCCATGTGAAGTAACTCGAGTGGTCTCCTAGTAGTCATGATATTCTTAACGGGATGACTTCCACCTACTTGCTTTCCATCTTGACAAGCACTACAAAGTCTATCTTTGTCAAAGATAACATCTTTAACACCAAGAATATGATCACCTTTGATAAGCTTGTCTAGATTGCGCATGCCAACATGTCCTAGTCTCCTATGCCAAAGCCAACCTTTAGAAGATTTTGCAATAAGACAAGTACGAGGTTTGGATCTCTTAGTGAAATCGACAATGTATAGATCACCTCTACGAAAACTGGTAAATACCATTTTATGATTATCTTGATGAAACACTTGGCAATCTACTTTCGTGAATAGCACATTAAAACCAAAGTCGGCAAGTCTAGATACGGAAAGAAGATTGTAGCCAAGAGATTCAACAAGCATAACATTTTGAATAGAGCTATCATGGGATATGGCCACCTTACCAAGACCAAGTACCTTACCCTTGGAGTTGTCTTCAAACGTTACGTATCTTCGCGGTCCATGGTTTGGTGTGATCTCTTCAAACACCTCTCTATCTCCGGTCATATGATCGGTACATCCGCTATCGAGAATCCACTCTTTTCCTCCGGACATGTAATCCTTGAAGTTTGCCATGAGACTTAGATTCTTCATGATCTTCTCATACTCGATGTCGAACAGCTCATCTTCATCATAGTAGCCATGTTCCACATTGTCATCATCAAGTGGGAAATCCTCGTCATAAGGAACAAGAGATTCGTTAGGATTGTGATCATGACAATGTTCAAGTTTATGAATGCGAATGGCCTCTACAATGATGTTGTTGATAGTTGTGACATCTCCTTTGGCATGCATGAGGTCTCTAAGCTCGAATAAACAATCATCAAACTTGGGATCACTAGGCGTCATTTTGTGGAAAGCAATAGTTTTATGAAGAATTTCATCAAGATTACTCAATGATAACTTGGATATCGTTTCTCCAAGTCATTCCACAAAGTGTAAGCACATTCAAAATTCTTCATTTGATTAAGCACATTTCTAGGCAATGCTCTAACAATGAGATTAACAGCTCTAAGATTGCATAGCATATCAATTTCCTCTTCGTGTGTGGGATGTAAAGGATCAATGGGAGGCACATAGGGGCACATAACATATTTGCTCAATTGAAATTCATTAAACAGCTCAAGCATCAAGGTTTTACATTGACTATAGTACTCTCCATCAAGAATAGGCACTCTACAACTCAAACTCCCTATACTAGACACATCCATCTTCCTCCACGGTGATTAAACCGAAGCAATGGAGACCAAAGCTCTGATACCAATTGAGGGATCACTAGAAGAGTGTCTAGAGGGGGGGTGAACAGACTACTCGCAGGAATTTAAAACCTAACCTTTTCCCAAGTTAATTGGTTGGAAGATTTCAACAGTTTTAGCAAGTCTAACAAGTCTAACAGCCCTACACATGCAAGTCAACTAATATGGCAGCGGAAAGTAAAGACATTGCACATGAAGTAAAGAGATGAGATAGATAGATCAAACGCAATTGGAGACGCAAATATTTTTCCCGTGGTTCCGATAGGTGGTGCTATCGTACGTCCATGTTTATGGAGTCTTCAACCCACGGAGGGTAACGGTCGCGAGAGTCCACGGAGGGCTCCACCCATAAGGGTCCACGAAGTAGCAACCTTGACTATTCCATAACGGCTTCCGTCCACGAAGGACTAGCCTCACTATGGGTAGATCTTCACGAAGTAGGCGATCTCCTTGCCCTTACAAACTTCTTGGTTCAACTCCACAACACGAAGTAGGAGGCTCCCAAGCGACACCTAACCAATCTAGGAGGCACCACCCTCCAAAAGGTAATAGGCTCGGCAATGATGATGAATTCCTTGCTCTTGTGTTTCAAGATGATAGACTCCTCAACACACAATCACTCTCTCACAGATTTGGCTTGGTGGAAGAGATGGGATTGGTGGAAAGCAACTTGGGGAGGCTAGAAATCAAGATCCATATGGTTGGAGTGGATGATCTTGACCTCAACACAAGTGTAGGTGGTTCTCTCTCAGAAAACTGGATGGGGCAAGTATGGAATAGTTCTGAGTGCTTCACTCTCGAGTGGGTGGTGGTGAAGGGGTATATATAGGCATCCCCAAAAATCCAACCGTTACACACAAAATGACCAACTCGGTGACACCGATGTGTTAATCTCGGTGGTACCGAAGTGACCAGAAGGTGGCAACTTTTGAATCTCGGTGAGACCGATATAGGAAACTCGGTTGCACCGATATGGTGACCAACGCTCAGATTGCCATTCTCGGTGACGCCGATCCAACAATCTCGGTGGTACCGATATTGTGAATTTGCGTAACAGAAAGTTGGCAACCTAAACTCGGTGGCACCGAAGCAGAATCGGTTGCACCGAAAAGCTAGGGTTTGGCTTAGGTCTGTCTGAGTTTGGGAATCGGTGGCACCGAGTGGAAAGTGTTGGTTGCACCGATTTTGGATATTTGACTTTGGACAGACTTTTGTGAAAGAGCTTGTGGGTGTTTTTGGTGACTATCACTTGTGCACGTATGAGCATTTTGTTCACCAACAAAACCTTACCCCCTTTTAATAGTATTGGCTTTCCTATGGACTCAAAGTGATTTCTCACAAATGTAAAATGTAGAGTCCTCTTTCTTGAAGCTTTGCCAATCCATTTCCTTGCATCTTGGGGTATCTCCACAATCCTTTTGCCAATCCTTTCTCCTCTATGGACTTTTATCTGAAATACACTAGGTAAAAGTATTATTCCAAGAGACAATGTATGTTGTCATGAATTATCAAAACCACCAAGGGAGCATGTTGTGCTTTCAGAAGGTGAATCAAGTGCAGAACTAGATGGCAGTTCCTTACCTCCCCTCGTCTTAGAGGGAAAAATCTTGGTCTTTGGATCCTAAAGATTCTTCGTAGTGATCAATTGATATAAATCCCAAGTGACTCAGCAAATATAGCTATGCTCCCCGGCAACGGTGTCGGAAAAAGGTCTTGATAACCCACAAGTATAGGGGATCACAACAGTTTTCGAGGGTAGAGTATTCAACCCAAATTTATAGATTCAACACAAGGGGAGCCAAAGTATATTTGAGAGTATTAGCAGCTGAGTTTTCAATTCAACCACACCTGGAGATTAAATATCTGCAGCAGAGTGATTAGTAGCACATTAGTATGATAGTTTGATAGCAGCAGTAACAGTAACAGTTACGGTAGCACCGATAGCAATAGTTTTGTAGCAGTTGGAACAATAACAACAACAATAGTAACTTAGCAAGAACAATAAGTGGTAAACTCGTAGGCACTGGATCGGTGAACTCGTTGGATGATATTCATCATATAACAATCATAACCTAGGGCGACACAGAACTAGCTCCAGTTCATAAATGTAATGTAGGCATGTATTCCGTAAATAGTCATATGTGCTTATGGAAAAGAACTTGCATGACATCTTTTGTCGTACCCTCCCGTGGCAGCGGGGTCCATAAGGAAACTAAGGGATATTAAGGCCTCCTTTTAATAGAGAACCGGAACAAAGCATTAGCACACAGTGAATACATGGACTCCTCAAACTACGGTCATCACCGGAAAGTATCCCGACTATTGTCACTCCGGGGTTTGCGGATCAGAACACGTAATAGGTGCATATGACTAGCAAGATCGGATCAAGAACATAGATATAATGGTGATAACACAAACGGTTCAGATCTGAAATCATGGCACTCGGGCCCTAGTGACAAGCATTAAGCATGGCAAAGTCATAGCAACATCAATCTCAGAACATAGTGGATACTAGGGATCAAGCCCTAACAAAACTAACTCGATTACATGATGAATCTCATCCAACTCCTCACCGACCAGCAAGCCTACGAAGGAATTACTCACTCCTGGTGGGGAGCATCATGGAATTGGTGATGGAGAAGGGTTGATGATGACGAAGACCGAAGATTCCCCTCTCCGGAGCCCCAAACGGGCTCCAGATCTGGCCTCCCGATGAAGAACAGGAAGTGGCGGCGGCTCCGTATCGTAAAACGCGATGAAACTTTCTCCTTGATTTTTTTCTCCGAAAATAGGAATTTATAGTGCCGGAATTAGGGCCAGTGGGGCCACGAGGTGGGCACAACCCACCAGGGCGCGTCTGGGGGGGGGGGGCTAGCGCGCCCTGGTGTATCGTGCCCAGCCAGGGGCCCCCCTCCGATGGTTCTTGGCTCCAGTATTTTTTATTTATTCTAAAATAAATCTCCAAAAAGTTTCGTCCAATTCCAAGAACTTTTATTTCTGCAAAAAAACAACACCATGGTAGTTCTGCTGAAAACAGCGTCAGTCCGGGTTAGTTTCATTCAAATCATGCAAATTAGAGTCCAAAACAAGGGAAAAAGTGTGAGGAAAAGTAGATACGACGGAGACGTATCAGTCACTCGAGTGTGGCGTTCTCCAGACGCGTTTGCGGACCTACCCAAGAGTGCGGCGGATGCGGCGCAACATTAGGCCTCCCAAGAAGGGGGTGCTGATCAACGACTGTTCTGGGGGCAGTTTCAGGCCCCTGAGCAACCACTTCTTGTCTCTGATCAGGTGAAACAGCTGATGGAGTTGCACCACATAGCCGAACCGGCCATGAAGGATCTCTGTATCCGGCTATGGCCTACAGAGCCGCTGCCGGGTAGCTACTTTGGCTTGGTGCAAAGGTTGGTTGCTGCCGCGCCCCGGGTTGACATCCTGACTCGCTCTGCCTGCACCGAGGGTGCCCAGATGTCGTTTGCGAAAAAAAGGGTGCATTGGCCAAGGCTGAAGCCCACCGAAATGGCTACCGGTCCTCCACTTCCCGGGAAAGGGCATAGGCGCCCCGAGCTGTACTTTTCCGCCGTTATGAACGGTGCACGGGCAATAGAGGCTTTATGCCCGAAGGATGTAGTTCTTGAGTGAAAGTACTACCTTCCGTGTGATGGTCGAAACTTTATTGTATCTTAATGTTTGTGAATTTGCATGGTATATGTCATGTTGTGCTTTTGTTAATTTTGACTCCCGTGTGGTTGTTTTAATTCTGAAAGTTACCAGTCGTCGGCTTCAACCCCCCTATAGATACTAAAAGGGGTGTTTTCGATATCCGCACTTTTACCCTTAGCCAACGTCTTGGTACCCGTAGGCGGTAGTTCAGAAAAAAACGAGGAAATCAGACTATGCGGCTTTATTCTTTCAATTAACCATAGGAGCTTAAATGTGGGGACTGAGCACTAGCCCCCCTGTACTTTGTGATGTTCGGTGTTTTAACAACGTGGAAAACCCGTATCACATGGCTTGTGTTACTCCAAACCCTCCGTTTTAACACGGTGAACCTCCAACGATTCTTAGTTTAACACTTGTCATTGGATCGCAGATCAATTCACGCTTATTATGCCAGTCGGTTTTCAGCTTTCTCCACTGAGGTACTTAACCAGACAAACTAGAAGTACAATCACAACGGTGCTCCCTTTCCCCTTTTAGCCAAACAAGCGGAACGTAAAATGGGAAGCACAGGAGTCGGGCAACCCAACCTTTGACCAAAGACACAATTTGGAACTGATGCATATAACGCAATATCCAAGACGCCGAACACATGATATCAAGATAGTGATGGGTCAATGCTTGGGGCGAGTTGATCAAGCCCCCAGTTTTATGGACCAGCCGCATCTGAAGAAATGCACACTGAACTAACTTGCATTGAAGAGCAAAAAGGCATGCACAATATCAATAATTGCCCTAGGATCGTAATGTTTGGGCATTATTGCGACGGACACTTGACGTTCCATACACTTTTGTTTGCTCACACAATTGGTACAAGTATGCAAAAATAAATTTACAGGAAGAAAGGTTTACACAGGACCTTAACAAAAAATGGCTTGATGTCCTTTACTGTGTCCTGCTGCACGTCTGCGCCTTTGTTCTCCTGGAGGGTGCTCCTTTAGAGGAGTTGGTAGTCGACGAGCGGGCCTTGTGAGAGAAAGTCTTGAGAGGTCGCCGAATTATGTGAGCTTAATGCTGTTGACTTGATCCTTGATGGAGCCTGGTGTTGTCCGAAGACATATATAACCACTGTTCGGTTTAGCCGAACACCAGGCCTTTGAATGGTAGGTCCCCATAGCTGCCCAAGGAATTTTAAGTGCGAAATTATGATTCTGGAGTACGTACCTTGCGGGTAGCTGGGCCACGCTGTGGGGCGTGTATTCCTATTTGCGTTGAGCGGGGGATGACTCCGGGAGATCAGATTGAGCTCGGGCTCGTTTGCTCGCCTGTCGCGCCTTGATGGCTAATTGGGGCCTTGGCGCTTTGTTGCCGTTATGGAAGTCGGCTGCCAGGGCCGCTGTGTGTTCCACATTTCGGAGGGACCGCTCTGTATTGCCATTGACAGTGATGACCCCTTGGGTCCGGGCATCTTGAGCTTCAGATATGCGTAATGGGGGACATCGTTAAAGCGAGCGAACGCTGTACGGCCGAGCAGTGCGTGATAGCCACTGCGGAAAGGGACAATGTCGAAGATCAAGTCCTCGCCGCGGAAGTTGTCGGGCGAGCCGAACACTACTTCCAAAGTCACAGTGCCCGAGCAGCGGGCTTCGATGCCTGGGATTACTCCTTTAAAGGTAGTGTTCCTGGGTTTGATCCTTGACGGATCAATACCCATCTTTTTCACCGTGTCTGAATAAATCAAGTTAAGGCTACTTGCTCCGTCCATGAGGACTCTAGTGAGGTGATACCCATCGATAATGGGATCTAAGACAAGGGTTGCCGACCCTCCATGACGGATACTGGTCGGATGGTCCCTACGGCCGAAGGTGATCGAGCAAGCCGACCATGGGTTAAATTTTGGGGCTATGGGCTCTACGGCGTAGACATCCCGAAGGGCGCGCTTCCTCTCCCTTTTGGGTATATGCGTGACGTATATCATGTTCACAGTTTTTACCTCGGGAGGGAATTGCTTCTGTCCACCATTGTTTGGCCCGCGAGGCTCTTCATCGTCCTCGCTGCGTGGGCCCTTGCCCTGCTCCTCGGCTGTAAGTTTGCCGGCTTGTTAGAATACCCAACAATTACGGTTGGTGTGGGTGGCAGGCTTGTCTTGGGTGCCGTGGATCTGGCAGGGCCTATCCATGATTTTGTCCAGCGTGGAAGGTCCGTCTCTATTTCCTTTAGAGGGCTTCTTCCGCTGTCCGGATTTTGAGTTGCGAAAACCAGCATTTACGGCCGTGTCCTCGGCATCACCGTTGTTGAGTCATCGTTTGTTCTTGTTGCGCCGTGGTTTCCCGTTTCCATCCCGCACTTCGGAGGTGCCAGGGTCTTCAGGGTTGTGTCTTCGACGAGCTAGCCAATTATCCTCGCCCGCGCAAAAGCGGGTCATGAGTGAGGTAAGGGCGGACATTGTTCTCGTCTTGTCCTGGTCGAGCTGACGAGCTAGCCATTCGTCCTGGATGTTATGTCTGAAAGAGGCTATTGCCTCGGCGTTCGGGCAATCAACGATCTGGTTCTTCTTGGTTAGGAACCGATTCCAAAATTGTCTAGCTGATTCGCCGGCTTTTTGGATGACATTGCTCAAGTCGGAGGAGTCCGGGGGCTGGACATATGTGCCCTGGAAGTTAGATCGGAAGGCATCGTCGAGCTCTTCCCAGCTCCCGATGGAGTTTTCGGGGAGGCTGTTTAACTAGTGCCGAGCTGGTCCTTTAAGCTTTAGGGGCAAGTATTTGATGGTGGGGAGATCATCTCCTCGGGCCATATGAATGTGGAGAAGAAAGTCTTCAATCCACACGGCCGGGTATGTTGTCCCGTCGTAATTTTCTATGTTTATGGGTTTAAACCCTTCTGGGAACTGATGCTGCATAACCTCGTCTGTGAAGCACAGTGGGTGGGCAGCGCCTCTAATCCGGGCTGCGTCATGCCTGAGATTGGCCGTCGTTTGGGCCCGGTATTGATCCTAATCTCTATTGTTGCGTTCGAGCCACGGTTGGTACCCGTCCCGTTTAGCGGGGGAGTACCCTCTAGATCCGCAGATGGATCTTGTGTGACCTGCTCTATAGTCCAAGTCCCCTTGTAAGTCACATCGATCCTCAGGATGTACCGGATCCTTTCCTCTCCTGCGGGGAAACACAAGGCTGTACTCGGTCTCTCGAGCCGGCCCGTCCTGTCCTTGAGGGGGGCGGTCCGGCTGGTCGTACTGGGTGCGCCTGGGAGATACGGGCTCAAAGGCCTCATCGTCGAATTGCGGCAGCAGACACCGGCGTGGGTAACTTTTGTTTTGATCCGATCGCTCAGTGCCGTAACCTTCTTCGGCTGCCAAGACCTTCGTCCATCTGTCGTTGAGGGTATCTTGTTCGGCTTTGAGCTGCTGCTGCTTTGCCTTTAGGCTCCGGGCGGTGGCTAAGAGCTGCCGCCGAAACCGTTGCTGGTCTAGGGGGTTTTCGGGGACGATGAAGTCTTCGGCTTTGAAGCTGTCCTCCTCCTCGACAGGGGGAGGTAGTTGTCGTCCTCGGAGTCGTTGTGGTCCTCCGGGTCACGTTGATCCTCGGGCCTCGTCGGGTCTTCCAGTGGTTGCTCGGAGGCTTCGGGGTCGCCGAGGTCCTCCGGGTTGTCATTTTCCTCGGTGCCTGCGTTCCCTTTCCCTTCCCTTGTTCACCTTGGATCGTTTGCGCTGTTTCCGGCGTCTGGACGACTCCTTTTCGGATTTGTCGCCATTCTTCTTGGGGGTGTGCTTGCCCTTATCATCAGGGGTGTCCACCATATAAACGTCGTAGGTGGAGGTGGCTGTCCACCGTCCAGTGCTGGCAGTGACGGGTGAACCGACCTCTTCCTCCTTGTTTTGTGCCTCCTCAGAGGCGTAGTCCAGCATATCGGTTAAATCTTCGATAGTGGCTACCAAGTGGGTGGTGGGTGGGCCGTAAAATTCCTCCTGACCTACCTCCAGACCGATCTGTGCGTGGGTCGAGGTCAGGTCGTCCATGATTTTCATTGACTGGATCCGGTCTAGCGCCTCGTTCAAAAGCGAGAGGTCGATCGGATTAATATGTCGGACACCTTCGGAGCTAACCTCCGGAGAGTCCGTACGAAGAGTATATTCGGCCAGGGCTGACCCCTGGTCCTCGGGTGCTATCATTGGGTCCGAGCCTAAAGCCGGACCCCCGGCAGGGATGGACCCGAGGGCGGGGCCAAGCAGGAGGCCCGAAGTTAAAGCTTCGGGATTTCTGGGCTGGATGGATGAGACCGCGAGCCCAGTAAGGAACAGGTCGCCCCGGGAGTCGGCAGAGAACTCTAGGTTCCCAAACCTAATCTCTTGATTGGGGGCGAAACTTCCGATCTGGCCAAGATGGCTGGTCGGGTCAGCATGCAACACAACACTGCCAAACGCGAAAATCTGTCCAGGAACAAAGGTGTCCCTGTTACAGATTTCATCGATGATGATTAGGCAAGCCATCAATCCTCTAGCGATCTCGCAGCGGAACTGTCAATGAAAGCACCAATGCCGGTGTCAAAACCGGCAGATCTCGGGTAGGGGGTCCCGAGCTGTGGATCTTGGATCTATGGGTAACAGGAGACGAACGGGACAGTGTTTACCTAGGTTCAGGCCCTCTTGAGGAGGTAAAACCCTACGTCCTGCTTGGTTGTATTGATGTGTATGACGATTACAGAGTTGATCTACCTCGAGATCCAATGAGCTAAAACCCTAGATGAGTTCACCTTGTCCTACATACTAAGACCCTCTGGTTTATATAGTCACCAGGGGTATCCAAGGTTACACGATGTCGGTTACATCAGGAAATGAATATGAACCCATCGTCTTGTACTTGGAGTGCACGTCACGACCTGAGAGATTCCGTCTTGGTTATGGTGTCCGGACCTTCATTGACAATCACGGGGTGCCCACTGTCTGGCCCATAGAGATAAGTCGGCAACCCGAGGACCCCTTAATCCCGGACTCCCTCAACCGGCCCAACCCACCTTGCGCGCCTGCAAGGCAGGAGGGAAGGGTTTCCCTCGATATGTTCTGTGGTTGGCGGCGCGGCGGCGGCGACTCGGCTGAGCCAGCGCCGGCGGCCATACGGGAGCTCGACAGCGAGGGGAGGAAGGCCCGGAATCTTTGCCTCCGAGCGCACCAGCCACCCGGGGCATCCGCCGAAGATGACAAGCCGTGCAACGTCGGCGGTGGAGGTGCCACCAGGCCGTCGTTTTGCCGCCATGAGATCGCCGCCCGACCACGGTCGGCCCTGCTCACCAGCCCCCAAGCTCGCGCTTGGGCCTGGCGACCCCGACATGCAAGCCAGTGTCGAAGTTCGACGGGGAAGGTGGAGACAGGGAACGCAGCGGGGACAGAGGCCGGCTCGCCACGGGAAGAGCGTCGGCCGGCGCCACAACGACTGCCTCAGCCAGCCGGTCCCCAAACCGACGCAGGAGGCCCACCGCCAATGCCGCCACATCGGCCAATTCCTCCTCCGCGGCCCAGTTCGCCCAGGAGAGGGAGCCCGTCTCCGGAGCAGAGCACAGGTCGACGGCCGAAGAGGGGAGCGGAGCGTACCTAGGGATGGTGGGGGGGGGGGGGGGTGGGGGACGTGGCGAAGGCGCAGTGGGACATTGGGTCGGTCGGGGGAGCGCTGGTGCCAGCGGGGAGGGAGGCCGGAGGAATGCCCGCTGCGGTGCGCGCCGAGTTGCCCATCGCCCTCTCTAGCCGATGATGATGACATAGTAAGTGTCATGGTTTTACTTCATATTACGTGGTACCTTTTTTTTCGAGAAGGAATTACGTGGTACCTACCGACCATGGTCAGACATCCTTTGCTTACAAAGCACTAATGCAAGGAAAGTAAAAATATGCCGCCTTGATGGAGAGTGAAGACATTTTCAAGGGCAAATCTCAAATGGACGCCCCTATTTGTCTGCAGACAGAGAGCTAGCACCCAAATATTCCTAGTAGTATGTCCCTCCTTTTTCCGTTCTCTAAGTCGTTTTTCTTTGTATACTAGAAATAAATAAAAATACTAAATCATATCAATATTCAAAGATAAATATTACAAAGCAACAATAATGCAAATTTAAATAACAATTTAAACATATTTTTTTTCAAATAAAATAGCTCAAAAATTCAATTTACGGCCATATTCTCTAACTGGTTGAATGAAATACCCACAAATGCTTCACTAGATCATTTGAAACTGTGTATAAGTTTCTCGATTGCGATTCTGATGATGCACCTAGAGAAAATTCTCAAATTCACCAACTCTTGATATGGAAGCAAATGCTTCACTAGATCATTTGAAACTGTGTATAAGTTTCTCGATTGCGATTCTGATGATGCACCTAGAGAAAATTCTCAAATTCACCAACTCTTGATATGGAAGCCAGACAAGTTCATTTGTATGTTTGAAATCCAGAACATGGCAAATCATGCCAGTCTCATCCTTCACAATCATATTGTTCATGATCACATAACATGTCATCACATCCCACAATATCCACGGATCTCATTGTTTAGCAGGTCCACAAACAACTACAAAGTGACCTTGAAGCACTAAAATGCCCTCATGACATTTCTTTCTAGCATCTTTCTGTCTAGCAGCAAAGTGAGATTTCTTCTTACCTATTGAACTGTAGATGATCTTGACAAAAGCCGTTTCCAGAGGATAGATACCATCGACAAGTCAATATCTCATGTTGTAGTCATGTCAACTAAGAGCATCTCCAACAGACGCGCTAAATAAGCCGCGTGGCTAAAAAAACGGCTTTTTAGCGCGCGCGCGACCGAACCGCCAGCTCCAGCAGACGCGCCAAAATCGCGCGCGCTGCATTTTTCGGGCGTCCACTACCGCGCACTAAACAGCGACTCGCCCACGATAATGTCCACCAATAGCTGGATCTGAAAGCTCCACTCGCGCGCGCGACTTCCCCATCCTCTCCGGCGGCCCGTCGGCGCTTCCCCCCGCCATTCCCCACCACGCGCGCCGCTTCCCCCTCGTCCCCGGTGGCCGCCACTGCTTCCTCCGCCGCGGCTGCTCCTGGAGCGCCTCGTTCCGCCGACGAACAGCGCCCGACGGGGGTTTGTAGCTCGGTGCCCACAAGGTGTTTGACAAAATGCTTGCAAGGTATATATTGCTACTAAACTTCATTTTTGTAGATGATTTTGGAGTATGTTGTTTGTAGTGTTAAATTTTAGTTTGAATTCAAATTTGTAGATGAGTTCGTCCCATGATTCTTCGGATGAAGAATTTGATCTTCAAGAGGAGGAGGACCTAGCAATGGTCCTAGCTATGCACATGAACAAAAAACGGAAGCACGGTGGTTCCGTTTTTGGTCGTCAGAAATTGTGGAGGCAAAGGATCGATGCCCACAACAGATTGATAAGGAACTATTTTGCAGAGATTCCCACGTAGCCCGAGTCCTACTTTCAGCGCTGTCTTAGGATGAGCATCGAGTTGTTCAAACACATTGCAGAGAGACTGGCGAGCCATGATCGGTTTTTTCAGCAAAGAAGGAATGCCGCCGGAGAACTCGGGCATAGCACCTTTCAAATCGTGACCCCCGTTTGCGTATGTTGGCATACGGTATTCCGGCGGATCTAGTTGATGATCACTTGGCCATGGGTGAGAGCCAAGCCATCATGTGTGTCAAGCGCTTCGCGGTTGGAATCGTGCAAGTGTTTGGTCCGGAATATTTGAGAGCTCCCAATGCTGAAGACGCCGCAAGGCTTTTGAAGATGAATAAATCTCGCGGGTTCCCAGGTATGCTTGGCTCAATAGATTGTATACATTGGAGTTGGAAGAACTGTCCTAAGGCATGACATGGACAATTCTACGGTCAGAAAAAAGGTTCCACTATAATCCTTGAAGCGGTGGTCTATCAGGAGACTTGGATTTCGCATGCTTTTTTCGGAATGCCAGGATCTTTGAACGACATCAATGTTGTTCAACGGTCACCACTCATGAATAGTATTGCAAATGGTGAACTACCACCGGTGCAGTTTGTAGCAAATGGCCATACATGCAATTATGGCTACTATCTTGCGGATGGCATCTACCCAAGGTGGCAAACATTTGTGAAGCCGTTGAAAAAACCGCAAGGTAAGAAAAATCTTGATTTCCACAATGCTCAGGCGGCGGCTAGGAAAGATATGGAGAGAGCTTTTGGGATTTTGCAAGCCCAATTTTCTATTGTGAGAGGACCGACTAGATTTTGGGATCAAAATATCCTTTGATACATCATGAACTCTTGTGTGATCATGCATAACATGATTATCGAGAACGAGCGTGGCCAAGATTTGGATTATTCTCAGTATGAGTTGATGGGATGTCCCGTGCGAGTGCGGAGGAGGGCTGAGAGGGTGGCCCGCTTTGTTGCCTCCTATCATGCCATTCGACGTGCCGAAACACATGCTGATCTTCAAAAGGATCTAATCGAAGAGTGCTGGGCATGGTATGGTCGACAAAACGCATGATGTTCTATGTTTGTTGTGTTGTTTTCTATTGATCATAACTATTTGTTGTGCTGTTTATTTGTTGTATTGGTCATAAACTATTTATTGTATTGAAGTTTAATTATTTGTTAGAGTTGTAATAAATAATTGAACTATTTTTTGACGATTTATTTTGTGTTTGTTTGATCTTCTTTGTTTCATATTGAATGCAAAATGTTGTTTGTGCTGGGTGCGCGCGTTAAATTTTTGGGTGCCTGGTGAAGCAACTGACTAGTTCTGTGCGCAAAAGCGCTATTTCGGCGCTGTAATTTTTTTTAGCGCGTCTGCTCTAATGGTATAATTGCACTTGGAGACCAAAAAGTAATCCAATGATAATCAACAAATAAACAAGGCTAATTTTAACATGGACCCTCTTACCTTCTCTTTTGACATGAGAGGTAAAAAGGTAAGAGTATCCAGACTCACTACTTAATGAAATCAAAGTTTCAAATCTATTGTATACTCTTACCTATTACGTGGAAATAAGAGGTAAGACAGATAAAAAACAAGGATGTAAGAGGGACTATGTTAAAACTTCTCAACAAACAGTAAGAAATTAATTTCACAAGAAAGAAAAACGTTTGGAATTGGTATTGCAGATACATGAATGTCACACACGATTTTTGTTGCCATTTATTTCTTTTACGTTATTCTTTTGATTAGATATTTGTTATGAAAATTTGTAAAAAAACATTGACAGGGGAAACTGTGTATTTTTTCGTAGTTTCTATGTCGGTCAAAGAAAATGTTTGTATAGAAAGAAAAGATATATATCATTCTTTTTCTCCTTCTAGAATAGTATCATATTTCTAATGTTAATTGATAAACTATAAGGTTTTTTTGAAATGCTGATAAACTATATGTTGACTGACCTAAGAGTCACAAAGAACTGCCGTTATATAGAAGGACCAAACAGACAAAATCGTACAGTAAAAAGAGAAGACCAAAAGCAGCAAGACTCTAGAAACCGCCTCGACCGCTCTGGATTGGCGTCCGCTGTCCACTTCAGCGCGGCGTGGCGAGACGCGGAGCAACCAAACTCCGCCAGCAGAGGGGACAAGGCGGAGCGGGGAGAAGAAATAGCATGGCGGCGGCGGCGAGGAAGAGCGTGTGCGTGACTGGCGCAGGAGGCTTCCTCGCCTCGTGGCTCGTCAAGCTCCTCCTCTCCAAGGGCCACTACACGGTCCGCGGCACCGTCCGCGATTCCGGTAAGGGCCTTTCTTCCTCGCTTCGATCCGTCCTTCCCACCTCCAGAAGATTCCCTTTCCTCTTGGCTGTGCCGTCCCGGCACCATGCTTATGCAGAAGGATGTAGAAATAGATCAATAGATGTTTTTTTTTTAGGAATATATCAATAGAATGTTGTTGCTGAAAAGTGAAAACCGAACGAGGGGAAGCAGTCCCCTAAAAAGTTATTTTTGGTTCTTGGAAGCTGGAAGTGAACAGAAACATTTTGATTTTTGAGATATTAAATTTAGATGCTTTTCGAGATACCAGGAAGTGTCAAAAATAAAAATAAAAACAGGACGTGTAATGTTGAGATGAAATGCAGGAATTGTGAGCTCCGACGTATTGTTCTCGAAACTTTGAGAAAAGAGCTTGGGTATACTTTGTGGTGATGGACCCAAGAAATTTGGTACTCCCTTCGATCCAAAATAAGTGTCGTGGTTTTGAACTAAAACCACGACACTTATTTTGGGTCGGAGGGAGTACATATGAATATGTGTCATGTGATGATGGTGCTGTGTTTTGTGCGTGGCCGTATGCTGCAGGTAATGCTAAGAATGCTCATCTCAAGGCACTGGAAGGTGCTGGGGAAAGATTGCAGCTGCTCAGCGCTGACCTGCTGAACTACAACAGCATTGCCTCAGCTGTTGCTGGCTGTGAGGGCGTCTTCCATGTTGCTAGCCCTGTCCCTTCTGGCAGATCAACCAATCCTGAGGTGACTTTTTCAAGAACATGTGTTTCACTTTCATGAATTTATGAAGTTTTGAGGTAAAACGAGAGAAAATAGCAGGTGAACGTGTGATTTAGTATAGCGCAAATTTATTGGCAACTATACATGGCTTTGCTTGAACTTGAGGCCTAGATGGATTTTCTCAAGGATTTTCCCTAAAAAATGAGCATTTGTTAATTCATGGGAATTTTACTGAATTCACCACATAACGCGTGAAATCTATAATTCTCTAACCATCCTTGTTTTCCTATATAAACAAGTTCACGAAAACAGACATAGTTTATCGACTTACCGAAAAAGGCTTTCGCCCCGCTTTATATATAAAGCAAACCGCCCGAGCCAAACATTCAACAAAGGTTCACAGCAAACACACACACACAACACGCGAGGAGTCCACACGAACATAGAGTACAATCTGGAGTTAATGCTGAGGGCACAGCTCAACACGCCCTGAAAACAAAGAAAACACGAGGCACAACGTGCAAGATCCCAAGGCACGGATCACATCCAACGTCTCAGGGGGGGGGGGGGGGGGGGGGGGCAGGCCTAGTCGGGCTCTGGGGGTGGAGGCGGAAGAGGAGGCGCCACTTGGACGGCCATCGCGCGAAGGTCGGCGACGAGGGTGTCGATGGCGTCCCTGTCCTGGGGGCGGCTAAGCGGCCGCCAAAGCTGCAAGTAACCACACAATTTGAAGATTGCGTCAGTCGCACGTCGAAGAGGCGTTCTTTGGATGACAAGCTTGTTGCGGATGGTCCAAAGTGTCCAGGCAAGGACCCCCACACACAGCCACCTAATGTGGCGGTGTCGGGGGGCGGAGGCTTGGATTTCCGCCAGCAGGTCCTGGAAGTTGGTGTTGCACCAACGACCACCGACCGTATCGCGGAAGCAGGCCCACAGGAATTGGGCCGTAACGCAGGAGAAGAAGATGTGGTTGGCGTCCTCAACCGTGCCACACAAGGGACATATCCCGTCCCCCAGGCCATTGCGCTTCAGGACTTCAACCCCAGAGGGGAGGCGGCCCCGGATCCACTGCCACAGGAAGATCCGGATCTTCAACGGCAGGCGGATGTCCCAAATCAGGCTAAACGGCTCAGGGGCCGGAGAGGGAGCAATGGCCGGATAAAGGGACTTCGTGGAGAACCGTCCCGAGGGCTCCAGACGCCACGACACGGAGTCAGGCGCGCCATCCAGGTCCAAAGGTTGGAGGGCGATGGCCTGGAGGAGGGCGTCCCAGGCGGCCACCTCGAGAGGGCCGAAGGGGCGTCGGAAGGCGAGCCGCCCTAAGTCAATAAGGGCCGACTCGACGGAGATCCGAGGGTCAACCGCGATGGAGAATAGCTCCGGGAAACGAGCGGCAAGGGGGGAGTCCCCCAGCCAACGGTCAAACCAGAACAGCGTCGCGGATCCAGAACCCACCGCGATGGAGTTTATCGACTTATTTAGCTTTGTGCAGCATCAGGCTATCTGAATTTTGAAACCTATGTCTTTTTTTTTATATAGTGCTAGTATTATACAGATGTATTACTAATGTTTAATTTCTAGAAACAAGTGTGTACTCTAATATTCTGTTATTTACTTCTTTGTAGGAAGAAGTTATAGCCCCTGCTGTAACAGGCACACTGAATGTCTTGAAGGCTTGCAATGAGGCGAAAGTTAAGCGAGTTGTCACGGTGTCTTCAGTTGCTGCTGTGTCTAATAATCCTAACTGGCCTAAGGGTAAATTATTTGATGAAGATAGCTGGTCAGACGAGGATCTCTGCAGAAAGGGTGAGGTAAGTAAGCCAATGCCTTTGCATTTGCTAAACATTGTTCTGCCAAGAAACTTGTTTGGTCCACAGTGTAGCATGCTACATCAGCTGCTAATTAATCACTGATTGATATTGATTGGAATATACTCCCTCCTTTCATAAATCAATCACGGATGGAGTTGAAAGAAGGAAAAACCAAATAGCACTGCTTACTCAAAACAAACTTTCGGTACCTGATCAAAGGACTAAGGAATTACCGGTCCCAATTCTTGAATAGCTCTCACTTGTCTTGGCTGATAGTTTAGATGGCCGACCGTTAGGCATTGTTACCAATGATTTAATAGTAGGTTTCTTGTTTGGTGCGCTAATGGTTCACCCAAGGATGAAGGTAGTAGAGGAGCCGCATCTTTGCACAAATACCTCAACGACTTTCTAATAATTCGATGTTCTTCAGCTAACCACACAGAATATTCCTGGTCTTATGTTGTGATTCCTTGCTCCCGGTGACTTATCTGAAACAAATTATTTTTGTTGTCATTCTGGCAGGACTGGTATTTCCTTTCCAAAACGCTCGCAGAGCGTGAGGCTTTTGCTTATGCAGCAAAAACTGGGCTGGATATTGTAACTATTTGCCCATCGTTGGTAATTGGCCCCTTGATGCATTCTACAGTAAATACGAGCAGTAATATTCTCCTTAATTATCTCAAAGGTGGGTGTGTTTATCTCAGTGTTCTTGTCTTACGTGCAATTTATATGAAAGAGTGACAATTTACTCAGCATTGCTCTGTTTAAACTGGGGCATCATAAATTGGTGTCTGAACTGAACAAAGCATATACTCCCTCTGAAAAGAAGGTCACTACTTTTATGCTCTTATACTTCTTTACGGAGGGAGTATTAGTCAATAGCACAATGGACTTCCCTACCTTTAAGATCAAGTTGTCTAAAAAACCAAACTAGTTTATTCATATAGTTCTGTTTCTGTGAAAATTTAACACTTTTCTTTTGCAGGAGAACGTGATACTGTAGAAAATAAACTCAGGAATCTAGTGGATGTTCGTGATGTTGCCGATGCTCTTCTATTGGCATATATGAAAATCCAGAGGCGTCTGGACGGTACATCTGCAGTTCGGTACCAGTAAAAGTCTCTGATATGATAAGTGTACTGAAGACCTTATATCCAACATACACTTACCCCAAAAAGTAAGCTCCTTCCTCCGCAGGCAACTTTGTACTGCTATTTTGATTCTGCATTTCACAAGCTAGATGGTCCATCTATCTTTTTCTAAGACAAGAATATATATCAGCATCACTTGGAAAGCACTAGAATGGGGGTTGGCAAATTGAATAAAGCATAGTAGAGTGCCAGGTTTATGGAGGTGGAATACTCTGCATGCACCATTTAGTTTAGCATGTAGTTTAGGATATGGAATGTCGAAATTTAATCAAATATGTTGTCACCAAATCATAAATTGCTTTGATACCATCCCTCCTGCTTTTCCATGCTTAACTTGGAGGTAACTTGTTCTCTCTCCGAATTGCTTTGCAGCTTTGCAGAAGTGGAAGAGAGTACCGTTTATAGTTCGGAGAAACTTCAGAAGCTAGGGTGGACCTTCAGACCATTAGAGAAGACCCTCGGAGACAGCGTGGAATCATACAGAGCATCTGGCGTCCTGAACTGACCATCCAACCAGGGAAAGTTTGGATGTTAATGCTTGCAAACTCCTTCTGGTTCATGTAAGCAGTGAAACAAAATGAGTTGGTGACACAATCGCCAGGAGAATCGTGTGAACAGGAGCAGGTGCAATGTCCTGGTGCTTCTATCAGTGATTGCCAGCACCTGTTATAGCTTAAACATATTGCCCATTTATTAGTTCAAAAAATATTGCCCATCTTTCCTTAAAAGGATCAACATTCAGAAAAAGCACTTGGATCTATCTGGGTCGGGCTCTTGTGCTGGGTTTCCTGCACGCAGTAGCCTGCAGGGCCAATCAAACGACAACAGCTGTCCTAGTGGACCCCACCACTCATAAACATTTTTCCTTCTAATTTGCTCCGTGGGAACGGGATTCCGACTGTGGCCGGCGGCCCCCGGCGCCAAGACAGGAGGCAGAAGCCATCACGGCTACGCCGCTACGGCCGGGCCGCCTCCGGCGCGCCGAAGCCCAGGCCAAGGCAGCTTTTTCCCTTGGAGAAGCTGGAAATGCAGCACGTGCGACCGTTCGGCCATGGACGGCGGCTGAGGTGCCGTGGGAGGTCGTACAGACACACTTGAAGATGGAAGCAAACTCCATTGCTTCGTCGACCTCTGTACTAGCTAGCTAGTACCTCACCAATCCGGGTATTGCACATGCACGTAGTGAAGTTTGAAGTATACGAGCTATCCAGCTTCCCCTATCCATACTGATCTGTTTTTCAATTTCACGAGTGCAGGGAAAGCTTCACCTATCCGTTGTTCTCTACTGTTCAATCACATTAGTGGAAGGGAAAACCACACACAGGCGGTGCAGCGCGCCGGAGGCGGACGGCGCTAGCCGCAACACTGCGGCAGCTCCCATCTTGCCGCCGGCCACGGTCCGGTCGGATGGACCTCACGGCGTTGTAATCCTCTCGCAGGGATAAGGCAAGGGAAAATATATTCCGTAAATTAGAAGAAAAATTGTTTTATGAGTGATGGGGTCCACCAGGACAGCTGTTGGCGTTTGATTGGCCCTGCAGGCTACTGCGTGCAGGGAACCCAGCACGAGAGCCCGACCCGATCTATTTACCACACCAGCAGTAAAAATAGGGGGCCCCTATATCGCGCATAGATCGGCAAATAGCTACCAAATGCGCAGCCCCTCCACCCCGCGCACATATTGGGCCGGCCCAAGTGGGGGCTGGGTGCTCCTTTTTTTTTCATATTTCTTCTTTCATTTTTTCTTCTTTTTTCCTTTTTTACCCTGAGAACTGTTCATGATAAAAATGTTCGGTATTTCAAAAAACACTTTATAATTTCAGAAACGGTTCATGAATTTTTTCACGAATTGGTAAAATTTTCTGGATTTCATAAAATGATTATGAATTCAAAAAATGTTCACGGAATTTTAAAATATGTTAAGAAACTAAAAAAAAACATGAATTTAAATAAATATTCAAAAATTCTTTATCGATTAAAAAAATACTCACTGATTCGAAAAATACTCATGAATATAAAAATGTTCGTGAATTTCAAAGAAAAATCTCAAATTTCAAAACGAAATCGTCAATTTTAAAAATGTTCATGAATTGTAAAATATATTGGAATTTGAAAAATATGTTTGTGAAATTAAAAATTGTTCACGAATTACAAAAGTTGTTCTCAAATTCAAAAAATCTTTGCAGGTTTGAAAAATGTTCACAAATTTCAAAAGATGTTCACAAGTTTTAAAAAATGTTCACGAAATTAAAAAATGGAAAAAAAATAAAAAGGAAAAGAAGAAAAATAAAAAGAGAACACAAAAAGAAAAGACAAAAAAACTGGTCCAGGGAAGATTCTAGAACCTTGCCAAAACCCCGTTCTACTCCCCCATGTGGAGCGAAAATGGGTCGTCCCCGAAAAGAGCGGACGATCCAGTGCGTGTTGGTACGGGGCACTCGGATTAGGAGGTGCGGTTAAAATATTTCTAGAAAATCCAAAAGGTTACATCGAAGTTGGGTGGATTGACCGTCTTCGTCCTCCCAAATAGGTTAATCACATGCCGCTCTAATGTTGGGGCAAACATGTTGTTGATCGTGGATGCTAAGTCATCAAGGCCACGATCCGGCTGGACCAACACCAAACAACAACAAAATCAAGAACCAAATCTCAATTATTTCTCACATGCCTTATGCGAGCATCGGGAGGCCGGACTGTGTGATGGATGCAAGGCCGGAGGATAAAACTACAAAGAGAAAATATCATTGCCGCGGCGCAAAAAAACATGTTAAGGACATCTTCAACACCGACCCTCAAAATATTTGTCCAATAGACTGGTCTGGACTCGTCCGCGTATAAGGATACAAGAGCCAGTCATCCAATCATGTCCATAAACGCCTCCTTTTATTTTCTTAAGTCCACAACACTCAACATAAATATATAAAATAATTTAATTCATCCATAAATAAACATGCAAATATCCTAATACAACAATAGTTTAAATCTTCTATATAACACTAAGCTCCCTAGCTTTAAAGAGCCCACATCCAGTTAAAGTCTATAATTAGAATTGGGTCATCCGATTTTAACTGGACCAACAATTTCTTAATGCTCTTTAATTCAATTCTTTATACCACACACTATGCTTCCTGATTTTTAAGCCCTCTCAATTAATTGATGTATTCAACTTAGAATTGGGTTATACGATTTTGACCGGGTCAAAAATTTCTCAAACTCTCACACTTAATTATTCTAATTCACCATGTTTCCTAATTTTGAAACTCTTTCGGTCAATTAAAGTATTTAATTTTGGATTAGGTTTACGATTTTGATTGAGTCAACGATTTTTCAAATCAATCAGCAGCAACCGGTCATCGAAAAAAAAAGCGTCACCATTGATATTGTCGCATCAATATAGTACATGCAGCCGCAGAAATTTCCCCGCATAAATATAAGTTGGTTAGCGGAACACATAATCACACCCCGAAAGCTCCACCAGATCACTGCTGTAACACCCTGGTTTTCGCTCCCTGTTTTTTTTTCCTTTGCAGGATTTGACTCCCGTCCTTTTTCTCGGTGTTATCGGATTTCTTTCACTCCTGGGTACATGAAGATGGTCATTCAGCCTTGCCTTCCTATCCAACCAGAGATTCTCTCCAGTCCAACCTCGCCACCCAAGATCTTTGCTCAGGGTTTTGCTGCCGAAACCCTACCTTCCGAGTTGCCGGAAGGGAAACCTTGATCCTTCCAGTTGCAAAGGAACCCCAATTTCCTTTGATCTGCTGACTCCCAAACTTTTCCCAGTGATCATCCTTCATCTATAAACCCTGGATATGCAAAAATATTGCCATTTATAATTAATTCCTTTTCTGTCAGTAAAAGGAATTAAATCCAGGTAAATATCTATCCATCTCCAAAGTTCATGAAAACTTGTGGAGATATTCTTTGTGATCATATTGAGCTCCCATAAAAATATTGGCCATAATTAAATAAGGGAAATTGCATTTTCCTATTTAATGCCAATATTGCATTTTGGGTAGTTTCTAAAGGAACTACCACTTTGGTAGCCAGGAAAATTCCCAAATAAATTGTGGAGCTTCTCATATCCATATCTTCATCATTTCCATCAAGAACCCAAGTTCCATAGTTCAAATTTTGAGCACCACATCAATTTGCAGATTCTGTCCAGTTGGGCAAGTTGCAAAGGAAGTGCTCTATTCCTTTATCTATTTGAGCTGAAACTTTTCATGGTGGTTAACATTGCTAAATCACTCATGGATACCAAAAAACCAGCTCAATTCATCTATCCATTTTCCCCCAGCATTTTTCTCAAGTTTCTGTCCATTTGGAAGTGCTATGAAGGAAGTACCACTTTTGCATTACCAAATGAGCTGAAACTTTTCCAGTAGCTTCATATATTCAAATAACTTCTCTCCACCAAATTTCAGCCAAATTCATTTAGCCATTTGGTCCCAGCAACCTCAAATCCATTTCTGTCCAGTGTGCCAGGGTGTGAAGGCAGTGCAAGCTAGGATGGTTCATTTGGCCTGAAATTTTGCCAAGGGCTCCATCTTAGTAGACCACTGCTACCCACCAAAATCCAGCTCATTGCCCCAAGCCAATCTTCTCTGGTGCACTACAAACACTTTGCTGCCAGCTGTTGTTTGACTTGGTACAGTCACACCAAGGCTCACTGTTCTTGCATGAGGAGGTTTAGTCAGCTCAGTGCAGGGTGTAGAACACCCTGGACATTGTTTGGCATCGAGCAAGGCGTGGCAATGTCGTGGCCACGCGGTGACCACGAGCAGAGCGCGCCAAATGCATGCTCTGTGCATTGGGGCCCTCGGCCTCGTCCGTTTCCTCTTCTTCTCGAGCCCTCTCCATGTCCAGTAGCTAGCCCGTGCTCGTGCGGTCAAATCCCCTCTGCTGCCCCGCCCTATCGCGCAGTGGTTACGTCCCCATCGTCGTGCCCGCGACGAAAACTGCCTCTGCTCCTCCATTGCCATGTGTCCAGAGCGCTTCCGAGCTCTTCCGAAGCTGCTGCTGGCTTCTCCTCCTCCCTGGAGCCCCTGCCGACATCGCCTCCTCCCTCCGCGTTTCGTCGGAGCTGCAGTGCCTGGCTAAGATCGCCACAGTGGCCGTCCCTATCCGCTCCGGACGGCCAGATATAAAAGCCGTAGCCCCGAGCCTTCCCCGGGCATCCTCGAGCCTCTCAACCTCCTCCTATCTCTCCCAGCAGCCCAGCCCCTTCCTCCCCGAGCTCCCCGAGCTCTCCTCGCCGCCTATGGCCGCCTCGGTTCCCGTCGGCCGCCTCTCCCGCCTCCTCTCCACCTTCAGCAGCTCTTATCCACCCCGAAGAACCCCTCCATCCTCTCCCTACCTAGCTGGAGTACCCGTGGGCGCGTGCCCACGTGCGCCCGAAGCCATGCCCGCCGGAGTTGGAGTCGCCGTCACCTTGGTCCTTCCCGGCGTGCGTACAACACATGGGTGGGTTTGGCATCCCTCCCTGAGCGCGCCGGTGGCCTCGCCCGAGCCGGAGACCGACGGAGACGCAGGGAACCTTCGCCGGAGCCCGCCCCTGTCTTCTGTTCCCACGAAGCGCCTCCGCTCGGCAGCTCTCCCCGACGCCAGTAGGTGGTCCAGGCGGGTGCGGCGCCTCGTTTCGGTCCCGCCGGTGGTCTCGCCACGGCCGGAGGTGGCCGGAGCCGGCCGGGCCGTCGCCGACCGAGCGCCTGGCCTCGCCCTCCCTCTGCCCCGTCGCGTGAAGGAAGAAGGAGGCAGGGGGGAGAGAGGTTAACGCGGGCCCACCTCCCCACGGGGCCCGCCAGTCAGTGAGACAGCGACGTTGACTCCGGGCCCGCGAGGTTTAAGTGGAAACGTACTCCTGAGAATACGCTTTCGCTATTCGAAGACGTATTCCAGTAAAGTGCGCTTTCTCTTTTCAACCGCCGGCCGAAACGGTTAGATTGTGGACGTTCACTGGTTTAGAGCAAAAATGAATACATTATTTATTTTTTGCCTAAACAACGAACAGCCACAACTTTTTAACCGTAACTCCGATTCCGGTGATTCCAACGCTCACATCTTCGTCTCGTCGAGCCCGTTCTTTTGGCATCACTTTCACAATGTGTTCACACAGTGAAAATGACCACTTTGCCCTTGCCCTTCTATCAGCCCTCTCCGAGAGAGAACGGTTTCCGACGATCCCTTCCGCGGACTCTCTGCACTTCTCCCGGAGTATTCTTCGACCCCTAGGCAAGCCGACCATCTGATATATGCCATAAAGCATTGCTCTGTGTTATTCTTGCGTGTTTAATTAGTAATTATGCTTGTGATAGAAATAAATAAACCTCACTGTTTACATTACTTGCATATTTTGCTATGTAATTTACTTAAGTGCATAATTGTTGCCACTTCAACTTGTTGTGATATATAACCATACTTGCTAAGTGATGGCTAACGTTAAACTTAGTCGGTTGATCTAGAGTCACCTGTCCGGGCTTATCCGTGCAGCCACATTTGCCGGTATGGGACGGCCTTGACTTGGTCTGATCGCGTGCTCTTTCACCGGTACCACCAGACAGGGAGGGTTATGCGTGCGCGCTACCCTGATCAGGTAGGCGGCGATAACCCTGTGAGCCAGTTGTTTGTTTGCGCGCGGTCCCCGTTTGGGACAGTTTAGTTTGGCCACGACGGTGGCAGGTGTCATGAGGACACATGTGTCATGAGGACACAGGGGCCACCTAGGGCAGGCCTCCGGAGGAGGATGAATGCCGGTGGTACGATGAGAGAGTCACGGGTCAGGCAGGTTTCGTTGAAGCAACGCTGGTCCACCCGAAGGGGATCACGAGGCTGGGTGCTTCATGGTGTGGGTAAAGTGCGCAACCTCTGCAGAGTGAAGAATCTATTCGAATAGCCGCATCCACGGTATTGGACAGTCCGTCTAGGCCTCACTAGGTGGTCAACCGTAATAATGATAATACTGATGGAAAAACTCGTCTTGTGCAGATATCAGATGATGTTAGGAATATGATATGTTAGCCATGGGATGGCTATGAGGTGAGTGGTCGGGTGACCACATGATTTGGATTGGATTTGGATCAGATTCAGATTGGATCGCGAGAATGTTCGGAGTATGGAATATTTACTCAGTATGCTTTACTATACTGTATTTACTTCAGTAGTTACCTTGCTAGATAATCCTGTTATGCCATGATAATTAATATTGCTCTAATAGCAAATGCATGCTTGAATGCCATGGATTGCTTTGCTTGGTGTATATGTTAGATTGGTTTGCTTGCGAGTACATTCAAAAGTACTCAGCGGCCTTTAACATGGCCAGGTTCACATAAGGATCCATCGTCCGTCGACGAGGAGCCGGAGCGTTCGCGGGCTAGAAGAGTAACCTAGTTAGATCCCTGTGGATTGGAGCCGCACCAAGACTATGCTGCCCTAGATAGAGCCTTTCCGCTGCCATCACTTTTGTAATATACCCCATGTAAGACTCATATATCAATTAATAGAAATGCCTGTGTTCATGATACTTATTGTAAACGCGCATGCCAGAGTGATTTTCTGGGCTGGTATGCGTGGCGACCGTCTGGCTACAGTGGTAATCAGGCGGGGGCGCGACAACTGCATTATAAATAAAAATAAAACACACTCCATCATCTCACCCATGCGCCGAACTAAATATTCTATCAATTCTAAAATGTAAGGGGCATTACTTTTTTGAAAAGTCAAATTTCTTTAACTTTGATCAAGTCCAGAGAAAAAAATATCGATATCCATAACATTATACAAAAAAGTTTGAAAATTCATTTCATTATGAATTTATTCACACTGATTTGTTAAGACACCGAACAACACCAACAACGTATACCTTATATTTCGAAACAAAGTATTTTTTTAAGAAGCCCAAGGACACCAACGGCACAACAAAGCGCGCCCAACCCTTCAAGTATAAATATTACATCCGATATAACAGAATGTTCGACAAGTTTTTTAAATTCATCGATTTCAAATTCAACAATAAGGAAAGGCAGAATCCGCACGTGTCGTCACACGCATTGTGCCCCTTGATATGAATGTAAATGACATGCCCTGTGTCACGGGAACCCTTAAGTGCAAAAAGGACAGCCACACGCCAGTTCTTTTTGCCGACACGTAGGTGTAAGCCGAGAGCATTTCTTCGAGTATACCTGGAATTTTGCACATGCCAAGAGTGTTTTTGAATGTACTCAGCGTACATGTGCCTAAGCCGAGCACGCCTTCTCTTGCCCCTGTGGTTTATTTACGCACTCGGCTTAGAGCAACTCTAGCAAACCTCGTAAACCGTGAAACTGAAAACATGATTTACAGTTCGCGCAAAAGGGTGTATACGGGCTCAAAAAATCGGCGGCATAATAGAATCCTTAATTAAAACTGTAAAATTTGAAAAACTAGTTTTGCGCGGGAAATAAACGCAAAAGCGGGAATGATCATTCATACATGCCATAGATTCTTTACATAGGAAGCTTGCCGGACGCTACCTACCCTAAAACTAACCAAAATCAAGCTCGCTGGAGCCCATCGGGTGCGGTAGCTGATCTAATCGAGCTCACCGGAGCCCAGCGGCGGCGCTCAATCCTTGTCGGAGGTGAGGTCGACTTAGATCTTCACATGCTCTATCTTCTCGCGGCGCCACTCCTCCTCCTTCTCGTCGAACGCGAGGGCCTTCGCGAGGCCCTGCTCATAGAGCACGACGTTGATTTCCTTTTCCCGCCAGCGGCGCTGCAAATCCTCTTCGTCCTCCCACGCACTGCGCGCGAGAATGGCGGCCTCGATGGCGTCCGCCTCTGCCGGGGGGAGGAAGTCCTCCGGCCTGACGACGCCACCGGCCCGCCGCTCCGGCTCTGCGTCGGCCTCCGACTCCTGTTGGAAATATGCCCTAGAGGCAATAATAAATTGGTTATTATCATATTTCCTTGTTCATGATAATCGTTTATTATCCATGCTATAATTGTATTGATCGGAAACTCAGATACATGTGTGGATACATAGACAACACTATGTCCCTAGTGAGCCTCTACTAGACTAGCTCGTTGCTCAAAGATGGTCAAGGTTTTCTGACCATAGACATGAGTTGTCATGTGATAACGGGATCACATCATTAGGATAATGATGTGATGGACAAGACCCAACCATAAGCATATCATTTGATCGTGTTAGTTTATTGCTACTGCTTTATCCATGTCAAGTATCTGTTCCTACGACTATGAGATCATGCAACTCCCTGACACCGGAGGAATGCCTTGTGTGTATCAAACATCACAACGTAACTGGGTGACTATAAAGTTGCTCTACAGGTATCTCTGAGGGTGTCTGTTGGGTTGGCGTGAATCGAGACTGGGATTTGTCACTCCGTATGACGGAGAGGTATCTCTGGGCCCACTCGGTAATACAACATCACAAGAAGCTTGCAAGCAATGTGACTAAGGAGTTAGTCACGGGATCTTGTATTACGGAACGAGTAAAGAGACTTGCTGGTAACGAGATTGAACTAGGTATGGAGATACTGACGATCGAATCTCGGCAAGTAACATACCGATGGACAAAGAGAACTATATACAGGATTGATTGAATCCTTGACATCGTGGTTTGACCGATAAAGATCTTCGTAGAATATGTAGGAACCAATATGGGCATCCAGGTCCCGCTATTGGTTATTGACCGTAGAGGTGTCTCGGTCATGTCTGCAAGTTCTCGAACCCGCAGGGTCTGCACACTTAACGTTCGGTGACGATTTGGTATTGTTGAGTTATATATATTGGTGACCGAAAATTGTTCAGAGTCCCGGATGAGATCCCGGACGTCACGAGGATTTCCGGAATGGTCCGGAGGTGAAGATTGATATATGGGAAGTTGGTATTCGAGTTCCGGAAAGGTTCCGGAACTTACCGGTTTTGTGACGGGGATGCCGGGAGGGTCCACCTGCCCCGGAGGGCCCCATGGGCTGTGAGAGGTGGCGCACCAGCCCCTGATGGGATGTCCACCACTCCCACCTGAGGCCCATGCGGCCAAGGGCTGGGCTAGCCCAAGGGTGGCCACCGCCCCCTTCCTTGGGGGCCAAGGCAGCCCCCTTGGCCGCCGCCCCTAACCCTAGGGGAAACCCTAGGGCGGCCGGCCCCCTCCTCTCCCCCTATATATGTGAGGGGAGGGAGGGCTGCAGCACTGCAAGCCACGGCGCAACCCTGCCCTCCCTGTCCCAAGATTGTTTCTCCTCTAGATTTGTTTCGGTAGTGCTTGGTCAAGCCCTGCCGGGACAGCTCCACCACCACCACCGCCACCACGCCGTCGTGCTGCCGGAGAACTCATCTACCTCTCCGCCCTCGCTTGCTGGATCAAGGAGGCGGAGACGTCATCGAGCTGTACATGTGCTGAACGCGGAGGTGCCGTCCGTTCGGCGCTAGATCGGAGCGGAACAAGATTGGATCGCGGGACGGATCGTGATTGGATCGCGAAGATGTTCGACTAAACCAACCGCGTTTCTTAACGCTTCCCGCTTAGCGATATACAAGGGTATGTAGATGCACCCCCTTCTCGTAGCTGTTGATCTCCATAGATAGATCTTGGGTGTTCATAGGAATTTTTTTGTTTCCCATGCAACGTTCCTCAACAGTGGCATCATGAGCTAGGTCTATGCGTAGATAACATGAACGAGTAGAACACAAAAGAGTTTGTGGGCATTGATGTTCAGATTGCTTACTTCCTTAGTCTTATCTTGATTTGGCGGTATTGTGGGATTAAGCGGCTTGGACGAACCATACTCGTCCACGTACGAGAGACCGGTTCCATCGACTGACATGCACTTGTTGCATAAAGATGGCTGGCGAGTGTCTGCCTCTCCCACTTTAGTTGAATCGGATTCGACGGAGGCGGTCCTTATAGAAGGTTTAAAGGCAACTTGATTATCACTGTTGTGGCTTTGCGTAGGTAAGAACAGTTCTTACTAGTTGCCCATAGCAGCCACGTAAAACTTGCAACAACAAAGTAGAGGACGTCTAACTTGTTTTTGCAGGGCATGTTGTGATGTGATATGGCCAAAGATGTGATGTGATATATGTGATGTATGAGATGATCATGTTTTTGTATAGATTATCACGATTTGCATATCGATGAGTATGGCAACCGGCAGGAGCCATAGGATTGTCTTTAATTATTTTCGCCTTTTTTGCTTTACTTTATCGCTATGAGTTAGCAATAGTTGTAGAAGCAATAGTTGGCGCAACAACCACGTGACGACACGATGATGGAGATCATGGTGTCATGCCGGTGACGATGGAGATCATGCCGGTGCTTTGGAGATGGAGATCAAAAGCACAAGACGATGATGGCCATATCATGTCCTTTATGCATCTTATTTTGCTTAGGACGACGGTAGCATTATAAGATGATCCCTCACTAAAATTTCAAGATAAATTGTGTCCTCCCCGAGTATGCACTATTGCGAAGGATCGTCGTTTTGAAGCACCTCGTGATGATCGGGTGTGATAGATTCTACGTTCACATACAACGGGTGTAAGCCAGATTTACACATGCGGAATACTTGGGTTAACCTTGATGAGCCTAGCATGTACATACATGGCCTCGGAACACAGGAGACCGAAAGGTCGAACATGAGTCATATAGTAGATATGATCAACATGGAGATGTTCACCATTGAAGCCACCTCATCTCACGTGATGATCGGACTTGGGTTGGTGGATTTGGATCATGTCACACTTAGACAACCCGAGGGATGTTGATTTGAGTGGGAGTTCTTTAGTAATATGATTAGTTGAACTCGTTATCATGAACATAGTCAAAATGTCTTTGCAAGTTATGTTGTAGATCGATAGCTCGCGCTGTAGCTCCCCAGTATTTTGATACGTTCCTAGAGAAAACTAAGTTGAGAGTTGATAGTAGCAATTATGCGGACTGGGTCCGTCATCTGAGGATTGTCCTCATTCCTGCACAGAAGGCTTATGTCTTCGGTGCACCACTCGGAATAAACGGAGACTAGCTAAGGGCGAGGTAACGATGTGTGTTGGAAGTGTTTCCAAGGTTGATGTGATCACCATCGCACGCTCCCTCTACCTTGGGGATTAATGTTGAACCTAAATAAATGTTATTTGGTGTTGGCGTTGAGCATGAACATGATTAGATCGTGTTTATTGCAATACAGCTATTCATTTAAGCCAGAGAATAATGGTTATTCTGTTTACATGAATAATACCTTCAATGGTCATGCATCCAATGTGAATGGTTTATTGAATCTCGATCGTAGTGATACACATGTTCATAATATTGATGCCAAAAGATGCAAAGTTAATAATGATAGTACCACATACTTGTGGCACTGCCGGTAAGGTCATATTGGTGTAAAGCGCATGAAGAAACTCCATGCTGATGGATCTTTGGACTCACTCGATTTCGAATCGGTTGAGACATGCAGACCATGCATCATAGGCAAGATGACTAAGACCCTGTTTTCCGATATGATGGAGCGGGCAAGTGACTTATTGGAAATAATGCATGTTGATGTATGCGGTCCAAATGAGTGTTGAAGCGTGCGGTGGATATCGTTATTTTGTTACCTTCACTGATGATTTGAGTAGATATGAGTATATTTACTTAATGAAACACAAGTCTGAAACGTTTGAAAAGTTCAAGCAATTTCAGAGTGAAGTTGAAGATCACCGTGACAAGAAGATAAAATGTCTACGATATGATCGTGGAGGTGAATATCTGAGTTACGAGTTTGGTATGCAACTTAAGACAATGTGGAAATTGTTTCACAAGTTACGCCGCCTGGAACACCATAGTGTGATGGTGTGTCCGAACGTCATAGTCGTGCTCTATTGGATATGGTGCGTACTATGATGTCTCTTACCGATTTGCCACTATCATTTTGAGGTTATGCATTAGAAACAACTACATTCACTTTAATAGGGCACCATCTAAATCCGTTGAGATCACACCATATGAATTATGGTTTGGCAGAAACCTAAACCGTCGTTTCTTAGAGTTTGGGAATGCGACACTTATGTCTGATAAGCTCGAACCCAAAGCGGAAAAGTGCATCTTCATAAGATAACCTAAAGCAACAATTTGGTATACCTTCTATCACATATCCGAAGGCAAGGTCTTTGTTGCCAAGAATGGATCCTTTCCAGAGAAGGATGTTCTCTCGAAAGAATTGAGTGGGAGGAAGGTAGATCTTGATGAGGTTATTGAACTGTCACTTCAGTTGGATAGTAGCGCGACGCAGGAAGGTGTTTCTGCAGAGCCTACACCAAGTGAAGAGGAAGCTAATGATGATGATCATGAAACTTCAGATCAAGTTACTACTGAGCCTCGTAGGTCGACAAGGAATTGTACCACCCCTGAGTGGTACGGCAATCCTGTCTTGGAGGTCATGTTGTTAGACAACAGTGAATCTGTGAGCTATGAAGAAGCGATGGTGGGCTCGGATTCCAACAATGGCTAGAGGCCATGAAATCCGAGATAGGATCCATGTATGAGAACAAAGTGTGGACTTTGGAGGACTTACCATATGATCGTAAGGCCATACAGAATAAATGGATCTTTAAGAAAAATACGGACACGGATGGTAATGTCACCATTTATAAAGCTCGACTTGTCGCAAAGAGGTTTCCGACAAGTTCAAGGAGTTGACTACGATGAGACTTTCTCACCCATAGCGATGCTAAAGTCCGTTGGAATTATGTTAGCAGTTGCTGCATTTTTCGATTATGAAATCTAGCAAATGGATGTCAAAACAGAGTTTCCTTGACGGTTTCCGTGATGAAAGGTTGTATGTGATACAACCAGAAGGTTTTGTCGGTCGTAAGGATGCTAAAAGGTATGCAAGCTCCAGCGATCCTTCTATGGACTGGAGCAAGCATCTCGGAGTTGGAATATACGCTTTGATGAGGTAATCAAAGCTTTTGGGTTTATACAAAGTTTATAAGAAACTTGTATTTACAAGAAAGTGAGTGGGAGCACTATAGAATTTCTGATAAGTATATGTGGATGTCATATTGTTGATCGGACATAATGTAGAATTTCGGGAAAGCATAAAGGGTTGTTTGAAAGGAGTTTTTCAAAGGAATACCTGGATAAAGCTACTTAAATATTGGACATCAAGATCTATAGAGATATATCAAGATGCCTGATAAGACTTTCAATGAGTACATACCTTGACAAGATTTTGAAAGCGTTCAAAATGGATCAGTCAAAGAAGGAGTTCTTGCCTGATTTGTAAGGTGTGAAGTTGAGTAAGACTCAAAGCTCAACCACGGCAGAAGAAAGAGAAAGGACGAAGGTCGTCCCCTATGCCTTAGCCGTAGGCTCTATACGGTATGCCATGCTGTGTACCGCACCTGATGTGTGCCTTGCCGCGTGTCTGGCATGGGGGTACAAGAGTGATCCAGGAGTGGATCACTGGACTGCAGTCAAAATTATCCTTAGTAACTGGAGGACTAAGGTAATGTTTCTCGATTATGGAAGTGATAAAGAGTTCGTCGTAAATAGTAACGTCGATGCAAGCTTTGACACCGATCCAGATGACTCTGAGTAGCAAACCGAATACGTATAGTGGAGCAGACATTTGGAATAGCTCCAAGTGGGGTGTAGTACCAGCATCTACAATATGAACTAGAGATTTGCAAAGTATACATGGATCTGAATGTTGCAGACCCGTTGACTAAAACCTCTCTCACAAGCAAAACATGATAAAACCCCAGAACTCATTGGGTGTTAATCACATGATGATGTGAACTAGATTATTGACTCTAGTGCAAGTGGGAGACTGTTGGAAATATGCCCTAGAGGCAATAATAAATTGGTTATTATCATATTTCCTTGTTCACGATAATCGTTTATTATCCATGCTATAACTGTATTGATCGGAAACTCAGATACATGTGTGGATACATAGACAATACTATGTCCCTAGTGAGCCTCTACTAGACTAGCTCATTGATCAAAGATGGTCAAGGTTTCCTGACCATAGCACTAGTGGAAAAAGGGCTAGCCACAATTTCAATTAGTGGCGCCTCATTTTCAACCCACGCCACCACTATTTTTTTCAAATAGTGATGGCGTTGGCTTATTTCGTACATCACAACTATGTAGTTACTGCTGGCATGTCATACAAAATTCACGCCATTAGTATGTTAGGTCCAACAGCCTAGTCCGACGCAAGTTAGTGGTGGCGTGTGGATATATTCCACGCCACCAGTAGGTGGTATACCGCTGGCGTGTGATTTTTGGCCACGGCACCAGTAGTCAAACTAACCTATACGAAAAAGAAAAAAACTGGCAAAAAAAGAAATGGCGTGCCGATTAACAGCCACGTCATTACTTGTTTGCTCGTGCCACGCCATCGGTATGTTATCCTCTCCGCCACCGCCGTTCTCCTCTCTGTCCCCCAACTCCCCAGATCGCCGCCATCTCGTCCTCCAACTCCAGGTCATCGCCCCACGACCTCCTCCGTCAACCACGTCCAGCGTGAGATCCCGATGCACCCACCACCAGTGAGTATTGCGTTGCCCCACGGCGGATCCGGCGAGATCCCGCTGCACCCACCTCCATCGCCTCCATCCAGTGGAGATCAGACGATCCTCGCGGTGGTGATGGAAGCCCCTCCATAGTCTGTACGTGAGGTCATCCCATGCGCGCACCAGGCAGACGGTCGGTGAGGTCCGCCTCCGCCCACAGCCCCTCCCTTTGGTCGCCGATTCGGATCCGGCCAGCCCAACCTCCTCGACCATTCACTCCGCCGCCCCCGCTGCCGCTGTCAGTCCTCGGCCATGGGTGAGCCCTCTCTTTCCTTGCAATTTGTTTCATTGGGGAGGCAGGATCAGTACTTCGTTAGGCCTGAATTCGCATGTGAATTGTTTGTTACTACATGCAGTGAACTTGCAGTGGTAAATAACTTGCCAGGGACTGCATCATTGTGGTGATTTATAGTGAATTTTTTGTGGGAATAGGGTTTAGATTTCTTTCTTACAGGTTTCTAAATCCAATCCTTACATCGGGTGCACCATTGAGTAACTCTATGATAACTGAACTTTAGAAACTATATCAAATTGAAATATATATAGCGTAAATCTACTTTTGTTGTGAAGCGACCTGTGTAACCTGTACCAGAGAAGCAATGCTTATAAGCAAGATGAGCTTGGAAGTTTGAGTATTCTTTCAGGAGAATATTCCTGGTTACACAATAATTGAGTTGTTCCCTGTGGACTTTTCATAAGTTTCTTTTTTTGCTTCCGAACATGGCTTAATTTGCATTGAAAACATAGTATCAATATCAATTGAACCTTTCCGTTAATTAGTAACTATCAACAAAGTTACTTTTACATCATGTTTTTTTAGTAACTATCAGGATTTAGAATGAAATCTTCAAGAGAATATTCCTGGTTACACAGTAATTGAGTTGTTCCTAGTCCCACTCCTACTTGAATAGAAAAATTTGCATTCGCATTATGGCACATTTGCTTGTCTAAAGAAGTCTGAAACATGTACAATGTTTCTCTAATGAATAAATTGCGTCTGCCTGCAGTAGATGTGTCGACTGAAAGGACAAAATCATTTCCTCTTTTGTTTGGCACCCTTTGCACAAAATTCTGGCCGTTAGAAATCCTAGTCCTATTTGAATGATCAAGATGAATTAGGTTCAGAGCTTAGATTGAGACATGGCAACCAAGTTAGTTTGTCTGAAGCAGTTTGAACCTTGTATAATATTACTCCACCGGAAATCCTGAACCTTGTACATTTTTCTAATTGGAGAGTGTACTCTGCTACTATGAATAAGCAATACATGTGGGCATGGTGTTCCTAGATCATGGCATCACATCGGCGCAGCTTATAATATTTTCTGAATGTCAATTCTAGCGCCTCTCTTTTTCTGAACAATTTTAGACTTGTTGATGGCCATAATACGTTTGTCAAGCTGGGGATTCATTTTGATCCTGTTTGTCCTAGTGGATGTGAGCTAAAAATTTGATCTCTTTCTCAAGTATCTTTTTCTGAAGTGATTAATTCTTGTGAAATGGTTATGCACGACGCCGAGTGGAAGTTCTACTACATCTATCAAGGTAGTACAGCTGCACAAATGCATTGATGATTTTAGCTTAGTTTGGTAGCATAGATATGAGTTTTTCACGTACATTCCAAGTTCTGTACAGTGGGTTAACTTCCAGTTCTGAGTTGATGCTAAACTCAGTTGTTCAATAAATACTTCTTTTACTCCTTATACATGTAAAAGTTTGTGATTATTATCTACCTTGGCTATAGTGCCACGCTAAGCCATGCCATCTTAGTTACTAGAATTATTATGCCATCTATCGTTACTGATCTTGTGAATGCACAACCCTACATTGTTGCCACTCTAATCTTATGCATATTCAATAATTGAAGGTTGATTTCGTTCTAAGCAGCAACCAAGTTTAAAACCTAGACCAAAGGATTACTAGAGCACAGGATTGTCAATGTTTTCGTTTTGTGATTAATGATTGTCATGTTTGCCTTTGTACTTGAGAGAAAAATATAGCTGATGCCTCATTTCCAGTGGAAGTAAGTTCGTGCGACAACGACGGCATCGACTCGGGGCCGAGACGATGATGTCCTCGACATGGGGATGCTGCGACGACGACATCGAACACACGACTATGGTGGCGACGGCGACGATGACGACGATGGCATCAACACGGGGCTACGACAACGATGACGATGTGTGTGTGTGTGTGTGGATGAATGTATGGATTCTATAACCGATTTGAATATAGGCATGAATATATAAATATTTGGACGCATAGATGAATTGTATAATTTTTTTAAAATCAATAAACACTTAGTGGTGCCGTGGTATGCTATGGCAACGTTACTAGTACTAGCCTATAGTGGTGGCGTGCCATGCATATGCACGCCATTGCTATTTGGCATAGTGGTGGCGTGAGTGAATAGTGCCACGCCACCGGTATGTAAAATACCGATGGCGTGGGGCTCGACGCCATCGGTATTTTTTTAACTATGGCGCCATATTGGTGGCGTCTACCTCTAACGCTAGCAATGTGGTTTTTAGAACGCCGGCACTAGCGTTTTCTGCACTAGTGTAGACATGAGTTGTCATTTGATAACAGGATCACATCATTAGGAGAATTATGTGATGGACAAGACCCAACCGTAAGCATAGCATTTGATTGTGTTAGTTTATTGCTACTGCTTTATCCATGTCAAGTATCTGTTCCTACAACCATGAGATCATGCAACTCCCCAACATCGGAGGAATGCCTTGTGTGTATCAAACGTCACAACGTAACTGGGTGACTATAAAGGTGCTCTACAGGTATCTCCGAGGGTGTCTCTTGGGTTGGCGTGAATCGAGACTGGGATTTGTCACTCCGTATGACGGAGAGGTATCTCTGGGCCCACTCGATAATACAACATCACAAGAAGCTTGCAAGCAATGTGACTAAGGAGTTAATCACGGGATCTTGTATTACAGAACGAGTAAAGAGACTTGCCGGTGACGAGATTGAACTAGGTATGGAGATACCGACGATCGAATCTCGGGCAAGTAACATACCGATGGACAAAGGGAACTGTATACGGGATTGATTGAATCCTTGACATCGTGGTTCGACCAATAAAGATCTTCATAGAATATGTAGGAACCAATATGGGCATCCAGGTCCCGCTATTGGTTATTGACCGTAGAGGTGTCTCGGTCATGTCTGCATAGTTCTCGAACCCGCAGGGTCTGCACACTTAACGTTCGGTGACGATTTGGTATTGTTGAGTTATATATATTGGTGACCGAAAGTTGTTCGGAGTCCCAGATGAGATCTCGGACATCACGAGGAGTTCCAGAATGGTCCGGAGGTAAAGATTGATATATGGAAAGTTGGTATTCGAGTTCCGGAAAGGTTCCGGGACTTACCGGTTTTGTGACGGGGATGCCGAAAGTGTTTCGGGGGTCCACCAGGAGGGTCCACTGCCCCGGAGGGCCCCATGGGCTGTGAGAGGTGGCGCACCAGCCCCTGATGGGCTGGCCGCCCCTCCCACCTGAGGCCCATGCGGCCAAGGGCTGGGCTAGCCCAAGGGTGGCCGCCGCCCCCCTTCCTTGGTGGCCAAGGCAGCCCTCTTGGCCGCCGCCCCTAACCCTAGGGGAAACCCTAGGGCGGCCGACCCCCTCCTATCCCCCTATATATATGTGAGGGGAGGGAGGGCTGTAGCACTACAAGCCACGACGCAGCCCTGCCCTCCCTCTCCCTAGATTGTTTCTCCTCTAGATTTGTTCCAGTAGTGCTTGGCGAAGCCCTGCCGGGACAGCTCCATCACCACCGCCACCATGCCGTCGTGCTGTCGGAGAACTCATCTACCTCTCCGCCCTCGCTTGCTGGATCCAGGAGACAGAGACGTCATCGAGCTGTACGTGTGCTGAACGCGGAGGTGCCGTCCGTTCGGCGCTAGATCGGAACGGAACAAGATTGGATCGCGGGACGGATCGTGATTGGATCGCGAAGACGTTCGTCTACACCAACCGCGTTTCTTAACGCTTCCCGCTTAGCGATCTACAAGGGTATGTTGATGCACCCCCTTCTCGTAGCTGTTGATCTCCATAGATAGATCTTTGGTGTTCGTAGGAATTTTTTTGTTTCCCATGCAACGTTCCCCAACAACTCCCTCTTGACCGCGCGGAGCAGGGGGAGCTCCTCCGGCTCCCTCTTCACTGGGGTGAGCGACGAGCGCAAGCTCGACGCCTCAGAGGAGCTGCATGCGTCGGAGATGAGCCACACGCGTGTGTTCGTATTCCTCCGTCTCGCGGCGGCGGCTCAAGCCCGCTGTTCGTGTACCGCAGGGCGGAGCGCTTCCGCGCCGCGTCGGCTTTGATGCAACGCCTCCGCTCGGGGTCGTCGTTGCCACACTGACTAGAGCTCCACATCTCGCAGATCGGTGGGCGGGGCGGCGAATTTTAGCCACCAACGACGAGAAATCGAGGTGAGGAATGGGGAATCGCTGCAGCGGAGGGATAGGGTTTCGACCCGGATATATCCTGCGGGGGGGGGGGGGGGGGTGCTTTTGCGGGCCATTATAAATAATTTACGGGCCGGCCCGAGTATACGGGGTCTGATGTGGCCAAAAAACTGCCCGTATACTCGCCGGAATTTTAAAGTTCGCGCACTTTTAGAGGGTCTGGTAGAGTTGATCTTACATCCGTATACACCGAACGCCCAATAAACCGCACACGGTTTATTGAAAAAGGCTAGGCAACTTTTGATTTTCTTGTAGTGTTTAGACTACAACAATTTTATTTGTATTTTCCTAAATATTTTATTTATTTTTGATGTCTTTTTCTTAAGAGAAAAGAGAGTCAAACTGCTCGTTAATGTTTATCTTAGAGCTTCTACAGATGAACTGGGTAAATCTGGCCCCCTATACGTCCGCGGACGTGTTCGGGCATGCTCGCGGACGCATCCGAATGGGCCCTCATATTTCGCTCCCTGCATTCACCTATCTCATATCCGGAGTTTCAAATCCATGTAAAATTATGCACGTCGATCACACAATCTAAATGTTACACGTAAATAACAAATGTTGGTACCAAACATAAGTAGTGTTACATCAAATTTATTTAAAGTGCACAATCAATCATTTGCTCTTTGATTTTCATTGTGGGCCCACATATGCTCCACCAGATCATTGAGTAGTTGTGCGTGCGCGTGATGATCTCGGAGATTCTGATGCATCTGTAGAAAGTTCATAAGCTGAACTGCATCTTGATCTTCTGGGATTTCAACTTGTTCTCTAGGTGCTTCAAAATCATTGGTTTGCGCTACAGCACCCCCTCATCCTCGATGATCATATTATGCAAAATAACACAACATGTCATCAACTGCCACAAAGTTTCTGATTCCCACATCATTGCAGCCCCACGAACAATTCTCCAACGCGCTTGCAGCACTCCGAATGCCCTCTCCACATCCTTCCTAACTGCTTCCTACATTGTTGCGAAGTGCTTTTATTTATTGCCATGTTGTTCGGATATGGTCTTCACAAATGCAGCCCACTGAGGATATATGCCATCGGCAAGATAGTATCCCATGCTGTAGTCTCGGCCGTTGACGGTGTAGTTGCATGGAGGTGATTCCCCGTTGCAAAGCCTCTTCAACGTCGGAGATCGTTGAAGCACGTTGATGTCGTTGTGAGAACCCGACATTTCAAAGAAAGCATGCCAAATCCATAAGTCATGTGATGCCACCGCTTCTAGTATGATGGTGGCCTCTCTGGTGTGACCTTGATACATTCCTCGCAAACCTTTGGGGCAGTTCTTCCATTGCCAATGCATGCAATCAATTGATCCAAGCATTCCCGGAAACCCTCAGGCCTCTCCAATAGCTAACAACTTCTCAGTTTCCTGCATATTTTGTTCTCTCAGATACTCTGCTCCAAACACCTCGACCACAACACGGGCAAACTTGACAGTAGTCTTCAGGCATGTGCTCTCCCCCATCTTGACCATCTCACTAACGGCATCTGCCGCAGTACCAAGTGCAAGCATTCTCACAGCAGCCGTGCACTTCTGCTTGGCGGAGAAAGAGAGTTTACCGCAGCAATCCCTTGTGAGCTTGAAGTAGTCGTCGTATGCCTCCACTACATCCACAATTCGCAAAAACTATGGTTTTCACATGCGAAAACGACGACGAAACCAAGGATCATCCGAAAAAGTTGGGCTCAGAGCAAAGTAATCCTTCTGCAGTAGCTTTGCTCCGGATACCCTATCCCGATTGATCACTCTTCTTCCTTTGATTGAGCCCTTGAAATTGAGAATATGCTCCACTTGTCGGTCCATTTCCTTTTGCATGGTCATGAGCATGATCATGTCCACTTCTTCGTCTGAATCCGATGAATCGAAAACCTCATCTTGAATCATTTGATCAAGCTCCGTCGGTCCATACTCCTCGCGAGACGAAGCATCGGAATCCATCGATTTCCCTAAAAATTTGACAAAAAAATCCGGTCAGACATTGCGTCGAACACATCCAACGCAAGGCAGAGCCAGCGAGTTGCCGGACGTACCACGGTGTCTTCCGGGCCGGCGACGACGTCCTCCGCGGTGAGGACGGGACAGAAGACTTCTCTGACGGAGCTGGCGGGGCAGAGTCTAGGAACGGCGGCGGAGCACGCGCGGCGGTGGAGCTGCGAGACGGACGACGCGAGGAGGAAGAAGAGAGGAAAACGACAGATGGATCCGACAGTTCCGCGGGCTGGATTTGGTGCAATTTGCGGTGGGGTCAGGATGTCGGGTCCGACGTGGCGGGCGTGCCCGGGCTCCCCCATATCCTCCTCATATTTAGGCTGGATATGAGGGGTGCCGGTCAGCCCGGGAGTTTGAGGTCGATTTGAGGGGGCCGTCAGGGTCGATTTTTTGTGATTGGTCAGTGACCAGGCGGCCTGCCCGGACATTTGAGGGGATATGAGAGGTCCGTCTGTAGATGCTCTTAAGTTTCTTCTGAGCTGCCTCAGTATCAATGCTCCATCCTTTCAACGCTTTCATTAACCTTATGGTCCTGTGGTTCCAAACATCCCTGCTGTTTGCTGTAGGCCGCCAAAGAGTTTTTTTTGGGTTGGTTCGACAAAAGTCAGAGGCCAAACTGATCCCCATGTGATATAGGCAGTTGTTGAAGTTTTCTTTAAATTATTTAAAAGAGTCCACCTTGCATTTTCATGCAACCGACTTACCATGTGCTGGAAGCATATGTAGTCGATGAGCAAATCAAGAATTTGATTCGGCAACCACCCGGTTTATAACGATCTGGGAGGTCAAAAACAATATGCGGATGCAAGAGGCAAAAGACTGCCCACTGCCATGCATGTTTACGAATGAACGTCCTGACCTGTCAAAGTTATTCGAACATTCCTATCACAATTATCACGGAAGTTAAGCTCGTATTTTAATCTCAATTATATTGGTGCGAACAATATCAATGCTATCCTAATGTACAATCATAGACTACAACATGCTTATACCTAATCAAGACAGTACAAATGTACAATTGGTTTGGTTCACAGCAAACCAGCAGACAAGAAAAGGACGATTTCAGAGGATACTACAATTAGACTCTCCAGCAGCCTCCATGTTCCATAACAGCTACTAGATCACCGCATGCTGATCAATTATTGCCCCATCTGCGTATAAATAGCCCTACCTTATTAACAACATCTCATCGCCTCTCATCGATCGGCTCCTATCTAGCCTGCCCATCACACACTCCTGGTAGTTACGCAGAAGGCTAGCTTGAGGAGACAATGGCTTCCGCCTGGCTTAAGCTCTCCGTTGCGCTGACAAGAGCATTGCTCTTGTAGGATATTGGCGTAATGCGATTGATGTATTATTGAGCCTCAAGGGCGAGTACATATTGGGTACAAGACTTGGAGGGCAAGACAACTCCTAGAGATAAGATGGAAACAATTTCTATCTAATCCCGGACAATCTCTAACTACCAAATATATCTAACACCCCCCCGCAGTCGTAGCGGTAGCGTTGCGAACAACAGGAGCGTCGCAGACGGTCAGACTGGAGAGAATAACAGCCGACGGGCTGACATCCCCCCGCAGTCGCAGCGGGAGCGTCGGGGACGGTGTCGCATCGCGGACGCGTGGACTGTAGAGGAAGCCAATGAGTTGCTCAAGCGAGGTGATAGCCCTTTGTGCCGATATCGAGGTAGCCGAGAGCGTAGGGTGGTGTAGCCGTGGTCGAGGTAGCCGTGCGAAGAATGCCGTGGTCGATGTCGAGTCGGGGTAGTCGGTGTCGAGGAAGTCGCGGTGGAGCCGCGGGCGCAAGGAGGCGCCGAGTTAGTCATGGGCACAGTGGTGTGGAGGTAGTGGTGCGTCGGGAAGAAGACGTAGTTGAGATGCGTCGCGCCGGGTTTGCCAAGCCCGGGTACTCATCGTGGACGAAGGCACGCATCGGTGTTGCCGGCACCGCGCATGCATAGACGGACGAAGTCGATGTTGACAATGCGTCGCTCCAGGCTTGCCAGGCCTGGGAACACACCGGGGACGAAGGCACACGACGGTGTTGCCAGCACCGGGCATGCATAGACGGGGACCTGCACACAACTTGTACGCCATGTCGAGGAGGCTAGCAGAGAAGGACTCGACGACGGTTGCGGCGCAAATTGGCGGGAAGCCGATGTCGCCCGCGGTGGTTGGAGTAGATGAAGTGGTCGGGGAAGACGACGGTGACGCTGGCGATGAGCTGGAAGATGAAGGGGGTGGACAGGCGGCGCGGCTCGGGTGAGCGAGCAGCAGCGGCACCGAAGAAGAGCGGCGGCGGCGGCCTGACGGCGGCTGGTTAGGATCGTGGTGGCGATGCTCGAAGTAGGCGAGGAAGAACCCGACAACGTGACGAAGACCGGCGCGGACGGTGGCGTTCCCGCACCAAGGGAGGCGGCGCGGCGCATGCCACGTAGAAGTCGACGCGCGGGGACGGCGGAGTGGACCGCGCCACGACGCTGTTGTAAATATGCCCTAGAGGCAATAATAAATTGGTTATTATTATATTTCCTTGTTCATGATAATCGTTTATTATCCATGCTATAATTGTATTGATTGGAAACTCAAATACATGTGTGGGTACATAGACAACACTGTGTCCCTAGTAAGCCTCTAGTTAACTAGCTCGTTGATCAAAAGATGGTGAAGGTTTCCTAGCCATGGACATGAGATGTCATTTGATAACGGGATCACATCATTAGGAGAATGATGTGATGGACAAGACCCAAACTATAAACGTAGCATATGATCGTGTCAGTTTATTGCTATTGTTTTCTGCATGTCAAGTATCTGTTCCTATGACCATGAGATCATGCAATTCACTGACACCGTAGGAGTGCCTTGTGTGTATCAAACGTCACAACGTAACTGGGTGACTATAAAGGTGCTCTACAGGTATCTCCGAGGGTGTCTGTTGGGTTGGCATGGATCAAGACTGGGATTTGTTACTCCGTGTGACGGAGAGGTATCTCGGGGCCCACTCGGTAATACAACATCACAATGAGCCTTGCAAGCAATGTGACTAAAGTGTTAGCCACGAGATCTTGTATTACGGAACGAGTAAAGAGACTTGCCGGTAACGAGATTGAACTAGGTATAGAGATACCGACGATCGAATCTCGGGCAAGTAACATACCGAAGAACAAAGGGAACAGTATACGGGATTAACTGAATCCTTGACATAGAGGTTCAACCGATGAAGATCTTCGTAGAATATGTAGGAACCAATATGGGCATCCAGGTCCCGCTATTGGTTATTGACCGTAGAGGTGTCTCGGTCATGTCTACATAGTTCTCGAACCCGCAGGGTCTACACACTTAACGTTTGGTGACGATTAGTATAGTTGAGTTATTGTGTTGGTGACCGAAGGTTGTTCGGAGTCCCGGATAAGATCCCGGACATGACAAGGATCTCCGGAAGAGTCCGGAGGTAAGGATTGATATATGTGATAATAGTGTTTTGATCTCCGGAAGGGTTCCGGAATTCACCGGAAGGGGTTCCGGATGTTTACCGAAGTGTTCGGGTGCCGCAACACTTTATATGGGCCAAAGGGGTAAAGCCCACGAGGTATTGGAAAGTGCAAAAGGAAGTTTTGCTGCTGCCTTAAGCGGTACTACCACTGGTAAGGCAGTACTACCGCGTAAGCGGTACTACCGCTTGTGTGAAGCGGTACTACCGCTTGTGTGAAGCGGTACTACCGCTCGTGAGCGGTACTACCGCTTGTACGCGGTACTGCTGGAATCCGAGTGAGACTCTTTCCGTGCGGGCCAAACCGACCTTGTGCGGGCAAAACCGACCTTGTGGAGGCTTTCTCTCCAAGTTTAGACCCCAGGGCTCAACATATAAATAGAGGGGCAGGGCTAGCACACGGGACACATCAAGATTTCCCAAGCCGTGTGCCGGCAACCCTAACCCTCTAGTTCCTCCCGTCATAATATCCGTAGTGCTTGGCAAAGCCCTGCAGAGATTGTTCCTCACCACCATCACCACGCCGTCGTGCTGCCGGAACTCATCCACTACTTCACCATCACTCGCTGGATCGAGGAGGTGAAGGCGTCATCAAGCCGTACGTGTGTTGAACGCGGAGGTGCCGTCCGTTCGGCGCTAGATCGTGTTTGGATCGAGGGACGACTTGCGATTTGGATCGCGAAGACGTTCGACTACATCAACCGCGTTTCTTAACGCTTCCGCTTAGCGATCTACAAGGGTATGTAGATTCACTCTCCCTCTCGTAGATGCTCATCACCATGGATAGATCTTGCGTGTGCGTAGGAATTTTTTTGTTTCCCATGCGACGTTCCCCAGCAGTGGCATCTGAGCTAGGTCTATGCGTAGATGAGATCTCGAGTAGAACACAAACGAGTTGTGGGCGTGGGTGTATACATAATGCTTGCCGTTACTAGTTGATACTTGATTCGGCGGTATTGTGAGATGAAGCGGCCCGGACCGGCATTACGCGTACGCTTACGCGAGACAGGTTTCACCGCTACGTGCACTCGTTGCATAAAGGTGACTGGCGGGTGTCTGTCTCTCTCACTTTAGTTGAATCGATTTCAATGAAGAGGGTTCTTTTAGAAGATCAAAAAGCAATCACTACACCACGTTGTGGTTTTGCGTAGGTAAGAACGGTTCTTGCAAACCCGTAGCAGCCACGTAAAATTTGCAACAACAAATTAGAGGACGTCTAACTTGTTTTTGCAGGGTATGTTGTGATGTGATATGGCCAATTACATGATGAGATATATGTGATGTGTGAGATGATCATGTGTTGTATAGAATATCACGACTTGCATGTCGATGAGTACGGCAACTGGCAGGAGCCATAGAGTTGTCTTTAATTATTTTTGCCGTTTTGCTTTACTTTATCGCTATGAGTTAGCAATAGTCGTGGAAGCAATAGTCGGCGCGACAACCTCATGGCGACACGTTGATGGAGATCAAGATGATGGATATCATGGTGTCATGCCGGTGACGATGGAGATCATGCCGGTGCTTTGGAGATGGAGATCAAAAGCACAAGTTCATGGCCATATCATGTCACTTATGATTTGCATGTGATGTTAATCCTTTTATGCATCTTGTTTTGCTTAGAATGACGGTAGCATTATAAGGTGATCCCTCACTTAAATTTCAAGATAAATTGTGTTCTCCCCGAGTGTGCACCGTTGCGAAAGTTCGTCGTTTCGAGACACCACGTGATGATCGGGTGTGATAGACTCTACGTTCACATACAACGGGTGCAAGCCAGTGTTGCACATGCGGAACACTCGGGTTAAACTTGACGAGCCTAGCATGTACAGACATGGCCTCGGAACACAAGAGACCGAAAGGTCGAACATGAGTCATATAGTAGATATGATCAACATGAAGATGTTCACCATTGAAACCACCTCAACTCACGTGATGATCGGACTTGAGTTGGTGGATTTGGATCATGTTACACTCGAATGACCGGAGGGATGTCAATCTGAGTGGGCGTTTTAAGTAATATGATTAACTAAACTCATTATCTTGAACAATAGTCTAAATTGTCTTTGCAATATTTATGTTGTAGATTATGGCTCGCGCAGTAGCACCCCTGAATTTTAATGCGTTCCTAGAGAAAGCTAAGTTGAAAGATGATGGAAGTAACTTTGTGGACTGGGCCCGTAATCTAAGGATTATCCTTACGGCTTCCCAGAAGGCTTATGTCCTTGATGCACCGCTTGGTGATCCACCCGCTCCAGTTGAGTCTCTAGACGTTCTGAACGCTTGGCAGGCTCGTTCTGAAGATTACTCAATAGTTCAATGTGCAATATTGTATGGCTTAGAACCGGGACTTCAAAGACGTTTTGAACGTCATGGAGCATATGAGATGTTCCAGGAGTTGAAGTTTATCTTTCAGAAGAATGCCCGGATCGAGAGGTATGAGATCTCCGATAAGTTCTATGCTTGCAAGATGGAGGAGAACGGGTCTATCAGTGATCACTTACTCAGAATGTCTAGGTACTCCACCCGTCTGGCTGAATTGGGGATGCCCCTTCCGCCAGAGGCTATCACTGACAGAGTTCTTCAATCATTGCCACCTAGCTACAAGAGCTTCGTGTTGAACTATAACATGCACGGGATGAACAAGTCAGTCGCCGAGCTGTTTGCGATGCTGAAAGCCGCTGAGTCTGAAATTCAGAAGGAGCATCAAGTGTTGATGGTCAATAAAACCACTAGTTTCAAAAAAAATGGCAAGGGTAAGAAGGGTAACTCCAAGAAGAGTGGCAAAGCAGTTGCTCCTCCCGTGAAGAAACCCAAGGCTGGACCCAAACCAGAAACTGTGTGCTTTCATTGCAAGGGAACTGGACACTGGAAGCGGAACTGCCCCAAGTATTTGGCTGACAAGAAGGCGGCCAACAACAAACAAGGTATATATGATATACATGTTATTGATGTGTACCTTACCAACACTCGTTGTAGTGCCTGGGTATTTGATACCAGTGCGGTTGCTCATATTTGCAACTCAAAACAGGAACTGCGGAATAGACGGAGGCTGGCAAAGGAGGAAGTGACGATGCACGTGGGAAATGGTTCCAAGGTTGATGTGATCGCCGTCGGCACGCTCGCTCTTCGATTACCATCGGGATTAGTGATGAACCTGAATAAATGTTATTTGGTGCCTGCGTTAAGCATGAACATTATATCTGGATCTTGTTTATTGCGAGACGGTTACTCATTTAAATCAGAGAATAATGGTTGTTCTATTTATATGAGTAATATCTTTTATGGTCATGCACCCGATATGAGGGGTTTATTCTTATTGAATCTCGATAGTAATGATACACATGTTCATAACATTGATGCCAAAACATGTAGAATTGATAATGATAATACCACTTTCTTGTGGCACTGCCGTTTAGGTCATATTGGCGTAAAACGCATGAGGAAGCTCCATGCTGATGGACTTTTGGAGTCACTTGATTTTGAATCACTTGACACATGTGAGACATGCCTCATGGGCAGGATGACTAAAACGCCGTTCTCTGGAACAATGGAACGGGCAAGTGACTTGTTGGAAATCATACATACTGATGTGTGCGGTCCGATGAGCATTGAGGCGCGCGGTGGTTATCGTTACTTTCTCACCTTCACTGATGACTTAAGTAGATATGGGTATATTTACTTAATGAAACACAAGTCTGAAACATTTGAAAAGTTCAAACAATTTCAGAGTGAAGTTGAGAATCATCGTAACAAGAAGATTGAATTCCTACGATCTGATCGAGGAGGAGAATATCTGAGTTATGAGTTTGGCAGTCACTTAAGACAATATGGAATTGTTTCACAACTGACACCGCCTGGAACACCACAGCGTAATGGTGTGTCCGAATGTCGTAATCGAACCTTATTGGATATGGTGCGATCTATGATGTCTCTTGCCGATTTGCCACTATCGTTCTGGGGTTATGCATTAGAGACAGCTGCATTCACTTTAAATAGGGCACCATCGAAATCCGTTGAGACAACGCCATATGAACTTTGGTTTGGCAAGAAGCCAAAGCTGTCGTTTCTTAAAGTTTGGGGATGTGATGCTTATGTCAAAAAGCTTCAGCCTGAAAAGCTGGAACCCAAAGCGGAGAAATGCATCTTCATAGGATACCCAAAAGAGACAGTTGGGTATACCTTCTACCTCAGATCCGAAGGCAAAGTGTTTGTCGCTAAAAACGGAACATTTCTTGAGAAAGAGTTTCTCTCGAAAGAATTGAGTGGGAGGAAGATAGAACTTGATGAGGTTGTTGAACCTTTACTTCAACCTGAGAGTAGCGCAGCGCAGAAAGATGTTTCTGTAGAGCCTACATCAGCTGAAGAGGAAGTTGATGATGATCATAAAGCTTCGGATCAAGTTGCTATCGAACCTCGTAGGTCGACAAGGACGCGTACTGCTCCTGAGTCGTACGGCAACCCTGTCTTAGAGGTCATGTTATTGGACAACGATGAACCTACGAACTATGGAGAAGCGATGATGGGCCCAGATTCCGAGAAGTGGTTAGAGGCCATGAAATCCGAGATGGGATCCATGTATGAAAACAAAGTGTGGACTTTGGAAGTATTACCTGAAGGGCGTAAGGCCATTCAGAACAAATGGATCTTTAAGAGGAAGACGGACGCAGACGGTAATGTCACCGTCTATAAAGCTCGACTTGTGGCAAAAGGTTTTTCACAAGTTCAAGGAGTTGACTACGATGAGACCTTCTCACCCGTAGCGATGCTTAAGTCCGTCAGAATCATGTTAGCAATAGCTGCCTTTTTCGATTATGAAATTTGGCAGATGGATGTCAAAACAGCGTTCCTTAACGGTTTCTTTAAGGAAGAGTTGTATATGATGCAACCAGAAGGTTTTTTCGATCCAGAGAATGCTAACAAAGTTTGCAAACTCCAGCGATCCATTTATGGACTAGTGCAAGCATCTCGGAGTTGGAATCTTCGCTTTGATGAGGTGATCAAAGCGTTCGAGTTTATACAAGTTTACGGAGAAGCTTGTATTTACAAGAAAGTGAGTGGGAGCTCTATAGCGTTTCTAATATTATATGTGGATGACATATTACTGATTGGAAACAATATAGAAATGTTGGAAAGCGTGAAGGAATATTTGAACAAGAGTTTTTCAATGAAGGACCTAGGAGAAGGTGCTTCCATATTAGGCATCAAGATCTATAGAGATAGATCAAGACGTTTAATAGGACTTTCACAAAGCACATACCTTGATAAGATTTTGAAGAAGTTCAAAATGGATCAGTCCAAGAAGGGGTTCTTGCCTGTTTTGCAAGGTTTGAAGTTGAGTAAGACTCAATGCCCAGTGACTGCAGAAGATAGAGAAAAGATGAGTGTCATCCCCTATGCTTCAGCCATAGGCTCTCTCATATATGCAATGCTGTGCACAAGACCCGATGTCAGCCTTGCCATAAGTATGGTCGGAAGGTTTCAAAGTGATCCAGGAATGGAACACTGGACGGCGGTCAAGAATATCCTGAAGTACCTGAAAAGGACTAAGGACATGTTTCTCGTTTATGGAGGTGATCAAGAGCTCGTCGTAAAGGGTTACGTCGATGCAAGCTTTGACACTGATCCGGATGACTCTAAGTCACAAACCGGATACGTATTTATTCTTAATGGGGGTGCGGTTAGCTGGTGCAGTTCCAAGCAAAGCGTGGTAGCTGATTCTACATGCGAAGCGGAGTACATCGCTGCCTCGGAGGCGGCGAAGGAAGGTGTCTGGATGAAGGAGTTCATGACAAATCCTGGAGTAGTGCCTAGTGCGCTTAACCCAATGACTCTGTTTTGTGATAATACTGGTGCCATTGCTCTAGCCAAGGAACCAAGATTTCACAAGAGGACCAGACACATAAAGCGACGTTTCAATTCCATCCGCGATTACATCAAGGAGGACGACATAAATATTTGCAAAGTACACACGGATCTGAATGTTGCAGATCCGATGACTAAACCTCTTCCAAGGGCTAAACATGAACAACACCAGAACTGCATGGGTGTTCGATTCATTACAATGTAAATCACATAGTGATGTGAACTAGATTATTGACTCTAGTGCAAGTGGGAGACTGTTGGAAATATGCCCTAGAGGCAATAATAAATTGGTTATTATTATATTTCCTTGTTCATGATAATCGTTTAATATCCATGCTATAATTGTATTGATTGGAAACTCAAATACATGTGTGGGTACATAGACAACACTGTGTCCCTAGTAAGCCTCTAGTTAACTAGCTCGTTGATCAAAAGATGGTGAAGGTTTCCTAGCCATGGACATGAGATGTCATTTGATAACGGGATCACATCATTAGGAGAATGATGTGATGGACAAGACCCAAACTATAAACGTAGCATATGATCGTGTCAGTTTATTGCTATTGTTTTCTGCATGTCAAGTATCTGTTCCTATGACCATGAGATCATGCAATTCACTGACACCGTAGGAGTGCCTTGTGTGTATCAAACGTCACAACGTAACTGGGTGACTATAAAGGTGCTCTACAGGTATCTCCGAGGGTGTCTGTTGGGTTGGCATGGATCAAGACTGGGATTTGTTACTCCGTGTGACGGAGAGGTATCTCGGGGCCCACTCGGTAATACAACATCACAATGAGCCTTGCAAGCAATGTGACTAAAGTGTTAGCCACGAGATCTTGTATTACGGAACGAGTAAAGAGACTTGCCGGTAACGAGATTGAACTAGGTATAGAGATACCGACGATCGAATCTCGGTCAAGTAACATACCTAAGAACAAAGGGAACAGTATACGGGATTAACTGAATCCTTGACATAGAGGTTCAACCGATGAAGATCTTCGTAGAATATGTAGGAACCAATATGGGCATCCAGGTCCCGCTATTGGTTATTGACCGTAGAGGTGTCGGTCATGTCTACATAGTTCTCGAACCCGCAGGGTCTACACACTTAACGTTTGGTGACGATTAGTATAGTTGAGTTATTGTGTTGGTGACCGAAGGTTGTTCGGAGTCCCGGATAAGATCCCGGACATGACAAGGATCTCCGGAAGAGTCCGGAGGTAAAGATTGATATATGTGATAATAGTGTTTTGATCTCTGGAAGGGTTCCGGAATTCACCGGAAGGGGTTCCGGATATTTACCGAAGTGTTCGGGTGCCGCAACACTTTATATGGGCCAAAGGGGTAAAGCCCACGAGGTATTGGAAAGTGCAAAAGGAAGTTTTGCTGCTGCCTTAAGCGGTACTACCACTGGTAAGGCAGTACTACCACGTAAGCGGTACTACCGCTTGTGTGAAGCGGTACTACCGCTCGTGAGCGGTACTACCGCTTGTACGCGGTACTGCTGGAATCCGAGTGAGACTCTTTCCGTGCGGGCCAAACCGACCTTGTGCGGGCAAAACCGACCTTTTGGAGGCTTTCTCTCCAAGTTTAGACCCCAGGGCTCAACATATAAATAGAGGGGCAGGGCTAGCACACGGGACACATCAAGATTTCCCAAGCTGTGTGCCGGCAACCCTAACCCTCTAGTTCCTCCCGTCATAATCTCCGTAGTGCTTGGCAAAGCCTTGCAGAGATTGTTCCTCACCACCATCACCACGCCGTCGTGCTGCCGGAACTCATCCACTACTTCACCATCACTCGCTGGATCGAGGAGGTGAAGGCGTCATCAAGCCGTACGTGTGTTGAATGCGGAGGTGCCGTCCGTTCGGCGCTAGATCGTGTTTGGATCGAGGGACGACTTGCGATTTGGATCGCGAAGACGTTCGACTACATCAACCGCGTTTCTTAACGCTTCCGCTTAGCGATCTACAAGGGTATGTAGATTCACTCTCCCTCTCGAAGATGCTCATCACCATGGATAGATCTTGCGTGTGCGTAGGAAAATTTTTGTTTCGCATGCGACGTTCCCCAACAGGCGCTACGGCCCGAAGGGGCGACGAAACAGCAGCAATCGGGTTGGGGCGACGGCGGGAAGACCTCGGGGTGGCGGCGTGGACCGCGTGCTACGGCGCTACGGCCCGAAGGGGCAATGCAACGGTGGCGCGCGGGTCGGTGCAGCCACGGAAACGGCCTCGGGAGTAGGGTTTTACACCGCGAGGAGGCCCAAACCTGGGTAAACCACCGTGTTCTTTGTTCTTCCCCCAAGCTCAAGCACGTCGGAGCATTGCCGTAGGTTAGCAAGAGAGAGCAGGGTTGGAGAGCCAGCGCACCCCAGAGTTCGAACCTTTCTTGGGTCCCCGGAGCCCCGATTCCGACAAACTCTAGGAAGATCCTCGAAGGGTGGAACAACACCACTATTTTTCTCATCCCGAAGGTTGAGAATGCAGAAGTTATAAATTCCGGCCAATTAGCTTATGCAACATGGTATATAAGGTGATATCATAACTCCTTGCTAATTGGTTGAAATGTATTTTTATCTCAGATCATCTCCCCAAATTGAACTGCCTTCTTCCCGGGATGTCTTATTATGGCTAATTTTCTGGTGGCTTTTGAGTCATATTATGCGATTAAGAAGAAAACTACCGGAAAATATGGTACTTGTACGGTGAAGCATGATATGCACAAGGCCAAAGATAGGGTGCAGTGGACCTTCTTGGAGGCAATTTTGTTACGTTTGGGGTTCATGGAAAATTGGGTGGCCCTCGTTATGGAATGTGTTAAATCAATGAAATAGGTACGAGTGAATTATGAGCTACCTGATTATTTTGTTCCATCAAGGGGACTTAGACGGGGTGATCCTCTATCACCGTACTTGTTCTTGCTCTGTACTGAGGATCTGTCAAGCCCGATTATGCCAATTTACAAAGAATGCTCTTTTTGAGCTAGTAATTTTATTTCCATAGTCTATAGTCATTGGCCTCGGTAAAACAATGTGACGGAAAATTTGCTGACTAGGAATTCGGAGGTTTCTTGAACCATTGTTTGGAATTTCCTAGTGGATATGTTAACGAATGATGTATCACTCTTTTCACATGAAATATAAACCGCCATGATGGCATTCTCTAAAAAAAGTTTATCTTAAGTTTCTTCTGAATTACCTTAATATTAAAGCTCCATCATTTTAAGGTTTTGATTAACTTTAGGTCATATGTAACCGAACCCCTAAAAGACTTTAACTCCTCCAAAGAAAGAGGACTACAACAATTTATTTAATTTTCAACGAGTTTTTTTCTCCAAGGAAAAGAAGTCAAAACTACGCGGTAAGGTTTATATTAAATTTGTTCTGAACTAACCCAAAATCAATGCTCCATCCTATCTAGGCTTTCACTAAATTTCGGATGTCTCTCGCATTTCCCTAAACGACTTTCAATCCCCAAAGGACTCTTTTTAGTATGTAGTTTTGTTTAGTTTATTTTGATGCTTTAACTAGTTTCAAGTCGATGTAATGTCAATGGTGTAGGTCACCGCTTTTATATATTGAGTATCTAGTTTAGTTTAGTTTATTTTTATGCTTTAGTTTGTTTGAAGTCGATGTGATGTCAATATTGTAGGTAATAGATTTTCTAATTATGTTCTATATGATGTTAATGCCATACTCTCATTTAATTATGCAGTGTGGTAATTTAAGTTTGTGTGCAAAGAATTATTTATGAAGTTAAGTTTTAGGTTTCCAATAGCTCTACATTTGTTTAACCCCTCCAAATTTGAGAAGCTATGGTTTTAAGAAGATATGAAGTTATACAATTTAGGCCAACTCTAACCGATCCCCTACAAAATAGAGGAGGCTCCGACCGAGCAAACCTTTGTGGATTATATTTACTCCACTAACTTTTGGCCGGACCTAGCCGATTCCCTAAATATAATGGAGTATTTTTTTCTAACTTATGCAATTCTAGTATGCATTGCAACTACATATTAGCACCTATATATAAATTAAACATAAAGATGAATGTCCAAGGAAATCACGAATATAGTTTACTAACATAATTCAAAGTTTATAAAGAAAATTATTCAAATTTAAACACACCCAATAGTCCAAATGTAGCAAATAACATGAGAAAGAGCAACTAGGAAGCGCTATGAAGTACTGGCCAATGATGCTGAATAAGATAACCTTGGAGCTGAGTATAAACTTATCGGTTCTCGATCCTGCGATGGTCTTGAAGGAATGCCTGGATCCTATATTTGGATCATACTCTGGCTCAACCAGAGTCACGTTTGTGATGTACCGAAAGTTGTCAGGTATATCCCTCTCGTCTTCAACGATCGTGTTATGCAATATAATGCAAGAAGCCACGATCTTCCATAGAACCTTGGAGCTCCAGTACTCGAAAGGTCCACGGACAATTGCGAAGCGCTTCCGAAGCACACCGAAGGCTCTCTCCACATCTTTCCTAGCTGCTTCATGACATTGGGCAGAGTGAATATTTTTGCTACCTTTTGGATGCGAAATTGTTTTGACCCATGTGGCCCATGGTGGATAGATGACATCCGCAAGGCAGTAATCCATCGAGTAGTTGTGTCCATTGACCGAGTAGTTGCAAGCAGGAGCATCTCCAGTAATAAGCCTAGAAAACAGTGGTGATCTCGACAACACATTCAAGAGTGCCACGCAAAACAAAGAATGAATGCCATATCCAAAGATTATTTATTGCAACTGCCTCAAGAATGATCGTTGGATTGTTGTAGTGGCCTTTGTACTAACCCTTCCATCCCGGAGGATAATTCTTCCATGTCCGGTGCATACAGTCAAGTGATCCAAGCATTCCTGGCCATCCTCTTGCTTCACTCTCTATCATCAGCCTCTGGGTGTCTTCCTCATTTGGGTGTCCTCAAGTACTCCGGTCTAAAAACATCGATCACTGCTTTAGTGAACCTTCAAACGGCCTCCAAGACTGTGTCTTCACCAATGCGCTCGTCAATTGCATCGTCCGAACACCCATATGCCAAGACTCGAACAACCGCAATGCACTTCATCAAAGGGATTGCACTTATCTCTTCACATGCATTTCTTTGAATCATGAACCACTCATCATACTTCTCAATGGCTTTTGCGGTGGACAGAAAAAGACTTGTGTGCATCGAAAAGCGCCGGCAAAAGTACTTCTTCGGATTGTTTGGATTTGGACTAAAGTAGTCTCTCATGATCTTGGCATGCCACTCCTCTCTATCATGGTTGAGTTGTATGTGGTCAAACTGCGATCCTCTCATCGACCACCGAATATCATCATTGAAGTCATGCCAAGAACGGTTTCAAAGTCTTCGTCGTCTTCTTCCTCTTCGGATGACGATGATTCCTCGAAGACCATCTCCCTCAACCTCTTCATCTTCAATTCAAACGGCTCGGTTCAATCCAAATGGCTTGGTTCAAAACGAAACGAAAGAAAAAGGTCCCAAAAATTCACCTAGGAAAACCATAGTACACTTGCGATGCGGTGGTGGTGCACCGGCCGGCTGCGTCGTTTGGGCCAAACCAACGAGCGGCGACGTGTGGGAATGAACTATAGCGGTGCGCAAGCAAGGTCAGATGCGGCCGCCGCAAAGAGGAAGAAGATTCAAAGCAATCCAACAAATCGGATATGGCGACAGCGGCGGCGTTTCACCTTGATTCCGGCGACGGTGACGAGCGACGAATGACCTCGGAGTCGGGCAGAAGGGCGGGGAGGTACAAGGAAGGCAACAAGGTAGCAGCAGGGCCATCGGGTTGTCACCGGGAGGTGCGTCAACGAGGAGGCAGTGGCGGGGGGAAAGGCGTGAGAGAGACAATGTTTTTTCTCCGAGCAGTAGTGGCCGAGTAAATTTAGGCACCGAAGGGCAGCAGGGGCTCGTCGGCGGGCAGCAGGGGGGCGGCAATTTCATCGGCGGTTAGCTGCTCATCGTGGTTCGATCTGAATGTCCTGGGCGGTGGCTGGCACCGGGCCAACAATTTCTTAATGCTCTCTAATTCAATTCTTTATACCACACACTATGCTTCCTAATTTTTAAGACCTCTCAATTAATTAATGTATAAAACTTTGAATTGGGTCACCCGATTTTGACTGGATCAAAAATTTCTCAAACTCTCACATTTAATTATTCTAATCCATCATGTTTTCTAATTTTGAAACTCTTTTATTCAATTAAGGTATTTAATTTTGGATTAGGTTTACGATTTGTACCAAGTTAATGATTTTTCAAATCAATCAGGAACAACCGGCCATCTAAAAATAAAATAAGCGTCACCATTTGATATTGCCGCCCCAATATAGTACATGCAGCCGCAGAAATTTCCCCACTTAAATATAGATTGGTTAGCGGATAACACAGAATCACACCACGAAAGGTCCACCAGATCACTGCATTATAAATAAAAATAAAACACACTCCATCATGTCACCCACGCGCCGAACTAAATATTCTACCAGTTTCAAAATATAAGGGGCACTATGTTTTCTAATTTTGAGACTCTTTTAGTCAATTAAGGTATTTAATTTTGGATTAGGTTTACGATTTTGACCGAGTCATCAATTTTTCAAATCAATCAACAGCATCCGGCCATCTAAAAAAATAATAGCCACCATTTGATATTGTCGCACAAATTTAGTACATGCAACTGTGAATTTTTTTCCACATAAATATTGGTTGGTTAGCGAATAACACATAATCACACTCCGAAAGGTCCACCAGAACATTGCATTATAAATAAAAATAAAACACACTCCATCATCTCACCCATGCGTCGAACTAAATATTATATCAGTTCTAAAATATAAGGAGCATTAGTTTTTTGAAAAGTCATTTTTTTAACTTTGATCAAGTTCAGAGAAAAATATTGATATCCATAGCATTATAAAAAAAAGTATGAAAATTCATTTCATGATGAATTTAATCACACCGATTTGTTAAGACACCCAACAACACCAACAACGTATTCCTTATATTTTGAAACAAAATGTTTTTTTAAGAAGCCCAACCACACCAACCCTTCAAGTATAAATATTACATCCGACATAACAGATTGTTCTTCAAGTTTTTCGAATTCATCGATTCAAATTCAACAATAAGCAAAGGCAGAATCTGCACATGCCATCCCACACATTGTGCCCCTTGATATGAATGTAAATGACATGCCCTACGTGACGGGAACCCTTAAGTGCGGCAAGGACGGCCACGTGCCAGTTCTTTTTGCCGACACGCAGGTGTAAGCCGAGAGCATTTCTTCGAGTATACCAGGAATTTTGCATATGCCAAGAGTGTTTTTAAATGTACTCAGCGTACAGGTGCCTAAGCCGAGCACGCCTTCTGTTGCCCTGTGTTTTATTTACGCACTCGGCTTACAGCCGTATACATCGAGCGCCTTGGTTTGGGTCACTTTCTGAACAAGGATGGCTCTCCTCTCCCCCTCTCCCCCCTCCTCCTCCCCCTCCCTCGCCGTGGCGACCTGCCCCTCCCCTGCCCCCTCTCCAATCAGGCCCTCCCCTCCTACCTCTCCCCGTTCTCCTCTTGCGGTCGTCGGTGGATCTGGCAGTGACTCGCGCGACGGAGGCTCTGTTGCCGCCCTTCATCCTCTTGGGAATCGCTTTTGGGCCTTGGATGGCGTTGACGACGAATCTGGTTCTGAGTGTGACCTTGCTCCTGCGGCGGTGGTCTCGTCGGTGGTGGAGTGGCCGGCGGCGCGTTGTCGCAAGTTCGCGCCTGGGGGGCGTGGCCGGGCGGCCTCCTCCCCGTCGGACGAGTCTAGCTGGTCCAAGGTGACGCGGCGGCGCCGTGGTTCTGGTAAGTTTCCAAACCCCTCTCCGGCGCGCGGTGTGCTTGGCGCCCCACCCGTCGCTCCTCTGATGGATCTTGTATGCTCTCGCTCCTCCTCCCCTTCCCCACCATGCTCTCCGAGTTCTTCTGGTGCCTCCCTTCCTCCTCCGGTGGCTTCGTCAGCGGCGGTGCGGCCCACGGTGGTGGTGGCGGCGGCGGGTGTGGTGCGTACCCTAACCCTAGCGCTCCCTCCTCGGTCGGTGTGCTGCGCTCCACGGGCCTCTTTGGGTTCTGGGCCGTCCTCGGGTGGGCGGCCCATGACGCCCCTTCTTGCCTCTCTGTCTGTCTTTCCACCGCTGGCATCTGTGGGCTTGGGGCTTGCTGGGCCTCCTTCGCTTACCTCCATGGCCCTCTCGGCCCAACCTGTTCGCCAGCCCGTCGCTGGGTCCGCCTCTTCGGGATATTTATGGGTCCGGAAGGGATCCCTTCCCCCATTTCTAGGGTTTCCAGCCTCTGCTGCGGACGTGCGTAGACGGCGCTCTCCCATTCGCTTCTTCCACAGATCTAGCGCTCCACCCCCCCCCTTTCCCTCTCCTTTGTGGAAGTCCTCGCCATGGACAAATCATGGGGCTCCTCCAGCGAGGCGATCTCTAGTAGCAAGCGGCGCCGTGACGAGCCGTCGGCCGATGGGGCGGACCTGGAGTATGAGGCCTCTCTCAGATCTAAGCCTGAGGCGGAGCAGGCGGTCCGTGAGCAGGTGGCTCGCGACCGTGAGGCTTGGGCGGCTAGGCCGGAGTGGCTGCAACGGGATGAAAGGGCCCGGTCGCTCGGCGGTTCCAGTTCCTTGGCCACGGGATCTGGCAGTGGCGCGGCGCCGATGGCGGATCCTTGGGAGGTGGCGGCGGCGGGGGGTGCGGCTGGATCTGCTACCTCTCACCCTCGTCCTCCGCCTCCTCACCGAGGTCAGGCGTCGCCCCCTCGCCTTCCTGCTCGCGGTCCTGGATCTGGGGCCGGTTCTCGTCCTCCTCCTCGCAACAACAACTTTGGCCTTCCTTCCCAGCAGTTCAAGCAGCGTCGGTTCCCCGCTCCCCCCCCTCTGATTCCTTCGCCTCCAGTCTGGGCGATGGTATCCTCCCCCCGCCACCCCCTCTTCCATCTCGTCCGATGAATCCGTCGCCCAACCCCTCGTCCGCCCTGACGTGCTTTGCCTGTCATCAGCCGGGGCACTTCCAATCTAGGTGTCTCAATCCACCTTTCTGCCTCATTTGTAGATCTGAGGGCCACCTCACTGTCGACTGTCAGAATCGCATCAAACCTCCCTCTTTTGTGCAGTATGGGATGGGGCTGCCGGGATGCTCCTTCTTTGCCTTGGATTGTGACCCGCCGCGTGTGGCTACTGCTCCTTCACTCTCAAATGCTGCTGTCATTTCTGTTCAAGGGCAAAAGATCACTCCTCAAGTCCTACTGGAAGGTCTGCGGGTCTGGGCCGTGGATGGCTGGGATTGGCAGGTGAATCAACTGTCAGACTTTGAGTTTGCTGTGGTGTTCCCCTCTTCTGAGAGCTTAAGGATGATTGCCTCTTGTACTAGTTTCACCCTCCCGCTTAATCAATTGGTGATCTCTGTCAAAGCTGCGGCCAATGGCTCCAACTCTGTAGGTCAGCTCTCTGAAGTTTGGGTGTTGGTGGAGGATGTTCCTGCGGAGCTCAGATCTGTCCCTTTTCTTATGGCCTTTGGTGTTTTGCTGGGGAAGCCTATCGAGGTGGATGGTGAGTCTTTGACCAGGTTGGGCCCAGTTCGTCTGAGGATTTGGTGTGTGGATCCGGTGTGTTTGCATGGTCCGGTGGATGTGTTCCCCTCCGTTGATGGAATCCGGCTGCGGGTGCGGCTCGAGGGTGCTGAGGCCTTCCAGGCGCCTCCGCCTCCCCCTCCTCCCGCTCCCTCCTCTTCGAAGAAACACGACGATGGCTCTGCTGGTGGTGGGATGAACCCGAGTGGTGGTATGGGTGGGGGCACTGATGCCCGTTTCACCCGGTCCGAATGGGATGGACTGGGTCCTGAGGTTCAAGATCTTCTCAAGGAGAATGCACCCAAAGATGATGTTCAACATGTGGAGACTGTGCCGGCTACTGCGGTCAATGAGAAGACAGCTCCGGTGGGCACCCCCATCTCGGGAGTCTGTTTTGACATGTCAGTTAGGCCTCTGTCTCCCTCCACGTCTGGCATCGAGGATCTGGCCTCATCTCCTGCTCGTGATGTGATGGCTCCGGTGAGCAAGAAGAAGAAGTCCACGGTTAGAAAGTTTTCAACTAAAAGCAGGGCGTCTTCGGGTTCCAAGACCTCGGTGGCGGGGATGTGTCGCCGTCTTGATGCCGACCTGGGGGCTGCCTCGGGATCGCCTCCCAGGGCGGCGCCACTTTCTCCTTCGGCTCCTTCCCCGTCCATCCGCACGCCCACCTCCACGGCTCGCAAGGGCAAACGGGTGCGTGACTCGGGGGAGCCTGTGGCGGCGCGTGCGGAGCGGCGGGCTGCGGCCAGAGACCTTCCTCCTTCAGGTATTCCTCTCTCTCCCCCTCCACCCCTCCTTCCTCCCCTATTAGGCTAGTGATGCCCTCTCTGTCCGATGATCATTTATTGCATGTGCTTGAGGACGTGGGGGTTTCCATTGATGCGGGTTTTGGGTCTCCGTCTACTGTTCTTTCCATTATCCGTGCTAATGAGATGGCCCAGGCGGCCATTGCTAAGGCTAAAGATTTGGGTGCGGCGAATGGGATCGCTGCAACCTCGGCGGGTGTGGATGGTGGTGTTACTGGTAGTGGCCAGTTGCCCCCTCCACCTTCTAAGCGGGCTATCTCTAAGCGTGCCAAATCCTGCGTTGCCCCCTGCAGGTCGAGTCTTCATATCAAAAACCTGTCTTTCAAATGAGAGCCCTCTTTTGGAATATTAGAGGTTTTGGCACTAGGGGGCGCCGCGAACAAATTAGGGATGTAGTTAGAGGTGATAATATTGATATTATTGGGCTTGTCGAGACTTCTAAGGAATCCTTCTCCCCCAATGAACTCTCCGCAGTTGCGGGGATGGACAGATTTTGATTGGAACTTCCTTCCTTCTTCAGGGCATTCTGGTGGGATTCTTCTGGGCACCAAGCGCGACATGTTTGATTTTGTGACCTTTGACCATGGCGTTTTTTGGGCTAGCACGGTGGTGCACCATCGGAGTTTGAATCGCCTATGGGAAATCATGGTTGTCTATGGGCCTGCAGATCATTCTTTGTCTTCCCTGTTTTTAGATGAGATCGCGTCCAAAATTGATGGTTGTGCGCTTCCTCTGCTGGTTGGGGGGGACTTTAACCTTCTCCGCTCCCCTGCGGATAAGAGCTCTAACAATTTTTCTTGGCCCCTAGCTGATGCTTTCAATGCCTTCATCCGTGATTGCGCTCTTCGAGAACTTCCTAGGGTGGGAGCCCGCTTCACATGGACGAATCGCCAGTCTAACCCTATCCGGTCGGTGCTTGACCGCGTTTTTATTTGCTCGAACTGGGATTCTCTTTTTCCCCGCGCTTCCCTGAAAGTCAAGTCCATCGTGGGTTCAGACCATGCGCCTCTTATTCTAGACGCAGGTTTGGATTATCCTGTTATTTCTTCGCGCTTTCAGTTCGACGCTTCGTGGCTTCTTGTAGAGGGTTTCCCTGATTTGTTAGCTACTAAAATCTCTGGGCTGCTCTCTCCCGTCCAGCATTCCTTTGGGCCCATGGATGATTGGCACAAGTGCTCCTACGCTCTTCGCAAATTTCTGCGTGGTTGGTCGCGCAACAGGGCGGCGGAGGCTCGCCGCGAGAAGGGCTCTCTGGAGGCCCAGATTGCGAGCCTTGACGCGCAGGCTGATGGGCCGGGTCTGTCTGAGGGGGAGTGGGGCTCGCGATACGGTCTCGAAGAGGCCCTTATGCTTTTGCATCGGCAGTCGGAGATATATTGGCGCCAAAGGGGTACTTTGAATTGGACCTTGAAGGGTGACGCCCCCACGGCTTATTTTTTTGCGATTGCTAATGGTAGGAGAAGGAGATGTGCTCTGGATAGTTTACTCATTAATGGGGTGAAGGTCTCTGATCAGGCTCAAATTTTGGAACATGTAGTTGAATTCTTCTCTTCCCTCTATGCTGCTAGGCCGGAGTCTGGTCTGTCTATCTCTCATTCCTTATGGGACGCCCCTTCTAGAATTTCTCCTACTGAGAATGATGCCTTAATCCTGCCTCTTTCTGATGAGGAGATTTGGGAGATTATTAAGTCTGCTAATCCTAACGCTGCGTCGGGCCCTGATGGTTTTTCCATCCCCTTCTTTAAAAAATTCTGGCCACAGCTTAAGGCCCTCGTTTGTAACATCATCCAAGGATTCTGTCTTGGGACGGTGGATATCTCCCGCCTAAACTACGCTGTTATCTCCCTCATCCCCAAGGTCAAGGGCGCGGAGCTGATCTCCCAATTTAGGCCGATTGCCCTTATCAATAATATGGCGAAATTTCCTGCCAAGGGTTTTGCCACGCGTCTGTCTCCTGTTGTGCATCGTACGCTTAGCCCTTTCCAATCTGCCTTCGTTAAAGGTAGATTTATCCTTGATGGGATTCTTTGCCTTCACGAGATTGTCCATGATCTTAAGTCCCGCAACTCGAAAGCGGTGATCCTAAAGTTGGACTTCGAAAAAGCCTACGACTCGGTCAGTTGGCCTTTCCTTAGACAGGTTTTGCTCGCCAAAGGCTTTGACGGGGCTTATGTGCATCGGATTATGCAGTTGATTTCGGGTGGGCACACGGCGATTTCGGTCAATGGTCAAGTTAGTAATTTTTTTGCCAATGGCAGGGGCCTGAGGCAAGGGGATCCGGCTTCCCCGATCCTTTTTAATTTTGTTGCCGATGCCTTATCGCGTATTCTGTCTAGGGCTGCTGCTTCTGGCCACATTTCTCCGGTAATATCTCATCTCATCCCCCATGGGGTCACCCACCTTCAGTATGCGGACGATACCATTATCATGGTGGAGCTCAATGATTCCTGCCTTGCTCATCTTAAGTTCATCCTGTTATGCTTTGAAGCCTTGTCGGGGCTCAAAATTAACTTTGCGAAGAGTGATGTCATTGTCACTGGTGTTGATGATGTGGAGGCTTTACGAGTGGCGCACCTCTTAAATTGTAGCCTGGGTTCCTTTCCTTTTAAATACTTGGGCCTCCCGATTGCCCCGGATAAGCTTTGTGCCAAGGAGTTCGCGCCTATTGTTACCAAGGTTGGTAATCGGGTGCTGCCGTGGAGGGGTAGATATAATACGAACGCTGGGAAAGTGGCCTTGACTAATTCTTGTCTCTCCTCCCTGCCCATGTTCATTATGGGCTTCTACCTTCTTTCTGCGGGTACGCATGATGGTTTCGACAAGCATAGAGGTGCTTTCTATTGGAATTCAGCGGATAATAAGCGTAAGTATCGGTTGGTCAAATGGAACATCATTTGTAGGCCCAAAAACCTGGGAGGGTTGGGCATTATTAATACCGCGGTGATGAACAAATGTCTTATGATCAAGTGGTGGTGGAAAATCATGTCCTCGGGCCGGAACTCCCTTTGGTTCTCTATTCTCAAGGCGAAATACTTCCCCTCCTCTAATCCTATGTTTGCCTCCCCTAGGGGGGATCGCAGTTCTGGAAGGATTTGGTTAAGATCCATCCTCTTTTTAAGGACCATGTCAATTTTTTGGTGGGTAATGGCGCCTCGACCCGTTTTTGGCTTGACTGGTGGTGTGAGGATTCTACTCTCTCGGTGGCTTTCCCCACGTTGTTTTCCTTTTGTCCTAAGCCCGAGATCTCCATCGCGGAGCTTGCGGGTGATAATTGGGACTTGGCCTTCCGACGCTCGCTGTCTCCTGAAGAGTTGGTTCAATGGCATCGTCTTGCTGCCCTTTTTCCCACGCTCTCGGAGGCGGAGGACTCGGTGGTCTGGCCCCACTCTGCTTCGGGTCGCTTCTCTGTTAAGTCCCATTATTCCAAGCTTATTGCTGGCACACCTACGAATAAGTTTTGTCAGATTTGGCGTTCGTGTATTCCCCCTAAGATTAAAATCTTCATGTGGCAAGCTTTCAGGGGCCGTCTCCCGGCGGCCGATCAGATTCGGAAACGCAATGGCCCGGGTACGGACCGTTGTGTCTTGTGTGATGCTTTGGAGGATACCAATCATATCTTTTTCAATTGTGTCTTGGCTAAATTGATCTGGTGCTGCTTTCGATCTTGGTTGCAAGTGTCTTGGGCTCTGACTTCTTTTTCTGAGCTCCGGACCCTCGCCATCCTTCTGGTCGGTGTTACGAAACGGCTGTTCTGGATTGGGCTGGCGGCGGTCTGTTGGGTCTTGTGGACTACCAGGAACAAGTTTACCATTGAACACATTTTTCCTGCTAAACCTGCTGATTGCTTATATAAAGCTTGCCTGTTCCTGCAGCAGTGGAGATTATTGACTAAGCCTGAAGACCGCGACTGCTTCGACTTGCTGCTATCTAAGATTCGGGCCTCGGCATCTTCCCTTTCGCGGCAGGAGCCTGATGTCTAACCTCTTGGTGGTCTGCGGGCATGGTTGCTGATCTTCCTTTCCTCTCGGAGTTTTTGCTTGTCCGGCCTGCGTGCCGTGGTTGTGGCCTGCGTGCCCTGTATCTCATACTTTGCTTATCGTTTGGCCTTGGGTGGCTGTTGAACTTGTGGTGTTGTGGTGGTTGTTACTCTGTCTGGTGGCTTTATTTATAAAGTTGGGCGCATGTCTTTTCTCTAAAAAAAATCGAGCGCCTGATAAACTGCACATGGTTTATTAAAAAAGGCTAGGCAACTTTTGATTTTCTTGTAGTGTCTAGACTATAGCAATTTTATTTTTACTTTCCTATATATATATATATATATATATATATATATATATATATATATATATATAATGAGTTTTTCTTAAGAAAAAAGGAGTCAAACTGTGCGTTAATGTTTATCTTAAGTTTCTTCTGAGCTGCCTCAGTATCAATGCTCCATCCTTTCAACGCTTTCATTAACCTTGCTGTTTGTTGTAGGCCGCCGAAGAGTTTTTTTTGGGTTGGTTCGACAAAAGTCACAGGCCAAACTGATCCCCATGTGATATAGGCAGTTGTTGAAGTTTTCTTTAAATTATTTAAAAGAGTCCACCTTGCATTTTCATGCAACCGACTCACCATGTGCTGGAAGCATATGTAGTCGATGAGCAAATCAAGAATTTGATTCGGCAACCACCCGGTTTATAACGAGCTGGGAGGTCAAAAACCATATGCGGATGCAAGAGGCAAAAGACAGCCCGCTGCCAAGCATGTTTACGAATGAACGTCCTGACCTGTCAAAGTTATCACGAACATTCCTATCACAATTATATTGGTGCTAACAATATCAAAGTTATCCTAATGTACAATCATAGACTACAACATGCTTATACCTAATCAAGACAGTACAAATGTACAATTGGTTTGGTTCACAGCAAACCAGCAGACAAGAAAAGGACGATTTCAGAGGATACTACAATTAGACTCTCCAGCAGCCTCCATGTTCCATAACAGCTACTAGATCACTGCATGCTGATCAATTATCTCCCCAATGTGGTCGACGTCGAGTGATCATCTGATGAGATTAGCTAGGTATCTGCGTATAAATAGCCCTGCCTTATTAACAACATCTCATCGCCTCTCATCGATCGGCTCCTATCTAGCCCGCCCATCACTCCTGATAGTACGCAAAGGCTTACAGGAAACAATGGCTGCCGCCTGGCTTAAGCTCTCTGTTGCGCTGACATGCGCATTGCTCTTGTCGTCGTCGGCGTGCCATGGCCTGCAGGTGGGTTACTACAAGAAGACGTGCCCCCGCGTGGAGGCCATCGTGAGGGACGAGGTGAAGAGGTTCGTCTACAAGAACGCCGGCATCGGCGCCGGCCTCATCCGCATGTTCTTCCACGACTGCTTCGTCCAGGGTTGCGACGCCTCCGTCCTCCTCGACCCGACGCCTGCCAACCCACAGCCAGAGAAGCTCAGCCCTCCCAACTTTCCCAGCCTCCGCGGCTTCGAGGTCATCGACGCCGCCAAGGACGCCGTCGAGAAGGCGTGCCCCGGCGTCGTCTCCTGCGCGGACATCGTTGCCTTCGCCGGCCGTGACGCGGCCTACTTCCTCACCAGGATGACGATGAAGATCGACATGCCGGCCGGCCGCCTCGACGGCCGCGTCTCCAACTCCACGGAGGCCCTCGACAACCTGCCGCCCCCGTTCTTTAACCTCGACCAGCTCATCGCCAGCTTCGCCGCCAAGGGCCTCACCGCAGAGGACATGGTTGTGCTCTCCGGCGCCCACACCATCGGCGTGTCCCATTGCTCGTCCTTCGTCTCCGATCGCCTCGCCGTCCCCTCCGACATCAACACCGGCTTTGCCAACGTGCTGAGGAGGCAATGCCCCGCCAGCCCAGGCCCGACCAACGACCCCACGGTGAACCAGGACGTGGTGACCCCCAACGCGCTCGACAACCAGTACTACAAGAACGTCCTGACGCACAAGGTGCTCTTCACGTCGGATGCCGCCCTTCTTGCCACGCCGGCGACGACCCAGATGGTGCGTGACAGTGCCAACATTCCCGGGCAGTGGGAGGCCAAGTTTAACAAGGCCATGGTCAAGATGGGAGCCATCGAAGTGAAGACCGGTAACCAGGGAGAGATCAGGAGGAACTGCAGGGTCGTCAACCACTAAACGAATCTTCATGCTGTCTCATTACATTTGTTTGTGCACTTTAGTTTTTGCACTGGTGGGGTCATCTATCTGTGACTTCCGGTGGATTTCTTGCATGTAATTTGTTTGTTGATTTTTATTTTTTTGGTGAATCAAAGAGGTTTATACACAAACCAGAAAAGAACATACAGACACAGAAACAGCAGCTGCTATCAGGTTTGTTATTAACTGATGATGCGGTAGTAAGGAAACATGAATTACATATGCAGATTGAAAAATTATTAGAGCAGGAGGAACACTAGTGGACGCAATGAGGGGGAGTTGATTGGCTTACTCGTGGCGACAAAAATTCGTATTCTTTCATAGGGCAGTAAACGGGCGGTGGAGGAGAAACTTTATAAAGCGTCCACGCAGAGAGAATGGTACGTGCATTGATGATCATGAGGGGATACGGTCCCATGCAGCAGCCTAATTTTCTCCTTTCATCAGGAGAAGATTTCGCCGAGTTTACTATGGGCTCTGCCAAGTTTATTTGAGACTCGACAAAAGGGCGATTCAAGTAGTGTGTGCAGGTATCGGATATGAATGTATTGAAAAGGTAAAGCCCCCGAGTGACAAAGTTGAATAAGCCTTATGCACGAGAGGAGGTGAAGAAAGCCATGTTTGATATCGGCGATCTTAAGGCTCCCGACCTAGATGGCTTACATACTATTTTTAATAAGAAGTTTTGGCATACAATTGAAGTGGACTTTATAGATGAAGTGTTCCTCTCTGCTAACTCTGTCGGGCCCTGGGACTGGGGGTACCCAAGCCTGTCTGCCTGAGGGCCAAGACATGACGCACGACACGGGCCCTGTACGGCCCGACGCTAGGCTTCGCGGAGGAGGCCTTTGCGAGGGCCCCTGCCTCGTGAGGCTTTTAGCCAGAGGCGCCCCCCACCAGCCTCATGAGGACGCCCTTGCGAGGTCGCCTCCCGGGGCTGCCCCACGGCGGCTTCGCGGGGCATATAGGTCGAAGATGGCTTAACAGGCCCCGCTGCCCCGCGCCCTCGCGTGGGTGACGCACGCTACGCCAAGCGGCGCCTGGAACCGTGCCTGCGGGCTCGGATGGGGAGGCTTTCTCCTTTGGTGCTAAGGGAGCTGGGCCAGCACGCCGGTTCCCAAAGCAACCCCCAAAGGTTTCCCGTTTGGTGTAGGAAGGTCGAGGCTGGGGGCTCGCCAGGACGGAGGTCGTCCCCGGGCCCACCGGCGCATCACGAAGGGAGTCTTTTGCAGGCGAAGACCACGGTTGTCAGGATAGGCTGCAGGCTTGTCCACCTTCAAACTGGCGCCTGTGGCAACCCTTCCCGCTTGATATTTTCGGGGGAAGAGGACCAAAGCTAGGATAAAAGTAACGATGCAGCTACCATAGAACGAGGGACCCCTGCTGTATTCACTCTCACCCCTAAGAAATCCAGCTAAGCAGGAGTAGGGTTTTACACCACGAGGTGGCCCAAACCTGGGTAAACCACTCTGTTCTTTGTTCTTCCCCCAAGCTCAAGCACGCCGGAGCATTGCCGTAGGTTAGCAAGAGAGAGCAGGGTTGGAGAGCCAACGCACCCAGAGTTCGAACCTTCCTTGGGTCCCCAGAGACCCGATTCCGACAAACTCTAGGAAGATCCTCGAAGGGTGGAACAAAACCACTATTTTTCTCATCCCGAAGGTTGAAAATCTAGCAGTTATAAATTCCGGCTAATTAGCTTATGCAACATGGTATATAAGGTGATATCATAACTCCTTGCTAATTGGTTGAAATATATTTTATCTCAGATCATCTCCCCAAATTGAACTGCCTTCTTCCCGGGATGTCTTATTAAGGATAATTTCCTGGTGGCTTTTGAGTCATATTATGCGATTAAGAAGAAAACTACCGGAAAATATGGTACTTGTACGGTGAAGCATGATATGCACAAGGCCAAAGATAGGGTGCAGTGGAGCTTCTTGGAGGCAATTTTCTTACGTTTGGGGTTCATGGAAAATTGGGTGGCCCTCGTTATGGAATGTGTTAAATCGATGAAATAGGTACGAGTGAATTATGAGCTACCCGATTATTTTGTTCCTTCAAGGGGATTTAGACAGGGTGATCCTCTATCACCTTATTTGTTCTTGCTCTGTGCTGAGGATCTGTCAAGCCCGATTATGCCGATTTACAAAGAATGCTCTTTCTGAGCTAGTAATTTTATTTCCATAGTCTATAGTCATTGGCCTCGGTAAAACAATGTGTTGGAAGATTTGCTAACTAGGAATTCGGAGGTTTCTTGAACCATTGTTTTGAATTTCCTAGTGGATATGTTAACGAACGATGTATCACTCTTTTCACATGAAATATAAACCGCCATGATGGCATTCTCTAAAAAAAGTGAATCTTAAGTTTCTTCTGAATTACCTTAATATTAAAGCTCCATCATTTTATGGTTTTGATTATCTTTAGGTCATATGTAACCGAACCCCTAAAAGACTTTAACTCCTCAAAAGAAAGAGGACTACAACAAATTTTTTAATTTTCAACGAGTTTTTTTCTCAAAGGAAAAGTAGTCAAAACTACGCGGTAAGGATTATATTAAATTTGTTCTGAACTAACCCAAAATCAATGCTCCATCCTATCTAGTCTTTCACTAAATTTCGAATGTCTCTGGCCAAATCCCTAAACGACTTTAAATCCCCAAAGGACTCTTTTTAGTATGTAGTTTTGTTTAGTTTATTTTGATGCTTTAACTAGTTTCAAGTCGATGTAATGTCAATGTTGTAGGTCACCTCTTTTATATATTGAGTATCTAGTTTAGTTTAGTTTATTTTTATGCTTTAATTTGTTTGCAGTCGATGTGATGTCAATATTGTAGGTAATAGATTTTCTAATTATGTTCTATATGATGTTCATTTAATTATGCAGTGTGGTAGTTTAAGTTTGTGTGCAAAGAATTATTTAGGAAGTTAAGTTTTAGGTTTCCAATAGCTCTACATTTGTTTAACCCCTCCAAATTTGAGAAGCTATGGTTTGAAGAAGATATGAAGTTATACAATTTAGGCCAACTCTAACTGATCCCCTACGAAATAGAGGAGGCTCCGACCGAGCAAACCTTAGTGGATTATATTTACTTCACTAACTTTTGGCCGGACCTAGCCGATTCCCTAAATATAATGGAGTATTTTTTTCTAAATTATGCAATTCTAGTATACATTGCAACTACATATTAGCACATATGTATAAATTAAACATAAAGATGAATGTTCACATAAATCACGAATATTGTTTACTAACACAATTCAAAGTTTACAAAAAATTTATTCAAATTTAAACACACCTAATAGTCCAAATGTAGCAAATAACATGAGAAAGAACAACTAGGAAGCGCTATGAAGTACTGGCCAGTGATGCTGAACAAGATCACCTTGGAGGTGAGTATAAACTTATCGGTTCTCGATCGTGCGATGGTCTTGAAGGAGTTCCTGGATCCTATATTTGGATCATACTTTGGCTCAACCAGAGTCACGTTTATGATGTACCGAAAGTTGCCAGGTATATCCCACTCGTCTTCAACGATCGTGTTATGCAATATGATGCAACAAGCCATGATCTTCCATAGAACCTTGGAGCTCCAGTACTCGGCAGGTCCACGGACAATTGCGAAGCGCTTCCGAAGCACACCGAAGGCTCTCTCCACATCTTTCCTAGCCGCTTCTTGACATGGGGCAAAGTGAATATTTTTTTTACCTTTTGGATGCGAAATTGTTTTGACTAACGTGGCCCATGGTGGATAGATGACATCCGAAAGGTAGTAACCCATCGAGTAGTTGTGTCCATTGACCAAGTAGTTGCAAGCAGGAGCATCTCCTGTAATAAGCCTAGAAAACAGTGGTGATATCAACGGCACATTCAAGAGTGCCAGGCAAAGCAAAGAATGAATGCCATATCCAAAGATTATTTATTGCAACTGCCTCAAGAATGATCGTTGTATTGTTGCAGTGGCCTTTGTACTAACCCTTCCATCCCGCAGGACAATTCTTCCATGTCCGGTGCATACAGTCAAGTGATCCAAGCATTCCTGGCCATCCTCTTGCTTCATTCTCTATCATCAACCTCTGGGTGTCTTCCTCATTTGGGTGTCCTCAAGTACCCCGGTCCAAAAACATCGATCACTGCTTTAGTGAACCTTCGAACGGCCTCCAAGACTGTGTCTTCACCAATGCGCCCGTCAATTGCATCGTCCAAACACCCATATGCCAAGACTCGAACAACCACAATGCACTTCATCAAAGGGCTTGCACTTATCACTTCGCATGCATTTTTTTGAATCTTGAACCACTCATCATACTTCTCAACGGCTTTTGCGGTGGCCAGAAAAAGACTTCTGTGCATCAAAAAGTGCCGGAAAAAGTATTTCTCCGGATTGTTTGGATTTGGACTAAAGTAGTCTCTCATGATCTTGGCATGACACTCCTCTCTATCACGGTTGAGTTGTATGCGGTCAAACTGCGATCCTCTCCTCGACCACCGAATATCATCATTGAAGTCATGCCAAGAACGGTTTCAAAGTCTTCGTTGTCTTCTTCCTCTTCGGATGACGATGATTCCTCGAAGACCATCTCCCTCAACCTCTTCATCTTCAATTCAAATGGCTCGGTTCAATCCAAATGTCTTGGTTCAAAACGAAACGAAATAAAAAGGCCCAAAAAATTCACCTAGGAAAACCATAGTACACTTGCGATGCGGTGGTGGTGCACCGGCCGGCTGCATCGTATAGGCCAAACCAACGTGCGGCGACGTGTGGGAATGAACTGCAGCGGGGGGAAAGGCGTGAGAGAGACAATGTTTTTTCTCCGAGCAGTAGTGGCCGAGTAAATTTAGGCACCGGAGGGCAGCAGGGGCTCGTCGGCGGGCAGCAGGGGCGCGGCGATTTCGTTGGTGGTTAGCTCCTCGTCGTGGTTCGATCTGAATGTCCTGGGTGGTGGCTGGCACCGGGACACGAAGGCGCGGGAGTTATATACCCACAACCTTTAGTCCCGGTTCCAGCCACGAACCGGGACTAAAGGTCCTTTAGTCCGGGTTGCAACCACCAACTAGGACTAAAGGTCCACCTCCTCCGCGCGGGAGCTGACCCTTTAGTCCCGGTTGGTGGTTGCAACCGGTACTAAAGGCCCAAATTCCGCGCGGGAAGGAACCTTTAGTCCCGGTTGGGGATAGCAACCGGGACTAAAGGTGGCTTTTTCTTTTCTGTTTTGTTTTTCTAAACAGTATTTTCTGTTTTTAGATTTTGAATAACTTCTATAATATTTAGAGTTTTTGAGTGAATCTTTTTGCTTTAGGTCACAAAAGTTATAATCTTTCTGTTAGTGCCAGTAGTTTTCAAATTTGAATAGTTTAAATCTGAATTCTTTGAAATTTGTGTGAATCACTAGTTTGTGAATAACTTTAGTTTAAAAATAGATTTTTGAGCGATTCTTTTTTCCTGCTGTTTAATATTAGTGTGTTTTATCAGTATGTTTAATTTTGGAATTTTTAAGATATTTTAAATAGGTGTTTTTTTGATCAAAAACAGATTCGGTTTAGCTCTTTTAGTTTTATACCTTTTTCCTTTGTTTTAATTACTTTAGTTTCTGTTTTCTTGTTATTCTTTTTCCAAATTATATTATGTTTCTGTTAGTCAACATGAGGAGTTTTAATTTCCACTTATTCTTGTAAAATGCATAAAATTTTGAAAACTAAACCAAATGAGTTGATTCAAATTTCTGTGGATTCATCTTGAAGATTTCCTAATATTGAAAATTCATAATGAAATAAATAATTATTCAAAAATCACGTTTCAAATGCAAAAATGCCATAGCTCTTACAAAGATTCCGGCGTCAGAAGGGGGTAGGAAAGTGAAACTTTTTGCTTGCTTGTGTTAGGGTAACCCCTAGGAACACCCAAAACACATGTATACCCTAACTCTTACAAAGATTCCCTCCGGTTTGTCCGAAGTGGGACTTTCCAGCTATAAGTCCGGAGACTCACTAGAGAGAAAGTGATGACGGTTAAGCTGGTCACATCCCAGAGTGGGATCTTGGGGTATAAGACTTTTTCTTCGCGTATGTCCCTTGCTTATGATTGCGCCCTAACCATGGAGAATCTTTATCATTTAATAGGATGCTTGGGTCAGTGTTCACTTTGAAGGGAGGAATTTCATCAAACTTATTATAATCTTCTGACATGTCTATCTTGTCCTCCACTCCCATGATGTTTCTTTTCCCTAAAAGAACTACGTGGCTGTATAGCTCATCGTATGATGTACTCGCTTCCTTATCTTTTCTTTTTCTCGGTTTGGTAGACATGTCCTTCACATAAAAAACCTGAGCCACATCATTGGCTAGGACGAATGGTTCGTCCGTGTACCCAAGATTGTTGAGATCCACTGTTGTCATTCTGTACTGCGGGTCTACCATTACCCCGCCTCCTGTTAGATTGTCCCATTTGCACCGAAACAAAGGGACCTTAAAAGAACGTCCATAGTCAAGTTCCCATATCTTCTCTATGTAACCATAATATGTGTCCTTTTCCCATTGTTGTATGTTGCATCAAAGCGGACACCACTGTTTTGGTTGGTGATCTTCTGATCTTGGGTGATCGTGTAAAATGTATTCCCATTTATCTCGTACCCATGGAAAGTCAATATAGTCGAAGATGGTGACTTGGCCAAAAAGTACAGCTCATCTTCAACAGTGGTGTTATTCATGTGATGTGTTTGCAACCAACCGCCGAAAGTCGCCATGTGTGTACGTTTAATCCAGGAGTGAGACTGCTCCGGTTTCTTGGAGCATACGAAATCCATGTGTTCCTCGATATACAGAGCCACCAAGGTGGAATTTTGTAGAACTGTGTAGTGTGCTTGAGTGAAAGAATGATCGTCCATACTTATTACTGCTTTCTTTCCTAGCGTGATTTTCCACTCAGTCTCCCCTCATGCAGCGATTAAGGAACACCAATCGACTTAAGGTCAGGAATAAAGTCAACACAAAACTCAATAACCTCCTCTGTTCCATATCCCTTGGAGATGCTTCCTTCTGGCCTAGCACGGTTATGAACATATTTCTTTAAGACTCCCATGAACCTCTCAAAGGGGAACATATTGTGTAGAAATATAGGACCCAGAATGGTAATCTCTTCGACTAGGTGAAATAGGACGTGCGTCATAATATTGAAGAAGGATGGTGGGAACACCAACTCGAAACTGACAAGACATTGGACCAAATCATTCTGTAACCTTGGTAGGATTTCTGGATCGATTACCTTCTGAGAAATTGCATTGAGGAATGCACATAGCTTCACAATGGGTACTCGAACATTTTCCGGTAGAAGCCCCCTCAATGCAACCGGAAGCAATTGCGTCATAATCATGTGGCAGTAATGAGACTTTAGGTTTTGGAATTTTTTCTCTGCCATATTTATCATTCGCGATCCCTTTATATTCGACGAGAAGCCAGACGGGACCTTCATACTGCTTAGGCATTAAAAAAAGATTTCTTTCTCTTCTTTGGTAAGAGCGTAGCTGGCAGGACCTTGATACTGCTTTGGATGCATGCCATCTTTTTCGTTCATACGTTGTTGGTCTTGCCGTGCCTCCGGTTTATCTTTTGTCTTCCCATACACGCTCAAGAAGCCTAGCAGGTTCACGTAAATATTCTTCGTCACGTGCATCACGTCGATTGGAGAGCGGACCTCTAGGACTTTCCAATAGGGTAGCTTCCAAAATATAGATTTCTTCTTCCACATGGGTGCGTGTCCGTTAGCGTCATTCGGAACAGATTGTCCGCCAGGACCCTTTCCAAAGATTACTTTTAAATCCTTGACCATATCAAATATATCAAACCTAGTACGGTGGCCAGGCTTCTTTCGGTGATCTGCCTCGCCTTTGAAATGCTTGCCTTTCTTTCTTAAGAGATGCCTGATCGAAAGAAATCGACGATGTCCCGGGTACACAACCTTCTTACATTTATCCAAATATATACCTTCAGTCTCATCTAAACAGTGCGTGCATGCATTGTATCCCTTGTTTGTCTGTCCTGAAAGGTTACTAAGAGCAGGCCAATCATTGATGGTTAGAAACAGCAACGCTCGTAGGTCAAAGTCCTCCTGTTTGTGCTCATCCCACACACGTACACCTTTTTTATCCCACAACTGTAAAAGTTCTTCAACTAATGGCCTTAGGTACACAACTATGTCGTTGCCGGGTTGCTTAGGGCCTTGGATGAGCACTGGCATCATAATGAACTTCCACTTCATGCACAACCAAGGAGGAAGGTTGTAGATACATAGAGTCACAGGCCAGGTGCTATGACTGCATCTCTGCTCCCCAAAAGGATTCATGCCATCTGTACTTAGAGCAAACCATAAGTTCCTTGCGTCATCTGCAAAGTCTGGGAACTCTCTCTTGATTTTTCTCCACTGCGACCCATCAACGGGTACTCTCAACATCGCGTCTTTCTTACGGTCTTCTTTGTGCCATCGCAACAACTTGGCATGCTCTTTGTTTTGGAACAAACGCTTCAACCGTGGTATTATAGGAGCATACCACATCACCTTGGCAGGAACCCTCTTCCTGGGGCGCTCGCCCTCAACATCACCAGGGTCATCGCGGCTGATATTATAGCGTAATGGACCACATACCGGGCATGCATTCAAATTCTCATACTCCTCACTGCGGTAGAGGATGCAGTCATTAGGGCATGCATGTATCGGGAAGACAACCTTCTTTGCTTCGTACGTACTGGCTAGCAATTCGTTATCCTTTGGAAGCATCTTCTTTATCATTATCAGCAACTTTTCAAATCCCTTGTCAGATACACCATTCTCTGCCTTCCATTGCAGCAATTCCAGTGTGGTATCCAACTTTTTCTTTTCATCTTCGCAATTTGGGTACAACATTTTTTTGTGATCCTCTAACATGCGCTCCAACTTCAACTTCTCCTTTTCACTTTCGCATTCTCTCTGTGCATCAACAATGAACCGGCAAAGATCATCAGCGGGCACATCTGGTGCCTCTTGATCTTCAACTTCCCCCGTTGCAGTATCACCGTATTCAGGGAACATAGGATAGTTGTCATTATCCTCTTCTTCTTCATTGTCTTCAATCATAACCCCTCTTTCTCCGTGCTTTGTCCAACAGTTATAGCCAGACATGAAACCGGACCGAACCAGGTGGCTGTGAAGGATTTTTGAGGTAGAGTAATCCTTATCATTCTTATAGACACTAGTGCAGAAAAGCCTAGCTATGGCGTGGCCAAAATGGCCTTGCTGGCGTAGACACCCTACGCCAGCAATAAGGCGCCATAGTTAAAATGTACTGGTGGCGTTGGAGGCGACGCCAGCAGTATCTTGAACACCTGCTGGCGTTGGATAGATCTGCACTCCGGCACTGTCATATTTAGCTAATAAAAAAATACCAGCTTCACAAAAGATACTAAACATTCCATTCACAAAAGATACCAAACATTTCATTCACAAAAGGAAAGTACCAATTACTTCTGACAATGTATATATATATCGATCTTCACCTATATGATCGACACTACCTATATATCTAGCTAGTTTTTCCTAAGGACTAACTTCATCTCACGAAGCCTATTCCTATTCGTCTGCCCCTCCTTGATGTAATGCGCTTTCTCCGTCTTCAGCTGATGCTTCTGGGCCTTCAGGACTTCTATGTCCTTATTGATCTCAGTTATCTCGCGGTTCAGTGCCGTGACCTGACCTTCGAGACTGAAAATCTTATCGTAGACAATAGCATTGTCATCGATAATTTTGTCCTTCTCCTTCATCAGGGAGTCATCCAACGTCTGTAGGGCCTTGAGGGTGCTCTGACGTGACGCAATCAGCTCGTGACTGAGCACTTCGACATCACCTGAAGACTGCACAACGACAGGCGCCGGCGAAGACGGACCTCCTAAGTATGCCTGCCAAAGGTTTCAAATCATGAACAATTAATTACTGGTTATATATATATATATATATATATATATATATATATATATATATATATATATATATATATATATATATATATATATATATGTTTGCAATGCTAATGCATGTTTTTGTAACCTTAATTACCTGGTTGGTGCTCACGTCGGCTTTATCTTCAGAAAACCCTGACCAATGATCAAAGGACCCTACCCACAGGCTTGAGTCGGCCATGCTATTTGGCTAAAGAATGAAAAGAGTGTTTAATGCATACAATGCATAACTAGTTAGGTTCACAAAAATTAAAGATCTAAAATTTAAGTTAGGTTCACAGAAATTAAACATCTAAAATTTTGTCTAGGAGCCATACATGCATAACTAGTTAAGATGAACAACAACAACAATACAATATAGAAGTTATAAAATGAACTAGATTGAGAAACATAGCAATACAACATGGTAGTTTGAAGATATATGGAACTAGCAAACATTGCAACAGACCAACAAGTAAACAATACAACATAGCGACAACATATAATTAAGGCTGCGTTTGGCACCAATGTATTTTTGAAGTTTTGGGGGAATACCATGGGTTTCTAAAAAAGCCATGGTTTTAAAGACTTTGATTTGTTTGCCATTAACAAATACTTTAGTTTACAAAACCCTAGTATCTCCAAAACTTTATTTAGGTTCACAGAAATTAAACATCTAAAATTTTGTCTAGGAGCCATACATGCATAACTAGTTAAGATGAACAACAACAACAACAATACAATATAGCAGTTATAAACTAAACTAGATGGAGAAACATAGCAATACAACATGGCAGTTTAATTTGAAGATATATGGAACTAGCAAACATTGCAACAGACCAACAAGTAAACAATACAACATAGCGGCAACATATAATTAAGGCTGCGTTTGGCACCAATGTATTTTTGAAGTTTTGGGGGAATACCATGGTTTTCTAAAAAAGCCATGGTTTTAAAGACTTTGATGTGTTTGCCATTAACAAATACTTTAGTTTACAAAACCCTAGCTATCTCTAGGATCCAATAATATATAGGTCAAACTAGAGGAAACTAAGAAAGAAAAGATTGTGCTTGGGGTGAGGTGAATATATACCTCGGGCGCGTGGTCGGCCGGCTGGGCGGCGACGGGATGCGTCGGGCGCGTGGTCGAGCGGGGCGTCAGGCGGGGTGGCGTCGGACGGGGCGGCGACGCGCGGCGTCGGGCGGGGCTATGACGGGCGGCGTCGGGGGCGGCGGCGGGGATCGAGAGGAGGACGAAGGAGTTAGGGGTTCGAGAGAGGGGGGAGTAGGCCGGGCACGAGAGAGGTGGGCATTAGATAGATTAGTGCTGGCGTGGGCCTATTGGGCCTAATTTGCAACGCCGGGGCTAATATGCAACGCCAGCACTAAACGAATAGCTATAGCGTTTCAATTTGGCCAACGACAACACTATTTGGAAATATTAGTGCTGGCGTTTGTAAGAAATGGCGCGCCATGAACAAGAGTTGTGGCTAGCCATTTCTGCACTAGCGAGACACCACATGGACATCACATAAAACCATTCCGCTTGTTTGCCTCAGCCACACGCATAAAATTATGCAGGCCATTAATGAACTCGGGAGAGCGTCGGTCATCGTACATCCATTGACGGCTCATCTTCATTACAACATCGAAGTGACCAAATTAATACAAGTTCATCACATTAAAACCAAAGTAGAGTAGTGACCAAATGTTATTACTGAAAAAATATATACATAAAGTTCATACATACTTCTCATAAAACAACATACAACTATCTAAAGCATTTAAATGCAATAACAAATGCGATCAAAATCGCAATTAGGTAATAATTGATCCAACAACATAATGATACCAAGCCTCTTTATTAATGGCATATTTTCTAATCTTTCTAATCTTCAAGCGCATTGCATCCATTTTGATCTTGTGATCATCGACGACATCGGCAACATACAACTCCAATTTCATCTTCTCTTCTTCAATTCTTTTCAATTTTTGTTTCAAATATTCGTTTTCTTTTTCAACTAAGCTTAACTTCTCGACAAGAGGGTCGGTTGCAATTTGCAGTTCACATACCTCCTAGATAAAAATATCTATGTCAACTTGATGGGCATAATTGTCATAAACACTTAATGGAACAAATAGTTATAAAAGATAATATACCACATCCGAATCATAAACCGGAGGAGGGCCGACAGAGATGGATATCAAAACCATGGCAGTATATATAACAAACAATCATACAAGTAAGAAAATTATACAAGTAACTATCTAAATCATACAAATAAGATTTTTTCTACAAAAAGGATAAGAACAAGAGGCTCGCCAAGGTGGTGCCGGCAACGGGACGACGCGGGCGATCGACGGCGGTGAGGACGGGGACAGGAATGCACTAAGTAAACCACACCTACACATATGCAAACCAAGAAGTTAATTTGAGCTCAAATTACATATAAATCAAATAAACTCCCACATAATTACTCCCAAACTAAAACCCACAAATCACTATACTTATAGAGCATGAAAGGAGTTAAACTAGCAATGAAAGATGAAAGGATGAAGTTGCTAACCTTTTAGAACCCTTGGATAGATGGGTAGCCGCCAATCTTGACAAATCTTGGCAAAAATGGAGGATGAACTCGAGCTTGGGGAAGGAAACAGAGAGCTTGGCAAAAATGAGAGGATGAAGCTTGGACTCGGGCTAGACGAAGCAACTTTATATAGGGAAGACCTTTAGTCCCGGTTGGTGATACCAACCGGGACTAATGGTCTGTCTTTAGTCCCGGTTGGTGATACCAACCGGGACTAAACGGGCTCGCAGGGGCCCCAGCCTGCCGCAACCCCTTTATTCCCGGTTGGTATCACCAACCGAGACTAGAGGTCCAGTTGAACCGGGACTAGTCCTGGCTGTGCCCCCGTCCGCTCCTAGCCGTTGGAACCGGGACTAATGCCCACATTAGTCCTGGGCCCAAACCCGACCGGGACTAGTGCTCCGGACGAAAGGTCTGTTTTTCACTAGTGCCATACAATCATGTACCTAAACGCATGTCCTTTTATTTTCTTATAAGTCCACAACACTCAAAATAAATATATAAAATAATTTAATTCATCCATAAATAAACATGCAAATATCCATAGTACAATAATAGTTCAAATCCTCTATAACACTAAGCTTCCTATCTTTAAAGAGCCCACATTCAATTGAGGTCTACAATTAGAATTGGGTCACCCGATTTTGACCGCGCGAACAATTTCTTAATGCTCTCTAATTCAATTCTTTATACCACACACTATGCTTCCTAATTTTTAAGACCTCTCAATTAATTAATGTATTCAACTTTGAATTGGGTCACCCGATTTTGACTGGGTCAAAAATTTCTCAAACTCTCACATTTAATTATTCTAATCCATCATGTTTTCTAATTTTGAAACTCTTTTATTCAATTAAGGTATTTAATTTGGGATTAGGTTTACGATTTGTACCGAGTCAATGATTTTTCAAATCAATCAGGAACAACCGGCCATCTAAAAATAAATAAGCGTCACCGTTTGATATTGCCGCACCAATATAGTACATGCAGCCGCAGAAATTTCTCCACTTAAATATAGATTGGTTAGCGGATAACACAGAATCACACCACGAAAGGTCCACCAGATCACTGCATTATAAATAAAAATAAAACACACTCCATCATGTCACCCACCCGCCGAACTAAATATTCTACCAGTTTCAAAATATAAGGGGCACTATGTTTTCTAATTTTGAGACTCTTTTAGTCAATTAAGGTATTTAATTTTGGATTAGGTTTACGATTTTGACCGAGTCATCAATTTTTCAAATCAATCAACAACATCCGGCCATCTAAAAAAAAATAGCCACCATTTGATATTGTCGCACAAATTTAGTACATGCAACTGTGAATTTTTTCCACATAAATATAGGTTCGTTAGAGAATAACACATAATCACACTCCGAAAGGTCCACCAAAACACTGCATTATAAATAAAAATAAAACACACTCCATCAACTCACCCATGCGTCGAACTAAATATTCTACCAGTTCTAAAATATAAGGAGCATTAGTTTTTTGAAAAGTCAATTTTTTTTTAACTTTGATCAAGTTCAGAGAAAAAATATTGATATCCGTAGCATTATACAAAAAAGTATGAAAATTCATTTCATGATGAATTTAATCACACCGATTTGTTAAGACACCCAACAACACCAACAACGTATATGTTATATTTTGAAAGAATATTTTTTTTAAGAAGCCCAACCACACCAACCCTTCAAGTATAAATATTACATCCGACATAACAGATTGTTCTTCAAGTTTTTCGAATTCATCGATTCAAATTCAACAATAAGCAAAGGCAGAATCTGCACATGCCATCCCACACATTGTGCCCCTTGATATGAATGTAAATGACATGCGCTACGTGACGGGAACCCTTAAGTGCGGCAAGGACGGCCACGTGCCAGTTCTTTTTGCCGACACACAGGTGTAAGCCGAGAGCATTTCTTCGAGTATACCAGGAATTTTGCATATGCCAAGAGTGTTTTTAAATGTACTCAGCGTACAGGTGCCTAAGCTGTGTTTTATTCACGCACTCGGCTTACAGCCGTATACATCGAGCGCCTGATAAACTGCACATGGTTTATTGAAAAAGGCTAGGCAACTTTTGATTTTCTTGTAGTGTCTAGACTATAGCAATTTTATTTTTATTTTCCTAAATATATATATATATATATATATATATATATATATATATATATATATATATATATATATATATATATATATATATATATATATATATATATATATATATTTAACGAGTTTTTCTTAAGAAAAAAGGAGTCAAACTGTGCGTTAATGTTTATCTTAAGTTTCTTCTGAGCTGCCTCAGTATCAATGCTCCATCCTTTCAACGCTTTCATTAACCTTGCTGTTTGTTGTAGGCCGCCGAAGAGTTTTTTTTTGGGTTGGTTCGACAAAAGTCAGAGGCCAAACTGATCCCCATGTGATATAGGCAGTTGTTGAAGTTTTCTTTAAATTATTTATTAAAAGAGTCCACCTTGCATTTTCATGCAACCGACTCACCATGTGCTGGAAGCATATGTAGTCGATGAGCAAATCAAGAATTTGATTCTGCAACCACCCGGTTTATAACGAGCTGGGAGGTCAAAAACCATATGCGGATGCAAGAGGCAAAAGACTGCCCGCTGCCATGCATGTTTACGAATGAACGTCCTGACCTGTCAAAGTTATCAGGAACATCCCTATCACAATTATCACGGAAGTTAAGCTCGTATTTTAATCTCAATTATATTGGTGCTAACAATATCAAAGCTATCCTAATGTACAATCATAGACTATAACATGCTTATACCTAATCAAGACAGTACAAATGTACAAGTGGTTTGGTTCACAGCAAACCAGCAGACAAGAAAAGGACGATTTCAGAGGATACTACAATTAGACTCTCCAGCAGCCTCCATGTTCCATAACAGCTACTAGATCACTGCATGCTGATCAATTATCGCCCCAATGTGGTCGACGTCGAGCGATCATCTGATGAGATTAGCTAGGTATCTGCGTATAAATAGCCCTACCTTATTAACAACATCTCATCGCCTATCATCGATCGGCTCCTATCTAGCCCGCCCATCACTCCTGATAGTACGCAAAGGCTTGAGGAGACAATGGCTGCCGCCTGGCTTAAGCTCTCTGTTGCGCTGACATGTGCGTTGCTCTTGTCGTCGTCGGGGTGCCATGGCCTGCAGGTGGGCTACTACAAGAAGACGTGCCCCCGAGTGGAGGCAATCGTGAGGGACGAGGTGAAGAGGTTCGTCTACAAGAACGCCGGCATCGGCGCCGGCCTCATCCGCATGTTCTTCCACGACTGCTTCGTGCAGGGCTGCGACGCCTCCGTCCTCCTCGACCCGACGCCGGCCAACCCGCAGCCGGAGAAGCTCAGCCCTCCCAACTTCCCCAGCCTCCGCGGCTTCGAGGTCATCGACGCCGCCAAGGATGCCGTCGAGAAGGCGTGCCCCGGTGTCGTCTCCTGCGCGGACATTGTCGCCTTCGCCAGCCGTGACGCCGCCTACTTCCTCACCAGGATGACGATGAAGATCAACATGCCGGCGGGCCGCCTCGACGGACGCGTCTCCAACTCCACGGAGGCCCTGGACAACCTGCCGCCTCCGTTCTTTAACCTCGACCAGCTCATCGCCAGCTTCGCCGCCAAGGGCCTCACCGCAGAGGACATGGTCGTGCTCTCCGGCGCCCACACCATCGGCGTGTCCCATTGCTCGTCTTTCGTCTCCGATCGCCTCGCCGTCCCCTCCGACATAAACACCGGCTTTGCCAACGTGCTGAGGAGGCAATGCCCCGCCAGCCCAGGCCCGGCCAACGACCCCACGGTGAACCAGGACGTGGTGACCCCCAACGCGCTCGACAACCAGTACTACAAGAACGTCCTGGCGCACAAGGTGCTCTTCACGTCGGATGCTGCCCTTCTTGCCACGCCGGCGACGACCCAGATGGTGCGTGACAGTGCCAACATTCCCGGGCAGTGGGAGGCCAAGTTTAACAAGGCCATGGTCAAGATGGGAGCCATCGAAGTGAAGACCGGTAACCAGGGAGAGATCAGGACGAACTGCAGGGTCGTCAACCACTAAACGAATCTTCATGCCGTCTCATTACATTTGTTTGTGCACTTTAGTTTTTGCACTGGTGGGGTCATCTATCCGTGACTTCCGTTGGATTTCTTGCATGTAATTTGTTTGTTGATTTTTTTTTGGTGAATCAAAGAGGTTTATACACAAACCAGAAAAGAACATACAGACACAGAAACAGCAGCTGCTATCAGGTTTGTTATTAACTGATGATGCGGTAGTAAGGAAACATGAATTACATATGCAAATTGAAAAATTATTAGAGCAGGAGGAACTCTAGTGGATGCAATGAGGGAGAGTTGATTGGCTTACTCGTGGCGACAAAAACTCGGATTCTTTCATAGGGCAGTAAACCGGGCGGTGGAGGAGAAACTTTATAAAGCGTCCGCGAAGAGAGAATGGTACGTGCATTGATGATCATGAGGGGATACGGTCCCATGCAGCAGCCTAATTTTCTCCTTTGTTCACCTCCGGTCCGATCATCAGGAGAAGATTTCGCCGAGTTTACTATGGGCTCTGCCAAGTTTATTTGAGACTCGGCAAAAGGGCGATTCTAGTAGTGTGTGCAGGTATCGGATATGAATGTATTGAAAAGGTAAAGCCCCCGAGTGAGTGACAGAGTTGAATAAGCCTTATACACGAGAGGAGGTGAAGAAAGCCATGTTTGACATCGGCGATCTTAAGGCCCCCAACCTATAGATGGCTTACATGCTATTTTTAATAAGAGGTTTTGGCATATAATTGGAGAGGACTTGATAGATGAAGTGTTGCTTGTTGTTAACTCTGTCGGGCCCCTGGGACTAGGGGTACCCAGGCCCGTCTGCCTGAGGGCCAAGACATGACGCACGACACGGGCCCAGTACGGCCCGTCGCTAGGCTTCGCGGAGGAGGCCTTTGCGAGGGCCCCTGCCTCGTGAGGCTTTTAGCCAGAGGCGCCCCCCACCAGCCTCATGAGGACGCCCTCGCGAGGTCGCCTCCCAGGGCTGCACCACGGGGGCTTCGCGGGGCGTATAGGTCGAAGATGGCTTAACAGGGCCACGCTGCCCTGCGCCCTCGCGTGGGTGACGCGCGCTACGCCAAGCGGCGCCTGGAACCGTGCCAGCGGGCTCGGATGGGTAGGCTTTCTCCTTTGGTGCTAAGGGAGCTGGGCCAGCACGCCGGTTCCCAAAGCAACCCCCAAAGGTTTCCCGTTTGGTGTAAGAAGGACGAGGCTGGGGCTCGCCAGGACGGAGGTCGTCCCCGGGCCCACCGGCGCATCACGAAGGGAGTCTTTTGCAGGCGAAGACCACTTTTGTCAGGATAGGCTGCAGTCTTGTCCCCCTTCAAACTGACGCCTATGGCAACCCTTCCCGCTTGATATTTTCGGGGGAAGAGGACCAAAGCTAGGATAAAAGGAACGAGGCAGCTACCATAGAATGGGGGACCCCCGCTGTATTCACTCTCACCCCTAAGAAATCCAGCCAAGCAGGAGTGGGGACCCCCGCACCACCGTGTTCTTTATTCTTCCCCCAAGCTCAAGCACGCCGGAGCATCGCCGTAGGTTAGCAAGAGAGAGCAGGGTTGGAGAGCCAGCGCACCCCCAGAGTTGAACCTTTCTTGGGTGCCCGGAGCCCCGATTCCGACAAACTCTAGGAAGATCCTCGAAGGATGGAACAACACCACTATTGTTCTCATCCCGAAGGTTGAAAATCCAGAAGTTATAAATTCCGGCCAATTAGCTTATGCAACATGGTATATAAGGTGATATCATAACTCCTTGCTAATTGGTTGAAATATATTTTATCTCAGATCATCTCCCCAAATTGAACTGCCTTCTTCCCGGGATGTCTTATTATGGATAATTTGCTGGTGGCCTTTGAGTCATATTATGCGATTAAGAAGAAAACTACCGGAAAATATGGTACTTGTACGGTGAAGCATGATATGCACAAGGCCAAAGATAGGGTGCAGTGGACCTTCTTGGAGGCAATTTTGTTACGTTTGGGGTTCATGGAAAATTGGGCGGTCCTCGTTAGGAATGTGTTAAATCAATGAAATAGGTACGAGTGAATTATGAGCTACCAGATTATTTTGTTCCTTCAAGGGGACATAGACAGGGTGATCCTCTATCACCGTACTTGTTCTTGCTATGTGCTGAGGATCTGTCAAGCCCGATTATGCCGATTTATAAAGAATGCTCTTTTTGACCTAGTAATTTTATTTCCATAGTCTATAGTCATTGGCCTCGGTAAAACAATGTGACGGAAGATTTGCTGACTAGGAATTCGGAGGTTTCTTGAACCATTCTTTGGAATTTCCTAGTGGATATGTTAACGAACGATGTATCACTCTTTTCACATGAAATATAAACCGCCATGATGGCATTCTCTAAAAAAAAGTTTATCTTAAGTTTCTTCTGAATTACCTTAATATTAAAGCTCCATCATTTTAAGGTTTTGATTAACTTTACGTCATATGTAACCGAACCCCTAAAAGACTTTAACTCCTCAAAAGAAAGAGGTCTACAACAATTATTTTAATTTTCAACGAGTTTTTTTCTCAAAGGAAAAGCAGTCAAAACTACGCGGTAAGGTTTATATTAAATTTGTTCTAAACTAACCCAAAATCAATGCTCCATCCTATCAAGTCTTTCACTAAATTTCGAATGTCTTTGGCCAAATCCCTAAACGACTTTAAATCCCCAAAGGACTCTTTTTAGTATGTAGTTTTGTTTAGTTTATTTTGATGCTTTAACTAGTTTCAAGTCGATGTAATGTCAATGTTGTAGGTCACCTCTTTTATATATTGAGTATCTAGTTTAGTTTAGTTTATTTTTATGCTTTAATTTGTTTGAAGTCGATGTGATGTCAATATTGTAGGTAATAGATTTTTTAATTATGTTCTATATGATGTTAATGTAATACTCTCATTTAATTATGCAGTGTGGTTGTTTAAGTTTGTGTGCAAATAATTATTTATGATGTTAAGTTTTAGGTTTCCAATAGCTCTACATTTGTTTAACCCCTCCAAATTTGAGAAGCTATGGTTTGAAGAAGATATGAAGTTATACAATTTAGGCCAACTCTAACCGATCCCCTACAAAATAGAGGAGGCTCCGACCGAGCAAACCTTTGTGGATTATATTTACTCCACTAACTTTTGGCCGGACCTAGCCGATTCCCTAAATATAATGGAGTATTTTTTTCTAACTTATGCAATTCTAGTATGCATTGCAACTACATATTAGCACCTATATATAAATTAAACATAAAGATGAATGTCCAAGGAAATCACGAATATAGTTTACTAACATAATTCAAAGTTTATAAAGAAAATTATTCAAATTTAAACACACCCAATAGTCCAAATGTAGCAAATAACATGAGAAAGAGCAACTAGGAAGCGCTATGAAGTACTGGCCAATGATGCTGAATAAGATCACCTTGGAGCTGAGTATAAACTTATCGGTTCTCGATCCTGCGATGGTCTTGAAGGAATGCCTGGATCCTATATTTGGATCATACTCTGGCCCAACCAGAGTCACGTTTATGATGTACCGAAAGTTTTCAGTATATCCCTCTCGTCTTCAAGGATCGTGTTATGCAATATGATGCAACAAGTCATGATCTTCCATAGAACCTTGGAGCTCCAGTACTCGGCAGGTCCACGAACAATTGCGAAGCGCTTTCGAAGCACACCGAAGGGTCTCTCCACATCTTTCCTAGCCGCTTCTTGACATTGGGCAAAGTGAATATTTTTGCTACCTTTTGGATGCAAAATTGTTTTGACTAATGTGGCCCATGGTGGATAGATGACATCCGCAAGGTAGTAACCCATCGAGTAGTTGTGTCCATTGATCAAGTAGTAGCCAAGAAAACAGTGGTGATCTCGACAACACATTCAAGAGTGCCAGGCAAATCAAAGAATGAATGCCATATCCAATTATTATTTATTGCAACTGCCTCAAGAATGATCGTTGGATTGTTGCAGTGGCCTTTGTACCAACCCTTCCATCCCGCAGGACAATTCTTCCATGTCCGGTGCATACAGTCAAGTGATCCAAGCATTCCTGGCCATCCTCTTGCTTCACTCTCAATTATCAGCCTCTTGGTGTCTTCCTCATTTGGGTGTCCTCAAGTACTCCGGTCCAAAAACATCGATCACTGCTTTAGTGAACCTTCGAACGGCCTCAAAGACTGTGTCTTCACCAATGCGGTCGTCAATTGCATCGTCCGAACACCCATATGCCAAGACTCGAACAACCGCAATGCACTTCATCAAAGGGCTTGCACTTATCTCTTCGCATGCATTTCTTTGAATCTTGAACCACTCATCATACTTCTCAACGGCTTTTGCGGTGGCCAGAAAAAGACTTGTCTGCATTGAAAAGCACCGGCAAAAGTACTTCTCCGGATTGTTTGGATTTGGACTAAAGTAGTCTCTCATGATCTTGGCATGAAACTCCTCTCTATCACGGTTGAGTTGTATGCAGTCAAACTGTGATCCTCCCCTCGACCACCGAATATCTTCATTGAAGTCATGCCAAGAACGGTTTCAAAGTCTTCATCGTCTTCTTCCTCTTCGGATGATGATGATTCCTCGAAGACCATCTCCCTCAACCTCTTCATCTTCAATTCAAATGGCTCGGTTCAATCCAAATGGCTTGGTTCAAAACGAAACGAAAGAAAAAGGTCCAAAAAATTCACCTAGGAAAACCATAGTACACTTGCGATGCGGTGGTGGTGCACCGGCCGGCTGCGTCGTTTAGGCCAAACCAACGGGCGGCGACGTGTGGGAATGAACTGCAGCGGTGCGCAAGCTAGGTCAGATGCGGCGGCCACAAAGAGGAAGAAGATTCAAAGCAATCCAACAAATCGGCTATGGCGACGGCGGCGGCGTTTCGCCTTGATTCTGGCGACGGCGACGGGCGACGAACGACCTCGGAGTCGGGCAGAAGGGCGGGGAGGGACAAGGAAGGCAACAAGGTAGCAGCAGGGCCAGCGGGTTGTTGCCGGGAGGTGCGTCAACGAGGAGGTAGTGGCAAGGGGAAAGGCGCGAGAGAGACAATGTTTTTTCTCCGAGCAGTAGTGGCCGAGTAAATTTAGGCACCGGATAGGAGGTGGAGGAAAAATTATCCTGCTTTATTCGGTTTAGAGGATCGGCTAAGTGCCGGTTAGAAGAATAAAAACGAAAATTTACTTCTCTACCGCCGGATAGGGGATCGGTTAAAGTTGGCCTTAGGGGTTCAATTAGAGATGCCACTATGATCTCATGGTTCCAAGCATCCACTGTTGTAGCCCGCGCCTGAGTTGGTTTTACAAAAGTCAGCGGCCAAACTGGTCTCCACATGATAAGTGATATAGGCAGTTGTTGAAGTTATCTTTATTTAAAGTCCACCTTGCATTTCCATGCAACTGACTCATCATGTGCTGGAAGCATACTCTATGAGCAAAACAAGAATTTGATTCGGCAACCACTGCCATGCATGTATTTTAATCCCACCAACATTCCCATCACAATTATCAAGGAAGTTAATCTCGTATTTTAATCCCAATTATATTGGTGCTAACAATATCAAAATTATCCTAATGTACAATCATAGAATACAACATGCTTATACCTCATCAAGACAGTACAAATGTACAATTGGTTTGGTTCACAACAAACCAGACAAGAAAAGGACGATTTCAGTGCACAAACAAATCAAAGAGAACAGTACAATTGAACTCCAGCAGCCTCATTCTGGCGGCGGCAATGGTTCATTCAGTGAGCTTGAAATCTTGATGTAATTTTTATTATGTTTGAGATGCTTTGTACTTCCAGTGAACTTTGATAATAGATCTGAATCGTTTAAAAAAAACCACCGATTTGAACTAGTGCATAATATTCTCATAAAACTTGTGCTTAGGAATGGCACCGTCCACCTTGCGTTTTTCATGCAACCGACTCATCGTGTACTGGAAGAGTAATGCTAGACCCACTAAAACTTATGTAAGGTTTTTACGTAAAAGCTGATGTGGGGCCATTAATTGGATTACGATTAGTGGTTAGGGCCCATCTTGGTTGAAGGGGGGGAGGGGGGGAGGCTAGTAACTTCAGGTAGGATCCTTTCTTAGGTCTAGGATTATCGTGTGCTGGAAGCATGCTCATAGAGCAAATCAAGAATTTGACTTGGCAACCACCCGGTTTATAAAGAGGTGGAAGCCAATTACCATATGCGCCATGCAAGAGTCAAAAGATTCGACTGTCTGTGAATGAATGTCGTGATCTGTCAGGCGTAAGGTAGCCACACGGAACACCAACATTCCCATGCATGACTTTTGCTCGTATTTCAATCATAATTATATTGGTGCTAACAATACCCAACTGACATATATATTGGTCAAAGTTGTCCTAATGTAGGATCATACATTAACACATCGCTGGCTACAACATGCTTATACCTCATAACGAAAGCACAATTGTGTTGGCTCACAACAAACCAGACAAGAAGAGGACGAATTCAGTGAACGAACAAAAAGGACATTATAATTGAACTCCAGCATGTTCCATCACCGCTAGATCACTGCATGCTGATCAATTATCACCTCAATGTCGTCGAGTATTAATCTGATGAGATTAGCTAGTTATCTGCGTATAAATAGCCCTACCTTACGAACAACATCTCATCGCCTTCTCATCGGTCAATCACACACTCTCCATATCGATAGTACACAAAGGCTGATAACCTAGTTAAGAGCTTGAGGAGACAATGGCTGCCGCCTGGCTTAAGCTCTCTGTTGCGCTGACATTCGCATTGATCTTGTCGTCGTCGGCGTGCCATGGCCTGCAGGTGGGCTTCTACAAGAACACGTGCCCCGGCGTGGAGGCCATCGGATGCAGATTTTTTGAGCACCTGCGCCCCGGCCCTTCTATCTTGGCTTTCCATTGTCGCTTTAAGATCTGTGCGACACAACTAACTTTCTACGTGAAATTTTCTCTTTTTTGCTTCTCTCGTATAGAACATGTCTTGAAGTTCAAACACTTACAGCGCGGCAAAGCTTTCTAACTAGAATCTAGGACAAATCTTTCAGAATTTTTGATCCAACATAAATACTAAAAATAAGATTTTTTAATCAAACAAAACTTATTTTGTATATTTTATCAGTGCAAAAATGGAACCATGGCTTGACGACGATCACTGGAGACAAGACAGGACAAGGAGAGAGGGGACACAGAGGATTTGGTGGCGCACAAACACCTGCCGCATGAACGGCGTTTCCATTTTTTTTCTCCCCGAGCACGAACTCGATCACCCTCTGCTGTTACAACGGTCACCGCATGGTTTTATACCCCGAGCCAGACCCTGGGCACGCACCCATGCCTCCACTCGATGATCGTGCCCACGCTCTGCCTGCTCTGGCCGTGCCCGCGACGCGCTCGGACGCGCGCGACTTGCGGCGAGCTCTAACCGAACGCCCACGATCTTACCGTGCGACTCGCCAACAACCTAGGCCTACACACGCGCGCACGGTATACACGTACACACGGACAAGCCCGTGCACCATACGTCTGCACTCACACACACATGCCACGCCCCGATGCAGCCCGGACCGCACCCGATGCGTCCGGCGCGCGCACGCAGTGTGCACTAGATGAGCCTGCCGTGGCTTATTATGCCAACATTCACCACCTAAGCCACGGCCTAGAGGAGTGCTGGCCCCTCGACGTCGACGTCCGCCAGGAGAGCCCGCTCCGCCGCCACCGCTTTCCGCGGCCTCGTGCACTTGCGCTTGAAGTGTTGTAGCAGCGACCACGCCTCTTCCCTCCACCGCCCTATGTAGTGTTGCCAGCGTCGTCGTCGACATGGTCGAAGCCGCCTCCGTGCTGCCGCCACCGAGCCGCTCGCCTACCCGCTCGCCGCCGCGGTGAGAATGAGCTGCTCGCCCGCCCGCTCGCCGCCGTCCTGCATGCGTCGCCGCGTCCGCTCCTCAAAGGCTTTCAGACGCCCGAGGGCCTCGTCAAAAGGCATCTCCTCGACATCACAGAACTGCTCGATGCCGGACACCGCGGCGTACAGCCGGTCCGGCACGGTGTCGAGCAGCTTCTTGACCATGGCTGTGTCATCGAGTGTCGTCCCGAGCACCGCGAACCTCGCTGCCATGCTGTTGACCTTGTCGTTGTACACGTCAAGCTCGTCGCCGTCCTCCATTCGCATGCGATTGAACACGCCTCGCAGCGTCGCCAGCCGCGCAGCCTTCAGCCGAATCGACGCCGACGAAACGCACTTTGAGGGAGTCCCATACCTCCTTCGCCGTGGGCTTCATCGCCACCCGCATCAACACCTCCTCCGACAGCGCGCCTAACAGCATCACCCACGCCGTCTTGCTCTTGCCGGCGTCGATCACCGCGCCCTCCGCCGGCACAACCACGCACCACAGACCCTGGGCATCAAGGATAGCCTCCACCTTGATCGCCCAGGAGGTGTAGTTCGTCGTCGTCAGCGGTGGGACCTGCAAGGACATCACGCCACCACCGCCGCCATACGGAACCAGTGCCATGGCTGCCGGTGATCACCACCACAACCTCGCTCTGATACCAATTATCAGTGCAAAAATGGAACCATGGCTTGACGATGATCACTGGAGACAAGACAGGACAAGGAGAGAGGGGACACAGAGGATTTGGTGGCGCACAAACACCTGCCGCATGAACGGCGTTTCCATTTTTTTTCTCCCCGAGCACGAACTCGATCACCCTCTGCAGTTACAACAGTCAACGCACGGTTTTATACCCCGAGCCAGAGCCCTGGGCACGCACCCATGCCTCCACTCGATGATCGTGCCCACGCTCTGCCTGCTCTGGCCGTGCCCGCGACGCGCTCGGACGCGCGTGACTTGCGCCGAGCTCTAACCGAACGCCCACGATCTTACCGTGCGGCTTGCCAACAACCTAGGCTTACACACGCGCGCACGGTGTGCACGTACACACGGACAAGCCCGTGCACCACACGCCTGCACTCACACACACATGCCACGCCCCCGATGCAGCCCGGACCGCACCCGATGCGTCCGGCGCGCGCACGTAGTGTGCGCGCGCACGCAGTGTGCACTAGATGAGCCTGCCGTGGCTTATTATGCGAACATATTTATGTTGTACCAAAAAATCTAAAAGTTTTATCCTAGATTCTAGTTAGAAAGCTTTGTTGTTCTGCAAAGGTTTGGACTTCAAGACATGTTCTATGCCAGAGAAACAAAAAAGAAAAATGTACTTGCACGAATCGCGATGCAAGGAATGGATGGGCAGGATAGAAGGGCCCCGGTGCAGGCGCTCTAAAACATGTTTTCAGAGGCCATCATGAGGGACGAGGTGAAGCGCTTCGTCTACAAGAACGCCGGCATCGGCGCCGGCCTCATCCACATGTTCTTCCACGACTGTTTTGTGCAGGGTTGCGACGGCTCCATCCTCCTTGACCCGACGCCTGTCAACCCGCAGCCGGAGAAGCTTAGCCCTCCCAACTTCCCCAGCCTCCGTGGCTTCGAGGTCATCGACGCCGCCAAGGACGCCTTCGAGAAGGCGTGCCCCGGCATCGTCTCCTACGCGGACATTGTCGCCTTTGCCGGCCGTGACGCCGCCTACTTCCTCACCAGGATGACGATGAAGATCGACATGCCGGCGGGCCGCCTCGACGGACGCCTCTCCAACTCCACGGAGGCCCTGGACAACCTGCCGCCCCCGTTCTCCAACCTGGACCAGCTCATCGCCAGCTTTTCGCTGCCAAGGGGCTCACCGCGGAGGACATGGTCGTGCTCTCCGGCGCCCACACCATCGGCGTGTCCCATTGCTTGCCCTTCGTCTCCGATCGCCTCGCCGTCCCCTCCGAAATCAACACCGGCATTGCCAACGTGCTGACGAGGCAATGCCCCGCCAGCCCAGGCCCGGCCAACGACCCGACGGTGAACCAGGACGTGGTGACCCCCAACGCGCTCGATAACCAGTACTACAAGAACGTCCTGGCGCACAAGGTGCTCTTCACGTCGGATGCCGCCCTTCTTGCCACGCCGACGACGACCCAGATGGTGCGTGACAGTGCCAACATTCCCGGGCAGTGGGAGGCCAAGTTTAACAAGGCCATGGTCAAGATGGGAGGCATCGAAGTGAAGACCGGTAACCAGGGAGAGATCAGGAGGAACTAAACGAATCATCATGCCGTCTCATTACATTTGTTGTGCACTTTAGTTTTTGCACTGGTGGGGTCATCTATTTGTGACTTCCCTTGGATTTCTTGCATGTAATTTGTTTGTTGATTTTTTTTCTTTTTTTGGTGAATCAAAGAGGTTTATACACAAACCAGAAAGGAACATAACATGAATTACATATGCAAATTGAAAAAATATTAGAGCAGGAGGAACTCTACTAGATGCAATGAGGGAGAGCTGATTGGCTTACTCGTGCCGACAAAAACTCGGATTTCATTCATAGGGAAGTAAACGGGCGGTGGAGGAAAAACTTATAAAGCGTCCGCGAAGAGAGAATGCTACATGGATTGATGCTCATGAGGGGATACTGTCCCACGCAGCAGCCTAATTTTCTCCTTTGTTCACCTCCGGTCCGATCATCATGAGAAGATTTCGCCGAGTTTACTATGGGCTCTGCCGAGTTTATTTGAGACTCGGCAAAAGGGCGATTCAAGTAGTGTGTGCAGGTACCGGATATGAATGTATTGAAAAGGTAAAGCCCCCGAGCGAACAGAGTTGAATAAGCCTTATACACGAGAGGAGGTGAAGAAATCCATGTTTGACATCGGCGATCTTAAGGCCCCCGACCTAGATGGCTTACATGCTATTTTTAATAAGAGGTTTTGGCATACAATTGGAGAGGACTTGATAGATGAAGTGTTGCTTGCTGTTAACTCTAGGAAGATCCCCGAAGGGTGGAACAACACCACTATTGTTCTCATCCCGAAGGTTGAAAATCCATAAGTTATAAATTCCGTCCAATTAGTTTATGCAACATGGTATATAAGGTGATATCATAACTCCTTGATAATTGGTTGAAATATATTTTATCTGAGATCATCTCCCCAAATCAAACTACCTTCTTCCCGGGATGTCTTATTATGGATATTTTTCTGGTGGCTTTTGAGTCATATTAAGCGATTAAGAATAAAATCACCGGAAAATATGGTACTTGTACGGTGAAGCTTGATATGCACAAGGCCAACGATAGGGTGCAGTGGACCTTCTTGGAGGCAATTTTGTTACATTTGGTGTTCATGGAAAATTGGGTGGCCCACGTCATGGAATGTGTTAAATCGATGAAATAGGTACGAGTGAATTATGAGCTACCTGATTATTTTGTTCCTTCAAGGGGACTCAGACAGGGTGATCCCCTATCACCGTAGTTGTTCTTGCTCTGTGCTGAGGATCTGTCAATCCCGATTATGCCAATTTACAAAGAATGCTCTTTTTGAACTAGTAATTTTATTTCCATAGTCTATAGTCATTGGCCTCGGTAAAACAATGTGACGGAAGATTTTCTGACTAGGAATTCGGAGGTTTCTCGAACCATTATTTGGAAATTAGAGCCCCTGGATTTTCTAGTGGATATGTTAATGAACGATGTATCACTCTTTTCACATGAAATATAAACCGTCATGATGGCATTCCCTAAAAAAAGGTTTATCTTAAGTTTCTTCTGAATTGCCTAATATCAAAGCTCCATCATTTTAAGGTTTTGATTAACTTTAGGTCATATGTAACCGAGCGCCTAAAAGACTTTAACTCCTCCAAAGAATTAGGACTACAACAATTTTTTTAATTTCAACGAGTTTTTTTTCTCTCAAAGGAAAAGCAAGCAAAACTCTGTGGTAAAGTTTCTATTAAATTTGTTCTGAACTAACCCAAAATCAATGCTCCATCCTATCTAGGCTTTCGATAAATTTTGGATGTCTCTGGCCAAATCCCTAAACGACTTTAAATCCCCAAAGGACTCTTTTTAGTATGAATTTTTGTTTAGTTTATCTCGATGCTTTAACTAGTTTCAAGTCGATGTAGTGTCAATGTTGTAGTTCACCTCTTTTATATATTGAGTATCTAGTTTTGTTTAGTTTATTTCGATGCTTTAACTTGTTTGAAGTCGATGTAATGTCAATGTTGTAGGTAATGGATTTTTTTATTATTTTATGTATGATGTTAATGTGATACTCTCGTTTAATTATGCAGTGTGGTAGTTTAAGTTTGTGTGCAAAAAAGTATTTAGGAAGTTAAGTTTTAGGTTTCCAATAGATCTACATTTGTTTACGCCCTCCAAATTTGAGAAACTATGGTTTGAGGAAGATATGAAGTTATACAATTTAGGCCAACTCTAACCGATACCCTACAAAATAGAGGAGGATATTTACACCACTAACTTTTGGCCGGACCTAGCCGATTTCCTAAATATAATGAAGTATTTTTTTTTCTAACTTATGCAATTCTAGTATACATTGCAACTACATATTAGCACATATATAGAAATTAAACATAAAGATGAATGTTCAAGCAAATCACGAATATAGTTTACTAACATAATTCAAAGTTTACAAAGCAAATTATTCAAATTTAAACACACCTAATAGTCCAAATGTAGCAATTAAAATGAGAAAGAACAACTAGGAAGCGCTATGAAGTAATGGCCAGTGATGCTGAATAAGATCATCTTGGAGCTGAGTATGAACTTATCGGTTCTCAATCCTTGGATGCTCTTGAAGGAATGTCTGGATCCTATATTTGGATCATACTCTGGCTCAACCAGAGTCCCGTTGAAGATGTACCGAAAGTTGTCAGGTATATCCCTCTTGTTTTCAATGATCGTGTTATGCAATATGATGCAACAAATCACGATCTTCTATAGAACCTTGGAGCTCCAGTACTCGCCAGGTCCACGAACAATTGCGAAGCACTTCCAAAGCACACCGAAGGCTCTCTCCACATGTTTCCTAGCCGCTTCTTGACATTGGGCAAAGTGAATATTTTTGCTACCTTTTGGATGCGGAATTGTTTTGACTAATGTGGCCTATGGTGGATAGATGACATCCGCAAGGTAGTAACCCATCGAGTAGTTGTGTCCATTGATCGAGTAGTTGCAAACAGGAGCATCTCATGTAATAAGCCTCGAAAACAGCGGTGATCTCGACAACACATTCAAGAGTTCCAGGCAAACCAAAGAATGAATGCCATATCCAAAGATTATTTATTGCAACTGCCTCAAGAATGATCGTTGGATTGTTGCAGTGGCCTTTGTACCAACCCTTCCACCTCGTAGAATAATTCTTCCATGTCCGGTGCATACTGTCAAGTGATCCAAGCATTCCTGGCCATCCTCTTGCTTCACTCTCTATCATCAGCCTGTGGGTGTCTTCCTCATTTTGGTGCCCTCAAGTACTACGGTACAAAAACATCGATCACTGCTTTAGTGAACCTTCGAACGGCCTCCAAGATTGTGTCTTCACCAATGCGTACATAGTCGTCAATTGCATCGTCCGAACACCCATATGCCAAGACTCGAACAACCGCAATGCACTTCATCAAAGGGATTGCACTTATCTCTTCGCATGCATTTCTTTGAAGCTTGAACCAGTCATCATACTTCTCAACGGCTTTTGCGATGGCCAGAAAAAGACTTGTGTGCATCGAAAAGCGCCAGCAAAAGTACTTCTCCGGATTGTTTGGATTTGGACCAAAGTAGTCTCTCATAATCTTGGCATGACACTCCTCTCTATCACGGTTGAGTTGTATGCGGTGAAACTGCGATCCTCTCCTCGACCACCGAATATCATCATTGAAGTCATGCCAAGAACGGTTTCAAAGTCTTCATCGTCTTCTTCCTCTTCGGATGACGATGATTCCTTGAAGACCATCTCCCTAAACCTCTTCATCTTCAATTCAAATGGCTCGGTTCAATCCAAATGGCTTGGTTCAAAACGAAACGAAAGAAAAAGGTTCAAAAAATTCACCTAGGAAAACTTTTGTACACTTGTGATGCGGTGGTGGCGCACCGGCCGACGGTGTCGTTTAGACCAAACCAACGGGCGGCGAGCGTGGGAATGACCTGCAGCGATGCGCAAGCAAGGTCGGGTGCGGCGGCCGCCAAACAGGAAGAAGATTTGAAGCAATCCGACGAATCGGCTATGGCGACGACGGTGGCGTTTCACCTTGATTCCGGCGACGAACGGCCTCAAAATCAGGCAGAAGGGTGGCGAGGGCCAAGGAAGGCAACAAGGTAGCGGTGGGTCCAGCGTACTTTCGTCGGGAGGTGCGTCGGCGAAGAGGCAGTGGCGGGGGGAAAGGCGCGAGAGAGGAGTTTTTTCTTCGAGCAGTAGCGGCCGAGTAAATTTACGCGCCGGATTGGAGGTGGAGGAAAAATTATCCTCCTTATTTGGTTTAGAGGATCGGGTAGGTGCTGGTTAGAGAAGTAAAACCTAAATTTTACTTCTCTAATGCTGAATATAGGATCGGTTATATCAAGAATAAGCAATGGAGAATAAATGCCACTAGGATAAGAAAGATGACCTTCCCAAATATGATCCGGCAAAATCTCCAACACCGAAAACACAAAAATGATGCATACGAAATCCGTTTTCGATGAACTTGAGCTTATCACAATGAAGACCAGAAGCTCCAAAACTCACAAAGAGAAACGCCAAACAAGAACCAAGAAAGATGATGATGACAAGAATGCAATGGTTTGAGCTCTCTACGAACGATACGATCAAGCTGCTCACTCGAGAGCCCCCCTTGATAGTACGACAATTGATCCTATAACCCGGTCTCCCAACTAACACCATGAGACCAATAAAATAGAAAACCTATCAAGGACAAACCTTTGCCTTGCGCATAGTCTACTTGAGCTAGATGAGGATGATCTTCTCCTCAAGATGGACCACATTTCTTGATTGCGCTGGCTCGATGAAGACTAGTACATTGGTCCCCCATACTCCACTATGGGTGAGCCTCTCTTCGGCACATCTTCACATGTCTATTATCACCATAATGGACGGCAAGCTTCAAGCATGATCTGTTCGTGATGCTCCACTTGAACTTGCACACCGCAATATTGATGACGATCACCACTTGATGTCATCCTCCATGGGTTGTATGAGATCTTCCTCTTGACGCAAGCCCATGGAAACATACCTAACCCCACATAGAACTCTCACGTAGACTCGGGTTAGTACATAAAGCGTAATGGACAATGCTTACCATACCATGAGATCACTTGATCCCTCTCGGTACATCTTGTACGCTTTATGTGTTGATCAACTTGATTCACTTTGCCTTAGTCTTGATCAACCTTGTATCTTATCTTCTCTTTACATAAAGATGATGTCTTGAATGTAAACATGAATGTTCACATAATATTCTTCTTCAAGACATGCTTGCAATAAGCTCAACTCTCACATGACCAATCTTTGGATAAATCCTTAAATACCACCTTGGTCATCACATAAACTCCTTGAAACCAACAAATGGACTTCAACAAATGCCTCTAGAGAAATCCTTGAAGTAAAACTCAAAGCAACCATTAGTCCATAGGGATTGTCATCAATTACCAAAACCGCACATGGAGAAATATGCTCTAACAGAAGGTATCCCGCTACCCAGATCTTGTCGATTATGGCAAGGTCTACTTTTGAAGGGACCCATTGCCCCTTCAGATCCGCGTCTGCCATTGCGGTGGAGGAGCTTGAGCGGGGAGGTCGTCAGTCGCTGGAAGCATGGGTTGTTTTGATGTAGGAGCAGTAAGGGGGCGTTGGAAAAAATATAACTACCCCGGGCCATTATAGGCTGGTGAAAAGGTGAAAGGTCCCCTTAACCACGCCGGTAAAATCGCCAAGTTTCGGCTGGATCGAGCCGTTGTGAACACATGGGGTGTAGTACTCGATTGATGATATCCCCCAAAACGCAGGGCACGATCTCTGTTTTGGTACGACATGCCAAGGGTCGCCTCGAATCACGTTCGAGTAAGTTATGACCGATACGCATGATGTCATTAATATGATGGTTCGGAAAAAGTTGCCAGTACCTTGTTACAGGACTGGTCTATGTTTTAGTCCTCGGGATTCAGATAAACACTTCTGGCAAAATAAAGGGCCACACAGATCACTTGAGAACTGTTGAACTCGTCCGCCGACCCGAATATTCCATTATCCGAAGTTACACATCCGAAGAAGATTGTCCGATGAAGATCTTTATGCTCGGCGTCGAAGACTAGTTCGGGGGCTACTGAGGGAGTCCTGGACTAAGAGGTCCCAGCGGAGGAGGATTAGTCCATGGGCCAGGTTGGGGGCCCACCCTATAGGAAGGACTTTGGATGTCTTATGATGAAGCGTGAGCATTCCTGATGTCATTGAAGACTTGGCGTGTGCTCCAAGGAGAGAAGATTCCGTCGGCATGTAATCCATAGATAGTAACCGACATTCATGTAACCCTAGATACCCCAGGTGCCTATATAAACCGTGGGTATTAGCCAGTAGAGGAGACATATACACAACATCATAACCCCTAAGGTTTAGCCCACAAACTCACGATCTCGAGGTAGATCAACTCTGCATTGCTACATCATCAATACAACAAGATCAGGACGTAGAGTTTTACCTCCATCGAGAGGGCCCGAACCTGGATAAAAGCCTCGTGTTCTTTGTCTCTTGTTACCCTCGATCTGATCTCACAGCTCGGCCCCCCACCCGAGAACTGTCGGTTTTGACACCGCACTAGGCAACTTTCGATTTTTTTTTAGTGTCTAGAGTAAAACAAATTTCTTATTTTTCTCCAGAAAAAAATATTTATTTTCTACGAGTTTTTCTTAAGAAAAAAGGAGTCAAACTCCGCGTTAAGGTTTATCTTAAGTTTCTTCTGAGCTACCTGAGTATCAATGCTTCATCCTTTCAAGGCTTTCATTAACCTTATGGTCCTGTGGTTCCAAACATCCACTGCTATAGCCCGCCAGCGAGTTATTTTTTGGTTTGTTCTACAAAAGTCAGAGGCCAAACTGATCCCCATGTGATATAGGCAGTTGTTGAAGTTTTCTCTAAAAGAGTCCACCTTGCATTTCCATGCAACCGACTCACCATGTGCTGGAAGGATATATAGTTGATGAGCAAATCAAGAATTTGATTCGGCAACCACCCGGTTTATAACGAGCGGGAGGCCAAAAACCATATGCGGATGCAAGAGGCAAAAGACGGCCCACTGCCATGCATGTTTACGGATGAACGTCGTTACCTGTAAGGCACAGGGAACACGAACATTCCCATCACAATTATCACGTACGGAAGTTAAGCTCGTACTATATTAATCTCAATTATATTGGTGCTAACAATATAGGAGTTATCCTAAGTTACAATCATAGACTACAACATGCTTATGCCTCATCAAGACAGTACAAATGTACAATTGGTTTGGTGCACAGCAAACCAGACAAGATAAGGACGATTTCGCAGGATACTACAATTAGACTCTCCAGCAGCCTCCATGCCATGTTCCATAACAGCTAGATCACTGCATGCTGATCAATTATCTCCCCAATGCGTATAAATAGGGGAAAAGCTTCTGATCACCCGGCGGATCCGTCTGTGCGCATCGATCGCTTTTCTTTAATCAGACGGCTTCAGAGCATCCTCTTTTTATAGTCTAAGTTTGCAACATGTTCTTTGTTGCAAAAGTTTTTCTGCAACCTAAACTCTACTGTAAAGGTTTCTGTAACCTAATCTATGTTGTAAAGTTATTCTGCAACAAAGCGCTTGTTTCTGCAACTCAAGCGTTGTTTCAAGAATTAATGAGTCGGGAAAAGTGACCGATGTTGCAAAGTTATTCTGCAACAAAACGCTTGTTTCTGCAACTCGACCGTTGTTTCAGGAATTAATGGGTCGGGAGAGGCGACCGAGCCGCGTGCCAGAAGTAGATCGGACGGCTGCGTGCGTACATCGAACGACCGTCGAGGTGACGGATGTTTCGTACGGATCAGCCGGTGGACGCGTAGCAGTCCCCTATAAATAGCCCTACCTTACGAGCAACATCTCATCGGTCAATCACACACTCTCGATATCGATAGTACACAAAGGCTGATAACTTAGTTAAGAGCTTGAGGAGACCATGGCTACCGCCTGGCTTAAGCTCTCTGTCGCGCTGACATGCGCATTGCTCTTGTCGTCGTCGGTGTGCCATGGCCTGTAGGTGGGCTACTACAAGAAGACGTGTCCCCGCGTGGAGGCCATCGTGAGGGACGAGGTGAAGAGGTTCGTCTACAAGAACGCCGGCATCGGCGCAGGGCTCATCCGCATGTTCTTCCACGACTGCTTCGTGCAGGGGTGCGACGGCTCCGTCCTCCTCGATCGACGCCGCCAAGGACGCCGTCGAGAAGGCGTGCCCCGGCATCGTCTCCTGCGCGGACATCGTTGCCTTCGCCGGCCGTGACGCCGCCTACTTCCTCACCAGGATGACGATGAAGATCGACATGCCGGCCGGCCGCCTCGACGGCCACGTCTCCAACTCCACGGAGGCCCTCGACAACCTGCCCCCTCCGTTCTTCAACCTCGACCAGCTCATCGCCAGCTTCGCTGCCAAGGGCCTCACCGCGGAGGACATGGTCGTGCTCTCCGGCGCCCACACCATTGGCGTGTCCCACTGCTCGTCCTTCGTCTCCGATCGCCTCACCCTTCCCCTCCGACATCAACACCGGCTTTGCCAACGTGCTGAGGAGGCAATGCCCCGTTAGCCCAAGCCCGACCAACGACCCCACAGTGAACCAGGACGTGGTGACCCCCAACGCGCTCGACAACCAGTACTACAAGAACGTCCTAGCGCACAAGGTGCTCTTCACGTCCGATGCTGCTCTCCTTGCGACGCCGGCGACGACCCAGATGGTGCGTGACAGTGCCAACATTCCCGGGCAGTGGGAGGCCAAGTTTAACAAGGCCATGGTCAAGATGGGAGCCATCGAAGTGAAGACCGGTAACCAGGGAGAGATCAGGAGGAACTGCAGGGTCGTCAACCACTGAACGAACTGAATCATCATGGCGTCCCATTTGTTTGTGCGCTTTTAGTTTTCTTGCAATGGTGGGGTCACCTACTTGTGAGTGACTTCCGTCAAATTTCGCGGATGTAATTTGCTTGTTGTTTCAACTCTTCGATATTCTTTGGCTTGGTTATTGGTACGAAAGGAATGAGGGCTTAGAAGTAATGAGAGTGGATTTTCTATACCCGGGTGAAACGAAAAAGCGAAAAATCAAAATATATCCAAGTCCAAAAAATTCGAAATGTTCTTTTGTTGTTGAGAGCTCCTCGATTGTTTTTTTTTTTTTTTGAGGGACAAAAGTTTGCAATGACCTAAAACATTTGATCATGTTTAATGCTGCAAAATTTTATTTTATTTTGTTTTGATTTTTATTGTTTTTTTAGACACCCGGGGCGTAGATACACCTTTTCGTTCCGCACTCGCTACATCACTTTCCCAACTTGTGGTCTATCGGATTGGTCATCGGAGCTACTCAAGACGTCGATATGTATGCCTTGTGGCGCTATGGCATTGTTCGCATTTAGATTGCGGTGCGCTTCTTGGGTATTTCCTCAATTGATAATTTGAGAGGGCAATCCACGTCCACGGATGTATTTGTCAACCTAGATGGGTATACTTTCTGCTATGCAGTTGAAAAGGATGATTACGTTCCAGATGCGGATTTTATCCATCTTATCTGGAAGCAGTGAGTTGATGGTCCGGACATGTCAGCCACCTTGACATGCTGGGATGAGCAAACAGCGGCAGCAACAAGGAGGGCTGACAACGAAAACAAGCACCCACAATGAAAGATGCACGCCAACTTCCATTACCGTGGCTCAGAGTGGGTCAACATCGCCAGGGTGACATGCGGAACTACTTAGCCTGCATTGCACGAAGCTAGACGTATCTAGTGAATCACAATGGCACGGCGCAGACGGCTCCCCACAGCCACCTATCCCCCGTTCTCTTTCCCTTGGCGAGAGAAACTAGTTCATCATCTTCCCCGAATTGTATAATAATCTTCGTTTGTAATCGCCACATACTTGATCCTGACTCCTGAGGGAGCATAGACAATTCCTACATACTAGATCGAGTGTGGGGGCTAACATTATTGGAAACTAGATGATACCCCGCGCGTTGCTGCGGGACTTCTAACTTCTACTTTTTGTAAACAACTTGAAAGAAAAATATAAAATACTTGAAACAGAAAGAAGCAAAGTTGACATCAAATAAAGATTAGACAGAATATTGATATTTTCCTTTGAAATGTTGAACCACACCTGAATACATGGTATGAAATAGGTCCATATGAAATTGAAGATTGCTTTCACTCTTGTGCTCATGAATCAAAAGAATTCAAATCGGAAACAAAATCTGAATAATTCTCGCATGCAAATATTGCAATACCATGCTGAATTAAAGTATAAAATGAGGCCAATTGGAGATTGCTTTTGCTCTTGTGCTCTTGAATCAAAAGAATTCAAATCGCAAACAAATCCGAATAACTAGGAGGATCAAAAGATTCTGTATGGCACCTGAGGGAATTGTGATGGAAGAGAGCTCCCTCTCCCCCGTCCCCCACCCTCCCTCCTGACCGAACTCGCCGGCTGACCGCTCCGGCCGCCGGCACCCACCGCTAGAGTGCGGAGAGATCACCCCGCAGGGCCTCGACCTCTCCTGCAGTCCCCTCTCCTCTGCTTCCCCTACGTCGCCCCCACACTCCGTATCCCATGTCCCGCTATCCTTCAAGGAGGCCCTGCTCGCCCCACCTACCGCGGCTGCCGTGCTGGAGACGGCGTGCAGGGATGGGTGCTCTGGTGCTGCCCCCATGCCAAGCCTGTGCGGTAGCCTCGGTGGCGCGCAGCCGGGTTTGGCCAGTGCGGCAGGTCCCCCTGCGATGCAAGGCAGGGCTATGCCTGCGCCGGCCTACTCTGGAACTTCCTCTTCCAGCAGGATTCATGGCGGTAGTGCGACCGGCCGAGGGGTGCCAGGGGCGCCTGCGGGGCCTTGCCCTGGCGCGCGTGGCCTGCCCGCTGCGGCGCTTCGCCCCGGCGAGTGGACCGTCCAAAAGAAGAAGGGTTGGTGGCGCAAAGAGCGCAGGGCGCGTCTCCACGAGCACCTCAACGGCAATGGCGTCAATGGCCACACCCACCGCCCGCCTCAGCGCTATTACTCCGCCTCGCCCATGCCGCTCCTCTCCCTTCTTAAGGCCAAGGCGGAAGGCCGTTGCTACAAGTGCTTCTCCAGCCTTCACCGTGTCAAAGACTGCCGAGATCCCCCCACCTGCCTCCTTTGCGGCGTCTCCGGCCACAAGGCTCGCCAGTGCGCTAACCGGCCGCCGCCCCGTCTGCCGGCGGCCCAACGCCTCTCCTTCCCACCCAACCACCCCCCAAACTCCCGCTCCCCGGCCTCCTCTAGGCTCGTCTTCCCACCCGACCACCCAAACTCCTTGCGACTGCCCGCCGCTTCCCGCATCGGCCCGTCAACCTCTGCTACGCCCACCGCCTCCCTTCTGCACGCCATAATCTGTCCCCTTCCTTCCATTCTCGGGCCGGTCCCCTCCGGCGCTGAGAGCTCACTCGCGCATTCGCTCCCACCCCCTCCCTTTCCCACGCGTTCCTCTGCTGGGGCCATGGATTTTGACCGGGTCCCCGGCGATTCGGAGAACCGCCCCGCGTTCGTCTCTGGCATCGCTCCGTTCTCCTCGGCCATGATTTCTGCCGAGCGCTTCACCGAGTCGCATGGGGCAATCCTGATCACCATCGGCAACCGCCCGCCTCTGCGTGCCCATCAAGTCCAAGCTGCAGTTACCCAACGCTTTGCGTTACAGCCGGGTGCCTGCTCCGTCTCCATGCTGGCTAGCGGCGGCGACTTCCTCGTCCTCTTCAACGACATCACCACCCGCAACGTCGCCATCAACATGCCGGACACCCTGAGGGTGGGCTACGCCTCCCTCTCCTTCCGCCCCTGGTCTCGTCTGGTGGGGGCAAGCACCGTCAAGCTGCCCTATCGTGCGCGGGTTTGCATTGAGAACGTGCCGGAGCACGGCCGGCAACTTGCCACGGTCGCCACACTCTTCGACAGCTCCTGCCTCATGGACTGCATCGATGATGTTCATCCCACGGAGCAGGACGCAGCTTGCTTCTGCATCTGGCTGTGGACGTCCGACCCCGAGGCCATCGCTCGACGGGGATCGCTGGCGCTGGAGGAGAGGGCCCGCGCTTCCTCGCCGCTGATGGACTTCCCCGAGCTTGGCATCTTTGAGCCTCCCCTCGTCTCGAGGGCCCGGTGATGCTGCTGTCTTACCCTGTCCTCCTCCACCTAGACACGGTCTGGGACTTCTCTCCGCGCCCGGGAGGCCCTGGCTCGGGTGGCAGCAGCCACTCCGGTCAGAGCGGCATCCCGTCCAGTAGCTCCGACGACGACGGGCCTCGCAAGCGCTCCTTCCGCTGGCGTTTTGCATTCGAGGACAACCTCAACCACCCCGCGAACCGCCGGTCTGCTCATCAGCGTCTGGGCCCGCGTCGCCGTGACCACTCCCCAGATGACGGTGCTGGCGCCTCCCACCATGGTCATGTTTCAGGCGGCGGTCCCGCCGGCTGCGCGCCTGGTCCTGCTGGCGGCGGCTCGGGCAGCGCTCCTGGCGGCGGTGGCTTCGGCCACAATTTTGGGTGGCGGCGTCGCCGCAATGAGGCATTGCCTTCTCCTGCTGTCGACGGAACCCTAGCGGCGGCGGCCGTCAGTGCGGTCACACCGGACGGCGCCGTGCTCTCTCCCTCCTCCGTCACCCTGTCGGCCGCGCCCCAAGCTCCTGCACTCCCGCAGCAAGCCGCGCTCTCTGTCGGGCAGACAAGTGCGGTCCCAGACTCTACTACGGCTTCCGACGCAGTGGCTTTCCCTGACCCTGCTCCTCACCAGGCCTCCCCTCCTGGCTCCCCCATGCTGGCGATGGCGGTCAGCCCCGTGATCCCTTTGGCCTATCAGGACTCGCTGCATGCCCCCACTTGCATGGCAGTGGGGTCCACGTCGGTCCTCGAGCTGGTCCCGGTTCTGAGAGAAGCATGCACGCTTTCGCTCCTGCTGCCTGTTTCTTCGCCAACAAGGCAGGAGGCGCCGATGCTGGATCAGGCCATGGACGCGCCATGTCTCCAGGAAGTGCCTCCGGCCCAACTAGAAGCGGGCCAGGCTCCTGGGCCTGGTTCTGCTCGCCCAACTTTTGGGCCGGGCGCGACAACGGCCGCTGTTGACTACCAGACCGGCTCGGAGGAGCCCGCCTCTACTGCCCGGGAGGCTATCTGCACCTCCCACGCCACCGTTGACCAGGGCTGCACCCACTCTGCTGGAGAGATCGACTTCGCCGCCTCCATTGATGCCACCATCCAGCCGCCCCTCCTGCCTCTGCCGCCCGCGCCACTTCAGCCTTCGGTGCCTGCCACTCCTGCTCGCCGCACAAGCCGGCGCCTAGCTGGGCAGCCGGCCTCCAGCATCTCCCCGATGGAGCGTGCGCGTGGGGTGCTTCACAAGAAGTGGGGAATCTCCGACGACGGCGGCGAGGGGGCCACCGAGGATGCCCTCCTCATCCGCTTCCTCGAGCTCTTCAAGGAGCCGCTGTCCGGAGAGGAAATCGACGCAGTCAAGGCGCTGTTCTCCGCTTTCCAGCTCACCAAGTCCAAGCCTGCCCAGCCTGGCCGCCCGGCTGCCGGCCGCAGACCGCGTGGCCGCCGCGCTGCGGTCTAGGTCTCGCCCGCCTGCTCCACCCCACGCGCAAACCTGCCTCCATGTGTGGTCTCCTCCGAGCGCGACGTTGGCGCTGCACTGCAGCGACTCCTGTATCTATATCTTCCTGTATTTCGTGGCTTCAGTCTTCTGTTTCGTCAGTTAGCTTGATAGTTCGTCCCTTCAGGATGTCTGATAGTTCCCTCCTAATCAGAGCTCTGTTTGTTTCCCATGGTTGATCACAATTGTGTTATCCTAAATTGGAACGTGCGTGGGTTGAATAACCCGGCTCGTCGTCTGATTGTGCATGACATTGTCCACCAAAACCGTGCCTCCATTGTGTGTCTCCAAGAATCTAAACTCGCCACTGTCGACCGCGCCACCATTCTTGAGATTCTGGGCCCTGACTTCGCTGATTCCTTTTGTGTCTTGCCCGCCCAAGAAACCAGGGGCGGCATCATTCTGGCCTTTGATAATAATCACTTCGACATCCTCTCCTCCTCTGTTACCTGCAACATTGTCTCTGCTTCCATCGCTATGCGTGCTTCCTCTGCTTCCTGGAGCATCACGGTGGTCTACGGACCCCAGGCGGATGACGCCAAATTCGCGTTCATCAACGAGCTTAAGAACATCAAACCGGCTATGCTTCCCTCGTGGCTCCTTTTGGGTGACTTCAATTTGCTTTGCAAGGCTGAGGACAAAAGCAATGCCCTCATCAATCGCCGCCTCATCAACTGCTTCTGCGCTGCTCTCAACACTCTCGAGGTCTCAGAGCTTCGTCTCCATGGCAGAAGGTACACCTGGACAAGCACTTGTCAGCAGCAAACCCGCTCCAAAATTGATCATGTATTCTGCACTGCTGACTGGAACCTGCTGTTCCCCCAATGCCACCTCAGGGCGCTATCCTCATCAGTTTCTGATCATTGCGCCATGGTACTCACCGGTCAAGTCAACCAAAGGAAATTCAGGGGCTTTCGATTTGAAAATTATTGGTTGAAGCTACAAGGTTTCCGTGATGTGGTCTCTGAATCTTGGTCTGCACCTGCTGCTCACGGCGACTGCATGTGGATCCTGCACCATAAGCTGTCTCGCCTTGCCCGCTCCCTCCATGCTTGGAGTCGCGAGCGAGTCGGCAACATTGCTATCCTCTCGGCTGTCGCTGATCAGATCATTCTGGCTCTGGACACTGCTCAGGATCAACGGGACCTTACTCTGGCTGAACTGGGTCTGCGACTGTTTTTGCGGAACAAATTGCTCGGCCTGGCTGCTGTTCAGCGCATCAGAATTCGACAGAGATCTAGAATTCAGTGGTTGCGTGCTACGGATGCCAACTCCAAGCTATTCTTCATCAAAGCAAATGGGCGACGCAGGCGAAATTTCATCCCCCTGCTCGAGTCTGCTTCTGGTCAGCTCACGCTGCAAGCTGACAAGCATCGCGAGCTTCTTCGGCACTTCTCCTCCACTTTAGGCACTGTCAGAGACAGAGCGACGTCCATCAACTGGGATTACCTGAACCTGCCGAGGCTGGACTTGTCGTCGCTCGAAGCACCTTTCTCAGCCGAAGAAATCCGGGCTGCGGGCTTCTCCCTTCCTTCAGGCAAAGCGCCGGGGCCGGATGGGTACACTGTTGATTTCTTCAAGGTCTGCTGGCCGCTTATCGGCTCGGATGTGATCAAGGCCCTCAACCAGCTGTTCGATCTGAGGGGACGCCGGTGGCACCTACTGAACTCTGCCCACATCACGCTGATACCCAAGTCCAATGATGCCACCCGCGTGAAGGATTTTCGCCCCATAAGTCTCATGCACTCAGTGGGAAAGATTGCCTGCAAGCTCCTGGCGAATCGGCTTGCACCTTTTCTTCACTTGCTGATCCCTGCCTCCCAGAGTGCCTTCATCAAGACCCGCTGCTTGCACGACAACTTCCTTTATGTCCGCAATGCGATTCGAAATTTGCACCATCTGAAGGAGCCTTCCTTGTTCCTCAAATTGGATATCGCTGGCGCCTTTGATTCGGTCTCCTGGGCGTACATGCTGGAACTAATGCCACGGCTGGGCTTCGGGCAGCGCTGGTGTAACATCCTTGCCCTACTATGGAGCTCCTCCTCCTCCCGTGTCATGTCAAATGGGGACTTTGGCCAGACTTTTTGGCATCGCTGCGGGCTGCGCCAAGGAGACCCGCTATCCCCAATGTTGTTCGCTGTGGCAATTGCTCCGTTACACTGGATGTTCAACAAAGCAGCATTGTTTGGTGCCCTGTCACCTCTTCGGCTACCACCTTCCCAACTGAGGGTGAGCCTCTTTGCGGACGACGCGGCTCTATTTATCTCCCCCACTGCTGTTGATATTGCCACCACCAGGAACATTCTGCTCACGTTTGGCCAGGCCTCGGGTCTCATGGCCAATATTCAGAAGTGTGGCATCTTCCCGATTGCGTGTGATGGCCTCGATCTGCACTCCTTGCTTCGGCAGTTCCCAGTGCCAGTTCTTCAGTTCCCTTGCACCTACCTGGGCCTACCGTTGCACTACAGAAACTTCACCTGCGGTGACCTGCAGCTCACTCTGGATAAGCTGGCGGCTAGGCTACAGATTTGGAAAGGAAAGCTAATGTCGAGCGATGCAAGGCTGCGGCTTGTCAACTCCGTTCTTTCTGCAATTCCCATCCACCTCATCACTGTGTTCAAACTTGATGGCTGGGCAATCAAGCAGATTGACAAATTGCGAAGAAATTTCCTTTGGAGGACACGACCGGATGCGGAGGGTGGCATGCCGCTGGTCAATTGGAAAGTTGTCTGCCGGCCTAAAAACCTTGGCGGCTTGGGCGTGCTTGACCTCGCACGCTTCAGCAGAGCGCTTCGCCTGCGTTGGATCTGGTATGAATGGCATGATGACCGTCGCCCATGGGTGGGATCCCCGATCCCCTGTGACGACTCTGACAAGGCCCTGTTCCGTGCGGCAACCTCTATTACAATTGGCAGTGGCAGTCATACACTATTCTAGCATGACAGATGGTTGAACGGGATGGCCCCCAAGGACCTCGCTCCAGATATTTTCAAGCTTGCTCATAGGAAAAACAGCATGGTAAGCTCGGCACTGCAGAATCAGCGTTGGATGGCTGGTATTCAGCGCATGCAGAATATCGTTGAGCTGCGGCAATTCACTCTCCTTTGGAGTATGGTACAACATGTCATTTTGGATCCGACGGCTGTGGACACAGTGGTCTGGAACATGTGCACCTCTGGTTCGTACTCGGCTTCATCCGCCTACAAATGCCAGTTTCTGGGCTCCTTCTCGCGCATCAACTTCGATCGCATATGGCAGTCCAAGACCGACCCAAGGTGCCGGTTTTTCTTCTGGTTGGCCTTGAGATGCAGAATCCTCACTGCTGACAATCTTGCCAAGCGGGCAATCGCACACAACTCGATCTGCAGCTTATGCGACCAAGAGGAGGAGACCGCGGCTCATCTTATACTTGGGTGCCCTTATTCTAAACTAGTATGGCTGCTAGTTGCTGCACGGGTTGGCATTCCTGGTCTTGCTGCTGCGTCCCTGCCTGATACTTCCATCTTGGCATGGTGGAATGATTCCATTTCCCCTCTCGGGGCCAAGGCCTGTTCCGCGGCTATCTACACTGGATGGAACATTTGGAAGGAGAGGAATAGGAGGATCTTCGACAACAAATTCTTGCGGGAACATGATCTGCTGGAGCTCATCAAAACCGACATTTTTCAGCCCACACTATCCCTTCACTGGCTTAGCGACACTGAAAATGCCCCAGAACCGGAGCCTGATTAACTTTGGAGCGATAGCTTCCTTTTTCTAGTTTTTTTTCTATTTGTACTCTCATTCCATCCCCCACCCACCCCCCTGTAACTCTTATCCGACCTTTTGTCCTTTTGTATTTGTTTACTCCTGCTTAATATGTCGGCGGCAATGCTGCCCTTCCCTCAAAAATCTGAATAACTCACGCATGCAAATATTGCAACACTATTTTGGGGTATGGCAAAGAAACCGGGGTACTACTATTTTGTATTTAGCTCACCCTTTCTTTCCGCTACACACAAATGAATGCATGCTTAATAAAATCAGAAATATGGTTTGTTTTGCTTACAAAGTATGTTGTATTGGCAGTACTGGATATGTAAGAATGTAAAGCGATTGGAGAGGAAAAAACACACCTGAAAGTTTGAGATCAAGCAACAGAGATAAAGTCATGAGCAGCCATGCCGCTTATTTGTTGACAGACCTCCACGCAACGTGGCCAAGGCGCCCGACGCCGCCGCAACAGGCCGCAGACGGGTCGGCGCCACTGTGCGCGTATGTCAGGCACGGGCCCACGGAGGAGTTGACCTGGCCGTAGGAGATGGATGCGTTAGTGGTATAAGCAGCGGCAGCCGTCACCAGGAGCCGTGAGGAGCATCGCCGTCACCAGGGTGACCACCACGAGAGGAGCAGCGGCAGCACGGGCCATCTCTTCTCTTGAGATAGCAATAGTCGTGATGAGCTGAGTTAGATTATCTAGGTTTGTTATGGAGAAATCAGCAGTGGTGAGGACTGATGAGGATACGAGTGCATGCTGGACATTAAAGTTTGAAGCAGGGTTTCCAACGAAGAAGAGATCCAAGGCGTTAACTGTCAGGCAGCATATCATCGTCAATGAGTTATGGAATCAATGGGGCCAACATGAGGCACTTAAATTCTTGGCATATGCATCCATGACTCCAGCGACGCAGCGTTGACTTCAATGGAGACAGATCAGATCAATTGTACATGCAAAGCAATGGATAACAAAATTAGTGATGAAATATGAGAAAAATCAGATTAAATTTCTAGGAACGCAGGACCCAGATGAGATGGAATCACTGAATGAAAATATGATGCAAGGCTCATCTACTTTACTCTGAATCTACGGAAGGCAAAAAAAAACTTCAAATCTGGCTTCCCATATTCAGATCGGGGCTCCTCCCTTCCATATAGGCGATGCGAGAAGTTAGCACCGCGGGCGACTTCTCTGGCAGGGCACATCGCATCACTAGATCGTTGATCTTCATCACCAACTGACCCGGCGGCCACCAAGTCGCACAGGGGCCGGCAGAAGGACGTGACGGAGAAGGCGGGTGCGCCGCAAGGCAGAGAATTGTGAGGAGAGATTATAGGATCGAGAGATAAGACAGGACACGGTTGGTGGTGAATTTTTGTGGTCGGGGGTAAAATGTCTTCGCTAGTCTAACTCGTCGGTTACCGAAGGCCGAAGAGCAATCGATTGTCGCTTCGGTGACCGTCTGGCCGGGAGATGGCTTGGAAGGAGGAAAACTGAAGCGGCAGGGAACTGGATGGACTTTCCCGTCTCTCTCGATGGAAGCCATAAAGAAGCGAAACTGAAGAATATAAAGAAAGGTGTCGTCGATTGACTGCTGCAAACGAAATGACCGGTGGATATTGATGACGTGGATTGATGCTGATATGGCATCATAGCTGAGTTGGCATGTGTGCATGACTTAAATACATTGCTTAGTGGGACAATGAGGTGGACACCTTGCATGTTGAGAGAATTGGGACCAACTTCTTAAGAATGTAAGATATGTCGTTGAGGCAATAATATTTGTATTATTTATTTCCATATTTATAATTAATATTTTCTATTATATGTTATAACTGTTGTGATTCTTGGATATGCAATTCAGATGAAAACTCATATGCACGTGTAGAATGATAAACTGTAAAACCTGATTTCTAGTCTTGCCTCTAGGACTACCTCAAGTGTTGTATGATGATCATGTTTTCCCGATCATGGGTATTTGGTGAAGGATAACAAGGATACCAAACTACATTGAGAGTATGATGTTAAAAGAACAATCATATTGAATTAACCCAACTTGTTTGGTATACCTTGAGATGTAATGTCACAAGTCTATTGATATAACACGGAGAGTTAACGTACGCTTTAGTTCCTCGGACCATGAGAGACTCGTTGTCACTTAATACGAGGCTCTAGACTTTGGGATTGCTCAAATGTCATCTTTAACACGATGATCATAACGAAAACTTTCAGATCCATCAGAAAGTGTGACAAGATGCTAGATAGCTCAAGAGCGAGATTTGCTCCTCCGGTGATGGAGATATATTCTTAGGGCCCTCCCATCGCCGAAAACTGCCGCCTCCACTCGTCGGAACCCCACCACCGCCCCTCGTTCCCCCGCAAGGCCTCCCCTCTCCCTCCCCCGGCAAGGAGGCCGCGGGCGCAACGGTGGCTCGGGCACCCCGCTGCCGGAACGCCACCACCGGACCATCTGATGTGACTTGTGCGTCGTGATCCTCTCCTTCCTTCTCGCTGGAACAAGCAGGAGGCCGCATCACCCTCGACTGCATCTACTGGAACCCCGTCGACGCCCCTCATTTGCAAAAAAGGTCTCCATTCCCCGGCAAGGAGGCTCCGAGCGTAGTGGTGGCTCAAGGACCCCGCCGCCGGGACACCATCACCTCTGCCGTGTGACGTGCTCCTCTCCCTCCTTCTCGACGTGCTCCAAGCCCTTATGCTTCTCCGACGCCCCAGAGCCCCTCTTTCTCTGTAATTTTGATGTAAATTGATCTATGAAATTTTCTCTATAATTTTAATGTAAAATCTATGGAAATTTATTTGATGTTTAGGTTTTTTGCATATGTAATTTTCAATACGTAAAGAATGTTGTAGCGGAATTTTGCTCTAGTTTGATGTTCTCGTTTTGATGTTCAGGTGTCCTGTGTCTTTTTTTAAATTAAGAAAAACTTTGCCATCTGTAAAGTATTGGGATGACGACAAAGATGATTTCTTTGACGTATGCAATTATTTGGCTGACGACAAAGTATTTAGTGATGGCAAATTCTTTGCCGTCAGTGCGATGAATTGCTGACAACAGAGCAGCTATTTGCCGACATACTTTGCCGTCAGCAAACTGACGGCAAAAATCGTTGCCATCTGTTTTCAAGTATTTGCCGTCTGTATCACACAAACGGTAAATTAGTTGATTCATGTAGTGACACAAAGCAAATACTTGCACCCAACGAAGGCAAGGGGTTTTTAATCCACTTGTTCCCGTCGATTGCAACAATTAAATCTGGTAGTGGTAAGTATATAAATAAAATTGAAGTAAATAAACACAACGAGCAATTGTAGGTTTTTAGTAATAACTGAGAATGGACCCGGAGGCCATTGGATTCACTATAGGCATCTGTCCAATAAGCATAGCATCGGTGGCTAAAAAAATTAATTTTGGGCAATTGACAGAATACGAGACCACTATCTAGCATGCATCTCAAAGTATTAAGTTCATTACAAACACAGTAACGCTTTAAGCAAGATGTCATAATGTAGACAAAGTAAGATCAAGCAATAAGTTCAAACCACGCCGTTTTATCCTTAGTAGCAACAGTAAAAGACGTGCCTTGCAACCCCTCCTGTCATAGAATAAGGACGTCGCAAGATTGAACCCACTACTATGCATCACTCCCTTTGATGATCTACTCATTAACTTGGGCAAAGAAAACTGATACATCAAAAAACATACATAGCTATAAAATTACACATAGATAAATATCAGAATAAACTCAAATACTTTCAATGAATAAATCTCAGAACAAAAACTTACTTCTCTACCTTATTCACATGGGTTGCTGACGTGGCTTTAGACTGCGTCGGTATTTCCCCAAAGAGGAAGGGATGATGCAGCACAACGACGGTAAGTATTTCCCTCAGTTATGAAATCAAGGTATCAAACTAGTAGGAGGATCACCACCACCTAATAAGCCGCACCTGCACACAAAGAACAAATACTTGCAACCCGACGCGAAAGAGAGGTTGTCAATCTCTCTACGGTAAAAAGATAGATTAGGTAGTGATAGATTAGAGAGATAGATCTCTCAAGAATGCAAAATAAAAAGAGCAAATAAAAAGTGCAGCAATATATTTTTGGGTTTTTGGAATAATAGATCTTAAGACAAAAGAGGCAAAAAGATAGATCGAAAAGCAATATGTTGGAAAAGTAGACCCGGGGGCCGTAGGTTTCACTAGTGGCTTCTCTCATGAGTATAGCGCACGGTGGGTGAACAAATTACTGTTGGACAATTGATAGAAGATCAAATAATCATGACGATATGATCATTATATAGGCACCACGTCCAAGATAAGTAGACCGACTCCTGCCTGCATCTACCACTATTACTCCACACATCGACCGCTATCCAGCATGCATCTAGTGTATTAAGTTCATGGAGAAACGGAGTAATGCAATAAGAACGATGACATGATGTAGACAAGATCTAATCATGTAGGAATAGACCCCATCTTGTTATCCTTAATGGCAACGATACATGCGTGCCTTGCTGCCCCTTCTGTCACTGGGAAAGGACACCGCAAGATCGAACCCATCACAAAGCACCTCTTCCCATGGCAAGAAAAATCGATCTAGTTGGCCTAACTAAATAAAAGATTCGAAGAAGAAATACGAGGCTATAAGTAATCATGCATATAAGAGATCAAAGAAGACTCAAATAATATTCATAGATAGAAACTAATGATGAACTCAAAATTCATCGGATCCCAACAAACACACCGCAAAAGTTTACATCAAATAGATCTCCAAGAGACCATTGCATTGAGAATCAAAAGAGAGAGAGGAAGCCATCTAGCTATCGCCCACGGACCCGTAGGTCTATGGTGGACTACTCACGCATCATCGGAGAGGCACCTATGGAGAAGATGAACCCTTCCGTGATGGTGTTAGATTGGATCTCGAGGTTCTGGAACTTGCGTCGGCTGGATGTGTTTTTCATCGGCTCCCCTAGGGTTTTCTGAATATTTGGGTATTTATAGGCATCAGACGCGGTGGAGAGGGGCCCCGAGGAGGGCACAACCCATCAGGGCGCGCCGGGGGCCCCCTGGCGTGCCTTGGTGGATTGTACTCTCCACAGCCCACCTCTCTGGCACTTCTTTGGCCCACTGGGTGTCTTCTGGCCCAAAAAAATCTCCAAAAAGTTTCGTCGTGATTGGTCTCCGTTTGGTACTGATATTCTGCGAAGTAAAAAACAAGCAAAAATAGCAACTAGCACTTTGGCACTATGTCAATAGGTTAGTCCCAAAAATGATATAAAGTTGCTATAAAGTGATTCTAAAACATCCAATAATGATAATATAACAGCATGGAACAAGCAAAAATTATAGATACGTTGGAGACGTATCAGCATGCCCAAGCTTAATTCCTACTCGTCCTCGAGTAGGTAAATGATAAAAACAGAATTTTTGATGTGGAATGTTGCCTAACATGTTCATCTCATATTCTTTTATTTTGTAGCATGGACATTTGGACTTTTAGATGATTCAAAGCAATAGTCTAGTTTTAACATAATGACTTCAATACTCAAGCATGCCAACAAGCAACCATGTCTTTCAAAATATCAACACTAAAGAAAGTTATCCCTAGCCCATCAGGCTCAATCATTGATCCATTCATGAAACACACTCAAATATTAGCTACACCCAATGCTCAAGTACGATCATAGTGCCCCCTAGTTGGTGCTTTATAAGAGAAGATGGAGACTCAAAGTAAAAAATAAAAATTGCATAAAGTAAATAGATAGGCCCTTCGCAGAGGGAAGTAGGGATTTGTAGAGGTGCCACAGCTCAAAGTTTAAATTGAGAGAGAAAAATAATTTGGGTGGCATGCCTTTCCTGTCAACGAAAATGACAAAGTAATTCACAATACTTTCCACGCTAGATACATCATGAGCGGTTCACAAACAGAAAATAAAGTTTATTACTTTTTCCATCATTCTTTCACTTTCCATGGCTGGTCGTATCCACGGTTACCTTCCATACCAACACTTTCCAAGGAATTTATTATTTGACAACATAAAGTAAATATTTTTTTCTTTCTTTATTTCGGGAATGGGCATCCCTATTACCGCCGTAATCTCGTGCAATGACAAGTGAATAAACATTCATCTTGAGAATAACACATCTAGCATGGAAAAATATTGGACACTCCCCACCGTTTCATGAGCGGTACGAGAACACAAAAGAGAAATTTATTTTGAAAATTAGAGATGGCACATGCAAATTTGCTTGGAACGGCATGGAAATACCGCATATAGGTAGGTATGGTGGACTCATAAGGCAAAACTGGGTTTAAGGATTTTGGATGCACAAGTAGTATTTCTACTTAGTACAAGTGGAGGCTGCCAAATAGATTGAGAAGCAACCAACCAAGAAACGAAAATTCACATAAGCGAGCATTGAGCATAACTAACACCGAGTAATGCACCATAAATAGGATGTAACTTCATTGCATAACTATTGACTTTCGTGCATGCATAGGGAATCACAAACATTAACACCAATATTCTCACTAAAGCATAATTACTCACTAACATGACTCACATATTACTATCATCATGTCTCAAAACTATTACAAGGAATCAAGTTTAATTTGTCCAATGATCTTCATGAAAAAATTTATTATATCCTCCTTGGATATCTATCACTTTGGGACTAGTTTCGTATATTGCCATTGCTTTTTGACAAGCTCAAACAAATCTAAGTGAAGCACATGAACGTAAAGATTTCATCTCTCAAAAAAGTATAAGTGAAGCATGAGAGGATTTCTTCAAAATTTACTAACACTCAAAATAATCTAAGTGAAGCAAGAGAGTATTTCTTCAAAAGTTTACAAGCACACCGTGCTCAACAAAATATAAGTGAAGCACTAGAGCAATCCTATAGCTCAAAAAGTTTAACTGAAACATAGAGAGCAATTCTAAAAAATCATAGCATAATTTTGGCTCTCTCAAATAGGTGTGTCCAACAAGGATACAAATGACAAACTAACAAGCAAATCATGCAAAGAATCAAATGATACAAGACGCTCCAAGCAAAACTCATGATATGTGACGAATAAAAATAGAGCTCCAAGTAAAATACCGATGGTCGTTAGAAGAAAGAGGGGATGCCACTCGGGGGCATCCCCAAGCTTAGTTGCTTGTTTATCTTTGGATATTTCTTGGGGGTGCTGTAGCATCCCCAAGCTTAGGCTCTTTTCACTCCTTATTCCTTCATCCATCGTGATCTCACTCAAAACTTGAAAACTTCAATCACACAAAACTCAACAAAATCTTCGTGAGATCCATTAGTATAATAAAGCAAATCACTACTTTAGGTGCTATTGCAAACTCATTCATATTTTATTATTGCATTATACCTACTGTATTTTAACTTCACCATGGCTCATACCCTTCAATACAACCCATAGATTCATCAAAACAAGCACACAATGCAACGAAAACTGAATTTGTCTTAAACAGAATAATCTGTAGTAATCTGTACTCTAACCATACTTCTATAACTCTAAAAATTCTGAAAAATTAGAAAACGTAAAGAATTTGCATATCAATGATGTGTTAAAATTTCAGCTCAATATCATGTTCCGGTAAAAACTAAAAATTCGAACACTGGAGGCAAAGTTTCTGTTTCAGATTCAGCATCGCTTCTACTCATCTTATGAATCATCCTAAAGGCTCTACTTGGCACAAACACTAAATAAAACATAAAAACACAATCATAACAGTGGCATAATTGTGTCAACACTCAAAACAGAAAGGGAAAAGCAAAAATAAATTTATTCATTGGGTTTCCTCCCAACAAGCGCTATCGTTTTACGTCCCTACCTAGGCATAACGCATAGTTTCAAGTATTGTCATCTTTGGTTTTGCGAGCGGTGTTTTTATCAAGAGGTTTTGCAAATAAAAATTAAAACACATAATCCATGGAAACCTTAGCAATATCAAGTTGTCCATCTATGTACCCTCTTTGATTCCCGGCCACAATCCAAGAATAATGTTGATTTACATCATTGAAAACTTGTTGGATCATATCTAAAACGGTGACTTCCTTTTTGAGATTCTCATAAAAAAATGATTATTTCCAAGCAAATGTCTCAACATGTAATCACTATTGTAAAGGATCTCTCCTATTTCCGGTTTTTCACGGCTCATACCATAGAAATCAAAGATCTCCCTAGCTTCCCGTACTATGTGATCAAATTCATTCATGAGAACAAGGGTGGCTAACTTCTTAGCTTTGGTATCTTTTATGACGGGTAGCTCATAAAACAATCTTTGCAAGGCAGGATGGGTACGAATAAACCTATTTTCAAGTGTTAGAACAAGTGCTGAGATAGCTTCCGCATAAGTTTTAGTTCTTTTCAGTATAGGAGTATCATCAAGAGTCAAATTCCCAACGCAATTGAAAAATTCTTGGATAGTTTCTTTTCCTATAATGTTCCCTTGCCCCAAAACCAAATATTTAGCATCCAGATTACCAGAACGTCCAATATTAGGAGTCCTGCCATCATCTATTTCTGCCATACCAAAATCACTCATGATGACAAGCAAACAAGAGATCTAATGAGAAAAAGGCAAGCGGAAAAGAGGACGAATAAAACGGGAAATTGGTGAAGTGGGGGAGACGAAAAAGAGAGGCAAATGGCAAATAATGTTGCAAGGAGATGAGATTTTTATTAGGAACCTGGTAGATGATGATGGTGTATCCTCGGCGCCAGAGATTGGCACGTAGAAGAGACCGCTTCGTCCCCGGCAACGGCGCCAGAAACTCCTTTGACGTGGCTTGAGACTGCGTCGGTATTTCCCCAAAGAGGAAGGGATGATGAAGCACAGCGACGGTAAGTATTTCCCTCAATTATGAAACCAAGGTATCGAACCAGTAGGAGGATCACCACCACCCAATATGCAGCACCTGCACACAAATAACAAATACTTGCAACCCGACGCGAAAGAGAGGTTGTCAATCTCTCTATGGTAAAAAGATAGATTAGGTAGTGATAGATAGGAGAGATAGATCTCTAAAGAGCACAAAATAAAAGGAGCAAATAAAATATGCAGCAATATGTTTTTGGGTTTTTGGTATTGTAGACATTGTGAGGAAATCGTTAACTGGTAGCTGCACGGTGGGTGAACAAATTACTGTTGGGCAATTGATAGAAGATCAAATAATCATGACGATATCCAAGGCGATGATCATTATATAGGCATCACGTCCAAGATAAGTAGACCGACTCCTGCCTGCATCTACCACTATTACTCCACACATCGACCGCTATCCAGCATGCATCTAGTGTATTAAGTTCATGGAGAAACGAAGTAATGCAATAAGAACGATGACATGATGTAGACAAGATCTATTCATGCAGGAATAGACCCCATCTTGTTATCCTTAATGGCAACGATACATGCGTGCCTTGCTGCCCCTACTGTCACTGGGAAAGGACACCGCAAGATTGAACCCATCACAAAGCACCTCTTCCCATGGCAAGAAAAATTGATCTAGTTGGCCTAACTAAACCAAAGATTCGAAGAAGAAATACAAGGCTATAAGTAAACATGCATATAAGAGATCAAAGAAGACTCAAATAATATTCATGGATAGAGACTGATCATGAACTCAAAATTCAATACCATGGTTTCCTTCTTTTATTGAATACCAGTAACGCGAGTAAACATTTAAGTGAGAAGTTAGGTAAGCGTTGCCAATGGCCAAAGCCTTACTCTTGACTTCTTGACTATAGTAATAGTAAATAATGTCACTAGATTTCGGCATAAATACTAGCCAGGTACCATTTCCCAAACTTGATTTCCTTTTTATGCACCTGTTGATTAGAAGATTTAGCTTGTATGAATCGCTATTGGTTTGATACGAATAATGGGAATCGTTTCAGTATGTTAAGGATACAGATGTATCCACAATTCATTTAATTCTCTTAATGGTTTCTGTGCCAACAGGCTTATTGACAGTACCTTTTCTAGAGAATGTCAATAAATTCCAAAATCCATTTCGCCGCCCAGTAGCTACGACCTCGGATCCCAACAAACACATCGCAAAAGTTTACATCAAATAGATCTCCAAGAGACCATTATATTGAGAATCAAAAGAGAGAGAGGAAGCCATCTAGCTACTGCCTACGGACCCGTAGGTCTATGGTGGACTACTCACGCATCATCGGAGAGGCACCTATGAAGAAGATGAACCCCTCCTTTATGGTGTTAGATTGGATCTCGAGGTTCTGGAACTTGCGGCGGCTGGATGTGTTTTTCGTTGACTCCCCTAGGGTTTTCTGAATATTTGGGTATTTATAGGCATCAGAGGCGGTGGAGAGGGGCCCCGAGGAGGGCACAACCCATCAGGGAGCGCCGGGGGCCCCCTGACGCGCCCTGGTGGGTTGTGCTCTCCACAGCCCACCTCTCTGGCACTTCTTTGGCCCACTGGGTGTCTTCCGGTCCAAAAAAATCTCCAAAAAGTTTCGTCGCGATTGGACTCCGTTTGGTACTGATATTCTGCGAAGTAAAAAACAAGCAAAAACAGCAACTGGCACTTTGGCACTATGTCAATAGGTTAGTCCCAAAAATGATATAAAGTTGCTATAAAGTGATTGTAAAACATCCAAGAATGATAATATAACAGCATGGAACAAGCAAAAATTATAGGTACATTGGAGACGTATCAGTTGCCTCCCATGAAGTGCTTGTTTTTGATCACATAGCTTGACCATAGGGATGATTACTTGGGTGCCAATACACCGAGACCATAGCTTCGAGCATTGATGACAATACCGTCTCCGGTGTATATCTTCATTTTCTTTTTCCTAGGGAAATGTCTCACAAAAGTATCCTTCACATGAAAGTCAAATATTACATTTCCCTCAAACATGTTAGTAACAACTTTTATGGTCCTAAGAAAAGGCCTACCTAGAGTTATATGAGCAATGGGATCTGCATGCATATCTAGTATAATAAGATCAATCATGACATGGCAATTATTTATTTGAACAATAACACCATGCTTAATCCCTACTGCTTGCGTAAAAGTAAAATTAGCCATATTCAATCTAATCTCGGTAGTAGCATAAGGACCAAGCTTGACCATCATGACAGGCCATTTGTGATTCCATGCTCTTGGTTCTTCCATCTAGAGGATGTACATCATTAGTTAGTCCAACAATCTTACTGGTCAACTGACCAAGTAAGTTATCATGATTCTTCAAGATGTGCTTGCTACATATCAAAGTGAGGGATGTGTCCAAATTACGTCCTGACCGACACGCGTCCTGCATCAAGAGTCAGTTGTGCATCCAAAGGCCCTATCCTTCGCGCGGGGTTGCCTCGATAATTAATATTGTAATAATCAAAAAATGCATTGGGTGTTTAATGAATACACCTCTTGAATCCCCAGGGATAGGATCCGTGTTACCATACTAAACCTTTCTGTCATGGGTGTTCAGAATAACACTTCACGGTCTCCCTTCCCTTAGCCTCTCCGTAGCTCAATATCCATGATCCTGGGTACCTGCAGGGATGAAGAATGCAAATTTTTATTGACACGAGACAAATACGAAACAATTTTATGTTACACATACGAGATGTTAATTTCAAGCCTTGATCCCTCCAACAAATACATCACGGTCTCCCTACAGAATAACACTTCACGGTCTCCCTGCCCTTAGCCTCTCTGTGGCTCAATGTCCATGATCCTGGGTACCTGCAGGGATGAAGAACACGAATGAGACACGAGACACCTACGAAACAAGTTTATGTCACACATACAAGATGCTAATTCCAAACCCTTCCATTGATACCTCCAACAAATACACCAGGTTGCAAGGCCCTTGCTTCAACCCATACCTTACCGAACTATTCACACATGGAGATCAGATCACACGAAGAACGCATCATGGAAATAGATTGATTGGTAATATGTATTCTATTAAATGTCGTGTGTGATACATGATTACAATTATGTGTACATTGTTCCGAACGACTATGGTGATGGTGAATATGGTTTCTATGGAGATGGGAGATGGCGGCGACTAGGGTTGATGGAGATGGCTATGGTGGTGATGATGAAGACTGGCTTATTTTGCGCTTCCTTCACGATGTTCTGTTATCCATTTGGCGTTGGCCCCTTTACAAAGGTTGTTCGGGTGAATAAGGAGCCTCGGTTTCCACGCCATACGACCGCTCATACAAGCGGACACAGTCATATGGAACGTCGTCGTTTGCTCTGTTTTCTCCGGTGCGCCTCCCACTTGATCCCGTCTATCTCCACTTTACTCCTTTCCAAGTATTGATTTGATTTCATCCATAAATAGACCATTTCCTGTTGAAACAAAAATAAAGAAAGGCTATTTAGAATCCTATGCATTCATTAGTCACTAGTGGCAATACGGGGGGAATATCTCGGTTTATCAAATATATCGGTTTAAACTCGGGTTAGAGGAGTATAAAAATAACACTCATCGGTCGTGTCGCGGAGCTAGGTGATGTGATGGTGGATCTACAGCACGGACATGCGTCTACGACGATAATGCCCGGTGTGGCTGCCACAGGGCCTCTCTCAACGAGCCATCCTCCCCACGGTCGGCGTCCTCCCTGACGTGGCTTGAGACTGCATCGGTATTTCCCCAAAGAGGAAGGGATGATGCAGCACAGCGACGGTAAGTATTTCCCTCAGTTATGAAACCAAGGTTATCGAATCAGTAGGAGGATCACCACCACCCAATAAGAAGCACCTGCACACAAACAACAAATACTTGCAACCCGATGCGAAAGAGAGGTTGTCAATCTCTCTACGGTAAAAAGATAGATTAGGTAGTGATAGATAAGGAGAGATAGATGTCTCAAGAGCACAAAATAAAAAGAGCAAATAAAATATGCAGCAATATGTTTTTGGGTTTTTGGTTTTGTAGATCTAAAAACAAAGAAGCAAAAATATAGATCGGCAAGCAATATGTTGGAAAAGTAGACCCGGGGGCCGTAGGGTTCACTAGTGGCTTCTCTCATGAGTATAGCGCACGGTGGGTGAACAAATTACTGTTGGGAAATTGATAGAAAATCGAATAGTCATGATAATATCCAAGGCGATGATCATTATATAGGCATCACGTCCAAGATAGGTAGACCGACTCCTGCCTGCATCTACCTCTATTACTCCACACATCGGCCGGTATCCAGCATGCATCTAGTGTATTAAGTTCATGGAAAAATGGAGTAATGCAATAAGAACGATGACATGATGTAGACAAGATCTATTCATGTAGGAATAGACCCCATCTTGTTATCCTTAATGGCAACAATACATGTGTGTCTTGCTGCCCCTTCTGTCACTGGGAAAGAACACCGCAAGATCAAACCCATCACAAAGCACCTCTTCCCATGGCAAGAAAAATCGATCTAGTCGGCCTAACTAAACCAAAGATTCGAAGAAGAAATACGAGGCTATAAGTAATCATGCATATAAGAGATCAAAGAAGACGCAAATAATATTCATGGATAGAAACTGATCATGAACTCAAAATTCATCGGATCCCAACAAACACACCGCAAAAGTTTACATCAAATAGATCTCCAAGAGACCATTGTATTGAGAATCATAAGAGAGAGAGAGAGAGAGGAAGCCATCTAGCTACTGCCTACGGACCCGTAGGTCTATGGTGGACTACTCACGCATCATCAGAGAGGCACTTATGAAGAAGATGAACCCCTCCGTGATGGTGTTTAGATTGGATCTCGAGGTTCTGGAACTTGTGGCGACTGGAATTGTGTTTCGTCGACTCCCCTAGGGTTTTTGGAATATTTGGGAATTTATAGGCCTCAGAGGCGGTGGAGAGGGGCCCCGAGGAGGGCACAACCCATCAGGGCGCGCCGGGGCCCCCTAGCGCGCCCTGGTGGGTTGTGGTCTCCACGGCCCACCTCTCCGGCACTTCTTTGGCTCACTGGGTGTCTTCTGGTCCAGAAAAAATCTCCAAAAAGTTTCGTCGCGATTGGACTCCGTTTGATATTGATATTCTGCGAAGTAAAAAACAAGCAAACACAGCAATTGGCACTTTGGCACTATGTCAATAGGTTAGTCCCCAAAAATGATGTAAAGTTGTGATAAAATGATTGTAAAACATCCAAGAATGATAATATAACAGCATGGAACAAGCAAAAATTATAGATACGTTGGAGACGTATCAGCATCCCCAAGCTTAATTCCTACTCGTCCTCGAGTAGGTAAATGATAAAAACAGAATTTTTGATGTGGAATGCTACCTAACATGTTCATCTCATATTCTTTTCTTTTGTATAGCATGGACATTTGGACTTGTAAATGATTCAAAGCAATAGTCTAGTTTTAACATAATGACTTCAATACTCAAGCATGTCAACAAGCAACCATGTCTTTCAAAATATCAACACTAAAGAAAGTTACCCCTAGCCCATCATGCTCAATCATTGATCCATTCATGAAACACACTCAAATATTAGCTATGCCCAATGCTCAAGTACGATCATAGTGCCCCCTAGTTGGTGCTTTATAAGAGAAGATGGAGACTCAAAGTAAAAATAAAAATTGCATAAAGTAAATAGATAGGCCCTTCGCAGAGGGAAGTAGGGATTTGTAGAGGTGCCAGAGCTCAAGGTTTAAATTGAGAGAGAGAAATATTTTGGGTGGCATGCCTTTCCTGTCAACAAAAACGACAAAGTAGCTCACAATACTTTCCATGCTAGATATATCATAGGCGGTTCCCAAACAGAAAATAAAGTTTATTCCTTTTTCCACCAAACTTTCACTTTCCATGGCGGGTCGTATCCACGGTTGCCTTCCATACCAACATTTTCCAAGGAATTTATTATTTGACAACATAAAGTATTTTTTTTATTTTTCATTTCGGGAATGGGCATCCCTATTACCGCCGCACTCTCATGCAATGACAAGTGAATAAACACTCATCTTGAGAATAACAGATCTAGCATGGAAAAATATTGGACACTCCCCACCGTTTCATGTGCGGTACGAGCACACAAAAGACAAAAATTTATTTTGAAAATTTAGAGATGGCACATACAAATTTGCTTGGAACGGCATGGAAATATTGCATATAGGTAGGTATGGTGGACTCATAAGGCAAAACTTGGTTTAAGGATTTTGGATGCACAAGTAGTATTTCTACTTAGTACAAATGGAGGCTAGAAATTAGATTGAGAAGCAACCAAACCAAGAAACGAAAATTCACATAAGCGAGCATTGAGCATAACTAACACCGAATAATGCGCCATTAGTAGGATGTAACTTCATTGCGTAACTATTGACTTTCGTCCATGCATAGGGAATCACAAACCTTAACACCAATATTCCTACTAAAGCATAATTACTCACTAACATGACTCACATATTACTATCATCATGTTTCAAAACTATTACAAAGAATCAAGTTTAATTTGCCCAATGATCTTCATGAAAGTTTTTATTATATCCTCCTTGGATATCTATCACTTTGGGACTAGTTTCATATATTGCCATTGCTTTTTGGCAAGCTCAAACAAATTTAAGTGAAGCACATGAGCATAAAGATTTCATCTCTCAAAATGGTATAAGTGAAGCATGAGAGGATTTCTTCAAAATTTACTAACTCTCAAATTAATCTAAGTGAAGCATGAGAGTATTTCTACAAAAAATCTCCAAGCACACCGTGCTCAAAAAGGTACAAGTGAAGCACTAGAGCAATTCTATAGCTCAAAAAGTTTAAGTGAAGCGCATAGAGCAATTCTAACAAATCATAGCATAATTTTGGCTCTCTCAAATAGGTGTGTCCAGCAAGGATACAAATGACAAACTAACAAACAAAGCAAGCAAAGATACAAGACGCTCCAAGCAAAACTCATGATATGTGACGAATAAAAATATAGCTCCAAGTAAAATACCGATGGTCGTTAGAAGAAAGAGGGGATGCCACTCGGGGGCATCCCCAAGCTTAGTTGCTTGTTTCTCTTTGGATATATCTTGGGGGTGCAGTAGCATCCCCAAGCTTAGGCTCTTTTCACTCCTTATTCCTTCATCCATCGTGATCTCACCCAAAACTTGAAAACTTCAATCACACAAAACTCAACAAAATCTTCGTGAGACCCGTTAGTATAATAAAGCAAATCACTACTTTAGGTGCTGTTGCAAACCCATTCATATTTTATTATTGCATTATACCTACAATATTTTAACTTTACCATGGCTCATACCCTTCAATATAACCGATAGATTCATCAAAACAAGCACACAATGCAACGAAAACAGAATCTGTCTTAAACAGAACAGTCTGCAGTAATCAGTACTCTAACCATACTTCTGTAACTACAAATATTCTGAAAAATTAGGACAACGTAAGGAATTTGTATAGAAACACTGTGTTAAAATTTCAGCTCAAGATCGCATTCCAGCAAAAAATGAAAATTCATATACTGGATGCAAAGTTTATGTTTCAGATTCAGCATCACTTCTACTCATCCTATGAATCATCCTAAAGGCTTTACTTGGCACAAACACTAAATAAACCATAAAAACACAATCATAACAGAGGCATAATTGTGTCAACACTCAAAAACAGAAAAGAAAAAGCAAAAATAAATTTATTCATTGGGTTGCCTCCCAACAAGCGCGATCGTTTTACGCTCCTAGCTAGGCATAACGATTTCAATGATGCTCACATAAAAAGTAGTAATTGAAATATGCAAAAGAGCATCTTGAATAGCATGAAAAACACATTTAAGTCTAACCCACTTCCTATGCATAGGGATTTTGTGAGAAAACAATTTATGGGAACAAGAACCAACTAGCATAGGAAGGCAAAACAAGCATAACTTCAAAACTTTGAACACATAGAGAGGAAACTTGATATTATTGCAATTCCTACAAGCATATGTTCCTCCCTCATAATAAATTTTAGTAGCATCGTGAAGGAATTCAACAATATAACTATCACATAAATCATTCTTTTCATGATGCACAAGCATAGAATTTTCATTACTCTCCACATAAGCAAATTCCTTATCATCCATGGTAGTGGGAGCAAACTCAACAAAATAACTCACATGAGACACTTGATTGACATAACCACAAAAACCATGATGATAAGTTTCATGGTTATCATTACTCATTATAGCATATGTGTCATCACCATCATCATAAATAGGAGGCATGCAATCATCATAATAAATTTGCTCATCATTCAAGGAACTATAATGAATCACCTTATAAATTTCTTCTTTCAACACTTCAACAAAATTTTCATATTCATGATTTTCAAACAAAACTTCATAGAGATAATCAAGTGCACTCAACTCACTAGCAATTGGTTCATCATAATTTGGCCTTTTGAAAAGATTAGCAAGTGGATGAGGATCCATATCAATAGTTTTTAGCAAGCGAAGATGCAAGCAAATAGAAGGCACATGGCAACACAAGCAAAGATAGCAAACAAGCAAAAAGGAAAATGGAAAAGAGGGCGAATAAATGGCAAATTTGGTGAAGTGGGAGAGAGGAAAACGAGAGGCAAATGGCAAATAATGTAATTGCAAGGAGATGAGATTTGTGATTAGGAACCTGGTAGATGATGATGGAGTCCCCTCGGCGCCTACGATAGGCACGTAGAAGAGACCGCTTCCTTCCCGGCAACGGCGCCAGAAATTCCTTTGACGTGGCTTGAGACTGCGTCGGTATTTCCCCAAAGAGGAAGGGATGATGCAGCATAGCGACGGTAAGTATTTCCCTCAGTTATGAAACCAAGGTTATCGAACCAGTAGGAGGATCACCACCACCCAATAAGCAGCACCTGCACACAAATAACAAATACTTGCAACTCGACGCGAAAGAGAGGTTGTCAATCTCTCTATGGTAAAAAGATAGATTAGGTAGTGATAGATAGGAGAGATAGATCTCTAAAGAGCACAAAATAAAAGGAGCAAATAAAATATGCAGCAATATGTTTTTGGGTTTTTGGTATTGTAGACATTATTGAGGAAATCGTTAACTGGTCGCTGCTCGGTTGGCTGGCGAGTAGGGAATTAATAGGCTAATCGACAAGTTAATCGGCCATTTAATCAATTAATCAGGCAATTTTTTAGTTTATCGGCTACTCGATGACCCTACGAGTAGGGATTAATCGGCAAGTTAACTGCTTAATCGGACGAATTCTTGAACAGGGATTGTAGATCTGAAAACAAAGAAGCAAAAAGATAGATCGGAAAGCAATATGTTGGAAAAGTAGACCCGGGGGGCATAGGGTTCACTAGTGGCTTCTCTCATGACTATAGCGCATGGTGGGTGAACAAATTACTGTTGGGCAATTGATAGAAAATCGAATAGTCATGACGATATCCAAGGCGATGATCATTATATAGGCATCACGTCCAAGATAGATAGACCGACTCCTGCCTGCATCTACCTCTATTACTCCACACATCGACCGGTATCCAGCATGCATCTAGTGTATTAAGTTCATGGAAAAATGGAGTAATGCAATAAGAACGATGACATGATGTAGACAAGATCTATTCATGTAGGAATAGACCTCATCTTCTTATCCTTAATGGCAACGATACATGTGTGTCTTGCTGCCCCTTCTGTCACTGGGAAAGAACACCGCAAGATCGAACCCATCACAAAGCACCTCTTCCCATGTTAAGAAAAATCGATCTAGTCAGCCTAACTAAACCAAAGATTCGAAGAAGAAATACGAGACTATAAGTAATCATGCATATAAGAGATCAAAGAAGACTCAAATAATATTCATGGATAGAAACTAACCATGAACTCAAAATTCATCGGATCCCAACAAACACACCGCAAAAGTGTACATCAAATAGATCTCCAAGAGACCATTGTATTGAGAATCATAAGAGAGAGAGAGGAAGCCATCTAGCTACTGCCTACGGACCCGTAGGTCTATGGTGGACTACTCACGCATCATCGGAGAGGCACCTATGAAGAAGATGAACCCCTCCGTGATGGTGTTTAGATTGGATCTCGAGGTTCTGGAACTTGCGGCGTCTAGAATTGTGTTTCGTCGACTCCCCTAGGGTTTTTGGAATATTTGGGAATTTATAGGCATCAAAGGCGGTGGGGAGGGGCCCCGAGGAGGGCACAACCCATCAGGGCGCGCCGGGGCCCCCCTGGCGCGCCCTGGTGGGTTGTGGTCTCCACGGCCCACCTCTCTGGCACTTCTTTGGCCCACTGGGTGTCTTCTGGTCCAGAAAAAATCTCAAAAAAGTTTTGTCGCGATTGGACTCCGTTTGATATTGATATTCTGTGAAGTAAAAAACAAGCAAAAACAACAATTGGCACTTTGGCACTATGTCAATAGGTTAGTTCCCAAAAATGATATAAAGTTGTTATAAAATGATTGTAAAACATGCAAGAATGATAATATAACAGCATGGAACAAGCAAAAATTATAGATACGTTGGAGACGTATCACTCCCTGACGCCGCACCCGAGCATAGGACCTACCACAAGGGTCTATTGACCAGGATGACGTGTTCCTTCACAAAGAGAAAGGCAACGATGAACCTACTCATGTTTGATACGTCTCAAACGTATCTATAATTTTTGATTGTTGCATGCTATTATGATATCACTTTTTATAGCAATTTTATTGTTTTGCTGGACTAACCTATTAATTCAAATCCCACATCCAGGTGTTGTTTTCTGCATGTTTGACTTTGAAACAAAATCCATATCTACCGAGCTCCGAAAGACCATCGGATTTTTTTTATAATGTTTCCAAGTCCAGAGGATTCCAGGAAGTCCCAGAAGGGGCCAGAGGGCCACCCCTGGCTTCCATGCGTCTAGGTGGCGCTTCCAGGGGACCACCCACTTGGCTAGGCTGCACGGGGCCAGGGGCACCGCTTTACGTCGCTTGTTTCATCTATAAATCCCATATTTCGAGAAATCCTCAGTACCATTTTTTGCAAATTTTTCCGCTGCTGTAAGTTCCTATTCCTGGGAGATCCAAATAGGAGGTATGTTCCGGCGCCCTACAAGAGGGGGTATCCATCACTAGAGCTATCTTCATCGACCTTGCTGCTACCATGAATATGTGTGAGTTGTTTCCTTATGACTTTACCGCAACAGGGGCGTCAGTGGGTAAGTTGAGCCTTGCCTGACTCCCGAAGTAGCGGAGCATCGTGGAGTCATACATGCGGTTTGCCTCCTCCCTGGTGTTGAATGTGCCAAGTCACAGGTGTTGCCTGTATCTGAGTTGCGGATCTCACACTGCAATATGTCAGGGTTGGTGGTGGCTACGATATCTCCTACGGCGAGGAGGATCTCGGGGGTGGCGCAACGAGGAATGAGGTGGCGGTGGGGACATCGGGGGAGGGACAATGGGGGCGGATCCATCAGCAAGGAGCTCGAAGGAGGCCAAAATCAGGTGGCGGCGGCTGGGGCGGGGTTCATGACGGGTGGCGTAGGTCGTGGTTGATGTATTGGGTGGGGGAGGTTGTTGCGGCTGCGGAGACAACAATGACGGCGGTTAGCGGCCATAATCGAGCGAGATGGAGGCGGATGAGGAGGCGACTGTGGCAGGGAAAGTCGAGGAAGGCGGCGATTGCCTTTACGGCCGCAATTTGGATTTTAGGCTTTCGTCTGGTGGATACCGATTTTTTGCAACTAGATAGCAAAATATAGGTAGTAACTGTTTCACGTTAGCTGTTGGAACTGTTTTTCTTTTCTTTTGCAAAAAAACTGGATTTTCAGTTTTTAAGGTATGCCACTCATTTGTAGGATAGTCGCTGGAGATGCTCTTATAGCTAACTACTCCCTCCATCACGAATTACTTGTCTTGGATATATCCGTATCTAGAAAAATATAAAACAACTAATTTAAGACGTAGGTAATACTGTACATGTTGATTATTAGATTTGCTATAGATAACTTATCAATAAAACCTCTCTTACTATCTCTTTTTTTCTTGCGGGGTGCCTCTATTATTATCCTAGCCCTCATGGTCCCGTGGTTCCAAACATCCACGGTTCTTAAAAAGTCAGAGGCGAAATTGGTCCACCGATGATATAGGAAGGTGTTGAAGTTTTCTTTAATTTAAAAAGTAATTTTATTTTTGCGCACAATTCCTACTAAATTTTTACGTATTGTGAGAGGAGACGACTGCGGCTCCATAGCATTGGTCTTTAGAGGTACGTGCTCGAAGACTTTCCGATTGTCATCGATAAGGTCAAGCTGGCTCTCGTATGGGGCCTCAACATCGGTTCGTTGGTGGCTCGATCTTGCGGCTGTATTGGTTCGTTCAGTGATCTTGGAATAATGCAATTTTTATTATGTTTGAGTGTTTTGTACTTCTGATGAACTTTGATAATAGATATGAATCATATAAAAAAACATCGATTAGAACTAGCGCATAGGATTTTCGTAAAACTTTTGCGTAGGAATAGCACCGTCCACCATGCGTTTCCATGCAACGGACTCTTTTATTTTTTAGAATCATCCATGCAACCGACTCATCATGCGCTGGAAGAATACTCATTGAGCAAATCAAGAATTTGACTTGGCAACCACCCGGTTTATAAAGAGCTGGAAACCAATTACCATATGCGCCATGCAAGAGTCACGTCACTAGCCCCTACACTGGCTCCTCGTCCTGTCCCTGCTTGGCTTCATGGTAGATGTTACAGATGCCTCCTTCCTGGACACCGTGCAGCGGTGTGTCGAGATCCTTTTAGGTGTTCTCGATGTCTTGAGAATGGTCATCGAGCACGTGAGTGCCGCAATGCCTGGCGTCCCCTCAGCTTCTTGGGAAGCTCTACTATGCCGTCGTTGCCATGCCTCCCCGTCGGGCACCAACAAGCTACAACTCCTCGCAAGGTCCAGAAGGATGCCTCACCCCTCGTGAAGACGTTTGGTCATGATTCTTGGGCATCCATCGTTGCTGCTCCTGCTGGCTCTGTGACCTCGGCGGATATCCCGGTGCGGACCGACTTGGAGAGGCAGACCGAGTTATTGCGCTCTGAGCTCCTTGGTATGGCTTCCTTCCGGCTTGAGGAGGCGGTCCAGCCTCTGCGTGATGTCGTTGACTCCATGCAAGGTTGGATGTTGCGGATGAAGAGCTTTATAGAGCGAGCTGAGGCTGCACTAGACGGGCTCTCCCAGGCGCCGCCTGTGTTGTGCACTTTGGTTGCGCCGGAAGACAACTTCGAGGTTGAGAGGGGAGCCGAGCTTCATGGTCGTTTCTCCCCTCGTGCTAGAACCAGCTCGTCGTTGTCAGCCTCTGAGGGACTAAACAATGATGTGGTTGTGACTCCGGTGCTGCAGATGATGCCTGAACTTCAGGACCTGTGTGGGGGTCCGGTTCAGTCTCTGTCCGTCAAACAACTGAAGGTAGACCCCCCAGAGATCTCGATTGTAGCTTTACCGCCAGCATCACCCCAAAAGTCTAGTCAGATACTTGATGCCGAGGAGTGTGGTGATTTGGACGTTGCAATCTCTTGCTCGCCTAAGTCCATCGGGTGTCAGGCGTCAGCTTTAGATGTTGCTGCCCTTCGCTCTTCTGCGCCCATCGAGCAGGTGATGCCTGTGAGTGGCATGAACATTGAACCAAGTGTGTTGGCACCTACTCCAAATTCAGATGCTCTCTTCGCGAAGGAACTTTGTGACTTGCTCGCCAGTGTGGAGGTTGCTAGAACTGGTTTGGGCAGGTCGATTGCTTGCCTCTTAACGGGGACGCCAATAAGGGGCAAACAAAAGAAGATGGGCAAAGGAAAGAGTGGCGTCATAGGCAAGGCGTCCGTGGTTGCTTGATGGATGGCCTTCGTTCTCACGGCCCTTCCTCTTGGACTGGACGGTCGTTGTGCGTTGGGAGGTGTTTGATGTCTTGTCTCGAGGTGTTCTTGTCGGGGTCTTCTGGCGTAGTAGCAATGTCGGAGTGGTTTGTGGTTGTTGTATGTTTAGAGAGTGGTGGGGATCGCATGTGGGGTTGTGGGGTTTCCTGTCATGTGAGTAGTTAGTCCATGCTCCGTTTGTATTGGTTTTCGCCCGGTTTTCCGTAAATTAACTGGGCAACTCTCTTCTTCTTAATTAATCGATGAGGCAAAAAAATTGCCTCCGTTTTGAAGAAAAAAAAGGACTATCTGCGAATGAATGCCGTGATGCATAAGCTAGCCACACGGAACACCAACATTCCCATGACTTTTGCTCGTATTTCAATCCTAATTTTATTGGTGCTAACAATACCCAACTGACATATATATTGGTCAAAGTTGTCCTCATGTAGGATCATACATTCACACATCGCTGGCTACAACATGCTTATACGTCATCACGAAAGCACAATTGTGTTGGTTCACAACAAACCAGACAAGAAAAGGACGAATTCAGTGAACGAACAAAAAGGACACTATAATTGAATTCCAGCAGCCTCCATGTTCCATAACAGCTAGATCACTGCATGCTGATCAATTATCGCCCCAATGTCGTCGACGTCGAGTAATCATCTGATGAGATTAGCTAGGTATCTGCGTATAAATAGCCCTACCTTATTAACAACATCTCATCGCCTTCTCATCGGTCAATCACACACTCTCGATATCGATAGTATACAAAGGCTGATAACTTAGTTAAGAGCTTGTGGAGACAATGGCTGCCGCCTGGCTTAAGCTCTCCGTTGCGCTGACATGCGCATTGCTCTTGTCGTCGTCGGCGTGTCATGGCCTGCAGGTGGGCTACTACAAGAAGACGTGCCCCCGCGTGGAGGCAATCGTGAGGGACGAGGTGAAGAGGTTCGTCTACAAGAACGCCGGCATCGGCGCCGGCCTCATCCGCATGTTCTTCCACGACTGCTTTGTCCAGGGCTGCGACGGCTCCGTCCTCCTCGACCCGACGCCGGCCAACCCGCAGCCGGAGAAGCTCAGCCCTCCCAACTTCCCGAGCCTCCGCGGCTTCGAGGTCATCGACGCCGCCAAGGACGCCGTCGAGAAGGCGTGCCCCGGCGTCGTCTCCTGCGCGGACATTGTCGCCTTCGCCAGCCGTGACGCCGCCTACTTCCTCACCAGGATGACGATGAAGATCGACATGCCGGCGGGCCGCCTCGACGGACGCGTCTCCAACTCGACGGAGGCCCTGGACAACCTGCCGCCCCCGTTCTTCAACCTCGATCAGCTCATCGCCAGCTTCGCCGCCAAGGGGCTCACCGCGGAGGACATGGTCGTGCTCTCCGGCGCCCACACCATTGGCGTGTCCCACTGCTCGTCCTTCGTCTCCGATCGCCTCGCCGTCCCCTCCGACATCAACACTGGCTTTGCCAACGTGCTTAGGAGGCAATGCCCCGCTAGCCCAAGCCCGGCCAACGATCCCACGGTGAACCAGGACGTGGTGACCCCCAACGCGCTCGACAACCAGTACTACAAGAACGTCCTGGCGCACAAGGTGCTCTTCACGTCGGATGCCGCCCTTCTTGCCACGCCGGCGACGACCCAGATGGTGCGTGACAGTGCCAACATTCCGGGGCAGTGGGAGGCCAAGTTTAACAAAGCCATGGTCAAGATGGGAGCCATCGAAGTGAAGACCGGTAACCAGGGAGAGATCAGGAGGAACTGCAGGGTCGTCAACCACTAAACGAACTGAATCATCATGGCGTTCCATTTTGTTTTACGGTCTATGGTTTTTGCACTGGCGGGGTCACCTACTTGTGATTGTGTGTGACTTTGGTCGAATTTCACACATGTAATTTGTTTGTTGTTTCAACTCATCAAAATTCTTTGGCTGGTTTATTGGTGCTACAGTTTTCCCTTTTTTGGCGAATCAAACAGATGTACCGTATAAATCAATCAGCGAGATTACAATCGCAGCTATACATGAAGAGCGACCTAAACACTGCGTAGTACCACGCAGTGGCAAACGGCAAGCATTCAAAATGCCAAATAGTGGCGCTGTGGGACGAGGTGGACGGTTGGTTCCTTGGTGTATCTATTCCCTATATAAAAAAAATTGAACAAAAAATCATAAAATTCTGAAAATATTTTTGAAATAAACTTGATCGTCAATTTTACTTGTGAGAAAAATTCCACAAAAAGAAAATCCCTCTTTGACCTATTTTCAAAAAAGACAAAACAAATGGCCAAAATAGTGTGAATAGTGACCTATAATAGCAAAGAAATTTTGTCTTTTTTGTCCTGAAGTCAACGTTAGTTTTTTCTCATGAAAGTTAAGTTTATTCTAAAAATACTTAGGAACTATTTTGACTTTGTGTTTAATTACTAAAAAAATATCCATATAGGGTGCAGTATCTGCAACCAGCAACCAAAGTGTATTTTTCCGTCGCGGGATGGTCACACTACAATCGCATAACCGGATGCCTTGGCTAGGCATATTTTTCCTTCCATCGGGATCTGATGGCCTCGGGTAAGCGTGGTGCCTGTGTTGCTTGCACTACTGAATTTTTTTATACGTCGGATGTTTGACTCTTCGCCGATCGTCAAACCACGGACACTCGGCAAACGCATATAATCCGAGAGTAACACTCAGCAACCACGGGTTCACGTCAACGAGGTAATGTTGTCGAAAATGCATCACGGCGAACAAGGCACAGTCGGCAAATGCCACAGACGCCGAAAGCACCACATGGCAAAGACTAGCCACGTGGCATGTCCATTTGCATCTAATGGCTCCCTGACTTGCTATTATCTATACCGAGAGCCATGAAGGATCGCTCGGCAAACCACCTGTCACCGAAAGATACTAATATGACAGGTGGGCCCATTAGACGCACCTGTCAGTGAAACATTCAAATTATTTGATAAAGTTTTAAAAAGAATAATATGATGCGTTTTCTTTACCGAGACCTTCCTGGTCACGCTCGCCAAACAATCGTAGGACGTGGGACCAGCCTGTCAGGTGGTGGACACGTGGCAGTTTGCTACTCGTTAACTTTACTGAGAGTAGCTCTCGCAAAAACAGTTTAGCCACGTGGCAACCGCCGTCTCCGTCTTTTATCCGTGAGTCAGCTATATTTTGTCGTGTGGTATTATTTGGCTCTCGGCAAACTGTTTATTGAGTGTCTGATGTTTGGTTCTCGGCAAGTTTTTTTCCTGAGAGGTGTACGTCGGGTTGCCTTTGCCGAGAACAATTCTCGGCAATGTATTTGTCGAGTTTATTTGGCCCTTTGCCGAGTATTTCTGGCACTCAGCAAACAAGTGAATCCAGTAGTGTTGGGCAACTACTAGCAAGGTCACTGAGGCCGACAACGACTTTCTTACCGCTCTGTTTTTAATTAATGAACTGGATGTTGTCCTAAGCTCAACTTTTACTAATACCGCACCGAGGCCTGATGGATTCCTGGTTACATTTTATAAGAAATTTTGGCCTTTGGTTGGCCGGCGGATGTTTGAACTACTTAACGATTTCACCAAGGGAAATATCGGTATCAAACGGTTGAACTATGCCATTATTAGTTTGCTTCCTAAGACTTCATGGGTGGATCTTATCAAGCAGTTTGGACCCATTGCCTTGCAATGTTGGCTTTTGCCGAATTGTCAAGGGGTTTGCTACTCGGCTATTGCCGATAGCTAATCGGGTCATTAGTCAGAGTCAGTTTGCCTTTATCCGAGGAAGAAGTATACTCGAGGGCATTTCCATTTGCTATGAAGTTTTACACTCTGTTTCTCATCAAAAGGAGGACTTTTTCATCCTGAAATTGGACTTTGAGAAAGCAGACGGCCAGGTTAATTGGGACTTTTTGGAAGGAGTAATGAGAATAAAGGTTTCTCACCACTCTGGGTGAGTTTGATTATGCATATGGTCTGTGGTGGTCAGACGGACATCAATATCAACGGGGAGCCTAGTCCCTTCTTTAGGAATTCCAGGGGCCAGGCAAGGCGGCCCTATCTGCCAACTTTTGTTTGACATAGTTGTAGACACTTTATCTGTCATCTTAGAGGGAGCTAAGATGGTTGGTCACATCAAAGGGGTGTTCTCTGAGCTCCACGAAGGGGGTATCACCCACCTGCGGTATGCCGACAATACGCTTATTATCATCAAGAACGATCCAATTAGTCTGGTAAAGCTGAAGTTCCTTCTCATATGTTGTGAATCCATGTCCGGTCTTAAAATCAATTTGACAAGAGCGAGGTGTATGTCACCAGAGGGAGTTCGGAGGGTCGCCTTAGGGCTGCCCACATTATGAACTGCATATTAGGAGCCCTCCCGATCAAATTCTTGGCTATGTCGTTGACCAATAAGCATCTAACCATTGAGGATTTCCTCTTTATAACCGATCTTGCGGCTGCCAAAGTTGAACCATGGTAAATATCAATCAACTAGTGGTAAAACTACTTTGATCAGTTCATGCTTCTCTAGCTTCCCCATGTTCATCATGGGCTTTTTCTTACTTCAATATGGGGTTCATGCTAAATTTGATCTTGCCAGATCCAGGTTCTTTTGGGGGTAAAGAACATGGGAATTAGAAATACCCCATGGTCCATTGGAGTACAATGATGCTGCAAACGAGGTTGTGGGCCTTGGTATTTTGAATACCAAACACATGAATTTGTGTTTGATGGCTAAGTGGGCATGGAAAACGTTGACAGATCAAGGTGGACTTTGGTTAGATATCATCAAGCATAAATACCTCCAACATGTTTTGGTCTCAACTGCTTCATGTTGAAACGGATCCCAATTCTGGAAAGCAATTGCGAAAATTTGACATCTTCTCTGTGTTGTGGTGGTGCACTCTATCGGGAAAGGCAAATCCACCGTATTTTGGTTAGACGTTTAGCTATAGGACCAGACCAACTTGCCAATCGTTTCCCCAAATTATTTGCAATCTCTACATATCCAAACTCGTTGGTACGCGAAAATTGGTGGAATAGACAGTGGTGTCCTTAATTCCGCCCCTCCTAGGACTGGTTGAGGTTGAGCAATGGGGGTGCCTCCTAGTATTGTAAGGGGTATCTCACCGTCTATGGAGCCGGGCGCATTTAGATGGAAGCTTCATCCCTCAGGTTTGTTTACTACCAGCTCGTTATACCGCGCTTTGCATAACGGTGTTTCCCCTTTCCAAGCAATGGACTTTTGGAAAGCTCGCATCCCGACAAAAGTCAAGATTTTCCTTTGACAAATAGTTAGGGACGGATTGCCTTTGTGTGTGGAAGGAAGTTCAGAAACGTCATGGCCCAAGCGATGGTTTGTGTCCCCAGTGCGATTTGATAGAAGATGCAAACCACATTTTCTTTAAGTGTGTCATTGCCCAATTTCTTTGGGGTTGTGTTCATGACATCACTGGATGCAGTTGGGAACCGACATCGTTTGCGTCTTTTTACGCTCTTAGTGTGAAATTTTCCGGCCGCACCCGTAGATTAACGTGGATGATCTTCGCGGCCATCTCTTGTGATTTTTATGTCATATTAGAAACGAAGCTCTAATTGAAGGAAAGTTCATTAAACATCTTGTTGACACCTCATATAAAATGACGATCTTCTTGCAGCTTTAGAATCCTTTGAGCAAATCCACGGATGCATCCATCATTGAGGCAATTGGTGGCAAGTTCAGGATCCATGCGAAGACTCTTGGGGAGCACATCGAACACCAGGGTGGATGATCAAGTCTTTGCAGTGCTGCCCCGGTTCATCGTTGGCCCAGTTGGGTCTGTATGAACCTTTGTTATTTTGGTTTCATGCCTTTGGACCCGTTGGGTCTGTCTCGAACCATTTTCTTTGTTTCGTCGTATTTTTCGTTTGTAAACACTTTAAGGGCTTCAGCTCGCTAAGGTCAACTCTAACCAATCCCCTATCCGGTGTTAGAGGAGTAAAATTTTGGTTTTACTCTTCTAACCGGTACCCAGCCGATCCCAAAACCGAATAGAGGAGGATAAATTTTACTCCGCCACCTATCCAATGAGTAAATTTACTCCATCCGGAGGCAGAGGAGTAAAAGTTTCTTCGTGCAGAGGCCTCTTCGTGGCCGCCATGCCTCATCCACGGCCGCAGCAAGTAGCCGGTGCTCTCCCCCTGGCTCCCGCCCTCCGTCGGGCCAGCCGTCTCCCACTGCAGGGTCGCTCTCCTCCGAGTCTCCACGTCCCTCCTCCTAGCATCGGCGGCTCCTCCGACGTCGAGGGCGACACTGTGGGGGTGTTGCCTCTGGAGAGGATGTCTCTATGCGACATCTGCTCCGGCGACCACGGGCTCAGGTGGTATGGCAGCGTTGTGGGAGCAAGCCTACGTTGGCTGCAGCTGCGCGCTTGCGACGGCATCGGAGGAAGGATCAGCTAGCGAAGGAGATCGAAGATGGCTACCTTCCATGTCGCGGACGCGTCGGAGTACCTGGCCATCACCGGCTGGGGCATCGACGGCGTCAAGTTATCCAAGAAGGCATGGGTCTTCGTGGGGCAGCAGTGCAAGAAGTTGAGCATCTCGCCGGTGAACTACGAGTTCGAGGTGCACGCCATGAGCGCCGAGAAGCTGCCCTTCATACTCTCCATCATCTGCGCCATCGGCCCCAAGATCACAGCCACCGGGGCCGAGGACGACGAGTCGGACGGGAAGGACCTCGAGGCGCAGCTCCTTTTCTACGCCAAGCTCACCTCGCCGCTGCACAGCTCGAGGAGCCTCGTCCCCGTCCAGGAGCTCGTCAAGGAGATCGTAGAGGGCGAGACCCGCGTGCTCGCCGTGGAACTCACCATGGAGGAGATCCTGAAGGGCACTGAGACGTTCAAGGAGAAGGTGTTGTACGGGGTGCAGCTTGAGCTGAACCAGTTCGGCCTGGTCATCGACAATGTCCACGTGAAGCAGCTGGTGGACGTGTCGCGGCACGACTACCTCTCCTACCTCACCCAGAAGACGCAGCAGGACGCCAAGGTGGACGTGGCGGAGGCCCGGATGATGGGAGAGGTGGGAGCCGGGGAGGGCGAGGGGCTGACGCGGCAGAACGCAGCAAAGGTGGACGCCGAGAACAATGTGTTGTCGGTGTGTCAGCACGGCCAAGGCCTAAGACTACCCATAACAATGGGAAGTAACATAGAGAAGTGACTTGCATATGTAGAGCATCTCCAACAGGCGCGTAATCGCGCGGCGCACTAAATAAGTTTTAGCGCGCTGAAATAGCAACTTTTAGCGCGTACGAGAGCGCTGGCTCCAGCGACCGCCGCAAAGTATTGCGCGCGTGATCTGCTCCAGCAGACGCGTAAAAAAACGGCAAGCGCGCTCAACAAAAACAACACAAATAGCATAGTTCATCATCAACCGAACACCACAAACTACGATACAAATAAAGATAAAAACGATACTACGGATATACTACAGTGCAAATAAAGATAAAAACGATACCATGGTTCTACTACGGTGCAAATAAACTAGAAACTACTCCGAGTCGATGGTGTCGTCCTCCTCCTCGGTGGTGTCGTCCGACGTCGACAGGAACGCGTCGTCCCACCGAGGATCGTTTTCGTCAAAGAACGACGCCCGTCCCACTTCACACTGCGATTTCGCTAGTGCCTTTCGCCGGCGCCTGTCCGCCCTTTCGGCGCGCCGATTTGCCCTCCTCGCCGCCCAGAAGGTGTTCTTGTTGGCGACGTCCTGCGGGAAGTGCCGGCACCACTCCGCCATGGCTTGCTCGTCCGCCTCGGCGATGAGGAGGCGTCGCTGCCGCCTACGGTGTTCCCAACGGTCTTCATCGGTTATTAGACGCGGCGGAGGCGCGAGGTCCTGCGCCTGTTGGCACGTCCGCGCGTCATGGAAGTTCATCTGCGGGGATAGCCTCGAGAGGCGCCACGCCGCCGCGTCATACGCGCGGGCGGCCTCGTGCGCGGTCTCGAACGTCCCGAGACCGAGACGCACGTCACCGGAGCGGATCTCCGCGTAGAACATGCCAGAAGGGCGTTCACGGACGCCGCGGTAGCCGGAGCTGCTCCGGCGGCGCGGCGGCATGTCGGTGGCGGTGGAGTCGGCGGCGGGGGAGAAGGGCGGGGCGGCGGCGGCGGGGCGCCAGATGCGACGAAGAAAAGGGTGGCGGGGGAAGAAGGGGCGGCGGGGCGCTGGAGTGTGCGGTCGACAGCTCGGGCGTGCGCGTTTTATAGAGCGCGCGGCAGTTGCCGCGCGCCGGCCCGTTTTTTCGCGCGCGCGTGATTTTTTTCCCGCGCCGGAATCTCCCCCGCCCGCTGGAGCACTAGAAACCGCTCCGCGCGCGGTAAAACGCCAGTTTCCCGCGCGCGCTATTTTTAGCGCCGCTGTTGGAGATGCTCTTACTATTCTAAGTTACTATCTTCACAGTGGATAGTAACATAGGGGTAGTAACATAGGGTAGTAACATTGAGCCTTTCATTAATTAGCTTATAGACTCATCTTGTCTTGGTATGTGTTATGTTACTTATAGTATGAGTAACTAGCTATGTTACTCAATTTCTCTCTTTTCTCATTAATTAGCTGCCACATTATATTTGTCGCTAAGGTGGCATCTATATTACTAGCTATGTTACTCCTATTGTGGGTAGTCTAAGGAGGAGGCCAAGGTGAAGGCTGACTTTTCGCGATTCAATACTTGGCAGCCGTCTAGTCGCATCGAGCCGCCTCGTTACATTTGTTTGTGCCCTTTCCAAGAAAAATCACCACGTTGTCCTTTTTTTCTTTTAGCATAGTACAATCAAAGTTGTTCATATATACGAGCATACAATTACCCTTATGAATGCATGCACGCACATCTTATTTCTATGAGCACCTTCCACAGACTGAGCCGGCACATCATCTTGAGATTGCCGTCGCCACAGACGTCTTCGTAGTCGACGGAAACGTCTCCACCCACTGAAAGTACACCGCCAGATTGCCTGAAATAATCCAGGAAAATGCGAGCATCAATGTTAAATATGGGACTTGAACTGTGGTGGGCAGTGGATATCACTGTCCTTCTAACCATTCAACCACACATTGGTTCGCATCATCATGCCGTCTCATTACATTTGTTTGTGCGCTTTAGTTTTTGCATTGGTGGGGTCAAATACTTGTGACTTGCTTCCCTTCCTCAAGTCGCATCATATGCTGTCTCATTACATATTCTCGCACCCCAACAAATCTCGTCGCTTCGGCCCCACTGACCCTAGCTCCTCCTCCGCGGCCGTCGGGGTTGGCATTCTTCCTCCTCCACCTTCCCTTCCTCAAGGTTTCACTCCGTCCGTCTCCACCACCCCGTCCTCCTTGACTTGCTTCGCCTATCACCGCCCTGGTCACTTCCAATCCAAGTGTGATTCCCCCCACCCCCTTCTGTCTCATCAGCCGTTCGGAGAGCCATCTTACGGTGGACTGCCGTGACTGCTCCCGGCCCCCTGTCTTCAAACAGTTCGGTCTGGGGCTTCCAGGCTGCTCCTTCTTTGCCTTAGAGGGCGAGGCAGGGCTGACTGTTGTGACTCCCGCACTCTACAACGTGGCAGTCATCTCTGTGTTGTCCTAAGTGGTATCTCCAGATGTGATCCTGAGCGAGCTAAAGGAATGGGGGCTGGAAGGCTGGGACTAGCAGCTCCAGCCTCTTTCTGACTCTGAGTTTGCGGTCGTGTTCCCCTCCAAGGAGAGTCTCAAGATGGTCTCCGCCTGTGCGAGCTTCACTCTCCCCCTCAATCAGATTGTGATTTCCGTCAAAGCTGCTGGTGCGGGCGCTCGTCCTTCTGGTTCGATGTCTGAGGTCCGGGTCCTTCTTATGATATGCCTTCGGGGCTGCGAACCAGTTCCTTCCTGATGGCCTTTGGAAAGCTCCTGGGCAAGCCTTTGCAAGTGGATCTGGCCTCCTTGGACCGGTTGGGACAGGCTAGGGTTAGCATCTGGTGTCTTGACCCGGCTCGGCTCTTCGGCTCGGTGGAGATCTTCCCCTCGATCAAGGCGTTCCGGATCCGTGTGCGCATGGAAGGCCAAGCTGCTCATCGCCCCCGCCCCCCCCCCCCCCTCCGCCCCCCCTGCTCAACCCCTGCGCAATGGTGATGAGCCTGATGACAACAATGAGGGTGATGGAGGTGGGGCCAAGTTTACACGCTCGAAATGGGAGGGTCTCGAATCTAATCCATGCAGTATGCTCAAGTCCAGCGCCCCATCTGATGGCTCGGTGGCCAAAGGTGCTCAGGCGGGGGCTGCGGCCTCGGATGCGCCGTCCCCTGGGGATGCTTTGGCCCCTGACGGGGCGGTGGGGGTGGTTGCCAAGCCCATTGACGACCTCAGCACCCCCTTCTCAAAGGTGTGCTCCAATGCACCCACTCGTCCCGCCTCCCCGTCGCTCTCGGGCATAGTGGACATGACTCTGCCCCAGGAACCCGAGGTCTGTGTCCCGGTGTCTCTCCCTAAGAAGAAATCGGCCGTTCGGAAGTTCTCCGCGAAGAGCAGGGCGGCCTCGGGCTCCAAACCGTCAGTGGCTAGGCTTTGCAGGAGGCTGGACGCGGACCTCAAGGAGGTGGCGGCGGGGACCTCGGGTGGGCCGGCGACCCCTTCTTCTCCCCGCTACATGCCTTCCCGTTCTCCCGTCTCAACGGCCCACAAGAGCAAGCGCTCCATGGACGTTGGTCCGTCGGTGGCTGAGAAGGCGTCGCGACGCGCTGAAACTAAGGACACTCCTCCCATAGGTAAATCTGTCGCCCCCCTTCCTATCTCTCCAGTTCGTTTGTTCTTTCGTTTGTTCCTGATAGTCATCTTGTCAAGGTTCTTTCCGATTCAGTTATTGTTTTGGATGCGGAATATGGTTCTCCCTCCTCCCTTCTTGCTCTGATTCGGACCAATGAATTATCCCAAGCGTCTATCGCCAAAGCTAAGGACATAGCCGCTTCTGCTGCCGTAGCGATCGATGGTGCTGATGCCAAGGAGGGGGGAACCCTCCGATTCTTGATTCTGTTCGTCGAACAGAGAAGATTGGTAGTGGCCATCCCTCCATGGTTCCCTCGAAACGGGGCGCCCCTAAGCACGCTGAATCCTGTATTGCCCCGTGCAGGTCGAGTCTCCGCATCAAAAACTTGTCTTTTAAATGAGAGCTCTCTTCTGGAACATTAGGGGTTTCAGCGCTAGGGGGCAACGAGACCAAATTAGCGATTGTGTTAGGGTGAATAATGTCGATCTTGTGGGGTTGGTGGAGACGTTCAAAGCCTCTTTCCCACCTAATGAAATGTCCGCTATTGCGGGCGCAGACCGGTTCGCTTGGAGGAGTTTACCGGTCTCGGGTCACTCTGGAGGGATTCTGATTGGCGCCAATCTTGATATTTTTGACTTTGTGGCTTCGACCATGAGGTGTTTTGGGCCAGCATGGTGGTCTTCCACAAACAACTTAACCTCATGTGGGAGGTTCTGGTTGTCTATGGCCCTACGGATCACTCCCTTTCGGGACTTTTTCTTGATGAGCTATCTATCAACATTGTGGCTTGCAACCTCCCTTTGCTCATTCGAGGGGACTTTAACCTTCTTTGTTACCCGTCTGACAAGAATAATTGTAACTTCTCCTGGGCCCTGGCTGATTATTTCAATGATTTCATTTCGGATTGCGCCTTACGGGAAGTTCCTCGAGTGGGAGCCCGCTTTACCTGGTCCAACCATCAGGGTGACCCTACTCGTTTTGTTCTCGATAGGGTGTTTGTGGAACACTTCTAGGATTCGGGTTTCTCTCGGGCTTCCTTACTTGCCTTCCCTCACATTGGCTCTGACCATTCCCCTCTCATTCTTGATGCGGGGCTGGCCCCCTCCCTTGTGACTAGACGGTTCCACTTTGAGGCTTCTTGAATCCTTGTCGATGGGTTCAAACCCATGATCTCAGATAAAATCTCTTCCCTCCTTGGCTCAGTTCCTAGATCATACGGACCTATCTATGATTGGCACTTTTGCTCCTATCAGCTTAGGAAGTTCCTGAAGGGTTGGGGCCGAAATAGGGCGGCTGAGGCCTGTAGAGGCAAAGAGGACCTTATGACTAAAATTGTGGCTTGTGATGCTGAGGCTTACTCCCTGGGATGCCCCCTGGCTGGCTGGCTGGCTATATACGATCTTGAAGACCTCCTCGTGCAGTTGCATCAGCAGGAGGAGTCGTATTGGCGCCAACGGGGCAACATAAACTGGACGCTGAAAGGTGACTTGCTAGCTGCCTACTTCTTTGCCATTTCCAATGGTAGACGCCGCCGGTGTTTGATTGACAATCTGATGATTCATGGAGTTAGGTCTTCCGATCAAGGGGTGATCATGCAGCATGTGCGCGATTTTTTCCACGATCTTTTGTCCGCCAGGCCTGCCTCTGGTTTCTCCATCTCCTTGATCTTTGGGAGGGCCAGGATAGGGTGTCCTGATCTTCGGGAGGGCCAGGATAATGCCTATCTCTCTGTTCCTCTTTCTGACGAGGAGGTTGAGGCAGCGGTCCTTTCCTCCAAATCGAACTCTACTCCAGGTCCTGATGGATTTCCATCTCCTTCTTCAAACACTTCTGGCACATCCTTAAGCCTCTTGTGTGTGCGATTATTCAAGGTTTCTGTCTTGGGACGGTAGACATCTCTAGGTTCAGTTACACTGTTCTCTTTCTTATCCCCAAGGTCAAAGGGGCCGAGGTCATCTCCCAGTTCCGTCCTATTGCGCTTATTAACAATATTGCCAAGTTTTCGGCTAAATGCTTCGCTTCTAGGCTCTCTCCGGTTGCTCACACTGTGCTTAGCCAAACCCAGACCGCGTTTGTCAAAGGTCGTTTTATCCTTGATGGTATCTTATGCCTTCATGAGATTGTGCACGACGATCCTTAAACTAGACTTTGAGAAAGCCTATGATTCGGTCAGTTGGGAGTTCTTGCGTAAGATTTTACTGGCCAAGGGCTTTGAAGGGGCTTATGTTCACCGCTTGATGCAGTTGGTCTCTGGGGGTCACACGGCTATGGCCGTTTAGGGGAACATCAGTAACTTCTTTGTCAACGGTAGAGTCCTTCGACAAGGAGACCCGTCCTCCCCCCTCCTCTTCAACTTTGTTGCTCACGCCCTCTCCTGCATCCTCTCTCGCGCTGCCCAGGCGGGACACATCTCTCCGGTCTCCTCCCACATCATCCCCCAGGGTGTTACCCATCTCCAGTATGCAGACAATACTATAATCATGGTGGAGCTTAATGACAGTTGAAAGGACATGGATGTCGCCTAGAGGGGGGTGAATAGGCGCTTTAAAATAATTACGGTTTAGGCTTGAACTAATGCGGAATAAAACTAATGTTTAATTAGACAAGCACAAAACCTAAAACAACTAGGCTCACCTATGTGCACCAACAACTTATGCTAAGCAAGATAAACAACTAAGTGATAGCAAGATATATAGCATGAACCAATATGGCTATCACAAAGTAGGTGCGTAAGTAAAGGGCTCGGGTAAGAGATAACCGAGGCACGCGGAGACGACAATGTATCCCAAAGTTCACACCCTTGCGGATGCTAATCTCCGTTCGGAGCGGTGTGGAAGCACAATGCTCCCCAAGATGCCACTAAGGCCACCGTAATCTCCTCACGCCCTCGCACAATGCAAGATGCTGTGATTCCACTAAGGGACCCTTGAGGGCGGTCACCGAACCCGTACAAATGGCAACCATTGGGGGAGGTCACCGGTACCCGTACAAATTGCTCGGGGCAATCTCCACAACCTAATTAGAGACACCGACGCTTGCCCGGAGCTTTACACCACAATGATTGAGCTCCGAGGCACCACCAACCGTCTAGGGCGCCAAGGCAACCATGAGGAACAAGCTCTAGGGTGCTCAAACACCCAAGAGTAATAAGCTTCTCAAACTTCACTTCCACGTATCACCGTGGAGAACTCAAACCGATGCAACTAATGCAATGGCAAGAACACACAAAGTGGTCAAGTCCCTATCTCCCAAATCCCACCACAACAACAAAAGCTATGGAAGAATATGAGAGGAAGAACAAGGAGCTCACAAAGAACTCCAAGAACTAGATCCAAGGGGTTTCCCTCACATAGAGGAGAAAGTGATTGGTGGAAATGTGTATCTAGATCTCCTCTCTCTTTTCCCTCAAGAACTAGCAAGAATCATTGGAGGGATTGAGAGTTAGCAAGCTCGAAGAAGGTTAACAATGGGGGGAAAACTCGAGCTCAAAAGATAGGGAGCAATGGGGAAGAAGACCCCCTTTTATAGGCCTCCCCAAATCCAACCGTTATGTGCACAGGTCGTGCACAAGCGGTACTACCGCTCAGCTGAGCGGTACTACCGCCCGCGCGGTAGTTTTAGGGAAAACGTGCAAAACGGCAGAAACCTCGAGGCGGTAGTGCCGCTGGAGCGGTACTACCGCCCAACCCAGCGGTACTTCTGCTGGGATGCAATAAGATGCCAGACCCCAGAAATAAGCGGTAGTAGAAGCGGTACTAGAGAGCGGTAGTACCGCGCGGGCGGTACTACCGCCCTACAACCGCCCACTACTACCGTCCAGAAAACCACCCTGACTAGAGAACAAAATATAAGCGGAAGTAGTAGTGGTAGTACATAGCGGAAGTACCGCCCAAGCGGTACTACCGTGGTACCGAGCGGTACTACCGCCTGTTGAGAGAAAAACAGCTTTGGCATTAAAACGGCCATAACTTTCGTATACGAGCTCCGAATTGAGCAAACTCAAGCTTGTTGGATAGCACACGACAAGTACTATCCAAACAGCGACTCGTTATCCTAAGAAGAGGCAGTATGAAAATGCCAATGGTATAGAGATGCGAAACCTCTATGAATGAAGAACCGGCAAAAACTCCAGCATCGAAAACATCATAGAAGATGCATATCGACTCCGTTTTCGATGAACTTGAGCTTGTCATGAAGCTGACCTTAAGCTCAAGAACCCACAAAGAGAAAAGCCAACCAAGAACAAAGAAAGATGATGATGCCAAGAATGCAATGGTTTGAGCTCTCAACGAACGATACGATCAAGCTACTCACTTGAGAGCCCCCCTTGATAGTACAACTATCGATCCTATAACCCGGTCTCCCAACTACCACCATGAGACCAGTAAAATAGAAAACCCTATCAAGGTCTAACCTTTGCCTTGCGCATAGTCCACTTGAGCTAGATGATGACGATCTTGTCCTTCTCAAGATGGACCGCCATTCTTGATTGCGTTGGCTCGATGAAGACTAGTTGATTGCTCCCCATACTCCACTACGGGTGAGCCACTTTTTGGCACACCTTCACAAGTCCATTGTCACCACAATGGACAGCAAGCTTCAAGCATGATCCCTCTATGATGCTTCACTTGAACTTGCACACCGCAACCTTGATGACGATCACCACTTGATGTCATCCTCCATGGATTGTATGAGATCTTCCTCTTGACGCAAGCCCATGGAAATATACCTAACCCCACAACGAACTCTCACGTAGACCATGGGTTAGTACACAAAGCGTAATGGACAATGCTTACCATACCATGGGATCACTTGATCTCACTTGGTACATCTTCTATGCTTTGTGTGTTGATCAACTTGAATCATTCTTTGCCTTAATCTTGATCAACCTTGTGTCTTCTCTACTCTCTTCATAAAGATGATGTCTTGAAGGTAAACATGAATGTTCACACAATCTTCTTCTTCAAGACATGCTTGCAATGAGATCAACTCTCACATGACCAATCTTTGGATAAAACCTTACATACCACCTTGGTCACCATATAAACTCCTTGAAACCAACACATGTACTTCAAGAAGTGCCTATGGAGAAATCATTCGAATATAACTCAAGGCAACCATTAGTCCATAGGGATTGTCATCAATTACCAAAACCACACATGGATAAATGTGCTCTTACAATCTCCCCCATTTTGGTAATTGATGACAACCACTTTCAAGAGAGTTTATATAAGGAAATAAGCACAACCAAGCACACACATGCAAAGCAATAATGCATGGGTATGAGATGCAAATGCTTAAGCAAATCAAAAGCAAAACTCTCTAAACTTTCCAAACTAAACTCTCTAAACTTCTCCCCCATTGGCATTGATTGCCAAAATGGACGAAAAGCTTAGAAAGCCAATATACTAGGTGCTCCTCCAAAAAGTGTGTATTTCTCAAAATATGAGTGCAATGAAATACAAATATCCAATTATAAGTAGTTGGAGGAAAACAAACTATATTGAGGATCCAAAGATTGCAAAAAGGATCGTATGGCACAAAGACATACAAGAGAGAAGCAAGCAATCAAAAGATACCAATTGGAACAAACAATCACATGGACCTACGAGCCACATGAATAAAAGATATTATGATATGGGCAATAGAGTGTTATAGAGAAACTAGGGAAGCTCCCCATGATTTGTGCACTATTAAGAATTTTTTTTGTATTTGGATACGAGAGCACAAAATAGGATCATCACTCCCCCAACATCAATAGAAACACACAAAAAGTGCAAGCAAGTAGATAAGACAATAAGAATATCACTTGCACCAAACATATGGTTGAGCAACATGTAAAAGAGGCAATTTAAGAATAGGCTAAACCAAAATGATGTGTGTGAGTCATGGCAAAGCACTTTGAGAAGACTAGTATAAGGATGAGCATTAAGCAACAACATAGTCTTGAAGAAATGAGACACAAAGTGCAAGCCATATCCTTCCCACAAACACAAACCACTGGAAAATGGGTCCACAAGCTTACTAATAAGAAAACTAAAAACCAAAGCTTGTGATAACCCCTGGTGAAGATATGATATAATAGCCTTGTCACGAGGAGGGATACCAATCGAGATGGCAAAACCCTCGTGAAGACAAGCATGAGGAAAATAATCTTCATCACCAAATAGTGCATCAAGATGCAAGGATATAAGATCCGCACTCAAGACAAATTATTTCACGAAACCACCAAGGAAATAAAAAGGGAATGCAACGATGGACGTGAAAGAAAAGAGATATCAACTAGAGATGTAACTTCTCTCATGTGTATAAGATTCTAGGTAGAGGACAATCATGATGATATATCCACAAAGAATGATGTACACACGAAATAGTTACAAGAAGGAACGAACAAGATATCCAAAAGGAAGTCATAAACATACAAAAAAGATCTTTGCTTGACAGCATAGCACATGGCCTAGTATTTTCTTATTGTACATAAATGAACTCCTAGCATACGAACATCAAAGACATCACAACTAGCAACAAGATATCATCGTTGGGATGCTTTGAGAAAGGAAACAAGTATCACAAGAACGAATCAAGAACTTCATGCCATGATGCAACCTACAAAAGGTTGAATGCAACAAATGTATGCATGTAGTAGATACTTGTTACCGAGATAGCATTGGATTGATGTAGTAGATAATGGTTCATCGATCATCCTAGCATGGATCCAATAAGCACCTGGTGTCAACACCTTCCTTGTAAGTGATCCAAGCGTCCATTGTATCTCAAATTGTTCCTAGAACAACAACACAAACAAAATGGTGCCCAAACTCATTGGGACCAAAGAGTTAGTGGACCAACAATACATAGGACAAACTCCACATAACTATGTGCATATAGATATGAAATTTAATTTCATGCACACTTTAGCCAATTTATGACATGGTGGAGTTTCCCCTATATATTGGGTCGAAGAAAGAGCACATACCAAAGAAAGTATATATAGTAAATATGCATGCTCAAGACTTTCAAGAACCAAATCAACACATAGTTGATAAGATACCAAAAGACAAAGTATCAAGTGAAAATAAGATACCAAATGAAAAATATCACTTGAAGGATACCAATTAAAAAGATACATCAAGGAATGAGATATCCATTGACACATGCCAAATAGAAGGAAATAAGATACCAATTGAAGGAAAACAAACAAGAGGTACCAAGTTCCCAAAAGAGAGCTAGGTTCGAGACAAACCAAACCCTCGACAAATTTTCATGATGGCACAAAGCATCATAAAGAAAAGGCTTGCCTGCCACCAACACACACTTGATGAGGATCATAAGATTTTATGATAAACGCATAAAGAGAGTGTTCTAAAGAAAATAGGATTGCTCCCCCAAGAGATGTGCATTATATAGAATTTGCATTTGAATACAAAATGCACACGATGGGATCATCACTTTCCCTATATCTATAGAAACACTAGGCATGCTCAAAAAGATCCACAAGAGGCACGGAAGACAAACGATAAACAAAATCCGATGTAAAGATGATTAGCAATTTATACCATTAAAAAGGAATACTAATTTTCAAAGGACAAGAAGTATTTGGAAATAATTCTCATTGGTAGATTGCAAAAAGATACCCAACATCATCTTCACACAAAATCAGAAGTAAATGACACTTGTAGAGCTAACATGCCACCTAAGAACAAGATATTTTACAATATCAAATCTAGGTGGCAATACCTCAATTGTACACATTTTCTAGGCTTGTAATATGCACATAGCATATTACTCCCCCATAATGTGGTAACCCAATATTATTAACAAGTGGCAAATGAAATCCAACAAGAGATTATTAATGGACCATTTAGAATTTGAATTTCTCATGACAAGACATACCACATAGAGGCTAGATAATCTTGTAATATCAATACTAAGTGGTATTCCTCATGTACACACATTTTTAGGATCGTGAAATGCACAAAGCACATCACTCCCCCAAAATGGGATAATCCATTAATCTCTCAAAAGAGCCAACTAAGATACAAACAAAATGCAAAAAGGCTCAACACAAGACTCACACATACATGATGTGCAACCCATCATACATACTTGATTACTCAAGATAAACGGATAGGAAGCACAACATATACAAACACATGCAAGGTACAAAACCACAACATGCAAAGGGGCAAGTAACTATCAATGTAAACAATTTAAGTACAAGTTACCGTAAGGAGGAACATTGGTTATAAGATAGAAACTTGATGATCCAAAAGACTTGGCTTGAGAAAATATGAATGATGAAGATCCCTTAGTTCTTCATAATGTATCCAAGTCTCCAATGCCATCCATTAATACCTATTGATCAAGTTTGTGCTTGTTGGTCCCCAACCAAGTTGGGTCCTAAGAGGTTAGTCACAATAGGCTTGGCTACCCAAATGGTTTTTTTCTTGACACCACTTTGAGGACCAACACATTTGGCAAACACATTGCCAAGCTTATCCTTCCCAAGAGAGTAGATATCATCAATAATAATTGGGTTGGATACTTTACCATTAGTGCATGAAGAAGCAAAGTGACCCTTCTCACGACATAAGTAGCAACATCTACCCTTTACTTTCTTCTCAATTGATTTCTCAACTTGAGGAGCATTGACTTGGGTCTTCTTGGGAAGAGGCCTTTCTTCAACTTGAGGTTGAGCATGAGATTGAACTTGTGGTCGCTTCCCTTGTTGCTTGTCACTATGGGGCTTCTTCTTTAATGGACAAGATCTAATATGGTGCCCTTCTATTTTGCACTTCAAGCAAATAATCTTGGCCGAAATCTTGACTTGTTCTTGGCCCTTCTTCTTGTATCTTTTGGACTTCTTCTTATTATTGGAGTTGAATCCAAGTCCACCCTTGTCATTTGGGGATTTTTGCACACTCAAGATATTGTTGAGTGTGGACTTCCCTTCATGACTCTTTTCCAAGTATTTCTTCAAAGAAGTGACTTGGGACTTGAGCTCTTTGATTTCCTCTACATCGTTAGTATCAACACAAGTACTAGAGGAAGTATAACTTCATCGTTAGAGCAACAAGGCAAGGAAAGTAATTCATCACAAGATGTAGCAACATTATGAGTAGATGAACTACGAGGACTAGCACATGGCAATAAAGCATTTCTACTAGATGTAGTGCTAATGTCCACATGAGACTCACTAGATGTTACCTTAGTAGTACTAGCCTCATAAGCTATTTTTAGCACATTATGGGATACTAGAAGATCACCATGAGAGCTCGAGAGCTTTTCATGACTTTCTTTCAATTTCCCATAACTACTAGATAGCAACTGAAGTTGAGCCCTTAGCTCAACATTCTCCTTCAAAATGGATGCTTCACAAGGAATAGAGTTAGTAGAACAAGCATCATCATTAACAACAAGAGGAGAAGGCAACTTGGCAAGCCCTTTAGCATATGAAGCTTTAAGTTGAGCATGAGACTCGGTGAGTTCAATGAGCGAACTCTTAATGACCCTTGAGCCATTTTCGAGGTGCTCAAAGTCCTCAAGCAGTTTAGCATGTGCAACTTCAAGCTTATCATTTTTAGTTCTAAAATCATTAGCCACCTCGAGAGCTCTATCATGGGATTCCTTTAATCTAGATAATTCTAGAGCACGGTAATAAGATAGATTAGGTAGTGATAGATAGGAGAGATAGATCTCTCAAGAACACAAATAAAAAGAGCAAATATGCAGCAATATATTTTTGGGTTTTTGGTTTTGTAGATCTGAAAACAAAGATTGCAAAAACGTAGATCGGAAAGCAATATGATGGAAAAGTAGACCCGGGGGGCATAGGGTTCACTAGTGGCTTCTCCCATGAGTATAGCGCACGGTGGGTGAACAAATTACTGTTGGGCAATTGATAGCAAATCGAATAGTCATGACGATATCCAAGGCGATGATCATTATATAGGTATCACGTCCAAGATAGATAGATCGACTCCTGCCTGCATCTACCTCTATTACTCCACACATCGACCGCTATCCAGCATGCATCTAGTGTATTAAGTTCATGGAAAAATGGAGTAATGCAATAAGAACGATGGCATGATGTAAACAAGATCTATTCATGTAGGAATAGACCCCATCTTGTTATCCTTAATAGCAACGATACTTGCATGTCTTGCTGCCCCTTCTGTCACTAGGAAAGAACACCGCAAGATCGAACCCATCACAAAGCACCTCTTCCCATGGCAAGAAAAATTGATCTAGTCGGCCTAACTAAACCAAAGATTCGAAGAAGAAATACGAGGCTATAAGCAATCATGCATATAAGAGATCAAAGAAGACTCAAATAATATTCATGGATAGAAACTGATCATGAACTCAAAATTCATCGGATCCCAACAAACAGACCGCAAAAGTTTACATCAAATAGATCTCCAAGAGACCATTGTATTGAGAATCATAAGAGAGAGAGAGAAAAGAAGCCATCTAGATACTGCCTACGGACCCGTAGGTCTATGGTGGACTACTCACGTATCATCGGAGAGGCACCTATGAGGAAGATGAACCCCTCTATGATGGTGTTTAGATTGGATCTCGCGGTTCTGGAACTTGCGGCGGCTGGAATTGTGTTTCGTCGACTCCCTTAGGTTTTTCCGAATAATTGAGAATTTATAGGCATCAGAGGTGGTGCGGAAGGGGGCCGAGGAGGGCGCGCCGGGGCCCCCCTAGCGCGCCCTGGTGGGTTGTGCTCTCCACAGCCCACCTCTCCGTCAGTTGTTTGGCCCACTGGGTGTCTTCTGGTCCAGAAAAAATCTCCAAAAAGTTTTGTCGAGATTGGAATCCGTTTGGTATTGATTTTCTGGGAAGTAAAAAACAAGCAAAAACAGCAACTGGCACTTTGGCACTATGTCAATAGTTTAGTCCCAAAAAATGATATAAAGTTGTTGTAAAATGATTGTAAAACATCCAAGAATGATAATATAACAGCATGGAACAAGCAAAAATTATAGATACGTTGGAGACGTATCAGAGGACTTTCGGGACGGAACGCCGCCGTCTCGAGGCGGAACTTGGGCAGGAGCACTTTTGCCCTCCGGCGGAGTGATTCCACTGGGGGAACTTCCCTCCTGGAGGGGGAAATCGAAGCCATCGTCATCACCAACACCCCTCTCATCTTTGGGAGGCCGATCTTCATCAACATCTTCAAGAGCACCATCTCCTCTCAAACCCTAGTTCATCTCTTGTGTTCAAGCTTTGTACCGAAACCTCAGATTGGTACATGTGGGTGACTAGTAGTGTTGATTAGATCTTGTAGTTGATTACTATATGGTTTATTTGGTGAAAAATTATATGTTCTAATCCATTATGCTATTCAATACCCCTCTGATCTTGAGCATGAGTATTATTTGTGAGTAGTTACCTTTGTTCTTGAGGTCACGGGAGAAGTCATGTTGCAAGTAATCATGTGAATTTGATATGTGTTCGATATTTTGATGATATGTATGTTGTGATTCCCTTAGTGGTGTCATGTGAACGTCGACTACATGACACTTCACAATCTTTGTGCCTAAGGGAATGCATTGGGGAGTAGTTATTAGATGATGGGTTGCTAGAGTGATAGAAGCTTAAACCCTAGTTTATGCGCTACTTCGTAAGGGGCTGATTTGGACCCAAACGTTTAATGCTATGGTTAGATTTTATCTTAATACTTTTCTCGTAGTTGCGGATGCTTGCGAGGGGGTGAATCATAAGTGGGAGGTTGTTCAAGTAAGAACAGCACCCAAGCACCGGTCCACCCACATATCAAATTATCAAAGTAGCGAACACGAATCAAACCAACATGATAAAAGTGACTAGATGAAATTCCAGTGTACCCTCAAGAACACTTTGCCTATTACTAGAGATTGTTCTGGCTTGTCCTTTGCCACAAAAGGATTGGTCTACCTTGCTGCACTTTATTTACCGTTACCATTACTTGCTCGTTGCCAATTATCTTGCTATCAAACTATCTGTTACCTACAATTTTAGTGCTTGCCGAAATTACCTTGCTGAAAAACGCTTGTCATTTCCTTCTGCTCCTCGTTGGGTTCGACACTCTTACTTATCGAAAGGACTACGATTGACCCCCTATACTTGTGGGTCATCAAGGCTGAGAAGGACTCTTTCTCCCAAAGAGTTGGGACGCTGGTACCTCCTCGCTGCCTGCTTCCCGATGCTCTCGGAGGAAGACGACTCTTTCACCTGGCTCCACTCTTCTTCTGGAAGATTTTTGGTCAAGTCTGTTTATCTTCGCCTTATTTCTGGCTCCCCTTCTATCAAATTTAAACAAATTTGGCAAGCCAGGGTGCCGCCCAAAATCAAAATCTTCATGTGGCAAGCCTCTCGGGGCAGGTTGCCAGCGGCTGATTGATACGTCTCCAACGTATATATAATTTTGATTGTTGCATGCTGTTATATTATCATTCTTCGATGTTTTACAATCATTTTATAGCAACTTTATATCATTTTTTGGAACTAACCCGGACTGACGCTGTTTTTAGCAGAACTACTGTGGTGTTGTTTTTTGTGCAGAAATCAAAGTTCTCCAAATGCAACGAAACTTTTTGACGGTTTTTTTTGGAACAAAAGAGGCACTACAAGCTTCGTTGGAGAGACAGAAGAGCCACGAGGTGGGCACAACCCACCAGGGCGCGCAGGCCCCTCCGGCGCGCCCTGGTGTCTTGTGGTCCACTCGTGGCCCATCTTCGCGTGAAACCGACGCCCAAAAATCCTATATATTCAGAAACCCCCAGAAATAACCCTAGATGAGAAGTTCCATCGCCGCAACTCTTTGTATCAACAAAAAATCAATCTGGAGGCGTTCTAGTACCCTGCCGGAGAGGGTAGATCATCTCCGGTGTCCATCTTCATCATCCCGGCGGAGGCCATGATGAGGAGGGAGTAGTCCACCCTCGGGGCTGAGGGTTTGTACCAGTATCTATGTGTTTAATCTCTCTCTCTCTCTCTCTCTCTCTCTCTCTCTCTCGTGTTCTTGAGATGTCACGATCTTGATGTATCACGGGCTTTGTTAATATAGTCGGATCATATGGTGTTATTCCCTTGCTATCATGTTGTGATGAATTGAATCTTTCCCTTTGAGATGTCGTTATGTTGGATTGAATATTTTGGTTGAGAACACTTGATGTACGTCTTGCGTGGGATACCCGTAGTGACATTGGGGTATTCTATTGATTCACTTGATATATGTTGAGGCATCAACTTGCGGATTCCGGTGACCTAGGGGATCTATTGTTGGAAATATGCCCTCGAGGCAATAATAAATTAGTTATTATCATATTTCCTTGTTCATGATAATCGTTTATTATCCATGCTAGAAATGTATTGATCGGAAACTCAGATACATGTGTGGATACATAGACAACAATATGTCCCTAGTGAGCCTCTACTAGACTAGCTCGTTGATCAAAGATGGTTAAGGTTTCCTGGCCATAGACATGAGTTGTCATTTGATAACGGGATCACATCATTAGGAGAATGATGTGATGGACAAGACCCAAACTATGAACGTAGCATATGATCGTGTCAAGTTTATTGCTATTGTTTTCTGCATGTCAAGTATCTGTTCCTATGACTATGAGATCATGCAACTCACTGACATCGGAGGAGTACCTTGTGTGTATCAAACATCGCAACATAACTGGGTGACTATAAAGATGCTCTACAGGTATCTCCAAGGGTGTCTGTTGGGTTGGCATGGATCGAGACTGGGATTTGTCACTCCGTATGACGGAGAGGTATCTCCGGGCCCACTCGGTAATACAACATTACAATAAGCTTGCAAGCAATGTGGCTAAGGAGTTAGTCACGGGATCTTGTATTACGGAACGAGTAAAGAGACTTGCCGGTAATGAGATTGAACTAGGTATGGAGATACCGATGATCGAATCTCGGGCAAGTAACATACCGATGGACAAAGGAAACTGCATACGGGATTGTCTGAATCCTTGACATCGTGGTTCGACCGATAAAGATCTTTGTAGAATATGTAGGAACCAATATGGGCACCCAGGTCCCGCTATTGGTTATTGACCGTAGAGGTGTCTCGGTCATGTCTACATAGTTCTCGAACCCGCAGGGTCTGCACACTTAACGTTCAGTGACGATTTGGTATTGTTGAGTTATGTATTTTGGTGCCCGAAAGTTGTTTGGCGTCTCGGATGAGATCCCGGACGTCACGAGGAGCTCCGGAATAGTCCGGAGGTAAAGATTTATATATGGGAAGTCATATTTTGGCTACCGGAAAAGTTTCAGGGTTTTTTGGTATTGTACCGGGAAGCTTCCAGAAGGTTCCAGAGGGTTCCGGAGGAGTCCGGAAGGGTCCCTCCAGCCTCTAGGGCGTGCATGGGCTGTAAGGGGGCGTCCAAGCCTTGTTGGGCCAGCCCCAAGGGCCCATGCGGCTAGGGGGTAGGAAACCCTAAAGGGGAAGGCACCTAGGAGGTGCCTTGAGGAGGGAGGACTCCTCCCTCCTGGCCGCCGCCCCCTTCCTTGGAGGAAGGGCTAGGGTTGCGCCCCATCTACCCCCTACTCCTATATACAGAGAGGGAGGGGGAGGGCAGCCACACCCCAAGGCATAGGTGCAGCCCTCCCTCTCTCCCTAGATCTGTTTCTCCACCGAAAACGCATCTGCGACAGCGCTTGGCGAAGCCCTGCTGAGATTGATCCACCACCACCGCTACCACGCCGTTGTTCTGTCGGAGAACTCATCTACCTCTCTGCCCTCGCTTGCTGGATAAAGGAGGCGGAGACGTCATCGAGCTGTACGTGTGCTGAACGCGGAGGTGCCGTCTGTTCGGCGCTAGATCGGAACGGATCAAGATTGGATCGCGGGACGGATTGTGATTGGATCGCGAAGACGTTCGACTACACCAACCGCGTTTCTCAATGCTTCCCTCTTAGCGATCTACAAGGGTATGTAGATGCAATCTCTCCTCAAGTAGATGGTCATCTCCTAGATTGATCTTGGTGAAGCGTAGGAAATTTTTTGTTTACCATGCAACGTTCCCCAACAGTGGTATCAGATCTAGGTCTATGCGTAGATGACATCACGAGTATAACACAAAGGAGTTTGTGGGCGTTGATATTCAGATTGCTTCCCTCCTCGGTCTTTTCTTGATTCAGCGGTATTGTGGGATGAAGCGGCTCGGACCAACCTTACTCGTCCACGTACGAGAGACCGGTTCCATCGACTGACATGTAACTTTGTTGCATAAGATGGCTGGCGGGTGTCTGTCTCTCCCACCTTAGTTGAATCGGATTCGACAAAGGCGGTCATTTTAGAAGGTGAAATAGCAACTTGTATATCACCGTTGTGTTTTGCGTAGGTAAGAATCGTTCTTGCTAGATACCCATAGCAGCCACATAAAACATGCAACAACAAATTAGAGGACGTCTAACTTGTTTTTGCAGGGTATGTTGTGATATGATATGGCCAAAGACATGATGATATATATTTGATGTATGAGATGATCATGTTTTGTAATAGTTTATATCGACTTGCATGTCGATGAGTACGGCAACCTGCAGGAGCCATAGGGTTGTCTTTAATTAATTTGTGTCATTTGCTTTGCTTTATCGCTATGAGTTAGGAATAGTTGTAGAAGCAATAGTTGGCACGACAACCTCATGGAGACATGTTGATGGAGATCATGGTGTCATGCCGGTGACGATGGAGATCATGTCGGTGCTTTGGAGATGGAGATCAAAAGCACAAGTTCATGGTCATATCATGTCACTTATGATTTGCATGTGATGTTAATCCTTTTATGCATCTTATTTTGCTTAGGACGACGGTAGCATTATAAGGTGATCCCTCACTAAAATTTCAAGATAAAATTGTGTTCTCCCCGAGTGTGCACCGTTGCGAAAGTTCATCGTTTTGAGACACCACGTGATGATCGGGTGTGATAGACTCTACGTTCACATACAACGGGTGCAAGCCAGTTTTGCACATGCGGAACACTCGGGTTAAACTTGACGAGCCTAGCATGTACAGACATGGCCTCGGGACACAAAAGACCGAAAGGTCGAGCATGAATCATATAGTAGATATGAATGATACGTCTCCAACGTATCTATAATTTATGAAGTATTCATGCCATGTTTACAATAATTTTGTATGATTTTGGTATGATTTGATTAGAACTAACCCGGACTGACGCTGTTTTCAGCAGAGCTACCGTGGTGTTGTTTTTGTGCAGAAATAAAAGTTCTCGGAATAGGCTGAAAATTTACGGAGAATATTTTTGGAAAATATAAAAAATACTGGAGCAAAAAGATACCGGAGAGGATCCCGAGGCAGTCACAAGCCTAGGGCCCCCCCCCCTAGGGCGTGCCCCCTGGCTTGTGGGTCCCTCGGGAGCCTCCCTGACTTGATTTCGACGCTAAGCACTCCTATAAATCCAGAAAACTCCAGAAATAAACCTAGATCAGAAGTTCCACCGCCGCAAGTCTCTGTAGCCATGAAAGATCAATCTTGGCCCTCTCCGGCACCCTACCGGAGGGGGTCACCATCACCGGAGACCATGGAGGAGGAAGACGGAGGGGCCATCATCACCATGGAGGCCAAGGACCAGAGGGAGAACCTCTCCCCACCTAGGGGGGAGGCCATGGAGGAGGAAGCATAAGGGGGAGACCCTCTCCCCCTCTCTCTCGGTGGCGCTGGAGTGCCATCGGGGGAACCATCGCCGCAGTGATCGTCTTCATCAACATCACCTTCTTCATCACCATTCTCATCTCCTTTCAGCGGTCCACTCTCCCGCACCTCGCTGTAATCCCCTACTTGAACATGGTGCTTTATGCCACATATTATGATCCAATGATGTGTTGCCATCCTATGATGTTTTGAGTAGATTTCTTTTGTCTTATGGGTTGATTGATGATCTAGATTGGTTTGAGTTGTATGTTTATTTTGGTGCTGTCCTATGGTGCCTTCCGTGCCGCGCACACGTGAAGGATTCCCGCTGTAGGGTGTTGCAATACGTTCATGATTCGCTTATAGTGGGTTGCTAGAGTGACAGAAGCTTAAACCCGAGTAAGGGGGTTGTTGCGTATGGGATAAAGGGGACTTGATGCTTTAATGCTATGGTTGGGTTTTACCTTAATGAACTTTAGTAGTTGCGGATGCTTGCTAGAGTTCCAATCATAAGTGCATATGATCCAAGTAGAGAAAGTATGTTAGCTTATGCCTCTCCCTCATATAAAATTGCAATAATGATTACCGATCTTGTTAACAATTGCCTAGGATAATTCCGCACACCGACCCATCATTATTCCACACTCGCTATTTGTAATATATTGTAATATATTCTAACTTTATGATAACAGCACCTATTTTTATATTTTAGTTCTCCGATATCATGCAAAGCTATTCTCTTCATACCCACAACGTAGTTTTATTTTTCGTTTCTAGTTGGAAGCAAACGTTCGGCGTACGTAGAGTCGTATCAGTGGCAGATAGGACTTGAGAGAATATTGATCTTACCTTTAGCTCCTTGTGGGTTCGACACTCCATACTTATCACTTCCACCTTTGGAAATTGCTACGATGATTCCTTGCACTTGGGGATTATCAAGCTCTTTTCTGGCGCCGTTGCCGGGGAGCAATAGCGTGGGGTTGATATTCTCGTGTGTGCTTGTTTGCTTTCTTCACTAAGTAGATTTTGTTTTCCCTTTTTGCTTTCTTTAGTTGTGGGTGAAACAAACAAAAAAATTAAATAATGAAAAATACAAAAATAATTACTTGCCTCTTGCCTAAGAAGTTTTTCAAAAAGAGAAGTGATTGGAAGGTTGTGCATTGGAGAAGTGAGGGTCGACCTTGAACACTTGTGTTCATGCTCATGGAAACAATGTAGAATTTTTCATGGAAGTTTCTCAAAAATAATTATCCCCTTGTATATATCCATTGTATTATAAAAATAATGTGCCAAGATTTGGTTTTAGGATGATTAGATTGCTTGTTTGCTTTGTGCGGTGCAAAAACAGAAACTTTGACTGTAGTGCATGAATTTACATTTCTTACTGGAACGTCAAAAGTTTCTGAAAAATTTTACACAGTACTTCTATACAAATTGTTTAATTTTCCCTAAATTTTCAGAATTTTTGAGTTACAAAATATACGAAGTTTCCAGATTGCTACAGACTGTCATGTTTTTGACAGATTCTGTTTTCTATGCATTGTTCTCTTATTTTGATGAATCTATGGGTAGTATCGGGGGGTATGAACCATCGTGAAGTTGGACTACAGTAGATATAATGCTAATATGAATTTGTAATGAGTTCACAACAGTACTTAAAGTAGTATTTTGCTTTATTATACTAACGGATCTCACGAGGGTTTTGTTAAGTTTTGTGTGAATGAAGTGTTCGAAGATCGAGGGGGTATCGATATAAGAAAAAAATGGAGAGACAAGAGTTCAAGCTTGGGGATGCCCAAGGCACCCCAAGTAAATATTCAAGGAGACTCAAGCATCTAAGCTTGGGGATGCCCCGGAAGGCATCCCGTCTTTATTCTTCAACAATTATCGGTATACCTCGGTTTTTGTTTTGTTCACATGATATGCGTCTTTAGTGTTTTTCTTTTCATTTTATGCACCCTTCTAGTATGATATAGTCCTTCATTGATTTATAGAATGCTTCATGCGCTTCACATAGATCTTTTGAGTATGGCTTTGTAGAATGCTCTTTGTGCTTCACTTAAATCTTTGAGTATGGCTTTGTAGAATGCTTCGTGTGCTTCACTTGTATATTTTGAGCTTGGATATTGGTTAATCTATATTAATTGTAGAATGCTCTATGAACTTCACTTATATCTTTTAGAGTATGAATAAAATTACCATCGGAATTGGGCTTGGAAGTGTATCATTAAAATGTCATGCCTAGCTAGAAAGGCATTAAAGAAAAGCGCTTGTTGGGAGACAACCCAATATTTACCCTTTCTGTTTCTGTGTTTTAACATGATTAAGCTACTGTAGTAATCATGTTTTGTGCCTTTTATTTAAATATAGTGCCAAGTAATGCCTTTGGGATGATGTGGTTGATAGTTGACTTGATTCTGTGCAAAAACAGAAACTTTGGTGCCCAGTCCAGAATTTTTATAAATTCACCAGAGAGTCAAAAGCTTCTGATTTTTTTACACATGATTGATATACAAATTTCCTAGGTTTTCCTAATTTTTCAGAATTTTTGGGGCTGCATAAGTATGGTCATTGTTCAGATCATTACAGACTGTTCTGTTTTTGACAGAATCTGCCTTGTTTGCGTAGTTTGCTTGTTTTAGCATTTCCATGGCTTATATTAAGTGATATAAATTGTGGAAATCATAAGTTACAGTAGACATTATGTGAGAACAATTATGGATCTTGTATTTGACAGTACCTAAGTGGATGGTTTGCTCTTTATCATACTAACCCATCTCACGAAGTTCCGTTAAGTTTTGTGTGATTGAAGTTTTCAAGTTTTGGGTGAGATATCGATATGAGGAGAATAAGGAGTGGCAAGACCCTAAGATTGGGGATGCCCAAGGCACCCCAAGGTAATATTCAAGGAAGATCCAAGAAACTAAGCTTGGGGATGCCCCGGAAGGCATCCCCTCTTTTGTCTTCAACATTATCGGTAACCTCACTTGGAGCTATATTTTTATTCGTCACATAATATGTGCTTTGCTTGGATCGTCATTATATTTTGTTATTTTATGTTAGGTGTTATTAATAATCTTGTTTTTCAATAAAAAGTTCCAAGAATTGCCTTTGGATGCTTGCATTGCATGTTTGATGTGTGCTGTGTAAAAAACAGAAACTTTTCCTGTAGTGTTTGAATTTTCATATTTTACTGGAACGTGAAAAGTTTCTGAAATTTTTACACAGTATTGTCATCTAAATTCCTTAGCATGTCCTAAATTTTCATAATTTTTTGAGTTACGGAAGTACACTGTTTTCATAAATTGCTACAGACTGTTCTGTTTGGACAGATTGCTGTCATAGTTTTGTTATCCACTTATCCTCTAGTTTCGGTAGCCTATATTGGTAGATATAAATTGTGGAAACGATAGTAAACAGTAGATAATGTTGGAAAATTATTGTGCAACTTGTCTTGGCAGTACATGAAGTGTTGATTTATTTTTATGTGTACTAACCTATCTCACGAGTTCTTTTTGAGTTCTGTGTGGATGAAGATTTTGAGAATAGGTGAAACCATGATGTGAGAGGATTGAACGAGATACAAAAGCTCAAGCTTGGGGATGCCCAAGGCACCCCAAGTAAATATTTCAAGAAGTCTCAAGCATCTAAGCTTGGGGATGCTATGCATCCCATCTCTCTTCATCAACAATTATCGGTTAGCCTATGTTGAGCCTAAATTTTTATTCATTCACATGATGCGTGCTATTCTTGGAGTGCCATTTTTAGTTTCCTATTTGAATAAAAGCATTGGATCTGAAATTCTAAATAAGAGAGAGAGAGAGTCCTCACATGGCTATTTAACTACTTGACTACGCATTGATCTTCACTTATATCTTTTTGGAGTAGTTTGTCATTCAATCTCGTGCTCCACTTATCCTATGAGTAAATAGTTGAATGAATTGAATATCATAAATATGAAATTAAATATGCTTCATATACTTATCCCATGGGGAGTAATGACTTCACACATAATGAGTATAGGTGGTAAAAATTTATTGAAAGTTAGCAAACACCGCATTGGTCACTTGAACAATTCATGAAAGACTATTGAAGGAAGAGAGATTCCACATATAAATATACTATCTTGGACATCTTCTATGATTGTGAGCTCATTAATTATTTTCAAACTCGAGAAAATTAGTTAAAATTGGACAAGGAAGACAACTTAATGAGTTATGTTTGGGTATATTTGTATAGAAGTTATATTGTTATGGATCCTCCAACATGTGGTGCTTGCTTCCACCTCGTACTAGCCAAAACTTCCGCACCAAGTAGAAATACTACTTGTGCATCCAAACACCCTTAAACCAGTTTTGCCATGAGAGTCCACTATACCTACCTATGGATTGAGTGAGATCCTTCAAGTAAGTTGTCATCAGTGCAAAAAGCAATAAAAATTGCTCCTAAATATGTATAATCTTTTATTGTGAGGGAAAATAAGCATTGTACGAATTTGTGATGGTAAAGAAATAAAAGCGACGGACTGCATAATAAAGGTTGCTATCACAAAGGGCAATACAACGCGACGTTCCTTTGCATTAAGGGTTTGCACATCCAAAAACAAAAAGCGCATGACAACCTCTGCTTCCCTCTGCGAAGGGCCTATCTTTTACTTTCTAGTACTTACCTTTATGCAAGAGTCATGGTGATCTTCACCACTTCCTATATTTCGCCTTTTTCTCTTGGCAAGCGTCATGTGTTGGGGAATGATCTAGACATATATATCCACACAAATATATTTGATCATGAATTATTATTGTTGACAATTATCTATATGATAAATAAGTTGGGAGGCGAAACATTAAGCCCCTATCACTACTGGAATTCAGTTATTTGCCGTCTGCCAGATCTTTGTCGTCGGCTGGCAGATGGCAAAGAGGGTCTTTGCCGTCAGCTGCCATAAAGCAGACGGCAAAGAGTTGGCAGATGGCACAGAGGGTCCTTGCCATTAGTCAGCTCTTTGCCGTCAGCTCGCAGACGGCAAAGAGCCGCACAGCAGACGGCAAAGCGACAGCTGGGCCCCACCTGACCGCGGGGTGGGTAGGTTAAATTTGGCGTCTTCTTTGTCGTCTGCTAGCGGACGGCAAAGAGTCCTAAAGCAGAAGGCAAAGAGGCTAGCCTCTTTGCCGTTCGCCAGCAGACGGCAATGCACTAACGGGTACTAACGGCCGTCCCGCCCCACCCCGGCCCCTCTCTCTCACTCACACACTCCCACTCCCACTCACCTCTCTCCCCGACGCCCACCGCCGCCACCCCCGCGGCCACCGCCGTCGTCGCCCCACCGGCCCCGTCGCGCCGCCGCCCCACCGCCCCCGCCGCGCCGCCGCCCCACCGCCCTCGTCGAGCCCATCCTCCCCACCGCCTAGGCGCCTCGCCGCCTCGGCGCCCCGCCGCCCCCGTCGCGCCCGTCCTCCCCGCCGCCCCGGCGCCTCGCCGCCCCCAACGCCCCTTCGTCCCCGCCACCAGCCGCCCCGGCGCCCCGCCGCCCACGACGCCCCAGCCGCCCCCGCCGGTGAGTCCCCCCCGCCGGCCGCCCCTGTTTTTATTTTGTTTTCCTTTTTTTTATTTTTGTTAAATTAGTTAGGTTAGTTTTTTAGTTTATTAGGTTAGTTAGGTTAGTTAGTTAGCTTGGTTTATTAGGTTAGTTAGTTAGGTTAGAAGAGAAAAAAGAAGAAAAGAAGAATAAGTAGAAGAAGAGGATAAAGAAAAATAGAAAGAAGAGGAAGAAGAAGAAGAAGAATAAAAATAAGAAAAGAGGAGAAGAGGAGAAGAAGAGGAAAAGAATAGGAAAAAGGAAAAGAAGGAAGAAGGAGAAGAAGAAGAGGAGGAGGAGGAGGAGGAAGAAGAAGAAGAAGAAGAAGAAGAAGAAGAAGAAGAAGAAAAAGAGGAGAAGAGGAGAAGAAGAAGAGGAAAAATAGAAGAGGAGGAGAAAGAAGAAGAGGAGAAGAAAAGAAGAAGAAGAAGAAGAAATACAGGAGAAAAATAATAAAATAGAAGTGCAAAAGTAGTTACATATAGAGAGATTTTTCTATCGGGGTTGAATATTTGTGTTGATCGGGTGGATTTCAATGTGCAGTTGTTTCGTCGCTGTGAGGGTCTGCTGTTCGACGACCTCCCCGTGCGTTTGACGAGCTTCCCGACGCGTTCATGGGTGAGCACAAATGACATCTCCCCCCCCCCCTTAATTTGCTCTGTTCCGGTCTTCGTGCCGATGAAACTTGCTAGCTATAGGTGTCTTCAATCATCAGTATGCGTGACCAGTATGCGTCTCCCGTTCGAATGGGCGGCATCTATAAATATGCATGTCTTTGCATATTTATAACCGCCATCTTTTCGAATTGTCCAACGTTATCCATGGACAGCCCGAGTATGTGTAGATTGGGTTCGTTTTCCCTTATGCTCTGCTCCGGATCCGATGCGGAATTTTGTCAGTGCCTCCCTGTTGTTCTCCGGGTACACATCCTCTCTGCTTATTGCCGAGATGTGTATCAGGAGAGCAGCGGGGAGGTGCTGCCGAAATTCTGCGTCGGATCCGGAGCAGAGCATGGGAAAACGAACCCAATCTACACATACTCGGGTGGAATTAGGACCTATCTTTACCTATTAGCGTGTAGGTTGCATGGACATAATAAAACCGACAAACTTGATTAACTGATGAATATAGATGATGAATTATATATATATTTCTTGTGTGTTTAGTAGGTAGGCAAGATGAGTGATCGTGCTTGGATGTACACCGGTCACCCTAGTCAGAAAGAAATGACCATTGAATGGTTAACAAAAACCAAGGGGTTTCTGAGCGCCGCATTTGCAAATGGCCAGGAAATAACCTGGTGCCCCTGTGTCCGGTGCGACAACCATAAAAAGTGGACATGGGATGAAATGGGTAAACACTTGCAGAAGTGGGGTTTTACGACTGATTATACGGTGTGGAGATTTCATGGTGAGTCTGCCCAACGTGCCAGAGCTGAGGTGGTTCATCGTCGCACCAACGAGCATGGTACCGGGATCGAAGACATGGTGCAAGACTTTGATGATGCTCGGGATTTGGACGATGAGATGGAGGAATCTGCAAAGGCCTTCTGTGAAATGTTGGAGTCTTCAAAACGTCCTCTCCACGAGCACACTGAGCTTTGTCAGCTGGATGCCATCGCGCAAGTAATGGCTCTGAAGGCTCAGTTCAACCTGGGCAGAGAATGCTACGACGCGATGATGACGATATTTGGACGCTTTCTACCCAAAGGCCATGTATTGCCAGCAAACCTGTACCAGTCGGACAAAATCCTACGTGCGCTTAAGATGCCCTATGAGAAGATAGATGCCTGTGAGAATGGATGTGCCTTATTTAGGCTTGAGTATGCGAGCTTCAACTATTGTCCCATTTGCAAGTCTTCCAGGTATGTTGTGGTAGACAACGGTATGGGTGAGAAGAGTCAGACCAAAATCCCAGTTAATGTTCTTCGGTATATGCCAATCATACCAAGACTTCAACATCTTTTCATGGTTGAAGAGATGGCCAGACAGATGACGTGGCATAAATTGGGCAAAAGAACCGAACTAGATGCAGATGGGAATCCGATGTTGGGACACACTTCAGACGCTTTTGCGTGGAAGCACTTCGATGCATTACATAAGGATAAAGCGGCAGATCCAAGGCATCCTCGAGTCGCCATCAGCACGGATGGGTTCAATGTGTTTGGTATGACGGCAACCCAATACAGTTGCTGGCCTGTATTTGTCATTCCACTCAATCTTCCCCCCGGAGAGATTATGAAAAGAAAGAACATTTTCTTGACGTTGATAATTCCAGGGCCCAACTATCCGGGGAAGAATACGAATGTGTACATGCAGTCGCTTAAGGATGAATTGCAAGAAGCTTGGGATATTGGGATAATGGGATCAAGACATATGACGCCGCTACAAAAAAAACTTCAAAATGCATGTGTGGTACATGTACTCGTCGCATGACTTGCCGGCGTATGCGCTATTCATTGGCTGGTGTGTGCATGGAAGGTTCCCGTGCCCCACATGCAAGGCAGCTCTTGAGTTCCATTGGCTGCAGGCGGGTCGCAAGTATTCTTGCTTCGACTTGCATAGACAGTTCCTGGATCCTCGCCATAAGTTCAGAAAAGACAAGAAGAATTTCATGAAAGGTAGAGTTGTCAAAAACTCTGCACCACCTGCATTGACAGGCCAACAGACCCTGGATCAGATAAACGCTCTTGAGCCAGATACAAATCGTCCAGGGTATTTCAAAGGGTATAATTCGAAACACGCCTGGACTCACAAGATATGCTTGTGGGATCTGCCTTACTTTAAAGACCTCCTTTGCCCACACAACATCGACGTGATGCACACTGAAAAGAATATCGCCGAGGCCCTTTTTGGTACATTGTTCGGCATAGGGGGGAAGTCGAAGGATAATCCTAAGGCTAGTGTCGATCAGGAGGCTCTATGTGATAGACCGTTACAAAACATGCGACAACCGAAAGGAAAGAAGAACTGGAGGAAGCCAAAGGCATGGTTCAATCTTGGAAGGCCAGCTATGAGGGAAATGATCTTGTGGGTGAAAATGCAGTTGATGTTCCCCGATGGGTATGCAGCGAATCTAAAGAGGGGAGCGAGTCTTGACAAATTGAAAATATTTGGTCTCAAGAGTCATGATTGGCACATATGGCTTGAGCGGGTAATGCCGGTGATGTTGCGTGGCTTTATCCCTGAGGATGAATGGCTAGTACTGGCAGAGCTGAGCTATTTCTTCCGTGCTCTTTGTGCGAAAGAACTATCGCCTGACGTGCTAGACGAACTGGAAGAGTTGGCGCCGGAGTTTATCTGCAAGTTAGAAAAGATCTTTCCACCGGGATTCTTTAATCCAATGCAGCATTTGATTTTGCATCTCCAGACCGAGGCAAGATTGGGGGGGCCCGTGCAAAATCGTTGGTGCTTCGCAACTGAGAGGATGCAGAAGACGCTTCGAGCAAAATGTAAAAATAAACGTAGAATTGAAGCATCGATGGCCGAGGCATTCATTACTAAGGAGGCGGCAAACTTCGTGACAGCACACTACAAAGCCAAGAATCGTCATTTGCATAATCCGAAGCCTCGGTACAATGATGGCGACTGTGAAAAAGGTCGATCCAACCTCAGCCTATTCAAAGGGAAGCTCGCACCAGCCGGTACTTCGAAAGCAATAGCGTTGGATGTCGAAGAATGGCGGACCATTTCGTTGTATATCTTCAACAACCTAATAGAAGTGAGGCCGTACATCGAGTAAGTTCTCGGTACATTGTTTCGCAACTTCTAATTCCTTTGAAATGCTCTTATTCCCGGATATGTGATACAGTCGATACGTCGCCAAATTCTCGGATGGAGCGGTGATCCAAAAGGATTCCATCGAAGAGTATGAGCTTCTGGCAAAGCATGGAGGCGGCTATCCCGGTTTCATCTCTTGGTTCAAACAAACGGTAATTTCCATTAGACCATTTCATTTCTTCGTCTAGTTTGCGGCTAATGCAACAATCCTTTCGTATTAAACTTGTAGGCTAATGCAGAGTCTATGGACTCCGAATTGAGACAAGTCGCTAATGGTTTTGACTATAAGGTCCGTTCATTTGACAAATACGACATCAACGGGTATCGCTTTCGTACTTTTGGCAAAGAGCTATCTATGGCCGACCGAAAGTCTACAAATTGTTGTGTCTCCGCTGTCGGTGAAGGAGGTGTCGAGTATTATGGAAGAGTTGAAGCAATTTATGAACTTAGATTCTTTGGTGAAAACCCACCAAACGTCGTAGTCTTCAAATGTTATTGGTTCCAGCCGAAGGAGACTAGAAGGACTCATGAACATATAGGGCTAGTCGAAATCAAACAAAGCACCCATTTAGATGTTCCCGATGTCTATATTATGGCTCAACAGGCGACCCAAGTTTTCTATCTACCGTGGGCCTGCCAAACTGATCCAAATCTGAATGGTTGGGATGTCGTTTATGATGTGCCGCCACATTTTAGACCACCTCCCCTCAATGAAGATGATTATGAACCTCACATTAACCCAGACACATATGAAGGAGAATTCTTCCAAGAAACACGTCTTTCCAAAAAACATTTCAAGAACCGCTCTACTTCACCCCAGAACATTGAGGTAGACAGCGACAGTGAATCCGACTTCACCCCTGAGCCGGAACAAGAAGAGACGGAAGAAGAAGAGGTTACTGCTGCGGATGACCTCTCAATGCTTGACCGATTACATAAAGGAGGCCTTCCACATGTTGCTCCCGATAGTGATGATGATGCATTTATTAATGATAGTGATGATGATGATGCATTTATTGATCCCGGAGCATATATAGACGATGAAGATTATTATTAGTTCATGTCAGGTATACATGATGATGATACACTCAAATTATATATATACATATTATTATTCATGTCGGTATTCATTTTTTGATTGCAGACCTTCTACAGGTGTGAGGAGGGATACGAGGAGGCCGCGGCAAAGCTTATCGATTACGAGTGCAGGCGCCTACTACAGAACTTACGGCACGAGGCTCGGGTATAGGCTGTTCGAGACTACTACGCCTCGCAGCGTATTAAGAAGGCCAAGTCGTCGTCCCGCCGAAAGTTTCTGGACAAGGAGCAGTACATGAAGGTAATTACCTATTCTTAAGGCCTTGTACTTAGTTTCCTTTGCTTTGATTCGTAGGCGTAGCTCTCAAATTTCTCTTTATTAACTTAGGTGCCCCCTAGATGGTGTGTGGATAAGATGGGTTGTTGGGAGGCGTTGGTGAATGAATGGTGCTCTGACCAATGGCGAGTCGTCCACGACGATGCCAAGGCACGGCGTGCCCAAATGGAAGGTGTGCCACACCATCAAGGCAGCGCCAACATTTATCAGTTCGGGCGGAACTGGGTATGTGGTTTGCTTCATGATTCCTGCAATTCATTCTTGTAGTGCTAGGTTTACCCATTATTAATACTTTGTTCCTCTCTTGTAGGCTCATCACAATAAGACGGAGGTGCCAGCGGTGTACGACCTCTATGCCATGGCCCATACTGCCTCATACAAGAAGGTCAATGCATTCTCTGAGTCTGACCTCGATGATCCCGAGAACTTCAGCAATATCTCCTCCCACCACAAGCTCGTGAGGTACAGAGATGTGGGGAAGGCGGTGAATGGGGAGGACTTCAACCCGAGCCAGCATCCACTTGATCCAGACCTGGTGATGATAGCTGACCACGGGAGGCCCCATGGCTCGATAGCCATTGGAGATGGACATATACGGTCTTTGAGCACTCTCCGGCAAATCAAGGCGTGCCAAACGAGCTCCTGTCCTGAGATGCCGCCTCGTCCACGGCCAGTCCAGCTCGCCATCGAGGTTAGTCATACGGACTCAGATAGGTTTCCTCATTGTGTGTGCGAACAAAGATGATTACAATGCTAACAAGGAGTTGTGTTGCAGGCTGCTCTGCAGAAAGAGAGAGAGACAACCCAGGCGCTTCGGGCGGAACAGGCCCGGCAGGCGGCGGAGGAGAAGAGGGATCTGGAGGAGAGGACGGCTAGGTTGTTGGAGGAGGAGAGGGCACGGAACGATGCGTCTAACCGGGCCATGTACGAGCTCATCGTGGTAAGTTTCTTCTTCATATTAGCCAAATCATGCACTACATGTTCTTTTCATTAATAACCAATATGATTGACTTGGCAAAACCAAATGTGCAGACTTTGTGCGAGAAGAACGGCCAGACCCCTCCGCCGATGCCAGTCATTACCACGGCTGGAACGGTGAGTTCCATTTCAATGTTCATTAGTTACTAGTCTTAACATTTCAGCGTCATCATGCTAACGCAAATGATCTGTGGTACAGCATAACTCCCGAGCCGCATCGCACGACCCGATCAACCCCAGTGCTTCACCTCCATGATGACGAGGACGATAAGCCCTAATATGCCACTTACTTGGCTCATTTTCTCAAACAAATACAAACATAGCACTTAGACAAACTTAGCACTTAGACAAATGTCATATTTTACCTAAGTTAGCTTTGTTTCCTATAAAATGACATAGTAAGCTTACTTACCTCCAAAATGACATATCGTACCTAAGTTAGCTCTAAAATGACCTATACTTAGCATTGTTTCCTCCACACTGACATAATAAGCTTAGTTAACTCAAAAATGACATAATAGACTTGGTAACCTCATAGATGCCATAGACTTAGCTTATTTTCTTGCAAAATGACACAATAAGCTTAGTTAGGTAAATAATGTGATAATTACCTAGGTTAGCTCTAAAATGACACAAATAAGCAATAAGAAGAAGAAAAACAAGAGGAGACAGAGAAAGAATCTTGCCACACTTTGGCTTGCCACACTTTGGCTTTAGGTGCTCAAATAGTTAGCCACAATTTGGCTTGCCGCAATTTTACAACACTTTGGCTTGCCACAATTTTACCACACTTGCCTTACTTGAGGTGCTCAAATAGTTACCACACTTTGGCTTGCCTAAGGGAATCTTGCCACACTTTTTCTATCTATGACATGTGGGTCTTACTGCTAATAAAAAAAATCTTGCCTTAGTTGTGGCAAGAACCAAACACACACCTAACATGGTCAAACTTGCCTAAGTTGAGTTGTGGCAAAGTGTGGCTAGTTGTGTCTTGAAACCAAACAGCCCCTTCATCTTCTTCTAATTCTAGATCTTCTTCTACTTCTTAATTCTAGTATTATTTTTCTAACATTCTTATTTCCAATTTTGCTGATTTGAGACGAGTTCACGGTTGCTTGCTTTGATGTAGTGCTAGGTTTACTTTCTGTTTTCATGTATTGAGTCATTTGTATCGATGAGACTATATGTATGTATGGATGAACCTATTGTAATATGGCGAACAATGTGGCATTTGATACTTTTAATTTGGTATAATTGTTGGTTGATCATATATGGTTGTTGCACATTGTTTCTGTGAATTATTTATGTATATAACATATATTGTTTGTTTGAAAATTGTTGAATGTAACAAAAACAAAAAAAAGAGGCAATACAGCCTCTTTGCCGTCTGCCCCGGACGGCAAAGGCAGCTATGCCGACGGCCGCCGTCGGCAAAGCTGCCACGTGGCGGCCGCCTGTGAAACCTGGGAAAACAAGGCTAGCCCATTTTGCCTCTTTGCTGTCCGCGGCAGACGGCAAAGGGGGAGGAGGCAGACGGCAAAGGGGGGGCGGGAGGCAGACGGCAAAGGGGGGCGGGAGGCAGACGGCAAAGAGAGGCGCTATGCCGATGGCCGCCGTCGGCAAAGCTGCCACGTGGCAGACGGCAAAGGGGGGCGCGAGGCAGACGGCAATGGGGGGCGCGAGGCAGACGGCAAAGGGTGGGGGTCCGTTAGCCGCCTGACGGTGGCGCCGTCAGTACTATGTCGTCCAGGTCCTTTGCCGTCTACAAGCTGACGGCAAAGAATCTTTGCCGTCCGCTGGGCCGAAGCAGACGGCAAAGAACCCCTTTGCCGGAGCTCGTTGGGCCCAAAATTGTGCCGTCCGCTAGTGGACGGCAAAGGCCTTTGCCGTCCGCCTTTTGCCCTTTGCCGTCTGCCATGGCAGACGGCAAATCTCCTGATTCCAGTAGTGTATCTTTCTCTGTGTACGATGGATGCTATTTGTTCTAAAAATATGCTTTGAGTGTCAATAATCATGGAATACTATATGATAGTTGAGTATGTGAAATATGCTAAATCAAAGCTCTTACATAGACCCTTCCTGAAAATAAGATGAATTGCAATTGTTCGATGACTAGGAATATGGTTTGTTAGTTTTCAAGAAACTTTCTGGTCTATACTTTAACATGTGAATAGCTTGTTACGTGATCATGAGAAGTTTTATGAGATGAGCTACTGTTTATGATTTATATTGATGCTAGAAAAAGTGATTGGAATTATCATTGATCAAACTTGTGCACTTGCTAGCATTCACACTTCATAAATTATTTCTTTTATCATTTACCTACTCGAGGACGAGCAGGAATTAAGCTTGGGGATGCTGATACGTCTCCAACGTATCTAGAATTTATGAAGTATTCATGCCATGTTTACAATAATTTTGTATGATTTTGGTATGATTTGATTAGAACTAACCAGAACTGACGCTGTTTTCAACAGAGCTACCGTGGTGTTGTTTTTGTGCAAAAATAAAAGTTCTCAGAATGGGCTGAAAATTTACGGAGAATATTGGAAAATATAAAAAATACTGGAGCAAAAAGATACCGGAGAGGAGTCCCGAGGCAGTCAGAAGCCTAGGGCCCCCCCCCCTAGGGCGTGCCCCCCTGGCTTGTGGGTCCCTCGGGAGCCTCCCTGACTTGATTTCGACGCTAAGCACTCCTATAAATCCAGAAAACTCCAGAAAGAAACCTAGATCGTAGGTTTCGCCGCCGCAAGTCTCTGTAGCCACGAAAGATCAATCTTGGCCCTCTCTGGCACCCTGCCGGAGGGGGTCACCATCACCGGAGACCATGGAGAAGGAAGACGGAGGGGCCATCATCACCATGGAGGCCAAGGACCAGAGGGAGAACCTCTCCCCACCTAGGGGGGAGGCCATGGAGGAGGAAGCACAAGGGGGAGACCCTCTCCCCCTCTCTCTCGGTGGCGCCGGAGTGCCATCGGGGGATCCATCGCCTTGTGATCGTCTTCATCAACATCACCTTCTTCATCACCATCCTCATCTCCTTTCAGCGGTCCAATCTCCCGCACCCCGCTGTAATCCCCTACTTGAACATGGTGCTTTATGCCACATATTATGATCCAATGATGTGTTGCCATCCTATGATGTTTTGAGTAGATTTCTTTTGTCTTATGGGTTGATTGATGATCTAGATTGGTTTGAGTTGTATGTTTATTTTGGTGCTGTCCTATGGTGCCTTCCGTGCCGCGCACACGTGAAGGATTCCCGCTGTAGGGTGTTGCAATACGTTCATGATTCGCTTATAGTGGGTTGCTAGAGTGACAGAAGCTTAAACCCGAGTAAGGGGGTTGTTGCGTATGGGATAAAGGGGACTTGATGCTTTAATGCTATGGTTGGGTTTTACCTTAATGAACTTTAGTAGTTGCGGATGCTTGCTAGAGTTCCAATCATAAGTGCATATGATCCAAGTAGAGAAAGTATGTTAGCTTATGCCTCTCCCTCATATAAAATTGCAATAATGATTACCGATCTTGTTAACAATTGCCTAGGATAATTCCGCACACCGACCCATCATTATTCCACACTCGCTATTTGTAATATATTGTAATATATTCTAACTTTATGATAACAGCACCTATTTTTATATTTTAGTTCTCCGATATCATGCAAAGCTATTCTCTTCATACCCATAACGTAGTTTTATTTCTCGTTTCTAGTTGGAAGCAAACGTTCGGCGTACGTAGAGTCGTATCAGTGGCAGATAGGACTTGAGAGAATATTGATCTTACCTTTAGCTCCTTGTGGGTTCGACACTCCATACTTATCACTTCCACCTTTGGAAATTGCTACGATGATTCCTTGCACTTGGGGATTATCAATGAACAACATGGAGATGTTCACCATTGAAACCACCTCATCTCACGTCATGATCGGACTTGGGTTGGTGAATTTGGATCATGTATCACTCGGATGACCGGAGGGATGTCAATTTGAGTGGGAGTTCTTTAGTAATATGATTAGTTGAACTCATTATCACGAACATAGTCAAAATATCCTTGCAAATTATGTTGTAGATCGATAGCTCACGCTGTAGCTCACCTAGATTTTGATACGTTCCTAGAGAAAAACTAAGTTGAAAGTTAGTAGTAGCAACTATGCGGACTAGGTCCGTAAACTGAGGATTGTCCTCATTGCTGCACAGAAGGCTTGTGTCCTTGATGCACCGCTCGGTGCGCCACCCCCTCAAGCGTCGTCTGTGGGTGTTGAGAACATCAGGCAGACACGTTTTTGATGACTACTTGATAGTTCAGTGCATCATGCTTTACGGCTTAGAATTGAGGCTCCAAAGACGTTTTGTACGTCACGGAGCATATGAGATGTTCCAAGAGCTGAAATTGAGAGTTCAGGCTCGTGCCTGTGTTGAAAGGTATGAGACCTCCAACAAGATTCTTTGCCTGCAAGATGAAGGAGAATAGCTCAATCGGTGAGCGTGTGCTCGGATTGTCTGGGTGCTACAATCGCTTGAATCAAGTGGGAGTTGATCTTCCAGATAAGATAGTGATTGACATAGTTCTCCAAGTCACTGACACCAAGCTACTGGAGCTTCGCGATGAACTATAACATGCCAGGGATGGAGAAAATGATCCCTGAGCTATTCACGATGTTCTACACCGCGAAGGTAGAAATCAAGAAGGAGCATCAAGTGTTGATGGTTAGTAAAACCACTAGTTTCGAGAAGGCCAAGGGCAAGAAGGGAAACTTCATGAATGGCAAGCTAGTTTCCACTCCAGTGAAGAAACCAGAGGTTGAACCCAAACCCGAGACTAAGTGCTTCTATAATAAGGGGAACGGTCACTGGTAGCGGAACTGCCCCAGGTACTTGGCAGATAAGAAGGCTGGCAACGTCAACAAAAGTATATTTGATATACGTGTTATTAATGTGTACCTTACTAGTACTCCTAGTAGCATCTGGGTATTAGATACCGGTTTAGTTGCTAGTGTTAGTAACTCGAAGTAAAAGCTACAGAATAAACGGAGACTAGCTAAGGGTGAGGTGACGATGTGTGTTGGAAGTGTTTCCAAGGTTGATGTGATCACCATCGCACGCTCCCTCTACCTTCGGGATTAGTGTTGAACCTAAATAAATGTTATTTGGTGTTTGCGTTGGGCATGAACATGATTAGATCGTGTTTATTGCAATACGAGTATTCATTTAAGTCAAAGAATAATAGTTATTCTGTTTACATGAATAATACCTTCAATGGTCATGCACCCAATGTGAATGGTTTATTGAATCTCGATCGTAGTAATACACATGTTCATAATATTGATGCCAAAAGATGCAAAGTTAATAATGATAGTACCACATACTTGTGGCACTGCCGCTAAAGGTCATATTGGTATAAAGCGCATGCAGAAACTCCATGTTGATGGATCTTTGGACTCACTCGATTTCGAATCGCTTGAGACATGCGGACCATGCCTCATGGGCAAGATGACTAAGACCCCGTTTTCCGGTTTGATGGAGCGGGCAAGTGACTTATTGGAAATGATACATGTTGATGTATGCGGTCCAATGAGTGTTGAAGCGTGTGGTGGATATCGTTATTTTCTTACCTTCACTGATGATTTGAGTAGATATGGGTATATTTACTTAATGAAACACAAGTCTGAAACATTTGAAAAGTTTAAGCAATTTCAGAGTGAAGTTGAAGATCATCATGACAAGTAGATAAAATGTCTATGATATGATCATGGAGGTGAATATCTGAGTTACGAGTTTGGTATGCAACTTAAGAAAATGTGGAGATTGTTTCACAACTCACGCCGCCTAGAACACCATAGTGTGATGGTGTGTCCGTACGTCGTAGCCGTGCTCTATTGGATATAGTACGTACTATGATGTCTCTTACTGATTTGACACTATCATTTTTCGAGGTTATGCATTAGAGACAACTACATTCACTTTAAAATAGGGCACCATCTAAATCCGTTGAGATGACACCGTATGAATTATGGTTTGGTAGAAACCTAAGCTGTCGTTTCTTAGAGTTTGGGAATGCGACACTTATGTCTGATAAGCTCGAACCCAAAGCGGAAAAGTGCATCTTCATAAGATACCCTAAAGCAACAATTGGGTATACCTTCTATCACAGGTCAAAAGGCAAGGTCTTTGTTTCCAAGAATGGATCCTTTCCAGAGAAGGATGTTCTCTCGAAAGAAGTGAGTGGGAGGAAGGTAGAACTTGATAAGGTTATCGAACCTTCACTTGAATTGGAAAAGTAGCGCAGAACAGAAAGGTGTTCATGTAATGCATACACCAATTGAAGAGGAAGCTAATGATGATGATCATGAAGCTTCAGATCAAGTTACTACCAAGCCTCGTAGGTCGACAAGGACATGTACCTCCCCTAAGTGGCACGGCAATCCCGTCTTGGAGGTCATGTTGTTAGACAACAGTGAACCTACGAGCTATGAAGAAGCAATGGTGGGCCCGGATTCCAACAAATGGCTGGGAGCCATGAAATCCGAGATAGGATCCATCATCCATATTACACTTGCTACCTTGCTGTTTTTATATTTTCAGATTACAAAAACCTATATCTATCATCCATATTGCACTTGTATCACCATCTCTTCGCCGAACTAGTGCACCTATACAATTTGCCATTGTATTGGGTGTGTTGGGGACACAAGAGATTTCTTGTATTTGATTGCAGGGTTGTTTGAGAGAGACCATCTTCATCCTACACCTACCACGGATTGATAAACCTTAGGTCATCCACTTGAGGGAAAATTGCTACTGTCCTACAAAACTTTGCGCTTGGAGACCCAGCACGAGTCTACAAGAATAAAGTTGCGTAGTAGACATCAAGCTCTTTTCTAGCGCCGTTGCCGGGGAGGTGAGTGCTTGAAGGTATATCTTTAGATGTGGCAATTAAATCTTTTAGTTTCTTGTTTTTCACTAGTTTGGTTTTATAAAAGAAAACTACAAAAAAATGTAGTTTAGGTTGCCTCAATTGCTTCGTCTTTTTAATGTCTTTCGTGAAAATGATGGTTCGGAAAATTGTGCTCAATTGGTAGAGGAAGAATTTATGAAAATACTTAATGAGAATTCCTTGAATGATGAGCATGATTGCAATGTTGTTAGTATGAATTCTATGAATATCCAAAACACTAATGATGATTGCACTATTCATGATAAAAATGTTTCATATAATCATGTCAATTTTTGTGGAGTGCATAAAGTTTGTGAAGACGTGTCTTATAGGGATGATAGATTTTGTAAGAAGCATAAACATGATAGAACCAATTTTTTGCTCAAAGTGATAGATGAATTTGCTACAAAATTATGTTCTCTTTGTCCTATTACTTGTTGTAAGAGCACATTTCTCCATGTGTGGTTTTGGTAATTGATGACACCCCTATGGACTAATGGTTGCCTTGAGTTATATTCGAAGGATTTGTCCGTAGGTACTTCTTGAAGTCCATCTGTTGGTTTCAAGGAGTGTATATGGTGACCAAGGTGGTATTCAAGGTTTTATCCAAAGATTAGTCATGTGAGAGTTGAGCTTATCGCAAGCATGTCTTGAAGAATAAGATTGTGTGAGCATTCATGTTTACCTTCAAGACATCATCTTATGAAGAGAGAAGATAAGATACAAGGTTGATCAAGACTAAGTCAAAAAGTGAATCAAGTTGATCAACACACAAAGCGTACAAGATGTACCGAGAGGGATCAAGTGATCCCATGGTGTGGTAAGCATTGTCCATTACGCTTTGTGTACTAACCCATGGTCTACATGATAGTTCTTTGTGGGGTTAGGTATATTTCCATGGGCTTGCATCAAGAGGCAGATCCCATACATCCCATGGAAGATGACATCAAGTGGAGATCGTCATCAAGGTTGCGATGTGCAAGCTCAAGTGAAGCATCACGGAGAGATCATGCTTGAGGCTTGCCGTTCATTGTGGTGACAATGGACTTGTGAAGATGTGCCGAAGAGTGGATCACCCATAGTGGAGCATGGGGGAGCAATCAACTAGTCTTCATCAAGCCGGCGCAATCAAGAAAGGTGGTCCATCTTGAGGAAGTCAAGATCGTCATCATCTAGCTCAAGTGGACTATGCGCAAGGCAAAGGTTTGCCCTTGATAGGTTTTCTATTTTACCAGTCTCATGGTGATAGTTTGGAGACCGGGTTATAGGATTGATAGCCGTACTATCAAGGGGGGCTCTCAAGTGAGTAGCTTGATCGTATCGTTCGTCGAGAGCTCAAACCATTGCATCCTTGCATCATCTTTCTTGATTCTTATTTGTATTTTATCTTTTTGAGGTTTTAGAGCTTGTGGTTATCTTCGTGAAAAGCTCTAGTACATCGAAAACGGATTTCATATGCTTCTTCTATTGCGTTTTTGGTGTTGGAGGTTTTACCGGTCTTATCCGAGGAAGGGTTCTCACCATTTTCTTATGGGCCTTTTCTCATTTGCTTCTTATTGATATTTCTATCAAGATTGTGTTAGCCCATGTCGTTAGCATTCCAACAAACTTGGTTTCGTTGAATTCGGAGTCCGTTTGCAGAAGTTGTGGCAGTTTTGGTGTTCTTAAAAGGCTGCAGCGGTACTACCGCGGCTACTACTGCGGTACTACCGCTTGGAGCGGATGTAATTTTTTACTACCGCTCTAGAGCGGTACTACCGCGGCTACTACCGTGGCTACTTCCGCTCCGGACCAAAATCTCGTGTTTTGTCCAGCGGTGGTAGGCACGGATGTATTTTTTTAGTACCGCTCGCAAGCAGTAGTAGTAGTACCGCTCCGGCGGTTCTACTGGCCTTTTGCCTCCTCGCTGTTTTTTTTCAAAGGGCTTCCACCGCCCTAGCGGTAGTACCGCTCCCATGAGCGGTAGTACCGCTCTGTGCGGACTATGAGCATAACGGTTGGTTTTTTTTCCCACCTATAAAAGGGGGTCTTCTTCCCCATTGAACCTTATCTCTTTAGCTCGAGTTTGCCCCCCATTGTTGACCTTCTTCGAGCTTGTTACTCTCAATCCCTCCAATGATTCTTGCTAGTTCTTGAGGGAAAAGGGAGAGGAGATCTAGATCCACATTTCCACCAATCACTTTCTCCTCTATGTGAGGGGAACCCCTTGGATCTAGATCTTGGAGTTCTTCGTGTTCTTCTTTGTTCTTCCTCTCATTTTCCTCCCTAGCATTAGTTGCTTTGGTGGGATTTGGGAGAGAAGGACTTGGGCACTTCGTGTGCCCTTGCCATTGCATTTGGTGCATAGGTTTGAGTTCTCCACGGTGATACGTGGAAGTGAAGTTTGAGAAGCTTATTACTCTTGGGTGTTTGAGCACCCTTGAGCTTGTTCCTCTTGGGTGCTTTGGCGCCCTAGACGGTTGGTGGTGCCTCGGAGCTCAATCATTGTGGTGCAAAGCTCCGGGCAAGCTTCGGGGTCTCCAATTAGGTTGTGGAGTTTGCCCCGAGCATTTGAGGTCACCTCGGAGCCACAATCCATTGTGGTGAAGCTTCGTGGTGTTGTTGGGAGCCTCCAATTAAGTTGTGGAGTTTGCCCCAACCTTGTTTGTACGGGTTCGGTGACCGCCCTCAAGGGTCCCTTAGTGGAATCACGACATCTTGCATTGTGCTAGGGCGTGAGGAGATTACGGTGGCCCTAGTGGCTTCTTGGGGAGCATTGTGCCTCCACACCGCTCCGAACGGAGATTAGCATCCGCAAGGGTGTGAACTTCGGGATACATCGTCGTCTCCGCGTGCCTCGATTATCTCTTACCCGAGCCCTTTACTTATGCACTTTACTTTGTGATAGCCATATTGTTTCTTGTTATATATCTTGCTATCACTTAGTTGTCTATCTTGCTTAGCATAAGTTGTTGGTGCACATAGGTGAGCCTAGTTGTTTTAGGTTTTGTGCTTGACTAATTAAACGATAGTTTTATTCCGCATTTGTTCAAGCCTAAACCGTAATTATTTTAAAGCGCCTATTCACTCCCCCCCCCTCTAGGAGACATCCACGTCCTTTCAATTGGTACCGGAGCTAGGTCTCTCATTATTAGGTTTAACCACCTAGAGAGTAAGGATGTCGACTAGGGGATTAGGATTCTCTGACACTCTTAGTTTCGGTGGCACAAATTTTGATGTTTCGGTAATTCGCATGCTTAATCTCTTTAGGGTCATGGACCCAAATTTGGAGCGAATTGTAGATATGGGTTTTTCTCCTCCAAAGGATTCTCAACACATATCTTTAGAGGATGAGAAAAACTCTTATCTCAATGCTCAAGCTTCTAATGTGCTTTTTGATGCTTTGAGCAATGTAGTTATATTTCAACTCATGCCATTCCGGGATGCTCATGGGTTGTGGACAAAGCTTCAAGATAAATATGGTGTGTCCAAGATTTCTAGGGATGATTGTTCTCCCTCCACCTCCGGTCGTGTTACCTTCTCAACTTCATCTACTTCACCTACATGTGGATTGCCACAAGGTAATGTTATGGTGAGTAGTGGTGTTCATTGTAATGATGATAGTGGGCTTATTGTTGATGATTCTTCATCACTATCTTATTGCAATGCTTCATCTTTGGACTTCAACACTTCGAGCACTCTAAATGTTTCACATGCTTGTGTTGATAGTCCTTGCATATCATGTAGAAATTGCTTGACTAAATCTCATGATGATATGCTTGCCATGTCTTGTTATCGTGATAAAAATGCATTGCTTTCCTCGAGTTGTTGTGCTAACAATGTAAAGGAAACCCAACACTCCATGGAATAAGATGTGGTCTTGAATGGTGCGTCAAGGGATCCTACATCATCATCTATTATTTCTCACTTTTGCCTTATGGCTAAGGCTTCAAAGGTATCTCCTACTTTGAATCCCAATATATCCCATGATGATGATGTCGATGATGATGATGAAGACAGTGATAATATTGCTTCCTTAAAAATTAAGGGAGAAATGGTTTTTAAAGCTCTTCGTAAGAATAAAATTGCTCGTTCCAACTTCATGGAAATCATGTCTATTGCAATTGAGGGCAAGAAATATATTGAGGAGTTGGAAGCTCATCTCGAGGAGCATGAGGCCACCATTGATAAAATGGAAGGTAATGAGCGTGATTATGCTAATGAGATCGCGGAGCTATCTCAAGCTCTTGAAAATGAACAAACCACCAAGGAATCTCTTGAGGAGACCTTTGCTCTAGAATTATCTAGATTAAAGGAATCCCATGATAGAGCTCTCGAGGTGGCTAATGATTTTAGAACTAAAAATGATAAGCTTGCAGTTGCACATGCTAAACTCCTTGAGGACTTTGAGCACCTCGAAAATGGCTCAAGGGTCATTAAGAGTTCGCTCATTGAACTCACCGAGTCTCATGCTCAACTTGAAGCTTCATATGCTAAAGAGCTTGCCAAGTTGCCTTCTCCTTTTGTTGTTAATGATGATGCTTGTGCTACTAACTCTATTTCTTGTGAAGCATCCATTTTTAAGGAGAATGTTGAGCTAAGGGCTCAACTTGAGTTGCAATCTAGCAATTATGGGAAATTGGAAGAAAGTCATGAAAAGCTCTCGAGCTCTCATGGTGATCTTCTAGTATCCCATAATGTGCTAAAGATAGCTCATGAGGCTAGTACTACTAAGGTAACATCTAGTGAGCCTCATGTGGACATTAGCACTACATCTAGTAGAAATGCTTTATTGCCATGTGCTAGTCCTCGTAGTTCATCTACTCATAATGTTGCTACATCTTGTGATGAATTACTTTCCTTGCCTTGTTGCTCTAACGATGAAGTGTATACGTCCTCTAGTACTTGTGTTCATACTAACCATGTAGAGGAAATCAATGAGCTCAAGGCCCAAGTCACTTCTTTGAAGAAAGACTTGAAAAAGGGTCATGAAGGGAAGTCCACACTCAACAATATCTTGAGTGTGCAAAAATCTCCAAATGACAAAGGTGGACTTGGATTCAACTCCAATAAGAAGAAGAAGTCCAAGAGCAACAAGAAGAAGGGCCAAGAACAAGTCAAGAACTCGGCCAAGATTGTTTGCTTCAAGTGCAAAATAGATGAGCACCATGTTAGATCTTGCCCATTGAAGAAGAAGCCCCATAGTGACAACCAACAAGGGAAGCGGCCACAAGTTCAATCTCATGCTCAACGTCAAGTTGAAGAAAGGCCACTTCCCAAGAAGACCCAAGTCAACGCTCCTCAAGTTGAGAAATCAATGGAGAAGAAATTAAAGGGTAGATGTTGCTACTTATGTCGTGAGAAGGGTCACTTTGCTTCTTCATGCACTAATGGTAAAGTATCCAACCCAATAATCATTGATGATGTCTATTCTCTTGGGAAGGATAAGGTTGGCAATGTGTTTGCCAAGTGTGTTGGTACTCAAAGTGGTGTCAAGAAAAGAACCATTTGGGTAGCCAAGCCTATTGTGACTAACCTCTTAGGACCCAACTTAGTTGGGGACCAACAAGCTCAAACTTGATCAATAGGTATTGTTGGAGGGCAATGGAGACTTGGCTACATTATGAAGAATTAAGGGATCTTCATCATTCATATTATCTCAAGCCAAGTCATTTTGACTATCGAGTTTCTATCCTATATACAATGTCCTCCTTGCGGTAACTTGTACTTAAATTGTTTACATTAATAGTTACTTGCCCCTTTGCATGTTGTGGTTTTGTACCTTGCATGTGTTTGTATATGGTGTACCTCCGGCTTGCTTATCTTGAGTAAGCAAGTATGAGTATGTTGGTTTGCACATCATGTACGTGTGCGTATTGTGTTGAGCCTTTTTGCATCTTATCTTATCTTAGTTAGCTCTCTTAAGAGATTAATGGATTATCCCATTTTGGGGGAGTGATGTGCTTTGTGCACTTCACAATCCTAAAAATGTGTGTACATGAGGAATACCACTTAGTATTGATATTACAAGATTATCTATCTCTTATGTGGTATGTCTTCTCATGAGAAATTCAAATTCTAAATGGTCCATTAATCATCTCTTGTTGGATTTCATTTGCCACTTGTTATTAACATTGGGTTACCACATTATGGGGAGTAATATGCTATGTGCATATTACAAGCCCAGAGAATGTGTACTTTTGAGATATTGCCACTTAGATTTGATATTATAATTTATCTTGTTCCTAGGTGGCATGCTAGCTCTACAAGTGTCATTTGCTTGTGATTTAGGAGTAAAGATGATGTTGGATCTATTTGCAATCTACCAATGGGAATTATTTCCAAATACTTCTTGTCCTTTGACAATTGGTATTCCTTTTAAGTGGTAGAATTTGCTAATCATCTTTACATAGGTTTTTGTTTATCGTGTGTCTTCCTTGCCTCTTGTGGATCTTTTTGAGCATGTCTAGTGTTTCTATAGATATAGGGAAAGTGATGATCCCATCGTGTACATTTTGTATTCAAATGCAAATTCTATATAACGCACATCTCTTGGGGGAGCTATCCTATTTTCTTTAGAACACTCCCTTTATGTGTTTATCATAAAATCTTTTGATCTTCATCAAGTGTGTGTTGGTGGAAGGCAAGCCTTTTCTCTATGGTGCCTTGTGCCATCATGAAAATTTGCGGAGGGTTTGGTTTGTTTGGAACCTAGCTCTCTTTTGGCAACTTGATACCTCTTGTTTTCCTTCAATTGGTATCTTGTTTCCTTCTATTTGGCATGTGTCAATGGATATCTCATTCCTTGATGTATCTTTTAGTTGGTATCCGTCAAGTGATAATTTTTCGTTTGGTATCTTATTTTCACTTGATACCCTATCTTTCGGTATCTTATCAACTGTGTGTTGATTTGATTCTTGAAAGCCTTGAGCATGCATTTTTTTCTACATGTACTTTCGTTGGCATGTTCTCTTTCCTTGACCCAATATATAGGGGAAACTCCACTATGACATAAATTGGCTAAAGTGTGCATGAAATTCAATTTCATATCTATATGCACATATTTATGTGGAGTTTTGTCCTATGTATTGTTGGTCCACTAACTTTTTGGTCCCAATAAGTTTGGGTACCACTTTGTTTGTGGTGTTGTTCTAGGAACAATTGGAGATACATTGGACACTCGGCTCACTTACAAGGAAGGTGTTGACACCATGTGCTTATTGGAGCCATGCTAGGATGATCGAAGAACCATTGTCTACTACATCAATCCAATGCTATCTCGGTAACAAGTATCTACTTCATGCATACATTTCTCGCATTCAACCTTTTATAGGTTGCATCATGGCATGAATTTCTTGAGTCATTCTTGTGGTACTTGTTTCCTTTCTCAAAGCATCCCAACGATGATCTCTTGTTGCTAGTTGTGATGTCTTTGATGTTCGTATGCTGGGAGTTCATTTATGTACAATAAGAAAATACTAGGCCATGTGCTAAGCTTTCAAGCAAAGATCTTATTGGTATATTTATGACTTCCTTTTGGATATCTTGTCCGTTCCTTCTTGTAACTATTTCGTGTGTACATCATTCTTTGTGGATATATCATCATGGTTGTCCTCTATCTAGAATCTTATACACATGAGAGAAGTTACATCTCTAGTTTATATCCTCTTTTCTTTCACGTCCACCGTTGCATTCCCTTTTTATTTCCTTGGTGGTTTCGTGAAAGAATTTGTCTTGAGTGCGGATCTTATATCCTTGCATCTTGTTGCACTCTTTGGTGGTGAAGATTATTTTCCTCGTGCTTGTCTTCACGAGGGTTTTGCCATTTCGATTGGTATCCCTCCTCCTGACAAGGCTATTATTTCCTATCTTCACCAGGGGTTGTCACAAGCTTTGGTTTTTAATTTTCTTATTAGTATGCTTGGGGACCCATTTGCCTGTAGTTTGTGTTTGTGGGAAGGATATGGTTTGCACTTTGTGTCTCATTTCATCAAGACTATGTTGATGCTTAATGATCATCCTTATACTAGTCTTCTCAAGTGCTTTGCCATGACTCACACACATCATTTTGGTTGAGCCTATTATTAAGATTGCCTCTTTTACATGTTGCTCAACCATATGTTTAGTGCAAGTACTATGCTCATTGTCTTATCTACTTACTTGCACTTGTTGTGTGTTTATATTGATTTTGGGGGAGTCATGATCCTATTTTGTGCACTTGTATTCAAATACAAAAATTCTTATTTGTGCACAAATCATGGGGAGCTCCTCTAGTTTCTTTATAAACACTCTTTTGCCCATATCATAATATCTTTTATTCATGTGGCTGGTAGGACCATGTGATTGATTGTTCCAATTGGTATCTTTTGATTGCTTGCTTCACTCTGGTGTATGTCTTTGTGCCACACGATCCTTTTTGCAATCTTTGGATCCTCAATATAGTTTGTTTTCCTCCAACTACTTATCATTGAACATGTGTATTTCATTGCACTCATATTTTGAGAAATACACACCTTTTGGAGGAACACCTATTATATTGGCTTTCTATGCTTTTCGCCCATTTTAGCAATCGATGCCAATGGGGGAGAAGTTTAGAGAGTTTAGTTTGGAAAGCTTAGAGAGTTTTGCTTTTTATTGCTTAAGCATTTGCATCTCACAAATAGATATGCTTTGCTCTGCATGTGTGTGTGCTTGGTTGTGCTTATTTCCTTATATAAACTCTCTTGAAAGTGGTTGTCATCAATCACCAAAATGGGGGAGATTGTAAGAGCACATTTCTCCATGTGTGGTTTTGGTAATTGATGACACCCCTATGGACTAATGGTTGCCTTGAGTTATATTCGAAGGATTTGTCCGTAGGTACTTCTTGAAGTCCATCTGTTGGTTTCAAGGAGTGTATATGGTGACCAAGGTGGTATTCAAGGTTTTATCCAAAGATTAGTCATGTGAGAGTTGAGCTTATCGCAAGCATGTCTTGAAGAATAAGATTGTGTGAGCATTCATGTTTACCTTCAAGACATCATCTTATGAAGAGAGAAGATAAGATACAAGGTTGATCAAGACTAAGTCAAAAAGTGAATCAAGTTGATCAACACACAAAGCGTACAAGATGTACCAAGAGGGGTCAAGTGATCCCATGGTATGGTAAGCATTGTCCATTACGCTTTGTGTACTAACCCATGGTCTACGTGAGAGTTCTTTGTGGGGTTAGGTATATTTCCATGGGCTTGCATCAAGAGGCAGATCCCATACATCCCATGGAAGATGACATCAACTGGAGATCGTCATCAAGGTTGCGATGTGCAAGCTCAAGTGAAGCATCACGGAGAGATCATGCTTGAGGCTTGCCGTTCATTGTGGTGACAATGGACTTGTGAAGATATGCCGAAGAGTGGCTCACCCATAGTGGAGCATGGGGGAGCAATCAACTAGTCTTCATCAAGCCGGCGCAATCAAGAAAGGTGGTCCATCTTGAGGAAGTCAAGATCGTCATCATCTAGCTCAAGTGGACTATGCGCAAGGCAAAGGTTTGCCCTTGATAGGTTTTCTATTTTACCGGTCTCATGGTGATAGTTTGGAGACCGGGTTATAGGATCGATAGCCGTACTGTCAAGGGGGGCTCTCAAGTGAGTAGCTTGATCGTATCGTTCGTCGAGAGCTCAAACCATTGCATCATTGCATCATCTTTCTTGATTCTTATTTGTATTTTCTCTTTTTTAGGTTTTAGAGCTTGTGGTTATCTTCGTGACAAGCTCTAGTACATCGAAAACGGATTTCATATGCTTCTTCTATTGCGTTTTCGGTGTTGGAGGTTTTACCGGTCTTATCCGAGGAAGGGTTCTCACCATTTTCTTATGGGCCTTTTCTCATTTGCTTCTTATTGATATTTTTATCAAGATTGTGTTAGCCCATGTCGTTAGCTTTCCAACAAACTTGGTTTCGTTGAATTCAGAGTCCGTTTGCAGAAGTTGTGGCAGTTTTGGTGTTCTTAAAAGGCTGCAGCGGTACTACCGCGGCTACTACTGCGGTACTACCGCTTGGAGCGGATGTAATTTTTTACTACCGCTCTAGAGCGGTACTACCGCGGCTACTACCGTGGCTACTTCCGCTCCGGACCAAAATCTCGTGTTTTGTCCAGTGGTGGTAGGCGCGGATGTATTTTTTTAGTACCGCTCGCAAGCAGTAGTACCGCTACCCTTAGCGGTAGTACCGCTATCCCTAGCGGTAGTACCGTGAGGACGAGCGGTAGTACCGCTCCGGCGGTTCTACTGGCCTTTTTCCTCCTCGCTGTTGTTTTTCAAAGGGCTTCCACCGCCCTAGCGGTAGTACCGCTCCCATGAGCGGTAGTACCGCTCTGTGCGGGCTGTGAGCATAACGGTAGGATTTTTTCCCACCTATAAAAGGGGGTCTTCTTCCCCATTGAACCTTATCTCTTTAGCTCGAGTTTGCCCCCCATTGTTGACCTTCTTCGAGCTTGCTAACTCTCAATCCCTCCAATGATTCTTGCTAGTTCTTGAGGGAAAAGGGAGAGGAGATCTAGATCCACATTTCCACCAATCACTTTCTCCTCTATGTGAGGGGAACCCCTTGGATCTAGATCTTGGAGTTCTTCGTGTTCTTCTTTGTTCTTCCTCTCATTTTCCTCCCTAGCATTAGTTGCTTTGGTGGGATTTGGGAGAGAAGGACTTGGGCACTTCGTGTGCCCTTGCCATTGCATTTGGTGCATAGGTTTGAGTTCTCCACGGTGATACGTGGAAGTGAAGTTTGAGAAGCTTATTACTCTTGGGTGTTTGAGCACCCTTGAGCTTGTTCCTCTTGGGTGCTTTGGCGCCCTAGACGGTTGGTGGTGCCTCGGAGCTCAATCATTGTGGTGCAAAGCTCCGGGCAAACTTCGGGGTCTCCAATTAGGTTGTGGAGTTTGCCCCGAGCATTTGAGGTCACCTCGGAGCCACAATCCATTGTGGTGAAGCTTCGTGGTGTTGTTGGGAGCCTCCAATTAAGTTATGGAGTTTGCCCCAACCTTGTTTGTACGGGTTCGGTGACCGCCCTCAAGGGTCCCTTAGTGGAATCACGACATCTTGCATTGTGCTAGGGCGTGAGGAGATTACGGTGGCCCTAGTGGCTTCTTGGGGAGCATTGTGCCTCCACACCGCTCCGAACGGAGATTAGCATCCGCAAGGGTGTGAACTTCGGGATACATCGTCGTCTCCGCGTGCCTCGATTATCTCTTACCCGAGCCCTTTACTTATGCACTTTACTTTGTGATAGCCATATTGTTTCTTGTTATATATCTTGCTACCACTTAGTTGTCTATCTTGCTTAGCATAAGTTGTTGGTGCACATAGGTGAGCCTAGTTGTTTTAGGTTTTGTGCTTGACTAATTAAACGATAGTTTTATTCCGCATTTGTTCAAGCCTAAACCGTAATTATTTTAAAGCGCCTATTCACCCCCCCCCCTCTAGGCGACATCCACGTCCTTTCACTTGTGAACTTTGCAATAAAGTTGGTCATCTTAATTTCCAATGCAAACTTTTTCATGATCTAATCATGGCCAAATATTGTAATGACTTGATCACCCTTGAACTTTATAATGAGCTTTCTCTATTTTTGGGGAGTGAAGAATTGACACATAAAAATAGTTGGTTTGAAGTATTCATTCTCACGTACAACATTGAAACTAATCTAAAAAATATCTATATGTTTTGCATGGTAAATTGCAATGAGAATGCTTATATTGCCAACTATAGAAAAATGGGAAAACCAATAGAATATAAAAGGAATACTAATGAAAGGGTAAAGATTTCCACTTTCCCTCATATTGTCTCTCATGATGAAATAGGTGACGAGGAGGTGCTCCCTATTCAACCAATATCATCAATAAGAAGCTCGAAAAAATTAATTAAACCCACACATGATGTGGTGACGAAGAAGAAAAGAAGAAAGAGTAGAGGTAAAAGGGTATCTCTCCCAAATGATGTTGCTCCTATTATTGTTGTGCCTCACGAGGATGAATCAAAAAAATTGTGGAAGATGATATACTTGATGATGATTTTGTTATGCCTATTGCTTGTTGTGATGACTATGATTGGGAAGATAATGATACTTATTATAATCTTGAAAATCTTTTTGGCACCAACTTGGTAAATTATGATGATAATAATTGTTATACTATTGGTACTATTCATACTATTAATGATGAGAGTGATTATGCTTATGATATGCCAAGCCACAAGCTTGGGGATGCTATGTTTGATGAGAATTTATTTGCTGCAATTAATGTTTGTCCCAAGCTTGGGGATGCTATGCTTAATGAATATGATCTTTTTAGTTCCCCTACTTTGAATGATCAAATTTGTTATGATGATTGCATGCCTCTTATTTATGATGATTGTGATATTTATGAAAGTGGGTTTGGAAGAGTGTCAACTTTAGATAATTATTATCCCACTATTTTGGAGGGTGTTGAATTTTATTATAATGATAAAAGTGGATTTGGAGAGGTCATGACTTTATTTAGTAATGATTCCACTATTTCGGAAGAGGTTTCACTTGACTATGATGAGAACAAAATTGCTACTTATGATGATTATTGTGATGATACTTATGTTATAAAAAGTAGTGATAATTATTGTCATAATTTTGAATATCCTTTTACTGAACATTAATCTTTTAATGTGGAAACAATTTATAGTATTCGAGTTTCATTTGATGCTCCCACTATTATGAATGAGAAGAAATTTGCTTATGAGGAGAGTAATAAAATTTCTATGCTTGTGGATCATGAAAAAAATGCTTTATGTGATAGTATATTGTTGAATTTATTCATTATGCTACTGAAAATTACTATGAGAGAGGAACATATGCTTTTACATATTGCAATAATATCAAGTTTCTTCTCTATGTGTTGGAAATTTTGAAGTTATACTTGTTTTGCCTTCCTATGCTAATTGATTCTTGCTCCCATAATTTGTTTGCTCACAACATCCCTATGCATAGGAAGTGGGTTAGACTTAAATGTGCTTGTCATGTGATTCATGATGCTCTCTTTATGTTTCAATTCTTTACTTTTATGAGAGCATCATTGAAATCATCATGCCTAGCTAAAAAGGCATTAAAGAAAAGCACTTGTTGGGAGACAACCCAACACTTTTACTTTATGTTTTTGTGTGTTCACATGATTAAGCTACTCTAGTAATCATGTTTTGTGTCTTTTATTTCAATAATGTGCCAAGTAAAGCCTTTGGTATGACTCACAAGATGAGTAGAATTGATGCTGAACCAAAACAGAAACTTTTGACTCCAGTACAGGAATTTTCATTTTTTACTGGAGCGTGATAATAATCTTAAACTTTTACACAGTTTTTATATACAAATTATTCAGGTTGTACTAATTTGTCAGAATTTTTAGAGACGGGGAAGTATAGTTATACTACAGATCTTCACAGACTATTCTGTTTTTGACATATTCTGTTTTGCATGCATAGTTTGCTTGTTTTAGTGTTCCCATAGCTTATATTCAGTGATATAAATTATGTGAATGGTAGAATACAGTAGGTATTATGTGAGAACAATTATGAATCTTGTCTTGACAGTACCTAAGTGAATGATCTTTATTTATTATACTAACCCATCTCACGAAGTTCCGTTAAGTTTTGTGTGATTGAAGTTTTCAAGTTTTGGGTGAGACACCGATATGAGGAGAATAAGGAGTGACAAGAACCTAAGATTGGGGATGACCAAGGCACCCCCAAGATAATATCCAAGGAAGACTCAAGCGTCTAAGCTTGGGGATGCCCCGGAAGGCATCCCCTCTTTCGTCTTCAACATTATCGGTATATCTTACTTAGAGCTATATTTTTATTCGTCACATAATATGTCCTTTGCTTAGATCGTCATTATATTTTGTTATTTTCTGTTAGGTGTTATTTATAATCTTGTTTTTCAATAAAAATTTCCAAGAATTTCCTTAGGATGCTTGCATTGCATGTTTGATGTGTGCTGTGTAAAAACATAAACTTTCTCTATACTGTTTGACTTTTCATATTTTACTCTAACGTGGAAAGTTTCTGAAATTTTTACACAGTGTTTTTATATAAATTCTTTATCACGTCCTAAATTTTCATAATTTTTTTAGTTACAGAAGTACACAGTTTTCATAAATTGCTACAGACTGTTTTGTTTGGACAGATTGCTATCATGGTTTTGTTATCTACTTATCCTATAGTTTCCATATTCTATATTGGTAGATATAAATTGTGGAAATGATAGTAAACAGTAGATGATGTTTGAAATTATTATGCAACTTGTCTTGGCAGTACATAAAGAGTTGATTTATTATTATGTGCACTAACCTATCTCACGAGTTCTTTTCAAGTTTTGTGTGGATGAAGTTTTTGAATATAGGTGAAACCGGGATATGAGAGGATTGAACGAGATACAAAAGCTCAAGCTTGGGGATGCCCAAGGCACCCCAAGTAAATATTTCAAGAAGTCTCAAGCATCTAAGCTTGGGGATGCTACGCATCCCACCTCTCTTCGTCAACTATCGGTTAGCCTATGTTGAGCCTAAATTTTTATTCGTTCACATGACATGTGCTATTCTTGGAGTGCTATTTTTATTTAGTTTGTTGTTTGCATAAAATACTCAGATCTGAAAAATCTTTATTGAGAGAGAGTCCTCACATAGCTGCTTAATTGTTTGACTACTCATTGATCTTCACTTATATCTTTTGAGAATAGCTTGTCATTTACTCTCATGCTTCACTTAGATTAATTTGAGAGTTAGTAAATTTTGAAGAAATTCTCTCATGCTTCACTTATATTATTTTGAGAGATGAATTTTTTTATGCTCATGTTCTTCACTTAAATTTATTTGAGCTTGTCAAAAGCAATGGCAATATATGAAACTAGTCCCAAAGTGATAGATATTCAAGAGGGATATAATAAAAAACTTTCATGAAGATCATTGGACAAATTAAACTTGATTCCTTGTAATAGTTTTGAGACATGATGATAGTAATATGTGAGTCATGTTGGTGAGTAATTATGTTTTAGTAAGAATATTGGTGTTAAGGTTTGTGATTCCCTATGCAAGCACGAAAGTCAATAGTTGTTCAATGAAATTACATCCTACTTATGGTGCATTATTCGGTGTTAGTTATGCTTAATGCCCGTTTATGTGAATTTTCGTTTCTTGGTTGGTTGCTTCTCAATATATTTCCTAGCCTCCACTTGTACTAAGTAGAAATACTACTTGTGCATCCAAAATCCTTAAACCCAGTTTTGCCATATGAGTCCACCATACCTACCTATATGCGGTATTTCCGTGCCGTTCCAAGCAAATTTGTGTGCCATCTCTAATTTTCAAAATGAATTTCCTTTTTGTGTGCTCGTACCGCTCATGAAACGGTAGAGGGTGTCCAATATTTTTCCATGCTAGATGTGTTATTCTAAAGATGAATGTTTATTCACTTGTCATTGCACGAGAGTACGGCGGTAATAGGGATGCCCAGTCCCGAAATGAAAAAGAAATGTACTTTATGTTGTCAAATAATAAATTCCTTGGAAAGTGTTGGTATGGAAGGCAACCGTGGATACGTCTAGCCATGGATTGTGAAAGAATGGTGGAATAACGAATAAAGTTTATTTTCTGTTTGGGAACCGCCTATGATGTATCTAGCATGGAAAGTATTGAGAACTACTCGGTCGTTTTCGTTGACAGGAAAGGCATGCCACCCAAAATATTTTTCTCTCTCAATTTAAGCTTTGAACTCTGGCACCTCTACAAATCTCTACTTCCCTTTGCGAAGGGCCTATCTATTTACTCTATGCAATTTTTATTTTTAATTTGAGTCTCCATCTTCTCTTATAAAGCACCAACTAGGGGGCACTATGATAATACTTGTGCATTGGGTGTAGCTAATATTCGAGTGTGTTTCATAAATGGATCAATGATTGAGCATGATGAGCTAGGGATAACTTTCTTTAGTGTTGATATTTTGAAAGACATGGTTGCTTGTTGGTATGCTTGAGTATTGAAGTCTTCATGTCAAATATAGACTATTGCTTTAAACCATCTAAAAGTCCAAATGTCCGTGCTACAAAAGAAAAGAATATGTGATGAACATGTTAGGCAGCATTCCGCATCAAAAAATTATGTTTTTATCATTTACCTACTCGAGGACGAGCAGGAATTAAGCTTGGGGATGCTGATACGTCTCCAATGTATCTATAATTTTTGATTGTTCCATGCTGTTATATTATCATTCTTGGATGTTTTACAGTCATTTTATAGCAACTTTATATCATTTTTTGGAGCTAACCCGGACTGACGTTGTTTTCAGCAGAACTACTGTGGTGTTGTTTTTTGTGCAGAAATCAAAGTTCTCCAAATGAAACGAAACTTTTTGACGATTGTTTTTGGAACAAAAGAGGCACTAGAAGCTTCGTTGGAGGGCCAAAAGAGCCACGAGGTGGGCACAACCCACCCGGGCGCGCCAGGCCCCTCCGGCGTGCCCTGGTGTCTTGTGGTCCACTCGTGGCCCATCTTCGCGTGAAACCGACGCCCAAAAATCCTATATATTCAGAAACCCCCAGAAATAACCCTAGATGAGAAGTTCCACCGCCGCAGCTCTCTGTATCGACGAAAAACCAATCTGGAGGCGTTCCAGTACCCTGCCGGAGAGGGTAGATCATCTCTGGTGGCCATCTTCATCATCCCGGTGGAGGCCATGATGAGGAGGGAGTAGTCCACCCTCGGGGATAAGGGTTTGTACCAGTAGATATGTGTTTAATCTCTCTCTCTCTCTCTCGTGTTCTTGAGATGTCACGATCTTGATGTATCACGGGCTTTGTTAATATAGTCAGATCATATGATGTTATTCCCTTGCTATCGTGTTGTGATGAATTGAATCTTTCCCTTTGAGATGTCGTTATGTTGGATTGAATATTTTGGTTGAAAACACTTGATGTATGTCTTGCGTGGGATACCCATAGTGACATTGGGGTATTCTATTGATTCACTTGATATATGTTGAGGCATCAACTTGCGGATTCCAGTGACCTACGGGGTCTATGCATAGGGGTTGATTGCACGTTTTCATACCATGTTCTCTGATAGAAATCTTGGGGCACTCTTGAGGTTCTTTGTGTTGGATTGAGTATTATGAATCTGAAATTGTTTGATGCATATCATATAATTAACTCATGGATACTTGTGGTGACATTGGAGTATCTAGGTGACATTAGAGTTGGTTGATGCGTATCATATGGTGTTATTTTAGTACGAACTCTTAGATAGATTGATCGAAAAGGATAACTTGGAGTTATTTTAGTACGAACTCTTGGATAAATCGATCGGAAAGGATAACTTTAAGATGGTTTCGTACCCTACAAACAATTTCTTCTTATGTTCTCCGCTAGATAAGAACTTTGTAGTGATTCTTCGTTGCACGTTGAGGGATGGTTATGTGATCCAATTATATTAGCATTGTTGAGAGATTGCACTAGCGAAAGTACGGACCCTAGGCCTTGTTTTCAAGCATTTATACACCGTTTTGCTCGCTGTTTTACACTTGCTACCTTGCTGTTTTTATATTTTCAGATTACAAAAACCTATATCTATCATCCATATTGCACTTGTATCACCATCTCTTCGCCGAACTAGTGCATCTATAAAATTTGCCATTGTATTGGGTGTATTGGGGACACAAGAGATTTCTTGTATTTGATTGTAGGGTTGTTTGAGAGAGACCATCTTCATCCTACACCTCCCACGGATTGATAAACCTTAAGTCATCCACTTGAGGGAAAATTGCTATTGTCCTACAAAACTCTGCGCTTGGAGGCCCAACACGAGTCTATAAGAATAAAGTTGCGTAGTAGACATCAATGATCAAATTCGTAAACAGAATGGGCCGGGCTCGGGCTTGTGTTCGCTTTGTTAGACCCCGGAAAACACAGATCGTATATTTTTTGGTTGTGCCCTGGCTAAGTTGGCTTGGTGTGGTATCTGGTCTTGGATGAGGGTCTCCTGGGCCCCCTCCTCCTTCGCTGAGCTTCGGCCTCTAGTTGCTGGTCTTGTGGGGCTTAACAAACGTTTATTCTGGGTGGGGTTCTCCGTGCTATGTTGGGCGTTGTGGACTACTAGAAATAAATTTACTATTGAGCACGTGTTCCCTAACAGACCGGCTGATTGCTTTTTCAAAATGATTATATTCTTGCAGCAATGGAAATCATTGACTAAAGACGCTGACCGGACGGTCTTGGAGGAGCTTATTTAAAGAGTGTGATCTTCTGCTTCTTCCCTCACCCAAGCCCAGTCTTTGACGAATAATCCATGACTTTTGTGTTGCGGTGTTTCATCCTGGTTCTGTAGGTTGCTGGTCTGCGAGCCATTGTTGTTTGGCCTGCATGCCGCCTTTTCTTTGCACTGTCTGCCTATTTTGGCTTATATTGTCTCTCTTGGTTTGTGATGTGTTAACTCTGCCTGGTGGCTTTATTTATAAAGTCGGGCGTATGCCTTTTCTCTAAAAAAAATATTTGTGACTTTAGTTGAATTGCTTGCGTGTTATTTGTTTGTTGTTTCAACTCCTCAAAATTCAGTTTAAAAAAAACCTCCTCAAAATTTTCTGGATGGTTATTGGAGCTACACAGTTGTTCTTTTGTTTTCTTTTTCAGCAAAACAAAGAGGTTTATACACAGAGAGACGGAAACGGCAGATACAAGCTCCGGGATTAACGCAAGAAATCTGACGGGCAAAAGATTCGACTGTGCACCACATGCCTTTTTTTTTCAGGAAGTGTAAAACAAAACTGACATGTCTTTCGGTGGTACTCTTTCAGCGGAAGATGGTCTTCCTCGACTACATGCTTTATTCAGTGACTTCATCAATCTCAAGATTTTTTTACAAGAATTTTTTTGATATATTCATCTTCAATCATGACAGTACAACGAACATCAGAAATAATAAAAATTATATTCAGGTCCGTGGACCATCTAACGACGACTACAAGCACTGAAGCGATGACAACTTTCACCATTGATTCCATACTTTTTTAAGATCAAACTAGGAGAAGATCATGTGCATTGCACCGGGTATAAAATCTCTACTGGCAAAATTAAAAAAGAAACAATAGAAAAAGTGCATTAGCACTTAGTATATTATATATGTTCTATTCTCTTTATAAATGTACAAAATTAAATGATTGCCATGCTGCAGAGTTCTACCATTGTTGCAATAATGGAAATTCCCTAGGTAACTTTGCACCTCATTGACAGTTCGGTTGACCTAGATTTCATGTCCCAATACATACTAGAAAAAAAGCAAGTTTAAGAAAGAAAATATTGACAGTTTGGTTGACCTAGATTTAATGTCTCAATACATGCTATAAAAAGAAGCTAGTTCAAGAAAACAAACACACACTTCAAATGCTGCAAGGTTAGGTAAAATGACATGTCTCAATACATACTATAAAGGTTCTTCACATAAAATTTGCATGTTCTATTTTTTTACTTAAAAATACATGCAAATTTTATGTGAAGAACATTTTTTCCTGAGCAATCATAAGAAATTTATACTGGAATTAGTTAATACCAACCTTGCAAGTGGCGCATGTCCAATGCAAACTGTTGATCAAGTGATCAGTGTGCACCATATGTATTTCTGCTTAATCATGTTTGGTCATGCGCATGCATATCTATCCATCTTTTTGCCAAGTATGGACTGCTCTTGATCCTCGCAAAGGCGCTACTCATATTTACTAAATCACAAGTAGCTAAGGATCAGAAATATTTGTGGTCAATTGATATGATCAATATTCTGTTTCTCTGCACACTCCCATTTGCTCATATATTATGCATGCAGATTTATCCAGGTTCTTGCCTATTGTCAATGGAAACCCTGAATCCATGTCACGTCTTCAAACCTAATGTGTGTAGTGTTGCTCGTTGCCCTGGTGATGCAAGGTGAACGCGAGATGCGGAATAGCATACCTGATTCCTGATGGCCTATGCTGGTGTCTACTGCCTAATCCTAATAATTTTTGCATCTGCTTCCCCACGATCTAGAAGCAAACAGAAATAACCCCATCACGACGCTGGAGAAATGACGATCTGCTACCTGATCACGTTGTTGAAGAGCCTGTCGTTGCAGCTGTCAGGGAAGAAACACTCCTTGGTGATCTGATTGATTCGAACCCTCCGTACTTAACATCATCGGACCATTGGTGCTCACAACATATATAGCAGGAGCATGAGCGCATGAGCAGTTGTTGGCCGCCGATGTGTGGTGCGCTGAGTACGGCATCCCGCTGCGCGTGGACGCAGAGTACCGTGTTAGGGCACCCGGCATCGACTACTTCGTCTTTGTGGGCGTGCTCACGCCCAACGGCGATTGTCACCCCATCGCGCACCGCACCATCTAGGACTTTAGGGTACCTCCGCGACACGCGTCAATCGGCTATGTTGACTTTAATTAGGCTGCAATCATAAGTTGCATGGATGGCGAGTTTTTTCGGCTATCAGAAGTACATACACGTAGTTCTTTTTTTCTTTTTTTTTTGCGGGGTAAAGGGAGTTTTTATTGCAAGTTCATAGTGTTACAATCAAGAGGCCACAAGTCCTCGATACAAGGTGGAATCGAAAGTAACCACACAGCCGTGGTCCTCTCAGAGCGGCTATAACGTGCCAACCGATCTGCAACACTATTTTGACTACGATGAATTTTTTGTGGTACAAACTCCCTATTACTCATTAACTCCTTGATCTCAAGAACTAATTGACCATAAGCTGACTTTATTAGATTCTTGCTATATAAGACTGACAAAGCTTCAGACGAGTCCGATTGAACTATCACCGGTAGCGCTGTATGTTGAATAGCTAACGCCATCCCTTGCATGAGAGCATGGATCTCTGCTTCCAGCGGATCATTGCAATGAAAAATATACCGATACGCAGCAAACATGATTTTGCCCGTATCATCCCGGATTATCATACCAGCAGCAGCTGATCCATCTGAATCACAAAAGGAACCATCAACGGAAAGAGCGACAGTGCCCGGCCGAGGCGCCGGCCACGGATCAACAGGGGGGCTCTCTGTACGAACAGTACGTGGCTCAAAAGCTGAAACTGGCATTTTGCCTTTGATTATCTCCTCTGTGCTAAAACGCCCTGCAAGCTTGATGGACTTGTGATAGCTATCCAGGAAGTCCACCGTAACATCTACTGGCGGAACTTCCTTACCGTGTGTATGATCTGTCCTCAGCTGCCAAATACGCCAGATCAACATAATCACCATATCCCGGACCTCCTCTGAACACTTGGTAAGTACATACACGTAGTTCTTCTTCGTAGATTGCTTTTCGGCTATCAGAAGCACACTAGCAAAATGGCCCGTGTGTTGCAACGGGAGAAAGAAAATCATCAAATGCCACGACCAGATTTTGCTGCACCACCAAGATATACTATTAGTCTCATTTTTGATAAATCGTGAATAATTTTTGAAAATCATGAAGATTTTTTTAAACTTGTAAACATATTTGAAATCGTGTACATTTTACAAATTCACGAACATTTTGTAAAATCTGGAACATTTTTTGAATTCATGAACATTGTAGACTATTTAAAATATATTTTGTTTAAATGTGAACATTTTTTAAAACATTTTTATTGAATAGGCGAACATGTCTAGAGAAGACAAACATTTTTTCGAAATTGTTGGAACAATTTTCGAAATTGATGATTTTTTTAAATGCATGGTCTTTTTTGAATCAGTGAACATTTTATGAATTAATAAACTATTTTTAATTTACGAACAGTTTCTGAATTTTTATGAATTTTTTTAATGCATGACATTTTTTGAATTGGCCAAATTTTGTTCAATTTCATTAACATTGTTTAATACTTGAATTTTTTTTTAAATCATGAACTTTTTTTATTTTCCGAACATTTGTTTAAAAATTTGTGAACATTTATTAAATATGCGAACTTCTTTTAAAATCGTAAACATTTTCTGAATTACTAGACATTTTACTTGAAAAATCTCATTTTTTTTTCATTTTTTGATATTTTGAATTCCTAAATTACTTAAAGTAAAAATATGAAGGAAAAAAAGGAAATTTAAAAACAGGTCGCCCATACATGGGCCCGCCCAAACAGGTGTGTTGTGTCTTCTCCTAGCGCACAGAGCGCAATATAGGAGGTTCTTGCATGGGCTGGCCCAGTCCTAGATTTTTCTGTGTGAAACGTTTTTTATTACTTATAGGTGGCATTGGTGGGTAATATTTTACAACTTTAGGGGCAATTTCGATGACGTACGGACAAAAGCACTCCGTATTTTTTTTTGACGCGTAAAAGACTTTATTTCTCAAATAATAGACATGTCGTTTACAAGAGAATGAGAAATAAAATCTAGAATCATAGATTCCCAAGAACTAGAGGATCTACTGATAAAAGAATTCTTTGCTAACCCATCTGCCACTTGATTTGCCTCACGAAAGTAATGCTTGAAAGAAATGCTTCGGAACTCCAACGCTAGTTGTTTGCAATCAGCCACTATTGCCACATGAGGACCCAAATAATCTATGGAGTTCAAGGTGTCGACCGCAAATAAGCAATCTGATTCAATCTCAACTGAATTGCACCCAACACTAGCCGCTAGAAAAATACCATTCCTGAGAGCAGTAAGTTCAGCAGCATCAACGTTTTGTACATGTGGGATAAACCAATTTGCAGCAGCAATAAAATCTCCTTTTTCATCACGAGCTATGGCTCCAGAAGCACCTAACAAAGTATCTCCATGAAAAGATGCGTCCACATTTATTTTCACCACACCATGACTTGGCTTTTTCCACATGCAATTATCCTTCCTGCTTGGCATTTTAGGTGATACCGACCTAATATAATTAGTCGCTAGGACCCTGATCGACAAGGCTGTCCTTTCTGGTGTTTGAACCTCAATACCCTTGACACGTTGACGACGTTGCCACCAGATGTACCATGCAGCGACGGCTACCAACTCGGCATTTGGGACTTCAGTTGATCCATCCTGTAATTTCATCAGTATTTCCATGGTAATTGATCCGAGCTGCATTCAAATTTCTTTAATAGTAGGTATAGATATAGATACACGTAGGTAGGTACGAAAGGAGTCGCTAGCTAGCCAATTGGATACGACGGAAAAAAAAAGCTAGCCAATTTGATTCTATTCGAGACGTACGAGTACATACGTACAAAGAGCTATTGCAGTTTTTTTTTTTTTTTTTTTTTTTTTTTGCTAGGGCAAAGCTACTATAGTTGACTTGATCTGGACCTAGCACATGCATGCAAGTAAGAGCAAGTAAGATAAGCTTATGTAAGCGGAAGCAGCGTTTCAGCGCCCGAGCGCAGCTGGTCCCGAAATCGCGATCGCCCATACGTGAGTTGGGATCCGGAATAATAGCGCTGATGCATCTGACAAGGGGCGAGGGAAAAAGGTCGACCCGCGAAATACGGTAGGAAACAGTGGCGTGTTTGTGGGACCGCGACGTAGGCGCGCGACGGACGTCGTCCGCGTCCGTCCTGATCCGTGGACCAGGACGTTGACGAAATACCGGATCCTAGGATCAGATCGTTACTTCGTTAGCGAAAAGCTGAGCCGTTTTTCCATGGACGGGTGTGTCCCTCACGTGCGCACATCGCCCCCTTTCTCTCACCCAAGGAAGAACAGTATCACCACTTGAGCCCAGAGCAAAGAAGGTGCGTGGCGGCGGCGGCGGCGGCGGCGAGGCTAGCTGTTCCCTCTGCCGCAGAGAAAAAATGGAGTGTGTTGGGATGGAGATCCTTCTGGACGCTGTGGACAGGTGAGTAAACGCAGATCTACAAACCATCTTTCCCTGGAGGAGGATGCTAACAAACAGCCACGGCCGTTGGCAATTGCCGTCCCTTTTCAGGTTCCCGCTGCTGGAGGAGTTCGCGGACAGCGTTGAACAGCCAGATCCGGTTCCTCTGTTGTTGATGCGGGCAAGCGAGGCCGCGTGCGGTGAGACTGAACTCAAAGGATGCTTCTGGCTGCGGCCAGCAGGTCGGCGGTGACGAAGCAATCGGGAGACATGTGGTGCTCGCCGCCGTGCGGACGCATCTCTGACGAGTTCGGCGCAGTCCACTGACAGATTGAACCCGGAAGCGCCTAGAGCCCTGGATGGACAAAAAGGTCTGAATCCAACCCCACCCTGCTTGAAATCTATACTGGACTCACATTAGGTTCAGACAAAAAAATGCTTTGCCTCTTTCTCTTTTCGTTAAGTAGTATCTTTCCAGATGACTGGGTGCAGGGTGCTAAGCTTGGGACAGAGTACTGAATGTAAAATTACCTGCTTTATCCACTTTTAGAAAGAAATAAAACATTTTATCATTTTTATTTCCGTGGCATTCGGGACAGGGTACTGAATGTTGTACCTGCTCTGAAAAAAATTCAGATTACGGCTAGGGAGTGCGGCACCAGAAAGAACGCCATGTCCGTCACGGATGAGCGCACTCGAGGAGTCAATTCGCAAGTATGCCGAGGAACCTACAAAAAGTGTTGTACGCCCAACACTTGGTTTGACTTTGTATTCCTAAGAAATTGGTTTCGGGATTAGATATGGTAAGAGTAGACTAAATGCCGAGAGGACGAAGTGCAGGCAGGATAGTATGTGGTTGCTCGGTGAGTGCTAAGATCAGATTATGTATAAGCTAAGTACAATTGTTATAGGAAGTATCTGACTTTCTGGTATGGTCCATTGCGAACAGGGGAAGCCAGAGGCAGAGAATAGTAGATCATGCAGGTGTGAGTGCCCAGCTTTGATAAGGTTATTGCAACCAGCAGACAAAAGCTGGTACATTACAGAGCATCGGGAGAGCCACAATCATTCAATGTCCTTAACAATGGGTGAGAAAGTTCACTGGCCGTCACACAAACACATCGACGTTTACACAAAAGATTTGATAAAACAACTTCGGGAGAACAATATTAACCTTGGGAAGGTTTACAACATAATTGGAAGTTTTTTTGGGGTCGGTGGAGAAGGTGCCCTTCACGAAGAGGACTCTACGAAACATTTGCGGTAAGATAAGTCAGGAGCAAGCATATGATGATGTCAAGAAGACTCTCGAAGCGTTTGCTGACATCCTGGCTGGTGACCCTGGTTTACGTACATGGCGTTGACTGACAATTCAAGCAAGGTGAAGAACCTGATGTGGGCTAATGGCAGCAGCCGTATGCAGTACCGTTTCTTTGGGGATGTTGTCACATTCGACATAACATACGATATGCCATTTGCGCTATTCGTTGGGGTTAACAATCATTTTCATATCATTATCTTTGCTGGGGTATTGATGCATGATGAACAAGAAGAGAGTTTTGAATGGGTTTTTGCTGAGTTCTTGCGTATGATTGGAAGACATGCCCCGAAGACTATCTTAACAGATCAGTGGTTGTTACTTCTGCAATATTTGTATTAACTACATTCGTAAAAGACATCTCTGCTTCAGATGCTAAACTAGCTATCTTAATATTCATTGCAGATCAGAACAGAGCTATGGAACTGGCAATCAAGAAAGTTTATCCAGGACTGTGCATAGGTGGTGCAAATGGCATGTACTAAAAGTCAGTGGGGGGAGAAGTACCCACCATCGGTTGGTCTGTACCACGTGGAGCCGTGTGATCAAGACATTGAGAAGTTCAATACAAACATGATGCAGTGTCCTGATGGAGTTCTTAAAAAGTAAGAACCCTTGAGGATGATGCGGTACCATTAGTTTCATTCTATTTTGGTGGACATGTGAAAAAATAAAATTGCTCAAAATTTGCAGGAAATGGTTCAAACACTTCCATCCAATACTGGCGGTGGCGTCAAGCAAGGACCTTAAGGACGAACTCACTCCAGGGGGAGAGTTGACAGTAGTCCTGATGTGATGCATACAACGCATGCTAAGTGCAAAAGAGAAAATAATGTACCGAGACTGGCTTTCAGATGGAGAGGCATTTTTTATCCTCGTTTTGTGGTACTCTCACTGCTCAAAAGTCAACATTTTGCAGATTGTTGAACCGTAGCAAAAAAAAAAATGCTAACTTTTGTTCTTGGAAAATTATTTGCAGTATGACTGTATGAGTGGTGTAAGGACGACGAGGATAAGGACTGGGATTACATCTACAAGATGATGGACTCTAAGGCCATGGGCTTCAAAATTGAATGGCTGATGAAGGTAAATGTTTTGTCGGTGTAGAGTGTTAGCAAATTTGTAGCAAAGTCCTGATACAAATTCTGAATTTTCTCCTGTACCGGAAAATCAAAAAAACAGTTCATATTCCCACTGTACTTCATGGACTGCTGGTCTCTGTACATTCTGGACACTAAGAAGAAGGTCATGATGGTGCTCGATCCAACAGAAACAGATCCGTCAGATGAGATGAAAAGAAAGCATGATTCAATGGCGAGGAAGTTCCAGTATATATTTTGCTACCTTTTCAATGATGTGTTCGGTGGAGGCCTGGTTGAGACTAGTGGATGGTCTTTTCCGTACCCACTGGTGGCACAACACGAGCCGTGCAACAGGTGTGTTATTAGTTCGACTACCTTTTAAAAATAGAACAATTCCTGGATTACTGCAAATGGCAATTTGTTCTGCTTGGACTATGATTCAATTCAATCTTGACTACATTATAGCAAATGACCATGTGTTATGCTCGCAGGGAAGACAGTGGAGTTTGCATCGTGCACTACTTTCTGGAGTTCACCGGGCTTTACCTACGTTCGACTCTGAACCAGGTAGATCAATGTCTGATGAGAACTTTTCACGTTGTTTTTATAGACTGGGTACTTGAAAATTTAGTACAAACATTGATATGGGGTTTGGCATGTTCTATGTTTGACAATGACAGGCACAGATCGAGCAGTTGTGGAAGAAGCTTGCTTACGAGATTGTGACGATGAAGGGGAACAAGGGTGATATCCCTGAGTTCCTGTATGAAGCAATCATTGACTGAACTTGAAGGGAAAGGAGTAGGTTCAGTCTCCGTGCGGCCTGGCAATATCTTTTGGCTGCGAGCGTGCTTGCCGGTTAGATTGGCCAAATCAGGATAGTTGGTCATTTTGCAGCACAAAAACCCTACTAGCTCTTAGTTTGTACGAACTATGGTAATGTAATGTGTATTTGTGGATGGAGACCTAATCAGACTACTATGTGAACTTTCGTTTGTGGTAGATGTTCTGCTTGAAAAGGAGAAAAATGTCTCAAAATTGGTGGTTTAACGCTGAAAGTTAAAATATTATTTATTACTTTGAGGGCTTTTTATATGCAGAAAATGATACAAAACGGTGTTGGCGTAGCACTTAATAAAAGCTAATACAGTTTAGTTTGTCGGAACTGCATGTCCAAAAACATTTGCCTTACAGATTTGTGTTTATACCGTTGAGTTACTGCGAGAAGTTCTCGTCTGTTGGTCTGGTTTCCAGATCTGCTCCTCACAAAGGACACTGGATGAGAGGAAGAAGAAAATCTTCCGGCAGAGGGAGAGAGGAGGACGACGCGTCAGACATGGCGGCCGCAGTGAAGTACGTAGGTTTGCAGGGAGAGGCGATGGGGATTTGTCTTTGGCGCAGCTGCTTGTGGAGGATGAGGAGGGCAGGGCGGGGTCGGCATTTAAGGCGTCCTCATCCCGCACGTCGTTTGTGAGTCCGGTGGCTCGCACGGCTCAGGCTGGGTCAGCGACAGTGCCGAGCCATCGTGCTGCTGCCTGTTCCGCCTCGACGACGCCAAGCGCCGTCGCCAATCATTGCGGGCCACTGCCAGAAAAGGGCAAATAAAATACGGTAGTAAAATACACTGCATGGCACAGATCCGCATGCGAACGGGTGGTGTGGATTTCAAGATCATCTGAGCACGGGCTCAGAAACGAATATTCGTATGTAAGCAGGCTATAAGAGGTAAAGTATTATTTTTGTGATGACATGGAGGAGAGAGAAGAGGAGACGGCTGTAGCACGTGCTCCTAGGCACTATGTAAGAGTGAGAGATGGGCCACGTATTAATAAAATAGCACATCTTCATAGCTAACTATTGTACTTGGCGGCTATAAGATTGACTATAGATGACATGACAATATCATATAGCCATCAGCTGGCTATACTATTAACCATGCTCTAACCACCCAAGCAGGATGGTGGATGCTTTTGCATGTCTAGCTAGCTACGAAGCAACCTATGCAATGGCTGGTTTGATCGATTGATTTCGCTGGAAACTCACGTGAGACAATACGACGCGCTGATTAAACTTGGGCATTCATCGGGCCGGGCCGGGTTTCGGGCCGGGCTTTATAAAGCCCGAACTGGAAATCCCAAGCCCGAGCCCGGCCCGGCCCGGCCGAAAAAAACAATATGTAGGCCCGAGCCTGGCCCGTATGGACTAAAAACACGATTTCCGGGCCGGGCCGGGCCGGGCCTCTGTGTAAAACGCCAATTTTTGCAAGCCCGAGCCCGGTCTGAGCTGCTGACCGGGCCTAGATCCCAAGCCCGAACCCGGCCCGAATCTAAAGCCCGGCCCGGCCCGGCCCGGGTTTTTCGGGCCGGGCTGCCCATGCCCAGATGTAGCGCTGATGGATAGCAACTTTATTTCTTTGATTGATCTAAATTATTATTGTTAAAAATTACATAGGTACCCATATGTATATATTGGAGCATCAGATAACCTAGGTTACTACTTATAATAATCATATGCCTATACGGGTACGTGGTGATGACTGAACGACGTGGTGCGGGGCGTCGTATGGAAAAAAAGTGTGCATCAGGGTTGATACGCTAATTTTATAAGGGTTAAAACATAAAATAGCATGACGGACTAAGAATACTTATTTTCTTTTAATAGTAACGAGCAAATGAGCATGTGCAACAGGTGAAAAAAACACATTGCCTAACCTAGTAAGCATGACTCAAGACTTCAATAGATCTATGTCCTTTATTTAATACATGGCATCCCATCTATGTTTCTATTTATTCTTCTTTCCATTCTCGTCGATCGTGGAATCAGTGTTCACATAATTATAATATGTTTGAATGTTGTCAATCTTAATACGTCTTCCTTTTGGTATTGGCGAGGTGTGCATGCGTGGTTATAGATATTTCTTTTCGCTTCTCATCCTGGTTTTGTCGAAGTGTTCATGTTCAATTCGGATCGGCCCCGGTATGAAAATAAGACTGGCCGTACGATGTTGATTAAGATTTTATTATAAATAGCATTTTTATGGTTAACAGGTAAAATAATGTCATATTTAGATTTTGTATATTTTTCTAATCAAAATTCATATATAACATGTTAAATTTAGAGTTATGGTTTAAAAGATATAAATTTTAAAAAAATCACTTAATATGTATTGTGGGTTGATTATCAGGAACTTGAGGAGTTTTATAAAAAATAATAAGACGAATCAAGAATACTTATTTTTTTTATTAGTTGGTACAGAAAAAAAAAAGTATAGATAGATATAGATAGGCACGGACGACTAGTTTAAAGTTTGTGGACGGCAGAATGGTTGGTACTAGTATGCCGTAGTCCCTCTCGGGTCGCAGTACAGTCAGAGGAGCGATATGGACCCGGCCGGCGCGGGGAAGGCGACGGCGGCGGCGGCGGCTGTGTGCGTGACGGGCGCGGGAGGCTTCATCGCCTCGTGGCTCGTCCGGCGGCTCTTATCCGGAGGAGACTACGCGGTTCATGGCACCGTTCGTGATCCCAGTAAGATTTTCTTGAGATGATCCCTTGCAAGTTTTTGTAAGCATGCTAGTAAGATGCGAATTTGTCCGTGCGTGCAGGCGACCCCAAGAATGATCACCTGAGGACGCTGGACGGCGCCGGCGAGCGGCTGCGGCTGTTCAAGGCCGACGTGCTGGACTACTCGAGCGTGGCGTCCGCCGTGGCCGGCTGTGCCGGCGTCTTCCACGTCGCCAGCCCCTGTCCGGCCGCCAAATCCACTAACCCCGAGGTAACACCCCGACTGTCAAATCTGCAAGACACACACGTTAGTACTCCGTAGGAAACTAGCAGTATTTTTTAAGGAAAATTTACGATAGTAATTGGTTGCACGGTGCAGGTGGAGCTGCTTGCCCCGGCGGTGGCCGGCACGCTGAACGTGCTCCGGGCCTGCCGCGAGGCCGGCGTCCGCCGCGTCGTGGTGGTGTCGTCGGTCGGCGCGGTCTTCATCAACCCCAACCCCCCCGAGGGCCCCACCATGGACGAGCACTGCTGGTCGGATGAGGAGCACTGCAGAGCCACCGAGGTGAATTGCCGTCGTCTCTAGACTTGGTCAACTTGAGCCGTGAGAAGATAGATCATCTTACATTCGTGGTTGATGGGTTCTTAGAACTGGTACTGCCTCTCCAAGACGCTGGCCGAGCGGGAGGCCTGGGCTTACGCAGAGAAGACCGGGCTGGACGTGGTGACCGTGTGCCCGCCGCTGGTGTTCGGGCCTCTGCTGCAGCCCACGGTGAACACCAGCAGCTTGTTCCTCATCAGATACCTGAAATGTAGGCTACATTCGCACCCTTACACATTCAGATAACTAAATTCCCAGCAGATATTCAAAGAAACCATCAACTAGCACGAGAACTTCAGCAGAGATAGCACGAGAACTTCAACTATTTACCGTGCAATTATAATCTGCGTTTGATTTGATCTTGATATATATGCAGGCGACGGCGTGGACGCCATGGACGACAGGGTGAGGAACATGGTGGACGTCAGGGACGTCGCCGACGCCCTTGTGCTGGCGTACGAGAGCCCGGAGGCGGCCGGCCGGTACATCTGCAGCGCGCACGCCAGGAAGGTGTCCGAAATGGTTTCCGTCGTCAGGGGCCTGCATCCCAACCTGAACTGCACAAAAAAGTAAGACGCTATCACTTAATCGATGTGTGCAAACTGCAAAGTGCAAGCTGGGTGTAAAATCTCAGAATTCTGACGACGGTGACAATGAGTTGGCAGGTTCGTTCAGCTGGTGGGAGATGAGAAGGTGTTCAGCTCCGAGAAGCTGCAGAGGCTGGGGTGGGAGTTCAGGACGATGGAGGAGACGATGAAGGACAGCGTCGAGTCCTACATGTCTGCAGGCATACTGAGCCCAACATGGTGTCATGGGCCCGCCCAAGAAGAGTGGTTGCGGAGCGTGACCTGGTAGGCAAATTGTATCTTAAAGAGCGCCTGGAGATGTGGCGCTAGTTTCAGTTCAAGGACAGCATGGTAGCTAATGCGATGATCAAACGGTCGTGTGAAATTGTATTGATCAAACTAGTGTGACAAATACCACAATTGCTATATGTAAGTTGACTGAATTTGCAATTTGGATAAGTCGGTTTTCTGTGACAAGGAGCGGTTGAAGGAGGAGGAAAAAAAAGAATGGTCGTTAAATCTTAATCTAATGGCACAAAAATATGACTTATCCAAAATAAATTTTCAGACAACTTATGTATCGCCGGTCCCAAAAATACCAATGTTTCATAAGTTGTTCTCATTGCAGATATGATACGCAAGATACAAAGTTTCGTGACCATTTGTATCTTTTATATAAATGATGTATTCCATTGACCTGCAGTGTTACATTAAGAGAATACAAGCATCATAAGCATACGTGGGCCTCCGCAAAATTAATATGCACACAAACCTAGTAAAATCAAGGGGCATTACTTCAATGCCACTGCGTGTATATGTCAAGAAATGATTAAGAGAATTGTATTTGCAAGAGAATGACAACACCAATGAACACACAAGGGATAACAAAACGACATCCAAAAGTCCCATCAAAACAAATTAGCATGCAACAACAACCATCAACATCATCCACTAAGGATGCCATCGCTCAGACCATGTGAAAGGTATGTCAACAACGATGCCTCCATGATGGGATGACACGCGAGCGTCGTCGTTGCCACATCCGACCACAAAGGCTAGTCTTTGGTTTTCACCCCTAAGAGGAAGTTCGGGCAAACTCCAGACAATGCCTTCAACAAGGGTCTCCTATGATCATTTGCATTTGTGTCTTGGTTGCTAACTTGTCTAATCTCCTCAAGGTATCCTATCATTGTATATTTTTTTTATGTATTTCTTTGGTCTGATCATTTCAGATCATTTCTATCGCAACCATAACTCTCCATCTTATAAGTAAGGCTTGAACATTTCCAATGTTTCAATGAATATGAAAAATCATCATGGAACTCATGGATTGTTCAAAGAAATAAGGAAATCATGGACAGAGCGATGTCGTGACACAAAATCCGTCTTGAGAAAATTGCAGGCACAAGTAGGGATACTAATGATGTCCTCTTATATGGAAAACAAGCAAAGTAGATGTTGCAGCGTAGTTTCCCAATCTTTTATTGTGCGACTTCAATGATGTACTTGCAATTAATGCTGCAACGCTCACAATCAAATCGATGCAATCACCACGAAACCCACACACACACACACCTTGATGAAGAAGTGCAAGTGCATGGACAATCCTCCAAAAATCAGCAGCAAAATAGAGATGAGTGTCTCCAATCTCCGTTAAAACACACAAATGGCCCAAAATAATAAGTGCATGGACAAACCATGTGTCTCGGTGTGCTCTCCTCACAGCTGCTGGAGGGCACCATCGTGCAAAGTATGTGCCCGTACATTTTGAGAATGGGTTGATGGTTGTTTGGTTGTAGGGGGATCAGTCCCCTGCTGAAACTAATTCACCCACCATAATAACATAATGGACACAACAATGTAACACAAACGTGCAAAACAAACGATATGACGACTCAAGCAAGACAAGCATAGATAAAACCCGCAAAACTGATACATAAAGACCTCTTTACCATGAATTGGTGAGTAATTCTACAAACTCGTTGTACAAACTAGACAATACCCCGCGCATTTCTATGGTTTTTTTAAAACGCATAAATAAGTGTAAATAAACTAAAAGTAATGTAAGAGTATTTTACATGACTAAGTTCCTAGAAAATGACATACATGAGTTGATGAGGTTGCATGTTTTGCATGAAGAAATTAATGTAAAACAACAACTTATGGATGTATGCATAACTTGGTGATGTGACATTGTTGCATGATAGTGAGTTACAACTATTTAGAAATAGAGAATACCTAGAACAATAAGTGACATTCACCGATGCAACGTTTATACCTGAAGGTGGGGAAGCAGTGGAGTGGTGAGGAGAGCACATTGAGAGCTAGTAAAAAAAATACTTGCTCGTTAATTTATTTTTATTTTGGTTTTATTCTTTTTTCACTTTTCCTTATTATCTTTATGAGAGATATTAATATGTTTCTCATAAACATATCAATGTTTTTTAACGTGTGAACACTTTGTAAAAATCATGAATATTTTTTATAAAAGGCATAAATATGTGTTAAAATTTCGTGAGAGTACTTTAAGAACATTTTTATTAGATTAAATAATTATTTTTCAAATACATGAACAGTTTTTAAATTACATGATTTTTAAAATACTTATTGTTTTAGAAATTATATGAATATATTTTGAATACATGACTTTTAATAATTATACATATATTAAATATAATTAATAATGCATGAACATTTTACTTTAGTTAACATTATTATTAATATGTATATATATTATTAATATATCATTTGTTGGCAAAATTCTAGAAACCCCATACCTATCTGAATGGGCCAGAGCGCCAGGCTGACCGCGGCCCGTTAAGCCCGCAATCGCTCGCTCCCCGCGCTATAGCAACGCCCGGCGCCGCCTCCTCCCCAACGCGTCCTCCGGTCGAGCGCCACCGCACTGGTTTTCTCTCCATCGCGCGCCACTGCTGCTGCCCTATCCGCGTTGCTATAGCGCAGGGAGCGAGCGATTGCGGAGGCGGCGCCGGGTGTTAGAGAATACCTAGAACAAGAATACCTAGAAATAGTGAGTTACAACTATTTAGAAATAGAGAATACCTAGAACAAGAAGTGACATTCACCGATGCAACGTTTATACCTGAAGGTGGGGAAGCAGTGGAGTGGTGAGGAGAGCACATTGAGAGCTAGTAAAAAAATACTTGCTCGTTAATTTATTTTTATTTTGGTTTTATTCTTTTTTCACTTTTCCTTATTCTCTTTATGAGAGATATTAATATGTTTCTCATAAACATATCAATGTTTTTTAACGTGTGAACACTTTGTAAAAATCATGAATATTTTTTATAAAAGGCATAAATATGTGTTAAAGTTTCGTGAGAGTACTTTAAGAACATTTTTATTAGATTAAATAATTATTTTTCAAATACATGAACAGTTTTTAAATTACATGGTTTTTAAAATACTTATTGTTTTAGAAATTATATGAATATATTTTGAATACATGACTTTTAATAATTATACATATATTAAATATAATTCATAATGCATGAACATTTTACTTTAGTTAACATTATTATTAATATGTATATATATATTATTAATATATCATTTGTTGGCAAAATTCTAGAAACCCCATACCTATCTGAATGGGCCAGAGCGCCAGGCTGACCGCGGCCCGTTAAGCCCGCAATCGCTCGCTCCCCGCGCTATAACAACGCCCGGCGCCGCCTCCTCTCCAACGCGTCCTCCGGTCGAGCGCCACCGCACTGGTTTTCTCTCCGTCGCGCGCCACCGCTGCTGCCCTATCCGCCTTCACCATACGCTGCCGGCCCTGCCACCCCTGCGCTAGGATTCCTTCGCGGGCGCTGCGGCCCGTCTTCTGGAAGCGGATCGGAGGCGGCGAGCGGGCGGGGAAAGCGGCGGCCAGGGGAGATGCTCAAGTTCCTGTCCAGGGTGGTGGTGGAGTACAACCCTCTGGACCCGCGCAAGGCGGCGGCCGTGGAGCTCCTCGCGCAGTGCAACGGCCGCAAGGCCAAGGACTCCAACCCCACCTGCTCCGTCGAGCTGCGGCGCCTGCCCTCCCCTGCCGCGGCCGAGGACCCCGGGGCCCAGCCGCCCCCGCGCGTCCTCGTCACCTACCTCAACGGCGCCGAGGAGGCCTTCGTCGCCACCGACGGCGCCACCGCGCAGGGCATGCGCGACCAGATCCTCGCCCGCGGCCGCCTCCTCGAGACCGAGCAACTCTTCCGCGAGGCCGGGGAGAAGTGGCCCGTCGTCATCCCCGAGGAGGAGCTCGGCATGTCATTCCCCGGCATCAAGGTGCCTCTTCTACTCCTGTTTCGTTTTCACTTTCTGTCGAACACCATGCGTGCGTGCGTTGTGTACCGAAATCTCTCGTCAAAACATTGGAATGCAGATAGTCGTTGTGTACGTTGTCGCTCATTCAACTTGTATATGTGGCCATGGAACCATCTTGACAATGGCTCGCTTTATCAAACATCTTATGGGCACCCGAGTGTGATGCTATTATCCACATGTAGAATGGAATACGTTGGATTATTACAAATTTAATATTTTATTTTTGTAGATTAATAGCGATTCAGCGAGTAGTTTTACCTGTGTTGTATTTTTCCTGTAGCCTTGTACATGTCTCACATATATCACCCGGGGCATATTTGTATATGTACTCTTGATGCTTATTTCGGTTGTATTGATACTGTGGGGTTTATCTAACCCCCTTTATATCCTTCATTTCATCAAACATTGCTAACATTGTGTATGTTTTTCTCTCTCCAACATTTTGTATGCTGGGTGATTATAGCACGTCTGTAATTACTGTTCATTTCATTGAACACAGTGTATGCATACTTATTTCTTGTGGCCATAAATTACTTCACCTTGATTGATTTTGTGCATGTGTACTGAGCAAAATCATTGAAAATGACATTTGAATGCATAAAGTTCAAGTTCGTGTATATTGATTGTTGTCAAGGTGTACTGTGTTTTTTCTTAAGAAAACATCAAGGTGTACTATTTGTGTGCAACTTGATAAATATGTTTGGCGTTTAATTTAATCCAGTTCTATAAAAGGGAATTAGGATCACCACTGGTTTTGGCATTTTAATCCAAGTCGATAGATAAGGGGAATTACGATCACTACTGCAAGCCCATAAGCAAAACGGGTTTTCATTCTTTAAGTCAATAAGATGTCATGCTGACCATTAACTTTGATTGCATATTAATATATTATAGATCTCTTTGAGCATCATTCATACGTTTTGGCTGCCTGTGTTTTAGGGCATCATCTTTTTTTAGATGGCAGTACTATGAGTTATTAACTTTTTCTTCTTAATTTCAAAAGATGTCTACTAATCTTAGCAGTACCTTTACTCTTGGGTGTCAAGCAAACACCGCTAAACCATTTTGACTTCTTTTCTTGTTTTGTACTTTTGTTCACCTATTTGTTGGTTGGTTTAATCTATTGTTTATTTGAGCTCTCTCAGGGTTTAATTTCTACTCCATTGGCCATCATTCCATGATTTGTCTAGACTTTCTAATGTTTCACTCCTACAGAAATGTGTGTCTGGGTCCTTGTGGAAAGAATGCTTAGCATATTATCCCTGGCCCTTAACTATTTTTGTTCAAGAATACTGCATTGGCTCAATACCTTTGTGATAGGGTAATAAACATGTCCTTTTTTATTAATGCAGTAGGTAGTCATCCTGCCTGTTCTGTCAAAAAATAAACTGAATAGGCATATTGAGTGGCCATTGCAGACGCCTCGTCAACCAACCTTGTGCATAGGCTTCCTACCTTTTAGGAACAAATCTATTTAATTTAGATAATAAAGAATGATTTGTTTTCCTTCATGCAGATAAATTTTAGTTTCTAAAGAATTTCCAATGTGCATAAGTAGAACCTGAACATAGTTTTAATTTTAAATTTACTATAATGATGCATGGTTTCATTTGTCATAACTTCATAAAAAAATTATCGAAGTTGTTTTAAAATTAGTTTAGAAACTGCCATTAGTAGAAGAAGATAGTGTGCTATGTAACATGTACTAACTAATCTTATCTTTAGAGTAAGAAGTTTACTAATAATTAGACTGAACTCCATGGTTCTCTTGGCCACAAGATTTCCACTGAAATACTAAGATAATGAATTGCACATTGCACACTCCAGTAGTTCCTGGACATCTTAGATGACATTTATTTTCTAATTACCTGTCTGTATGTTACCTGACATATAACTATTGTAAACCCAAACCAGACACAGCAATATGTTTCTCTTGGGCACATATTTTGTACTGAAGTACTCAAATAATGAACTGCACAATGCACGCTCTAAAATAGTTCCTGAACATTATATACTTTCTAATTGTCAGGACTGTTACCTACCTACATCCTTTTGTATTTTGTGTATGACCATATATCTCTTTCTGCTTGCGAACCCTTTATTCTTCATGGTAGCACATGATTTGTTTTGCTGTTAATCCCTGAAGTGTTTGGCGCACCAAATTTTATTTTCCTTAAAAAGAATGATATTCTTGTTTTCAACATTTTTATCTCTTTTTTCACTATAATTGCTGTCATGCACACTTACATGTTTGGAGAAGCATTTTGGTTACTTTTGGGCCATGATATTGCCACTTGATATGCTGCAGAGTCATTTAGGCACAAAATTTAGGAGCTATGTACTTTTCATTTTCATAATGTTTAGATGCAATATTCTCGAGATATCGAAGCCACATGCAGTCATGTTGCTCCTATAGATTACGGGTTTCAAAGTGCTGTTGTTATTTCTAAAAAATTCTACAGTCACAATGACACCTTGCCACCTTGGACATGCATGGTAGATTTATTTTCTTGTATACAGGAAACGATATGTGCTGTGGGCAATTTGGATGCATGCTTGAATTTTCAAATCAGTGGACCAGGCCCTAGCTATTATTCAGTACTTTGGCATGAGTTTTTGTTTCCCTTGTGAACTCTTAATGAAAATCTTGCCATCTGTTTTTCTTGGCAGCCAAAGAAAGCCGAGGAGAAGCCCCAGGCTTCGTGATCCAGGCAGAAGAGCTCTTTCGGTCTGGTGTGGTTAACTAGCAGTGCATCTGTTCTCTCGCGTTTGGTGCCTTGTCTTCAGGCCTTGATGGACTAGTTCAGGTTCAGGGCATTGTCCTTTTTTTTTCCCATTTCTCGGAACATGCTATGCTGAGTGGACATTGGACAGCTCGTTTGGACTGTCGATTTTGTTTACAATCATATATAGTGCTACTGTTGTAACCCCTTTTCTGTACGATCAGCTGTGAACCTATTTATTCAGAATAAGTTTGGTCAGTGCTCTGTAACGATGTTCACTGCTCATCCATCTACCGACGGCGGGCGAGAGGATTCGGCGTCAGCCAACAAGACATCGATTCTGGTTGTGGTTGGATCATGCGTCCCTCATTTATCTGAAGCCTGAAATTCTGTAATCATGTTCACAGCATCGGTTTCAATTTCGTTTCAACACAGACGGGCCCTGCGTGCCACACGAGCGGCAAGTCTTGTCTGCTCTGTAGCCTGAGTTGGTACCCCGCGCCACCCTTGTCCTGGTTTCAGACCAAGCAGCTGCCACGCGCAGCCCGTAGAAACAGCGGTCGCAGCCGCCACGCTCTCGCCGGATACGCACGCATTTATAGATACACGAAGGAGCCGGCCGGTGATCTCAAGGCGGCGGCGGCAAGGCGGCAAAACACACGAGGAGCAACCGAATCCATGGAGGGCGAGGTGGGCAGGACGAAGACGGTGTGCGTGACCGGCGCCGGCGGGTTCGTCGCCTCGTGGCTCGTGAAGCGGCTCCTGTCCACGGGCGAGTACACGGTGCATGGCACCGTTCGCGACCTCGGTAAGATGAGATCCACGCCACCTTTGACTTTGAGTTGTCCCGTGCAAAGGATCGACCCGACGGTGCAAGTGCTCGCGTTCGTGTACGCAGGTGATCGCAAGACCGGTCACCTGAAGGCGCTGGAGGGCGCCGGGGAGCGGCTGCGGCTGTTCAAGGCCGACGTGCTGGACTACGCGACCGTCGCGTACGCCGTGGCCGGCTGCGGCGGCGTCTTCCACGTCGCCAGCCCCGTCCCCGCCGACAAACCCCAGAACCCAGAGGTAACGTAATGTACCATATTCTGTCAGTAAACTGGTTATTGATCTATCGTCGAACTTACCATTTTCATCAGGAAACTGAGTATTGATCCATCGTCAAATGTACACACGTTTGTTGATGCAGGTGGAGGTCCTGGCTCCGGCGGTGAGGGGCACGCAGAACGTGCTCAAGGCCTGCCACCAAGCCAAGGTCGGCCGCGTCGTCGTGGTGTCGTCGGCCGCCGCGGTGGCCATGAACCCCAGCTTCCCCAGGGACGCCGTCCTGGACGAGGACGCGTGGTCAGACGAGGACTACTGCAGAACCACCGGGGTGGCATTCCCTGGCATTCTCTTCTCTGTTTCCAAATCAAAAATCCAATAATCAACCTACGTGCGTCCCACTCATCCTCTGTCGATTTTCATCTTGGCAGATGTGGTACGCCCTCTCCAAGACGCTGGCCGAGCGCGAGGCCCTGGCTCACGCGGCGAGCACCGGCCTGGACGTGGTCACCGTGTGCCCGCCCTTGGTCCTCGGCCCGCTGCTGCAGCGCGTGGCCAACACAAGCAGCCTGGTCCTCATCAACCTGCTCAAAGGCAAGCCTTCCTCTTCCGGAGGCAGCGAGCGAGCAGCTGTGCATCAACTCACATTTACTATACGTCTCGCCTCGCTGCGCGCGCAGGCGACCCCGACACCGTGGTGGAGGACAAGGCGAGGAACGCGGTGGACGTCCGGGACCTCGCCGACGCGCTCGTCCTGGAGTACGAGACCCCGGCGGCGTCCGGGCGGTACATCTGCGGCGCGTACCGGAAGAAGCTGTCTGAAATGGTCGATGTCGTCAGGAGCTTCTGCCCAGACCTTGCCCGCCCCAAGAAGTAAGAACGGAAATTTTTTTATCTACGTTCAGGGCCGCAGGGTCCATGGGTGTTGTCGCATTTTGCGAGGCCGCTAACCAGAAGGTTATTTTGCAGGTTCGTCGAAGGGGAAGACGAGAGGATGGTGAGCTCCAAGAAGCTGCAGGCGCTGGGGTGGAGGTTCAGGGCGGCGGAGGAGTGTCTCAGAGACAGCGTTGAGTCGTACCGGGCCGCCGGGCTGCTGCCGGAGTGAGCGGCTGAGAGGCTTCTTGGAGAAGAAGCGTGGCAGTGGTGGTAAACTGAAGGGCGGTGTGTTGCATTCTGTGGAATCTGGATGTGGCGCACAGACTTTGAGATTGAGCATAAAACGTAGCGAATTAATAAAAATAAAAATGAATAAAAAAGAAATGGCTGTGTCAAGAGTGGGATTTGAACCCACGCCCTTTCGGACCAGTACCTGAAACTGGCGCCTTAGACCAACTCGGCCATCTTGACGTTATGTTTGTGGCCTTGGAAAAAACTATTTTAACAAGATCGATTGGTTGCTGTCCTCGCTATCTCCGGAGCCATCGCCTGCAGAGAGGATTCAGACACCAGTCACCGGCACACCGCTGTATTGAGCCAACGCAGCAGCGTACCTGGCGTAGCCAGCCCGCCCGGGGCATAGGATGGGAGCGGCTCGCGTGCTGGAAACGTGCAATACGCGGTGGAATTCCACACTCCCGGGCAAATTGAAGGTGCCAGTCCACACGCAAACGCCGAGACGCGGTCGTGCGTACGTGATCACCCTGGGAACTGAAATCCATCGCCCCTGCCCTCCAAGGAGCTAGCGAGCAGCGTGAACGTGCGACAACGATCATCCTTCTTCGGCTCGACCAACGGCCACCCCACAACCATCTTTTCTTTTTTTATCCTTTGATGATGATGAAGAACACAGCCATCTTCAGCTTTGATCCGGCAAGCACCTCCTCGCGCGCCGCCGTAGTAGTGGTGGCAGTGAGAAGCCCGAAGAAGATCCGATCCGATCTGAAGCAGCAGCTGAACTTTGCAGACGTGACCGCGTGTCGCTTCCCCAAGTCCAAATTATTGGAGACAACTGCGCCCAAAACTGACTGGATGGAAAGGACGTAAAAAGGCAGATCCCGGACCGTGGTGTGACAGCAACAGAAATGTCGATCACTCGCTCGCCCATTCATGTTCATGCATCTCCGTATCGCCCGAATTTTCATCCTCAGCTCCGAATAAACGTCCCAGATGACAGGAACAAAGCCTTCTTTCTTTCTTCGGAGGCGTCGCACGCAAGGCTCGCGAACCGGTACGGACCGATGTCTGCGTGCCGCTACACGGGCACTTGGCAGGAGCAGGACATATAGATAGAATATAATTGGCGGGAGGAAGAGTCTGGGTCAAGGCGGTCCGTATACAGTTCAGTTCGGCTGCTGTGGTCCTCGTGGTGGATAAGCATGAACGGCGCCGGTGCATGCATCATCACCGGTGATGTCCCTTCGGTCTCGACTCTCGAGCCCAGTCCCCCCGTCCGTTCCCGGAATTAATTCAACGCAGCAAAGCCTCTCCACGACCGTCACCTTCTGTTTTCTGTTTCGTCCTTCAACCTGGGTATCGTCCATCTGCTGTACGGTTTCGAATCTGCGAGGGCGAACGGGGTTGCCCGTTCGCCCTCGAGACCTGACAGACGAAGAAAGACAGTTGAGACAGCACCTCAAAGCCAGACTGTTGGGGTTTGCCGCTATCGAGAGGATGATGTGGAAACAGAGGTCAAGATTATCAGGAGTGAGAGAAGGGGACGCTAATACAAAGCTCTTTCACCTGCGGGCAAATGGGAGACGCCGGAAAAATCACATCCCGACCTTGAGAGGCCCCAATGGAGACACTAACATCCACGAGCAAAAGGCTAACATTATTCTGGATCACTTTTCGTCGCTCATGGGATCCCCCCTGAGACTTACAGAGATTTAAATTGGGACAATTTGCAGCTGCCGCATCTTGATTTGCAGTCCCTTGATGAAGGTTTCACAATGGAGGAAATCAAAGAGGCTGTTTTTGCTTGCCATGCTAAGAAGGCTCATGGGCCAGATGGATACATAGGGGCTTTTTACAAAAACTGTTGGGACATTGTGAAGAATGACGTCTATCTCGCTCTGTGTCAGATTCATCAGCTCAGAGGACATTGCTGGCATCTTCTGAATTCGGCCAACATCGTGTTAATACCCAAGAAGGAGGGCTCTGTTCTGCCTTCGGAGTTCAGGCCTATCAGTTTGATGCACAGCATGGCAAAAAAATTATGCAAGGTCTTGGCAAACAGACTTGCTCCATTTCTGAAAGACTTTGTTACTCCTTGCCAAAGCGCTTTTATTAAGAAAAGATGCATCCAGGATAACTTTCTCTATGTCAACAATGTCATAAAGGAGACACATAGAAAGAAACACCCTCTCATTTTCCTCAAGCTCGACATTGCAAAAGCTTTTGATGCAGTTGGATGGCCGTACTTGCTGAAGGTGATGAAGGCAATGGGTTTTGGGCAGAGATGGTGTGATCTCATTTCCATTCTCTTGGCCTCCTCAACTTCAAGGGTTCTTCTAAATGGCATCCCTGGTAAACCATTCAGACACATGAGAGGCTTGAGACAGGGAGACCCTCTCTCTCCGATGCTCTTCATTTTGGCCATGGAGCCTCTGCAACGACTGCTTGAGATGGCTACTTTGAGAGGCGTCCTCTCACCTCTCACCCCGAGAGCTGCAAGAATTCGAGTCAGTTTCTACGCCGACGATGCGGCTGTTTTTGTCAACCCAGTACAACACGAGGTCAAGGCGATAAAGGAAATCCTGGACTGTTTTGGGGAGGCTTCGGGACTGAAGATCAACCTTCACAAATGCATGGCCTATCCCATTAGCTGTACTGGCATCAACTTGGAGGAGGTCCTTGGTATCTTTGGAGGCAACATTGGTCAACTGCCGTGCAAGTATTTGGGGTTACCTCTGAGCACAAAAAAGTTAAGAAGAATTGAAATACATCCATTGATCGATAAATCTGCTGCAAGACTGAAACCTTGGAAAGGGAAGATGTTCACAAGACCAGGCAGGCTGATCCTGGTTAACTCGGTGATCACGGCGATGGCAACTTACTTCCTCACAATTTTCGCGGTCAATTCATGGGCGGAAAAAAGATTAAACAAGATCCGTAGAAATTTTTTGTGGAACGCTGATGAGGAGTGCAGCGGGGGGAAATGCTTGGTTAACTGGAAGACAATTTGTGCCCCACAGAAGAATGGAGGTCTAGGAATCAAAGATATTGGGTGCTTTGGGAGGTCACTAAGATTAAGGTGGTTATGGAACGAGTGGCAGGAGGAGGACAAGCCTTGGAAGGGGACCCCTGTGCCGTGTGATCTAACGGATAGACAGCTTTTTGCGGCCTGTACCACCATCACTCTCGGGGATGGCTCAGTGGCAAAGTTCTGGACTGAAAAATGGCTGGACGGACAGGCACCGAGAGATTTCGCACCAGCTGCCTTCCGGCTCGCCCGCCGGAAGAACCTAACTGTCCAAGAGGCCCTCTCTGGAGGGAGATGGATGAAAGGACTGGAACGTGTTGCTAATGCCAATGATTTGGATCAGTTCATCCACCTTTGGGACCGTGTTCAAGCTGTGCATATCACAACTGAAAGGGACAGAATCACTTGGAATCTTACCACAAACGGTGCTTATTCTGCCACTTCTGTGTATCATGCTCAATTCCTTTCCAGGATTCATCAACCAAGGCTCGAGAAGGTTTGGAGAGCGAAGGCTGAGCCCAAAGTCAAGTTCTACATTTGGCTCCTGCTTCAAAACAGGAACTGGACGGCAGATAGATTAAGTATCAGGGGCTGGCCGCACGCTGACAATTGCATGCTCTGCGATCAGACCCTGGAGACTGCCGCCCATTTATCTTTATTTTGCCCTTTTGCTAAAGAGGTGTGGCAAAATTTTGCTGACTCTGAGGCGTCCATGGTTACAATCGCGCTCTCTGCTCCTTCAGTTAACAAGTGGTGGGCTCGTCTTCATACTGTTGCGCCTACCATTCATAGCAAGATCCGTGTCTCCACTGCAATGTACATCGCTTGGCATATCTGGAAGGAGAGGAACGCCAGGATTTTTGATCACAAAGCTGCACCGGCGCATGTAGTCGCAGGCAAAGCAAAGGCTGATATCTGCATGTTTCAAGAGACAGCCAATATGTAACTAACCTTCTTATTTCTTTCTTCTCTTTTCTTCGCTCCTTCTTGAGGCCCTGCGGCTGTTCCCAGCCTGCTCCCAAACTGTAATGGACACTGTCTTCTTTTCCCCTACTTAATGCAAAGCAGAGCTCCTGCTGGTTCGTCAAAAAAAAATGGGGTTGCCCGTGGGATTGCGGAGTTTGGTTTTGTATCGCAGTCGGGTGATATTTTAGTCGGCGGTGTTCAGCGCCTTGTGTGGCTGATTTCCTAACAAACGGTAAGGCTATTTTTTAGAAATTGATATATGATTTTTTTTCCTTGAAAGAAAGGCTATATGTATCCATACCTGCCTACTAATAAAGAAAATAGGTATTTTGGGTCCGTCATGCTTTTTTTTTAGGGAAGGCCATCATGGCTAGCTTTATTAAAACTCAAATAATGTTTACATCGTCTATGAGCTTAGTGACAATAAAGTCAGGGGGCTCGTCCAACCAACTAAATGAAGTCTTATTACAGTAACAGAAATGAGCTAGCACATGTGCCACTTGATTACAAGATCTATAACAATGCTTATAAACGACCTTCCCAATTGAAGTACTAGTGTCCACACATTCTGCGAATATTGCCGCCGCCGAGTCCCACCATATGTTTTGTCCATCGCAATAATTGATTACTTGCAAAGAATCTGATTCAGCTTCTATCCGGTTACACCCAAAAGAGTTAGCAAAAACCAGCCCATCTCGCATGGCCAACGCTTCTGTTGTTATTGCATCCACCGCGACAGGTATAAACTTGCATTGGGCTCCCAAAAAATTACCTTTGTCATCACGCAGGATAGCTGCCGTAGCACCAACCCCTTCGTCCGAGTAGTACGCCGCATCAACATTTAACTTAGTGAACCGAGGGTCCGGCTTACACCACTTTGCTTCAGGGGAATTTCTCGCCAACGATGTAGCCCTCTGATGGTTGCCTGAGATTGATAACACAGAGAGTGCCCACCTCCAAGGGGGGGGAATTGATTCACTGTGTGTCACTTTTCTACGGATCCACCAAAGGTACCAGCCCCCAATGGCTATTACTTTTTTGAAGTTAAGTATTGGGTGTATCTCAAGCTGTTGGTCCGGCAATGATAAGATAAATTCCAAGATCGCAGATCCCGATCTATCAACTTGGATCGCTTGTTCAATGATATTTGTGACGCCCAGCTTCGTCCACAAGTGTCGTGCATTCGAGCATAAGAACATTAAATGACGGATATCCTCAGCCCCTTGATGACAAATTGGACAAGCACCATTGGAACCAATGTGCCTGTTAGTAAGTATAGCTCTTAGTGGGATAACCCCTCGTAGTGCTCGCCAACAAAAAATCTGTACTTTACGTGGAATTTGAAGTTTCCAGAGAGTATTCCAGACTGCCCGAGGGGTAGAGCTGCCAGGGTGTCCCATCATAGTTGCATGCGCCCGAAAACTATGCATCCACTGCATATGATATGCACTCTTTACAGAGAAAATACCTGTCATGTTCGGATGCCATGCCACAAAGTCATCAAAACCATGCACATGTAGTGGAATCTGAATAATTCTGCGGACATCCACTGGATTGAATAAACTTGTTATTAGCGCCTCATCCCACGTACCATTAGCAATATCGATTAATTCACAAACTTTGGTGAGGACCATTTGACCCCTCGGTGATATCACCATTCTATCCGGACTAGAGGGAATCCACGGATCCGTCCATATATTCACCTGTTCACCAGTCCCAATCCTCCAAATGTATCCTTTCTTGAAAGTTTCCAACCCCTTCAAGATACTCTGCCACGTGAAGGACGACCATTTTTTGGTGTAGCATCAATAAGGGAACCATTTGGGTAATATTTTGCCTTAAGAAATCTCGCAACCAAAGAATCTGGGTCATTGATCAACCTCCAACATTGCTTGGACAACATTGCCAAGTTAAAGGAGTAGAGGTCACGGAACCCCATGCCTCCTTCACTCTTAGGGATACACAACTTCCACCATGCCATCCAATGCATTTTTTTTGCTCTCCTTATCATCACCCCACCAGAATTGTGCAATAGCATCCGTGATCTCTTTACAAATTCCCTTCGGTAAGCTAAAAACAGACATAGCAAAGACAGGAATAGCTTGGGCCACAGCTTTTAATAAGATCTCCTTCCCTCCTGTAGATAATATTTTTTTTCATCCATCCCAACAATCTGATTTTAATTCTCTCTACAAAATGTCTGAAGCAGTCACTTCTGTCAGCTCCCACTAGAGCTGGAAGGCCCAGGTATTTATCAGATAATGCTTCTGTATCAATATGCAAAATTTCATAAATCTCTGCTTTTAACATTACACTTGTATTTGGACTGAAGAAAATACTTGACTTAGCCAAACTCACCATTTGTCCCAAACTCTGGCAATAAGTATCTAGCGTTTGCTGTAAGGAAGTTGCATTCAACACATCTGCTTTCATGAGAATTAGAGAATCATCAGCAAATAAAAGGTGTGAAACTGACGGTGCATTTCTACACACTCTAATCCCATCCATGCCACCAACTTCTTCTTCATACTGCAACATACTAGAAAGTCCTTCTGCACAAATAAGGAACAAATATGGGGAGAGAGGGTCCCCCTGTCTAATACCCCTCGTCGGAGTGAAAAATTCTGTTTCATGAGAGTTAAATCTCACCTTGTATCTCACAGAGGTAACACAAGACATAATCATCTCAGTCCATTGAGCATGAAAACCAAGCTTCTGCATCATGCTCCTCAAAAAGATCCATTCCACACGGTCATAAGCCTTATGCATGTCTAACTTTACTGCACACATGCCTGTCTGCCCAACTCTTTTATTCTTTATTTTGTGAATACACTCATATGAAATCAACACATTATCCGTTATCAATCTGCCAGGAACAAATGCACTCTGAGTTGGAGAAATTATTTCTGGAAGAATACTCTTCAGCCTCAGAGCTAACATTTTGGAGATGATCTTATACAAAACATTGCAGAGACTTATTGGTCTATACTGAGTAATCATCTCAGGTGTGTCTATTTTTGGAATCAACACAATAGACGTATCATTCCATTCAGCCGGAATCTGACGATTATTTAAAGCAAATAATACCTCATGTGCAATGGCGTCACCCAGGACATGCCAAAACTTTTTGAAGAATAATGCATGGAGGCCGTCCGGCCCAGGGGCCTTTAGATCACCGATACTAAACACAGCCTTCCGAACATCATCTGTAGTGTATGGTGCAGTCAGGAAATCATTCATTTGGGCTGTCACTTTGGACTGGACCTTTTGCAATATCGACGGATCAACCTGCTGAACTTCTGAGCTGAACAGGTTACTAAAGTAGCTTCGTATATGTGGACTAAGGAGAGTCGTACCTTCCAAAATATTACCTTGTCCGTCATTGCGATCACCGAACTCTTTGAGACAGATGAAACCTTAGATGATTTTAAGACAGATTTCGCTTTCGCAGAAAACCCCGTGGTGTTTGTGATAATCAACTCGTAACCCAGTTTTAAGACATATTTTCGCTTTTGCAATAACCCGCTTGATATTTGGGTGAATCAACCCGCAGTACATATCAAATAATTAAAAAAATATCATATCTTTTAAACCCTAACTTTAAATTTAACGTGTTATATGTGAAATTTGATTAGAAAAATGCGTAGAATTTGAATATAATGTTGTTTTACATGTTAACCATTTAAAAATTATAATTTAGGGTGCAAACTTAATCAATAGTGCATGATCCATCTTTCTTTAATACCGGTGCCGATTCGGATTGAAAATAAACACCTCGGCAGAACCCGGATAGGACATGAAAGAAACCATCTATAGCGACACATACACACCTCACCAAAATATCACATAAAAATAAAGTAGATTTCTCATCTTATGCCGAGAGAGAAGTCTGAGGATTGACAACATTCAAATGTGTCACGATTGTGTGAGCATTGACACGACGGTCAGTGGGGTGGGAAGGGGGATAAGTGACAACAAAGATGGGATGTCATGTGTTGAAAAAAATTACATGGACCTATTGGGGTTTTGAACCATGGGGTGGTGGCACACGTGGTGGCACACCACTGTAAACCACACCTTAGGAAAAAAGACACATGACTAGGGTTTTCGGAGGTATGCACGTTCTTCAAAATGAGAATCATTGACTGAGATCTTTCCTTCAGTTTAGCAATCAATTAGACCCATACCGACTTAGCTTAAGCATGTCTTGCCGTTTCAAGGCTCCATGTAGTCGCCGCCAGCGGTTCCCCTAGGTGCCTCCCGACGCTGAATAGGCGGGGTGGAGTTTGAGTCGCTCTAGCACTGGCTAGGGTTCATTCTAGGTGTCCCGCTGGTGGTGGTGAGGTGATGGTGCCACCAGCCGTGGAACAAGATATTCTAGTCTCGTCCTCGTTCGGTTGTCCTACAATGTTGATTGCCTGATTGGCATCGGCGAAGGGCGTGTCGGGCTTTGTTCAGGGCCAAAAAGGGTTCCATCTTTGTCTATGCTTTGTCTAGATGGTCTTTGACGGCGTCAGTTTGTGTTTTGCTCTTCTGGCTTCTTCTATTGTTCGAGGAAGCATGGTCAGTTTTGGTTTCGTCAGGAAGCCAGTGAGGTTATGCCTCTCCATTCTATCTAGACGGATCTGGGATGGTTGCCCATCCTCCCTCGTTACTTTCTTCTCGTGGACGGTGATGGCGATCTGAGGGCGTGTTCGGGAGTCCCCTGGCTCCGTAACTCCTTGACTCCAAGTCGGGAGCCGAGCCGAACGTTTCAAATCGTGGCTATGAGAGCGAGAAGCTGGCTATTAGCTACGTGCAAATTTGCCGGAGTCGTGGAGCTGCATATTTGCTACTCCCAAAAACGAAGGAGCTGGAGTTAGCAGTTTTTACGGCCAGCTGCCACCGTCAAGTGACTTTGATCGAACCGGTACGAGGAAACAGACACGAGCGAACAGAGAAAACACCCACGAGCGCCTCTTTCACAGCCACCCAGCCAACCGGGCCTATAGCCCATGCCCCTTTTACAAGCCACTTGGGCTGCCAGCCCACTCTAAAAGGGCCGAATATGAACTTTATGTCCTTTTGACCTGGCTGATCGCTAGTTGCCAAAAGTTGTCGCACCGAACAGATCCATCGCTCCAGGAGTTTACGTGGGAAGCTGGCTACTGGAGTTGGGCGCTGGAGTTGAGGATTTTGCAGTCGTGGGCAACTACCGAACACGCCCTGAGTCTCTGTCCGTTGTTACCGGCTTCTTCTAGCTCCGACCCGCCACTTCCCGGCCGCGGGCTCCGAGGGTGTTTTGGAGATCCAGAGGCGCCGTCTAGCTCTGCTCAAGCGGTGACCCCGATCGAGTGCAGGAGAAAGACGTCGTCGATCTACACAAGGACTTGTGTCATTTTCTGTTTTTCTATTCTTTTCTGTCTTTACAAATGTTTTTTTTGCAGGGGTTTGACTATTTAAAAAAGAACATATTGCAGTTTTTTTTTCTTTTTGGACAAACAAATTGCAGGTGGGGAGGCATTTCGCCGGGGAGTCCCATCCCATCCACAAAAAGCCCAAACCGGCCGCCCCACAGCTGGCCTTGTCCTCTTCCCCTCGGCGCGTGATCCTTCCTTCTTCGTCTCGCACCAACTTCCCCACTGGCTGCCTTCTCCCTTCCCCCCTCCCGCCTGATTTTACTAACCGCTTCTGGGATTAGCGCGCGAGCTGAGACCCACCGCTATAATAACGCCGCTAGCGACTAGCCAGTAGCCAGTGGCTGCTTAATACGACACGCATCGCGCTTGTTGTGCCTGGCTGTTAGCTAGCGCGGCCGGCTAGTAGCTCAGCTAATAAGCTAGGGTTAGGGTTTGCGAGGAGCGCATGCGCCTGGGATGATGACGCCGCAGCGGTCGCCAGCGGTGATGGGAGGGGGAGGGGGAGGGGGCGGAGGGGGTGGTGGCGGCGGGGGCGGGGGCGGGACGCCGGCGCTGCACTACCTGAGCGGGCCCTACGGGGACACGACCTACACCAAGGTGTTCGTGGGGGGCCTGGCGTGGGAGACGCGGAGCGAGGGCCTGCGCGCGCACTTTGAGGCCTACGGCGACATCCTCGAGGCCGTCGTCATCACCGACCGCGCCACCGGGAGGTCCAAGGGATACGGATTCGTGAGCACGCTTTTCTTCCTTCCTCCCTCTGTTTCTTCTTCTTCTTCTTCCTCTGTGTCTTCTTCGGGGATCATGGGAGGGGATTCTTTGAGCTAGAGTTTGTGATTTTTTTCTTTGCCAAGAGATTTGTGGGGATCAGGGGTTTGGGGTTCAATTGGGGTGCTCTGTGACCTCGGACGGTGGTGATCGCCTTGGAAGGCTTGTGGATTTGGGATTTCTGCGGTCCTAATAATAGAGCAAATTCGGGGAACTGATTGACAGTAACTGGGAAATAGTTCGATTATGGCACGGGAATTGGTTGGTAATTTTTGCTTTTCATGAGGCCTAGGGTGTCTTATGTTAAACCTTTTTTAGCTGCTTGGGAGATTTTTAGGCCTCTAAATTGGACTAAAAGCTAGGTGTTCCATCATGAATTGTGGAACTATTTGAAGTGAATGTGGAAACAGTTTTGTTTTGGGGAAGGAAATTTGGGGGAATGTCTTTCACGATGTTAATTTCTCTTAATTTTGTGTGGACATGCGCACAGGTGACCTTCCGGGATCCAGATTCGGCGAGGATGGCCTGCATGGATCCCTATCCAGTAATTGACGGGCGGCGTGCCAACTGTAATCTTGCCATCCTGGGGCGACCTGGACCAGCTGTGCCTTTTGGTTAGTCTCTGACCTGGTTTGTGTTGTCCTAATTACAATTTTTTGAACTGGCAAATGTGCGTAGAGTTCTTTCCTGCACCTAAAAAATGTGCCCAGCAGGTTTATTGTAAAGTCAATGCATGTTTCCAGTGTATTGGGGTGTGATTTTCTATCATTTCAGAGTCTTAGTTTTGGGTTTGCCCACTTGTCTCAACTGCTAATTAACAGTCTTGTAACTCACGTAGTAGAAGAGAATAATAGGATTTGTCACTATTCATGAAGTTAATGCGTAGTTCCATGCCCAGTTCTTCATTGTCAGAAGGCTCAATTATGAAAAGAAATGTGAGTTATTTAAAGCAAATAAAAGAAAGAAAGTTGAGAGCTACTAGTCATATGCCAGATGTTTGTGAAGCTTTAGTGCATGACTTAAATGAGGGGAAGATTAGGTAACAGATAGTGGACTACTCATGAGTTGGTGGGCAGTAGAAAGCGTGGGACAATCATATTGGTTTTTGGATAAGAAACTGTCTGCCTACAATTCGGACATCTTTTGCATAGTTGGCAACCTGCGATAAAGATGTTCATGATCACAAAGACAAGCAGTTTACCGGAACGCAAGATCTTTGCTTCTGATGGAATGCACACTTTTTGCGCGATTGTCATTATTTGTTCATGGGCTGTCACTCTTACAATAGGAGATCGTTACATTTTAGCTGGCTATATGTTATTGCAAGATGTTCTTAATTAGCTTGAAAAAATATTGATTGTATTGTACCACTATTAGTTTTCTCGGAAGATCAAAATAGGCAGACTAGTATGCATCCAATAGAATGGCCGAATTTTATGTTGAGGTATTGCTCCTGGTCGATGGACACCAAAAATGTATGCACTTATAAATTTGAAATTTAATGAATAATAGAAAGCTGACTTATCTTTGGACGGTCTATTTATCTCTAGCAAGACTCAGCAAAAGAAATATAGTTATCAAGTTCTCTTACTGGTTTATGCTTTTACTTTTTTAGGCTCTTGTATATATTCAGTTATGGTAATAGTTTTCCTCCTTTTCAATGTGGTTATAGGACCTATAAGGCCGGTCATGCCGTACAATGGAGGTGCGGTTCCAGGGAGTATGTACGTACCAAGCCCAACATATCAGCAACCCCCCTACAACTACTCGCAGGCTCTTGTGTATCCCCCTTATGGGTAGGTTAGCAGTTCATTCGATGCATTGTTGGCAAAGATCATGCACAGCTAACAATATGTTCTGTTAGGCTGTCTGGCACACTGATTAAAGCTGTAGCTAGTCTGGAATTCTATGCTTTACAGCATTGCCAGTCTATATGATGTTGTCGTGCTAGACTATCTGCTTATTTCCAATTGAACAGCCTGGCTGCAGTAAATAATAATCCGTTGTTTTTGTCATTGCAGGCCATCAACGTATGGACCCGAATACTTGTATCCACAGGTTGAGAACTCGTCCATAACTTTATATATTGGTTCTATTATTTTTGCTTTTGCTAATTTATTATATTTTTAGCTTTGTAGAATGCCTATGGTCCATATGTTGGACAGCAGTATGTCCCGGTGTATGGTGGTCCCAGAACAGTAGGGCCAGCGGTTTACCCATATGGGCAGTTTGGCCAACCTGTGCCAAGCGATCATTCTTATTCACCTGGCTATGTACCAAGTCACCTTCTCCCATTATCTAATCAGAATGCAGCAAATGTGCGTGCATCAGCGGTTCAGCAACAATATCCTCCAGGTAAGAAATCAGCTGGTGATGGTTGACAATTTCTTCTACAGCACAACTACGTTGTATTCCTCAAAGTTCTAACGCGTGCCTCTTTTGTGGAAACAGGAGCTCCGCACCCTCAGCAACAGCTCTTGCTCCCTGCTCGTGCGCAACAGTTCCCGCCAAACAACATCTCTGAACAAATGTCCGGATGACAAAAGGGATGGTGACGAATTGGAGGTGTGTTATCTTGGTCAAACTGTAACTACAGTTCCTGCCTGTCAAGCTGTTGTGACACCCAGCCTTCCTTGTTGCAGGTATCCTCTAGTCTGCAGCAGGACTAAGAACAGCAGTACTGCTAATTGGGCGGCGTGCTTCTTTTCTTGCAAACTGTCTTCTTTTGCATTCTTAAAGGTTGGTCATTACATTGATCTTCACATTGCCATTAGCTAGCCTTTTTACCGGAAGTGCTGCCTGGGCTGAATTATATTGTTTCTCACCCTATTTCAGGTTGTCCTTATCCATGGTTACTTGCAACACTTATAATGTGAATGTTAAGCCGCCCCGTTGGATGGGGCGGGAAGCAGAACGCGAGAGCTGGAGAATAAAGCCACTCTTGCTCTGCTTCTGTCACAGTGTCTTGTACATTCTCCATCCCCTGCCAGGAATTCTGATAGCTGGTGGTCTGTGCCTGGGACCAAACTGGATGCCCGAAAAGGAGTTCGGACATCCAACCTGTGTATAGTAGTAGCAGCTCATGTAGGGTTCAAATCGTAGAACAGTTCAATTCTTTCGGTCCCATCTGGTTCATGCTGTGTATATCCATTCTCGTCTTTTTCGTATCATGTGTGAATGTGGTTGTATAGGTCTTTTCGGTGTCATAGTGTCTTTCTGTTGGCTGTGTAAATTATTATCCCTAAACTGAACTTGTATATCAGTTACATCACCTTGTAATTAAATAAGGCCAATTCTACCCTGTAAAAATAATATGATTCGTTGCAAGTTGCAACGCATGGAAGAATTGCAGTTGTCTACATGGTTCAACTAACAGCTTGGCCTCACCTCCTGAAAAAGTATTGAACTAAAAATGTTTATTTTCACCCTGGTTTACTTGTACCTTATATATCACTCAATTTTGGCCCAAAAGTGCATCATCAAAGAGATAGTGTTTGCAGTGTCATTAATTAAGGACGTTTACCATGTGCAATGTCGAAGCAATGCATATGCTCTTATTCAGGAATCAGGACTACCCATCTGATGTCGAACATGGGGATTTTTACACTTCTCTCACTACACTGCAGCGTATCCTTTTAAAATTATGGCCAATTATAAGTACATGGGGTGATTTCAGACGCAAGGGTGAAGCAGTGATTTCAAATCCAAAGATTGATTTTACTTTGATAGCTTGCATAATACTCCCTACAAATATAAGACGTTCTAACTTTTTTCTAAATTGGATGTATATAGACACATTTTTAGTGTGTGTGTTCACTCATTTTGGTCCGTATGTATTCTATGTTCAAATAACCAAAACATCTTATATTTGTGAACGGAGGCGGTACAAGGATTTGGCAGCGTTGGGAAAAAAATTAGGTTCACAACATATTTTTGCGTGTCCCCTCCAAAGCATCCGTGTGCCAAGGTCCTCATAGCTCATCTGCCTAAACAACAGCTAACCACTGTAACATTTCATCCGTTTACATGAACACTACACTATTACCATCTGTTTATATATTAACAAAAAGAATTACAAACACAACCTATTGTGGGATCAAATCATAAGAAAAACAGGATATTACAAAAGCAATCATACTTCAAACAGTTTTCTCTAGTAACACGGCTGATGCCGTGGCACGTGTTACTATATACAGTTTGCCCCCAGTTCAAGGTGACACTATCGGCAGAATGGGCGCACACAAAATCCTTCTCCATTACAGGGTCATGAGAAATTACCTCAGCGCATACCAGGCTCAAAAGAGTGCCAAGTCGTCAGGAATGATCCTCTGTCTGGCCACATGTTCAGATGATAGAGCTCATTGGCTGAAGTGGATGTAGGCCAAAATGTATTTTCCTCTTTATGCCTGATATCTGGACTAGTAATATGCACTGCAGAAGTTAGGACATATGCAGATCAGAGTTGTTGATAACATATGTGTAGCACACTATGGAAGTGGTTAGAACTAGGGAGAATCTTGACCTTGAACTCCAGGATTCTGAATGAAGGGCTCATTCAGGATGTCAGAATGTTGTCATAAAATCGTGCGCCTAGCAGGACGGGATCGTGCCATTATACTTCTATCATGGGGCCTATTGATGATTTGAAGATTTTGTACAGCGCGTGTTGAACATCTCCAGAGCTATGCTCGCAGCGAATCAGATCAATCAACAGTGGGAAAAAGCGGGGCAGTGTTCTCCTAAATGAATTCTTCTCTAGGTTATGCAGTAACTGCATCGCTAGAAGAACCAAGGGGGTCCTAGCAGACAGCTCCTCTTGCTTGGCAGCGCCCAGTGGCACTATGCAATGTAAAGTTTGATTGCCGTGAGAAGCTTCATCAGATGGTCCATTCCCGGCACACTTTAGATATGTCCGCAGTATTTTCTCACAGGCATCAAGTAGTCGTGATTCTATGTCCATGTCTTCCAATAAAAATGGATACCCATGGAGCACACCTTGGAGAAGCTTCAGGTAGCTTTGGTATGTCTCGTTCTCGAAATGGACAACTGCTGGTTCAGATGCCTCCAGAAGGGAACATGCTTTATGGAATTTCATCTGTAACGAAGAGTCTGAGCTCACTTCACTTGCATGAGTTGCAATACTTGATATCATCTCCAAAAGAATGCTAATGTGCTCAGGATGAAGATATTTTCCCTGCTCCTCATACAATTTAATAATGCCCTGTGTACAAGGAAAAAACTAAGTATGGTGTGGGAAGAATGGAAGAGAAAAAGACTTGATTGTCGGGATCACTACAGCACAAGATCTTAGGTATTACCCAGTAAAGGAAGATATTTGATAAGGCTTCAGAACTTACTTCAACACAAGAACTGGCATCGATAACCCCTCTAAGGTAGTACCAAACTGTCCTATAGAGGCACCTGTACCTAGTTTGGTTTAAAAGGGTGCCGTGGGGGAAATGGGAAAGCACTCTGTTCATTTGATCCTCAGAGCCCCCTATCATCCTAACAATCTCCTCTCTTTGTCCTAACAACTCATTATTCTACTCTGCACTTTCAGTAGTCGGTGTCTAATTGAGGAGAAAACCAACTAGGCACTAGCTACTAAGGCTTCGGATTCTAAGACACCTGTGTAGAAAACGAGTCAAGCCATTCCAGTCCATCTAGCCAGATGCCCAAAGCCAAACTGTGTAAAAGATCACATAGGTCCTTATACGTTTTTTGCATTTTACCATCCAAAAAGGATCTCTAAATCAAAATTAAAGCATACACGAGTATAGTGTCTTAGCAAGATAATGTACATGAGAACAGAGTGTTGCTCAGTTGGCTAGGTGCATGAGTGAAAGACAAGTCAGCCTACATTCGATTCTAGGACTCCACAGGTGGCTCACAGTTGTCTCGTTTATATATAGGGCAGCCCGGTGCATGTAGCTCCTGCTTGCGCAGGGTCCGGGGAAGGGTCCAACCACTTTGGGTCTAGTTTTCTCGTTTATATATAAAAAAGGAATATGCACTAGTCCCCGTAGATGTAGGCAAGATAAATAGATAATGTACATTGGTCTAATTTAATTAACAAAAAGCAAGTACCTGAACGATTAAGAGTATTAGGGCCATATGATTTTTCAGTTTGACAATGGCGTAAGAAGTTGTCTCCATATTAGCTTCGTCTTCATCGTTACTATAAATTTCATGATCTGAATAGTGATCAGCTTCCGAATAAGATTCCATTCTATCTGGAATGTCGATGTCTTGCATCATCCTTACAATTTTAGAGAACACAATAAAGGTTTGTGTTGATGATTCTTTGAAGCAGAGAAGAACATCCTTCCATTCCTCCTTGGAAAGTTTACTGCCAGCTCCCTCCGCTAAACGTAGCAAAGCAGATACACCGATGGTAGCAGAATGTTTATAGGGACTTCTGATAAAATATGCGACAATAGATGCAACTCTTGCGAGTTCTGGCCGCATCACGTCAAAGAAATCAACAAATAAACCCACTAGAGATTTCACTGCCAATGTTTGTGTTTCAAGAGTTGAAAAATCACCCTCGGTGCCGTTTGATGTTAAGGTCTGATCATTGACCCTAGACCTTTGATTGCTAAACAGAGGATAAACAACAGACTCTAATATACTGGTCCAAAAGGACTGTGAAAAGAGGTGCCCATGATCCTTCAAAATATCAAAAAGCACTCCTACAGCACTTTTCCCAATGGTCAGCCTTGGATCAGTTGTCAACCTGGCTAAACCTGAAAAGGCAAGAAAACCAAAAGGACAAAATAAATATTTATCATATAACTAGCACTTCTGCGAATGAAGAAATAATGCTGTACCTTCAAGGAGAGGAACCCAGAAGGAAACATAATCATTCTTGTTCACAATGGCATTTCCTTCTGACATGTCTGAATTCCTGGGTCCATCGGCACCCTTATCTTGACAGACAAATCCTTCGTCGGCAAGTTTAACAGCACAGAATCGGAGAAATGCAATAGCATTGAGACTGGCCTCACTATTAAATTGGCTACTTGTAAATGCAATAAGACATTGGACACAATCTGTAAATGTTGTGGCATCTGTCTCGGTTATGTATCGAAAGTAGTCACGGACAATTCTTTCCATAGTCCCAAATGCCACTAGGACAGTACTCTTCGTATCATCAACCGCAGCAGAAGTAAAAACCTGTACATTGACAAATAAAAAACAATGAATAACATATGCTAGCTTTATTTTCCTGGACGGACTACACTAACTCCAGATGTGAACTTATCCAAGCCACTCAAAGTAAACTAAAATTAACCAATAAAGCAATACATACCGTAAAAACACCCTTCCAGCCAGATTTTATGTTGTTAACTCGACTTAGGACCATCTGTGAGACACATCGAACAATTAGCTCACGCACTTCTGGAACATTACTCTTCTGCATAACGACAACGAAGGGTTGAAGGAACTCGTTTTGAAAGTTATAGTTCGCCAGTTCCTCTCTTTCCAAAAACTTCATTGCTAGCTGCCTTAGAGAGTCCATTACAAACATTGCAACAGAAAGATTTTCTAATAATCCGACAGACACAAAAAATTCTGATAAAACTTTCCAAATTCGAGACCACACCAGACGTATGCGGTTGATATTGTAATGCCTGCACAAACAAAATCCAGAATTAGACTAGCTAAGATATACCGAGTCATGTCTTTTGTATGCTACTTAAAATTGTTGGTTTTATGTGTGGATCTCAAGAATTTTCTTACGCGATCTCTACTATTTTTGTAAGGCAGAAGATACGAGGATCTGACGGAGACTGCAACTCAGTCATTGAGACCTTGCAAAGAGCTTTCACAAAAGCAACAATGGCATCACTGTTTAACCTTTGACTATGGGCAAATATATGATTCAACTCAACAATGCCTATCTGGTCCAGCAAATTTATGTTTGATATGAAATTATTGATCTGTTCAGGAGTAACCAATGCTGAGGCACTGGTTTTTGCAACAGTGCTATCATAAGAACCCCCTTTAACAGCAGCCATCACGGCAGGATTCTGAAGAGCATTGGCTCTCTTTGAAGGTAGAACAGAAGTAGACATCTGAGTTTTTCCTTCTGACTCAACCATAGGCACTGTTAGAAATGAAGCATCAGTAGGCACCCCTTCTCCAAGCAAATGTAAATGTTCAAACCGAGATAAACATGTTAGCACGTGCTCCCAAGCTTCCTGCAAGTAATTTCCATCTTCGATTGCGATGGAAATTATAGCCTGTTGATAAAAAATCAAGTAAATGCATCATTCAGCCACTTTGAAACTGTCAGATATGTCTAGCTGTTTACTGGTAAAGGATATCAAGAACAAAAATAGACTTCTATCACCAACATTGAGTATACCCTCACAAAGGAGGGATTGTTCAACAAGAATTGGCATATTTAATGGTAATCATTTTTTTCCAAAATAACATCAAAAACATAATAAATATTGCTTTTCAGATGGCTCAAACTCCAATATGCTCAATGTCAGAAGTTTTATTATGTTCACTAAAAATCTCAGTCGCAAAAATCCTCCTGCAGCACTATTTGTAAGTGAGCAGTGGGTAGTTGCGATTCTGACCCTCACCGTGTTTTAAGTATGTACTTTTCGCTTTCAAGGAGAGCACTGAAACACCAAAAGGGGTAAAAAAGACAGTAGGTTACATAATTACATTAAACACCAAACAATATGCAAGATATGGAATTTGTATAAGCTGGTGCAACCATTTTTCAGACAAGGAGAGTGGCAGAAGTAAGAATTTGCAAGGAACAAGCTAGAAATATATGATCCAAAGATCCATAGAATCAAATATGCCTAGTTTCGTAGAACTAACTAGATAAAGAAACATTTTATAAATTTCACAAAAGCAATATGCTTTCATTGACATCCTACCTTAACAGCGTCGACATTCTTCTGTTTCATGTCCGCAGCAGAATGGAGGGATGTGAATTTGGCTATGGATGTCAAAAAGGCATCTCTCTGTGTCTGCAGGCACATAACAGAGGTGACATGCACTGCCGATCTTAATCCAATTAAACACTGTGATGTAGCAGCCTTGTCATCACTTTGGTCTAGTGTCACACTGAACGCAGCCATCATAGGAGCCCAACAGGCCTCCATCATGAATCTTAAAATGGTTGCATCAGCAACAATATAAAACACAGACCTGCATGCACAAGCTTAAGTTCATAAAGTATCATTCAACACATAAGTATTCTAACAAAGAGAAAACATCCTGATCTTACTCTGATTTCCCATGCTTTGCTTTAAATTTCTCCTGTATGTGCTTAATGAGCAAGTCATTTGCCCCATGTGCCTTGTCTTCAGTCTGTCCCCAGTTGACAAAGTTCATAATGTTGTCTAAGCCTAGAAGCTTACTTACGCTGTTGGTTTGCTTGGCTTGTGCAGCTGAAGAATCAGCACTCATTTTGATCTCATTGCTGACAATTTGGTCGTACAATGTACTTAGATAAGCTTCAGGCAGATCCTTCCCATCATCAATTCCCCGGTTATTGCGCATAAAATCAGCCTTAGACATCTGCACAAGAAAATCTCCATTATTACATGTGCCATTCCCAGATGATAACATAGACAGACTTGACTTACCTTATCCTTTACCATGACACTGTGAGCATCAGTGTTTAGCAAGATCACGGAATAAGCAAGAATATAAGCGGTATCTGCACTGCTAAAAACATTTGGATTGCATTTACAGTAGCGTTCAGCAAACTTTTCCATGATCCTGTCAATTTTCTGTGCTTCCCCTGGCAATCTGAAACCTTGCAAGAAGAATCTAATCGCCTCGCCAAAATCCAACCCTTTAAAGTTTAGTGCATCCACATAGGCATGCATGACTTTGAGAGGAAACTCGTCTCTTTCACCCAAATAATCTCCAACCATTGTTGCATTTAAGCCAGCAGTGTTTATCAAGAAAGAAGCCACATCTTCCGGGGACTGGCCTATCTTCTTGCCTCGAATGAGAAAGTCAATACCTTTGGAAGGTTTTCTGTTAAACAAGGCAATTCCTTTCTGCAAAAGGAAACATAGGCCTGTCAGTGATCCTTTAAAAGAAATCATCTCTGCCTAAAGAAATAGAAACGATTAAAAGTAGGCAATTATTTACACCTGAAGTTCTATTTTGTACGCACGTCGTTGCTCAAGTGAGGAAGAATCAGATACGTCAGAGCTACTAGACTCAAATTGCAGATCATAATCCATTCCTGTTCCTTCTTCCCCATTATGGATATTATGATTGTCCGCTGAACTTAGTAATTCAGAAATTATAGGGAGAGTTTCACCAATTCTCAGTTGCTGGTCCATCCATGAACCCATTGACTTAATAACAGTTGCAAGGCACTTGACAGATTCAATTCGAAATGTTTGGTCTTGTGCAACAGTTAATGTCGTTGTTGATCCATCAGGGACACCTAAAGCCGTCTTAAGTAGTCCATTGACAATCCTGTGAACATCAATGGAATTAAATTGCTTTGCTGTGAAATTAGAAAGAGACAGCCGTATTTTTCCAGTAGAAATTGCACATCTAGAATTATACCCTTTGTATAGACTGTTCGCTATATTTGGTAAGAAATTAAGAATACAAATGAATCTTATTAACCAACATAAATCTTCATCGAGAATAAAACTAGCGTACCTTTCAAAAATGTTCGGTGCATCAACATCACAATCATAGTTCACAAAGATATCAATAATAACCTGAGGTTCTTTGCAAATCTTCTCCAGGAAGTTTAGAACTGTCATTTTTTGCAAAAAGCTAGGCTGAAGGACATTTTCAAGAACCCTTAGGACAAGCATAGGAAAAAATATTCCGATTTCCTCTTTCAAACCAGATCTAAACCTTAACAGAAGACCCATAAAAATGGAGCACAAAAGCTGGAAAACACTCATTGCTGACATGGCACTGTTCTTCAACAAGGATAAACAAAGGTACTGCTTAATTGCTTCAAGATACCTGAACAAGCAGAAGAAAAAACACTGATATTAGTAGGAAGTCCATTCTGTTGAACCTCGTGCTCAATTCATTTTGGAATGATCAAATGACTTAACCAGCTTCCATTATGGAAATTTTGGTGCATGATTAGATGAAATATTTCGGTATGAATAAATACTAAATTTTAGATTATTAATCAGCAGTAATGATGATTTTGTTAGTTCCAACTGCCAAGTGGCATCATCAACCTCGCTCCATCACTGACTGTTATCAATGCATAGGCTATGTAGCTATGATATTCGCTTCTCAGTTCTCACCCACCTGCTTGGTGTCCTTAAAAACCTTTTTGTATGCATTCTTTACTGGGAGTACCACAACGAATTGAGTTAGAAATTACTGCAATACAGGCTTGACAATGGGTAATCTGGTCCATTATTCATCAGTACTAACATGAGGTTCAGGCTTCAGTACAAAGGAACATCAAATATCAATACATGTTCATGAATTCCTCAATGATCTAGAGCTACAAATACATCATCCAAAGTTCCAAACACAACCAAATTCACGGAACAAGTACCAATGGTTTCTCCATCAGTCAAATCCTCATGTAACCAACCCATATGGCAGTTAGGAGTGTTCAACCATGATTTGAACACGAACAGTGGGAAAATCGCTGATCAGGTATTGCAATTCATTTTCTTTCGTTAACCTCATATGGTGTGGCAGAGTCAGTAAAAAAATGACAAATGGTTTTCAGGGTTTGGGTTATAACCGTTTTTGACTCCCCTAATAACAGTCAATCAAGCAGATTACACAGAAACAACACGCTACTCTCCTGATTTTTTTTAACACTCACACTGTTGGCAAGTATAGTTTACTCCATCGTGCATTTTAACTCCCTCCCGTGCCCCTATCATTTTGGTATGTTAAGACTCATTGGAACAGTAATATTCTTGGAAAGAGGGAATGCAATAAATACGGATGTATATAATCAGAAGAAGCATAGCTATGTGTGCATACTTCTCATTTGTCCTCCAGAACGGCCCGGCATTGTCAACGACCATCCTAAGTAGCTCAAGCGATAACACCTTCCCCCGGAGAAGTACTGGATCATCCGGGTTATCCGGCGTGGCGAACTTCATCGACAGTTTGCAGAGATTTTTGAACAACGCCAGTCCATCCTCCCTGATCCTGCTCATGCTCTCATCCTCCCCGCCTCTGTCCCCCTCGGCCGGCACATGCGCGGCATCCTCTGGCGCGTCGCTCCCCTCCATCGCCTCATTTATGAACGTCTGCGCCGCCTGCACAACGCTGGAGTCGTTGAGGCTGCGGTCGGAGAGGTCCATCATGTCGGCAGCTGAGACGGTGCGCACGCGGACGTCCATGGCGTCCGCCTCCACGCGCGCGAACACGACCACCAGCACCTGCGCGAGCGCCAGCTTGGCGCAGAGCTGGTTCCCGCCGCTGGCGCTCCCGAGGTACAGGTTATAGCACGCCTTGACCATCTGGCCCAGGCACTCCCCGCGGACGGAGACCGAGGGGCAGCGCGCGAAGGCGACGAGCACGCGGAGCGCGGCGAGCTCGAGGGCGTCGTCGCCGAGGCCGCCGCAGGAGAGGACCGCGGCGAAGAGCCTGGAGACCGGCGAGGGGTCGGCGGGGGCGACGTCGCCGAGGAGGAGGCGGAGGGAGAGGAGGCTGGCGACGCACTCGAGGGCGGGCTCGGCGACCTTGGGGGAGCCGGGATCGAGGGCGAGGAGGAGCGCCTGGAGCGCGGCCTCGGCGACGGGGGCGGGGAGGCCGGGGATGGGCGAGGCGGACGGCTCGGGGGCGGGGGCGGGGGAGGTGGCGGAGGAGGCGGCGGAGAGGAGGTCGATGGCGGACTTGCAGGCGGAGACGAGCGCCGAGTGCTTGCGCCAGGAGGAGTGCTTGATGACCTTGTCGAGGGCGCGGCCGAGCACGCGGCCGGCCGGGGAGGCGCCGCCGAGGGGATCGGCCTCGGCGTCGCCCGCCGACGACGACATTAGGGCGGGGCGCGTCCGGCTAGGTGGATGCGGCGGCGGCCGGGCTCATCGGCGGTCGGTGGGGGTGGGAGATCTGGGGCTGGGAGTTGGTGCCGGCGCTGGACTCTGCCGCTTCGCTGGTAGCTGCGGACTGGAGGGAGCGGGGAAACGAAAGGGAAAGGAACTCGCAGGCAGCAGATCAGCGGAGCGGAGCGGGGCACGGGAGCAGTAAACCGCAAGTCATCTTTTGCTCCCGTGGACAGTTCTACGAAGCTTGACAGCCAACCAGAGACCTGAATCTGGTATTCTGGTCTGACGGCCACGTACGCCATGAGTTTAGACCACTGTCTGTAAATGAATCTCCAAGTTCTTGCATTTCAACTGAACATTGTTTAGGGTGATTTTTCAACTAAACATGGTCTCGTACATTTCTTTCAACATTGCTCCTCCCTTCGTAAGCATCATGCCACTGCTTGCATGAAAAGACACTCGAAAAATTTGCATTTCAGTTAAACATGATCTTATACATTTTTCAAAATTGTTCCTCATTCGGAAACATCATGCATGGCTACTAAAGTTTTTTTCTTTCGAAATGGCAGTTATCCTGCATTCATTAAGAAGAAAAGAGTTGCTCGGTTAATTATGGAAATCCGAGCGAAAACCAGATTGCCCAGTTAATTATGAAAAACCGGACGAAAACCGTTACAACCGTTGAGCGACACACATAAAAAGCCCACGCACACCACTCCAAAGAGGGTCTCGGCGAGACAGCGCGCAGGCGTCATCGTCATCACTCCTCCCCTAGAGGCGTCATCGCCATCCCTACACTCTCAGCAAACGACTCCGATTCCGCCGTAGGCGATCGTCGACACAACCCACACTGTAGCGGACACGTGAAGCTGCATGAAGATATATGCCCAAAACTCAACCACCTGCGACCAGACGACGCAACTCCGACTCTGACGGAAAACTCTGTAGGACAAAAGCAGGCACGGCTGGCGCCACGGAAGATCACTGAACGGGCTACCTGCAGCCAGTCATCGTATGCCACAGGGCCTGCCACCGCAGCTTCGACTCCATAGCAACAAACAAACCGAAACAAAACCGTGGACACGCCGAAGAAGAGCCGACTACCGCAACCATTGCCGCGCCGCCGACATCGCTCCCACCATCATCGTTGCCACAGAAGTCTGGACGCCATACCCACCGCCAACCGCCATCCAACGGTCCCGCTCGCCGACGCCAAGCTCCCAAGACGAAGCCCCCAAGAGGGAATACGACATCAAGGCGCCGCCATCGTCCGATGACAGATCAAGGTTTCCCCCGGAGAGGCCGAAATGGCCAGATCCGCGCAGGAGGGGTGGGAGAACAAGCAACGATGCCTTCATGAAGGTCAACGACGGCCACAGCCGCCGCCATCGCTGGTCACGACACGAGGCCAAGACATGGTTTTCACCAAGCTCCACACCACCTCAGCCGCACATCATCCCGCATTGGCATCGGCAAGCCCACCAAACATCACCACCATCGAAGTTGTCCATCGACGAAGAAGCACCAAAATCCACCGCAGCCAACCGCACCACGCGGAGACCACCGACAGTCGGAAACCAGATCCGCATCACACGCCGCCGGAGCGCGCTTCCTCGTTGCCATGGGCCTCCAACCCGCGCACCTCTAGGGACGTCTACGCGATGCCAAACCGCGCAGACACCCACTGGCCGCGCCCCTCGCGGCCGAAGCCGCCGCTCAAGCGTCGTACATGCCGCTCAAGCCCCTCCACCACGGACTCCGCCAGCGCAGCAACGCCGCCTGAGCACAAGCACCACGGCAGTCCTCCACCACACCGCAGCAGGCAGCCACCAGGACGTAGATCCTCGCTGCCAAAACCTCCAGCGCTCCCCGGACACGAACCAGCACCCCGCCGCCCCAAGCATCACCAGTGCCAAATTTGGGCAAGCCGTCGCCCGAGCGCCATGCAGGCCACCCAAGCCCTCCATCATGTGCCCCGTCGGAGCAGCAGCGCGTCGGATCCTCGCGGCCGAGCGACCCTGCGCAGTCGCACCTCCTGGCCGCCCTTCCCTGCAGGCCGCCTCCCCGCCTGACACTCACCCACCTCAAGAACGAGGCCACGGCAAGGCCCCCCCGATCCACGCCCTCCCGCGCTGGACCGTGACCGCGCACCCCGGCCGCCCCACTTCGGCCGAAGCCTGACGATGCCGCGTCCCTCAGATCTGCCGCACGCGCCCCTCCCGGCGGCCAGCGCCGCTCGCGTGGACGGCCGGCAGCCGCGCCGCCGCGCCACCAGATCTACAACGCAGAACATCTCCCGCCGTCCCCTTTGGAGAGCAGTAGGACCCGCCGCCACCACGGCAGTCGCCGGCGGCAGCGGCGGCGAGCACGGGCGAGGAGGAGGGGGTTCCCTCTCCGGCGGCGTGGGGACGCCCCGGTGTCGCCGCGGGGCAACACGGGAGCGAGAGTGGCTACTAGTTACACAGACTTATGGCTACTAAAGTTATGGAGAGAAGTATCTAAATGTTAAGTAAGAACATGCACGATGTTTGCGAGCTTGGTTATCGTTTGTGTGGTGATGTCCAATCCCGCATTTCGGGGAGTAGCGCGTGCCTCCGAATGTGTATGTCGTATATGGGGTTAGAGGTTCCATATCCCTATGTTCATAGTGTGTGCATGCTCAACATGGGATCTACTCGTTCGTATTTTGTGCTAAATTTTGACCATAGATCTAAATAACAAAATGTTAGTCCATGTCATAAAAATTTATATTGTTGGGTTCGTATTTAAACATAGTTTTCAATGATATTATTTCATCTGACATGCATTAACATTTTGTTAGTTATATCTAAGTTCAAAGTTTGACACAATATATAAAGAGGACTAATAAATCAGGACAGAGGTAGTAGCTTTTACCGCATGACGTCTTCAATGATTTGCATGTTTAATCTACGGAGTAACAGGGTTTCAAGCTAGAATTCGTGTAAGATATCATATGGAACATTGCATTGTAATTAATAGACTCCACATGATCATCATCATACTCATCATAAATGGGTAATAAGTCATCACATGAGGAAGTCAAACTAGCATGAGGCATATCAATAGGATGATCATCATCATGCAAGCAAGCAATCAATGTTCACTAGTGGGACAAGCACATCACCACCACCTATATAGGTACCTTTGCAGTTCCACTCATGTGATGTAGGTGTGGTGGTAAAGACCATCTTGTGGTCATGGTCGTCATCTTGATCGAACCATGTGAGAGTGCATCTTCTTCCACCATGGCCATATATTGTCCAACGGAGAGACGAAGTTGTCAAGGATCATGGTGTCATTATCCATGAGACCTAGCACCAAGTGTGAAGACATAATAGAGATGGAGGTTAAGTTGTTAGAGTTGCAATTGGTCTCACATAACCTATCAACTACCTCGCTCAACTATAACATCTAGGTTAATAGGGTTGATGGACTACTCGTATTAACAAGAATTTTCTTCCTTCTAGGAAATGGCTAAGTCTGCTAGGAAATATGATGCTTATGTTTGTGCTAGAGGAGGTGCTCATACTCAAGAACCTTTATATCCTGAAGGATATCCTAAAACAATTTCAAGTCGGTAGCTTGGTATACCGATGGTCTAACATATTTGTCGGCCCCGTCAGATATACGAGCTTATGTTCCTCCACATAACTATACACACCATCAAAGAAGAAGTGATAGATTGCGAAACTAAAAGTGAACTAAATGATGCAGATCTGGCCATCTAAAGATGTACAAGAGAATATGTTTATTTTCCGTGATAGCATATGTAATGTAAATTGTAGACAGCAATCTAATGCCTCCAACTACATTATGGTAGTAATTTTACCGTCGTCAACTTCAAGTACTGACTAGGAGTATCCAAATGGTACATCAAGATTTGGAACAACTCATGACTCTTATTTCAGATGTACTATCAAGCTCAAGCACATCAAAGAGAAATTGGGTTCACCCGGTGAGTGGGTGCACTCTTTTCTGTACACACTTCTTTAAGTTGTTAAACTGTCTTTGTTTACCCTACCACTATATATTGCGGCAGATGCATCTATATTTTTGAATTCTTCCATATGTTGTAACATGGATATATTTTTTGTAGGGAAAGTTAAGATACTCAAATGATGACATGACTACAAGTCTTGGAGCCCAGAAACAACAACCTGAAGTAGTCAACAATGCCCTGGAAGAGCAGAAGGAAGAATTAAGCTGCCAAGCATGCTCTGGCATAGCAGCAATATGAACTTGATGTTATGAAGAAGGCCGTGACAGATAAACATCTAGAACTTGAATCCGTCGAGAAGGGACTGGCAGAGCAACAACAAGAATGTGAAGTTGTGAAACAAGTCCTGCTAGATGCACAACATGAGCTTCAATCCGTGAAGATTACCCTTGTAAACCAACAAAAAGTACTTGAAGGTGTTAAGAAGACCTGCCAGAGCAGCAAGATGAAATTTAAGGTATGAACATTTTCCTATTAGAACTGCGTAATCGTTTTGAATCCATGAATAATGCCCTTGTAGACCAGCAGGAAGAACTCAACGTCGTCAAGAATGCTAAGGCAGAGAAAACTTTGGCTTTTGAAAACAGGCTTAATGGTCTTGATGGAATGCTTAAGTTCATCGCCAGGATTGCGTCACCAATATCCCATGGCTGCAACTCCCGTCATATTGGTGCATTTTTTGATGGTCATGAGAAATTGTGTCATGCGCGTAATTTTTATTCTACAACTCTGTCCCATGGTTGGTTATTGTAAAGCCTCGGACAGTCTGTGTGAAAATTGTCAAGTTTGTGATTTAATCACAACATCAAGAGCTAAATTTGCATTTAAATTTTGCACAAATTCATGTTAAAATTCTAAAAAATTAGGAATTTTGTTCAAATATGTCTGCCAATTGGAATATAAAACAAATTCACCGCGTCTACGAACTATGAGAGTTATGCATGATGTCAGCCCGTTGACAAGGGGGGCCAAACTGGGCGACCACCCAGGGCCCGCACTAATTTGGAGCCCCAAATCTCTACTCCTAAAGGGACAGTCTGCGGTTGTGATGGTAGGTTCGTCCGGTATGTGGGTTTTTTCGTCCATTTTTTTTCGTCCCACCTCCCACCATCCCCTCCCACTGGTTTTCTTATCCACCGATTTATTTTTCTCTCCACTCTTTTCTTTCAAATCAACACTTTCCTAATGTACAAAAGATCACAGATCTAACTTTCCTAACTTATCCAAATCAACTGATCTCTCTAATTAATGCAATTTATTTTAGGAAAAAAATATTGTTTTTCAGGAAACAAATAACGGAATTTAAGAAAATTAACCTTTCTAAAGAAATCGTAGATTGTCTCATATCCCACCACCACCCCTTCATGTGTTGGGGAACGTAGCATGAATTTCAAAAAAATTCCTATGCTCACGCAAGATCTATCCATGGAGATGCATCGCTACGAGAGGGGAGAGTGTGTCTACGTACCCTCGTAGACCGTTAGCGGAAGCGTCTCACAACGTGGTTGATGTAGTCGAACAATCCTTCGAGCTCCACCGATCGAGTACCGAACGTACGGCACCTCCGAGTTCTACACACGTGCAGCTCGGTGACGATCCTCGCCTTCTTGATCCAGCAAGACGTCGAGGAAGTAGATGAGTTCCGTCAGCACGACGGCGTGGCGACGGTGATGGTGAAGTGATTCCGGCAGGGCTTCGCCTAAGCTCTCCGAAAATATGACCGAGGTGGAAAACGGAGATCGGGGCACCGCACACGGCCATGGGACAATTGGGTGCTTTGGGGTGCCCCCCTGCCCCCGTATATAAAGGATGAGAGGGAGGAGGCCGGCCCCCTAGGGCTGCGCCAAGTGTGGGGAGTCCTACTAGGACTCCCTAGTCCTAGTAGGATTCCACCTCCCATACGGAGTAGGAAAGGGGGAAGGGAGAGGGAAAGGAAAGAGGGGGCTGCGCCCCCTCCCCTAGTCCAATTCGGTTTGGGCAAGGGGGGGCGCGTGCCTCCTCACGTGGCCTGCCTCTCCTTTTCCCGTATGGCCCAATAAGGCCCATTACTTCTCCCGGTGAATTCCCGTAACTCCCCGGTACTCCGAAAAATACCCGAATCACTCGGAACCCTTCCGACGTCCGAATATAGCCTTCCAATATATGAATCTTTACCTCTCGACCATTTCGAGACTCCTCGTCATGTCCGCGATCTCATCCGGGACTCCGAACAAACTTCGGTCACCAATCACATAACTCATATAATACTATATCGTCATCGAACCTTAAGTGTGCGGACCCTACGGGTTCGGGAATGATGTAGACATGACCGAGATGACTCTCCGGTCAATAACCAACAGCGGAACCTGGATGCTCATATTGGTTCCTACATATTCCACGAAGATCTTTATCGGTGAACCTCATATGTCAACATACGTTGTTCCCTTTGTCCGGCGGTATGTTACTTGCCCGAGATTCGATCGTCGGTATCCAATACCTAGTTCAATCTCGTTTCCGGCAAGTCTCTTTACTCGTTCCGTAATACATCATCTTGCAACTAACTCTTTAGTCACGGTGCTTGCAAGGCTTCTGTGATGCTGTATTACCGAGAGGGCCCAGAGATACCTCTCCGATAGTCGGAGTGACAAATTCCAATCTCGATCCATGCCAACTCAACAAACACTTTCGGAGATACCTGTAGTGCATCTTTATAATCACCCAGTTACGTTGTGACGTTTGATACACCCTAAGTATTCCTACGGTATCCGGGAGTTGCATGATCTCATGGTCAGAGGAACGTGTATTTGACATAGTGAAAGCAATAGCATTAAACTGAACGATCACATGCTATGCGAACGGTTGGGTCATGTCCATCACATCATTCTCCTAATGATGTGATCCCGTTATCAAATGACAACTCATGTCCATGGTCAGGAAACCTTGACCATCTTTTGATCAACGAGCTAGTCAAGTAGAGGCTTACTAGGGACTCAGTATTTGTTCATTATCCACACATGTATTTAGTTTCCTGGTCAATACAATTCTAGCATGAATAATAAACCATTATCATGAACGGGGAAATATGATAATAAACACTTTATTATTATTGCCTCTAGGGCATATTTCCAATAGTCTCCCACTTGCACTAGAGTCAATAATCTAGTTTACATCTCCATGTAATTAACATCCAATCAGTTATAGAGCTGATCATGTTTTGCTTGTGAGAGAGGTTTTAGTCAACGAGTCTGTACAATTCAGATTCGTGTGTTCTTTGCAAATCTCTATGTCATATGTAGATGCTGCTACCACATTCTGCTTGAAGCTACTCCAAAAACGACTGCCCCACTTTACTTATCCGGTCTGAGACAGTCTTCCGGATCGGTGTTTAAAGCTTGCATCGACGTAACTCTTTACGACGAACTCTTTATTACCTCTATTCCCGAGAAATTCTTCCTTAGTCATCTTAAGGATATTTTGACCGCTGTCTAGTGATCTACTCCTGGATCACTCTTTGCCAGATACATGGCAAAGCACACAGCATAGCATACTTTATAGAACCTATGGCCGAGGCATAGGGGATGACCTTCATCCATTCTATTTCTTCTGCCGTGGTCGAGATTTGAGTCTTACTCAACTTCACATCTTGTACCACAGTCAAGAACTCCTTCTTTGACTGATCCATTTTGAACTTTCTTCAAAATACTTGTCAAGCTATGTGTTTTGTGAAAGTTCTATGAAGCTTCTCAATCTATCTTTATAGATTTTGATGCTTAACATGTAAACAACCTTTACCTATTTCATTAAGTCTTACTCCACTTCACACCAGGCAAGAACTCATTTCTTTGACTTGATCCTATTTTGAACTTCTTCAAAATCTCATCAAGATGTGTGAACTTTTATCAGGCGTCTTAATCTATCTCTATAGATCTCGATGCCCAATCCATGGATAACTTAAAACAGGTTTTATTGAAAAACTCCTTTCAATTAATTCTTTATGCTTTCCAGAAATTCTACATCATTTCCAATCAACAATATGTCATCCACATATACTATTAGAAATGCTATAGAGCTCCCACTCACTTTCTTGTAAATACAAGCTTCTCCATAAGTTTGTATAAACCCAAACGCTTTGATCAACTCATCAAAGCGAGTATTCCAGCTCCGAGATGCTTGCACCAGTCCATAGATGGATCGCTGGAGCTTGCACACTTTGTTAGCACCTTTAGGATCGACAAAACCTTCCGGCTGCATCATATACAATTCTTCCTTAAGGAATCCATTAAGGAATGCCGTTTTGACGTCCATTTGCCAGATCTCATAAAATGCGGCAATTGCTAACATAATTCTAACAGACTTTAGCAACGCTACGGGTGAGAAAGTCTCATCGCAGTCAACTCCTTGAACTTGTCGATAACCTTTAGCAACAAGTCGAGCTTTATATACGGTGACATTACCATCAGCGTCTGTCTTCTTCTTAAAGATCCATTTATTTTCAATAGCTCGCCGTTCATCGGGCAAGTCTACCAAAGTCCACACTTTGTTCTTATACATGGATCCAATCTCGGATTTCATGGCCTCAAGCCATTTGTCTGAATCCGGGCTTGCCATCGCTTCTTCATAGTTCGAAGGTTCACCGTTGTCTAGCAACATGACCTCCAAGACTGGATTTCCGTACCACTCTGGTGCGGAACGTGTCCTGGCTGACCTTCGAAGTTCTGTAGTAACTTGATCCGAAGTATCATGATCATCATCATCAACTTCTTCTCTGGTCTGTGTCGGTGTCACAGAAATTTCTTCCCGTGACGTACTACTATCCAGAGGAGGTACAATTACCTCATCAAGTTCTACTTTTCTCCCACTCACTTCTTTCGAGAGAAACTCCTTCTCTAGAAAGGATCCATTCTTAGCAACGAATACTTTGCCTTTGGATCTGTGGTAGAAGGTGTACCCAACGGTCTCTTTTGGGTATCCTATGAAGACGCACTTATCCGCTTTGGGTTCGAGCTTATCTGGCTGAAGCCTTTTGACATAAGCATTGCATCCCCAAACTTTCAGAAACGACAGCTTAGGTTTCTTACCAAACCACAGTTCATACGGTGTCGTCTCAATGGATTTAGACGGTGCCCTGTTTAAAGTGAATGCAGCTGTCTCTAATGCATAACCCCAAAATGATAGTGGCAAATCGGTAAGAGACATCATAGAACGCACCATATCCAATAGAGTGCGATTACGACGTTCGGACACACCATTACGCTATGGTGTTCCAGGTGGCGTGAGCTGTGAAACAATTTCACATTGTCTTAAGTATGTGCCAAACTTGTAACTCAAATATTCTCTTCTTCGATCAAATCGTAAGAACTTTATTTTCTTGTTACAATGATTCTCTACTTCACTCTGAAATTCTTTGAACTTTTCAAATGTTTCAGACTTATGCTTCATCAAGTAGACATAACCATATCTACTCAAATCATCTGTGAACGTGAGAACATAATGATATCCACCGTGCGCCTCAACACTCATCGGACCGCATACATTGGTATGTATTATTTCCAACAAGTCTGTTGCTCGCTCCATTGTTCCGAAGAACGGAGTTTTAGTCATCTTGCCCAAGAGGCATGATTCGCACGTCTCAAATGATTCATAATCAAGTGATTCCAAAAGTCCATCTGCATGGAGTTCCTTCATGCGTTTAACACCAATATGACCTTAGCGGCAGTGCCACAAATATGTGGTACTATCATTATCAATTTTGCATCTTTTGGCATCTATGTTATGAACATGTGTATTACTACTATCGAGATTCAATAAACCATTAAGTGCATGATCATCAATGACATTATCCAAATAAATAGAATAACAATTATTCTCTGAAAATGAATAACCGTCTTGCAATAAACATTATCAGATATAATGTTCATGCTTAACGCAGGCACCAAATAACAATTATTTAGGTTTCAACTAATCCCGAAGGTAGAGAGAGCGTGACGATGGTGATCACATCAACCTTGGAGACACTTCCAATGCACATCGTCACCTCGTTCTTAGCTAGCCCTCGTTTATTCCGGAGCTCCATGTTTCAAGTTGCAAGCAACTGAACTAGTATCAAAATACCCAGGTGCTCCTACGAGTACTAGTAAGCTACACATCAATAACATGTATATCAAATATATCTTTGTTGACATTGCCAGTCTTCTTATCTGCCAGTTACTTTGGGGAAGCTCCGCTCCTGGTGATATTTCCCTTTGCAATGGGAGCACTAAGTCTCGGGTTTGGGTCCAGTCTTTGGTTTCTTCGCGGGAGCGGCAACTATTTTACCGTTCTTTTGAAGTTCCCTTTCTTTCCCTTGCCCTTCTTGAAACTTGTGATCTTATCAACCATCAACACTTGATGCTCCCTTTTTGATTTCTACATCCGCAGCTTGTAGCATCGCGAATAGCTTAAGGATCATTTCTATCCTTTGCTTGTTTATAGTTTATCACAAAGATCTAGTAGCTTAGTGATAGTGACTAGAGAACTCTATCAATCACCACTTTATTCAGAAGTCTAACTCCCACTTAATTCAAGTGATTGAAGTACTCAGACACTCTGAGCACATTGCTTACTAACGAAGCTGTTCTCCTCCATCTTGCAGCTATAGAACTTGTCGACGGTTACATACCTCTCGACCCGGGCGTGAGCTTGAAAAAAAAATTCAGCTCTTAGAACATCTCATATGCTCCATGGTGCTCAAAACATCTTTGGAGCCCCGGTTCTTAAGCCGTAAAGCATGGCGCACTGAACTATCGAGTAGTCATCTTCTCTTGTCTGCCAGACGTTCATAACGTCTTCAGACAAAGCCATCGGGGTTGCTCACCGAGCGGTGCATCAAAGACATAAGCCTTCTGTGCAGCAGTGAGGACAATCCTCAAATCACGGACCTAGTCCGCATAGTTGATTCCATCAACTTTCAACTTGGCTTTCTCTAGGAACATATTAAAATCAGTGGAACTACCGCGTGGTTTATCGATCTACAACATAAATTTGCTAAGACACTTTTTGACTATGTTCATGATAATTGAAGTTCAATTAATCAAATTACTTAAGAACTCCCACTTAGATTAACATCCCTCAAGTTGTCTAAGTGTAACATGACCCACATCAAACTAATCCACGTCCGATCATCACGTGAGGTGGATCAGTTCATCAATGGTGAACATCTTTCATGTTGATCATATCTACTATATGACTCATGTTTGACCTTTCGGTCTCTTGTGTTCCGAGGCCATATCTGTATATGCTAGGCTCGTCAAGTTTAACCCAAGTATTCTGCGTGTGTAAAACTGGCTTACACCCGTTGTATGCGAACGAAAGAATCCATCACACCCGATCATCACGTGGTGCTTAGAAGCGTCGAACCTTCGCAACGGTGCATACTTGGGGAGAACGCTTATCTTGAAATTTAGTAAAGGGATCATCTTATAATGCTACCATCGTCCTAAGCAAAATAAGAAGCATAAAAGGATTAACATCACATGCAATTCAATATATGTGACATGATATGGCCATCATCGTCTTCGTGCTTTTGATCTCCATCAGCAAAGCACCGTCATGATCTCCATCATCACCGGGTTGACACCATGATCTCTATCGTAGCGTCGTGACACCTTGATCTCCATCGTAGCGTCATGGTCGTCTCGCCTACTATTGCTACTACTACTGCTGCTAACTCATAGCGGTAAAGTAAAGCAATTACATCGCGTTGGCATTGCATCCAATAAAGAGACAACCATATGGCTCCTGCCGGTTGCCTGATAACTTACAAAACATGATCATCTCATACAACAACTTATATCACATCATGTCTTGACCATATCACATCACCAGCATACCCTGCAAAAACAAGTTAGACGTCCTCTACTTTGTTGTTGCAAGTTTTACGTGGCTGCTACGGGTTTGCAAGAACCGTTCTTACCTACGCAAAACCACAACGTGGTGTAGTGATTGCTTTTTGATATTCTAAAAGAACCCTCTTCATTGAAACCGATTCAACTAAAGTGAGAGAAACAGACACCCGCCAGTCACCTTTATGCAGCAAGTGCACCAACGGTGAAACCAGTCTCGTGTAAGCGTACGCGTAATGTCGGTTCGGGCCGCTTCAATCTCACAATACCGCCGAATGAAGTAACAACTAGTAACGGCAAGCAATATGTATACACCCACGCCCACAACTCACTTGTGTTCTACTCGTGCAAATCACATCTACGCATAGACCTGGCTCGGATGCCACTGTTGGGGAACGTAGCATGAATTTCAAAAAAATTCCTATGCTCACGCAAGATCTATCCATGGAGATGCATCGCTACGAGAGGGGAGAGTGTGTCTACGTACCCTCGTAGACCGTTAGCGGAAGCGTCTCACAACGCGGTTGATGTAGTCGAACAATCCTTCGAGCTCCACCGATCGAGTACCGAACGTACGGCACCTCCGAGTTCTACACACGTGCAGCTCGGTGACGATCCTCGCCTTCTTGATCCAGCAAGACGTCGAGGAAGTAGATGAGTTCCGTCAGCACGACGACGTGGCGACGGTGATGGTGAAGTGATTCCGGCAGGGCTTCGCCTAAGCTCTCCGAAAATATGACCGAGGTGGAAAACGGAGATCGGGGCACCGCACACGGCTATGGGACAATTGGGTGCTTTGGGGTGCCCCCTGCCCCCGTATATAAAGGATGAGAGGGAGGAGGCCGGCCCCCTAGGGCTGCGCCAAGTGTGGGGAGTCCTACTAGGACTCCCTAGTCCTAGTAGGATTCCACCTCCCATACGGAGTAGGAAAGGGGGAAGGGAGAGGGAAAGGAAAGAGGGGGCTGCGCCCCCTCCCCTAGTCCAATTCGGTTTGGGCAAGGGGGGGCGCGTGCCTCCTCACGTGGCCTGCCTCTCCTTTTCCCGTATGGCCCAATAAGGCCCATTACTTCTCCCGGTGAATTCCCGTAACTCCCCGGTACTCCGAAAAATACCCGAATCACTCGGAACCTTTCCGACGTCTGAATATAGCCTTCCAATATATGAATCTTTACCTCTCGACCATTTCGAGACTCCTCGTCATGTCCGCGATCTCATCCGGGACTCCGAACAAACTTCGGTCACCAATCACATAACTCATATAATACTATATCGTCATCGAACCTTAAGTGTGCGGACCCTACGGGTTCGGGAATGATGTAGACATGACCGAGACGACTCTCCGGTCAATAACCAACAGCGGAACCTGGATGCTCATATTGGTTCCTACATATTCCACGAAGATCTTTATCGGTGAACCTCATATGTCAACATACGTTGTTCCCTTTGTCCGGCGGTATGTTACTTGCCCGAGATTCGATCGTCGGTATCCAATACCTAGTTCAATCTCGTTTCCGGCAAGTCTCTTTACTCGTTCCGTAATACATCATCTTGCAACTAACTCTTTAGTCACGGTGCTTGCAAGGCTTCTGTGATGCTGTATTACCGAGAGGGCCCAGAGATACCTCTCCGATAGTCGGAGTGACAAATTCCAATCTCGATCCATGCCAACTCAACAAACACTTTCGGAGATACCTGTAGTGCATCTTTATAATCACCCAGTTACGTTGTGACATTTGATACACCCTAAGTATTCCTACGGTATCCGGGAGTTGCATGATCTCATGGTCAGAGGAACGTGTATTTGACATAGTGAAAGCAATAGCATTAAACTGAACGATCACATGCTATGCTAACGGTTGGGTCATGTCCATCACATCATTCTCCTAATGATGTGATCCCGTTATCAAATGACAACTCATGTCCATGGTCAGGAAACCTTGACCATCTTTTGATCAACGAGCTAGTCAAGTAGAGGCTTACTAGGGACTCAGTATTTGTTCATTATCCACACATGTATTTAGTTTCCTGGTCAATACAATTCTAGTATGAATAATAAACCATTATCATGAACGGGTAAATATGATAATAAACACTTTATTATTATTGCCTCTAGGGCATATTTCCAACATCATGTTGGTTTTTTCACCCTCTCAAAACAAAACTTCCCTAACCTTTCTAAACTTCCTAACCAACCATGTTATAAACGGGAACGATACCAAACAATGAACTCCAGTTTCGTCGTAATTAATTTCAAATCCTAACTTTCCTATTAATTCTTCACTCAGGTGTTATCTCATCAGAGATTGATTGCCATATAGTAAAAAATAAATCACAATCAATCAAGCATTGATGAGATATTTCCTTTCTTATTACCATCCACTGCCTTATACAATCATCAATCATACATGACAGCCAACTACAAATACATCACACGGGGATCATACGTACATGGCTTACAAATCGTGTGTACATTGTCCCCACGCTTGTCACGCGAACCCGTTCACCATCAGGTCATGCTGGTGGGTAGGTGCGCCTTAGCCATGGAGGTCTGATGGTGAAAGGGACAATGGAGGCCTCGCCAAGGGCACCAGTATGCTCCTTTGCGCCCTCTCCTCTCCCTCCATCCTGACTCTACTTCCTTAGTTTCTTATTATCTCCCTCATATCTCTCTCTCTCTCTTCATCTCTCTGTGTGTGTTGCAGGAGATCGACAACCGACGCCGCAGGCCCATCACCTGATCTGCATGACTCTGCCACCCTGTGCCGTCCTTGGTGGGTACATGATACGTCTCCAACGTATCTATAATTTTTGCTTGTTCCATGCTGTTATATTATCATTCTTGGATGTTTTACAATCATTTTATAACTATTTTATATCACTTTTTGGGACTAACCTATTGACATAGTGCCAAAGTGTCAGTTGCTGTTTTTGCTTGTTTTTTACTTCGCAAAATATCAATACCAAACGGAGTCCAATCGTGACAAAACTTTTTGGAGATTTTTTCTGGACCAGAAGACACCCAGTGGGCCAAAGAAGAGCCAGGAAGGTGGGCTGTGGAGAGCACAACCCACCAGAGCGCGCTAGGGGGCCCCCGGCGCGCCCTGATGGGTTGTGCCCTCCACGGGGCCCCCCTCCACCGCCTCTGATGCCTATAAATTCTCAAATAATCGGAAAACCCTAGGGGAGTCGACGAAACACAATTCCAGCCGCCGCAAATTCCAGAACCTCGAGATCCAATCTAAACACCATCACGGAGGGGTTCATCTTCTTCATAGGTGCCTCTCCGATGATGCGTGAGTAGTCCACCATAGACCTACGTGTCCGTAAGTAGTAGCTAGATGGCTTCCTCTCTCTCTCTCTCTTATGATTCTCAATACAATGGTCTCTTGGAGATCTATTTGATGTAAACTTTTGCGGTGTGTTTGTTGGGATCCGATGAATTTTGAGTTCATGATCAGTTTCTATCCATGAATATTATTTGAGTCTTCTTTGATCTCTTATATGCATGATTACTTATAGCCTCGTATTTCTTCTTCGAATCTTTGGTTTATTTAGGCCAACTAGATCGATTTTTCTTGCGATGGGAAGAGGTGCTTTGTGATGGGTTCGATCTTGCGGTGTCCTTTCCCAGTGACAAAAGGGGCAGCAAGGCACGCATGTATCGTTGCCATTAAGGATAGCAAGATGGGGTCTATTCCTACATGAATAGATCTTGTCTACATCATGTCATCGTTCTTATTGCATTGCTCCGTTTTTCCATGAACTTAATACACTAGATGCATGCTGGATAGCGGTCGATGTGTGGAGTAATAGTGGTAGATGCAGGCAGGAGTTGGTCTACTTATCTTGGACATGATGCCTATATAATGATCATCGCCTTGGATATCGTCATGATTATTTGATCTTCTATCAATTGCCCAACAGTAGTTTGTTCACCCACCGTGTGATATACTCATGAGAGAAGCCACTAGTGAATCCTACGGCCCCCGGGTCTATTTTTCCAACATATTGCTTTCCGATCTATCTTTTTGCCACTTTTGTTTTCAGATCTATTATTCCAAAAACCCAAAAATATATTGCTGCACTTTTTATTTGCCCTTTTTATTTTGTGTTCTTGAGAGATCTATCTCTCCTATCTATCACTACCTAATCTATCTTTTTACCGTAGAGAGATTGACAACCTCTCTTTCGCGTCGGGTTGCAAGTATTTGTTATTTGTGTGCAGGTGCTGCTTATTGGGTGGTGGTGATCCTCCTACTGGTTCGATAACCTTGGTTTCATAACTGAGGGAAATACTTACCGTCGATGTGCTGCATCATCCCTTCCTCTTTGGGGAAATACCGACGCAGTCTCAAGCCACGTCAGTACACATCATGGCGGCATGGACAATGGATGCAGCGACTACAATCGACGATCGATCTGGCAGCGTGGTGGGCACTGACGACCCAATAGTCGTGCTGGCCGCTGTCCGGCTCGGGCCTGCACCTAGAGCTCGTCGTGGCGCTCCGCGCAGCTTCCTTCGTGTCGGCTGACTCCTGCATGCATCCATAATCTAGCAACTCATGCATGCATCCACAATCTAGCTAGCTAATTCGTTCCTTGACTATTTTTTTTCTAGTTGTACCGTTTCACAACTTAATTAGGGATCATCTCCACAATTCATCGTCTCATGCATGCACAATCTAACTAATTTTTCTACTGACTGCAGTTTATGAATTGCTCCACATATCAATTGTGGAGATGATTTTCGGACTTAGAAGTTTTGAGGAATAGTTTCGTCCCACCTCCCACCATCCTCTCCCACCGGTTTTCTTATCCATCGATTTATTTTTCTCTTCACTCTTTTCTTTCAAATCAACACTTCCCTAAAGTACAAAAGATCACAGATCTAACTTTCCTAACTTAACCAAATCAACTAATATCTTTAATTAATGCAATTTATTTTCGGAAACAAATTGTAGATTTTAAGGAAACAAATAACAAAATTTAAGAAAATTAACAAGTAAACCATGAAAAAGAAATTTTATTGTATATACCTATATCTCTACTCCTAAAGGGGGACTTGGTAGCCTCCCCTCTGCGGTTTTATTTTGTCTCATATCCCACCACCAACCCTTCATGTTGGTTTTTTCACACTCTCAAAAAAGAACTACCCTAACCTTTCTAAACTTTACTAACCAGCCATGTGATATGTCCATTTTGCATCATGATTTCCTACTGTTATTTACTTTGTTTTGTCGAATAATAATGCTTTGGGGAGTGATTCTAATGCCTTTTCTCTCATAATATGCAAGGTTTACACAAGGAGGGAGAATACCGGCAGCTGGAATTCTGGACCCAAGAAAAGCACGTCAGAGATACCTATTCTGCACAACTCCAATGAAGCTGAAATTTTACGGAGATTATTTTTACATTTAATAAAGAATACTGGAGCTAGAAACTACTGGAGGAGGCCCCCCAGGTGGGCACAACCCACCAGGGCGCGCCAGCCCCCCCTGGGTGTGCCCTAATGGGTTGTGCCCAGCCTGGCCCACCTCCGGTGCCCATCTTCTGGTATAAGGTCTCTCTTGACCTAGAAAAAATCAGAGGAGGACTTTCGGGATGAAGCGCCGCCGCCTCGAGGCGGAACTTGGGCAGGAGCACTTTTGCCCTTCGGCGGAGCGATTCCGCCGGGGGAACTTCCCTCCCAGAGGGGGAAATCGAAGCTATCGTCATCACCAACACCCCTCTCATCTTTGGGAGGCCAATCTTCATCAACATCTTCAACAACACCATCTCCTCTCAAACCCTAGTTCATCTCTTGTGTTCAATCTTTGTACCAAAACCTCAGATTGGTACCTGTGGGTGACTAGTAGTGTTGATTACCTTGCGTAGTTAATTACTATATGGTTTATTTGGTGGAAGATTATATGTTCAGATCTAATATGCTATTCAATACTCCTCTGATCTTGAGCATGATTATTATTTGTGAGTAGTTACCTTTGTTCTTGAGGTCACGTGAGAAGTCATGTTGCGAGTAATCATGTGAATTTGATATGTGTTCGATATTTTGATGATATGTATGTTGTGATTCCCTTAGTGGTGTCATGTGAACGTCGACTACATGACACTTCACCATTCATGGGCCTAAGGGAAGGCATTGTGGAGTAGTTATTAGATGATGGGTTGCTAGAGTGACAGAAGCTTAAACCCTAGTTTATGCGCTACCTCGTAAGGGGCTGATTTGGATCCACCTGTTTAATGCTATGGTTAGACTTTGTCTTAATACTTTTCTCGTAGTTGCGGATGCTTGCGAGGGGGTTAATCATAAGTAGGTTGTTAGTTCAAGTAAGAACAACACCTTAGCACCGTTCCACCCACATATCAAATTATCAAAGTAGAGAACACGAATCAAACCAACATGATAAAAGTGACTAGACGAAATTCCCGTGTACCCTCAAGAACACTTTGCCTATTACTAGTGATTGTTTTGGCCTGTTGATAACCCACAAGTATAGGGGATCAGTTGTAGCCTCTTTCGATAAGTAAGAGTGTCGAACCCAACGAGGAGCTAAAGGTAGAACAAATATTCCCTCAAGTTCTATCGACCACTGATACAACTCTACGCACGATTAACGTTCACTTTACCTAGAATAAGTATGAAACTAGAAGTACTTTGTAGGTGTAACGGGATAGGTTTGCAAGATAATAAAGAACACGTAAATAAAAACTAGGGGCTGCTTAGATGAAGAAACAACTAAGTTAGTCTTAGTAGAGAGCTTTTTGTCACAAGAAACTTATTTGTCCCTAGGCAATCGATAACTAGATCGGTAATCATTATTGCAATTTTATATGAGGGAGAGGCATAAGCTAACATACTTTCTCTACTTGGATCATATGCACTTATGATTGGAACTCTAGCAAGCATCCGCAACTACTAAAGTTCATTAAGGTAAAACCCAACCATAGCATTATAAGGTATCAAGTCCTCTTTATTCCCATACGCAAACAACCTACTTACTCGGGTCTGTGCTTCTGTCACTCACGCCACCCACCATAAGCAAATCATGAACATATTGCAAACCCTATAGCGGGGATCCCTCACGCTTGCGCGACACGGAGAGCACCATAGGACAGCACCAATAATAAAACATGCAACTCAAACCAATCATGATCATCAATCAACCCATAGGACAAAACGGATCTACTCAAACATCATAGGATAGCCATACATCATTGGGAAATAATATATAGCATTGAGCACCATGTTTAAGTAGAGATTACATCAGGGAGAAGGGGTGTTACACCGCTGCATAGAGGGGGAGAGAGTTGGTGATGACGGCGGCGAAGTTGTTGGTGTAGATCGCCGTCACGATGATGGCCCCGGCGGCGTTCCGGTGCCACCGGGAGAGAGGGGGAGAGAGCACCCCTCCTTCTTCTTCTTCCTTGGCCTCCCCCCTAGATGGGAGGAGGGTTTCCCCTCTGGTCCTTGGCTTCCATGGCGGCGAAGGGGCGAGAGCCCCTCCGAGATTGGATCTCTCTCTCTGTTTCCTTCTGTTTCTGTGTTCCCAGATTCTGGCCTTTCACCGTTTCTTAAATTCCCGGAGATCCGTAACTCCGATTGGGCTGAAATTTTAACACGATTTTTATCCGGATATTAGCTTTCTTGCGGTGAAAGAAGGGCACCAACCGCCTTACGGGGTGACCACAAGCCACCCTGGCGCGCCCTACCCCCCAGGGCGCGCCCCTATGGCTTGTGGGCCCCTCGGGCACCGCCTTCTGTTGATTCCACTTCCCAAAATTCACATATATTCCAAAAAAATCTCCGTAAGTTTTTATCCTATTTGGACTTCGTTTGATATGGATTTTCTGCGAAACAAAAAACATGCAACAAACAGGAACTGGCACTGGGCACTGGATCAATATGTTAGTCCCAAAAATAGTATAAAAAGTTGCCAAAAGTATATGAAAGTTGTAGAATATTGGCATGAAACAATCAAGAATTATAGATACGACGGAGACGTATCAGCATCCCCAAGCTTAATTCCTGCTCGTGCTCGAGTAGGTAAATGATAAAAAAGATAATTTTTGATGTGGAATGCTACCTAGCATAATCTTGATCATATAATCTAATCATGGCAGGAATATTAAGACACGAGTGATTCAAAGCAATAGTCTATCATTTGACATTAAGACAATAATACTTCAAGCATACTAATAAAGCAATCATGTCTTCACAAAATATCATGGCTAAAAGAAAGTTATCCCTACAAAATCATATAGTCTGGCTATGCTCCATCTTCATCACACAAAGTATTAAATCATGCACAACCCCGGTTTTAGCCAAGCAATTGTTTCATACTTTAGTATTCTCAAACTTTTTCAACTTTCACGCAATACATGAGCGTGAGCCATGGATATAGCATTATAGGTGGAATAGAATATGGTGGAGGTTGTGGAGAAGACAAAGAGAAGGAGATAGTCTCACATCAACTAGGCAAATTAATGGGCTATGGAGATGCCCATCAATCTATATCGATGCAAGTGAGTAGGGATTGCCATGCAACAGATGCACTAGAGCTATAAGTGTATGAAAGCTCAAACTGAAAACTAAGTGGGTGTGCATCCAACTTGCTTGCTCATGAAGACGTAGGGCAATTTGAGGAAGCCCATCATTGGAATATAAAAGCCAAGTTCTATAATGAAAAATTCCCACTAGTATATGAAAGTGACAATATAGGAGACTCTCTATCATGAAGATCATGGTGCTACTTTGAAGCACAAGTGTGGAAAAAGGAATAGTAGCATTGCCCCTTCTCTCTTTTCTCTCATTTTTTTGTTTTTTTGGTGGGCTTCTTTGGCCTCTTTTTTTTATTTGGGCTTCTTTGGCCTCTTTTATTTTTTTTAAAGTCCGGAGACTCATCCCAACTTGTGAGGGAATCATAGCTTCCATCATCCTTTCCTCACATGGGACAATGCTCTAATAAGGATGATCATCACACTTTTATTTACTTACAACTCAAGAATTACAACTCGATACTAGAACAAAATATGACTCTATATGAATGCCTCCGGCGGTGTACCAGGATGTGCAATGATCTAGCGTAGCAATGACATCAAAAAATGGACAAGCCATGAAAACATCATGCTAGCTATCTTACGATCATGCAAAGCAATATGGCAATGATGGTGCATGTCATAATAAACGGAACGGTGGAAGTTGCATGACAATATATCTCGGAATGGCTATGGAAATGCCATAATAGGTAGGTATGGTGGCTGTTTTGAGGAAGATATATGGTGGTTGTTTTGAGGAAGGTGGGTTTAATGCACCGGCGAAAGTTGCGCGGTACTAGAGAGGCTAGCAAAGGTGGAAGGGTGAGAGTGCGTATAATCCATGGACTCAACATTAGTCATAAAGAACTCACATACTTATTGCAAAAATTTATTAGTCATCGAAACAAGGTACTACACGCATGCTCCTAGGGGAAGGGTTGGTAGGAGTTAACCATCGCGCGATCCCGACCTCCACACAAAGGATGACAATCAATAAATAAATCATGCTCCGACTTCTTCACATAACGGTTCACCATACGTGCATGCTACGGGAATCACAAACTTTAACACAAATATTTCTACCAATCCACAATTACTCACTAGCATGACTCTAATATCACCATCTTTATATCGCAAAACTATTGCAAGGAATCAAACATATCATATTCAGTGATCTACAAGTTTTATGTAGGATTTTATGACTAACCATGTGAATGACCAATTCCCGTTGACTCTCTAAATAGATATAAGTGAAGCATGAGAGTTTAATTCTTTCTACAAAAGATATGCCCACGCTCTAACAAATATAAGTGAAGCAAAAGAGCATTCTACAAATGGCGGTTTTCTATGTGTAGAGAAACGGGCAATCCAAACTTCAAATGATATAAGTGAAGCACATGAAGCATTCTATAAAGCCATACTCAAAAGATATAAGTGAGGTGCAAAGAGCCTTCTATAAATCAACCAAGGACTTTCTCATACCAGCATGGTGCATTATTAAAAGAAAAATAAAAAGCACACGACGCTCCAAGATTTACGCATATCATGTGACGAATAAAAATATAGCTCCAAGTAAAATTACCGATGGTTGTTAGAAAAAAGAGGGGATGCCTTCCGGGGCATCCCCAAGCTTAGTTTCTTGGGAGTCCTTGAATATTACCTTGGGGTGCCTCGGGCATCCCCAATCTTAGTCTCTTTCCACTCCTTATTCCTTCATCCATCGTGATCTCACCCAAAACTTGAAAACTTCAATCACACAAAACTTAACAAAACCCTCGTGAGATCCGCTAGTAATAATAAAGCAAATTACAACTTTAAGTACTGTTGCAAACCCATTCACATTTTATTTTTGCATTGTAGCTACTGTATTATAACTTCTTTATGGCTTATACCACCGATAAAATCGATAGTTTCATCGAAACAATGCATCAAAAACAAAATCTGTCTTAAACAGGATAGTCTGTAGGAATCTGAACATTCACCATACTTATGTAACTCTAAAAATTCTGAAACATTAGGACAAAATAAACAATTTGCATATCAGTACTGTGTAAAAAATTTAGAAACTTTTGACATTCCAGTAAAAAATGTAAATTCACGCACTACAGACAAAGTTTGTGTTTTTGCACTGCACACACCAAACAAGCAATCTAATCATCCTAAAGGCAAATCTTGGCACATTATTTTTATAATACAATGGATTTATACAAGGGGATAATTATTTTTGTTGAAAAGTTTCTGTAATTAAGATTCACAAGGTTTCCATGGGCATGAACAAAGTTCAAGGCTAGCTCCCACTTTCACAATGCTCGTCCCTCTCACTTTCACTTTTCTTTTTGAAAAAGTTTTAGGTTCCCCTCTTTATTTTTTGGTTTTTTAAACTATATAAAAGCACACAACAGAATAAAATGACTCTCTAAAACTTCTGGGTTGTCTCCCTGGCAGCGCTTTCTTTAAATCCATTAAGCTAGGCATAAAGTGCTCAAGTAATTGATCCACCCGGATCCCAAGGTATATCAAAGACAATTTTAATTAACAATGATTTGTAATTTAGTATTGAGCACAAAGTAATATATATCATGCAATGACGAAGTCTAACTCTCTTCCTATGCATCGGCATGTCATAAAAGAACAATTCATGCACACAAAATAAAGGCCAATGCATAGTATAAACAGTTTCTTGCAATTTTATCATATTGAAAACATAGAGAGGTGGAGATGTAGTTCCTCTCTCATAATAATTGCAAGTAGGAGCAGCTAGCACATGCATATTATATCTATCAAAATCATCATGTGCAATGGTAAAACGCAACCCATCAATATAATCCTTAATAAGCGCAAACTTCTCCGATATAGTGTAGTTGGGAAAATTCAAAGAGATAATAGGACTATCATGCGTGGGTGCAATAGCAACAATTTCATTCTTAACATAAGGAACTATAGCAAGTTCATCTCCATAAGCATAATTCATATTGGCATCGTGGCCACAAGCATAGCAAGCATCAATTTCATCAAAAAGGGATATTTCAAACGAATCCAAGGGATCATAGCAATCATCATAGCATTCATCCTTTGGTAAGCACGAAGGGAAATTAAACAATGTATGAGTTGAAGAGTTACTCTCATTAGAAGGTGGGCACGAGTAGCTAGTCCGCTCTTTCTCCTTTTGTTCTTCGCTCTCCTCGTCATCTTTTTCATCTAATGAGCTCACAATGTCAGGAATTTCTTCTTCCATAGATTCCTGCAAAATATTAGTCTCTTCTTGGACAGCGGAGACTTTCTCAATAAAAGCATTAATACCGGCATTATATTTATAATTCTCATAGCAATATCGAAGTATAGCAAGATTTTCAGATCTGTAAACAACATCATCATAATTTTCATACTCCTCAAACAAACATTTAATTTCACAAGCACCCATAAAAGCAACGAATTCTTCTATTCGTTCCACATCATAGTAAGCATATATACCATTAGCATAAGAAGCCAAGGTTTCATTATCATTAAATTTACATGAAAAGGGAAGGTGTGGAGCCTTCATCCTAGAGCTACAAGTATAATCATATCTCAAGCATAAATTCCGAGCATACCAATGTAACATATGAATTTGATCCCATAACAGTTTCCCTTTTTGAGTCAAGCGATAATCCCTAAATTATTCACGTTGATCCAACGTGTGTCCCATTATATAATTGAATGGGGTTTTCTCAGGATTATTAAGTAGTGCATAATATCTTTCACATAATGAGCATCGAGGGTTTTAGGAGGTTCCCCATCTCCATGAATAGCAAGTACACCTAATTTTTTTGGTATTTCGTGTTCCATATCCATAACTAAAGATAGAGAACAACTTAGAACAGCAAATAAAATCTATTTAGTGATAAAGCAAACAAGCACACACGAGAATATTCACCCCACGCTATTGCTCCCCGGCAACGGCGCCAGAAAAAGGTCTTGATAACCCACAAGTATAGGGGATCAGTTGTAGCCTCTTTCGATAAGTAAGAGTGTCGAACCGAACGAGGAGCTAAAGGTAGAACAAATATTCCCTCAAGTTCTATCGACCACCGATACAACTCTACGCACGCTTAACGTTCGCTTTACCTAGAACAAGTATGAAACTAGAAGTACTTTGTAGGTGTAACGGGATAGGTTTGCAAGATAATAAAGAACACGTAAATAAAAACTAGGGGCTGCTTAGATGAAGAAATAACTAAGTTAGTCTTAGTAGAGAGCTTTTTTTCACAAGAAAGTTATTTGTCCCTAGGCAATCGATAACTAGACCGGTAATCATTATTGCAATTTTATATGAGGGACAGGCATAAGCTAACATACTTTCTCTACTTGGATCATATGCACTTATGATTGGAACTCTAGCAAGCATCCGCAACTACTAAAGTTCATTAAGGTAAAACCCAACCATAGCATTATAAGGTATCAAGTCCTCTTTATTCCCATACGCAAACAACCTACTTACTCGGGTCTGTGCTTCTGTCACTCACGCCACCCACCATAAGCGAATCATGAACATATTGCAAACCCTACAGCGGGGATCCCTCACGCTTGCGCGACACGGAGAGCACCATAGGACAGCACCAATAATAAAACATGCAACTCAAACCAATCATGATCATCAATCAACCCATAGGACAAAAGGGATCTACTCAAACATCATAGGATAGCCATACATCATTGGGAAATAATATATTGCGTTGAGCACCATGTTTAAGTAGAGATTACAGCGGGGAGAAGGGGTGTTACACCGCTGCATAGAGGGGGAGAGAGTTGGTGATGACGGCGGCGAAGTTATTGGTGTAGATCGCCGTCACGATGATGGCCCCGGCGGCGTTCCGGTGCCACCGGGAGAGAGGGGGAGAGAGCCCCCCTCCTTCTTATTCTTCCTTGGCCTCCCCCTTAGATGGGAGGAGGGTTTCCCCTCTGGTCCTTGGCTTCCATGGCGGCGAAGGGGCGAGAGCCCCTCCGAGATTGGATCTCTCTCTTTGTTTCCTTCTGTTTCTGTGTTCCCAGATTCTGGCCTTTCACCGTTTCTTAAATTCCCGGAGATCCATAACTCCGTTTGGGCTGAAATTTTAACACGATTTTTATCCGGATATTAGCTTTCTTGCGGCGAAAGAAGGGCACCAACCGCCTTACGGGGTGACCACAAACCACCCTGGCACGCCCTACCCCCCAGGGCGCGCCCCTATGGCTTGTGGGCCCCTCGGGCACCGCCTTCTGTTGATTCCACTTCCCAAAATTCACATATATTCCAAAAAAATATCTGTAAGTTTTTATCCCATTTGGACTTCGTTTGATATGGATTTTCTGCGAAACAAAAAACATGCAACAAACAGGAACTGGCACTGGATCAATATGTTAGTCCCAAAAATAGTATAAAAAGTTGCCAAAAGTATATGAAAGTTGTAGAATATTGGCATGAAACAATCAAAAATTATAGATACGACGGAGACGTATCACCTGTCCTTCGCCTCAAAAGGATTGGGCTACCTTGCTGCATCTTGTTTACCGTTACCGTTACTTGCTCGTTACAAATTATCTTGCTATCAAACTATCTGTTAACTACAATTTCAGTGCTTGCAGAAATTACCTTGCTGAAACCCGCTTGTCATTTCCTTCTGCTCCTCGTTGGGTTCGGCACTCTTACTTATCGAAAGGACTACGATTGATCCCCTATACTTGTGGGTCATCACCATGTTACAAACGGGAACGTTACCAAACAATGAAATCCAGTTTCGTAGCAATTGATTTTAAATCCTAACTTTCCTATTAATTCTTCACTCAGGTGTTGTCTCATCAGAGATTGATTACCATATAGTGAAAAATAAATCACAATCAAGCAAGCATTGATGAGATATTTCCTTTCTTATTACCATTCACTGCCATATACAATCATCAATCATACAATTGACAGCAACATACATCATATTTTTTTGTTTCATGGTAATGCATGACATTTTTGTACATTTTCTGGTTTAGAAGGGCAAATTCATTGTTGGTTGTTTCAAGAGTTAATAACAGAGACAGTGGTGTCTTAGTTGCACGCCCAACAACGACCATCACATTTTTTCATGGTACATTCAACTGTTGTGGAGATCAATTATGGAGATGATTTTCAGACTTGGAAGTTTTGAGGAATAGTTTCGTCCCACCTCCCATTGGTTTTGTTATCCATCGATTTATTTTTCTCTTCACTCTTTTCTTTCAAATCAACACTTCCCTAACGTACAAAAGATCACATATCTAGGATCCGGAGAAACCCCGGATCCCCCCGAATCATCATCTTCGGACCCCGAATCATCATCCCACCTTTTACGCTTCCGCGAAGAAGACGGGCCTGCCTCCTTAACCCCATCATTTGCTTCTGTGCCTTCAAGGGATTTCATGGAATGAGCCTCAGGCTCGACCACGGGATCCTCGGGATCTGGCGTCTCAGGCTCTCCTAGCTACTTTCCTAACTTATCCAAATCAACTAATCTCTCTAATTAATGCAATTTATTTTAGAAAACAAATTGTAGATTTCAGGAAACAAATAACGGAATTTAAGAAAATTAGCAAGTAAACTGTGACGCCCCCGACTTAATCGTGCACTAATCATACACGCAAACGTGCACGATCAAGCACAGGGACTCACGGGAAGATATCACAACACAACTCTAAACTCAAATAATAAGCATAAATCATCATATTACAAGCCAGGGGTCACGAGGACCCGAATACATAAGTCATACACACAAATGATATCTGAGTACAGACATAGTTAGTCACGGGTGCCATAAGATGGCTAGCACAAACAGGGGATACAGATCGAAAAGGCGCAGGCCTCCTGCCTGGGAGCCTCCTAACTACTCCTGGTCGGCTGGATCGATCCAGAAGTAAGTACCATCGGGACCCTCCTGGTAGTAAGCTCCGGCGGTGGCATCTGGCTCCTGGACTCCATCGTCTGATGTATCAACAATAGGGTATGGGGGAAAATAATAGCAAAGCAACCGTGAGTACTCATCCAAAGTACTCGCAAGACTGACATCAGAACTACGCTAAACATGCAATGGTATCAAATGAGAAGGCTGTATTTGTGGACTGTATTGCAGAAATGCCAGAGGAGAGAGAAAGGCCTAGCCTATCGAAGACTAGCATCTTCAAGCAGTCTTGCAGCATCAGAAGAGAGTAGATAGTAGTAGCATACATGTTGTCATACAGTAGCAATGCCCTGAGATCCTTTCTCGACACCTTGCGAGAAAGCGATCCCGAGAGCAGTATTAACAGTTTATCATGTATCATCATCTCTTTATAGTTGTCATGGATCCGGGCACAACTCCAAGCGTCCTGTTACCGTGGACACGGCTATTCGAATAGATATCTTCCCTGCAGGGGTGCACTACTGTTACCCAACACGCTCGATTACCTCCGGCCGGATACACTTGCTGGGTAATACCCGGCCTCGGGTGATCGACACAACGCAGCCCGACCTAGAGCTCAGCAGAGAGGTCAACACGCCGGTCTAAATCCTAAGTGCGCAGGGGTCTTGGGCCATCGCCCTCCGCACTCCTGCACGTTACGTGACTGGCCGGAGAAACAGGCGCGACACTGGACAACCCAGTGAAGTAACCAGCCCAATCCCGGCGATCAGCCCGCAAAGTAACTTGTGACGTCTGAAGAGCTTTCGGCTGATACTACGATGCAGAGGGCCCCATTAAACCATTATCCCACGTGGTGGTAGTGCGAAATGGGCACGACGACCCACTCAGATCAAATACCCAGTTCCGTTAGGCGTATTTAGTATCGCGCGGGTGCTCTTGGAGCCGACCCGTCTTTAATGATATTCGCTCGCGGGCACCCTTGGGGCCAGCCCGACTTTACATTTCCCCGCGGGTACCTCTCGAGGTGGACCCGCCTGTAACAAAGGTCAAAGTAACCGTGTGTCCAAGTAACGAGGAGGAATCCGAGGAATCACCCTCGATGGATTTCCACTCGAGGAGTTGCGCGACGGTAGCTTAGCGGAGGTGATGTAAGAGGAATCACCCTCGATAACACACATCCGGGAAGCTATTCTACAGAGGCACCATCGGAAGTGAGCTAAGAGGTATCACCCTCGGCACTCGATGCTAACCCTGAAGTGTCGGGCAATTCAGGGGTTGTGCAGTGATGTGCTGTCTTCAGTCCATCTGTCTTCAGTCCTAAAGCGGAGCAACTACAGCAAGGGAGAGGGGCCACAGATGGTTTACCACCCAATCCTATTCTAAGCAGCTCGGACAATTGGCAGTTATCATAAGCAGTTACAAGGACAGGCTATGCATCAGAAATAGGATAAAACATAATAGCAGCAATTTCTAATGCAAGTAGGAGGGAGAAGGAATTGGGTGACAAAGGCATGCGTCAAGGGGGTTTGCTTGCCTGGTTGCTCTGCGGCAAAGGCGGGATCGTCGGACGGCTGGTCGTCGGGGACGTAGTCGTACTCTGTAGCAGCAGCGTCGGCGGGCACCAAGTCTAACGAGAGAGAAGGGGGAGAGGAAACAATAAATTCACGGCAAAATACAATCACTATGCATGACATGCCTAAGATGACATGCAGATGGGTGCTACTGCCTACCTATATGATTTAGATAACTCTTGGGAATTAATAAAAATTTAATTGGATTTGTTTTATTAATGTGGTGCACTATTCATCTACTGCAAACAGTCAAAAAGTTCCATGTTCAGATAGCTAGAGGCATGTGACAGATGAATGGATGGCATATTTGGATTCGTGGCATTTTTCTGATCAACTTTCATATATAAATTATTTTCATCTGACCTACGGATTAAAAGATATGAATTTTTAAAGTTTTAAATATTTTCTGAATTTATTTTAATTATTTAATTCGAATTATCCAGAATAGTGTTGGCTGACGTAGGCATGACGTCATCATGACGTCAGCACGCAACAGTGCAGTTAACTGGGGTCAACCTGACATGCGGGTCCCACATGTCATAGACAGTGGGTTAATTAATCTATTAACTGACTAATTAACCATGTGGGGCCCATATGTCAGTGAGACAATAAACTAAATTAATTAATTTTAATTAATCCATTTAGCTAATTAGAAATCTGACAGTGGGGCCCGTATGTCATTGACACAGTGGGGAGGGGCCCCACATGTTAGTGGCACAGCTGACCTAGTCAGCGGCGCTGACTGGTCAACGGGCCCACGGCCCCACCAGTCAGTGTCACTGGCAGGTGGGCCAGGGCCAGCCACGTCGGACGGCGGCCGCGGCGTCACCGGAAAACACGCCGGCGACGTGTTTCGCGGCGGCGAAGCCACGGGAGGTGGTCGGAAACGGCGCACAGGGCCCCATTCGACGCGCGGTTGGGCGCGTTCGAACGGGCGCTCGACGCCGCGTCGAATGGTGGCGACGGGAGCGGCTGAGGCGGCCTGTGGCGAGCGGCAGGAGCTCGCCGGCGGCGAGGCGTTCGGACGTGCGACGGGAACGGCGATGCGCAGCGCTAGCGGGCGAGCTAACTAGCTAGGCAGATCGTGCGCGATGCGAGGGAGCCAACGGGCACGAGCCCGGGACCATTTGGTCACCGGGGACTCGTCGGCGACGTGGACAGACGGCGGCGCTGACGGGCTCCGGTGGAATCAACGGCTACGGCGTCTAATCGAGGGCGAGAGGGGGGATGAGAAGGAGCAGAAGCTCACCGGGAAGGCACAAGGAGGCCCGGCGACGGCTTAGGAGCAGCAGAGGCGGCCGGAGACGAAGAAGAACGACGATGGCCGTGCAGCGAAGACGAGCTCGAGGCGCTCACAGCAGGGGCTCCAGGGCTCGAGTTCGAGGTCGAGGAGGACGAGGAGGTCGCGGCGGAGCTTGTGGGCTAGTCGGCGAGGCGATCGGCGCACGGTGGCCGCGGGATCGACGGAATGGGCGACGACGACGCTTCGGGCGAGGAGGGGATCAAGAGGGAGAGGGTGCAGGGGGGCGAATGGGGGCGCGCTAGGGTTAGGGGGAGCGAGGGCAGCACGGGCGCGGCCTTATCGGCGTCGGAGACGGGCGGATGGCCGGCGCGTGGCGCGGCGACGACGCTGTCGCGCGCGGACGGCGACAGCGCGACGAAGACGACGCTGTTGCGGTGGGCTGGGCTGGCTACTGTGCCACTTGAGTCCAAGTGCACAGTAGCGGTAAGCCCCTTTTCCTTTTTCTTTTTCCAATTCTTTTCTCTTCCACTGCTTTGCAAATTGTTCGAGTACTTAATGACTTTTATAAAATATGTGGATTGACCCATAATTATCAATGTGTTATTCTCATTCACCAGAAATTGGTTTGATTAAATTATGAATTTACTTTAAATCCTATTAAATTAATTAGTGCTAAATATTGCTGTTGACCTACTGTTACAATTAATAAAGTTGTTTAACCAATTTAATTAATGTTGCACATATTTTTTATAATTGCCACAGAATTATTTAAATTGTTTTGAACATTTTAGTTTCTGGTTTTGAACAACTTTTATTTTCACTTTAGGTTTGAATTGCAAGTTTAAATTGGAATTTGAAATGAGATATGATGCAATGATGCTCAAGCATGGTTAATCATGATGACATGGCACTGTCAAAGGGGTGATTACTGTAGCTATTACATGGGGGCGTTACAATTCTCCTCCTCTAACAAGAATTCTTGTCCCGAGAATTAAGAGGAAGACTGAAAGAAAGTAGGGTATTGTTCACGAAGACGGTCCTCGCGTTCCCAAGTGGCCTCATCCTCAGAATGATTTGACCACTGAACCTTGAGGAACTTGATCGACTTTTGACGAGTCCGACGTTCAGTTTGATCTAGAACGCAGATCGGATATTCTGGATAAGACAGATCTTCTCGAAATTCAAGTACCTCATGATCCACGGCTCGGATAGGATCCTTAAAACAGCGACGAAGTTGCGACACATGAAAGACATCATGCACTTGAGAAAGGTTTGGCGGCAATTCCAATTGATATGCCACTTCTCCTCGACGAGCGAGAATGCGTAACGGGCCAATATAGCGAGGAGCTAACTTGCCCTTGATTCCGAATCGGTGGATGCCTTTCATCGGAGTGACGCGAAGGTAAGCTTGCTCACCAGGCTGATAGACCATTACCTTGTGCTTTCGGTCATAGTTGCTCTTCTGACGAGACTGAGCAGTTTTCAGATGTTCACGGACAATGCGGACTTGTTCTTCAGCTTGTTGAATAATGTCCGGTCCAACAAGTGAACGTTCCCTAGTTTCTGACCAATTCAGAGGGGTTCGACACTTACGTCCATACAGAACTTCAAACGGTGCCATCTTCAGACTAGCTTGATAGCCATTGTTGTAGGAGAATTCGGCATACGGAAGAGATTCCTCCCATTTCTTACCGAATGAGATGACACAAGCTCGAAGCATATCTTCAAGCACTTGATTGACTCTTTCGACTTGACCCTGAGATTGAGGGTGAAAAGCAGTGCTAAAAGACAGATGAGTTCCCATGGCTTCCTGGAAACTGTTCCAGAATCTGGAAGTGAAAAGGCTGCCACGATCTGAACTGATCTCTAACGGAACACCGTGGAGTGACACAATTCTGGAAACATACAAGTCTGCTAACTGACTAGCAGTGATAGTCTCCTTGACAGGTAAAAGTGAGCAACCTTTGAGAACCGGTCGATGACGACAAAGATAGCATCATGACCCTTCTGCGATCTGGGAAAACCAGTAATGAAGTCCATTTGAACTTTGTCCCATTTCCACTCCGGAATTTCAAGTGGTTGCAAGGTTCCAGCAGGCCTTTGATGTTCTGCTTTGATGCGACGGCAAACGTCACACTCAGCAACATACTTAGCAATATCATGTTTCATATCGGGCCACCAGTACCGCTGACGAATGTCTTGGTACATTTTGGTACTACCAGGGTGAATAGACAAGGGCGTGTCATGTGCTTCTTTCATGACATCCGAACGAGAGTCCAGATTATGCTTTCTGGGGACCACTAGGCGGCCTTTGAAGAACAAAGCACCATCCTCACCAACATGGTAGAAAGAAGGATTACCCTTGGAGAGGTACTTCTTAATCTTCTCAACTTCAGAGTCATAATTCTGTCTGGTCTTGATGTTACGCTCGAGGTCTGGCTCAACCTCCAGGGTATTGAGATAACCCTGAGGAACAATGTGAAGGTTCAATTTGCGAAGCTCTTCATAAAGCATAGGTTGTGCTTCCTGAACCATGAGGTTGTTGCAATAAGCCTTGCGGCTCAAGGCATCGGCCATTACATTAGCCTTGCCAGGGGTGTAGGAGATATTCATATCATAATCGGCTACTGTCTCAAGCCATCTCTGTTGACGAAGGTTCAAGTCTGGCTGGGTATACAGATACTTCAAACTCTTATGGTCCGTGTATATCTCGCAACGATTACCGAGGAGGTAATGTCGCCATAGCTTCAGAGCATAAATAACTGCAGCAAGCTCGAGATCATGTACCGGATAATTTTCCTCGTGAGGACGCAATTGACGAGAGCCATAAGCAACTACTCTGCGTTCTTGCATTAGGACACAGCCTAATCCTTGACGAGACGCATCACAGTAAATCTCGAAGTCCTTTTGAGAATCCGGGGGTGCTAACACTGGGGCAGATGTCAACTTATCTTTAAGCATCTGAAAGCTTCCTTGACATTTTTCTGTCCATTCAAATTTAACACCCTTGTGGAGCAGGTCAGTTAATGGCTTTGCAATCCTCGAGAAGTTCTCAACGAATCGTCGACAATAACTAGCGAGTCCGAGAAAACTCCTGACTTGCTTGACGTTCTTCGGAGGAGTCCAGTCTAGAATAGCCTGAACTCGCTCGGGGTTAACGGCAATGCAGTGGCAGGAAGTCAGGGATGTTGTCGATGATAACATCGATATGTGATTTCCAAGGATGGCATAGCTGTTTAACAAATGTGTCAAATGACAGTGAGAAGCACAATATAACTTGGAGAGAAAGGTTAAACAAACCAATGGAAAGGGAAATGTGATTATCAGACTAATCAGATCAATGGTAGGGAAACAAGCACTGATAATCCAGCTCTCCGGGTGGACGAGATTACGAGATCCTAGTGTCGGCGTTAGTAAAATTCATTTAACCCGAAAGGAAGAGAGTTTAGAGTCCCAGAGTATAGAAGAGGAATAAAAGATCCTAATACCACCCAGTTGGCAACGTGGGCCCGTAAGCCACACAGCCATGTTAGTAAAATAGTTTCTGGAAATACTAGACTCAACTGCGGCCAAGGAGTTGGAGAGGGGCTACCTACAGGCAGTCGGCTCTGATACCAACTTGTGACGCCCCCGACTTAATCGTGCACTAATCATACACGCAAACGTGCACGATCAAGCACAGGGACTCACGGGAAGATATCACAACACAACTCTAAACTCAAATAATAAGCATAAATCATCATATTACAAGCCAGGGGTCACGAGGACCCGAATACATAAGTCATACACACAAATGATATCTGAGTACAGACATAGTTAGTCACGGGTGCCATAAGATGGCCAGCACAAACAGGGGATACAGATCGAAAAGGCGCAGGCCTCCTGCCTGGGAGCCTCCTAACTACTCCTGGTCGGCTGGATCGATCCAGAAGTAAGTACCATCGGGACCCTCCTGGTAGTAAGCTCCGGCGGTGGCATCTGGCTCCTGGACTCCATCGTCTGATGTATCAACAATAGGGTATGGGGGAAAATAATAGCAAAGCAACCGTGAGTACTCATCCAAAGTACTCGCAAGACTGACATCAGAACTACGCTAAACATGCAATGGTATCAAATGAGAAGGCTGTATTTGTGGACTGTATTGCAGAAATGCCAGAGGAGAGAGAAAGGCCTAGCCTATCGAAGACTAGCATCTTCAAGCAGTCTTGCAGCATCAGAAGAGAGTAGATAGTAGTAGCATACATGTTGTCATACAGTAGCAATGCCCTGAGATCCTTTCTCGACACCTTGCGAGAAAGCGATCCCGAGAGCAGTATTAACAGTTTATCATGTATCATCATCTCTTTATAGTTGTCATGGATCCGGGCACAACTCCAAGCGTCCTGTTACCGTGGACACGGCTATTCGAATAGATATCTTCCCTGCAGGGGTGCACTACTGTTACCCAACACGCTCGATTACCTCCGGCCGGATACACTTGCTGGGTAATACCCGGCCTCGGGTGATCGACACAACGCAGCCCGACCTAGAGCTCAACAGAGAGGTCAACACGCCGGTCTAAATCCTAAGTGCGCAGGGGTCTTGGGCCATCGCCCTCCGCACTCCTGCACGTTACGTGACTGGCCGGAGAAACAGGCGCGACACTGGACAACCCAGTGAAGTAACCAGCCCAATCCCGGCGATCAGCCCGCAAAGTAACTTGTGACGTCTGAAGAGCTTTCGGCTGATACTACGATGCAGAGGGCCCCATTAAACCATTATCCCACGTGGTGGTAGTGCGAAATGGGCACGACGACCCACTCAGATCAAATACCCAGTTCCGTTAGGCGTATTTAGTATCGCGCGGGTGCTCTTGGAGCCGACCCGTCTTTAATGATATTCGCTCGCGGGCACCCTTGGGGCCAGCCCGACTTTACATTTCCCCGCGGGTACCTCTCGAGGTGGACCCGCCTGTAACAAAGGTCAAAGTAACCGTGTGTCCAAGTAACGAGGAGGAATCCGAGGAATCACCCTCGATGGATTTCCACTCGAGGAGTTGCGCGACGGTAGCTTAGCGGAGGTGATGTAAGAGGAATCACCCTCGATAACACACATCCGGGAAGCTATTCTACAGAGGCACCATCGGAAGTGAGCTAAGAGGTATCACCCTCGGCACTCGATGCTAACCCTGAAGTGTCGGGCAATTCAGGGGTTGTGCAGTGATGTGCTGTCTTCAGTCCATCTGTCTTCAGTCCTAAAGCGGAGCAACTACAGCAAGGGAGAGGGGCCACAGATGGTTTACCACCCAATCCTATTCTAAGCAGCTCGGACAATTGGCAGTTATCATAAGCAGTTACAAGGACAGGCTATGCATCAGAAATAGGATAAAACATAATAGCAGCAATTTCTAATGCAAGTAGGAGGGAGAAGGAATTGGGTGACAAAGGCATGCGTCAAGGGGGTTTGCTTGCCTGGTTGCTCTGCGGCAAAGGCGGGATCGTCGGACGGCTGGTCGTCGGGGACGTAGTCGTACTCTGTAGCAGCAGCGTCGGCGGGCACCAAGTCTAACGAGAGAGAAGGGGGAGAGGAAACAATAAATTCACGGCAAAATACAATCACTATGCATGACATGCCTAAGATGACATGCAGATGGGTGCTACTGCCTACCTATATGATTTAGATAACTCTTGGGAATTAATAAAAATTTAATTGGATTTGTTTTATTAATGTGGTGCACTATTCATCTACTGCAAACAGTCAAAAAGTTCCATGTTCAGATAGCTAGAGGCATGTGACAGATGAATGGATGGCATATTTGGATTCGTGGCATTTTTCTGATCAACTTTCATATATAAATTATTTTCATCTGACCTACGGATTAAAAGATATGAATTTTTAAAGTTTTAAATATTTTCTGAATTTATTTTAATTATTTAATTCGAATTATCCAGAATAGTGTTGGCTGACGTAGGCATGACGTCATCATGACGTCAGCACGCAACAGTGCAGTTAACTGGGGTCAACCTGACATGCGGGTCCCACATGTCATAGACAGTGGGTTAATTAATCTATTAACTGACTAATTAACCATGTGGGGCCCATATGTCAGTGAGACAATAAACTAAATTAATTAATTTTAATTAATCCATTTAGCTAATTAGAAATCTGACAGTGGGGCCCGTATGTCATTGACACAGTGGGGAGGGGCCCCACATGTCAGTGGCACAGCTGACCCAGTCAGCGGCGCTGACTGGTCAACGGGCCCACGGCCCCACCAGTCAGTGTCACTGGCAGGTGGGCCAGGGCCAACCACGTCGGACGGCGGCCGCGGCGTCGCCAGAAAACACGCCGGCGACGTGTTTCGCGGCGGCGCAGCCACGGGAGGTGGTCGGAAACGGCGCACAGGGCCCCATTCGACGCGCGGTTGGGCGCGTTCGAACGGGCGCTCGACGCCGCGTCGAATGGTGGCGACGGGAGCGGCTGAGGCGGCCTGTGGCGAGCGGCAGGAGCTCGCCGGCGGCGAGGCGTTCGGACGTGCGACGGGAACGGCGATGCGCAGCGCTAGCGGGTGAGCTAACTAGCTAGGCAGATCGTGCGCGATGCGAGGGAGCCAACGGGCACGAGCCCGGGACCATTTGGTCACCGGGGACTCGTCGGCGACGTGGACAGACGGCGGCGCTGACGGGCTCCGGTGGAATCAACGGCTACGGCGTCCAATCGAGGGCGAGAGGGGGGATGAGAAGGAGCAGAAGCTTACCGGGAAGGCACAAGGAGGCCCGGCGACGGCTTAGGAGCAGCAGAGGCGGCCGGAGACGAAGAAGAACGACGATGGCCGTGCGGCGAAGACGAGCTCGAGGCGCTCACAGCAGAGGCTCCGGGGCTCGAGTTCGAGGTCGAGGAGGACGAGGAGGTCGCGGCGGAGCTTGTGGGCTAGTCGGCGAGGCGATCGGCGCACGGTGGCCGCGGGATCGACGGAATGGGCGACGGCGACGCTTTGGGCGAGGAGGGGATCAAGAGGGAGAGGGTGCAGGGGGGCGAATGGGGGCGCGCTAGGGTTCGGGGGAGCGAGGGCAGCACGGGCGCGGCCTTATCGGCGTCGGGGACGGGCGGATGGCCGGCGCGTGGCGCGGCGACGACGCTGTCGCGCGCGGATGGCGACAGCGCGACGAAGACGACGATGTCGCGGTGGGCTGGGCTGGCTACTGTGCCACTTGAGTCCAAGTGCACAGTAGCGGTAAGCCCCTTTTCCTTTTTCTTTTTCCAATTCTTTTCTCTTCCACTGCTTTGCAAATTGTTCGAGTACTTAATGACTTTTATAAAATATGTGGATTGACCCATAATTATCAGTGTGTTATTCTCATTCACCAGAAATTGGTTTGATTAAATTATGAATTTACTTTAAATCCTATTAAATTAATTAGTGCTAAATATTGTTGTTAACCTACTGTTACAATTAATAAAGTTGTTTAACCAATTTAATTAATGTTGCACATATTTTTTATAATTGCCACAGAATTATTTAAATTGTTTTGAACATTTTAGTTTCTGGTTTTGAACAACTTTTATTTTCACTTTAGGTTTGAATTGCAAGTTTAAATTGGAATTTGAAATGAGATATGATGCAATGATGCTCAAGCATGGTTAATCATGATGACATGGCCCTGTCAAAGGGGTGATTACTGTAGCTATTACATGGGGGCGTTACATAAACCATGACAAAGAAATATTATTGTATATACCTATATATGTACTCCTAAAGGGAGACTTGGTAACCTCCCCTCTGCGGTTTTATTTCGTCTCATATCCCACTGATACGTCCATTTTGCATCATGCTTTTATATCGTTATTTATTGCATTATGGGTTGTTATTACACTTTATGGTACAATACTTATGCCTTTTCTCTCTTATTTTACAAGGTTTACATGAAGAGGGAGAATGCCGGCAGCTGGAATTCTGGACTGGAAAAGGAGAAAATCTGAGATACCTATTCTGCACAACTCCAAAAGTCCTGAAAATCTACGGAGAATTATTTTGGAATATATAAAAAATATTGGGTGAAAGAAATACATCAGGGGACCCACCAGGTGGCCACAAGCCAGGGGGCGCGCCCTACCCCCTGGGCGCGCCCTGCAGGCTTGTGGGCCCCCTGGCAGGCCTCCGGTGCCCATCTTCTGCTATATGGAGGGGTTTGACCTGGAAAAAATCATAACAGAGCTTTCGGGGCGAAGCGCCGCCGTCTCGAAGCGGAACTTGGGCAGAACCAATCTAGGGCTCCGGCGGAGCTGTTCTGCCGGGGAAACTTCCCTCCCGGAGGGGGAAATCGAAGCCATCGTCATCACCAACGATCCTCTCATCGAGAGGGGGTCAATCTCCATCAACATCTTCACCAGCACCACCTCCTCTCCAAACCCTAGTTCATCTCTTGTATCCGATCTTTGTCTCAAAACCTCAGATTGGTACCTATGGGTTGCTAGTAGTGTTGATTACTCCTTGTAGTTGATGCTAGTTGGTTTATTTGGTGGAAGATCATATGTTCAGATCCTTAATGATAATTAATACTCCTCTGATTATGAACATGAATATGCTTTGTGAGTAGTTACGTTTGTTCCTGAGGACATGGGATAAGTCTTGTTATAAGTAATCATGTGAATTTGGTATTCGTTCGATATTTTGATGAGATGTATGTTGTCTCTCCTCTAGTGGTGTTATGTGAACGTCGACTACATGACACTTCACCATTATTTGGGCCTAGAGGAAGGCATTGGGAAGTAATAAGTAGATAATGGGTTGTTAGAGTGACAGAAGCTTAAACCCTAGTTTATGCGTTGCTTCGTAAGGGGCTGATTTGGATCCACATGTTTCATGCTATGGTTAGATTTATCTTAATTCTTCTTTCGTAGTTGCGGATGCTTGCGAGAGGGGTTAATCATAAGTGGGAGGCTTGTCCAAGTAAGGGCAGCACCCAAGCACCGGTCCACCCACATATCAAATTATCAAAGTAACGAACGCGAATCATATGAGCATGATGAAAACTAGCTTGACAGAAATTCCCATGTGTCCTCGGGAGCGCTTTGCTTTATATAAGAGTTTGTCCAGGCTTGTCCCTTGCTACAAAAGGGATTGGGCCACCTTGCTGCACCTTTGTTACATTTGTTACTTGCTACCCGTTACGAATTACCTTATCACAAAACTATCTATTACCGATAATTTCAGTGCTTGCAGAGAATACCTTACTGAGAACCGCTTGTCATTTCCTTCTGCTCCTCGTTGGGTTCCACACTCTTACTTATCGAAAGGACTACGATAGATCCCCTATACTTGTGGGTCATCAAGACTCTTTTCTGGCGCCGTTGCCGGGGAGTGAAGCGCCTTTGGTGAGTGGAACTTGGTAAGGAAAAATTTATATACTGTGCTGAAATTTACTGTCACTTGTTACTATGGAAAATAATCCTTTGAGGGGTTTGTTCGGGGTATCTTCACCTCGACCGGAAGCACAAAGAGATGCTCCTCAACCTACTGAACCTACTGAAAATATTTATTATGAGATTCCTTCGGGTATGATAGAGAAACTGCTAGCTAATCCTTATGCAGGAGATGGAGCGCTACATCCTGATTTGCATCTAATCTATGTGGATGAAGTTTGTGGATTATTTAAGCTTGCAGGTTTGCCTGAGGATGATGTCAAGAAGAAGGTCTTTCCTTTATCTTTGAAGGAGAAGGCATTGACATGGTATAGGCTATGTGATGATATTGGATCATGGAACTACAACCGATTGAAATTGGAATTTCATCAGAAGTTCTATCCTATGCATCTGGTTCATCGTGATCGGAATTATATTTATAATTTTTGGCCTCGTGAAGGAGAAAGTATCGCTCAAGCTTGGGGGAGGCTTAAGTCAATGTTATATTCATGCCCCAATCATGAGCTCCCGAGAGAAATTATTATTCAGAATTTTTATGCTCGGCTTTCTAATAATGATCGGTCCATGCTCGGTACTTCTTGTGCTGGTTCCTTTATGAAGAAAGATATTGAATTCAAATGGGACTTATTGGAAAGAATTAAACGCAACTCTGAAGATTGGGAACTCGACGAAAGTAAGGAGTCAGGTATAAACCTTGAGTTCGATTGTGTTAAATCCTTTATAGACACCGATGCTTTTCGTGATTTTAGCACTAAATATGGACTTGACTCTGAGATAGTAGCTTCTTTCTGTGAATATTTTGCTACTCATGTTGATCTTCCCAAGGAGAAGTGGTTTAAATATCATCCTCCCATAGAAGTGAAAGTAGTTGAACCTATTAAGGTTGAAGAAGAAACTATTATTTATAAAGCTGATCCTGTTATTCCTGCTGCTTATATTGAGAAACCACCCTTCCCTGTTAGAATAAAGGAACATGCTAAAGCCTCAACTATGGTTCGTAAGAGTTGTACTAGAACACCTACGCCTCCTGAGCAAATTAAAGTTGAGCCTAATATTGCTATGGTTAAAGATCTCTTGGTTGATAATATTGATGGGCATGTTATTCATTTCTTTGATGAAGCTGCTAGAATTGCTAGACCTGATACTAAAGGTAAACATAGACCCATTGTTGGCGTGCCTGTTGTTTCTGTTAAAATAGGAGATCATTGTTATCATGGCTTATGTGATATGGGTGCTAGCGTGAGTGCAATTCCCTTTTCCTTATACAAAGAAATTATGAATGATATTGCACCAGTTGAGTTAGAAGAAATTGATGTTACCATTAAGCTTGCTAATAGAGATACTATTGCACCAGTTAGGATTGTTAGAGATGTTGAAGTCTTGTGTGGGAAAATAAAGTATCCTACTGATTTTCTTGTTCTTGGTTCCCCACAAGATGATTTTTGTCCCATTATATTTGGTAGACCCTTCTTGAATACTGTTAATGCTAGGATTGATTGTGAGAAAGAAACTGTTACTGTAAGTTTTGGGGATGTGTCTCATGAGTTCAATTTCTCTAAATTTCGTAGACAACCCCATGACAAAGAATTGCCTAGTAAGGATGAAATTATTGGTCTTGCTTCTATTGATGTGCCTCCTACTGATCCATTAGAACAATATTTGCTCGACCATGAAAATGATATGCATATGAATGAAAGGAATGAAATAGATAAGATTTTATTTGATCAGCAGCCTATTTTGAAACACAACCTACCCGTTGAAATACTTGGGGATCCTCCTCCACCCAAGGGTGATCCCGTGTTTGAGCTTAAGCAATTACCGGATACTTTGAAATATGCTTATCTTGATGAAAAGGAGATATATCCTGTTATTATTAGTGCTAACCTTTCAGAGCATGAAGAAAAGAGATTATTGAAAACTCCGAGGAAGCACCGTGCTGCTATTGGATATACTCTGGATGATCTTAAGGGCATTAGTCCCACTCTATGTCAGCATAAAATTAATATGGAGCATGATGCTAAACCAGTTGTTGATCACCAACGACGGTTGAATCCTAAGATGAAAGAAGTGGTAAGAAATAAAATACTAAAGCTTCTGGAGGCAGGTATAATTTATCCTGTTGCTGATAGTAGATGGGTTAGTCCCGTTCATTGTGTCCCTAAGAAGGGAGGTATTACCGTTGTTCCTAATGATAAAAATGAATTGATCCCGCAAAGAATTGTTACAGGATATAGAATGGTAATTGATTTTAGGAAATTAAATAAAGCTACTAGGAAAGATCATTACCCTCTACCTTTTATTGATCAAATGCTAGAAAGATTATCCAAACATACACATTTTTGCTTTCTAGATGGTTATTCTGGTTTCTCTCAAATACCTGTGTCAAAAGAGGATCAAGAAAAGACCCCTTTTACTTGTCCTTTCGGTACCTTTGCTTATAGACGTATGCCTTTTGGTTTATGCAATGCACCTGCTACCTTTCAAAGATGTATGATGGCTATATTCTCTGACTTTTGTGAAAAGATTCTTGAGGTTTTCATGGATGATTTTTCCGTTTACGGAACTTCTTTTGATGATTATTTGAGCAACCTTGATCGAGTTTTGCAGAGATGCGAAGACCCACCACCATCCCTTTCTAAACTTTCCTAACCAGCCATGTTACAAACGGGAACGATACCAAACAATGAACTCTAGTTTCGTAGCAATTGATTTCAAATCCTAACTTTGCTATTAATTCTTCACTCAGGTGTTATCTCATCAGAGATTGATTACCACATAGTAAAAAATAAATCACAATCAATCAAGCATTGATGAGATATTTCCTTTCTTATTATCATGCACTGCCTTATACAATCATCAATCATACATGACAGCCAACCACAAATACATCACACGGGGATCGTACGTACATGCCTTACAAATCGTGTGTACATTGTCCCCACGCTCGTCACGGGAACCCGTTCACCATCAGGTCATGCTGGTGGGTAGGTGCGCCTTAGCCATGGAGGTCTGATGGTGAAAGGTACAATGGAGGCCTCGCCACAGGCACCAGTATGCTCCTCTGCGCCCTCTCCTCTCCCTCCATCCCGACTCTACTTCCTTAGTTTCTTATTATCTCCCTCATCTCTCTCTCTCTCTCTCTTCATCTCTCTGTGTGTTGCAGGAGATCGATAACCGACGCCGCAGGCCCACCACCTGATCTGCACGACTCTGCCACCTTGTGCCGTCCTTGGTGGGTACACATCATGGCGGCACGGACACTGGATGCAGCGACTACAATCGACGGTCGATTTGGCAGCGTGGTGGGCACTGACGACCCAATAGTCATGCTGGTCGCTGTCCGCTGTGGCGTCTACCACGCAATGAACATCCATCTACAAAGGCGCAACGGCTCGGGCCTGTACCTAGAGCTCGTCGTGGCGCTCCGCCCAGCTTCCTTCGTGTCGGCTGACTCATGCATGCATCCACAATCTAGCGACTCTTGCATGCATCCACAATCTAGCTAGCTAATTCGTCCCTTGACTGTTTTTTTCTAGTTGTACCGTTTCACAACTTAATTAGGGATCATCTCCAAAATTCATCGTCTCATGCATGCACAATCTAACTAATTTTTCTACTGACTGCAGTTTATGAATTGCTCCACATATCAATTGTGGAGATGATTTCCAGACTTAGAAGTTTTGAGGAATAGTTTCGTCCCACCTCCCACCATCCTCTCCCATCGGTTTTCTTATCCATCGATTTATTTTTCTCTTCACTCTTTTCTTTCAAATCAACACTTCCCTAAAGTACAAAAGATCACAGATCTAACTTTCCTAACTTAACCAAATCAACTAATCTCTCTAATTAATGCAATTTATTTTCGGAAACAAATTGTAGATTTTAAGGAAATAAATAACAAAATTTAAGAAAATTAACAAGTAAACCATGACAAAGAAATCTTATTGTATATACCTATATCTCTACTCCTAAAGGGGACTTGGTAGCCTCCCCGCTGCGGTTTTATTTCGTCTCATATCCCACCACCATCCCTTTCTAAATTTTCCTAACGTACAAAAGATCATATATCCATCGATTTATTTTTCTCTTCACTCTTTTCTTTCAAATCAACACTTCCCTAACGTACAAAAGATCACATATCTAACTTTCCTAACTTATCCAAATCAACTAATCTCTCTAATTAATGCAATTTATTTTAGAAAACAAATTGTAGATTTTCAGGAAACAAATAACAGAATTTAAGAAAATTAGCAAGTAAACCATGACAAAGAAATCTTATTGTATATACCTATATATGTACTCCTAAAGGGAGACTTGGTAGCCTCCCCTCCGTGGTTTTATTTCGTCTCATATCCCACCACCATCCCTTTCTAAACTTTCCTAACCAGCCATATTACGAACGGGAACGTTACCAAACAATGAAATCCAGTTTCGTAGCAATTGATTTCAAATCCTAACTTTCCTATTAATTCTTCACTCAGGTGTTGTCTCATCGGAGATTGACTACCGTATAGTGAAAAATAAATCACAATCAATCAAGCATTGATGAGATATTTCCTTTTTTATTACCATTCACTGCCATATACAATCATCAATCATACAACTGACAACACTGGACATTATATTTTTTGTTTCATGGTAATGCACGACATTCTTGTACATTTTCTGGTTAGGATAGGAGGCCCAATTCATTGTTGGTTGTTTCAACAGTTAATAACGGTGACAGTGGCGTCTTAGTTGCACGCCTTCATGGTAGTGAGTGACATTCAACTGTATGTTACAACATGTCAATGGCTTAGGAGATATTGGATATGCAATCTTTGCTCGAGGGGCATCATGGGTGGCTCACGCCTCCTATCCCTTGATGGTGGTGGCGGATCGACACAAACACGGGCGATTGGTAGGGGATTCCTCATTGGCGGTTCATGGGTAAGTATGGTGTAAAGAAGATAGGGTTCCATGGCGAATGTGAGGTGGGCGTTATCCAGTTTTAAAAGAGAGAGCTCGAGCGAGAAATGTCCCGCTACGACGGGAAACCGGGCGGGAAGGGGAGGGTCCGGTAGAAAAAGGTAAGGTTATTGCATCTAGGGGTGGCGAGCTTGTTGGGCACCCATTTGATATCCAAGCACGCCCGAACGTATGAGGAAGACGTGAGTTTCGAAAATTATTTGTTTGATTCATTTATGAGACAGGACTTTCGACACTCGGGTGCCCCTGCACCCTCTATGAAGAGTAAATTCAAATAAATAAAATCTGAAACTTTGGAACATCAAACAAACATGATTAAACAATTCGACGTTCTTGCAAATTTTCAGCCTCAAATAACATCCGAGGAGACCTCACCTAAAAATATCAGTGGTCAAATTTTATGTGCACTTTTAAGTAGTGATTTTTTTTTGGTGAGGGCTCCTCGAGTGTTATTTGTGGCTGAAAATTTAGAGGAACATCAAAAGTTTGCTCATCTTTGATCCCCTAAAGTTTTTTATTTTTTCATTTTATTTTAAATTTACTGCTCATGAAGGTGTAGGGGCATCCGGAAGCTGTCACACCTTTTTCTTATTTTTATTTTAGCCCATAGCAACGCATGGACGTTCTACTAGTTAGTACTCCATCCGTCTCATAATATAAGAACGTTTTTAAAAAACGTTCTTATATTATGGGACGGAAGGAGTAGCTAATAGGTATATGTTCAGGTTTAGTTTGGAAAGAGGCGCAGGTTCCCAGCCAAACGGCTTGTACTTACTTGATCCATACCTTCCACCCGATCTTAAAGCGTTAGCTTTCCTTTGTTTACCAATCCAGATAGCTGGTTTCATTTCCTCATCTTCTTTTTTTTTTTTACTTGGGTTTCATTTCCTCTTTTTATCTCAATCGCTACAACGCAGCTTCCGCCAATAGAGCAGTCGCAGGCGCATGCACACACCATCCACAATCGCCTCCGCCAACGTCGATCAGGGTGTATTGTCTACTCTCGCTGCCGTCTGTCCGGTTAGGACATATACAATGGTGCTATCTTAGGAATGCCACGTAGGATAAATGATGAGAGAAACTCATAAGAAAAGGTTTGTCTTTTCTTATTTAAGAGAAAACAAGAAATGATCTCTTAGCACAATATGTCTCACCACATTTTTTGCAATAGCTAGTTATTGAAGATAAGGCTAAGAGATGACCCACTGTAAATATTTTTTTTGTCATCTCTAAATTACATGCAAAACTTAAGATAAGACTATCTTATCAACCATTGTACATGCCCTTAGAATATATATATGATGTTTTTTCTGATAAAACATTAAGTCTTTTCTGGCTTTAATATCACATATACTCTTTTAGCATCTCTCTCATTCTCTCTGATCCACCAAAACGAACGAACTCTCCTCTCCTCGTGCCGTCCCCGCGGGCGGCCGCGGGGAGCCTAGATCTGCTGCCCCTCTCCCCTCCTCCCTCTTCTGTCACTCCTCGCCGCCGCCTGCGAAGGTCGCCGGGCAAAGCCTGCTCGGCCTAGGCGGCGGCGGGGCCTTCTACTCCTCCTGTCCGAGGATGGCGACGCGGGACGCTTTCTTCTAGTGGCGGCGAGGCGCGGTCGTGGGGCGCGGCGGCGCAACGGCACGGGCTGGCGGCGGTGCCTGCTGGGCGTACGTGGCGTCATCCTTTCATGGGTCGGCGGCGGGGTCTGGTGTAGGGCTCTCCGGTGGCGCGGCTGGGGCTTGCTGGTGGCTCTGCTACTCGCGCGGCGCGGCTGCTGGCTGGTCAAGCGGCGGCGGCCTGGAGCTTACTTCCAGTCCCCGATGGAGATGGCGGCGATCCGTACACAAGACTTGATGGAGGTTCTTCGAACAGATCTGGGTGAAAACCTTGCGCTCGGCTAGATGTCAAGGCCGGCGATGGTGGCGCTCGCCGTGGAGAAGTTCCAGACCTCTATCTATTACTTCCGGAGGAAACCCTAGATCGGTAGATCGAATGACGGTGGCGCTCTTGCGTCGTTTCCCCCTTGGGGGCGTCAGTCTTGGAGGTGTGCATGGGCTCGAGGGACCAGCGGACAGCATCTTGGTGGAGCGGTGTTTCATCTTACGCATCGACGACTGTGGATCTCGGCGGCGGGGGGGCGCAGTGGAGTCTCGCCGTTCGATGTGTGTAGACGGACTCGTGCAGGAGGATGGCGCTGTCTGGCATCATGGTGACATCGATGGTAGACCTGGCAAGGTCGTGGCGTCAGTATCTGCTCTGAAGATGGATCGATGGAAGACGGCTGCGACGGACTCTGAGAGTGCGCCGGACTGGTGTGTGCCCAGGGCCGGGCCCATGGGTGTACAAACTGTGCGGTCTGCACAGGCCCCATAAATTTTAGGGGCCCCAAATTTTTGTATAGGCCTAGTTGATCCAGCAGGCCGAAAGGCCCGGATAGCGTCGCACGCCTGGCTCTCAAGTAATTTGATCGCTTATTATCGATGGCCTGAGAGAATACCAATCGCTCGCACGATCTACAGGCGAGAGCGCAGGAGCAAGATCCCGATCTACGATATACAAACCCTAACGGCGCATCAGCCAGCCCGCGGAAAAAAATCTGGTACGACCGGGTCGCACGCAGCCAAACGTGAGACCACAGCGAGCGCGTGACATGTGTCAGTACTTATCTCAAAGCAGGCAGCGGAACCTTATCCCAAACTGGAGAGTAGATCGAGCGTGTTATCAAATTAAGCGGTTTCTTTTTTTTTTACCTGACGGAGAGGGGTTTCTGTTTTGGAAGATGAAGCAGATTAGAATCTGAAAGGACCGGGCATGAGGCGTGGGAAACGGGGTGGGCTGGAATTCGAGCGAACACTGAGTTGAGATTCGTACTGACACATGTCATGCGCTCGCTGTGGTCTCACGTTTGGCTGCGTGCGACCCGGTCGTACCAGATTTTTTTCCCCAGCCCGCAGCTACAGGCTGACGACGCAGCAGAGAACCGGCGGCAAGGTCTGCGACGCTGGGAGGCACGGGAACAACAACAGCAGGTGAGTAGCACAGGCACACGGCTGTTTTCCGGCGACGCGCGCTAAATCAACTTAACCAAATCAATCTTTAAATCAACTAATCAACAGCACTGACTTCATCCTTCAGGACAGCCGTGATGGCGTCTCGCCTGAGGCTGCTCGCCACTCCACTCTTCTCATCGTCTTCGTCAATCAATCTCGGCGTGATGGCGTCTCGCCTCCAGGCTGCTCGCCACTCCTTCAGTCCCTCTTGCCTCGTCCAGCAACAATTCAACCAGGCAGGTTTCACATCCATGAATTCTGGAGTCTCAGTTCTACAAATAGTTTGCTGCTAACTGTTTGATGTTTATCCCTTTAATTTTTTCATCATTTGGATAGTTTTATATTAATTGGTCTAGACGTCTTGTGTTTCAAAATCCAAGTTATGTCCTCTAAAAATCTATCTAGAGAATATGAATTTGGTTACTAGAAACATACGAAAAGAAAAAATAAATAGAGGATTTAATTCAATATCGTAAAGGAGCTGTAGATAAATTGATTATAGTTTTATTTTTCTAAGAAAGTAGGCCTCCTTTTAGAGTTTGGCACAAGGCCCCGAATTTTGCCGGCCCGGCCTTGTGTGTGCCCCAGACCAGGTATATGACTTGGCTGGGCCCTCCGGTTTTAGATGTTAAGCTTAGGTGCGAGGTCTGTTTGGTATTAGGCTCGGACTATCGGCACCCTTTCATCAAGTGGATAGAAGTAGCGACAGATGTTGCCAAGATGGTGGCTTCAGACTTACTGATGTACTACTTTGTAAGGTCTTTGTGAATAATTAATAAAGTGGTTGTATGCATCGTCCAAATGCAGAGGCCGGGGGTCCTCCTCTTTTTCAAAAATAAAATAAAATACTCTTTTAGCATTTATATTTTATTTACTTATATATACTATACACATATTTGAAGTCTTATATTTATGCGAGAGTATGCTATAGTTATATGATCCTTTTAGAATTTATGGCTCCATTTTTTATTTCGTCCCATGCCCCGAATTCTTGGAGACGACCCTACATGATGTCACCAGCATATGGACCCACATGTAAGAACCCACATCACCCATGTCTGGACTCACTTGACAACAACCATGTCAGCATCTCATTAGGCATGTATGTCCGAATCGTTGACCGCTCAAACGCCATCATCATAACTGTGAGTGACGATCACCGTCATAGAAAAAATGATGGCTGGTCCCACATACAAGCAGCCACATCAGCATCTTCTAGGCCCATATGCCAGTACCGTTGCCCGGTCAAAACTGACACCTGCTTATTATTGACAGCCACAGTCGGTGATAAAACCACAACCGAATCCACACACGTAACACTTCTTGGGCCCATTTGTCAGAATCTTTGATCAGTCAAACGGTGAATTTGTGGACGCGGTGTCTTTGTTTTATATTGCAATTAGTGGCGAATTTGTGGACCTAAGATCGTTTTGGTGATGATAATCTGTCATCAGTAATCGCCCTATCATAGGATCTTAGGTATGTGATAGTTTTGTCCGCCACAAAAAATGGTCATTCGTGACAAAAATGGGTTTGTCACCTAAGACACAGATCTTAGGTGACAGAAAAGTGCTACCGTCAAGATTTTATTTTGTGACGGCGCTTCGGTGATGGTGGGGTGACGGCCGAAAACCGTCACCAGACCATTTTCGGTGACGAAAATCGGTTTTACATGATACAAGTGAACCGTCGCTAAAAATTCGCCTGTTTTATAGTGCAAACTAGCCCTCAATCCCACCCGCCCCACCAACTATATGTTTGCGCCACCTGCTGCCTACTGGCGACCCTTCCATGCCCCTCTCCCCACCCCCAGCCATACCGAGCCTCCCATGCCACACTCTCCCAGCGTGACTCATCTTCGACGCGGTGGATGCTACCGCCCCATCTGATGCACTCTCCTCCTCTGCCTAGCTTCCCCCACTACCTCTCCCCTCCAAATTGTTGCTCGGGGAGTCTACTAGGATTGAGTTGCCTGCCACGCGCTCAGAACAACAACTTGAGATCGGGTGCTTTGCCACCTCCGACATGCCCCACCCGTTGCATGTTCCCATCCTCGACGCTGCTCCTCCGGCCACCATGAGCTCGGAGTCGTGTCTCCCATCCTCCCCCACATAGCTCCGAAAGGCCGCTCGGCCGCTCCCATTGAAATTGACGATGTTCAATGACATTGGAGGTTAGGAAAAAATATGGATCTGTATTGTGTGGGGTAGGAACATTGAAGTTTGAATTATTATGATGTGAAATTGGAGTTAAAATAGGGCCCATATGCATGAATATGAAGAAAATGAAATATATAGAGTGCTAAATGAGAAGAGGAACATCATCAAAGGGAAATGGATCTAATAAACATGCCGTTTTCAGAAGGTTTGGACCAACTGCAATTTATCACCCCACTTACAACTGGTGATCAAGTATATACAATCGTTGCTGTATATATAATTTGTTTTTTTAATACACAAAAGGAACCATATAGCTGCTTGCCGTTACTGTATTTTTTACAACTATACTTACGATTTTGTGGCCATTCACTTGTGAGTTCACCGGTGAACTTTCTTTGGTTTGAATTTGACATCAACGTCATTCTGGCATTGGCAAAACAGGATTCACATTGTTACATAAACCCAGAGAGCTAGACACAGGGTGCCCGAACTTATGCCAGAGACATAAAGTGACACCCAACGCCAGAGTTCAAAACTATCATCTGATTGGAAGATCATAAAACAAGAGGGAACAGAGAGAGCAGAGGATAGTCATGGATAAAGCCATGGTGGCAGCAGGAGAACACACATAATAGACATTCATTGCTAACTACACTACATACTGGAAACTTGTGAATACGCTGGCACTAGTCTAGCAAGCGGCAGCTGCACGCAATGCCAGAGTATCTAGCTTGATCCTCTCCCTTGTGCCCCTCCAGCGCCTTCCATGGAGTAGAAGCTCCAAGGTCTCTGGTTGATCACTGCTTGGCTTTCCGGCTACCGTTGTGAGATCTCTTTCGGCTCTCCTTGGAGCCACCAGACTTCGGTTGGGTAGACCGGGCGTTAGGAATAGGCACACGATGCTCACTAGCCAAAGCAGGGAAACCAGCGGCAGGGTTTCTGCAAAAAGGAAACAATTACATTTAGCACAGCTTAAGTGATTCACATCATTCTGCGAAATTCAAGTAATCCAGGTTGCATTTCATGCAAACTCTTATGTGAATGACGAGCTGTGAGCCATCAAGCTCGCTAACTTAAGCAGGTCTGGTTATTTTCAATTAATGTAACCGATCAGATATCACCAAAGGTAAATTGATTTTCCGAGTGCAAGAGAGTTGCATAACCCAATAAGCTTGAACTTGAATGGATCATATCAACGATTTCAAGTTACACGAGCACACGGCAACATTAGAAATACTTGCAATCTAGAAAGCAATGCACTAGTTGTTTGTCAGCATGGTTGAGCAATGAAAACCATCAGCAATATAATTTTGTTCATTCAGCTTATGGTGAAGTAAGTATATATGTTGATGCATCTTACCCGTAAGTACGGCAGACTCCTGCATGGCTGTGTGAGCACCAATAGGCCTATCCTTCAACATGTTCTGGCGCAGTGCCATGTTCTCAGCTGCGCAACACTGAAGTGCGTAGCTGAGGCGGCGACACTCTGCCTCGAGATACTTGCTCTTCGTCTCCAAGTCCTTCACATATGACTTCTTCCTCTCCCTGGACTTCATGGCAGAATCCCTATTCCTCATTTGCCTGACAAATCACCAAAAACACAACTTGTAAGAGGCTATACGTCCAAACTCCCAAATAGCCTGGCAATTGAGATAACAAACATCCCTACTTCTCAAACAATAATACTCGATAGTTCTCATCTGGTTAAGAATTACAAAATGTGACTCTTTTAGCCAAGGTCAAACCCCAAACCGCAAGTTACGCAATTATAAAATTTTATTTAGTGCCCTCATGTAAGTAAAATTTCTTCCAATTGAGTAACATTCACCATACGGAACAACACGTCTCTGAAAGCTTAAGAGTTTGTTACAATTTTGTGCATTTTAGTAGTTCTACGAATTAGGTTAAGTATGACAACGACCCTCCAGATAATTGATCCTTAAGCTCGATGTAAATTCGCAAGTTCTATAAGGGCAAACAAGATAAACGAAAATGCCCAATTTGAGATGACAGACGAGATATATCCTGCGACAAATAACAAAATTTGGCGTACCTCCTCTTCTTCTTGCTGACGGGATCATCGCCATCCACCTCCGTCTCGGGCGTCACCACCTCCACCTCTGTCTCCGGCGTCACCACCTCCACCCCCTCTTCCTCCCTCCTAGAGTCCCCATCAGTGCTGCCCCCGGCCCAGCCTCACTCCCGTTTCCCATCTGGCCCCCCACCTCCCCGCCATCGAACAGCGCGTCGAAGAACTCATCCACGCTGATCCCGTCCACCGGCTCCGCCCCCGCCGCCTCCTCCTCCTGCATCAGAAACCTCTCGATCTCCGACAGGACCTCCCCGCCGGCGGGGCTGGACCGGGAGGTCACCGACTCCGGCGACCCCGCCTCCGCATCGAGATGCGGAGGCGGGGCGAGGAGCTCGGAGACCGCGGAATCGCCGGCGAAGGTGGCGAGGAGGGCGTCCAGGTCGAGGTCGGCGTCCATGGGTGGGGGGTGAGATGCTGTTTTGCCTCGGTCTCTGGTCGCCGGTTGTTATATAGCGGACGCGTGTGCTTAGTTTTTTTTTTTTTTGCTTCGTGGGGAAGGAGAGGATGGTTCGCGGAAGTTGACGGCGAGGGGTACAGAGGGGTTGGGTGGGGCCCACGCGGGGTGGTGCCGTGGCCTGGCCAATGGGAGAGACCGGAGGCGCCACGTTGGCTCGTCGGGTTTTCGTGGGGGCTTTGGGCCGGGCTCGCTGGGTTGGGCTGCCGGGATGGACTTTGAAAAGAGATTGATGACTATCAACGTATCAAACCCATTAAGGCGTGACCAATTATAAGCCGCATAATACTGATTTACTATTATTATTATAAGCCGCGTTAAAAACCCTCTAGATGTTTCTGAAAAATAGATCACTTGTGGACGTTCTAACAGCAAAAGCTTGGGCTCTTAGATTTGGCCTATCCCTAGCGCAACGGGCGGGATGCAATCGCCTCGTCATAAATTCTGATAATTTGGAAGTCATTGAAACCACGAATAATGGCGGACGGTCAGCAGGAGTAGCGGCGACATTTTTTGATGATTGCTATTTTTTAGCTTGCAATTTTTCTATTTGTAGGTTTAAATATTGTAACAGAGAAACAAATAAAGTTGTGCACGAGCTCACTAGATTGGCTTGATTTTCCTCTATTGCTGATTGGTTTGAGGAGCCTACGAATGAAATTGTACCCTTCCTCACGAACCATGTATCTGTTATATCGGTTGAATAAAGTTCATATGTTTTAAAAAAAACACTAGATGTTCCAAAAAAACTCTAGTGGTGGTGAGCGAGCTTATATTACCTGGCGCCGTTTGGGATCAGCAAAAAATCTTTGAGGTGCTCTTTGATGGTGTCCGGGAATAGGGGGTACTCACCACGTCGTCTCCCGACCAGTGGGTCGGGCCGAGGACCCCCAGAGCGGTTCACTAATGAGCCGGTTCGAAAAGCCCATGATGCATACGACGAAGATTCCACAAGACTTGGTGATCAAGACAAGGACTCCTCTCCACCGACGTAGCCGACTAGGACTCTTGTTATCCTAGGTCTCTAGTGTGTTATATAAGCCGAGGCCAGACTAGTCATTAGGGACAATCAGATCATCAGAGATTACAATCATAGCTCTTAGGGTTTAGACCACTACATACGATCTCGAGGTAGATCAACTTTGTACTCGATACCCAATCATCAATACAAAACAAAGCAGGACGTAGGGTTATACCTCCATTAAGAGGGCCCGAACCTGGGTAAATATCGTCTCCCTTGTCTCCTGTTACCCATCGATCCAAGATCCACAGTTCGGGACCCCCTACCCGAGATCCGCCGTTTTGACACTAACATTGGTGCTTTCATTGAGAGTTCCGTTGTGGGATCGCCAGAAGGATCGATGGCTCGTCTGCAGATTGGCAGCAGTTTTTTCTGGACAACGAATTTGTGTTCGTCGTCCCCGTTTTCTCGAGCGTCGCTTTGACGATTGCTTCGGTGGAATTGTGCGGAATTGTATCTACAACAACCCTACAAAATTTCGTCTCTTTCTGATGGAGGTATCTCCTGTTGGAAATATGCCCTGGAGGCAATAATAAATTGGTTATTATTATATTTCCTTGTTCGTGATAATCGTTTATTATCCATGCTATAATTGTATTGATTGGAAACTCTTATACATGTGAGGGTACATAGACAACACTGTGTCCCTAGTATGCCTCTAGTTAACTAGTTCGTTGATCAAAGATGGTCAAGGTTTCCTGGCCATAGACATGAGATGTCATTTGATAACGGGATCACATCATTAGGAGAATGATGTGATGGACAAGACCCAAACTATAAACATAGCATATGATCGTGTCAGTTTATTGCTATAGTTTTCTGCATGTCAAGTATCTGTTCCTATGACCATGAGATCATGCAACTCACTGACACCGGAGGAATACCTTGTGTGTATCAAACGTCACAACGTAACTGGGTGACTATAAAGATGCTCTACAGGTATCTCTGAGGGTGTCTGTTGAGTGGGCATGGATCAAGACTGGGACTTGTTACTCCGTGTGACGGAGAGGTATCTCAGGGCCCACTCGGTAATACAACATCACAATAAGCCTTGCAAGCAATGTGACTAAGTGTTAGCCACGGGATCTTGTATTACAGAACGAGTAAAGAGACTTGCCGGTAACGAGATTGAACTAGGTATAGAGATACCGACGATCGAATCCCGGGCAAGTAACATACCGAAGAACAAAGGGAACAACGTACAGGATTAACTGAATCCTTGACATAGAGGTTCAACCAATAAAGATCTTCGTAGAATATGTAGGAACCAATATGGGCATCCAGGTCCCGCTATTGGTTATTGACCGTGGAGGTGTCTCGGTCATGTCTACATAGTTCTCGAACCCGCAGGGTCTGCACACTTAAGGTTCGGTGACATTTCGGTATAGTAGAGTTATGTATGGTGGTGACCGAAGGTTGTTAGGAGTCCCGGATGAGATCCTGGACATCACGAGGAGCTTCGAAATGGTCCGGAGGTAAAGATTGATATATAGGAAGTCCTATTTTGGTCACCGGAAAAGTTCCGGGTACTTCGGTAGTGTACCGGGAGTGCCGGGAGGGTACCGGGGGCCATCGGGAGGGGTGTCTCGACCCAAAGGACCTCATGGGCTGTGGGAGGAGTCAAACCAGCCCCTAGTGGGCTGGCCGAACCCCCCACTAAGGCCCATGCGGCTAGGGGTGGGAAAAACCCAAAGGTGGAAAGGTGGAAAGGGTTTCCAAGTGGAGAGGAGGAATCCTACTCCTAGTAGGATTGGAGTAGGACTCCTCCACCTCCAATTTCGGCCAACCCTTGAGGGTTTGAGGCTGCCTCCTCCCCTCCCTCCCTCCTATATATACTAGAGGATTTAGAGGGGAGAGCTAACCCTAATTGCCACGTGCTCCCTCTACTTCATCTAGATCGTTTTCTCCTCTAGTCTAGTTCGGCGGTGCTTAGGCGAAGCCCTGCCAGAATAGTTCCACCACCATCGCCGCCACACCGTCGCGCTGCCGAAGAACTCATCTACCTCTCCGCTCCCTCTTGCTGGATCAAGAAGGCAGAGATCGTCATCGAGATGTACGTGTGCTGAACGCGGAGGTGCCGTCCGTTCGGCGCTAGATCAGAAGGACCGTGATCAGGATCGCTAGACGGTTCGTGATCAGGATCGCGAGACGGTTCGTGATTTGATCGCGGGACGGATCGTGATGGGATCGCGGGACGGATCATGATTGGATCGCGAGACGGATCGTGATTGGATCGCGGGACGCTCGGCGATTTGGATCGCGAAGACGTTCGACTACATCAACCGCGTTTCTCAACGCTTCCCGCTTAGCGATCTACAAGGGTATGTAGATCTACTCTCCCTCTCGTAGATGCTCATCACCATGGATAGATCTTGCGTGTGCGTAGGAAAATTTTTGTTTCCCATGCAACGTTCCCCAACAGTGGCATCATGAGCTAGGTCTATGCGTAGATGAGATCACGAGTAGAACACAAAGGAGTTTGTGGGCGTTGATGCTCAGATTGCTTCCTCCATTGGTCTTTTCTTGATTCAGCGGTATTGTGGGATGAAGCGGCCCGGACCAACCTTACTCGTACGCTTACGAGAGACCGGTTCCATCAACTGACATGTAACTTTGTTGCATAAAGATGGCTGGCGGGTGTCTGTCTCTCCCACTTTAGTTGGATCGGATTCGACAAAGGCGGTCCTTGCTTAGGACGACGATAGCATTATAAGGTGATCCCTCACTTACATTTCAAGATAAAATTGTGTTCTCCCCGAGTGTGCACCGTTGCGAAAGTTCATCGTTTCGAGACACCACGTGATGATCGGGTGTGATAGACTCTATGTTCGCATACAACGGGTGCAAGCCAGTGTTGCACGTGCGGAACACTCGGGTTAAACTTGACGGGCCTAGCATGTACAGACATGGCCTCGGAACACAAGAGACCGAAAGGCCAAACATGAGTCATATAGTAGATATGATCAACATGAAGATGTTCACCATTGAAACCACCTCAACTCACGTGATGATCGGACTTGAGTTTGTGGATTTGGATCATGTGACACTGGAATGACCAGAGGGATGTCAATTTGAGTGGGAGTTTTTAAGTAATATGATTAACTAAACTCATTATCATGAACATAGTCAAAATGTCTTTGCAAATTATGTTGTAGATTACTAGCTCGCGTTGTAGCTCCCTTGAATTTTTTATATGTTCCTAGAGAAATAGAGTTGAAAGATGATGGTAGCAATAATGCGGACTGGGTCCGTGATCTGAGGATTGTCCTCATTGCTGCACAGAAGGCTTATGTCCTTAATGCGCCGCTCGGTGCGCCACCCCCTCAAGCGTCGTCTATAGATGTTGTGAACATCTGACAGGCACGTTCTGATGACTACTTGATAGTTCAGTGCGTCATGCATTATGGCTTAGAATTGAGGCTCCAAAACATTTTGAACGTCACGGAACATATGAGATGTTCTAAGAGCTGAAATTGGGATCTCAGGCTCGTGCCCGTGTTGAGAGGTATGAGACCTCCAACAAGATTCTTTGCCTGCAAGATGAAGGAGAATAGCTCAATCGGTGAGCATGTGCTCAGATTGTCTGGGTACTACAATCGCTTGAATCGAGTGGGAGTTGATCTTCCAGATAAGATAGTGATTGATATAGTTCTCCAAGTCACCGTCACTAAGCTACTAGAGCTTCGTGATGAACTATAAAATGCCAGGGATGGAAATAATGATCCCTGAGCTATTCGCGATGTTTGACACCACGAAGGTAGAAATCAAGAAGGAGCATCAAGTGTTGATGGTTAGTGAAACCACTAGTTTCGAGAAGGGCAAGGGCTAGGAGGGAAACTTCATGGATGGCAAGTCAGTTGCTGCTCCAGTGAAGAAACCCAAGGTTGAACCCAAACCCGAGACTAAGTGCTTCTATTATGAGGAGAACGGTCGCTGAAGCGGAACAACCCTAGATACTTGGTAGATAAGAAGGCTGGCAACGTCGACAGAAGTATATTTGATATACGTGTTATTGATGTGTACCTTGCTAGTACTCCTAGTAGCACCTGGGTATTGGATACCGGTTCGGTTGCTAAATGTTAGTAACTCGAAATAAAAGCTACGGAATAAACGGAGGCTAGCTAAGGGTGAGGTGACGATGAGTGTTGGAAGTGTTTCCAAGGTTGATGTGATCACCATCGCACGCTCTCTCTACCTTCGGGATTAGTGATGAACCTAAATAAATGTTATTTGGTGTTTGCGTTGAGCATGAACATGATTAGATCATGTTTATTGCAATACGGTTATTCATTTAAGTTAGAGAATAATGGTTATTCTGTTTACATGAATAATACCTTCAATGGTCATGCACCCAATGAGAATGGTTTATTGAATCTTGATCGTAGTGATACACATGTTCATAATATTGATGCCAAAAGATACAAAGTTAATAATGATAGTACCACATACTTCTGGCACTGCCGCTAAATGTCATATTGGTGTAAAACGCATGAAGAAACTCCATGCTGATGGATCTATGGACTCATTCGATTGCGAATCGGTTGAGACATGCGGACCATGCCTCATGGGCAAGATGACTAAGACCCCGTTTTCCGGTATGGTATAGCGGGCAAGTAACTTATTGGAAATGATACATGTTGATGTATTCGGTCCAATGAGTGTTGTAGCGTGCGGTGGATATCGTTATTTTCCTACCTTCACTGATGATTTGAGTAGATATGGGGATATTTACTTAATGAAACACAAGTCTGAAATGTTTGAAAAGTTCAAACAAAATCAGAGTGAAGTTTGAGATCATCGTGACAAGGAGATAAAATGTCTACGATATGATCGTGGAGGTAAATACCTGAGTTACGAGTATTGGTATACAACTTAAGACAATGTGGAATTTGTTTCACAGCTCACACCACCTGGAACACCATAGTATGATGGTGTGTCCGAACGTCGTAGTCGTGCTCTATTGGATATGGTGCGAACTATGATGTCTCTTATCGATTTGCCACTATCGTTTTGGGGTTACGCATTAGAGACAACTACATTCACTTTAAAAGGGGCACCATCTAAATCCGTTGAGATGACACCGTATGAATTTTGGTTTGGCGGAAACCTAAGCTGTCATTTCTTAATGTTTGGGGCTGCGACGCTTATGTGAAAAAGGGTTTTCACCTAATGAGCTCAAACCCAAAGCGGACAAATGCATCTTCATAGAATACCCTAACGTAACAGTTGGGTAAACCTTCTATCTTAGATCCAAGCACAAAGTGTTTGTTGCTAAAACGGGTCCTTTCTCGAGAAAGAGTTTCTCTCGAAAGAATTGAGTGGGAGGAAGATAGAACTTGATGAGGTTGTTGAACCTTTGTTTCAACCAGAGAGTAGCGCAGTGCAGAAAGTTGTTTCTGTGGAGCCTACGTTAGTTGAAGAGGAAGTTAATGATGATGATCATGAAGCTTCGGATCAAGTTACTATCGAACCTCGTAGGTCGACAAGGACGCGTACTGCTCCTGAATGGTACGGCAACCCTGTCTTAGAGGTCATGTTGTTGGACAACGATGAACCTACGAGCTATGGAGAAGCGATGATGGGCCCGGATTCCGAGAGATGGTTAGAGGCCATGCAATCCGAGATGGGATCCATGTAAGAAAACAAAGTATGGGTTTGGAAGTATTACCTGAAGGGCGAAAGGCCATTCAGAACAAATGGATCTTTAAAAGGAAGACGGACGCGGACGGTAATGTCACCGTCTATAAAGCTCGACTTGTGGCAAAGGGTTTTTCACAAGTTCAAGGAGTTGACTATGATGAGACTTTCTCACCCGTAGCGATGCTAAAGTCTGTTGGAATTATGTTAGCAGTTGCTGCATTTTTTGATTATGAAATCTGGCAGATGGATGTCAAAACATTGTTTCCTTAACGGTATCCGTGAGGAAAGGTTGTATGTGATACAACCGGAAGGTTTTGTTAGTTCTAAGGATGCTAAAATATATGCAAGCTCCAGCGATCCTTCTATGGACTGGAGCAAGCATCTCGGAGTTGGAATATACGCTTTGATGAGGTGATCAAAGTTTTTGAGTCTATACAAAGTTTATGAGAAACTTGTATTTACAATAAAGTGAGTGGGAGCACTATAGAATTTCTGATAAGTATATGTGGATGACATATTGTTGATCGGAAATGATGTAGAATTTCTGGAAAGCATAAAGGGTTGTTTGAAAAGGAGTTTTTTAAAGGAAAACCTGGAATGACGCTACTTAAATATTGGGCATCTTGATCTATAGAGGTAGATCAAGACGTTTGATAAAACTTTCAATGAGTACATACCTTGACAAGATTTCGAAAGAGTTCAAAATGGATCAGTCAAAGAAAGAGTTCTTGCCTGATTTGTAAGGTATGGAGTTGAGTGAGACTCAAAGCTCGACCACGACAGAAGAAAGAGAAAGGACGAAGGTCGTCCCCTATGCCTTTTCCATAGGCTCTGTATAGTATGCCATGCTGTGTACCGCACCTGTGTGTGCCTTGCCATGACTCTGTCAAGGGGTACAAGAGTGATTCAGGAGTGGATCACTGGACAGCGGTCAAGATTATCCTTAGTAACTAGAGGACTAAGGAAATATTTCTCGATTATGGAGGTGATAAAGAGTTTGTCGTAAAGGGTTACGTCGATGCAAGCTTTAACACCAATTCGGATGACTCTGAGTAGCAATCCGGATACGTATAGTGGAGCAGCCATTTGGAATAGCTCCAAGTGGAGTGTGGTAGCAGTGTCTACAGTATGACATAGAGAATTACAAAGTACACACGGATCTGAATGTTGCAGACCCGTTGACTAAAGACCTCTCTCACAAGCAAAGCATGATCGAACCCCAGAACTCATTGGGTGTTAGATTCATAACAATCTAAATCACATGGTGATGTGAACTAGATTATTGACTCTACTGCAAGTGGGAGACTGTTGGAAATATGCCCTAGAGGCAATAATAAATTGGTTATTATTATATTTCCTTGTTCATGATAATCGTTTATTATCCATGCTATAATTGTATTGATTGGAAACTCAAATACATGTGTGGGTACATAGACAACACCGTGTCCCTAGTATGCCTCTAGTTAACTAGTTCGTTGATCAAAGATGGTCAAGGTTTCCTGGCCATAGACATGAGATGTCATTTGATAACGGGATCACATCATTAGGAGAATGATGTGATGGACAAGACCCAAACTATAAACATAGCAGTTGATCATGTCAGTTTATTGCTATAGTTTTCTGCATGTCAAGTATCTGTTCCTATGACCATGAGATCATGCAACTCACTGACACCGGAGGAATACCTCGTGTGTATCAAACATCACAACGTAATTGGGTGACTATAAAGATGCTCTACAGGTATCTCCAAGGGTGTCTGTTGAGTGGGCATGGATCAAGACTGGGATTTGGTACTCCGTGTGACGGAGAGGTATCTCAGGGCCCACTCGGTAATACAACATCACAATAAGCCTTGCAAGCAATGTGACTAAGTTTTAGCCACGGGATCTTGTATTACGGAACGAGTAAAGAGACTTGTCAGTAACGAGATTGAACTAGGTACAGAGATACCGACGATCGAATCCCGAGCAAGTAACATACCGAAGAACAAAGGGAACATCATACGGGATTAACTGAATCCTTGACATAGAGGTTCAACCGATAAAGATCTTCGTAGAATATGTAGGAACCAATATGGACATCCAGGTACCGCTATTGGTTATTGACCATGGAGGTGTCTCGGTCTTGTCTACATAGTTCTCGAACCCGCAGGGTCTGCACACTTAAGGTTCAGTGACGTTTCGGTATAGTAGAGTTATGTATGGTGGTGACCGAAGGTTGTTCTGAGTCCCGGATGAGATCCTGGACGTCACGAGGAGCTCCGGAATGGTCTAGAGGTAAAGATTGATATATAGGAAGTCCTGTTTTGGTCACCGGAAAAGTTTCGGGTGCTTCGGTAGTGTACCGGGAGTGCCGGGGGCCATCGGAGGGGTGTCTCGACCCAAAGGACCTCATGGGCTGTGGGAGGAGTCAAACCAGCCCCTAGTGGGCTGGCCGAACCCCCCACTAAGGCCCATGCGGCTAGGGGTGGGAAAAACCCAAAGGTGGAAAGGTGGAAAGGGTTTCCAAGTGGAGAGGAGGAATCCTACTCCTAGTAGGATTGGAGTAGGACTCCTCCACCTCCAATTTCGGCCAACCCTTGAGGGTTTGAGGCTGCCTCCTCCCCTCCCTCCCTCCTATATATACTAGAGGATTTAGAGGGGAGAGCTAACCCTAATTGCCACGTGCTCCCTCTACTTCATCTAGATCGTTTTCTCCTCTAGTCTAGTTCGGCGGTGCTTAGGCGAAGCCCTGCCGGAATAGTTCCACCACCATCGCCGCCACACCGTCGCGCTGCCGGAGAACTCATCTACCTCTCCGCTCCCTCTTGCTGGATCAAGAAGGCGGAGATCGTCATCGAGCTGTACGTGTGCTGAACGCGGAGGTGCCGTCCGTTCGGCGCTAGATCGGAAGGACCGTGATGAGGATCGCGAGACGGTTCGTGATCAGGATCGCGAGACGGTTCGTGATTTGATCGCGGGACGGATCGTGATGGGATCGCGGGACGGATCGTGATTGGATCACGAGACGGGTCATGATTGGATCGCGGGACGCTCGGCGATTTGGATCGCGAAGACGTTCGACTACATCAACCGCGTTTCTCAACGCTTCCCGCTTAGCGATCTACAAGGGTATGTAGATCCACTCTCCCTCTCGTAGATGCTCATCACCATGGATAGATCTTGCGTGTGCGTAGGAAATTTTTTGTTTCCCATGCAACGTTCCCCAACATCTCCGGCAATCTCCGATATACCGGAGCCCTGTCGAATCTGGATGGGAATCTGGACGAGTTTGGGGCGAGGTGTCCAGTATCTAGCTCGGATATCCATTGGAAAATTCCACCGTTCATCGGCTGCGGAATTCCTATACCGATCACCCTCAAAATTTCAGCTCGATCCGACCGTTCAAACTCCGGGAAACGTCTGATGAGTGCATCAATTTTCGGATCTGTTTTCTGCGCGAGAACGAATCCGACCCGAATTCATCTTTCTTCATGAACGGGACATTGGACATCCTTTTTTAAGAATTTTATTTCTAGGGTATTGAGTGTTGTTCTCAAACACGTGCCCACAAATTTTGAGTCTTTTCCGAGGCGATCTTCATCGTCGCACCGATGTCAAACCGGCCCGACCACGTTGGTCCACGGCTATCGACCTGCGTCAACATAGACTGCGTCGTCGCTCCATCGAGCCGATGACAACCACCACATCGGATCATCACCTCGGCGAGCCGACCAAGATTTCGGCATCTTGAAGGACAAATAATCGTTAAGACAAGGTCGTCACCCCACGGGTTGCATGGGTCGGGTGTGCCGTTGCTTCATCAAGCCAGCATTGACCGCGTCACAAATTCCGACCTGCGTCGGCATCGCCGCGTGATGTCTACTACGCAACCTTCTTCTTGTAGACTCGTGTTGGGCCTCCAAGCGCAGAGTTTTGTAGGACAGTAGCAAATTTCCCTCAAGTGGATGACCTAAGGTTTATCAATCCGTGGGAGGTGTAGGATGAAGATGGTCTCTCTCAAACAACCCTGCAACCAAATAACAAAGAGTCTCTTGTGTCCCCAACACACCCAATACAATGGTAAATTGTATAGGTGCACTAGTTCGGCGAAGAGATGGTGATACAAGTGTAATATGGATGATAGATATAGGTTTTTGTAATCTGAAAATATAAAAACAGCAAGGTGGCAAGTAACAAAAGTGAGCAAAAACGGTATTGCAATGCTTGGAAACAAGGCCTAGGGTTCATACTTTCACTAGTGCAAGTTCTCTCAACAATACCGACATAGTTGAATCATATGTAAATCCCTCACGTGCGACAAAGAATTCACTCCAAAGTCACAAATAGCGGAGAACAAACGAAGAAATTATCGTAGGGTACGAAACCACCTCAAAGTTATCTTTTCCGATCAATCTTATGAGCTATCCCTATAAGTGTCACGAACAGCCCTAGAGTTCGTACTAAAATAACACCTTAAGATACACATCAACCAAAACCCTAATGTCACCTAGATACTCCAATGTCACCACGAGTACCCATGGGCTTGATTATACGATATGCATCACACAATTTCAGATTCATCATGTTCAATCCAACACAAAGAACTTCAAAGAGTGCCCCAAAGTTTCTACCGGAGAGTCAAGACGAAAACATGTGCCAACCCCTATGCATAGATTCCCAAGGTCACGGAACCCGCAAGTTGATCACCAAAACATACATCAAGTGGATCAATAGAACATCCCATTGTCACCACGGATATCCCATCGCAAGACATACATCAAGTGTTCTCAAATCCTTAAAGACTCAATCCGATAAGAAAACTTCAAAGGGAAAACTCAATTCATCACAAGAAGATAGAGAGGGGAAAACTCCATATGATTCATCTATATTAATAAAGCTCGCGGTACATCAAGATCGTGTCATCTCAAGAACACGAGAGAGAGAGATCAAACACATATCTACTGGTACATACCCTCAGCCTCGAGGGTGAACTACTCCCTCCTCGTCATGGAGACCGCCGGGATGATGAAGATGGCCTCCGGTGATGGTTTTCTCCTTCGGCAGGGTGCCGGAATGGGCTTCCGTTTGGTTTTTCATGGCTACAGAGGCTTGCGGCGGCGGAACTCCCGATCTAGGTTTCTTTCTGGGGGTTTTGGTATTTATAGGAATTTTTGGCATCAGTCTCACGTCAAGGGGACTCCCGAGGGGCCCACAAGCCAGGGGGCGCGCCCTAGGGGGGGGGCGCCCCCTAGGCTTGTGGCTGCCTCGGGACTCCTCTCCGGTATCTTTTTGCTCTAGTATTTTTTATATTTTCCAAAAATATTCTCCGTAAATTTTCAGCCCATTCCGAGAACTTTTATTTCTGCACGAAAAACGACACCATGGTAGTTCTACTAAAAACAACGTCAGTCCGGGTTAGTTCTAATAAAATCATACCAAAATCATATAAAATTATTGTAAACATGGCATGAATACTTCATAAATTATAGATACGTTGGAGACGTATCAGCATCCCCAAGCTTAATTCCTGCTCGTCCTCGAGTAGGTAAATGATAAAAGAAATAATTTATGAAGTGTGAATGCTAGCAAGTGCACAAGTTTGATCAATGATAATTCCAATCACTTTTTCTAGCATCAATATAAACCATAAACAGTAGCTCATCTCATAAAACTTCTCATGATCAAGTAACAAGCTATTCACATGTTTAAAGTATAGACCAGAAAGTTTCTTGAAAACTAACAAACCATATTCCTAGTCATCGAACAATTGCAATTCATCTTATTTTCAGGAAGGGTCTATGTAAGAGCTTTGATGTAGCAAATTCCACGTACTCAACTATCATATAGTCTTCCATGATTATTGACACTCAAAGCATATTTTTAGAACAAATAGCATCCATCGAACACAGAGAAAGATAGGGGCTTAATGTTTCGCCTCCCAACTTATTTATCATATAGATAATTGTCAACAATAATAATTCATGATCAAATATATTTGTGTGGATATATATGTCTAGATCATTCCCCAACACATGACGCTTGCCAAGAGAAAAAGGCGAAATATAGGAAGTGGTGAAGATCACCATGACTCTTGCATAAAGGTAAGTACTAGAAAGTAAAAGATAGGCCCTTCGCAGAGGGAAGCAGAGGTTGTCATGCGCTTTTTGTTTTTGGATGTGCAAACCCTTAATGCAAAGGAATGTCGCGTGGTATTGCCCTTTGTGATAGCAACCTTTATTATGCAGTCCGTCGCTTTTATTTCTTTACCATCACAAGTTCGTACAACGCTTATTTTCCCTCACAATAAAAGATCATACATATTTAGGAGCAATTTTTATTGCTTTTTGCACCGATGACAACTTACTTGAAGGATCTTACTCAATCCATAGGTAGGTATAGTGGACTCTCATGGCAAAACTGGTTGAAGGGTGTTTGGATGCACAAGTAGTATTTCTACTTGGTGCGGAAGTTTTGGCTAGTATGAGGTGGAAGCAAGCACCACATGTTGGAGGATCCATAACAATATAACTTCTATACAAATATACCCAAACATAACTCGTTAGGTTGTCTTCCTTGTCCATTTTTAACTAATTTACTCGAGTTTGAAAATAATTAATGAGCTCACAATCATAGAAGATGTGCAAGATAGTATATTTATATGTGGAATCTCTCTTCCTTCAATATTCTTTCATGAATTGTTCAAGTGACCAATGCGGTGTTTGCTAACTTTAAATAAATTTTACCACCTATACTTATTATGTGTGAAGTCATTACTCCCCATGGGATAAGTATATGAAGCATATTTAATTTCAGATGTATGATATTCAATTCATTCAACCATTTACTCATAGGATATAAGTGAAGCACGAGAGTGAATGACAAACTACTCCAAAAAGATATAAGTGAAGATCAACGAGTAGCCAACAATTAAATAACTATGTGAAGACTCTCTCATCTAAGAATTTCAAATCTTAAGTACTTTATTAAACAGCAAGCAAAATAAAAATAGCACTCCAAGAATAGCACGTATCATGTGAACGAATAAAACTTTAGGCTCAACATAGGCTAACCGATAATTGTTGAAGAAGAAAGGTGGGATGCCAACCGGGGCATCCCCAAGCTTAGATGCTTGAGACTTCTTGAAATATTAATTAGGGATGCCTTGAGAATCCCCAAGCTTGATCTCTTGTGTCTCCTTAATTCCTCTCATATCATGGTTTCCCTAATTCTTATAAACTTCATCCACACAAAACTCAACAAGAACTCGTGAGATAGGCTAGTACACATAAGAATAAATCAACACTTCATGTACTGCCAAGATAAGTTGCACAATAATTTTCAAACATCATCTACTGTTTACTATCGTTTCCACAATTTATATCTACCAATATAGGCTATGGAAACTATAGGATAAGTAGATAACAAAACTATGACAGCAATCTGTCCAAACAGAATAGTCTGTAGCAATTTATGAAAACAGTGTACTTATGTAACTCAAAAAATTATGAAACTTTAGGACAAGCTAACTAATTTATATGACAACACTATGTAAAAATTTCAGAAACTTTCCACGTTCCAGTAAAATATGAAAATTCAAACACTACAGAGAAAGTTTCTGTTTTTACACAGCACACATCAAACATGCAATGCAAGCATCCTAAGGCAATTCTTGAAACTTTTTATTGAAAAACAAGATTATAAATAACACCTAACAGAAAATAACAAAATATAATGACGATCCAAGCAAAGCACATATTATGTGACGAATAAAAATATAGCTCTAAGTAAGATATACCGATAATGTTGAAGACGAAAGAGGGGATGCCTTCCGGGGCATCCCCAAGCTTAGAAGCTTGAATCTTCCTTGGATATCACCTTTAGGGTGACTTGGGCATCCCCAATCTTAGGTTATTTTTACTCCTTATTCTTCTCATATCGGTGTCTCACCCAAAACTTGAAAATTTCAATCACACAAAACTTAACGAAACTTCGTGAGATGGGTTAGTATAATAAATAAAGATAATTCACTTAGGTACTGTCAAGAAAAGATTCATAATTGTTCCCACATGATACCTACTGTATTCTATCATTCCCATAATTTATACCGCTAAATATAAGTTATGGAAACACTAAAACAAGCAAACTATGCATGCAAAACAGAATCTGTCAAAGACAGAACAGTCTGTGAAGATCTGTAGTGTAACTATACTTCCCTGTCTCTTAAAATTCTGAAAAATTAGGACAACCTGAAGAATTTGTATATCAAGACTGTGTAAAAATTTCAGATCATTATCACGCTCTAGTAAAAAATGAAAATTCCTGTACTGGAGTCAAAAGTTTCTGTTTTGGTTCAGCATCAATTCTACTCATCTTGTGAGTCATCCCAAAGGTTTTACTTGGCACTTTATTGAAATAAAAGGCACAAAACATGATTACTACAGTAGCTTAATCATGTGAACACATCATAACAGAAAGTAAAAGTGTTGGGTTGCCTCCCAACAAGCGCTTTTCTTTAATGCCTTTTAGCTAGGCATGATGAATTCAATGATGCTCACATAGGAATAATAATTGAAACATGCAAAAGAGCATCATGAATCTCATGACAATCACATTTAAGTCTAACCCACTTCCTATGCATAGGGATTTTGTGAGCAAACAATTTATGGGAGCAAGAATCAACTAGCATAGGAAGGCAAAACAAGCATAACTTCAAAACTTTGAACACATAGAGAGGAAACTTGATATTATTGCAATTCCTACAAGCATATGTTCCTCCCTCATAATAATTTTCAGTAGCATCATGAATGAATTCAACAATATAACTATCACATAAAGCATTATCTTCATGATCCACAAGCATAGAGAATTTGTCACTCTTCACATAAGCAATTTTCTTCTCATTCATAATAGTGGGAGCAAACTCAACAAAATAACTATCATGAGACACTTGATTGACATAACCATATTGAATATTCAAATCATGATAACAAGTTTCATGGTTGTCATTACTCTCTATAGCATATATGTCATCACAATAATCATCATATATAGGAGGCACGCTATCATCATAATAGTTTTGCTCATCAAAACTTGGGGGACAAAAAATATCATCTTCATCAAACATAGCATCCCCAAGCTTGTGGCTTTGCATATCATTAGCATCATGGATATTCAGAGAATTCATACTAGCAACATTGCAATCATGCTCATCATTCAAGGAATTCTCATTAAGTATTTTCATAAATTCTTCCTCTACCAATTGAGCACAATTTTCTGAATCCTTATTTTCACGAAAGACATTATAAAGACGAAACAAATGATGCAACCTAAACTCCATTTTTTTGTAGTTTTCTTTTATAAAACAAACTAGTGATAAAACAAGAAACTAAAAGATTCAATTGCAAGATCTAAAGATATACCTTCAAGCACTCACCTCCCCGGCAACGGCGCCAGAAAAGAGCTTGATGTCTACTACGCAACCTTCTTCTTGTAGACTCGTGTTGGCCTCCAAGCGCAGAGTTTTGTAGGACAGTAGCAAATTTCCCTCAAGTGGATGACCTAAGGTTTATCAATCCGTGGGAGGTGTAGGATGAAGATGGTCTCTCTCAAACAACCCTGCAACCAAATAACAAAGAGTCTCTTGTGTCCCCAACACACCCAATACAATGGTAAATTGTATAGGTGCACTAGTTCGGCGAAGAGATGGTGATACAAGTGTAATATGGATGATAGATATAGGTTTTTGTAATCTGAAAATATAAAAACAGCAAGGTGGCAAGTAACAAAAGTGAGCAAAAACGGTATTGCAATGCTTGGAAACAAGGCCTAGGGTTCATACTTTCACTAGTGCAAGTTCTCTCAACAATACTGACATAGTTGAATCATATGTAAATCCCTCACGTGCAACAAAGAGTTCACTCCAAAGTCACAAATAGCGGAGAACAAACGAAGAAATTATTGTAGGGTACGAAACCACCTCAAAGTTATCTTTTCCGATCAATCTTATGAGCTATCCCTATAAGTGTCACGAACAGCCCTAGAGTTCGTACTAAAATAACACCTTAAGATACACATCAACCAAAACCCTAATGTCACCTAGATCCTCCAATGTCACCACGAGTACCCATGGGCTTGATTATAAGATATGCATCACACAATGTCAGATTCATCATGTTCAATCCAACACAAATAACTTCAAAGAGTGCCCCAAAGTTTCTACCGGAGAGTCAAGACGAAAACATGTGCCAACCCCTATGCATAGATTCCCAAGGTCACGGAACCCGCAAGTTGATCACCAAAACATACATCAAGTGGATCAATAGAACATCCCATTGTCACCACGGATATCCCATCGCAAGACATACATCAAGTGTTCTCAAATCCTTAAAGACTCAATCCGATAAGAAAACTTCAAAGGGAAAACTCAATTCATCACAAGAAGATAGAGAGGGGAAAACTCCATATGATTCATCTATATTAATAAAGCTCGCGGTACATCAAGATCGTGTCATCTCAAGAACACGAGAGAGAGAGGTCAAACACATAGCTACTGGTACATACCCTCAGCCCCGAGGGTGAACTACTCCCTCCTCGTCATGGAGACCGCCGGGATGATGAAGATGGCCTCCGGTGATGGTTTCCCCCTCCGGCAGGGTGCCGGAACGGGCTCCCAATTGGTTTTTCCTGGCTACAGAGGCTTGCGGTGGCAAAACTCCCGATCTAGGTTTCTTTCTGGGGGTTTTGGTGTTTATAGGAATTTTTGGCGTCGGTCTCACGTCAAGGGGACTCCCGAGGGGCCCACAAGCCAGGGGGGCACGCCCTAGGGGGGGCGCCCCCTAGGCTTGTGGCTGCCTCGGGACTCCTCTTCGGTATCTTTTTGCTCCAGTATTTTTTATATTTTCCAAAAATATTCTCCGTAAATTTTCAGCCCATTCCGAGAACTTTTATTTCTGCACAAAAAACGACACCATGGTAGTTCTGCTGAAAACAGCGTCCGTCCGGGTTAGTTCTTATAAAATCATACCAAAATCATATAAAATTATTGTAAACATGGCATGAATACTTCATAAATTATAGATACGTTGGAGACGTATCACCGCGCCGTCGCTTCTTCAAGCCGACATCCACCATGCCGACCTGCTTCGACACCTCGGCTGACATGAGACTTTGACATCACCAGCCGACCTGCTCCGTCACCTCGGTTAGACCGGGGGCTTCGCCATCTCTTCATCAACCTGCTCTGGGGACTTCGGCGTCACCAGCCGACCAGCTTCATCATGTTGGCTGGACCAGGGGCTTCCGATCAGTTCTCCGCAACTGGCTTTGTCAATGCAATTCGGTCGAGTCTGTTCTCGCCCCGCGGCTGCAGACGCGAGACGCTCAAGTTACGAGAGATCAACCAACTTCGACCACTACGAACAATTAGGTGATATTTCTCCTATTAAATTTGTTCGTGCTGTTTAGTACTATCAAAGATCTTCGTACTTGTAATTTATACAATTTTGTGCGTAGGTTATCTGTGCTGAGCCGGTGGACTCTAATCCACATTGACGTCCCTATGCTGTCAATTCAACTTATGCTGCAGAGAGGCCATATTTATTTTATTATCCATACTCTGCGTAAATTGATTATGCAAACGATATTATTATTATGTCCGGCTTGCACTGTTTTATGTGTGCAGGTAAAGGATTTAGATCGGATGGCATTGTCACCCCGGCGTACTGACGTCGTTGTCCCGCCTTCGTTGATCAAATTATGTTGTCACCCTAGCACGAATTCTGGTGACCCTACGAATTCGGATTTTTTTCACCTAGCCGAGCCGACGCCCTGTGTCGACATCTGCATTGCGCCATGCCGCATCTCTTCTAAATAATTTATTTCGTATAAGTAATTCTTTAAAGAATTTTTATTTTATTATTATCTGGCTTGTGCTACTTCATGCGTGTAGGTAATCGACTTCGGCTGTGTCACGTCGTCACCTCGGCGTGCCGACATCGTCGTCCCGCCTCCATCAACCAAATCGCGTCGTCGACATGGTCGACTGACGTGGGGGCTTCGCCGACATGCTGCCGAACTGCTCTGTCTCCTCGGCTGGACCTGGGGTTTCACCTCAGCCCTTCGGAAGTGTTGTGTTGTCACTTCATCAAGCCGATTTCTTCCTCGGCTACCTCGTGACCGGCTTGGGGGCTGGGACCTTGTCCCGTCGTAGCTCGAACCGCGTCATCCACACCGAGCATATTAACCAGCTAAGTCGCTTTCATGCTCGAATTTCTTAAGTTTGTAAATTTTTGTTTGGTTCAACCGAGCGTTATGTTTTTGTTTCAAAACAAGAACTTTCTTTGTTAAAAATGTTGTTTGTTCAAAAAACAACTTTCTTTACCCAATTTAACCGGGGGCTCTTAAATTTATATGAGCCGTTTTATAATAAATGTGTTTTCTTCTTGGTCATTGCAAAGTCTTTTGCTACTACTCCTTTTTCCGACACTAGTGTGCGGTCAATAGCCGGATAGCCTGGTTTCTTTCTAAAGGCGCTCGAGTTTAGTTCGCTAATCAGGCCTCGGAGAAACACTCCGCCTTCGGGATATGGAGGTTGAAGCCAAAGGCTGGCCCGCTTGGAGTTCGGAGATCGGATGTATCGTGTTAAAGCACGGCCGGAGCACGTATTTATTTTAAGACCAATTTCGGATTGGCACCAAAAAACTTGATTTAGTTCGGACGTCAAAGTTTTTACATAAGTTTTTTGGCTTTTCGAGCTTATGGCACTTTTAAGCTATTTGTATGCTTTTCCTTGTTGGGGAACGTTGCATGGGAGACAAAAAATTTCCTACACACACGCAAGATCTATCCATGGAGATGCATAGCTACGAGAGGGGGAGTGTGTCTACATACCCTTGTAGATCTCTAAGCGGAAGCGTATATAACGTGGTTGATGTAGTCGTACTCTTCATGATCCAATCATGATCCAATCCGATCTAGCGCCGAACGGACGGCACCTCCGCGTTCAGCACACGTGCGGCTCGATGACGTCTCCTCCTTCTTGATCCAGCAAGAGATGAAGGAGAAGTAGATGGGATCTCAACTAGCACGCCGGCGTGGTGGAGATGGTGATGGAGCAATCCCAGCAGGGCTTCACCAAGCGCCTCCGGAACTGCGAACGAGGAAGAACGGGAGAGAGGGGAGGCCGTAGGGCGTGGGAATTGTTGTGTCCAGCCCTTGTGCCTCATCCCCACTATATATAGGGGTGTTGGAGGGCTAGGGTCGCAGCCCTAGACCCTCCTCCAAGGAGGGTAGGTGGCCAAAGAGGGAGGAGTGCCCTCCAAGCCAAGTGGAGGGCCCTCCCCCTTAGGGTTTCCCTTCCCCTACGCAGATGGGCCTTAGGGGGCTGGTGCGCCTGGCCCAATAAGGCTACACTACTAGGAGAAAGCCTAGTAGTAGCGCTTGTTTTCCCCTTAGTAGTAGCGCTGGTGGCAGCGCTACTGCTAAGGCGCTACAGCTAAGTGTTTAGTAGTAGCGCTGAAAAACCAGCGCTACTGGTAAGTACTGTTAGCAGTAGCGCTGGTTTACAACAAGCGCTGCTGCTAAACCTGCGCTACTGCTACAACTTACCAGCGCTACTGCTAAACCAGCACTGCTAAGATTTAATTCCCGTCTACGTATTTGTGCATGCTCTATACGGTAGTTTCATCATATCATAATAAACATACATTATTCTCATCATATCATACACATACAGGAGACTTGTCATACCACCACCATCATCATCCAACACAAATATCATCACATCTCGAAAATAGCGATACACAAGTCATGTCATGTCTCGAATAAATGCAACTGCATAGTCATGTCACACACACAAGTTTCATCATCTCTATCTAAACCATGATGTAGAAGAGAAGAGCGATCAGTATGAGCAAGAGCGCGACTAAGTAGTACTTCTTGAGGCACCGGTTTCGCTCCCTCTCTTGCCAGAGCGTCCACCTCAAGTAACTATTTTCCGCTTCGGCTCTGCTGTCGAACCCTCTGTGGCTAGCGCCCGGGTACCTATCCACCTGGGCCTGAGCGTCTGGCCAGTGGTCGTACACTCCTGGAACCCTCCCAATGAATACGGCGTAGCAGTCTGTCACGCCCAAGATGCGATCCTATCCTTATGTTGGCGCGAGGGCCTCGACAGGGATAGAAGCGCATCTCGTCGTTTCGCAAGAATGGATATCATTACAAGTACATGTAAAGAAGAGATGAGTATATGGAATTGGCTTACACTCGCCACAAGCTACAACAATATCACATCAATACAACAACATATACAAACATCATACAGAAGAGCAGGGTCCGACTACGGACGAAAACAAACGATAAAATGACATCCATCCTTGCTATCCCAGGCTGCCTCCTGGAACCCATCCTAGATCGATGAAGAAGAAGAAGAAGAACTCCAAATCAAAACAAGCATCACGCTCACGTCAAATCATCGCATTACATGTACCTGCAACTGTTGTTGTAGTAATCTGTGAGCCACGGGGACTCAGCAATCTCATTTCCAAGGGTATCAAGACTATTAAAGCTTAATGGGTGAGGTATGGTTAAGTGGTGAGGCTGCAGCAAGCGACTAAGCATTTATTTGAGTGGCTAACTTACGAGTACAAGAATAAAGGGGGATGATTGTCGCATAAACGGTCGTGAACTAGTAATGATCTCTAAGAGATCCTGAACACCTACTTACGTCAAACATAACCCCACCGCGTTCTCTCTCGGATAAGGACTCACGAGAAGAGACAGTCACGGTTACGCACACGGTTGGTGTATTTTATTTGAGTTTACCTCAAGTTTGCTATGACCGGGTGTTAAACAAAGTTTCCAAGTTGCCACGTAACCGCGGGCACGGCTTTCCGAAAGATTTAACCCTGCAGGGGTGCTCCAACTCATCCGTCACAAACTAACCACACACAGCGGGAATAACCTCGACCACGAATCTCGTGATCTTCCTAGGCAATTCCACTGGAAAACCGCAACCTCGAGATAGCCCGAAGTATTCTCGGAATTCCTCGCACAAGACGTTCGAGAAAGGTAAAACAAGTCTAGCAAGACCGCCCGGCGTGTCGACAAACCCGATAGGAGCCGCGTATCTCGTTCTCAGGACACGACCAGATGAGCGCAGCGTACAGTGGCCTGATAGACATCACCCGAGTTGCCCCGGGTTGGCCCCGCACACGACTCTAGTTTGGACCAACACTCATGAGGAGCACTGGCCCGGGTTGTTGATTAATTATCCGCGGGTGCCGGTGGGTCCCTATGCAATTTTAGTTGTTATTAGGCAAATGTAGTACCCATGTTGGGCCTTGCCAGACAAGTTTTATCCTAAAACGAAAATCAAGGGGGTCCCCATAACAACCCCGAGCATGTTAGGAGCGCTCAATTATGGAATATAACACCGGTACACAAGTAACTAGGGGCGGCAAGAGTGGAACAAAACACAGAGCAAAAGGCCAAGCCTTCCACCCTTTTACCAAGTATATATGTGCATTAAATTAAATAGCAATAATATTGTGATATAACAAAAGGATATCCATGATGGCACATGGAAACAATTGCACCTGCAACTAGCAACGCTATAAGAAGGGCTGAGCAAGCGGTAACATAGCCAAACAATGTTTGCTGGGATGTGGAGGGGTTAGAGGCTTTTCATGGCAATTTGGGAGGCTTGACATACAAGTGGTAGGTAGCGAGACAGCGATAGAACCGAGACATCTAGCATGGCAATGATAGTAATGATATCTAGGGAAATGATCATCTTGCCTGAGATCCCGCTTGGAAGAAGAACGGATCCATGAAGAAGACGAGCCAACGTAGTCGAACGAATCCTCACACTCCGAACGCTTTCGGAACTCTATCGAGAAGAAGCAATCCGGAACAAACAATCAACACATGATACACCACGACATATGCATGACATGATGCACTTCAAATATGATGCATGTTATGCATGACATGGCAAGCACAACAATCAACTTCTACACATTAAGTGAAGCCCAATATGCAACGAGTTGCATATTGACGAAACTCCACATTCGAATATTTAATCCACTCTCGTTTAGGTACACGACAATATTAAATGTTGTTAAACATGGCAATAGGTGAAGCATAAGTAAACTAGACATCTAGGCATATTAAATGAGGCCGGAAACAACATATAGCATCTCCGAAACGACCCCATATGTTAATTTCGAAATTGGTCCAGATCTGAACTAATCATGTTTTATATTTATTAAACAGGAAAATAAAGTATATCACGCAATTCTACACGTCATTCTAGTCGATTTACATATATCGAACGTTGGAAACGGAGCTACGGTCTAAAAGTTATGACCAGCACAAGATGCATATGTCATGAATGCAAAATGCATGGAAAAGACAATGACATCCACTTCAAAACATGAATGCAGCAAGTTATTATGGAACTACATGAGATTCCAAGCAAGATTCATATATGGCATGTCCAAAACGGAGCTACGGTTCAACCACAATCACCAAAACAAGTTTTAGTTGAAATCTGCCCAAAACAGCAACATAGCATATTGCACACATGAAAACTACAAGCTACAAGATTCTAAAATGCACAAGCTAAGCATGGGGCAGTAGCATATGACACACACATCATTTCATCTTCACATATCATACTCAAAATAGTTATGGAACACATGGTAGGAAGCTCACAACATGGCAACAAAATATAGCAGATTAGGACTTAGTGAAAATAACAGGTTTTAGCATAGCAGATTTTCATGGAGGCATATTGGCAGCAGCAAAACTATATGCTACAGGGCATATTATGGCATGAAAATTAACAGCATGGTAGTAGACATGATACACTACAAATCATACCATGGTGGCAACATCAAATTATGCTCAGATTCATGGCAAACATCAACACAACATGGCATCATGAAGAAAACAGATTCTCAGACTTAGTGAAAATTAGAGTAGGCATGTGCAGCAGCTTTTAACAGTTTGACATGTTGGACAGCAGAATTATTAATGATGCAAAATCTATTCATGCAAACTATTGGCCCAACATGATAGAGCATAACATGCTTAACAAAAGACTCCATTGTGGCCACACCAAAAGACTCCTAGAACACTAGCAAATCACATGGCAACACAGCAACAAAATAACAGATTTCCAGACTTAGAAATATTTTGGACCCTCAAAACATCAGATTTTATAGCATGTTGGCAACAAGAAAATAACACCTAAACATGCATTTCTATAGCAACCAAAATTACCAGGGCCTAGCACACATGTCCAAGGGCATATCTCATGTTAGCAACTATTCCAAAATATGCATGGATTAAATCACATGAAATAAACAAAAGGACATCATAGCAAAATGACATGCACACAAAAATGCTCAAATGACAAAACTAATGTCACAGATAATTTCTATGGATTTTTCTACCCCGAAAACATGTATAATATGCATTGGTTCATGTAGGAAAATATGTCACAATTAATTAGGCAAGTTTATGGCATAACCCTATTAGCAAAGGTATGTATGCAAAATAAATGCAACCAACATATGAAATATTTTTAGCATGCATGAAAAAGCGATATAAATAATCTACACATTTTACATATAAGCTTTGTTTAATTCGGATGCATGCTTAAATATTAATGCGCAATGCAAATCATGACATTTATGCGAATTAAATAATTTGGCATATGAAACATTTTGAAATACATGTGAAAGTTAGATATTATTAAACTACACGAAATTCTAGTCATATTTCATATATAAGGCTTTCCCATCGGATGCACGGTTAGTTAAATATTAACGTTATAAAAACATGGCCAAATCTGAAAAACACAGGATATTGCAAAAATCGTAGGAGCTAAAAAAACCTACATGGGCCGGATCTAACAGTGCACAGGGCGAGGGGTAGGCGGGCGAAGCTCACCTCGCGGCTGGGCTAGGCCAGGCCGGTGGAGAGGCTTTGTTGGGCCCGGAGCTGAAGGAGGCCCACGAGGCACAAGGCGCTGGGGCTTCGTCCCCGTCCTCCGCACGATAGGAGGCAGGCCAGCGGCCAACGCGACGGCGGCGTGGCTCTCGGCGAGGCGGCGGCGCAGGGGAGGCGGGATCCGGCGGGGCTGGACCGGATCCGAGCGGATCTGGGCCCGGGCACCCATTCCCGGCGGCAGAGGTGCAGGATCCGGCAGGGCTCCATGGACGGCGAGCTCTGGCTTCCTGCACGCGCGCGAGAGAGAGAGTGGGGAGATTAGGGAGAGGGAGAGGGAGGAAGAAGAGGGAAGGGCGCGGGGTCCGGCCTCGTGGCTCGCCGGCGACGGGGCTCCGGCGGCAGACAGCGGCGCAAGGGCGACGGGCGGAGCTACGGGAGCTCGAGGGGCCCCTCCCCTGACTCCAAATCGGGGCTGCGGAAGCGGCGCGATTCGGGCCCGATTCGGCCAGGAGCGGGCCGGAGGCGGGCTCGGGCGGGCCGCGGCGGTGGGGAGGCCAGCTGGGTGACGTGGCGGCATGCTAGTGGCTGGAGGCGGCGGCGCAGCGGCGGCGGGGCTAGGGAGGTGTGACAAGTGGCGGCGGCGGGGCTGGCCAGGCGCGGAAAACGAGGCAGAGGTGGGAGAAGGCTATTTTTTTGGACGTGGGGGTGTCCATATATAGCAGTTTTGGCTAGGGTTTGGGTCTAGGGGTGGTTTCTCGACCGTGCGATTGCCATCGGACGGTCGGATCGGGGTGGAGGGTTAGGTGGGCTGGCTGGGCTTAGTGGGCTGTGTAGAGGGGTGTTGGGCTGAGAAGAGAGGGAAGTGGTGGCCCGGCGACAGGTTTTTAAAACAGCGAAACATCTGACGATTAAACCGGCGGCGGAGCCGCTCTAGGACTAACGGTTCGGGTATCAAACGAGCTCTGATCACGACGAAATTTGGCAGGCGGTCCACCTACAACATATTACGGCCGCTTGCCAAGTTTCGACCCGATCTGAGAAAGTTCCATCCACACTTTTTAAAACAATATTTTAACGATGCCGCGGGCGCGTGCGTGTGTGGTTGGACTCAAAACGAACGACGGGAAGAACCGGCAACTGCTAATGGATGCAAGTTTTCGAAAACGAGTGACGATGCTATGCACATGATGCGAATGATGCGATGATGAATGCGACAACAGACAAATCACACGACAAGAATGGAAATAAAAGGGAATCTTCTGGAGCGTCGGTCCCGGGCTGTTACACAGTCCTTCGCCATCTCCAATCTATGTACCTGCATCGTAAGTTGATGAATTCAACGATAATATGCAACATAATGTACTTGAGAAACACAAAGAGGCATAGTTAGCAAAATACAAGCAACCTATAGTAAACATAAATAAGGAAGTTCCTCATACCCAAACTAATTAACTAGAGCGATCTACGCTAGTTCATAGAAAGACAGTAGTACTAATTAAACATACACATTGTCATCGTCAATCACTCCTCCATGTCGGCGCTCCAATCTTCATAGTCAGGGAGGAAGCACCCAAGCTTCGTGAAAGGCTTCAGGTCCAGACGCTGAGCGCTGAGCAGTGTTTGGACATCCTCCTGACTCATTGGCTCATGGTAGAACATCCCTGATTTTTTGAGGACCTCCTTCATGATCACTTGGGCAAGTTCACACTGTATGTGATAAAACTCAGCTCGGATTCGATGATCCGGTGTCCTTCCTATGCTTGTGGCCCAGTTGACAATCTCGGCATCGCTGGAATTACCTGACATGCGAAGGCGTTGATTATCCCTTCTGTACTCGATCATGTGATGCATGAGGTAGAATCCATCAGCCTTACTATCGTTCGGTTGCTGGATGCAGCAGAAGTCGGTCTTATGGCCGAAAGCCGGCCCTCTATTCCTGTACTTTTTCACCTGGATATATCCACCACTAAGGCTGAAGGTTAAAATGCCACTATCGAGAACACTCTTTATGTGCGTGTAATCCCTCTTCTTGATGTTCTTCGCTGAGTCCAAGTACAGAGCATGGGAGTATTGTGGGTACAGACAGATGAGGACGGCGCCCCCCCCCCCGCTGCACAAAATAAGTACACCTCAAATTAGCCTCCATGCTTGCAAAGGAATGATTAAAACTTACGAAAGGATATCCGCGGATGACTTACGTGGGATGATAAGGCAGGAGAATCGTTTCCTTGTCCTTATTAGCGACCATGAACTCGCCGATGTACTTGCTCGCATAGTCACGGTGCTCTTTGCAGACTGCCAAGAAGCTCTCGTGCATATAGTACGGGTCCGCGACGTAGATATATTTTATGTTCTCGCGCCTGATGATGTAGTTGAGATACAGCGCATACATGCGGATGAACTGAAAATCCAACTTAGTCATGTGGAACATGTCATAGATGTAGTCAAATCGCAGGATGAACTTATCCGCGGGACATCTATCGACGTATAACCTCCCACCCGGAACCTGAGCCGCGTAAAGCGGGTATTCTGGTTTTTCCGAGATGAGAAGGCTTTTCTCTCTGGCCAGCACATCATCATGAAGTCTCCTTAGATCATTGTTCAGTATGTCCTCCAGCGCTTTCTGAGGTAGGATCGGGTGGCCGGCGACATGGAAACGCTCCGCACCTACGACATGTATTATGTCTACCTTCCGGGGCTTCAGAGGCGGCTGGCTGCTTGAAGCAGCTCTGGCGCCTTTAGAGCCTTTCCTCTCCGGTCTCCTCCTTTGCTTCTTGACGGGTGGCGGTAGTGAGCCGGCCGCCATAACTTCCCTAACCACCACCCCCAGTGTCGTCGGGCTAAGCAGTGGACGGCCCTCGCGTTGTTCTTGCTGGGTAGAGGTGGCATCTGGAGGCGTCTCCTGCGAGGATCGCATGAAGAGAGACTTTTTGCAATCAGCCTTAGGACGTTCCGGCTCCGGAAAAGCAGGCAGCATCAAATCATCATCTCCACGCTCATATCCTGAGTCAGAGTCTCGAGCATCGTCATAGGCGGTATTGATATACTGGTTAGGGTCATCATCCTCCTCCTCCATGACATCATCAGCATTTGCTTCTTCGATGGGGGCGACGTCATCTGGCACTAATGGAGGCTCTCCCTCGCGTCGTCCGCTATAACCCGCCACGACATGTGCAGGTAATTGGGTAGGTGGGGTGGTGTTCATACCTTGTTGAGGAGTTGTCATTGGTGTGCTACCGGGCGCCTCGACACGAAGAAGAATCTTTGGCCAAGGCAAGAACCAGCTCGTGCATGCGCCAATCCGTTTAGGGGTCTCGTCGTCATCGACTTGTATCGGAGGAGGCAAAATCCTCGAAGCACACTTTGACACTGGCCACGCAAACTTTGAAGACGCTATGGGGCATCTGTCGGTTGTGTAACATGCGTTCCTTCGGCTTCATGATCGTTGCCTTTCCCACGTCCACCTTCTGGCCTTTGATGTCGTACAGTAGGGTGCACGGGGTTTCGTCGGCCTGCGAAGACATGTCTGCGACGTCAAACATCCAAAAGGCAACTGAAACGGAAGACTATAGATATGCTGGCCAAGAGGGTATGACGCGTAATTACCGTGAGGGCGTCGAGCTCAGCCAAAGACGAAGCCCCGCCGAGCAGGCCAGAGACGGAGGACGGGCTGCTATGAACAAGAGCGGGACTAGGTACGGGAGCATGTGCGGTGGCGTGAGCAGGTGCTGGTGGTGCGATGTTCACCGAATTGCTCCCGACGTAGCTGGGAGGGGGAAAGTCATCTGGCCCTTTATTTGGATTTTTCTTCGTCCATTCGAAAAATGTCGGAATAAAGCTGGTAATGGAAGATGTGAAGTCAGCCATGACGTTAGCTACCGCTGCACTGACCCTTTCATCGACTATCTGTTCCAACTCTGCTTTGGTCTCAGCTTTGGCCTTATTGACCGCAAGCGCGACCTTCTCGTCGATGTGCTGTTGACTAAGCAACCGTCTCTGCCTTCTTTCCTCCGGCTTCTCGTGGTAGCACGTCTTCCACGAGGCGCCATCTCCGACGCCGTGCACACGTCCATACGATGGCGGTGTATCCTCCGACACCTTTTTCAGTACGTTGAGGCCCAGTTGAAAGGGGTGTCCCACTTGGGCCTCGCCGACGACTGAGAAGACTCGTCCCTTTCGGCTGCCTTTTGGTGCTGCTCTTTCTGCAAAAGGAACATGGATGGTTTACAAATGTGACAAAACTTGTTGTCGAATTGATTGGAAGCTAATATAAGGTGGTAATATAAAAATTACCAGTAGTCTCATGAACTCCCTTGTGTTCGGGTCCGTGTAAAAGATTTTCTTGACGGGGTCCCACTTGTACCGGGCCCTGATCCACTCATGCTCCTGCGGGTCGGTGAACTCCGCCAAGGGGTCTGGGATTCCGTGACTTTCACGTTCGGCGTCCTCCTTGGCCCATACGTGCCTCTTCCCCTCATAACCATGGCTTTCGAGGCGGTGGGGAGGCGTGTTCCTGTCCTGGAGCGCCTTCATTTTCTTCGACTTTATCTTGACTTCTTCTTTAGCGCAAGTCTCCTTGAATTTTTTGAAGTCCTCTTCCGTTAGTGTCGGATTGTCAGTATGAATCTTGGACCACGGTTCATTCTTCGCAACCACTTTTTTCACCCGTACTTTCCAGGCGGACAAGTTGTTGGTGAACATCGTCATCGCCTTGCTATTTATCTTTGTCATGGGTTCGTCCTTCCACGGAAGTTCGCTTTCAGTCCGCCCGGGGAACAAGAACCTATTGTGCAACTTCGTTAGGAGCATGTGCTCCATATGTGGTATCTTCTTCAACTTTTCGTCGTTGATGTTGGCGGTTTCCCTAAGGATGCATCTTAGTTGATTGCCGTAGCACGCGTGCGCTTCCTCCGGCGCCATTGGCTCTAATTTCTTGGGGTGCATCGCCGTGACCACAATTTTTCCGATGCCGAGCTCGTTTGGTTTTCGTGCCCTCTTCGCCTTCGGCCCTTCACCGGTCTCGGGGGCGGTGTCGGTGCCGGCAGTGCCAGTGTCGGTGCCGGTGTTGGTGTCGGTGTCGGGGTTGTTGTTGCCACTATCACCCTGCACCCGCAACTGGTGTTCGTCCAGGTAACTGAAATAATTGTTTGCTGCCTCGACGGGGTCTTCTTCGAGGCGACCAGAACCCCCGGCTTCCGCGTGGCCAGACATGTTTCCTACGATTATTTAAGTATGCTCGTTCAATTATTTGGTCGGAATGAAATGAATAATGAAAAGAAAAAAGGGGCCTATATTTGGTCGGAATGTTGATTCATTCCCCTTCCGGCAAATCCCGGGCACTCCATATGTCCTAGCTAGTTTCTAGCACAAGTCATGCCGAAAATCATGGAATTTTTCGGCATGACCTTTGCTAAAAAGTGGACATATGGAGCACCTGAAATTTGCCGGAACGGAAATGAATCAACATTCCGGCAAAACATAGGCCACTCGGAGCATATGACATCAATGACATAGGGTTCATATTGCAAAATGACCTCACTAAACATTTGCAAAATATAAAACAAGTACACATAGGGTTCATATTGCAAAATGACCTCACTAAACATTTGCAAAATATAAAGCAAGTACACATAGGGTTCATATTGCAAAATGACCTCACTAAACATTTGCTACTATTTTTTATTTATAGCTAAAAATTCTAGGAAGGGAGCTACTGTTTTTTATTTATAGCTATTTTATATACCTACAAAAATTGCCCTAGCTAATTTCCTAAAAAAAATTGCCCAAGCTAATTTCCTTTTTCCTCTTCTCCTTCTCCTCCTCTCCTCTTTCTTCTTCTTCTCTTCTTCTCTTCTTTTTCTTCTTCTTTTCCTTTTTCCTCTTCTCCTTCTCCTCCTATCCTCTTTCTTCTTCTTCTCCTCTTCTTCTTCTTCTTCTTCTTCTTTTTCTTCTTCTTTTCCTTTTTCCTCTTCTCCTTCTCCTCCCCTCTTTTCCTTCCTCTCCTCTTTCTTCTTCTCTTCTTCTTCTCTTCTTTTTCTTCTTATTTTCCTTTTTCCTCTTCTCCTTCTCCTCCTCTCCTCTTTCTTCTTCTTCTTCTCCTCCTCCTCCTCTTCTTCTTCTTCTTCTTCTTCTTCTTCTTTTCCTTTTTCCTCTTCTCCTACAAAAATTGCCCTAGCTACTTTCCTAAAAAAAAATCCTAAATGCTAAAAAAAATCCTACATTCCTAAACACACCTAACTAGGGTTCATATGAAGGGGAGAAGAGAGGGAGAGGGAGAGGAGAGGAGGCAGGGGAGAAGAGAGGGAGAGGGAGAGGAGAGGGGGCAGGGGAGAAGAGAGGGAGAGGGAGAGGAGGGCAGGGCAGGGGAGAGGAGGCGGCGGGGGGGAGAGGAGGGCAGGGAGAGGGAGAGGAGAGGGAGGCATATGGCTCGGCGGTGGGCAGGGGAGATGGCGGCGGCGGCGGCTCGGGCGGCGGCGGGCGGCTCGGGCAGCGGCGGCTCGGGCGGCGGCGGGCAGGGGAGACGGCGGCGGGGGTGACGGAGGTCAGGGCGCCGGCGACAGAGAGGATCGAGAGGGGTGTGGGGGGGAGTTGGGAAAATTTGAGCCCGCGCGGGGGGTTATCTCAAACTAGCAGTAGCGCTGGTAAAGGACCAGCGCTATAGCTAACTTAGCTATAGCGCTGGTTTCTACTCCAGCGCTACTGCTAACTTAGCTATAGCGCTGGTTTCTGACCAGCGCTACTGCTAATTTAGCACTTAGCAGTAGCGCTGGAGTAGAAACCAGCGCTATAGCTAAGTTAGCTATAGCGCTGGTCCTTAATCCAGTGCTACTGCTAACTTTTTATTATTATTTTTTATTATTTTCCTTTTCTAGTTTTTAGTTTTCTTTTCCTTTCTTTTCTGTTTACTTTTCTTTTCTTTTGTATTGCTTTCTCCCTTTTGTATTTTCCTTTTTTGTATACATCATTTGACCGATAACGGTTACTTAAGTGCGTACACAAAATAGATACATATATATAGATGATGGTTTCTCAGCTGCGTCGACGACGTTTCACATTGAGCTTCTTCCCTTTCTTGTTCGTTGACGTATAATTGAGCCCCTCTTTATGACTTTTCCGGCACCATGGAGTACGATCTTTCTTACATAATGTAGTCTTGATTCTTCTTTTCACGTATGCTTCATCGTCATCGTCATCTTCCCTCATAGGGTTGTCGTATTGGTCGTAGTCTTCCTCGTTGGCGACTCCATCCATTCCGACGATGCTCCTTTTGCCTCTCCTCACGACAACACGGTCGGGATTGGTCTAGTCGGTTATGAAGAAGCATTGTGTCACGTGCTTAGCGTGTACCCATGGCTCAGTTTTGGCGATGACGTTAACGTTCACGGTAGCGCTATTCGCATCGGGTATACACGTGGTAGTGAAATACTTGTTTTCTCTTACGACGACCTTAGCCCATCTGACACGGAACATCGTCGCAACGTGCAATTCAGCGTAGTCAAGCTCCCAGATCTCTTCGACCCTTCCGTAGAATCTTTCAGTTGTGCCGTGGGCGTCGGTCACGCATTCAATCGTCACCCCTGAGTTCTGGTACTCACTGTCCATGTCTTTGGCCTCCGTGTAGAACGTGTACCCGTTCATATCGTATGCCTGATAGGACGCGAGTTTGGGCGCGGGGCCATGTGCTAAGGCGTGTATGAGCAATCCGTCCGAACTGCCCTCTTCAGGGGGATTAGCAAGAATTTGCTCTTTGAACCAACGCAAGAAAGTGGCATTGTGCTCTACAGTAACTTCGTTGTCCGTCTTGCGCATCCCCTGGTCACGGTACTTCTTTGCGATGGTTTCTTTGTGCAGTGTCACATAATCATCTACCACATCTAGGTGTTGTAGCACTACAAAGTTAGCCCTGTCAAAGTCGCCCCGTCGATCCGAGTAGTCCTCGTGCAATTCCTTCCGGCCGTTGTTGTGACCTTCTCCTCCGAGCCTCCCATGGTGCTTATTGACGGTCAAAGCAACAACAGGGTCTCCGCCGCTTATATAATTCTCGCAAAAGGAGATGCACTCTTGGGTCAGATAACCCTGGATGATGCTCCCATCGGGACGGGACATGTTACGAACGAATCCTTTGATGACCCCATTCATCCTCTCGAACGGCATCATGCTGTGAAGGAATGTCGGCCCGAGGTCGTTGATGTCGTCCGCGATGTGGACACACAGATGCACCATGACGTCAAAGAACGCGGGCGGGAAGTACATCTCAAGCTCACATAGTATGACAACGATCTCTTCCTGTAGCCTTCGGAGCTGCTTCACACTGATGGACTTTTGAGAGATAACGTCAAAGAAGTTGCAGAGACCAGTAAGCATGTCACGGACGTGCTTCTCCATTATCCCTCTAATGGCAACCGAGAGTATTTGCATCATCATCACGTGACAGTCATGAGACTTCATCCCGCTGAACCTTTTCTTCTTGGTGTCTAGAAATCTGCTTATCTTCCCACAGTAACCGGAACTGACTTTGATTCCCGTAAGGCACTTGATGAATTGATCAATCTCCTTCGGACTTAAGGTGAAGCAATAAGGGGGGCAATAATTCTCCTCCCTCTTCTTGACTTTTCTGCCCCTTGGCCCCGCCTCCGCCTCCATCTCCGTCTCCTCCGTCGACTTTTTACGGGGCATGTGGAGATCTCTCCTGATCTCCAAATCTTCCAAGTCTTTCCTTGCCTTCGGCCCATCCTTGGTCTTGTCCGGCATGTTCATCAGAGTGCCAAGCAAGCTCTCGAGGATATTCTTCGTGATATGCATTTGATCAAGGCAATGAGGCGTGTCGTGATTGTGCCAGTACTCCAAGTCCCAGAAAACAGACCTCGTTTTCCATACCTTCAGCAGCGGCTCTGGTGCCTTTTCCATCTTTCCCGGTGCCGGGCACTGTTCCCAGTTATTCAATAGCTCGTTGATTTCGGTGCCGCTCCTCTTACGTGGAGGTCCTCGATGCTCAGCCAAACCATTGAATAGATCTCCACGTTTTCTCCACGGGTCATCCTTCTCGAGCCATCTATGATGCCCCATGTACACGATTTTCCCAGACCCGCCATCTTTTGTTGACGTAAGCTGCTGAGACATTGTATCATCCATGCACCTCGTGCATCCACAGTATCCGTGGCACAGCTGACCTGAAGTGTACCCGTAACCGAGATAGTCGTGCACCGTCGTCATCAGCGCGGCTCTCATATAGAAATAATCTCATGTGCTGGCGTCCCATGTCTTGACCGGCGATTTCCATAACATGTCTAACTCCTCTTTCAGAAGCCCCATATACAGGTTAATATTATTTCCCGGTTGTTTTGGCCCTTGAATCAGCATGCTCATGTTTATGTACTTTGTCTTCATGCACAACCATGGGGGGAGGTTGTACATCCATACAAAGACGGGCCATGTGCTGTGGTTGGTGCTCTGGTTTCCAAACGGATTCATGCCATCGGTACTCGCACCAAGCACGATGTTCCTTGCATCTTGTCCAAAAAATCGATATTCGGCGTTGAATGCTCTCCACTGGCTAGCATCTGCGAGGTGTCTCAGCTTCGGATCATCTCCATTGTCGGGTTTCTTCCTCTTCGCGTGCCAGCGCATGAGCTTTGCTTCCTTACGATCTACGAAATACCGCTGCAGACGGGGAGTGATCAGAAAGTACCATACAACTTTCTGAGGAGCTGTCTTTCCTGCCTTCTTGTATCGAGAAGCATTGCACACTGGGCAGCTGGTTTTTTCCACGTGCTCCCCCCGATAAATGATGCAATCGTTGATGCATGCGTGGTATCTAATGTGCGGCAGATCAAGAGGGCAAACGATTTTCTTGGCCTCCTCGACACTAGTAGGACACAGGTTTCCCGTGGGAAGACCTTTATTGTGTAGATACTTCAAATGCTCATCGAGGCTTTTGTCTGTCCATTTGTTTTTGGCCTTCGTCTTTAGAAGTTCGAGCGTGAAACTCAAGCGGGTCACCTCGGGATCGCAACCGTCATACAATGGAGTCTTCGAGTCTACTTCAAGTTGCGCCAGCTTGGCCTCCTCTCTAGAAGCAGCTCTGTCGCTAGTCGTACTCTTGCGAAGGAGGTCTCGAACATGAGGGTCCTGCACGACTGAACTTATTAGCGTCGAAGACTGCAGCATGTTCGTCGCCTCTTCTTCGCCATGTCCGGACTCTTCTTCGCCGTGTCCGGAATCTTCTCCGCCGCCATGTCCGGACTCTTCTTCGCCGTGTCTGGAATCTTCCCCGCCACCATGTCCGGACTCTTCCCCGCCACCATCGTCTTCGTGTCGATCGGTCATCTCTTCGTCTAGCCCCCATGTCGTTATTCCCTGCCATGTGGACGTCCTCATCATCATCTTCACTTATCCACCGAGTATAGCCATCCATGAAACCATTCATCAGCACGTGCGCCTTCAAACTGCCACGATCAAAAGGGTCCAAAATGACTCCTTCTTTGCATTTTGTACACGGACATCTAATCCCAATCCGATTATTTGCATACATGTCCATCACCGCGCATTGCAAGTATCGCTTCACCTTCCTTCCACCCACCCTCATGACTGCACGGTATAACAAGCAAAAGTCATATAAAAATTTGGCATGACCTTGCCTAAAAATAGGACATATATATCAAGTTTGCTCGAAATTCGCCGAAACGGAAATAAATCGACATTTCGGCAAAACATAAGCAACTCACGGGGCATGTCACTCACACAATATCCCTTCATATCGCAAACACACATATTCCCATTCTTGAAATGCACAACTTTTTACTCACCTATATCCCGAGAGAGATTGTGCACGGTTAGATCATTAGGCCTTCGCGACCTATAGGGATCGAGAGTGGATGGCTAAATAGCTAGCTAGATCTAGTTGTTGGGAGGAGAGATGACTCTAGCTAACTAATGGAGAGGGAGAGAGATGATCTAGCTAGATCTATATGTATGGAAGGAGGGAGAGCCAAATAAATATGGAAGATAGAGCTAGAAGAGGCCATTTATATGGAGGAGAATTATGGTGGAGGGGGGCATTAATGGGGAGAGAAGAGAGGTAGAAGGAAGAGAGAAGAAGGGCAATAATGGTGGAGAAGAAACTTAGAGAGGGGAGAGGGGAAAGGGGGGAGGAAGAAGGGGGAGAGAGGGGGTGGGTGAAAAGGTGGCTCTGCCACGATTAGTAGTAGCGTTGCTTTCCACAACGCGCTACTGCTATGAGGCTTAGTAGCAGCGCTTTCTAGGAGCAGCGCTACTACTAAGTGGGGCCCCATAGCAGTAGCGGTTTCCTCACAGCAACCGCTACTGCTATGAGGCTTAGCAGTAGCGCTTTATTGTGGGCAACGCTGCTACTACAAATAGTGTCGGTGGGCTCGTCGGGTCACGCTTAGCAGTAGCGCTCTTTATGTTTCCAGCGCTACTGCTAAGTCTTTACTTGTAGCGCTGCCGAAATCCAGCGCTACTGGTAATTACCAGCAGCGCCTGTTACTTTCCAGCGCTACTAATAGTGTCCTACCTATACGGTTTCTCCTAGTAGTGCTAGGACGCCCGCCTACATACCATGCATGCCCTAGGTGCTGGAGGGACCCTTCCGGACTCCTCTGGAACCTTCTAGAACCTTGCGGAAGCTTCCCAATACAATACCTGTAAAACCCGAAACTTTTCCGGTAGCCAAAATATGACTTCCCATATATAAATCTTTACCTCCGGACCATTCCGGAGCTCCTCGTGATGTCCAGGATCTCATCCGGGACTCCGAACAACATTCGGTCACCAACGTGAGTATCCCAATACTACTCTAGCGTCACCGAACGTTAAGCGTGCAGACCCTACGGGTTCGAGAATCATGTGGACATGACCGAGACACCTCTCCGGTCAATAACCAATTGCGGGACCTGGATGCCCATATTGGTTCCCACATATTCCACGAAGATCATTATCGGTCGAACCACGATGTCAAGGATTCAGTCAATCCCGTATTCAGTTCCCTTTGTCCAACGGTATGCTACTTGCCCGAGATTCGATTGTCGGTATCACCATACCTAGTTCAATCTCGTTTCCGGCAAGTCTCTTTACTCATTCCGTAATACAAGATCCTGTGACTAACTCCTTAGTCACATTGCTTGCTTGCAAGCTTCTTGTGATGTTGTATTACCGAGTGGGCCTAGAGATACCTCTCCGTCATACGGAGTGACAAATCCTAGTCTCGATCCATGCCAACCCAACAGACACCCTCGGAGATACCTGTAGAGCATCTTTATGATCACCCAGTTACGTTGTGACGTTTGATACACACAAGACATTCCTCCGGTGCCAGGGAGTTGCATGATCTCATGGTCTTAGGAACAAATACTTGACATGAAGAAAGCAGTAGCAATAAACTAATACGATCAAATGCTATGCTTACGGTTGGGTCTTGTCCATCACATCATTCTCCTAATGATGTGATCCCGTTATCAAATGACAACTCATGTCTATGGTTAGGAAACCTTAACCATCTTTGATCAACAAGCTAGTCTAGTAGAGGCTCACTAGGGACACGGTGTTGTCTATGTATCCACACATGTATCTGAGTTTCCAATCAATACAATTATAGCATGGATAATAAACGATTATCATGAACAAGGAAATATGATAATAACCAATTTATTATTGCCTCTAGGGCATATTTCCAACAGTCTCCCACTTGCACTAGAGTCAATAATCTAGTTCACATCACCATGTGATTAACACCCAATGAGTTCTGGGTTTTATCATGTTTTGCTTGTGAGAGAGGTTTTAGTCAACGGGTCTGCAACATCCAGATCCGTGTATACTTTGCAAATCTCTATGTCATACTGTAGATGCTGCTACCACGCTCCACTTAAAGCTATTCCAAATGGCTGCTCCACTATACGTATCCGGATAGCTACTAAGAGTCATCTAGATTGGTGTCAAAGCTTGCATCGACGTAACTCTTTACGACGAACTCCATATTCGAGAAACATTTCCTTAGTCCTCTAGTTACTAAGGATAATTTTGACCGCTGTCCAGTGATCCACTCCTGAATCACTCTTGTACCCCTTGACAGACTCATGGCAAGGCACACTAGGTGCGGTAGACAACATGGCATACTATATAGAGCCTATGGCTAAGGCATAGGGACGACCTTCGTCCTTTCTCTTTCTTCTGCCATGGTCGAGCTTTGAGTCTTACTCAACTTCACACCTTACAAATCAGGCAAGAACTCCTTCTTTGGCTGATCCATTTTGAACTCTTTCAAAATCTTGTCAAGGTATGTACTCATTGAAAGTCTTATCAGGCGTCTTGATCTATCTCTATAGATCTTGATGCCCAATATTTAAGTAGCTTTATCATGGTCTTCCTTTGAAAAACTCCTTTCAAACAACCCTTTATGCTTTCCAGAAATTCTACATTATTTCCGATCAACAATATGTCAGCCACATATACTTATCAAAAATTATATAGTGCTCCCGCTCACTTTCTTTTAAATACAAGTTTCTAATAAACTTTGTATAAACCCAAAAGCTTTGATCACCTTATCAAAGCACATATTCCAACTCCGAGATGCTTGCACCGGTCCATAGAAGGATCGCTGGAGCTTGCATACCTTTTAGCATCCTTAGGACCGACAAAACCTTCTGGTTGTATTACATACAACCTTTCCTCACGGAAACCGTTAAGGAAACTCTGTTTTGACATCCATCTGCCAGATTTCATAATCGAAAAATGCAGCAACTGCTAACATAATTCCAACAGACTTTAGCATCGCTACAAGTGAGAAAGTCACATCGTAGTCAACTCCTTGAACTTGTCAGAAACCTCTTTGCGACAAGTCGAGCTTTATAAATGGTAACATTACCATCAGAGTCTGTCTTCTTATTAAGATCCATTTGTACTTAATGGCCTGCCGGTCATCGGTCAAGTCTACCAAAGTCCATACTTGGTTTTCATACTTGGATCCTATCTCGAATTTCATGGCTCCTAGCCATTTGTTGGAATCCGGGCCCACCATCGCTTCTTCATAGCTCGTAGGTTCACTGTTGTCTAACAACATGACCTCCAAGACAGAATTGCCGTACCACTCAGGGGCGGTATGAGTCCTTGTCGACCTACGAGGCTCGGTAGTAACTTGATCCAAAGTTTCATGATCATCATCGTTAGCTTCCTCTTCAATTGGTGTATGCATCACATGAACACTTTTCCGCGTTGCGCTACTTTCCAATTCAAGTGAAGGTTCGATAACCTTATCAAGTTCTACCTTCCTCCCACTCACTTCTTTCGAGAGAACCTCCTTCTCTGGAAAGGATCCATTCTTGGCAACAAAGACCTTGCCTTCGGATCTGAGATAGAAGGTGTACCGAATTGTTTCCTTAGGGTATCCTATGAAGACGCACTTCTCTGCTTTGGGTTCGAGCTTATCAGGCTGAAGCTGTTTGACATAAGCATCGCAGTCCCAAACTTAAAGAAATGACAACTTAGGTTTCTTGCCAAACCATAATTCATACGGTGTCATCTCAACAGATTTATATGGTGCCCACTTTTAAAGTGAATGTGGTTGTCTCTAATGCATAACCCCAAAATGATAGTGGCAAATCGGTAAGAGACATCATAGTACGCACCATATCCAATAGAGCATGGCTACGACGTACGGACACACCATTACACTATTGTGTTCCAGGTGGCATGAGTTGTGAAACAATTTCCACATTGTCTTGAATGTATACCAAACTCATAACTCAGCTATTCCCCACCACGATCAATTGTAGAAACTTTATCTTCTTGTTACGATGATTTTCAACTTCACTCTGAATTTGCTTTGAACTTTTCAAACGTTTCAGACTTGTGTTTCATTAAGTAAATATGCCCATATCTACTCAAATCATCAGTGAAGGTAAGAAAATAACGATATCCACCGCACGCTTCAACACTCATTGGACCGCATACATCAACATGTATCATTTCCAATAAGTCACTTGCCCGCTCCATCATACCGGAAAACGGGGTCTTAGTCATCTTGCCCATGAAGCATGGTCCGCATGTCTCAAGCGATTTGAAATCGAATGAGTCCAAAGGTCCATCAACATGGAGTTTCTTCATGCGCTTTACACCAATATGACCTTAGCGGCAGTGCCACAAGTATGTGGTACTATCATTATTAACTTTGCATCTTTTGGCATAAATATTATGAACATGTGTATCACTACGATCGAGATACAATAAACCATTCACATTGGGTGCATGACCATTGAAGGTATTATTCATGTAAACAGAATAACCATTATTCTCTGACTTAAATGAATAACCGTATTGCAATAAACATGATCTAATCATGTTCATTTTCAACGCAAACACCAAATAACATTTATTTAGGTTCAACACTAATCTCGTAGGTAGAGGGAGCATGCGATGGTGATCACATCAACCTTGGAAACACTTCCAACACACATCGTCACCTCGTCCTTAGCTAGTCTCCGTTTATTCCGTAGCTTTTGTTTCGAGTTACCAATATTAGCAACTGAATCGGTATCTAATACCTAGGTGCTACTAGGAGTACTAGTAAGGTACACATCAATAACACGTATATCAAATATACTTTTGTTGACATTGCCAACCTTCTTATTTACCAAGTATTTGGGGGTAGTTCCGCTACCAGTGACCGTTCCCCTTACAATAGAAGCACTTAGTCTCGGGTTTGGGTCCAACCTTGGGTTTCTTCACTGGAGCGGCAACTTGCTTGCCATTCTTGAAGTTTCCCTTCTTGCCCTTGCCCTTGCCCTTCTTGAAATTAGTGGTCTTACCATAAAAACTTGATGCTCCTTCTCGATTTCTACCTTCGCGGCGTAAAACATCGCGAATAGCTCAGGGATCATCATCTCCATCCCTTGCATGTTATAGTTCATCACAAAGCTCTAGTAGCTTGGTGATAGTGACAGGAGAACTCTGTCAATCACTGTCTTATCTGGAAGATTAACTCCCACTTGATTCAAGCGATTGTAGCACCCAGACATTCTGAGCACATGCTCACTGACTGAGTTATTCTCCTCCATCTTGTAGGCAAAGAATCTTGTAATAGGTCTCATACCTCTCAACACAGGCATGAGCCTGAAATACCAATTTCATCTCTTGGAACATCTCATATGCTCCATAGCGTTCATAATGTCTTTGGAGCCCCGATTCTAAGCCGTAAAGCATGGCGCACTAAACTATCAAGTAGTAATCACAACGTGTTTGCTAGATGTTCACGACGTGGCTTGAGACTGTGTCGGTATTTCCCCAAAGAGGAAGGGATGATGCAGCACAGCGACGATAAGTATTTCCCTCAGTTATGAAACCAAGGTTATCGAACTAGTAGGAGGATCACCACCACCCAATAAGCAGCACCTGCACACAAACAACAAATACTTGCAACCCGACGCGGGAGAGAGGTTGTCAATCTCTCTACAGTAAAAAGATAGATTAGGTAATGATAGATAGGAGAGATAGATCTCTCAAGAACACAAAATAAAAAGAGCAAATAAAATATGCAGCAATATGTTTTTGGGTTTTTGGTTTTGTAGATCTGAAAACAAAGAGGCAAAAAGATAGATCGGAAAGCAATATGTTGGAAAAGTAGACCCGGGGGCCGTAGGGTTCACTAGTGGCTTCTCTCATGAGTATAGCGCATGGTGGGTGAACAAATTACTGTTGGGCAATTGATAGAAAATCGAATAGTCATGACGATATCCAAGGTGATGATCATTATATAGGCATCACGTCCAAGATACGTAAACCGACTTCTGCCTGCATCTACCTCTATTACTCCACACATCGACCACTATCCAGCATGCACCTAGTGTATTAAGTTCATGGAAAAATAGAGTAATGCAATAAGAACGATGACATGATGTAGACAAGATCTATTCATGTAGGAATAGACCCCATCTTGTTATCCTTAATGGCAACGATACATGCGTGTCTTGCTGTCCCTTCTGTCACTGGGAAAGAACACCGCAAGATCGAACCCATCACAAAGCACCTCTTCCCATGGCAAGAAAAATCGATCTAGTCAGCCTAACTAAACCAAAGATTCGAAGAAGAAATACGAGGCTATAAGTAATCATGCATATAAGAGATCAAAGAAGACTCAGATAATATTCATGGATAGAAACTGATCATGAACTCAAAATTCATCGGATCCTAACAAACACACCGCAAAAGTTTACATCAAATAGATCTCAAAGAGACCATTGTATTTAGAATCATAAGAGAGAGAGAGAGAGGAAGCCATCTAGCTACTGCCTACGGACCCGTAGGTCTATGGTGGACTACTCACGCATCATCGGAGAGGCACCTATGAAGAAGATGAACCCCTCTATGATGGTGTTTAGATTGGATCTCGAGGTTCTGGAACTTGCGGCGACTGGAATTGTGTTTCGTCGACTCCCCTAGGGTTTTTGGAATACTTGGGAATTTATAGGCATCAGAGGCGGTGGAGAGGGGCCCCGAGGAGGGCACAACCCATCAGGGCGCGTCGGGCCCCCCCTGGCGCGCCCTGGTGGGTTGTGGTTGTTGGAAATATGCCCTAGAGGCAATTAATAAAGTGTTTATTATCATATTTCTCCGTTCATGATAATGTTTTATTATTCATGCTAGAATTGTATTGACCGAAAACTTAATACATGTGTGGATAATAGACAAATACTGAGTCCCTAGTAAGCCTCTACTAGACTAGCTCGTTGATCAAAAGATGGTCAAGATTTCCTGACCATGGACATGAGTTGTCATTTGATAACGGGATCACATCATTAGGAGAATGATGTGATGGACATGACCCAACCGTTAGCATAGCAAATGATCGTTCAGTTTATTGCTATTGCTTTCACTATGTCAAATACACGTTCCTCTGACCATGAGATCATGCAACTCCCGGATACCGTAGGAATACTTTGGGTGTATCAAACGTCACAACGTTACTGGGTGATTATAAAGGTGCACTACAGGTATCTCCGAAAGTGTTTGTTGAGTTGGCATGGATCGAGATTGGGATTTGTCACTCCGACTATCGGAGAGGTATCTCTGGGCCCTCTCGGTAATACAGCATCACAGAAGCCTTGCAAGCACCGTGACTAAAGAGTTAGTTGCAAGATGATGTATTACGGAACGAGTAAAAGAGACTTGCCGGTAACGAGATTGAACTAGGTATTGGATACCGACGATCGAATCTCGGGCAAGTAACATACCGCCAGACAAAGGGAACAACGTATGTTGACATATGAGGTTCACCGATAAAGATCTTCGTGGAATATGTAGGAACCAATATGAGCATCCAGGTTCCGCTGTTGGTTATTGACCAGAGAGTCGTCTCGGTCATGTCTACATCATTCCCGAACCCGTAGGGTCCGCACACTTAAGGTTCGATGACGATTTAGTATTATATGAGTTATGTGATTGGTGGGCGAAGTTTGTTCGGAGTCCTGGATGAGATCACGGACATGACGAGGAGTCTCGAAATGGCTGAGAGGTAAAGATTCATATATTGGAAGGCTATATTCGGACATCGGAAAGGTTCCGAGTGATTCGGGTATTTTTCGGAGTACCGGGGAGTTACGGGAATTCACCGGGAGAAGTAATGGGCCTTATTGGGCCATACGGGAAAAGGAGAGGCAGGCCACGTGAGGAGGCATGCGCCCCCCCTTGCCCAAACCGAATTGGACTAGGGGAGGGGGCGCAGCCCCCTCTTTCCTTTCCCTCTCCCTTCCCCCTTTCCTACTCCGTATGGGAGGTGGAATCCTACTAGGACTAAGGAGTCCTAGTAGGACTCCCCACACTTGGCGCACCCCTAGGGGGCCGGCCTCCTCCCTCTCATCCTTTATATACGGGGGCAAGGGGGCACCCCAAGGTACAACAATTGTCCCATAGCCATGTGCGGTGCCCCGATCTCTGTTTCTCACCTCGGTCATATTTTCGGAGAGCTTAGGCGAATCCCTGCCGGAATCACTTCACCGTCACCGTCGCCACGTCGTCGTGCTGACGGAACTCATCTACTACCTCGACGTCTTGCTGGATCAAGAAGGCGAGGAACGTCACCGAGCTGCACGTGTGTAGAACTCGGAGGTGCCGTACGTTCGGTACTCGATCGGTGGAGCTCGAAGGATTGTTCGACTACATGAACCGCGTTGTGAGACGCTTCCGCTAACGGTCTACGAGGGTACGTAGACACACTCTCCCCTCTCGTAGCGATGCATCTCCATGGATAGATCTTGCGTGAGCGTAGGAATTTTTTTGAAATTCATGCTCCGTTCCCCATCAGTGGTCTCCACGGCCCACCTCTCCGGCACTTCTTTGGCCCACTGGGTGTCTTCTGGTCCAAAAAAAATCTCCAAAAAGTTTCGTCACGATTGGACTCCGTTTGGTATTGATTTTCCGCGAAGTAAAAAAGAAGCAAAAAACAGCAACTGGCACTTTGGCACTATGTCAATAGGTTGGTCCCAAAAAATGATATAAATTTGCTATAAAATGATTGTAAAACATCCAAGAATGATAATATAACAGCATGGAACAAGCAAAAATTATTGATACGTTGGAGACGTATCAGTTCACAACATCCACAATCGACGCTTGAGGGGGTGTCGCACCGAGCGGTGCATCATGGAAGCCTTCTGTGCAGCAATGAGGACAATCCTCAGATCACGGACCCAGTCCGCATAATTTCTACCATTATCTTTCAACTTAGTTTTCTCTAGGAACGTATCAAAAACTGGGGAGCTACAACGCGAGCTATTGATCTACAACATAATTTGCAAAGACAACTTTAGACTATGTTCATGATAATGAGTTCAATTAATCATAATACTAAAGAACTCCCACTCAAATCAACATCCCTCAGGTTGTCTAAGTGTGACATGATTCAAATCCACCAACCCAAGTCCGATTATCATGTGAGATGAGGTGGTTTCAATGGTGAACATCTCCATGTTGATCATATCTACTATATGACTCATGTTCGACCTTTCGGTCTCCTGTGTTCCGAGGCAATGTGTGTACATGCTAGGCTCGTCAAGTTTAACCCAAGTATTCCGCGTGTGTAAATCTGGCTTGCACCCGTTGTATGCGAACGTAGAGTCTATCCCACCCGATCATCACGAGGTGCTTCGAAACGACGAACCTTCGCAACGGTGCATACTCGGGGAGAACACAATTTTATCTTGAAATTTTAGTGAGGGATCATCTTATAATGGTACCGTCGTCCTAAGCAAAGTAAGATGCACAAAAGGATAATCATCACATGCAAATCATATAAGTGACATGATATGGCCATCATCATCTTGTGCTTTTGATCTCCATCTCCAAAGCACCGGCATGATCTCCATCGTCACCGGCATGACACCATGATCTCCATCATCGTGTCGTCATGTGGTTGTCGCGCCAACTATTGCTTCTACAACTATTGCTAACGCATAGCGATAAAGTAAAGCAATTACATGGCGCTTAAATATTAAAGACAACCCTATGGCTCCTGCCGGTTGCCGTACTCATCGACATGCAAGTCGTGATAATCTATACAAAACATGATCATCTCATACATCACATGTATCACATCATGTCTTTGGTCATATCACATCACAACATGCCCTGCAAAAACAAGTTAGACGTCCTCTACTTTGTTGTTGCAAGTTTTACGTGGCTGCTATGGGCAACTAGTAAGAACCGTTCTTACCTACGCAAAGCCACAACGGTGATATTCAAGTTGATATTTAACCTTCCACAAGGACCGCCTCTGTCGACTCCGATTCAACTAAAGTGGGAGAGACAGACACCTGCCAGCCATCTTTATGCAACAAGTTGCATGTCAGTCGATGGAACCGGTCTCTCGTACGTGGACGAGTAAGGTTGGTCCGGGCCGCTTCATCCCACAATACCGCCGAATCAAAATAAGACTAAGGAGGTAAGCAATCTGAACATCAATGCCCACAAACTCTTTTGTGTTCTACTCGTGCATATCATCTCCGCATAGACCTAGCTCACGATGCCACTGTTGGGGAACGTTGCATGGGAAACAAAAAATTTCCTATGCACACGCAAGATCTATCCATGGAGATGCATAGCTACGAGAGGGGGAGTGTGTCTACATACCCTTGTAGATCGCTAAGCGGAAGCGTATATAACGCGGTTGATGTAGTCGTACTCTTCACGATCCAATCGCGATCCGATCCGATCTAGCGCCGAACGGACGGCACCTCCGCATTCAGCACACGTGTGGCTCGATGACTTCTACTCCTTCTTGATCCAGCAAGAGAGGAAGGAGAAGTAGATGGGATCTCAACTAGCATGACGGCGTGGTGGAGATGGTGATGGAGCAATCCCAGCACGGCTTCGCCAAGCGCCTCTGGAACGGCGAACGAGGAAGAACAGGAGAGAGGAGAGGCCGTAGGGCGTGGGAATTGTTGTGTCCAGCCCTTGTGCCTCATCCCCACTATATATAGGGGTGTTGGAGGGCTTGGGGCGCAGCCCTAGACCCTCCTCCAAGGAGGGTAGGCGGCCAAAGAGGGAGGAGTGCCCTCCAAGCCAAGTGGAGGGCCCTCCCCCTTAGGGTTTCCCTTCTCCTAGGCAGATGGGCCTTAGGGGGCAGGTGCGCCAGGCCCAATAAGGCTAGGACGCCCCCTACAGCCCATGCATGCCCTAGGTGCTGGAGGGACCCTTCCGGATTCCTCCGGAACCTTCCGGAAGCTTCCCGGTACAATACCGGTAAAACCCGAAACTTTTCCGGTAGCCAAAATATGACTTCCCATATATAAATATTTACCTCCGGACCATTCCGGAGCTCCTCGTGACATCCAAGATGTCATCCAGGACTCCGAACAACATTCGGTCACCAACGTAAATATCCCAATACTACTCTAGCGTCACCGAATGTTAAGCGTGCGGACCCTACGTGTTCGAGAATCATGTGGACATGACCGAGACACCTCTTCAGTCAATAACCAATAGCAGGACCTGGATGCCCATATTGGTTCCCACATATTCCACGAAGATCATTATCGGTCGAACCACGATGTCAAGGATTCAGTCAATCCCATATTCAGTTCCCTTTGTCCAGAGGTATGCTACTTGCCCGAGATTCGATTGTCGGTATCTCCATACCTAGTTCAATCTCATTTCCGACAAGTCTCTTTACTCATTCTGTAATACAAGATCCTGTGACTAACTCCTTAGTCACATTGCTTGCAAGCTTCTTGTGTTGTTGTATTACCGAGTGGGCCTAGAGACACCTCTCCGTCATACGGAGTGACAAATCCCAGTCTCGATCCATGCCAACCCAACAGACACCCTCGAAGATACCTGTAGAGCATCTTTATGATCACCCAGTTACGTTGTGACGTTTGATACACACAAGGCATTCCTCCGGTGCCAGGGAGTTGCATGATCTCATGGTCTTAGGAACAGATACTTGACATGAAGAAAGCAGTAGCAATAAACTAATACGATCAAATGCTATGCTTACGGTTGGGTCTTGTCCATCACATCATTCTCCTAATGATGTGATCCCGTTATCAAATGACAACTCATGTCTATGGTTAGGAAACCTTAACCATGTTTGATCAACGAGCTAGTCTAGTAGAGGCTCACTAGGGACACGGTGTTGTCTATGTATCCACACATGTATCTGAGTTTCCAATCAATACAATTATAGCATGGATAATAAACGATTATCATGAACAAGGAAATATGATAATAACCAATTTATTATTGCCTCTAGGGCATATTTCCAACATTCCTTTAGGAGGCGGGACATCCTCTTGACTGGGGTGCCCCACATAATAATTCAGCTAGGGAAATCTTTACCGACCCGCAGTTCGGCATCTTCCCTGCCGACCTGCACCTCGGCATCTCAAATATTGCCTTATATGCATCAGTTTCGAATCATGTCTTTGGTCAATAGTTGGGTTGCCCGGATCCTATGCTTGCCCCTTGCATTTCGCATTCTTTGGCCAAGGGTGTAAAGGGAGAATCACCGCGATTGTATTTCCAGCTCGACTGGTTAAGTACCTCAGTGGAGAAAGCCGAAGATTGACTGTCATGATAGGCGTAAACTGGTCGACAATCTGATGACTCCGTCAAACTATAGAGCGATAGAGGTTACCCCGTGGGCCTTTCATAAATTTGGCCGGAGTGTTAATGGCTTGACCTCGGCTGACGCCGAACACTAACCGGGGGCTAGTAACTGGCCTCCCAAACTTTAAGCTCCTCTGAAAGCCTAGATATCGGATTGCCTCGTTTCCGCTAACACAACCGCCTCCGGGAACCGAGACGTCGGCTAAGGGTTGTCTTATTACTGCGGAAACACCCTGCGTAGCATCTACAAAGGGGTAGAAGCCGACGATGGGCCACTCTCAACTGATAAACAGTCACAAAAGAGTCAAAATAGCTTATAGCATAAAAGAATTTGTATTCAATATGCGAGTGCTGCCTTCCGTAATCATCGTTATAATGCCATAGATATGCATCAATTTGACTTAAGATTTTGGCCAAGCTGGGTTGCGTGGCTCCTATGCTTATCCCCTACATTCCCGATAGTTCGGCTAGGGGGTAAAGGGAGCACCTCTGTGATTTTTACTTCCGGGTCATCCGGGTTAGTACCTCGGACTGGGTGAAGCTGAAAGCAAGCCATCTTAAGAATATAATTGGCCATCAATGACGGAAGTGAAAATTTCGGTTCATTAAAGAGCACAGAGTTCAGGAACATTCCCCTAACTAAACCTCAATATTTTTCCTCCCACGTTGATCGGAGTTGAGGTTTCACGATCATGGTCAACATGATATCCTGGGAAAATGAACTTATAAATGAACTATTTTTCCCAGAAGATGTTTCTTATGTTAAATAAGTAAGATAACATATCTCTCCGCGTACCTTTGTTTATAAAACCGTATGGCTGGATTGCCTTGTTTGTCGTAAATCTTTGCCCTTATAAAGGCTTTATAAAGTAGGACAAACACTCCTCGGCTACTGGCCAAGGAGGTTGAAGCCGATGGTCGGTCAACAAAGTCTTGTACAATGCGGATCCGAGCATTACTGATGTAAAGTACTTGGATACATAGAATCATTACACATAAATTGTGTGAAACATAACAAAGTTTGTGTCAAACAAATATCGATCCTTAATTCGACCACCCGTGCCTAAATTAAGGCTCGGGGGCTACTACATTGCCTATTCAATGCAGCAAATCCAAAGTGCAATATGATTTCCGAGGAGATTCGATCCTCAGGTTGGTCGGCCGCACCCAACCCGAGTCTCGAAAACTACTGCGTAGCGCGTTTCCATCCCTAACGTATGCCGCCGAGCAAGAACTTGATCCTCAGGCCGATTTGCAAATCGACGTAAGTCTAAGGGGCTACTGGGATCAGTGGTTTTATTTTGATTATTATTTTTTCCTTCAGGTGCATCTCGGGTTATAGACCGACACACACCTTGAGGGCTACTGGCTATAAATGTCAGTAGTAAATAAATTGCAGTGATCGGAAATAAATTCCGCAAAAAACAGCCCAAGACTGAGGTGGTGCACCACCTCGGAAGCAGTCCGGCATAAAGCTCGGATGCGAATGGCTGGCTCCATAAAAGACTGTTCTGGCGTTTATGCTCGGATGAACTCCTTCAAATTTTCACAGACCGAGTTAATCTATGACACCTTGAATGCAGTTCGGCGTTGGAGCTCGGCTGCAAAAAGACACCTCAGATGCAGTTCGACATTGGAATTCGGACGCAAGAGGGCATCGCCGCACGGGAAACACTTCAAACCCGAGGTGTGGCGTTAAAAATAATAAGGCGTTGATAAAGGCCAAGAAATTAAAGGGGCTCCTCAGATGCCCGACGTGTGAACTCTTCGGATACACCTCGGCGATCCTCAAGATCGGAGATGGGAAGATTTGTTGAACCAGTTTTCAAGACCGACGGCTGAAGATGAAGAACAGTTCGTAAGAACTGAGGAGCCTCCCCAACTTGAAAACCGGTTCATGGGGCTATTGATGGTGTCCTGGACTAGGGGGTACTCACCACGTCATCTCCTGACCAGTGGGTCGGGCCGAGGACCCCCAGAGCGGTTCACTAATGGGCCAGTTCGGACAGCCCATGATGCATACAACGAAGATTCCACAAGACTTGGTGATCAAGACAAGGACTCCTCTCCACCGACGTAGGCGACTAGGACTCTTGTTATCCTAGGCCTCTAGTGTGTTATATAAGCCGAGGCCAGGCTAGTCATTAGGGACAATCAGATCATAAGAGATTACAATCATAGCTCTTAGGGTTTAGACCACTACATACGATCTCGAGGTAGATCAACTCTATACTTGATACCCAATCATCAATACAAAACAAAGCAGGACGCAGGGTTTTACCTCCATTAAGAGGGCCTGAACCTGGGTAAATATTGTCTCCCTTGTCTCCTGTTACCCATCGATCCAAGATCCACAGTTCGGGACCCCCTACCCGAGATCCGCCAGTTTTGACACCGACACTCTTGGCTACTAATGCCGAAGTGATCATATCAATGCCCCTGTGCACACAACAACTGGACGATTTCTGGTCATGGATGCATGAAAGGAGTGGGACTTCAACGTGTGCTTGGCATATCGGATGCTAGTTGCAACAAAACTACGACATGAAGTTTGGCGGAAGGGCCGCGCAAACACATCAAATTCTGAAGGAAAGCAGAAGGCATGTGTCGGTGTCAAAACCGGCGGATCACGGGTAGGGGTCCTGAACTATGAATCTAGGATCGATGGTAATAGGGGACGAAGGAGACAGTGTTTACTCAGGTTCGAGCCCTCGTGAGGAGGCAAAACCCTACGTCCTGCTTGATTATATTGATGAGTATGAAGGTTACAGAGTAGATCTACCTCGAGATCAAATGAGCTAAACCCTATCTGAGTTGACTTGTCCCTCTACGAACTAAGCCCCCTAGTTTATATAGACACCAGGGGTACCTAGGGTTACACATGGTCGGTTTCCATCCAGGCATAGATACGCCCATTCTTTCTTGGAGGACACACCAAGTTTTCGGAATATTTCCCCCAAAGCCTAGGGTCATTCTGTAGTCCGGCCTTCCCGGAGATGCCACAAGGCGGCCCACCGGGCTGAACCATAGGAGATAAGCCAACAGCCCGAGGACCCCTTAATCCCAGACTCCCTCAGTAGCCCCCTGATACGTCTCCAACGTATCTACTTTTCCAAACTCTTTTGCCCTTGTTTTGGACTCTAATTTGCATGATTTGAATGGAACTAACCCGGACTGACGCTGTTTCAGCAGAATTGCCTTGGTGTTATTTTTGTGCAGAAATAAAAGTTCTCAGATTGACCTGAAAATTTATGGAGAATATTTTTGGAATTAATAAAAAATACTAGCGAAAGAATCAACCGGAGGGGCCCCACCCATTGGCCACAAGCCAGGGGGCGCCCCCCCTAGGGCGCGCCCTGTAGGCTTGTGGACCCTCTGGAGCTCCTCCGACCTCAACTCTAACTCTATATATTCCTATTCGGGGAGAAAAAAATCAGAGAGAAGAGTTCATCGCGTTTCACGATACGGAGCCACCGCCACCTCCTGTTCTTCCTCGGGAGGGCAGATCTGGAGTCTGTTTTGGGCTCCAGAGAGGGGAAATCGACGCCGTCGTCATCACCAACCATCCTTCATCACCAATTTCATGATGCTCTCCGCCGTTCGTGAGTAATCCCATCGTAGACTTGCTGGACGGTGATGGGTTGGATGAGATTTACAATGTAATCGAGTTAGTTTTGTTAGGGTTTGATCCCTAGTATCCACTATGTTCTGAGATTGATGTTGCTATGACTTTGCTATGCTTAATGCTTGTCACTAGGGCCCGAGTGCCATGATTTCAGATCTGAACCTATTATGTTTTCATGAATATATATGTGTTCTTGATCCTATCTTGCAAGTTGTAGACACCTATTACGAGTTATGATCCGCATCCCCCAGGGTGACAATAACTGGGATTCTTTCCGGTGATTACCGTAGTTTGAGGAGTTCATGTATTCACTAAGTGCTAATGCTTTGGTCCGGTTCTCTATTAAAAGGAGGCCTTAATATCCCTTAGTTTCCATTAGGACCCCGCCGCGGGAGGGTAGGACAAAAGATGTCATGCAAGTTCTTTTCCATAAGCACGTATGACTATATATGGAATACATGCCTACATTATATTGATGAATTGGAGCTAGTTCTGTGTCACCCTATGTTATAACCGTTGCATGATGAAAGCTATCCGACATAATTATCCATCACTGATCCATTGCCTATGAGCTTTTCACATATTGATCTTTGCTAAGTTACTTTTCCGTTGCTACTGTTACAATCACTGCAAAACTGCTACTGTCACGTTTGCGTTACCGTTACTTCCATACTACTTTGCTACTAAATACTTTGCTGCAGATATTAAGTCTTTCAGGTGTGGTTGAATTGACAACTCAGCTGCTAATACTCGAGAATATTCTATGGCTCTCCTTGTTTCGAATCAATAAATTTGGGTTGAATACTCTACCCTCGAAAACTGTTGTGATCCCCTATACTGGTGGGTTATCAAGACCTTTTTCTGGCGCCGTTGCCGGGGAGCATAGCTCTATTCTCTGAGTCACTTGGGATTTATATCTGTTGATCACTATGAAGAATCTGAAAGACCCAAAAACCAAGATCTAACTCTCTACTACGAGGGGAGGTAAGGAACTGCCATCTAGCTCCGCACTTGATTCACCTTCTGTTATGAGTAAATTTGCGACACCACCACCTGCTAGTAATTCTGATATGTCACAAGTAATTGATGATGCCACTTCTGCTATGCATGATGCTTATGATGATACTTTGCTTGATAATGCTGTGTCATTGGGTGAATTTCTTGATGAACAAATTGCTAGAGTCAATGCTGAAACTGATGATATTTCTGAATCTGATGAAATTATTGAAACTGAACACTATGAGACACCTGCTAGACCTAGCTCTCCTAGATATGAATTGCCTAATATACCTAAGGGTTATGTTATGGAGGGAGAGGTAGCTAGGGACTTTCTTGCTTGTAAGGATAGAGATGATCTTAAGAAATTGCTATGCAAGTGGAAGGAAAAATCTTTGAATGCTAGAATGCAATATGATCCTAAGTTTGCTACTTCACCTATCTTTGTTACTGATAAGGATTATGAATTCTCTGTCGATCCTGAGTTGATTACGTTGGTTGAATCTGATCCTTTCCATGGTTATGAATCTGAAACTGTTGTGGCACATCTTACTAAATTGAATGATATAGCCACCCTATTTACTCATGAGGAAAAAATTCGCTATTACTATATTCTGAAGTTGTTTCCTTTCTCATTAAAGGGTCATGCTAAGATATGGTTTAATTCTCTTGCTCCTGGTTATGTGCGTAGCCCCCAGGATATGATATATTACTTCTTTGAAAAATATTTTCCTGCCCATAATAAACAAGCTGCCTTGCAGGAAATATTTAACTTTGTGCAAATTGAAGAAGAGAGTCTCCCACAAGCTTGGGGGAGCCTTCTCCAATTACTCAATGCTTTGCCTGATCATCCTCTCAAGAAAAACGAAATACTTGATATCTTTTATAATGGACTAACCGATGCTTCTAGGGACCACCTAGATAGTTATGGTGGTTGTGTTTTCAGGGAACGAACTGTTGAACAAGCTGAACTACTATTGAATAATATATTGAGCAATGATAATGATTGGACTATTCCCGAACCACCTCCAAAGCCAATTCCGAAGAAAAGAGGTATTCTATTTCTCAGTCCTGAAGATATGCAAGAGGCAAAGAAATCTATGAAAGAAAAAGGTATTAAAGCTGAAGATGTTAAGAATCTACCACCTATTGAAGAAATACATGGTCTTGATAACCCGACACAGGTAGTAGAGGTAAATTCTCTCCGTAGATTTGATGAAGGCGATATTCCTTATAATAAGTCTGCTACCCAATGCTTGGATGAGTTTAATAACTTTATTGCTAAGCAAGAAAATTTCAATGCTTATGTTAGTAGACAATTGAAACGTAATGCTTACATGCTTGATCGCTTAGGTGATTATATGAGTAGAACTATCAATGATCTTAAGCTTATTAGTAAACATGCTTCCATGGTAACTACTCAAGTAGAACAAGTACTTAAGGCACAAAATGATTTGCTTAATGAGATGAATGGTAAGAACAATGATCATTCTGTTAGAGTTGTGACTAGAGGTGGTAAGATGACTCAGGAACCTTTGTATCCTGAGGGCCACCCTAAGAGAATTGAGCAAGATTCTCAGAGAATTAATATTGATGCACCTAGTCGTCCCAGTAATAAAAGGAAAAAGAATGATGATAGGAGTTTGCATGCTGCTAGTGAACCTGTTATAGATAGACATGAAAACCCAAATGATATTTCTATTTCTGATGCTGAGACACAATCTGATAATGAACATGAGCCTAGTGATAATATTAATGATGATGTTCATGTTGATGCTCAACCTAGTAATGATAATGATGTGGAGATTGAACCTGCTGTTGATCTTGATAACCCACAACCTAAGAATAAAAGATATGACAAAAGAGACTTTGTTGCTAGGAAGCATGGTAAAGAAAGAGAGCCTTGGGTTCAGAAACCCATGCCCTTTCCTCCTAAGCCATCCAAGAAAAAGGATGATGAGGACTTTGAGCGCTTTGTTGAAATGCTTAGACCTGTCTTTTTGCGTATGCGCTTGACTGATATTCTAAAAATGTCTCCTTATGCTAAGTATATGAAAGATATTGTGACAAATAAAAGAAAGATACCGGAAGCTGAGATTTCCACCATGCTTGCTAATTATACTTTTAAGGGTGGAGTACCAAAGAAACTAGGAGATCCCGGAGTACCTACTATACCATGCTCTATTAAAAGAAATTATGTTAAAACTGCTTTATGTGACCTTGGAGCTGGTGTTAGTGTTATGCCTTTCTCGTTGTATCGTAGACTTGATTTGAATAAGTTGACACCTACTGAAATCTCTTTGCAAATGGCTGATAAATCAACTGCTTTATCCATCGGTATTTGCGAGGATGTGCCTGTCGTAGTTGCAAATGTTACTGTCCTAACGGTCTTTGTTATTCTTGATATTCCCGTGGACGACAGTATGTCGATCATCCTTGGTAGACCTTTTTTGAATACCGCAGGGGCTGTTATTGATTGCAACAAGGGCAATGTCACTTTTCATGTTAATGGTAATGAGCATACGGTACACTTTCCGAAGAAACAACCTCAAGTTCATAGTATCAACTCCACTGAAAAGATTCCAACGATTATTATTGGAGATTTTGAATTCCCTCTCCCTACTGCCAAAAAGAAATATGATATACTTATTGTTGGGGACATGCATATCCCCATTGAGGTAACCTAGTGTTATTCGAAAATTCTTCGGTTCTGTGTCATTCGAAAAAAGTTTGTCAATAAGACTTGATCAACCTTATTGATGGATTCTTTTTGACGGGCATGAGATGGATGAATTTAGAAAGCACAACTTTCTGTACCCAACTTTTACTTTCTGTTATTTAGATTAAATAAAGTAAAAATGCTATTATTTTTCTGTTTTCTGATTTATCCGTGCAATAAAAAAGTGACCTAAAAATAAAAGTTCTCCAAATGCCCTGAAAATGTAGTATGATTTTTTCTGGGATATTTAAGAATTTTTGGCACTGAGAACACATCAGGGGGCTGCACCAGTGGGTCACAAGCCTACAGGGCGCGCCCACCCCCCCTGGGCGCGCCCCCCTAGCTTGTGGGTCCCACGTAGGCCCCCCTCACTTATTCCAGCCATCATCCACTTCGTCTTCCTCCAGAAAAAATCCCACCATTGCCCAAACCCGTGTTCTAGCTCATTTTGCTGCCATTTTCGATCTCCTTGTGCAAAGCTCCATTTGCAAAATTGTTTTGGGGGATTGTTCTTCGGTATGTGACTCCTCCAATGGTCCAATTAGTTTTTGTTCTAGTGCTTTATATATTGCAAATTTTTGCTGCTGTGGTGACCTTGTTATTGAGCTTGCATGTCAAATTTGTAAGGTCCCAAGTAGTTTTGATGCATGATATAGCCTCTAGGCACTTGTGGGAGTAGTTGCTATAAGTTTTGTTGAGCTTTGTTCACCCTTATTGCGAGTCACTAAAAATTTCAGAAAAAAAATGATGATGAGGAGATTGTTAAGAGGCTCTTCAAGTCGGTGCTCTAAAGAAGATGAAAATGAGGTGAAGAAGAAGTCCAAATACAATCTTCCTCGCGTCGCGGAGGTTCAGCCATGTGAATGGCCAAGAGATGCATTCTTGAGGGCGGCCGAAATTTATGAAGATTTTTATTATTTGGCAGAGAATGCAGGCATCACCGACTTCCTCAACGATAAGTGTGATCAGTACCTCCTACTCACTAATATCTTCGTGCAAAACTTTCACTTTTATCCTAAGAAGAATCCTCCCATGGTAGAGTTTTACTTATATGATGTGCCTAAGGAGATGAAACTTTACGATTTTTGCAAAGTTTGCAAAATACCTTATGAGGGCAGCATCAGTGAACCACGTCCTAGAGACATGGAGGACTTCATTGCCGCAATCACTGTGGGGGAAGAGAGAGGGGTGTCAAAGGCAAGAGCGGCTAGTTTACATTTTCCTGTTCTATGCTATTATTCATTATTCGCGGGGAGATGTTTAGTTGGTCGTGGGGAGAGTGGAAGCCTTAGTGCTCCTGACCTCGCCATTCTGCGCCATGCTTTACTTGCTGATAGAACTTTTAGTCTGGGCGCTATGGTGGCCCAACGGTAGAACTTAAACCGTTCGAAGGGCCCCATATTCGGAGGTATCTATGCATCTCGTCTAGCCAAACACTTTAAGATACCCATTAGTCTTGACGAGGAAGAGGAAATGCTGCTACCTACAAGATATTTAGACTATGACAGTATGGTAGCACATGATTTTATTAGGAAGGATAATGATAGGAGGCTGCTTTACAACTTAGTATTTAGTCAGGGTACTTGAGAGATTATTGCTCTGCCTGGTTCTTCTTTGTTCGATATTCATTCAGGCAGGTACACTATTATGCCCGAGGACATCTACATATATTGGGGTCTGTCGCAACCCCCAGCACCTGAGTCTGCACCAGCCCTTGATCCTTATCAGGATCCAGTTTTTCAGTGGGAGCCACAGGAGCTCGCCAACCAGTGGAACCCTCAGTATCCTCCGGAGTATCCAGGAGATGGTTATTTTCAGCCATGGCCCTAGACCAACTTAGGCCAAAAGCCTAAGCTTGGGGGAGTACGTATTTCTCACCGACATTACATTTATGTTCACACACTCATCTTAGTAGTCGGTCCTTATACTTTTTCATTGTATCATCCATGGTATTTTATTTCTTCCTTCCGCTTTCTTCTTGTGTGCTTGATTAACCTTGAGAAAAATCCAAAAAAATAATAATTAGTTCTAGCTTTACCTTTTAGTTTGTTTAGTTGTATCATTAAAATAAAACCCAAAAAGATTTCTCGTTCTTCTTTTGCTTGTTGGGAGCTTTCCCGTGTAAATAGTTTTTCTCGTTCTTGTTTCGAAATTTCTTTTCTTTGGGTCGTAAGGAGAAGGCCACGATGAAAATGTTGAGTGGCTCTCATATGCATTATTGTTTATCTTACAGAGAGCCCATATTACCTTGCCTTCTCCTTTGAGTTATTGTTTGCAGATTCCAGCTTAGTCCAATGCACGTGCACTCTTATTATTATTCACACCGTTCGGTCGTGCAAGTGAAAGGCAATAATGACGACATATGATGAAGTGATTGAGGTAGAGAAAAGCTGGTATGAACTCGACCTATTTTGTTTTTGTAAATATAACTAGCTCATCGTTCTGGATTTAGCTCATTATGGATGAAACATGTTTGCAATGACAATTAGAGATTATAGTTACTCATGCCATGCTTAATTAGCTAAGAGCGTATAATGGTTTGTCTTGAGTGCCAACATGCATTTTAAAATGGTTGTGATGTAGTATGATAGAATGGTATCCTCCTCTGAATGATTCAAGTGGCTTGACTTGGCACATGTTCACGCATGTAGTTGAAAATCAACATAGCCTCCACGATATTTATGTTAATGGTGATTTATATCCTACTCATGCTTGCATTCAATGTTGGTTAATCTCAATGCATGTTTATGACTGTTGTCGCTCTCTAGTTGGTCGCTTCCCAGTCTCTTGCTAGCCTTCACTTGTACTAAGCGGGAATATTGCTTGTGCATCCATTTCCATAAACTCAAAGTTGTTCCATATGAGTCCACCATACCTACCTATATGCGGTACTTACCTGCCGTTCCAAGTAAATTTGCATGTGCCAAACTCTAAACCTTCAAATAATATTCTGTTTTGTATGCCCGAATCGCTCATGTAGTGACTAGGGGCTGTCAGTATCTTCCATGCTAGGTGGGTTATTCTCACGATATGTGTTGATTCACTATCATTCACGAGAAAGTGGCTGGTATTTGGGATGCCCAGTTCCATGCTCAAAATTCAAATCAAAATATAATGAAACAAAACTCCCCCAGGATTTTTGTTTGTATGGACGGTACCCATGGATTCGGCTCGCCGTGGAGTGTGATTGATTGGTGGAGGGGGAGTAAAAACTTTACTATTCTGTTTGGGAACCGCCTATAATGTATCTAGCATGGAAGATACCGAGATCTCTCGGTTGTTATGTTGACAATGAAAGCATACCGCTCAAAATTATTATTCATCCTTGTTTTAAAAGCTCGAGCCTTGGCACCTCTGCAAATCAATGCTTCCCTCTACGAAGGGCCTATCTATTTTACTTTACTGTTGAGTCATCCTCCTCTTATAAAAGGCACCAATTAGAGAGCACCATCGTCATTTGTATGCTTTGCTATTAATTGATATTGAGTATGATTGTGACTGGATCTCTTTTACCATGAATTACAATGTGGACCCTCTGGAGCTCCTCCGACCTCAACTCTAACTCTATATATTCCTATTCGGGGAGAAAAAAATCAGAGAGAAGAGTTCATCGCGTTTCACGATACGGAGCCACCGCCACCTCCTGTTCTTCCTCGGGAGGGCAGATCTGGAGTCTGTTTTGGGCTCCAGAGAGGGGAAATCGACGCCGTCGTCATCACCAACCATCCTTCATCACCAATTTCATGATGCTCTCCGCCGTTCGTGAGTAATCCCATCGTAGGCTTGCTGGACGGTGATGGGTTGGATGAGATTTACCATGTAATCGAGTTAGTTTTGTTAGGATTTGATCCCTAGTATCCACTATGTTCTGAGATTGATGTTGCTATGACTTTGCTATGCTTAATGCTTGTCACTAGGGCCCGAGTGCCATGATTTCAGATCTGAACCTATTATGTTTTCATGAATATATATGTGTTCTTGATCCTATCTTGCAAGTTGTAAACACCTATTACGAGTTATGATCCGCATCCCCCAGGGTGACAATAACTGGGATTCTTTCCGGTGATTACCGTAGTTTGAGGAGTTCATGTATTCACTAAGTGCTAATGCTTTGGTCTGGTTCTCTATTAAAAGGAGGCCTTAATATCCCTTAGTTTCCATTAGGACCCCGCTGCCACGGGAGGGTAGGACAAAAGATGTCATGCAAGTTCTTTTCCATAAGCACGTATGACTATATATGGAATACATGCCTACATTATATTGATGAATTGGAGCTAGTTCTGTGTCACCCTATGTTATAACCGTTGCATGATGAATGCTATCCAACATAATTATCCATCACTGATCCATTGCCTACGAGCTTTTCACATATTGATCTTTGCTAAGTTACTTTTCCGTTGCTACTGTTACAATCACTACAAAACTGCTACTGTCACGTTTGCGTTACCGTTACTTCCATACTACTTTGCTACTAAATACTTTGCTGCAGATATTAAGTCTTTCAGGTGTGGTTGAATTGACAACTCAGCTGCTAATACTCGAGAATATTCTTTGGCTCTCCTTGTGTAGAATCAATAAAGTTGGGTTGAATACTCTACCCTCGAAAACTGTTGCGATCCCCTATACTTGTGGGTTATCACCCCCGAACTAGCCTCCAACTCCGGTCTTCAGGACATCCAGCTGCTTCGTACATCCAAAGTGTTCGGCTTGCGGGGCGAGTTCCTTTCTTCGCTGCATGCTTCGGCTAACCCTAGCTCGGCCACCGATGACACCCTGCTTTCCGAACATACCTTGCTTAGCCTCGAAGGCCAAACGCTTGGGTGTGAATAGTGCCCTTCCTGACAACTTTCCTAACGAAAGGCTCAGACAGATAGCGGCCACTTAGCCAGTTACAAAAACTCGATTCGTGGTTTGAGGCCGCCTCTTTATTAGCACGTCCAAATGACATGAAGATCTTGCTCCATTTTTTATGGGATATGATCAATGATTTGGGCAATCCCACGTGCACATAACAAGACGATCACTTCGGGAACTGGCGCAACTCGCGGCGCAGTAAGGGGACGCTTGGTATTACGTCCTTCCATAAAAGGGGGGAAAACATCCTCATAGCTTTTCCACGCTCCTCAGATTCGCTCTCTCAGGCCTCCCTTGCTCCGAGCGCACAGATCTATCCTTCCTCCAGCCCCTCCCAAGACACCCATCCCTCTTCCCCGAGCTCGGCCATGGCCGGTTCAGGCTCGCAAGGCAAGTGGGAGGCGTCGTGCGTCACCGAGGACGACATCCAGGAGCTGAAGCGCACCGGCTACCTTCCAGTCGACGTCGCCCACCGCGCCCCTGAAGAGGGCCAAGTAGTCCCTACGCCAAAGCCCGGGGAGTGGGTGGTGTTCATTCCCTATTTCATCCGGGGACTAAGCTTCCCGCTGCACCTATTTGTAAGGGGCTTGATATTCTTTTACGGGTTGGACTTCCACGACCTTCCCCCAAACTCCATCATGCACATTTCGGCCTTCATCATCGTCTGCGAGGCCTTCCTGCGGGTCCAGACGCACTTCGGCTTATGGCTGAAGGTCTTCAACGTCAAGCCGAAGACCGTAAGCAGCCAGCATGCGGACTGTTGGGGCGGTGATCAGTAAGCTCCCTCGGGTCCAGTGGCCGGAGGGCACCTTCATCGACACCATCAAGACCTGGCAAAAGGAGTGGTTCTATATTACTGAACCACATGCCGCAGATTGGGCGGCCCCTCCCGAATTCAGATCTGGACCTCCCGCGAGGCTGACCTCATGGATCTGGAAAGGGCTGGACTGGGGGTTGGCCATAGAGGTAAAGGCGCTGCAGGATCGCATCGGAAAGATGCTGGAAGCGAACATCGGTCTGACCAATGTGGTCCAGGTCATGCTTCATCGCCACCTCCTCCCTTGCCAGCTCCGGGCCACACCGATGTGGGCCTATAAGTCCGATGACCCTCCCACCCTGCGCAAGCTCTATCGCACTACTCGGGAGAAGCTGTGGAAGGCGTTGTTCAAGCCTCGGGAGGAGTGGCCGGCCAAGGAGGAAGACACCGGCCTGGACGTCGAACACCCTCCACTCAAGGTAAAGTTTCAATTTTTATCTTTAGGTTCAATCTTTTAGCAAGGATTTTAACCTCTCCTTTCCTGGTCTCCATAGGGCTGGCTAGCTAAGGCCATGCGGATCAACGGTCCTGCCCCGCTGCCCAAAGCCCCCAGGTCGACCCTGCTGACGGCGATGCTAGTCGAGGCGCCGTATTCGGTGCCAGAGAAGAAGGACAAGAAGAATAAGGGCGAGAAGAAGGAGACCCGAGATGGTCTCCGCCCAAGAGGCCCTTCGGACGCTAGGTCCGGGGAGACCCAGGCCTCCTCCGCTCATGAGGAGGAGCAGACGAAGGAAGGGGGGAAATCGATTCCCCCCAGCCAAGGGAAAGGGCGGCATCTGTGGATGCCGAGGAGGACTCGGCTCCACCTTCTCCGAAGAGGACCTGCAGGGCCAAGGTGACCTTGCCCGATGTCAGCCCGGATTCCGATGAGGAATCCGAGGCGTTCGAGAGGATCCCGCGGAGGATCCCCAAGGTCAAGCCTGTGGCCCAGAGGTACCGATTCCGAACACTTTTGCTTATACAAAGTTTTTGTTACTGACCGAACAAATGTCTTTCATAATGCAGCCCGGCCCGCGATCTCCCGACCGAACAGGTCTCAGAGGGAGATCCCCCGCCAGCCGAGCTGGCAGAGAGCGGAACTGCGTCCCGCACTTCTCCTCCCCAAGCCACCGAAGAGGCCACGGAGGTGGTATCCCGGCAGACCCCTCCTCGACCGAATACTGAGGGTGAGGAGGTCATGACCGAGGCCCAGACCTCGGTGGCCGAAGACCAGGAGGCCGAGCCCCTCCTGGTAAACAAAGAGGGAGGCCACGAGTCATCGGATCTCCTTCCGAAGACGGCTCCGGAGACCACCAGGCCTCCGACACCGACGACTCTACCTTCTCAAGAAGGGGGGCCGCGGTGCCGCCACCGGTGCCGCCCGTGACGGGGAAGGCCACAATCAGGTGGCCAGCTATGATGGAGGAGGCCTTGCGTAGCTCCTCCATCGCCGAAGACCACCGCATCCTTATGGGTGCGGTTCTGCAAGGCATTTAGTCCATTGATAAAGGACTGAAGGAGGCCTTCTGCGGTCTTTTAACGGGCTTCAAGGTAAGCCATGTAATTCTCCTTTCTCTAAACAAGACTTGTTTGTGAGGTTTATGTATTCCGTATAGGTATAGTAGCCCCCGAGCCCTGGGTGAGTTTAAGAAACTTACCCGGGGATCAGAGGACCTCAGGTTCCGAGAAAAAACGATCTGAGTTCCTGGGAATTTGACTCTTTCCGGAGATGATCTGGCGAAAAAAGGGTCTAGGACCAACAGTTTGGAGGTGTGTCTCACATAAGTTTTGCTTTGCAGGCCTCGTCATCGGCGACGGCTGTCCATGACATGGAGCTGGTCGAGCTCAACCGGAAGCTCAAGAGCTCCGACGAGGAGCTTGACCGTCTGAACAAGCGGTTTGATGAAATGCAAAGTAAGTTGGAAGTTTATCTCGGAGACCCTGTCTAATCCTCATCGATTGAGGTTTTCGGGTTTTCAGTTCCTGAAATTTGGTCTTCCATTGTATTTGCAGTCGTTACTTCCGAGGTCGAGAACCTCAAGGCTGAGCTGGAGAGGGCCAAGCAAGAGGCCGCCGATCATAAGATGGCGGCCGAGCAGGCGGCGGCCGAACTGAGCTCCCTGAAGGCTGTCAATGAAAAGCACGAAGCTCGGGTGGCCGAGGTGCAGCAAGAGATCCAAGATGCTAGCACTAAGTGTGAGGCTCTTGAGCATAAGACCAAGGACCAGGCGGCCGAGCTATCCACGTTGTCTGCCGATCTTAAATCGGAGCGTGTAGATAGGCGGTCTTTTGAGGAAAAACTCCGCCAAGTCAGGATGATCGCGGATGGTAAGCCGTACTTACTGCAATGTGCCTTTGGTGGTAATAGGTTTGCTTGTCTTACACGGTTGTGGCATTCCTCGGGCGCCTTTACGGATCTTCCGAAGAGTGCGGCGGACGCGGCCAAGCACTTTGCGGCTCAGGACGGGGATGCGGAACAGAGGCTGTTCTGGGCGCAATTTCAGACCCCCGAGCCCCGTCCCCTTCTCGGTTATCAGATGAAGCAGCTGATGGAGCTTCATCAGATGGCGGAGCCGGCCTTGAAGGACCTCTGCATTTGGTTGTGGCCTTCAGAGCCACTGCCGAGAAGTTATTTCGGCCTGGTGCAGAAGCTTTGCGATGCCTCCTCCCGCATTGAGGTCCTGAAGCGCTCTGTATGTATTGAGGGAGCGCGGATGGCCTTTGCGAGGACTATGATGCACTGGCCAGGGATGAAGCCGCTCGAGATGGCTACAACGCCCCCGCCGCCCAGGAAGGAGCATAGGTGCCCAGAACTGTACTTCGCCGCTGCGATGGAGGGTGCTCGGTCAGTAGAGACCCAGTGCCCTAAGGATGTAATTTTTGAATGAACATATTATTGTATGTCCCATGAATACTTCTTTTTATAATGTGTATGCATGGTTTATCATGCTTTGGTGTTTAGATTATTTTGACTCCTCTGTGGCCGTTTTGTAACTGAAAGTTGCCAGACGTCGGCTTTAGCCCCCATGCAATTATTACAGGAGGTGTTCCATCATCCGCAGTATTATCCTTAGCCGAATTATCGGAACCCAGAGGCGGTGGTGCGAGAGATGGGAACGAGGCAATCAGACTATGTGGCTTTAGTGCTTTCACTTAGCCGAAGGAGCTTGACTGCGGGGGCTGGTTACCAGCCCCCAGTGTTGTGTGATATTCGGGTGTACCGAGGTAAAAAACCATTACCACATGGCTTGCGAAAATGCAAACCCCTCGTATGACACGGGATAATCTCTATCGATTTTTAGTTTGACACTTGTGCTCGGATTGCAGACCAGTTCTCGCTTATTATGCTGGTCGATTTTTGGCTTTCTCCACTGAGGTACTTGACCAGGCGAGCTGGAAATACAATCGCAGTGGTTCTCCCTTTACCCTTTTAGCTGAACGAGCGGAACATAAGAGGGTAAGCACAGGAGCCGGGCAACCCAACCTTTGACCTAAGACATAATTCGGAACCGATGCATATAACGCAAAAATCCGAGACGCCGGGCATATAAAAGATAATGCTGGGACGATGCTTGGGACGAGCTTTATAGCTAAGCCCCCCGGTCCATTAGCCGATTGCATCGAACATATACCGAACAATTTTGTTTCCGGAGTCGGGGGGGGGGGGGGGGGGTTAAAGAACACTTTATAAAATGCCATAACCAGACCGTGAAAGGTGATCTTTATATATGATGAATTTTTACAATTCATACTGCGGACAGAACTGTTACAGGTATTTTGTTTTAGAAACAAATGTATACAAAGGGGAGGTTCTTTTGGGGTTCTTGATGGGCGGCTTGATGTCCTTGGCGTATCCCGGTGTGCCTCCGCTCCTTTGCTCTTGAAGAGTAGCGTGCTCCTTTAAAGGTGGTTATAATCGGCGAACGGACCTTTGAGAGAGGTACATGTTTAAATTGCCGACACATGCATGAGCTTGATGCCTGCTGTGTTGAGAGTAGTTCAGTCGAACCGACCACTCTGTTGTGATAATGTGCCCCCCCCCCCCCACAGCTGCCCATGGTATTTTAAGCGCGAAATTGTGCCTTCTCGGTACGTACCTGACAGGTAGCGGGGCCGTGCTGTGGGGGGCGCATCCCTATTTGTGATGAATAGGAGATTGCTCCGGGAGATCGGGTCATGCTCGGACCCGCTTGCTCGCGTGTCGCAGCTTGTCACCTGGTTGGGGTCTTGGTGCCTCGATGCCGGACTGGAATTCGGCCGCTAGAGCCGCTGTGTGTTTCTCAGTCCGGAGTGAGCGTTTTGTATTGCCATTGACGGTGATGACCCCCTTTGGCCCAGGCATCTTGAGCTTCAGGTATGCATAGTGGGGAATGGCGTTAAAGCGAGCGAACGTTGTATGATCGAGCAGTGCATGATAGCCACTGCGGAAAGGCACGATATCGAAGATCAAGTCTTCACTACGAAAGTTATCGGGCAAGACGAATACTACTTCCAGCGTCACGGTACCCGAGCAGCGTGCTTCGACACCGGGGATGACTCCCTTGAAGGTAGTGTTGCCGGGTTTAATTTTCGACGTGTCGATGCCCATCTTTTTTATTGTGTCTGGGTAAATCAGGTTAAGGCTGCTTCCTCCGTCCATAAGGACTCTAGTGAGGTGGTACCCATCGATGATGGGGTCCAGAACGAGGGCGGCTGAGCCTCCATGACGGATGCTGGTTGGGTGATCCCTACGATCGAAGGTGATCGGGCAAGCCGACCACGGGTTAAACTTCGGGGCTATGGGCTCTACGGCGTAGACCTCCCGAAGTGCATGTTTCCTCTCTTTTTTGGGTATATGTGTGACATATATCATGTTCACAGTTTTGACCTCGGGAGGGAATTGCTTCTGCCCGCCATTGCTCGGCCCGCGAAGTTCTTCGTCGTCCTCGCTGCGCGGGCTCTTGCTCTGTTCCTCGGCTGCGAGCTTGCCGGCTTGATTGAACACACAGCATTTTCTGTTGGTGTGGGTGGCTGGCTTGTCTTGTGTGTCGTGGATCTGGCAGGGCCTATCCATGATTTTGTCCAAAGCGGTAGGTCCATCCCTCTTCCCTTTAGAGGGCCTCTTCCATTGTCCGGGTTTGGAATTGCGGAAATCGGTGTTTACGGCCGTGTCTTCTGAGTCGTCCTTGCTATGGCGGCGTTTATTTTTGTTGCGCCTTGGCTTTTCGTTACCGTCCTGCACTTCAGAGGTGCCGGGGTCTTTGGGATTGTGGCTTCGGCGAGCTAGCCAATTGTCTTCGCCCGCGCAAAAGCGGGTCATAAGTGAGGTGAGGGCAGACATTGTTCTCGGCTTATCCTGGCCGAGCTGGCGAGCTAGCCATTCGTCTCGGATGTTGTGCCTGAACAGGGCTATTGCCTCGGTGTCCGGACAGTCGACGATCTGGTTCTTCTTAGTCAGGAACCGATTCCAGAACTGCCTGGCTGATTCGTCAGCCTTCTGGGCGACGTTGCTTAGGTCGGAAGAGTCTGGGGGCCGGACGAAGTGCCTTGGAAGTTAGACCAGAAGGCGTCTTCGAGCTCCTCCCAACTCCCAATGGAGTTCTTGGGGAGACTGTTTAACCAGTGCCCAGCTGGTCCCTTCAGTTTGAGTGGTAGGTATTTGATGGCATGGAGATCATCTCCTCTGGCCATATGGATGTGAAGGAGGAAGTCCTCGATCCATACGGCTGGGTCCGTCGTTCCGTCGTAGGATTCTATGTTTACGGGTTTAAACCCTTCGGGGAACTGGTGCTGCATGACCTCGTCTGTGAAACACAGCGGGTGTGCGGCGCCTCTAATCCGGGCTACGTCGCGCCGGAAGTCGGCTATTGGCTGGGCCCGGTATTGTTCCCGGCTTCTGTGGTTGCGGTCGAGCCATGATTGGTAGCCACCCCGTCTAGCGGGGGAGCGTCCCCTAGATCCGTAAATGGATCTAGTGTGACCTGCCCTATAGTCCAGGTCCTGCCGTAGATCGTATCGATCCTCGGACTGTGCTGGCCCCTTTCCCCTCCTACGAGGTGACGTGGGCCAGTATTCGGTGTCTCTAGCCACCTTGTCCCGTCCTCGAGGGGGGCGGTCCGGCTGGTCGTACTGGGCGCGCCTGGGAGATTCGGGCTCAAGGGCCTCGTCGTCGAATTGCGGCAGCAGGCGCCGGCGCGGGTAACTCTTGTTTTGGTCTGGTTGTTCAATGTCGAACCCTTCTTCGGCTGCCAGGACTTTTGTCCATCTGTTGTTGATGGTGTCTTGTTCGGCTTTGAGCTGCTGCTGCTTTGCCTTTAAGCTCCGAGTGATGGCTATGAGCTGTTGCCTGAGTCGTTCTTGGTCCTCGGGGTTTTCGGGGACGGTGAAGTCTTCGGCTTCGAGGCTCTCCCCCTCAGCGGGTGGGAGGTAGTTATCATCGTCAGAATCAATGAGGTTCTCGGCGTCCTGTTGATCCATTAGCCTTTTCGGGCCCTCTAGCGGCTGATACGTCTCCAATGTATCTATAATTTTTTATTGTTCCATGCCATTATATTATCTGTTTTGGATGTTTTATATGCATTAATATGCTATTTTATATTATTTTTCGGACTAACCTATTAATCTAGAGCCTAGTGCCAGTTTCTGTTTTTTCCTTGTTTTTGAGTATTGCAGATAAGGAATATTAAACGGAGTCCAAACGGAATAAAATCTTCGGATTGATTTTTCTTGGACCAGAAGAAACCTGCCAGACTTGGAGACGAAGGCAGGAGACCTGCCGGGGAGTCACAAGCCTGCAGGGCGCGCCCTAGGGGGGCGCCCTCCTGGCTTGTGGCCCCCCAGCAGCTCTCCTAACCCTATTCTTTGGCCTATAAATTCCCAAATATTCCCCCAATACCAGAAAGAGCCACGAAAATACTTTTCCGCTGCCGGAAGCCTCTGTTCCCGTGAGATCCAATCTTGGAGCCTTTTCCGGTAATCTGCCGAAGGGGGATTCGATCACGGAGGGCATCTACATCAACTCCATTGCCCCTCCGATGATGCGTGAGTAGTTTACCACAGACCTTCGGGTCCATAACTAGTAGCTAGATGGCTTCTTCTCTCTCTTTGTTCTTCAATACCATGTTCTTCATGATCTTCATGGAGATCTATCCGATGTAATACTCTTTTGCGGTGTGTTTGTCGAGATCCGATGAATTGTGGGTTTATGATTAGCTTATCTATGAATATTATTTGAATCTTCTCTGAATTCTTATATGCATGATTTCATATCTTTGCAAGTCTCTTCGAGTTATTGGTTTGGTTTGGCCAACTAGATTGGTAATTCTTGCAATGGGAGAAGTGCTTAGTTTTGGGTTCAATCTTGCGGTGTCCTCACCCAGTGACAAAGTAGGGGTAGCGAGGCACGTATTTGTATTGTTGCCATCGAGGATAAAAAGATGGGGTTTTCATCATATTGCTTGAGTTTATCCCTCTACATCATGTCATTTTACCTAATGTGTTACTCTCTTCTTCATGAACTTAATACTCTAGATGCAGGCAGGAGTCGGTCGATGTGTGGAGTAATAGTAGAAGATGCAGAATCTTTTTGGTCTACTTGATACGGACGTGATGCCTATATGCATAATCATTGCCTTGGATATCTTCATAATTATTCGCTTTTCTATCAATTGCTCGACAGTAATTTGTTCACCCACCGTATTATTTTCCTTCATGAGAGAAGCCTCTAGTGAAACCTATGGCCCCCGGGTCTATTTTCCATATTATATTTTCAGATCTATAAACCAAAAATACCTCGCTGCATTCTTTTTACTTTTGGTTTACTTTCCGTTTTAGCAATCTTTTATATCTATCTCTATCAGATCTCATCCTTGCAAATAACCGTGAAGGGATTGACAACCCCTTTTAGCGTTGGGTGCAAGAGTTTGATTGTTTGTGTAGGTGCGAAGATTGGGGACTTGCTTGTATCTCCTACTGGATTGATACCTTGGTTCTCAACAACTGAGGGAAATACTTATCTACTTTGCTGCATCACCCTTTCCTCTTCAAGGGAAAACCAACGCAAGCTCAAGAAGTAGCAAGAAGGATTTCTGGCGCCGTTGCCGGGGAGATCTACATCAAGCCTACCAAGTACCCATCACAAACTCATCTCTTGCATTTACATTATTTGCCATTTGCCTCTCGTTTTCCTCTCCCCCACTTCTAAAATGATTTTCAGAAAAAACCAAAAAGATTTGCCTTTTTATTCGCCCTTCTTCCGTTCGTCTTTTCGTTTGCTTTTGTTTGCTTGTGTGCTAGATTGCTTGCTTTGTCACGATGACTCAAGAGAATACCAAGTTGTGTGACTTCTCCAATACTAATAATAATGATTTTATTAATACTCCGATTGCTCCCGCCACTAGTGCGGAATCTTATGAAATTAATGCCGCTTTGCTTAATCTTGTTATGAAAGAACAATTTTCCGGCCTTCCTAGTGAAGATGCCGCATCCCATCTAAATACTTTCGTTGAGTTGTGTGATATGCAAAATAAGAAAGATGTGGATAATGATATTGTTAAATTGAAGCTATTTCCGTTCTCACTACGAGATCGTGCTAAAACTTGGTTTTCATCTTTGCCTAAAAATAGTATTGATTCATGGAATAAGTGTAAAGATGATTTTATTTCCAAGTACTTTCCGCCCGCTAAGATCATCTCCCTTAGGAACGATATAATGAATTTTAAGCAACTTGATCATGAGCATGTTGCACAATCTTGGGAGAGGATGAAACTTATGATTAGAAATTGCCCCGCGCATGGTTTGAGTTTATGGATGATTATACAAAAAAATTATGCGGGATTGAATTTTGCATCTAGAAATCTCTTAGATTCCGCCGCGGGTGGTACTTTTTATGGAAATCACATTAGGAGAAGCTACTAAACTCCTAGATAATATTATGGCAAATTACTCTCAATGGCATACCGAAAGATCTCCTACTAGTAAAAAAGTGCACGCTATTGAAGGGATAAATACTTTGAGTGAAAAGATGGATGAATTGATAAAATTGTTTGCTAGTAAGAGTGCTCCTATTGATCCTAATGATATGCCTTTGTCTTCTTTGATTGGAAATAATGAATCTATGGATGTGAATTTTGTTGGTAGGAACAATTTTGGTAATAACGCGTATAGAGGTAATTTCAATCCTAGGCCGTTTCCTAGTAATTCCTCTAATAATTATGGTAATTCATACAACAATTCTTATGGAAATTATAATAAGATGCCCTCTGATCTTGATAATAATATTAAAGAATTTATTAGTTCGCAAAAGGGTTTCAATGCTATGATTGAAGAAAAATTGCTCAAGATTGATGATTTGGCTAGGAACGTTGATAGAATTTCTCTTGAGATTGATTCTTTGAAAATTAGATCTACTCCACCCAAGCGTGATATTAATGAGTCTTTAAAATCTATGAGAATTTCCATTGATGAGTGTAAGGAAAGAACCGCTAGAATACGTGCTAAGCGTGAATGGCTTGAAAAAGCGTGTTCTCGTGATAATATTAATGAAGATCTTAAAGTGATTGATGTGACTCCTATTGAATCTTTGTTTTCTAATATAAATCTTGATAAAGATGGGACTGGAGATAAGTCAACTTTAGTAAAAAGGCGTCCCAATGATTCGGAGTTTATAGATCTTAATGCTAAGATTGATAAAAGTGGGATTGAAGAGGTCAAAACTTTAAATAGCAATGAACCCACTCTTTTGGATTTCAAGGACTTTAATTATGATAGTTGTTCTTTGATTGATTGTATTTCCTTGTTGCAATCCATGTTGAATTCTCAGCATGCTTATAATCAAAATAAAGCTTTTACTAAACATTTCGTGGATGCTATGATGAAATCTTTTGAAGAAAAACTTGAGTTGGAAGTTTCTATACCTAGGAAGCTTTATGATGAGTGGGAACCTATTATTAAGATTAAAATTAAAGATTATGAGTGCCATGCTTTGTGTGATTTGGGTGCTAGCGTTTCCACGATTCCGAAAACTTTATGTGATGTGCTAGGTTTCCATGAATTTGATGATTGCTCTTTAAATTTGCATCTAGCGGATTCCACCATTAAGAAACCTATGGGAAGGATTAATGATGTTCTTATTGTTGCAAATAGGAATTATGTGCCCGTAGATTTCATTGTTCTTGATATAGATTGCAATCCTACATGTCCTATTATTCTTGGTAGACCTTTCCTTAGAACGATTGGTGCAATTATCGATATGAAGGAAGGAAATATTAGATTCCAATTTCCATTAAGGAAAGGCATAGAACAATTTCCTAGAAATAAAATAAAATTACCTTATGAATCTATTATGAGAGCTACTTATGGATTGCATACCAAAGATGACAATACCTAGATCTATTGTGTTATGCCTGGATAGGGGCGTTAAACAATAGCGCTTGTTGGGAGGCAACCCAATTTTATTTTTATGCTTTTGTTTTTGCTTCTGTTTTTGAGTGTTTTACACGTTATTACCTCTGTAGTAATTGTGTTTTCTTTTTTTAATTAGTGTTTGAGCCAAGTAAGACCTTTGGGATGGTCTACGGTGTTTGTGATTTGATTTTGCTGAAAAACAGAAACTTTTGCTCTCAGTCCAGGAATTTTGTAAATTCACTGGAACGTGATTTTGATCTGAAATTTTTACACAAGATTGATATAAAATTTCCCTGATTATACTAATTTTTTCAGAATTTTTGGAGTTACATAAGTATTCAAAGTCTATAGATTTCTACAGACTGTTCTGTTTTAGACAGATTCTGTTTTCTTTGTGTTGTTTGCTTATTTTGATGTATCTATGAGTTGTATCGGGGGGTATGAACCATGGAGAAGTTGGAATACCGTAGATATTACACCAATATAAATAAAGAATGAGTTCACAACAGTACCTAAAGTGGTGATTTATTTTTCTTATACTAACGGATCTCACGAGTTTTTTGTTGAGTTTTGTGTTGTGAAGTTTTCAAGTTTTGGGTAAAGATTTGATGGACTATGGAATAAGGAGTGGCAAGAGACTAAGCTTGGGGATTCCCAAGGAATCCCAAGCCATATTCAAGGATACCAAAGAGCCTAAGCTTGGGGATGCCCCGGAAGGCATCCCCTCTTTCGTCTTCAATCCATCGGTAAATTTACTTGAGGCTATATTTTTATTCACCACATGATATGTGTTTTGCTTGGAGCGTCTTGTATGATATGAGTCTTTGCTTGTTAGTTTGCCACAATCACCCTTGCTGCACACATCTTTTTGAGGGGGACATGCATTAATTGTGAATTTATTAGAATACTCTATGTGCTTCACTTATATCTTTTGAGCTAGGCAATGTTGCTCTAGTGCTTCACTTATATCTTTTTAGAGCACGGTGGTGTTTTATTTTATAGAAATAATTGAACTCTCGTACCTCACTTATATTATTTTGAGAGTCTTTAAACAGCATGTTAATTGGTTTAGGTTATGAATTTAGTCCTAATATAATGGGCATCCAAGAGGGATATAATAAAAACTTTCATATTAAGTGCATTGGATACTATGAGAAGTTTGATTCCTTGCATATAGTTTTGAGATATAAAGATGGTGATATGAGAGTCATGCTAGTGAGTAATTGTGAATTGGAATAAATACTTGTGTTAAAGTTTGTGATTCCCATAGCATGCACGTATGGTGAACCGTTATGTAACGAAGTCGGAGCATGATTTGTTTAATGATTGTCAACCTTTGTGTGAGGGTCGGGAGCGCGCGATGGTTAACTCCTACCAACCTCTCCCCTAGGAGCATGCGTCTAATACTTTGCTTCGATAACTAATAGACTTTTGCAATAAGTATATGAGTTCTTTATGACTAATGTTGAGTCCATGGATTATACGCACTCTCACCCTTGCACCTTTGCTAGCCTCTCTAGTACCGCGCAACTTTCGCCGGTGCATCAAACCCACCTTCCTCAAAACAGCCACCATATACTTTCCTCAAAACAACCACCATACCTACCTATTATGGCATTTCCATAGCCATTCCGAGATATATTGCCATGCAACTTCCACCGTTCCGTTTTTCATGACATGCACCATCATTTTCATATTGCCTTGCATTCGTAAGCATTCATATAGAGTCATATTTTGTTCTAGGTATCGAGTTGTAAGTAAATAAAAGTGTGATGATCTTCATTATTAGAACATTGTCCCGTGAGAGAAAAGGATGATGGAAGCTATGATTCCCTCACAAGTTGGGATGAGTCTCCGGACTTTACAAATAATAAAAGAGGCCAGCGAAGCCCGAATAAAAAAAAGAGGCCAAAGATGCCCACCAAAAAAATGAGAGAAAGAGAGAAGGGACAATGTTACTATCTTTTTCCACACTTGTGCTTCAAAGTAGCACCATGATCTTCATGATAGAGAGTCTCCTATTTTGTCACTTTCATATAACTAGTGGAATTTTTCATTATGCACGACCACTTAGTTTCTTTTTGAGCTTTCATACACTTATAGCTCTAGTGCATCCGTTGCATGGCAATCCCTACTCACTCACATTGATATCTATTGATGGGCATCTCCATAGCACGTTGATACGCCTAGTTAATGTGAGACTATCTTCTCCTTTCTTTTTCCTCACAACCTCCACCATATTCTATTCCACCTATAGTGCTATATCCATGGCTCACGCTCATGTATTGCGTGAGAGTTGAAAAGGATTGAGAACATAAAAGGTGTGAAACAATTGCTTGACTTGTCATCGGGGTTGTGCATGATTTAGATACTTTGTGTGGGGAAGATGGAGCATAGCCAGACCATATGATTTTGTAGGGATAACTTTCTAAGGCCATGTTATTTCGAAAGGACGCAATTGCCTTGTTAGTATGCTTGAAGTATTACTGTTTTTATGTCAATATTAAACTTTTGTTTTCAATCTTGCGGATCTGAATATTCATGCCACAATAAAGAATATTACATGGATAAATATGTTAGGTAGCATTCCACATCAAAAATTCTGTTTTTATCATTTACCTACTCGAGGACGAGCAGGAATTAAGCTTGGGGATGCTTGATACGTCTCCAACGTATCTATAATTTTTGATTGTTCCATGCTATTATATTATCTGTTTTGGATGTTTTATATGCATTAATATGCTATTTTATATTATTTTTGGGACTAACCTATTAATCTAGAGCCTAGTGCCAGTTTCTGTTTTTTCCTTGTTTTTGAGTATTGCAGATAAGGAATATTAAACGGAGTCCAAACGGAATAAAATCTTCGGAATGATTTTTCTTGGACCAGAAGAAACCTGCCAGACTTGGAGACGAAGGCAGGAGACCTGCCGGGGAGTCACAAGCCTGCAGGGCGCGCCCTAGGGGGGGCGCCTTCCTGGCTTGTGGCCCCCCAGCAGCTCTCCTAACCCTATTCTTCGGCCTATAAATTCCCAAATATTCCCCCAATACCAGAAAGAGCCACGAAAATACTTTTCCGCCGCCGGAAGCCTCTGTTCCCATGAGATCCAATCTTGGAGCCTTTTCCGGTAATCTGCCGGAGGGGGATTCGATCACGGAGGGCATCTACATCCACTCCATTGCCCCTCCGATGATGCGTGAGTAGTTTACCACAGACCTTCGGGTCCATAGCTAGTAGCTAGATGGCTTCTTCTCTCTCACTCTTTGTTCTTCAATACCATGTTCTTCATGATCTTCATGGAGATCTATCCGATGTAATACTCTTTTGCGGTGTGTTTGTCGAGATCCGATGAATTGTGGGTTTATGATCAGCTTATTTATGAATATTATTTGAATCTTCTCTGAATTCTTATATGCATGATTTCATGTCTTTGCAAGTCTCTTCGAGTTATTGGTTTGGTTTGGCCAACTAGATTGGTAATTCTTGCAATGGGAGAAGTGCTTAGTTTTGGGTTCAATCTTGCGGTGTCCTCACCCAGTGACAAAGTAGGGGTAGCGAGGCACGTATTTGTATTGTTGCCATCGAGGATAAAAAGATGGGGTTTTCATCATATTGCTTGAGTTTATCCCTCTACATCATGTCATTTTACCTAATGCGTTACTTTGTTCTTCATGAACTTAATACTCTAGATGCAGGCAGGAGTCGGTCGATGTGTGGAGTAATAGTAGTAGATGCAGAATCGTTTCGGTCTACTTGATACGGACGTGATGCCTATATGCATAATCATTGCCTTGGATATCTTCATAATTATTCGCTTTTCTATCAATTGCTCGACAGTAATTTGTTCACCCACCGTATTATTTTCCTTCATGAGAGAAGCCTCTAGTGAAACCTATGGCCCCCGGGTCTATTTTCCATATTATATTTTCAGATCTATAAACCAAAAATACCAAAAATATCTCGTTGCATTCTTTTTACTTTTGTTTTACTTTCCGTTTTAGCAATCTTTTATATCTATCTCTATCAGATCTCATCCTTGCAAATAACCGTGAAGGGATTGACAACCCCTTTTAGCGTTGGGTGCAAGAGTTTGATTGTTTGTGTAGGTGCGAAGATTGGGGACTTGCTTGTATCTCCTACTGGATTGATACCTTGGTTCTCAACAACTGAGGGAAATACTTATCTACTTTGCTGCATCACCCTTTCCTCTTCAAGGGAAAACCAACGCAAGCTCAAGAAGTAGCAGCGGCTCCTCGGGGGCTTCAGGGTCGCCGAGGTCCTCCGGGGTGTCAATTTCCCCGATGCCTGCGATGGCTTCCCTTCCCTTGTTGGTCTTGGATCGCTTGCGTTGTTTCCGGCGCTTTGACGCTTCGCCGGATTTTTCGCCGTTCCTCCTGGGGGTGTGGTTGTCACTATCTTTAGTGGTATCCACCATATAGACATCATAGGTCAAGGTGGCTGTCCACCGCCCGGTGGTCACGGGGGCGGGGTCGCCGATCTCTTCATCCATGTGTTCTGCCTCCTCGGAGGTGTAGTCCAACATGTTGGTTAAGTCTTCGACGGTGGCTACTAAGTGGGCGGCGGGTGGGCCGTAAAATTCCCCGTAATCGGCCTCTAGGTCGACCGAAACGTGGGTCGAGGTACGATCATCCTCGATTGCCATCGACTGGATCCGGTCTAGAGCCTCGTTCAACCACAAGAGGACGACCAGATCAGTTTCCTGAGAGCCCTTGGAGTTAATATCCAAGGTGTCTTCAGGGTGGGCATGTTCAGCACAGGCCAAACTCTTATATTCGGGTACTATCAATGAGCCCGGGCTCAAGGCCGGACCTCCGACAGAGATGGGCCTGAGGGTCGTGCCGGATAGGGGACCCGAAGTTAAAGCTCCGGGATTTTCGGGTCCGTCGGACAAAACCGAGGGCTCCGCAAGGAACATATCGCCACGGGAGTCGGCGGTGAACTCTAGGTTCCCAAACCTTATCTCCTGACCGTGGGCGAAATTTTCGATCTAGCCTAGATGGTCGGTCGAGTCAGCATGCAGTACAACACTGCCGAATGCGAAGACCTGTCCGGGGACGAAGACGTCCTCGGTATGGGCTTGTTCGCTGATGATTAAGCGAGCCATCAATCCACGGGTGATCTCACAGCGGAACTCTCAATGAAAGCACCAATGTCGGTGTCAAAACCGGCGGATCTCCGGTAGGGGGTCCCGAACTATGAATCTAGGATCGATGGTAACAGGGGACAAAGGAGACTGTGTTTACCCAGGTTCGGGCCCTCGTGAGGAGGTAAAACCCTACGTCCTGCTTGATTATATTGATGAGTATGAAGGTTACATAGTAGATCTACCTCGAGATCAAATGAGCTAAACCCTATCTGAGTTGACTTGTCCCTCTACAAACTAAGCCCCCTGGTTTATATAGACACCAGGGGTACCTAGGGTTACACATGGTCGGTTTCCATCCGGGGCATAGATACGCCATTCTTTCTTGGAGGACACACCAAGTCTTCGGAATATTTCCCCCTAAGCCTAGGGTCATTCTGTAGTACGGCCTTCCCGGAGATGCCACAAGGCGGGCCACCGGGCTGAACCATAGGAGATAAGCCAACAGCCCGAGGACCCCTTAATCCCAGACTCCCTCACCATGGACAAGAATGTGGAAAGTTGACGTATACTTGAAAGTTAAAATTTTCCTTTGGAGACTAGCACATCAATCATTGCCTACTACAGATCTTTTGCAACATCTAAGATGTCCGTGACTTTGATATGTTGTCTCTATGGCTCGCAAGATTCGTTGGTACACTCTCTGCTGAAATGCAAGATGGCTCGATGGGCATGGGCCCTTGATGACCAGGACCTGGTTGATCTCCTATTGAGCAGACGAGAACCGGATGCAAAACCGTTCATATTCGCACTCATGGAATCTTTACCTTCATCAGATTTAGTAAACATACTCGTTACATTGGGGCGATTCGGCACGCGCGACGGAAGGCACTACATGAACAAATCTTCCAAAGCCCACAGTCCACTCATAGTTTTATAAAGAACTAGATCAATGACGCCGCACGTTGTTGCGCCCCTCTGTTTGTATATTGAAATGGTAGGTTTTTCATAGATATATGACCACATCAAACATATTATACTTGCCTAAACATAGTTAAATATTACTCGGTAATTCAATGCAATCTCATATATACTCGGTAAAAGCAAGATTCACATATACAACTTGGCTTGGTATAAAAACATAAAACAAAAAATAGATAGTAAATACAAATAATCAGTATAGGTAATAGTCAGTAAGAAATAGATTGTATACATGGAGCATAAATGAAAATCTTCACATGCCTCCACCAAAGGGCCACCATGTTTGGAAACAAAGAATTGTGCCAATCTAATGTAGCTGGCTATTTCTTGTGGAGGGCATCACATTCATAGGACAAGAGTCCTAAGAGGGATTAAATTAGTTAGAATATCAAATAATGATATACTAAATACTACTCTCTCTAGAAATTAGTATAAGGCATTTTTTTGACACTGTCATGGACTCTAAAAATGTGTTATAAAAATTTACAGAGTGGGGCACCATACAAGCAGCAAGTGGGATATGTGGTAATCATATTTTTTTCATTTTTGTTTGCTTGTTTGTTAAATGCACATGGTTAAGTACAAAATGTTTCCAGCCTTAGGACCCCAGAATCATGTAATTGCGCTAGAACCAAGTTGTTGCTCCATTGTTATCTTAGCATCCATATGAAACTCAATAGATGGTACACATATAAGTCGCTCAATTTATAACATGGAAGGAATTGTTGAATTAGAAATTAGAATTACATAAAGTGATTGATTACCTTGAGATCTAGAATAATAATATATATAACAACTCATTGCATTCGGGTTTAGAACATCAAAATATTTATATGTAACAAATTTATGATCTCTTAGGTAGATGATTCATAAGTTCTCTCCATGCTCTCTTAGGCCTCCTACTCTAGAAGTAGATAAGTCAAAATACAGTTACAGTCACACCTATTAGTTCATTCACATGCAAACAAAGTGATGTCATTAAGAATATAGCAAAACTACATTGTAATATTTTTGGCCATGATCCCCAAAGTAACAACGTGCATAGTGGGAGATGAGGTCTAGCGATACACTGATACAACAAGGCATGGCATTGCTGAAAGTAACAACAATGGAACTTGAACTTATTTCAAGCCTAGTTCGATGGAACGAAAAGGAACAAACACATAGAACATTGAGAATTCAACCAAAAATATGATATATATAGGACAATTTTTTCCTACCACCAGTGCTAGTTACCCTCACGTGAGTTTTCTATGTTGTATGCAATATCTACCAAAACCGAGAGTATGTACGTGTAGTATGTAGTATATAAGAAAAAAATGGGTAGTATATATCCTACTTTTTAGGTAGTATGTATAATTTTTGTAGTATATTGTTTTATACGTACAAATATGAAGGTATTTTGAAAATATACAAAAAACTATGGACTCACATGCAATTTTTTCGTATAACTTGCTTTCAAAATCTTAGCTATAGTATATGAACATATTTAAAATGATAAAGTAGTATATATACTACCCCATGATAGTATATGAGACATGTGGGGTAACTACCACTGGGTGTGGGGTAACTACCACTGGGTGGTAGGATGTATTTTTCATATATATATGAAAAACATGTCTCATATACTATCATGGGGTAGTATATATACTACTTTATCATTTTAAATATGTTCATATACTATAGCTAAGATTTCCAAAGCAAGTTATACGAAAAAATTGCATGTGTGTGTATATATATATATGGTGGGTCTATTTTGACACCACCCTTTAAGACCTTATTCTAACACTAAAACGTCTTATTCTGACACCACTTCAGCACTGCAAAAATCCCCGAACCGGACCACCCACGCAATAAAAAAGAAACCACCCACCCACCTCACTACCACCTACACCCCACCATCTCAACCCACCCTCGCACTACTGCCCCTGGTCAATGGCGCCCCCTCCCACTCCCGACCCGCCCCGGCCATCACCCAGCGCCGCCCTCCCCGGCCATCACGCAGCGCCCCCCGCCCCGGCCACCACCCAGCGTCGCACTTCGCCGGCCACCACCCCGCGTCGCCCGCCTCGGCCACCACAACCTCCCACCTCCAACTGCGGCCTCCCCTCCACCTCCGCCCACGCCGCCGCCCGCCCGGCCACCACCCCACGCCGCCCGTCCCCCGCTGTGCGCCGCCCCCGCCCCGACAACCACCCTGCTCCGCCTCCCGCGCCACCGGATCCGGGACCCACCCACGCTGCCCATTCGCCTTCCCCTTTTGGCATCGGATCCAGCGAGATCCACACGGCGTGCCCCGGCCCCTCGCCGTCGAGACCAGCCCCTGCCCTGCGCCCCTCCGACTTGCGGTACGTGGGTGTGGGCAGAGGGGGAGCAGGTGCTCCACCAACGCCGGATCCGGCGTCCACCCCTTCCATCTCATCCACTGGCCGGAGACGACAAGATTCGGTGGATGAAGCGAGGACAGGGGGCCACGAGCTCCCAGCTCCACGGTGGCGACGCCAGTGGCCTTTGTTAGTACGTCATCGGATCTCCTGCACCTGCACCCCCGGCGTCCACCATCGCTGCTCGATAGCGCCGCCGTCACACGATGCTGGGAGCTCGGGTCGCCGATGGGCTTCCTCTACTAGATCCCCCTCCGGCATGTTCTCCTGCCTCTCCTCCCCTCCAACAAGCTCTCCTGCATCCCCTCCCCTGCTGCGAGCTGGCCTGAAGACGGTCGAGGCTCCCGATGCAGGTCGATTTCATGGGTGGTGCAGTCTGGTATGTGCGGCTTGCAGCTCGGTGCGAGCGGGCATGCAGCCCTAAAACTGCATCGACCGTAGAACCAGATGGAGGCCCTGCTACCTCACCTCAAACAGCCGAAGGGACTTTGCTCCTCTGTCCAGTACCAGCCTTGGAGGTGTCGTGGCCAGCCCAAAAATGAAGTTCGTGCAGTTTTTGGCATATGCCGTGTGATGCGGGCACTCGTTGGTGCAGTCCGGTGGCGGTGCCGATGTAGTTCAGTCGGTGGGAAGTTTGTCCACGCACTTTTAGGGCCGTGGTTTTGTTGTTTTTGTAGGAGGGGTTATCATCAAAAAGCAAAAAAAGTTAACCAACAACTAGTTGGTGCAGTTCTGTGCCTAGTGTGTGAAGTGCCGTTTGCTGCTGCGGTGGCCGGCGTCAGCGAGCCACCAGATTCCAGAAGCTGCTCTCTCCTTAGCTAATTGATGTTCGTCCGCCATGGGAGAGAAGTAGACTGCACTAGGGTCGTTGGGGTCATACTTTTTTTAATTCTGTCATCTTGTTGTATGTTGCGGTACAAAATGCAGTACAGTTTGCACGGACGTGCAGTACAATCAGACACCACAGTTCTTTTTGTAGTACATATTTGGGCCAGAAAAAATGTTTGACAGTATTGTGCAGTTCCTTCCATGATTTTTCATGCTATATACTTTGATAAAAAATACGATGCGGTCCATATTGTTGTGGTTGCTGGTTCACTCTTGTACAAAAACAGAAAAAAAATCCCATGAGAGGTTCGCTTCTTTTTGAAATGCAGTTTGTTTCGTTTGTGGCATGATTGAAACAAAGGTTGTGAAGGTCGCTAGAAAAAGAAAATAACGCGGTTCACTTTTGAGAGGGTTACGGTTCACTTTTTGATAATGTTGTGGTTCACTTACGCCCGATGTGAAGCGCACTTCACTTCTTCGTGTGGAAATTTTATGTTTGACAAAAAAAACAATGAAGTTTACTTGCCCGTCGGATGCAGTGCAGTTTTCCGTCTGAAGCAGTGCGCTTTTCTGTGTGATGTTGTTTCCTCGTCGAATTTGGTGTCGCGAAAAACAGAGTGTCCGCATTTCGGTAATTTCGAAATTTCTCTTAAACCGTAAGGAATTAGAGAGGGTGTTCTACATGAAAAACTTGCGTATCGTCGATATCTTTCCAACGCCGTATAATTCGCATCGTTCCGATGATCGGTTTGGAAAAAATTACGAAAATACGCTCGCTGCCACTCGTAGGCAGCCGCACCGTTTTTGAAATTCATGTAAAACTGCGAGGAATCTTAACAAATGATCAACATATGAAATTTGCGCCAATTACACAGCTTTCCAATGCCGTATCACATGCCTCGTTCCGACAAAAGGTTAGAAAACTACAGCGAAAACCGTACCAAAAATTCGTAAAATTTGAAAAACAGAATTCCGTTTTTTAGTAAATCTGAAATTACTCTCAAACCGTAAGGATTTAGAGAGAGTGATCTACATGAAAAAGTTGCGCCTCGATGATATCTTTCTAACTCTTTATTGTTTGACTCAATCCAACAAGCGTTTTAGAAAAAAACGCGAAAATACGCTCACTGTCACTCGTCGGGCGGCCACCGTTTTCGAAACTGCTCTTAAACCGTGGGAAATCGCGAAAAGTGATCAACATGGAAAAGTTGTGGATTTTCCGTAGCTATCCAACGGTATATTATAGGTCTCATTCCAACAAACGATTTAAAAACTGGAGCAAAAACGGCGCCGAAAAAACGCGTGCAGTTTTTTCTACTGACATTGCAGTGTTCATTTGATAGGGATGTAGTGCACCCACGTTAACCCTGCAGTTCGGAAGTGTTGTCAGAATAGTTATTCTCACATCGATGTCAGAATAGACGGTCTGTATATATATATATATATATATAAAAACCTTTCCTTGATGTATATTTAAGCATAATAAAATATAACCATATGAATGAAACTAGAAGGAATCACATATATAAACAATGGAATCATCGTAGAAGTGGGCATAGATAGCAATATGATTTGGGTTGAAGGGATTTGAAACGACATACCCGAACAGAGTAAAATTCTCGACTGGCTGATTTGTGCAATCCTACAATAGCAACCACTACTGGCTGACGGTAAGACTATCTTCCACTTGGAGGAAATATTCAAGTCTGCTTCATAATATAACACCCAAAGTGGACAACTTTTTCTATGCACCGCTGAAATATGATCACTAAGACACTATTCCTGGCTTTGTCTAGTTGGTTGTTTCCATGCAAGTAAACTGAAAACAACATAACTAAACACAAGAACAAAACACAACTATGAGGATGATGGTATGTTGTTACTAAAACTAAACAGATCATCATTATACTTTTTAACAACCAATTAGCTATATTGACAAAATAACAACATTCCAAAAGTCTGAGAAACACCCACCAATACCTGAACATTAGTTTCCTCCATAAATATTTCCTTTACCTCATATCACAACGTTTTGACTTGCAACTAGCTCTATCAGTTCAGGAGAAAATTCATGGATTCAATGAAATATTGTATGGGGAAGCTATGTTCAAGAGAGAAGCCTCTAGCGAAAACTATGCCCCCGGGTCTACTTAATTATAAATACTAAAACCTTAAAAATACTTTGTTGCAATTTGTTTACTATTATTTTATTTTGCTTTTATATCATCTATCTCTATCAAGATTTAATCCTTGAAAGTAACGAGTTCAAGGGGCTTGACAACCCTCCTGTCCGCGTTGGATGCAAGTGTTTGGTTTTGTGTGTATATGTGCTATTGAAAGGAGTTTGCTTGGTTCTCCTATTGGTTCGATAACCTTTATTGTCACCGAGGGAAATACTTATCTCTATTGTGTCGCATCTACTCTTCTCTTCGGAGAAAATCCCAACGCAGCTCATAAGTAGCACAGGCATCCACAAATACAAGAGAAGTAATTAAGATAAATCTAACAATGACATAAAATATATGGATCCAAAACAACCCCTCACAGAACAATTTATAAATTGGGGTTTAGGCTTCAGTCAATCCCGCATCCCATCATCTACAAACTAATTCCACAATGCCTTCCCCTAGGCCCAAAGATGATGAAGTGTCATTAGTTAACGTTCACACGACAATACTAGAGGAAGAACAACATAACATATCATCAAACATTAAACGGTGATCAGCTTCACATGATTAATGGTAACAAGACTTCTCCCATGCGTCCTCAAGAACAAATAGAACTACTCACGAATCATAATATTGTTCATGATCAGAGGATATAAATGTGTGTTTAACAATCTAAACATATAGATCTTCCACCAAGTAAACCAACCACCATCAATTACAAGATGTAATCAACACTACTAGCACCCCCATGTATCAATCTGAGCTTGGATACAAAGATTGAGCACAAAAGATGAACTAGGGTTTGAAGATGAGATGGTGTTGGTGAAAATGTTGATGAAGATGAGGTCTCCCACGACAAGAAGAACTTTTGTGATGACGATGACTTCGATTTCCCCCTCTCGGAGGGAAGTCTAGTGCTCCGCCTATGGTTCCGCTTTGAGACGGCGGCGGAAAGTCCCGAAAGTGTTCTCTTCTATTTTTCTAGGGTAAATGGCTTCACATAAAAGAAGATTGTCCACAGTGGCCCTTTATGGGCCCCACAAGCTACCATGGCACGCACCAGGGGGGGGGGGGGTAGGAGGTGCTCCCTGGGGTGTGGGCCCATCGAGGGTCTTCTATGGCGATTCCTTCTTTCAGTATTTTATATATATTCCAAAAATAAATCTCCGCAAATTTTCACGTCATTTTGAGCTCCATAGAATTGCCATCTCTGTTGTATCTTTTCAGGTCAGAATTCTAGTTGCTGACAATCTCCCTATTTTTATGCATCTTGCATTTCAAGAGACAAAAGACATAAGAATTGCATCATAATAGGGAATATAGTTTTAAAAAATATATAAATAGCAGTAAAAAACCATGATGCAAAATGGACGTATCACACGACAAGCCCACCCCCTCAAAAGCGAAGTCAAAGGACGGGGCGACCGACAAAAAGAAGGGCGGCGGGGAGGCTAGTGGGCTGCGAACGGGGTGTAGGCGCCGTGAGGGGCTTGGGACGCGGGGCACCGTGACGTGGCTTGAGACTGCGTCGGTATTTCCCCAAAGAGGAAAGGATGATGCAGCACAATGACGGTAAGTATTTCCCTCAGTTATGAAACCAAGGTATTGAACCAGTAGGAGGATCACCACCACTACGTAAATACTTGCAACCCGACGCGAAAGAGAGGTTGTCAATCTCTCTACGGTAAAAAGATAGATTAGGTAGTGATAGGTTGGAGAGATAGATCTCTCAAGAACACAAATTAAAAAGGGCAAATAAAAAGTGCAACAAGGTATTTTTGGGTTTTTGGAATAATAGATCTGAAAACAAAAGCGGCAAAAAGATAGATCGGAAAGCAATATGTTGGAAAAGTAGACCCGGGGGCCGTAGGTTTCACTAGTGGCTTCTCTCATGAGTATAGCACACGGTGGGTGAAAAAATTACTGTTAGGCAATTGATAGAAGATCAAATAATCATGACGATATCCAAGGCGATGATCATTATATAGGCATCACGTCCAAGATTAGTAGACCGGAACGATTCTGCATCTACTACTATTACTCCACACATCGACCACTATCCAGCATGCATCTAGTGTATTAAGTTCATGGGAAAACGGAGTAATGCAATAAGAACGGTGACATGATGTAAACAAGATCTATTCATGTAGGAATAGACCCCATCTTGTTATCCTTAATAGCAACGCTACATGCGTGCCTCGCTGCCCCTTCTGTCACTGGGAGAGGACACCGCAAGATCGAACCCATCACAAAGCAACTCTTCCCATGGCAAGAAAAATCGATCTAGTTGGCCTAACTAAACCAAAGATTCAAAGAAGAAATACGAGGCTATAAGTAATCATGCATATAAGAGATCAAAGAAGACTCAAATAATATTCATGGATAGAAACTAATCATGAACTCAAAATCCATCGGATCCCAACAAACACACCGCAAAAGTTTACATCAAATAGATCTCCAAGAGACCATTGTATTGAGAATCAAAATAGGGAGAGAGAGGAAGCCATCTAGCTACTGCCTACGGACCCGTAGGTCTATGGTGGACTACTCACGCATCATCGGAGAGGCACCAATGAGGATGATGAACCCCTCCGTGATGGTGTTAGATTGGATGTCGCGGTTCTGGAACTTGCGGCGACTAGATGTGTTTTTCGTCGACTCCTTTAGGGTTTCTGGAATATTTGGGAATTTATAGGCGTTAGAGGCGGTGGAGAGGGGTCCCGAGGAGGGCACAACCCATGATGGCGCGCCCGGGGCCTCTAGAGCGCCCTGGTGGGTTGTGGTCTCCTCGACCCTCCCCTCTGACACTTCTTTGGCCCACTGGATGTCTTCTGGCCCAAAAAAAATCTCCAAAAAGTTTCGTCGCGATTGGACTCCGTTTGGTATTGATATTTTGCGAAGTAAAAAACAAGCAAAAACAACAATTGGCACTTTGGCACTATGTCAATAGGTTAGTCCCAAAAAATGATATAAAGTTGCTATAAAGTGATTGTAAAACATCCAAGAATGATAATATAACAGCATGGAACAAGCAAAAATTATAGATACGTTGGAGACGTATCAGCATCCCCAAGCTTAATTCCTACTCGTCCTCGAGCAGGTAAATGATAAAAACAGAATTTTTGATGTGGAATGGTGCCTAACATGTTCATCACATATTCTTTTCTTTTGTAGCATGGACATTTGGACTTTTAGATGGTTCAAAGCAATTGTCTAGTTTTTACATAATGACTTCAATACTCAAGCATACCAACAAGCAACCATGTCTTTCAAAATATCAACACTAAAGAAAGTTATCCCTAGCCAATCATGCCCAATCATTGATCCATTCATGAAACACACTCAAATATTAGCTACACCCAATGCTCAAGTACGATCATAGTGCCCCCTAGTTGGTGCTTTATAAGAGAAGATGGAGACTCAAAGTAAAAATAAAAATTGCATAAAGTAAATAGATAGGCCCTTCGCAGAGGGAAGTATGGATTTGTAGTGGTGTCAGAGCTCAAAGTTTTAAATTGAGCGAGAAAAATATTTTGAGTGGCATGCCTTTCCTGTCAACGAAAACGACAAAGTAGTTCACAATACTTTCCATGCTAGATATATCATAGGCGGTTCCCAAACAGAAAATAAAGTTTATTCCTTTTTCCACCATTCTTTCACAATCCATGGTTGGCCGTATCCACGGTTGCCTTCCATACCAACACTTTCCAAGGAATTTATTATTTGACAAAATAAAGTAAAAAAAATCTTTTTTCATTTCGGGAATGGGCATACCTATCACCGCCGTCCTCTCGTGCAATGACAAGTGAATAAACACTCATCTTGAGAATAAAACATCTAGCATGGAAAAATATTGGACACCCCCTGTCGGTCCTAAATCCGGCATATCTCGTAGTAGGGGTCCTAAGCTAGGCGTCTTGGAGCAATGGTAACATGGACACGGGATTTTACCTAGGTTCGGGCTCTCTCGAAGAGATAATACCATACGTCCTGCTTTTGATTGTATTCATATGAGGGATAGTGCAGAGTACATGTATCTACCACGAGATTGTTGTAATGAATATCCGATTGTCTATTGACTAGCCTGGCCTCGGTTTATATAATGCACCGTAGGCCTAGGGTTTAGAGGAGTCCTTGTCTTGTGTGCCAAGTCTTCTGGAATCTCCCTTGTATGCATCATGGGCTGCCCGAAGTGGCCCATTAGTAAACCGTCCTGGGGGTCCTCGGTCTGACCCACTGGTCGGGAGACGACGTGGTGAGTACCCCGTAGTCCAGGACACCATCAATAGCCCCCTGAACCGGCTTTCAAGTTGGGGACGCTCCTCGGTTCTTCCGAATAGTTCTTCGTCTTCGTCCATCGGTCTTGAAAACTGGTTCAATAAATCCTCCCATCACTGATCTTGAGGATCGCCGAGGTGAATCCAAAGAGTTCACAAGTCGGGCATCCGAGGAGCCCCTTTAAGTTATCGGCCTTTATTAATGCCTCATTATTTTTATGCCACAACTCGGGTTTGAAGTGTTTCCCATGCGGCGGTGCCCTCTTGCGTCCGAACTACGAAGCCGAACTGCATCCGAGGTGTCTTTTTGCAACCGAGCTCCAACGCCGAACTGCATCCGAGGTGTCATAGATTGCCTCGGTCTTGAAAAGTTGAAGGAGATTATCCGAGCTTAATGCCGAAAATAATCTTTTATGGAGCCAGCCATTCGCATCTGAGCTTTATGCCGAACTGCTTCCGAAGTGTCTTCGATCTTGAGATTTATGACGGACTGCTTCCGAGCTCCAACGCCGGACTGCATCCGAGCTCCAACGATGGTGAGCGTCCGAGGTGTCATAAATTACCTCGATCTTTAAAAAAATTGAAGAAATTCAGCCGAGCTTAATGCCGGAAATGCCCTCTATGGAGCCAGCCACTTGCGCCCGAGCTTTATGCTGGACTGCTTCCGAAGTGTCTTTGATCTTGAGCTTTATGCCGGACTGCTTCCGAACTCCAACGCCGGACTGCATCCGAGCTCCAACGATGGTCAGCGTCCGAGGTGTCATAAATTACCTCGGTCTTTAAAAAAATTGAAGACATTCAGCCGAGCTTAATGCCGGAAATGCCCTCTATGGAGCCAGCCACTTGTGCCCGAGCTTTATGCCGGACTGCTTCCGAGGTGGTGCACCACCCCGACCGTGGGCTGGTTTTTTGTGGATATTTTCGATTGGTGCAATTTATTCTCTACCGAGATATATAGCCAGTAGCCCTCAAGGAGCGTGTTGGTCTAAAGCCCGGGATGCACCTGAAGATAAAATAAAATCACTAATCCCAATAGCCCCTGAGATACGATTCAATTCGCGAAATCGGCCTAAGGATCAATTCCTTGCTCGGCAGCATACTTTAGGATTTAAAATGCGTTGTGTAATAGCCCCCGAGACACGGGTTGGGTGCGGCCGACCAACCCGAGGATCGTAATCTCGTCGGAAACTGATTTTCACTTAAATTTTCTGCATTGAATCATCAATGCAGTAGCCCCCGAGCCTTAATTTGGGCACGGATGGTCAAATTAAGGACCGATATTTGTTTGACACAAACTTTGTTACGTTTGACATAATTTATGTGTAATGATTATATGTATCCAAGTACTTTACATCATTAATGCTCGGATCCGCATTGTACAAGACTTTGTTGACCGACCATCGGCTTCAACCTCCTCGGCTAGTAGCCGAGGAGTGTTTGTCCTACTTTATAAAGCCTTTATAAGGGCAAAGATTTACGACAAACAAGGCAATCCGGCCATACGGTTTTATAAACAAAGGTACGCGGAGAGATATGTTATATTACTATGTAAGAAACATCTTCTGGGAAAAATAGTTCATTTATAAGTTCCTTTTCCCAGGATATCATGTTTACCATGATCGTGAAACCTCAACTCCGATCAATGTGGGAGAAAAATATTGAGGATTTAGTTCGAGGAATCTTCCCGAACTCTGTGGTCTTTAATGAACCGAAATTTTCACTTCCGTCGTTGCCGACCAATTATATTCTTAAGATGGTTAGCTTTCGACTTCACCTAGTCTGAAGTACTAACCCGGATGACCCGGAAGTAACAATCACAGAGGTGCTCCCTTTACCCCCCTAACCGAGCAATCGGGAACGTAGGGGGTAAGCACAGGAGCCAGGCAACCCAGCTTGGCCAAAATCTTAAATCAAATTGATGCATATTTCTGGCTTTATAACGATGATTACGGAAGGCAGCACTCGCATATTAAATACAAATGCTTTTATGCTATATGCTATTTTGACTCCTTTGTACCGTTTATCATTTGAGCCAGGCAACCCAGGGTGTTTCCGCAGTAACAAGACAACCCTTAGCCGACGTCTCGGTGCCTGGAGGCGGTTGTGTTAGCGGAAACGAGGCAATTAGATATCTATGCTTTATAACTTTCACTTAGTCATCGGAGCTTAAAGTTTGGGAGGCCAGTTACTAGCCCCCAATTAGTGTTCGGCGTCAGCCGAGGTCAAGCCATTAACACTCCGGACAAATTTATGAAAGGCCCATGGGGTAACCTCTATCGGTCTATAGTTTGACAGACTCATCGGATCGCTGACCAGTTTACGCTCATTGTGACAGTCAGTTTTCGGCTTTCTCCACTAAGGTACTTGACCAGCTAAATCGGAAGTACAATCGCAGTGGTTCTCCCTTTGCACACCTAGCCGAACAAAGCGGAATGTAGGAGGCAATCGCAGGAGCATGGCGACCCAACTATTGACCGAAGACACAATTCGAAACTGATGCATATAAAGCAATATCCTAGAACGTTTTGTCGAGGACTGCTCGGAGTACCTTGGCTTTTGGTGGGTTCGGCTCTAGTCGGAGTCCCCTGTTGATATTGTCGATACTCTAAAGGCATCCGATGTTGTACTACGAGAGCTAAGTTGGAGACACACAATATCCCCCTAGACTCAGGTTGGGTGCGGCCGACCAATCTGAGGATCGAATCTCCTCGGGAACTAGTCCAGATGTCATATGCGTTTCCCCAACGCCGAGGTGTAAGTCGGCAGGAAAGATACCGAGCTGTGGGTCGGAAAATATCTCCCGAGCTGAATTATTACGCAGGTCACCTCGGTCATGAGGGTGTCTCGCCTCCTAAAAGAAAAACATAGAAATAGCTTAAAAGTGCCATAAGCTCGAAAAGCCAGAAAACTTATGCAAAAACTTTGACGTCCGAACTAAATCAAGTTTTTTGGTGCCAATCCACAATTGGTCTTAAAATTAATATGTGCTTCGGTAGAGCTTTAACATGATACATCCGATCTCCGGAAATCAAGTGGGTCAGCCTTTGGCTTCAACCTCCATATCCCGAAGGCGGAGTGTTTCTTCGAGGCCTGTTTAGCGAACTAAACTTGAGCGGCTTTAGAAAGAAACTAGGCTACCCGGCTATTGACCACACACTCGCATCGGAAAAAGGAGTATAAAAAGACTTTGCAACAACCACGAAGAAATAACTTATTATAAAACGGTTCATATAAATTTAAGAGCCCGGTTAAATTGGGTAAAGAAAAAAAATTAACAAACAAAGTTTTTAACAAACAATTTTTTTTGTTTAACAAAAAATATAATGTTTGGTTGAACCGAACAAAAAGTAAAGTTTCAAAGAGAGCTGAGCATGAAAACGACTTAGCTGGTTAATGTGCTCGGTGTTGATGACGCGATTCGAGCTACGGCGGGACAAGGTCCCAGCCCCCAAGCCGGTCACGAGTAGCCGACGAAGAGCTCGGCTTGATGAAGTGACAACACAACACTTCCGAAGGGTCGAGGCGAAACCCCGGTTCAGCCGAGGAGACAAAGTAGTTCGGCAGCGTGACGGCGAAGCCCCCACGTCAGTCGACCATGTCGACGACGCAATTTGGTTGATGGAAGCGGGACGACGATGTCGGCACGCCAAGGTGACCGCGTGATGCAGTCGAAGTCAATTACCTGTGCACACAATATAGTGCAAGCCAAGAGTAATAACAAGTAAAGGTAATAATATTAATTCTTCTACTTAGTTAATTTAAGTAAAGAAAATAATTGAAGAAATATGGCCTGGGCGTTGAGATTGACTTAGCAGAGTGGCGACGTCGAGATGCCAGCATAGGGACATGCGTCTAGGCGATGCCAACACAACTTAGCTACGCGGGCGGACGACGACGTCTGCACGCCAAGGTGACGGCGTGGACTGTCAAAGCCGATTACCTGTGCACACAAAATAGTGCAGGTCCAATAGTAATAATAATAATGAAAAATTCTTTGCATGAAAAAAAAAACGCAAAGTAAATTAAAAGATGTGGCCTGTGCGCCGAGGCTGCGATGGAGCAGAAATGTCGACGCATGGCGGCGTCATCCGTGGGACGACGATATCAAGATGTCGATGACGTGGCCAAGTTGGCCGCGAAGCTCAAAGCCCCCACATGGACCGATCTATAAAGAAAAAATAGATAGCCGAAGTAATAAATTCTTGAAAATTAACAGTACAGTAAGTACAACATTAATACTCCCTCCGTTTTTATTTACCCCGCGTATTAGCTTTGGTCAAAGTCAAGCTTGATAAACTTTGACCAAATTTATAGACAAAAATATTAACATATACAATAAAAAATTAATAGCATTAGATTCTCTATTAAATGTATTTTAACATCATATAGATTTGTTACAATAATTGTTTATATTCCTTTCTATAAATTTGGTTAAACTTTACAAAGTTTGACTTCAATCAACTTTAATATGCAGAGTAAATAAAAACGGAGGGAGTATTAGGAAAATCTTTATCTTTACCTAATAATAAAGCGTCTATCGCTTCTTCCTTCGGAACTGTCGTCCGTCCGTCATCAGTCATTGTCTAATTTTCGTCAGTTGATTTTCCCCCATATAAGAACCGTATATGCCCCATGGGCCTCAGCCAAAAAAAATAAGTACCCCATTGTGAGTCGAACTCATGACCTACCAATCAATTCTCAAGCACACATCCAACTGACCAAGCTCATGATTACGTCAAAGCAATAGATTCGTACGTTTTATATTGTCCCACCTCGCTCTCTTACATAACATCTCATCAACTTATATACAGTAGCCTAGAGAATCGGTTAAGAGTGGATCAGTCTCTCCATAGGGAGAAAATTTGGGAATTAATGGGAGAGAGATCGGACTAAAACCGGCTCATGCTTGTACGCATCCACGCCCCTGCCGCTTGGCTAATTATAAGCGGGGTATATAAGGAAGGTTAATGAGCTAATTAAGCGGGTTAATTAAGGAGAAAATTATTGAGAGAGAGAAGAGCCGATCGGCTAATTAAGCAGGTTAATTGAGGGGCGAATTAATGACAGAGAGAAGGGACGATCGGCTCATGCATGCAGGCAGGACGAAACACCTAACATGTTCGCGCGTTCGAGAGGCGGGCGACCCAAGGAAGTCGAGTGGCGCAGGAGGAAGTCGACACGGCCAGGAAGGTAGCGCGCGTGGCCAGGGGAAGCAGAAGGTGGAGCTCGGCGCGCTGTGGCGGAAGGTACGTCGTCGGCGTCCGTCCCATGGCTGGAGGAGGAGCTTAGCCGGGTGACCTCCGAAGCAGCTCGTCGATCCGTGACCCGGGAGATTCTCGTGGCTTAACACGTGGCCCTCTATTATTGGGCCCTGTTCCTGCGGGGATCCCTTCATCTAAGCCGGACTATAATATATAAAAATAATTCAATCTCAACTTCAGTTCGTACTGCTGGTTGGATCAGGGTTTGTGTCCTTCACGGATTCAACTACGACGTGCAAGATATATTATACACAGGTTAGGATTAGATAGACAATATATTGGGCTAATATATATACACAGGTTAGCACCACATATGCCTGGACGATTTATACACAGAAGCAAATACAAAACAAATCATTATCCTAGAAGTCATGGTCATAGAGTCTGATCTCAATGAAGTTGCTGTTCTAGAGCAGAAAGAAGATGGCATGCTTAAGGTCCCTGAAGGTGGACATGCTGGAGGTGGTATGGAGGAACAATTACATCTAGGTAAATTTATTACTTCAACAAAAGTGTTGCGTGTAGGACATTTTTATTGTCTGATATCAGTGTGATATGCTTTGTCCGATTCAACGCCGTACTGAAGTCGGACGACAAATATTGTGTGTATATCAGTGCATCCATAAAAAACCTGACACTCTATCAATACATCCACCGGCATTGGTTGACTCATTCATGCTTATTTCAAATTTTGTTTAGGGATACCGCACTACAAAATATATTATTTGAACAAAAGGATATAGTAAATGAAAGTAGTTTAGTTTATTAAAATAGCTTGGGTAATTATGACAATTGCAATATTATACCCCCATGATTAGAATATAAGCACTATCTTGGTTTAACACAGTAATGTAAAGCATCTAACTAACTGACAAACTGAGATAACATTTAGTGATAGGTAAGAGAAAACTTACTAATTCTATGTATGATAGTCTTACCTTGATTTAGTAGAAAATTTACACACATGTATATTATGCCCCCATGTATATCTGTATTTTTTTCAGAATTTTTTGAAACATAGAAATATGAATTTTGAATTTTGCAAATGGAGGCCTCCGTGGAGCTCGGCCTCCAAAAGCAATTTTCGATGTAGAAACAACACATATATTCTAATGTTGATGGCCAATGTAATTAAAGTAACTTATAAGTAGCTACATATGTTCTATTTATGATGCAAAATCTAATCAGTTTCTTCTTTTTAATAAACATAACAGATTCATACAATATACAAAACTCACATGCAACGAAGCAATTTGGGTCGCTATCTCCAGTCCTAGATGCCAAGGAACAAAGAAATAAAAGATATAGAGAGCGGTATGCACAGATGACCAATGGAGAAAAACAGGAAAAATTGAAAAAGCGACGCCAAGCCTATCCGCAAAACAAAACAATTAAGGATTCAACTCAATTGCAAAAAAAATGCACACAAGGGAGGAAGAAATATGCATATATGGAGCTAGCACAAAAGACAAAAAAGTGCGCAAGAGAAAGGCAGAAATATGCAAATATGCAGCCAGAGCAAAAGAAAGCTAGAATAAGACAAATCGCAACTAACCGTGAATTGAAGCGCAACACACCATGCAAAGAATCAATTGCGATGGAGAACCCAGCATATGTCGCAACAGAAGAGGAAGTTAAAACATCTATACGTCGAAGACTTCATGGTTAGCATACACACAATAGAAGCATATATGCATGCACGGTCGAAGAAGTATACGGCATTTTTATTATGTTATCTAATCACTCTTATGTGTTTCTTCTCATGCTTTTCCTTCTTTACACCGTTCATGTCGAGAATAAAACAAATCAGCTTGATTTGATTTTGTGTAATATTGAGATATGTGTGCATGCTAATTTTCTTTTCCCCGTTGCAACGCACGGGCATGTTTCCTATATCACCTAGATGTTTAAGGTGGAGAGGGCAACGCCTCCGTTTTCTTCAATCATCCTTGTAATCCGTGCTTGCAAATTAGTACTGGTACGTTAGTGCCTGGCCTATGCACGTTTAAATGAGAAGTGGCAGTCCACGAGCAGCAGCGTAAACACTGGCTTTAAAGAAAAGACAAAGAGGAGAAAAAAGAGTCTCCCTGATGTCTTCTGTTGTTCTGCACGATTGCCTCAAAAGACGGCTTGGTCCACCAGTGACAAGTTTGGCACACAGCCGGCTGCTTTGCCCCTTCGAAATCTATGTCTTCTCCAATCAATTGAAAATTGATCTCGCTCTCAAACATAGCAACTTGATGACTTGCCAAGAACCATCAACGGCAAAAGTCCTAATTTGTGTACAAAAAGTAGCACTAACCAGAGTAATAATTCCCCAGGAAAATCAAATTCATGCTAGCACATATCTATCTATCTATCTCTACTATTTATCTCTACTATTAAAGGGCAATCAAACGTCGTGATGGTTCAACCTCGTTCGATTACCCCCACCTCTCGTACGACAACCATCCAGCGATGGGCCACCTCGTTCGATCCCCCACCTTCCTTCCTATGTGATGGGCCACGTCCTCAGCATACAAAAAATCCAAAGCCAACTCAACCCACGTACAAGATTTACAGCCAAAAAACAACAATTCGGCTCAACCCACGAATGAGTGCGATCCCCTTCCCACCACGATCCCACTTCTCCCTCTCCGTCACAATCTGTCGATCCCTCTCTCTCGGATGAGAACCGCTTCTCGCAGCCACACCCACATCTCGGACGGCGGGAGGCAGGGCAACTGCCGCCGGTGGCGCGAGGATTCTCTCCTGCATCTCCTCTCAGTCATGTCCTCCGATGTATCTCTACTATTAAAGGGCAATCAAACGTCGTGATGGTTCAACCTCGTTCGATTACCCCCACCTCTCGTACGACAACCATCCAGCGATGGGCCACCTCGTTCGATCCCCCACCTTCCTTCCTATGCGATGGGCCACGTCCTCAGCATACAAAAAATCCAAAGCCAACTCAGCCCACGTACAAGATTTACAGCCAAAAAACAACGATTCGGCTCAACCCACGAATGAGTGCGATCCCCTTCCCACCACGATCCCACTTCTCCCTCTCCGTCACAATCTGTCGATCCCTCTCTCTCGGATGAGAACCGCTTCTCGCAGCCACACCCACATCTCGGACGGCGGGAGGCAGGGCAACTGCCGCCGGTGGCGCGAGGATTCTCTCCTGCATCTCCTCTCAGTCATGTCCTCCGATGTATCTCTACTATTAAAGGGCAATCAAACGTCGTGATGGTTCAACCTCGTTCGATTACCCCCACCTCTCGTACGACAACCATCCAGCGATGGGCCACCTCGTTCGATCCCCCACCTTCCTTCCTATGCGATGGGCCACGTCCTCAGCATACAAAAAATCCAAAGCCAACTCAGCCCACGTACAAGATTTACAGCCAAAAAACAACGATTCGGCTCAACCCACGAATGAGTGCGATCCCCTTCCCACCACGATCCCACTTCTCCCTCTCCGTCACAATCTGTCGATCCCTCTCTCTCGGATGAGAACCGCTTCTCGCAGCCACACCCACATCTCGGACGGCGGGAGGCAGGGCAACTGCCGCCGGTGGCGCGAGGATTCTCTCCTGCATCTCCTCTCAGTCATGTCCTCCGATGTATCTCTACTATTAAAGGGCAATCAAACGTCGTGATGGTTCAACCTCGTTCGATTACCCCCACCTCTCGTACGACAACCATCCAGCGATGGGCCACCTCGTTCGATCCCCCACCTTCCTTCCTATGCGATGGGCCACGTCCTCAGCATACAAAAAATCCAAAGCCAACTCAGCCCACGTACAAGATTTACAGCCAAAAAACAACGATTCGGCTCAACCCACGAATGAGTGCGATCCCCTTCCCACCACGATCCCACTTCTCCCTCTCCGTCACAATCTGTCGATCCCTCTCTCTCGGATGAGAACCGCTTCTCGCAGCCACACCCACATCTCGGACGGCGGGAGGCAGGGCAACTGCCGCCGGTGGCGCGAGGATTCTCTCCTGCATCTCCTCTCAGTCATGTCCTCCGATGTATCTCTACTATTAAAGGGCAATCAAACGTCGTGATGGTTCAACCTCGTTCGATTACCCCCACCTCTCGTACGACAACCATCCAGCGATGGGCCACCTCGTTCGATCCCCCACCTTCCTTCCTATGCGATGGGCCACGTCCTCAGCATACAAAAAATCCAAAGCCAACTCAGCCCACGTACAAGATTTACAGCCAAAAAACAACGATTCGGCTCAACCCACGAATGAGTGCGATCCCCTTCCCACCACGATCCCACTTCTCCCTCTCCGTCACAATCTGTCGATCCCTCTCTCTCGGATGAGAACCGCTTCTCGCAGCCACACCCACATCTCGGACGGCGGGAGGCAGGGCAACTGCCGCCGGTGGCGCGAGGATTCTCTCCTGCATCTCCTCTCAGTCATGTCCTCCGATGTATCTCTACTATTAAAGGGCAATCAAACGTCGTGATGGTTCAACCTCGTTCGATTACCCCCACCTCTCGTACGACAACCATCCAGCGATGGGCCACCTCGTTCGATCCCCCACCTTCCTTCCTATGCGATGGGCCACGTCCTCAGCATACAAAAAATCCAAAGCCAACTCAGCCCACGTACAAGATTTACAGCCAAAAAACAACGATTCGGCTCAACCCACGAATGAGTGCGATCCCCTTCCCACCACGATCCCACTTCTCCCTCTCCGTCACAATCTGTCGATCCCTCTCTCTCGGATGAGAACCGCTTCTCGCAGCCACACCCACATCTCGGACGGCGGGAGGCAGGGCAACTGCCGCCGGTGGCGCGAGGATTCTCTCCTGCATCTCCTCTCAGTCATGTCCTCCGATGTAGAGGTCTAGAGGGGAGTCGCTCAAAGAAGACCCGAGGCGAGATAGTACGGCGGCCGCCTGCCTCTCTCCGTCGCCCATGCTCGAGCTCTCTCTCTCCGCCGCTAATGCTCCTCTCTTCGGCCAGCCATGTGCTCTCCGGCTAGCGAGACTGCCACTGCCTCTCCCGCCTCTCCACCGCCGACCCTACACCGTCTTGCTCCCAGCAAGCTCGTGACCTCTCTCCGCCGGCAGGTGCTCTCCAGCTAACGAAATTTGGTTATGGGGGCGTGCAGGGCGGAGGCAGAGCTGGATGCAGTTCGGACGCCGACGGCCTTGGCTGCGGGGGACGAAGAAGGAACAATCCGGTCATGCTAGATCTGTTGGGTGCCTCAATCCCCTGACTTCGTTTAGAACGACAGCATAAGAGGGTCGCCCCAGCTGGTAGCAGAAGGTAGTGCCGGGAGAGGAGGCGGAGGCCATTGCCAGGTATGCTTTGCTCGATTTTTTGAGACTTCAGTGCTTTCTCTGAATACATGTAACATGTGTGACCTTCGTTTTGTCTATTAGAAAGAGAGTATGAATGTTTTAACTGGAATTACTGCTTGACGAGGTGGAAGAGGAGGGATTGTTGCGGGGTTGATGTCGTGCTTGCCTCTTGGCCTTCACTACCCAGTTCATAAGCTGACCAGCACCTGAACACTGCCAGCCCCTCGTGACCTGCTCGTCTGCTCGAACCAGCAGGACACGACGGAGGTGGCGTGGAGGTCCAGCAACTGGTTGGAGCCTGTAGATGTAACTCTGGTGACAGGCAGTGTGGCCATGCCTCAGGGCACAGGCAGCTAGCAGCGGGAGCCAGCCACGGGCGACTCGGCAAGCAAGCAGCAAGCAAAATTGGGGAAGGGTGCAGTAAGCCAGCGATACACGTCCACTGCTTCCATTGTTACTGTCGACACCGGGCGACATAGGCAGGCTACATGAAAAGGTAGATTCTTTTCTTCAATTATTTTCCCAAATTCCACTTCACTGGTTAAAGCAAATCTGAAATTTGTACTATATGTAACTCCATGCTGATCATGCCTGATAATAAAGTTGGTATATATGTATCTGCTGATTTTGTCATTAACGTAAACAGAATTATGCATCTCCCTAGTAACTATGCCTACTGATATACTCCTTTAACTTGGGAGTAGTATAAATGGTTTAGAATTTGAATTATTTTGTGCCCTCCTTTAACTTGGCCCGTCCATTGTTTTCTTTGTAGCTCTGCCACTGTCTATGTCCCATGATATTCTCCCCCGGGCAGCAGGGCGCATCGTCGGTTTGCTCACAAGCTCCCAACAGAGGTGCCTAGTGATCCCCATGCCTCCTTTCCTGTTGTTACTCTCCTCCTCCACCAGCTGGTGAGTTCTTCACAAATGCTTCTATGTACATTATTCATTTGTTGTGTAACTATATATAGCAATGTCCTTGTCCTGTCGGGATGCAAGGGCACACGTCCGTGGTGCGTCTGCATCAGTCTGCAACGTCTGCAACTCTAATCGCAGGATTAGTAGTGCGTCGCGACCGCAACTTTTGGCTACCCGATATGGCCGGTAGGCACATGCGGACATCTGTGTCTTCAGTATGGCTGCTTTGCATAAAGCTAAATACAACATTTGAGCATAATAAGCATGTGACACTAGCCTTGAAAATTCAGAATTTTTCATTTTTAGCATCCTCTTTTCTTGACAGATCTTCCTCTCTGCGTACTGGTTCTGCACACAACAACAAAAATGCATCATTTTGACAAAAAGGTTCAGAACCTCCCCATCAAGAATATAGTGGTTCAGAAACTCCTAATTGCAAGTTCAGAGGTGTATTTAATTGAAAAATGCTACCCATCACAAAAGTATTCAGTGTTCTAAAAATCAAGCTCAGCTTATGCTAATAGAGCAAGCAGTAGGAACATCTTTCTATCCAAACACGCTTGATTTGTAGCGGAAAGAATGAGGGCAGCAAGCAACACAAACAAATCTTAAGATTCCTCTGATATTTAAAACACACTTGGACAAGAAAAGCATCCACACTATTGATACATGAATGCAATGCTTATTAAAAGTGCACTGACCTGGTATGTGTTACTTGTAAGATCAATACACAATGACTGAATGAACACGACATTACTGAGGAAATCCATCCACTTGGTCATGTACTGGACTGCAGCAGCGAACTGCACAAACTGAGCTAAATTAATGTTTTTCAGTATTTCAAATGGACATGAAAAATGCCTCTCTATGACAAGTCTGGAGTGAGCTAAAGAAATTCATATTTATTGTTTAGCAAAGTTAATAGATTAGCATGTCTACAACAGGGCAATAATCAATTGTTGCATTATACATTAATTATTATATATATTGAAACATTAGGTGTGTCTATGTGCACAACTGGGATCTCAGGGATCAATGTCACGTATCAGTCAGCTCGGCATGAACTTACTTGAGCATTGGTTGTTCTTTTGAAGCTCTATAAATCGTATGGATATAAACCCAAGAGCTATCAATACTGCATGGATAAATCTTTACTTGAATGCACTAGACGATGATGGTCTCCCAATTTAGGATACAGAGGGGAAAACATTGCTTGAATGCATACCACAATGCAATCTACGATGAATCTGATATTCTTTCTTACTGCAGAGATAACAAGATAGAACTTGATCGCATTGTTGGATGCATACCACAGGTATAGTCAGGTTTTAGCATCTTTTGTGAAAGGGGATTATAGTGGATCAAAACTTGATGAAAATGCTCTGAATATCTGAATTAGATTCTTAACCCCAATCCAGAGGCGATGTCAAAGATTGTACTCCCTCTGTTAATAAATATAAGACGTTTTAGAGAAGAACATATTAATTTTTCTCATGGATGTTTTACACCCTTAATTGTCCATGAAACGATGAACAAGCGCAGCCATAGTATCATGGAAGCAGCCTGTTGAGTCAAGAAAAATTATTTACCCCCATGCCAAAACCGTACCGAAGGAAGTCTAGCATAATTGAATACTGTGATACAAGTAGGCGTATGTAATCACAAGAAGTTTCTATTTTTATGCACAGATTTATGGAACATGAGTGCATGTTCATGGAGAAACTATGGTCGATTTTGTGTAAAAAACTGATAATGTTTGGTACATGTTTACCATGAGCAGCCAAATGTCTTGTGACTTACTAAAACGTATGGATAATAATTCATCTAATAAACATTGTAATTCTTTGCCTCAGATCTTTCTGTTTGCTCTGCCAGGCAAAACCTGGAGCAATATGGTTTATCCAAAACAGAAAGGGTACTGAGAAACTAAAAGGAGAAAAATGTCAAGTGGTTTGTTTTGACTTCAGACATCCGATGTTTATCTCACTGCAGTAATAATCGCATGCCACACTTGTTCTCGGAGTTACAATAATGTTCTAATCAATGTCTCGATCTATAAATTTGTTGCCCGTGACAACGCACGGGCATTGAACTAGTTACTAGAATTAATGGCCCTTGGTTTACTTGGTGTCGGATGCAACGATCCGAACAGAAAACGACAATGGATGCACTTTTGCACACCTCGGTCAATCCAATCTTCAGTCACGAATACTACTACCTTACCTAGTACTCCCTCCGTCCCAAAATAAGTGACTCAACTTTATACTAGCTTTGGAATAGTATTAGGTCTTGCGTGGAGAGAAATCAACAAAACCAAGGACTCTTTAAGTGCTAGGCTCCCACGCAAGGAGGACTCAACAGGTACTACTAGTCTGTGCGCGCCGAGGAGTGCTTAGATCGGCCATCATCGGTGGAAAACATAAAGACATCGCACATCGGCCGCCGTCTAACAGATCTAATAGGCACACTAAGGTAGATCGGGGCGAACATGCAAACAAAGATTGGGCAAGCCAAGAGAGATAATTCTCACATGATTTGACTGATGAGGAGCAAATTTAACTGGAAAAGGAACACCTGATTCGGTGTCGATAGAAGATCCACTGCACCGCAGCGACCGTCCAGCGGACTCTCAATGAAAGCACCAATGTCGGTCCTAAATCCGGCATATCTCGTAGTAGGGGTCCTAAGCTAGGCGTCTTGTAGCAATGGTAACATGAACATATGATTTTACCCAGGTTCGGGCTCTCTCGAAGAGATAATACCCTACATCCTGCTTTTGATTGTATTCATATGAGGGATAGTACAGCGTACATGTATCTACCACGAGATTGTTGTAATGAATATCCGATTGTCTATTGACTAGCCTGGCCTTGGTTTATATAATGCACCGTAGGCCTAGGGTTTAGAGGAGTCCTTGTCTTGTGCGTCAAGTCTTGTGGAATCTCCCTTGTATGCATCATGGGCTGCCCGAAGTGGCCCATTAGTAAACCGTCCTAGGGGTCCTCGGTCCGACCCACTGGTCGGGAGACGACGTGGTGAGTACCCCATAGTCCAGGACACCATCATCCCCTACCGTTTCATGAGCGGTACGAGCACACAAAAAAGAAATTTATTTTGAAAATTAGAGATGGCACATACAAATTTGCTTAGAACGGCAAGAAAATACCGCATATAGGTAGGTATGGTGGACTCATAAGGCAAAACTGGGTTTAAGGATTTTGGATGCACAAGTAGTATTTCTACTTAGTACAAGTGGAGGCTAGCAAATAGATTGAGAAGTAACCAACCAAGAAACAAAAATTCACATAAGCGAGCATTGAGCATAACTAACACCGAATAATGCACCATAAGTAGGATGTAATTTCATTGCATAACTATTGACTATCATAATTACTCACTAACATGACTCACATATTACTATCATCATGTCTCAAAACTATTACAAGGAATCAAGTTTAATTTGTCCAATGATCTTCATGAAAGTTTTTATTATATCCCCCTTGGATATCTATCACTTTGGGACTAGTTTCATATATTGCCATTGCTTTTGACAAGCTCAAACAAATTTAAGTGAAGCACATGAGCATAGAGATTTCATCTCTCAAAATAGTATAAGTGAAGCATGAGAGGATTTCTTCAAAAGTTACTAACTCTCAAAATAATCTAAGTGAAGCATGAGAGGATTTCTTCAAAAGTTTCCAAGCACACCGTGCTCAAAAAGATATAAGTGAAGCACTAGAGCAATTCTATAGCTCAAAAAGTTTAAGTGAAGCATAAAGAGCAATTCTAACAAATCTTAGCATAATTTTGGCTCTCTCAAATAGGTGTGTCCAGCAAGGATACTAACGATAAACTAAAAAGCAAAGCAAGCAAAGACTCAAATGATACAAGACGCTCCAAGCAAAACTCATGATATGTGACGAATAAGAATATAGCTCTAAGTAAAATACCGATTGTCGTTAGAAGAAAGAGGGGATGCCACTCGGGGCATCCCCAAGCTTAGTTGCTTGTTTCTCGTTGGATATATCTTGGGGGGTGCTGTAGCATCCCCAAGCTTAGGCTCTTTTCACTCCTTATTCCTTCATGCATCGTGATCTCACCAAAAACTTGAAAACTTCAATCACATAAAACTCAACAAAACCTTTGTGAGATCCGTTAGTATAATAAAGCAAATTACTACTTTAAGTACTGTTGCAAACTCATTCAAATTTTATTATTACATTATACCTGCTGTATTTTAACTTTACCATGGCTCATACCCTTTAATGCAAACCATAGATTCATCAAAACAAGCACACAATGCAACGAAAACATAATCTGCCTTAAACAGAACAGTCTGTAGTAATCTGTACTCTAACCATACTTCTGTAACTCTATTTTTTTTAAATTAGGACAACGTAAAGAATTTGTATAGCAACACTGTGTTAAAATTTCAGCTCAATATCACATTCCAGTAAAAAATGAAAATTCGCACACCGGAGGCAAAGTTTCTGTTTCAGATTCAGCGTTGTTTCTACTCATCTTATGAATCATCCTAAAGGCTTTACTTGGCACAAACACTAAATAAAACATAAAAACACAATCATAACAGTGGCATACTTGTGTCAACACTCAAAAACAGAAAGAAAAAGATGAAAATAAATTTATTCATTGGGTTGCCTCCCAACAAGCGCTACCGTTTTACGCCCCTAGTTAGGCATAACGCATAGTTTCTAGTATTGTCATCTTTGGTTTTTGCTACTTTTGTGAGGGCTTTCTCAAATCCGGGGGCTCTTTACGCTTCCCCAAATTTTCAGGAGAAGAAACCATCTTGAGATCCAAAATATCCAAAAGCTTGTTGCAGAGAGTAATCAAAGTATTCAAGCGATTGAGGTTCCCACTAATATGTTTGAGACGTTCATTATATTTTTGCAACTCGACCAAGTGCTTATGTAAGTCACCCAATTTGTCTTAAATTTGAACCCCCTCTTGTGTAAAAGAAAGTCCCCTTTTTTATGGAGGAGCCCCCAATATCCCTTCCAAAAATTCATAAGCAATGTTTGCATCAAGCTCAATAAAATTCCCTTTAGCGGCAAAATCCAAGAGTTGTCTATGATGCAAAGCTAATCTTATGTAAAAATTTCGAAGCAAATTTTTTGCATCTCCTTTTAAATTACAAATACGATAGGATTCCATTAGCCTATACCAGGTATCTTTCAAAATTTCCCCTTGTTTTTGTTTGAAGTACGGAACTTCAAAATCTGGTGACAAAGGGGGAGTAGTAACGCCAGTGATAGCAACAAGGTAGGCAAACAAGAGATCTGACGAGAAAAAGGGCAAACGAAAAAGAGGGCGAATAAAACGGTAAATTTGGTGAAGTGGGGGAGAGGAAAATGAGAGGCAAATGGCAAATAATGTAATTGCAAGGAGATGAGATTTGTGATTAGGAACCTGGTAGATGATGATGGTGTCTTCTCGGCGCCAGAGATTGGCACGTAGAAGAGACCGCTTCCTCCCCGGACACGGCGCCAGAAATTCCTTGGACGTGGCTTGAGACTGCGTCGGTATTTCCCCAAAGAGGAAGGGATGATGCAGCACAGCGACGGTAAGTATTTCCCTCAGTTATGAAACCAAGGTATTGAACCAGTAAGAGGATCACCACCACTATGTAAACAACACCTGCACACAAAGAACAAATACTTGCAACGCGACGTGAAAGAGAGGTTGTCAATCTCTCTACGGTAAAAAGATAGATTAGGTAGTGATAGATTGGAGAGATAGATCTCTCAAGAACACAAAATAAAAAGGGCAAATAAAAAGTGCAGCAATGTATTTTTGGGTTTTTGAAATAATAGATCTGAAAACAAAAGCGGCAAAAAGATAGATCGGAAAGCAATATGTTGGAAAAGTAGACCCGGGGGCCGTAGGTTTCACTAGTGGCTTCTCTCATGAGTATAGCACACGGTGGGTGAACAAATTACTGTTGGACAATTGATAGAAGATAAAATAATCATGATGATATCCAAGGCGATGATCATTATATAGGCATCACATCCAAGATTAGTAGACCGAAACGATTCTGCATCTACTACTATTACTCCACATATCGACAGCTATCCAACATGCATCTAGTGTATTAAGTTCATGGAAAAATGGAGTAATGCAATAAGAACGGTGACATGATGTAGACAAGATCTATTCATGTAGGAATACACCCCATCTTGTTATCCTTAATAGCAACGTTACATGCGTGCCTCGCTGCCCCTTCTGTCACTGGGAGAGGACACCGCAAGATCGAACCCATCACAAAGCACCTCTTCCCATGGCAAGAAAAATCGATCTAGTTGGCCTAACTAAACCAAAGATTCGAAGAAGAAATACGAGGCTATAAGTAATCATGCATATAAGAGATCAAAGAAAACTCAAATAATATTCATGGATAGAAACTGATCATGAACTCAAAATTCATCGGATCCCAACAAACACACCGCAAAAGTTTACATCAAATAGATCTCCAAGAGACCATTGTATTGAGAATCAAATGAGAGAGAGAGGAAGCCATCTAGCTACTGCCTACGGACCCGTAGGTCTATGGTGGACTACTCACGTATCATCGGAGAGGCACCAATGAGGATGATGAACCCCTCCGTGATGGTGTTAGATTGGATCTCGCGGTTCTGGAACTTGCGGCGACTGGATGTGTTTTTCGTCGACTCCTTTAGGGTTTCTGAAATATTTGGGAATTTATAGGTGTCAGAGGCGGTGGAGAGGGGTCCCGAGGAGGGCACAACCCATCAGGGCGCGCCCGGGGCCTCTGGCGCGCACTGGTGGGTTGTGGTCTCCTCGACCCCCCCCCCCCCTCTGGCACTTCTTTGGCCCACTGGATGTCTTCTGGCCCCAAAAAAATCTCCAAAAAGTTTCGTCACGATTGGACTCCGTTTGGTATTGATATTTTGCGAAGTAAAAAACAAGCAAAAACAACAATTGGCACTTTGGCACTATGTCAATAGGTTAGTCCCAAAAAATGATATAAAGTTGCTATAAAGTGATTGTAAAACATCCAAGAATGATAATATAACAACATGGAACAAGCAAAAATTATAGATACGTTGGAGATATATCATACTGCCACCGTCCATGCACACGCTGTCCTTGCCGAAACAATACCACCCTCCCTTCTTTTAAGCCGCCCAAAGTTGTCAGAATCATGACTCGAATCTTAGAATCTTATGACCTTACGATCCAAACTTGTCCCTCCGATTCTACCATTTTGCTCATAGAATTTAAGTTTCTACGATCCTGGTACTTATGATTCTATGATTCACGATCCTACCAACGGAGCTCCGATCCAATTCAGAATCTCGATTCTGACCGCCAAATAGCTCTATCGACAGTCTCGAAGATGCAATTTGTTGTCAATGTTTTTCTTTCTAGCCCCACCCCACGCGTGCAACTTGTTCTTGAAAGGTGAAGAAGAAGAACTTCGTCCTCATGCATTGTTGGTTGAAGTTGAATGAGGCAACAAAAGTGACAACTATCCATTGCCAACTCCATCAAGACAACCTGCATGGACACCAAGAAAGAAGTGGATGATCGAATCGACCCAACAAAAGAGTTACCCAAGAAGGTTAGAAGGGGGTTCCGGGCAAAGAAATGATAAAGGGAGAAGAAGAAGTGAGATGGGACGGCGACCAGGATGACAGAGAGATTCGAAGACATCTTGATGAAGAAGGATGAGGCATGCAACTGGAAGATGGAAAAGAAGGTCGAGAGGTTTAGCATGTTGATGGCATCGACCAAGAAGAAGATCAAGCTCGAAGAGAAAAAATCAAGCTCGGAGAGAGGAAGGTTGTGCTCGCGGCCGCTTCGGAGGATACCAAGATGTTGACCATGAGGATGAACGAGTTGGATGAAGATACAACGATGATCGTGCGCATCATCCGTATCGAGATGTTGAAGCGCATGACGGCCGAGATGTAGGCGACCGAGAAGGAGCCAAATGGTGAGAAGGTGACAACGGCAGAGTGAGCGAGGATGTTTGGATAACCGGTCTGGCAGGGCAAAAATGTTTGTTGTGCATGGACTGCCAGACAGATACTTTTGTGGTCGGACGCATGTAAAAACTATAAACATCTACCTTTTTTTGGTTGTGGTCGAACTCTATGAACACCGCGCTTTAATTTATTCTTATATTGCTATGCATTTGATATAAAATTTAGCGAATCTGAACGGATGTCTAGAAGATCCGATTGAATGGCCATGCCCTAGCATCCGTGTCCCCACAGAAATAGCGTGCGGACGAAGTTTGGGATGCTCATTCTTGTGTTCATGGCTGTCATGTCGAGCCAAACGTGATTCTGAAAGTTGTGATCCAACGTTCACATTCCGCACAAACCTGCCCCACGCCACACCCGCACATTTCAAACAGAGAAGACCAGCTCGGCCCCACACGTCACAGACCCACAGAACGCGGCACATAAATCCACCCTAGGCCCGTACATACCGACCCCTACGCCGTCGCTGTGCTGCCCCCTGCACATCACCGCACATCACATTTCCCGCAAAAAAAAAAAAAAACCGCACATCACATCAGAGCAGCCAGACAATTCAAACCACACCGGGGGAGGGCTCCACGCTCCCTCACACCCACGCCGGATTCGTTCGAATCCCCCACCGCCACCGGTCCAAAATCGCACCCAGAAAGGCCTCGAATCCAAATCCACCCGTCGCGATTCAAACCAGCCACCCCCCGCTTCTCTCTCCCCTCCCCTCCCCCCTGCTCGCGCAGCGCGGCGCCGCCGCCGCCGCCTTCTCCCTCCTCGCCGGGGCCGCGTGTGCGGCGGGCGGGCGGGCGATGGAAACCCTAATGGTGGACCGCGTCCACAGCAGCCTCCGCCTCTTCATGAACCGCAACGCCGTCTTCCTCTGCGAGCGCCTCTGCGCCCAGTTCCCCGCCGAGGTACCGCCCCGCTCCCCCCTCCCCCCTCCCCCCATCCGGGCAGGTAGGCGTTAGATCGGTCGCTGTGCTGGTGCGCGGCTGCGGCCTCACCGCCTGCGCGGTTCGATTTAGCGTTTATTTTTGTGCCCCCGAGGGCCGCGTGAGCTTGGGCGATGGGATTCGGGCTAGGGTTTGCCGAGTTTGAGCATGAACGTCTTAATCTAGCTGTCTGGGAAATTGTTTGAGTTCGCTTGTCACTGGAGCAGCGCATATGATTCCTCAACGGTTTATGAAGAATGTATGCTGTCGTTTTGCATCCTGGAAGGGAGACTTTTCACGGTTCGCTTAGGCGATTTTAGGGGTGAATAGATACGGTAATGTATTATGCTCTATGGTGAATCTCTCTTGTGTATCTCTAGGTAGCAACTGTAGAATTTGCGAGCTATCTAGTAGCTTAGATTAGCTACTATTATACGTGATCCATCTTTTCCTGTTCTTTTAGTAGCTGCGGCATGTGGGCTTAATCATCCATTTGCCTTTCTTGCTGTAGTTTGCAGGAACTTGAGTAATCAGTTTTGTGTAAATCAAATATTAGAGTTTCTGTTTTTTGGTATTTCTTGTGTATCGCATTAAATTGTTAGCAACGATTGATCTGAAGCTAGCTGAGGCATACACTATGGCCTGACATTAGCTGACTCTATTGCGCAATCTAGGATATTTGCTAATGTGGAGGAGAGAGGAGTAGGAGGGAGAGAGGATGCAATGGACTCTTAGAGCCTGTTGGATTCTCTCCACTCCGCAACCCCCCTCCCGGAGTGTGGGGAGCGGTGACAACGCTCTAACTCTGACTCTGTGGAGTCGGAAGTGTGGAGCAGAGGGGGCTGCAGTTCAATTTCGCAGAGCAGAGGAGCGGGCTGCACGCTCCCATCTCCACTTCAGTAACGAAGATGAGATTTTGGGGGGTGGGGGTAAACAGACAGAAAAGCAGATCCAACAATGTCAATATTTGAGAGATAGCACCTTTTTTCTCAAGAGATATATACCAAAACCATTATCTAAATCAGTTTGCAGGTGTATATTGTACTAAATGTGCTTGCCCTTTCTCCTGTGTACAGATCAATGTGCAGTTGCTAGCGACTTGCTACCTTCACAATAACCAACCCTATGCTGCATACCACATTTTGAAAGGTAATACCATTTTTCTGTTTTAGTTGCCAAATTGTTTCAAGCGCTTTTTGCTCAATGCTTCCTATATGCTATGTAGGTAAGAAGCTGCCGGAGTCTCGATACTTGTTTGCTATATCATGCTTTCGAATGAACCTACTGTGGGAAGCTGAAGAAACCCTGTGTCCAGTCAATGAACCAAACATTGAGGTATCGTTGTGTACATGATATGTTTTCCGTGCTTCTGAAAATATCTCATTCTGTGATCGTAGATTTTTCATAAGGTTGCCCAAAATTTTGAGTTTCATTCTGAACTAGGGGTACCATGAAACTTTATTGTTTCTACCATGAAACTTTATTGTTTCTAAGAAAGAGCATTTGTTACCTGTTGTCTCGTAGTATCCAGAACTGGAACTAGAAAAAGGGGTCTATTGTGTTTTCGACGATTTATGCCCTAAGAATTCTAAAGCCTGTAACTCAGAACTACCTCCGTTCCAAAATAATTGAATTTCTGGGCTTGTCATAAGTCAAACTTGTTTAAGTTTGCCGAAGTCTAGAGAAAAATATATTAACATCTAGAACATCAAATCAGTCCCTTGAGATTCTCTATGAAATATATTTTTGTACTATGTGTGTTTGGTGTTGTGGATCTTAGCACATTTTAGAGTTGGCCAAACTTAAGCAAGGATGACTTAGGACAAACCTAGAGCTTCAATTAGTCTGGAACGGAGGGAGTACATTCTAAAAGTTATACTTGAAGAACATTAGACCCTTTTGATACTCATCGCCTGTTGAAGCGATTGTAACAACTATGCCATAAATGAAAACTAGTTGTGTAATTGTATAGTATATATATAGTGACCCCTTTTAGTTCTTGCAAATCATGGATATGATAAATTATGTACCAGATAAATATTGACAGTGTGTGATTAATACTTGACACTGCATGGGGTGGTGCAAAACTGCAAAGACATTCTTCTCCTTCTCTTTCATTTGGGCATGGCATTTTTCTAAGATTGCTGGGAACTATTTTATTCTACAGGGGTGAAGTAATGGCTAGTGGATAGAAAACGGAAAGGCTAAAAATCTGACGTCCGATTTTTAGGCATGGCTAATCGAACGTTTTTGATGGAAAATTATGTTGTCGCGAGGATGGCAATTTCCTTTAGTAGGCATGGCAATTCCTGACAAAAAAACTGAACATGGCAGGATTTGCTATGCTTGCTATATTTTTTGCCATATCAGGCGTTCGATTTGCCGTGCTAAAAAAATCTGACGTTCGCTTTATAGCCAAATCCATAGAAAAACCAGTCACATCTTTGCCTGCTTTATATTTTTGGCCACATTGTTAATTACGTTGTTTTCATCCTCTGTATAGGTTCCAAGTGGTGCGACAGGACATTACCTTCTTGGACTAATTTACAGGTCCGTTATTCATGGGAGAACTGAACCGTGTCTGCCACGTGTTTTGATTTGTGACACATGGTTCATTATATATACCTCACCCTCCTGTAGGTACACTGGCAGAGTGGCAGCTGCAGCCGAGCAATTTACACAAGCTTTGACTCTAGATCCTCTTTTGTGGGCGGCATATGAGGAATTGTGTATACTAGGTTGGTGCATTAGACATCCATAACTGGAGTTTTCTAATAAGTCTATTCTTCTATTTGATTAGAAATCTTCACAAAAAAGTTTTCTTTTTGTTTGGGAGTAAAGAATGAAAAATACAATGCAGATTTTCAGAGAACCTTCTGAAAACATTGCATTGTCAGTGTTTGTCTTGCTTGTACCCTAACATTTGGAAATATGGGGAATCTTGTGTATCAGAACGTTTGAGTGTTGCTGCGACAAATTCTGCATAAAAAAGTTGCAGTGCATCCAACCGTTCTTCATTAGCTTCATGTTATCAGTTAATAGATATTCTTTTTAATCATTATATATGCAGAACATTATCATTGTCAATGTACTCATTATACGCCTAGTGTGATGCATCCATCATTATCTCACCATCTCACATTTCTCTTGTGATTTAAACAATGTATCTATATTCATTGGCCTCACCCTCACTAAAATACAATTTACACGTTATAAACAAAGACTGAAAGTGTGTTACCATCTTGTAGGAGTTGCAGAAGATGCAAATGATTGTTTTACCGAAGCAACTGCTCTACATCTCCAGCAGGAACATGTATCTACATCAAATCTGGAGAAGTCAAACTTTGTCAACGAAAATCGAGTTCTGTCTCCCAATGTATCAGCAAGCCTTGTGGATATCAGCCCTAAGCACTTAAAACATCTGCCTGCTAACAACACAGCTGAAGTGCCTGGTTATCCTCATTTAAGAGCAACTGCATTGCATGTGCAGAACAGTGTACCATCTAATGTAGGACAGTTTGACAGTCCATCACCAACCGTAACACAGGTTAGTATAACCTAATGGATTCTCTGCTCTCTAGGTTATCTAGCAATATAGAGTTGAACCAATGCTTATAATTATTGGTTACAAGAAGCATCAGTCTTAATGCCTTATGTTTCGCATTTGGTGACACTGGCAAAATGTCTTACGTTAAGCAGCCAAAAATTTACAAGAATCTTCCTATTTGATCTATTCACAGCCTTTTCGGTTCATTTTCCATTGCAACAATAGGCATCATTATGGTTAACAAAACATTAGAAATTAAATAGCTGTGAGGCTTAGCACATACTCCCTCCGTATCAAAATATAAGACGCTTTTTGACACTATCACAATAATGTAAAAAAAGTCTTAATTTTCTACAGAGGGAGTAATTACTATTTTCATACCAGTTTAATTTCAAAATAAATAAATCATAGAAGAGATAATAGTGTAAACAACTTGGAATCAGCAGTGTTTAGACACCTAGTTCCTTAGTTTTCAAGATTTAGTTCGTAACCTGTCTGACTTGTCTCTATGGCTGAGTTGTGTTTTACTTAATGTCATTTGGCAGACTTCTGGCATCGCTCCGCCACCACTCTTTAGGAATCTCCATGCCTATCAGAATACAGCAAGTGGTGATGCTCCGGCCAAACCAAAGGTTAATGCAGTGAACCAACCACCTAGAAGAAAATACTTGGATGAAGCAAGGCTGAAGAAGGTTGTTGTTTCATCAACTGAAACCTATTCTCGTCTAATTTTCATTTGTTCCTTTTGTCCTATATTTGGAACTTCTAGAGGTTTCTCTTACTGCGGGTTATCAGATACACCTCTTTTTGTATTTTTTAATTAAAACACAGTAGGCCCTGTTAAGCTTCATGCACTAGCCAACACAACCAAAAGTCCGAACTGATGGAAAGGGCTAGTGCAATCCACATATACCGTAACACCCCCTCTCACGTGTCACGGGAAAGACAAGTCAACACGTGCAACCGGAAGAGAGCGGCGGCGCGCGAAACTCACGTATGACTCAAGAGGCCTCTACGTGGACACAAAGGGGGGCTGCCAGCAATTTTTTTAAATAAATTGCGAAAGCCAGGGTTTGAACTCAAGACCTTAGCTCTGATACCATCTTAAGCTTCATGCACTAGTCAACGCAAGCAAAAGTCCGAACTGATGGAAAGGGATAGTGCAATCCACATATACCGTAACAGGCCCCTCCCCCTCATCTCTTCTCTGAAAAGGATATGGTGCTGGAGTAAATGCACATTGGCTGATCATACTTTATGACATGCTGCCATTTTCCAGTTGTCCAACTGGTGGTGCCCGCTTCAGTATTAGTTGTGAACATTGTCTTCACCTCCTGGCTGTTCTAGTCTGTAAAATTCCAGTCATGGTCATATGAAGATTTAGGATGTCATATCCTTGCTGTGTAGTGTACCAACAAGTGGCTAGTACCACCAGGGAATCCACAATACGCTCGGTTGCAAATTCCCTTATCTTTAAAGTACTACCCTGATGATGCTTGTCTACCTGCTAGATTTTTGCCTCAGTTTCTGTTTATCTGTTTTTTTCGTATCTTCTTCATATTCCAGTATTGCTGATACAATAATAGCTGGTATTAAGAACTGAAAAGGTTGCTATAATCTAATATTTTCTGTTATGTTCTCATTTTGTTGCCATAAGTTCCTCTATGGTGTAATACTCGGTGGATGTGAAACTGGTTAATCTCTACCACTGTGCATTGAAGATCTTTCCTAAGTAGTAGTTTTTTCTTTTCTCATTGCTGTCTGTTAGAATAACCCATGCAACCTAACATAGGGTCATTTTTTGTTGTTGTTATGTAGCTTTCAGGTCTGGCTGTACACCCTCTTTTCTATTACTTCTGTTAATAGCCAGCACATTCTTTAATTTACATCTCATGCTTCATTTTTTGCTTATGATGATATTAGACTTTGAAGTTTCTTTTCAGGTCACTGGAAGGCTCTTTAATCCGAGTAGTGATTCAGTACCTCGAAGAAGTGCAAGACTATCTAGGGATACACCAATAAATTCGAATTCCAATATATCTCAGTTTGGAGGAAATGGATCAGATCACTCGTCAGGTAAATTGCGAGTAAACTCGTCCACATCATCAAAATTGTGTTCGACAGCCATACGTTCTGTGCAAGTTAGGAAAGGAAAGCCACGGGCTACAGAATTTTTTGATGAAGGTGATTATCATTTCAATGTGGATGATCCATCTAGTTATGTAAACATGCTTGACATGTTGTTATATACCTGTGCACTCTGGATCTATCTGCATATTTATTTACATGTTTCTGTTGCCTATGAGTTTAAATTAGTTATTTTAAGGCATTCTGCTATCCTGTTTCTTGTGCTCATATGTATATGATTCTTGGACTTCCATTTGAATATTGTCATTATGACACCAATTTTAGGTTGCTCACAAATAGGCAAAGATAACTTACTGAATTTTGCTGGTTCATGGCATTAATCTGTATTTTATGATATCCCCTATTGTCAGTTAATATCTCAAGCATTTGTGGTACTACAATAACATTATCTGCTCTGTTTTCAAGCATACACCTGTCCTTATATACATGCAGTTTTGTTTTTTTACATAACTTATAAACAGCAAGATCGTGTATTTCCTTTCTTTGGTGTGACATATTGTTTTGTTTGATTTATGGAATGTATCCTTGAGAAGATATTTTTCTAACCGGAAAACGATGTAATTTTGGCTGCCACATGATCTCTTTATATATTTTCTCGTTGAGTAATGGCACCAAGGGTCCTTAAACCATTCCATGATGATTCTACTTCACTCATATGTACTCGCTCCGTAAAGAAATATAAGAGCGTTTAGATCACTCAAGTAGTGATCAATATAAGAGCGTTTAGACTTTAGATCACTCAAGTAGTGATCTAAACGCTCTTATATTTCTTTACGGAGGGAGTAAGAGCGTTTAGATCACTCAAGTAGTGATCTAAACGCTCTTATATTTCTTTACGGAGGGAGTAGAAAACAAATCATCATGATTAAATATTGAAAGCAATTTCTCTCAGTGAAAACCTGTTTCAAGATCTGTGGCATTTGTGGCTGTGAAATGGGCATATATTGTTTTCTCTTTTACTGGATCGCCACTGACTATTTCACCTTAGCTTTTTCTATAGCATATTACGTTTTTGTAGAACTATATACTTTCTAGAATTAATCTCCATTGCATTGCGCTTTACGGATAGCGCAGCATGTTCTTTTCTGTCATCTTCACATGAAAGATGCAAATTATTTTTCTGAGTCTCAGGAAGCAGGTATGAAGCTGTTGATGAGATGTGGACAGATAATATAGCAGCAACTTCATCTTCTTTAAGTATAACTGAAGGAAGGTGCTTTGAGCAAGATAAAGCTGAGCGAATCCTGTCACAAGACTCCAAAATGGCGACTGGTATCAGGGAGCTAATGGGACTTCTACGGACACTTGGGGAAGGCTATAGGCTATCTTGCTTGTTTAAGTGCCAGGTACATTAAAGATGTACAGGTTTCAACTACAGAAATACTAACCATCTACCCAACGTCGTAACCAATTCCATTCACTTAATGGTCAGGAAGCACTGGAAATCTACAGAAAACTCCCAGAGCCACAGTTTAATACGGGATGGGTCTTATGCCAGGTACAATTTGTTTAGTATTGCAAGGTGATTGGAGAATCCCTTGCATACTTCTGATTTATGTAATACAAATTTGGAATTCTATTGTATTTCATGCAATAGTATATATAGGGTCTGCATAGAAATGAGTACTACCTCTGTAAGGTAATATAAGACGTTTTAGATTACTAAAATAGTGATCTAAAACGTCTTATATTACTTTACGGAGGGAGTACTTCAGATGACAACTTTGTTCTCTTCCTCTGGTTTTCTTCAAAATGACTTTCAACTCAGGACGTAATTCATTCATGGTAGTATGTTTATGGGGAATATTATAGACTTATAGTTTATTTTGCTTGTTGGTATGTTGTAAAATGATGTTTCTAAAGTTATAACTCAAGTGTTGACCCTGAACAGTTATTATTTGAGTGGACATCCCTGACGATTTCATTTTACTATTGATGTTAGATATTTGATTTCCACTTCATTAAACTAACTTTACTTTATGAAAAAAACACGTTGATTTTTTTACCATATATACAAAACGAATAATTTGCATACTTATTTCCGCTGGCATCATAAGCTTATTATCGTTTTGGTCCACCATGCAGGTTGGGAAGGCATATTTTGAATTGGTCGATTATTTAGAAGCTGATCATTTCTTTGAGTTAGCGCATAGATTATCACCGTGCACATTGGAGGGAATGGACATATACTCTACTGTTCTTTATGTAAGCGAACTCACTGCCGTTACACTTGCTTTCTTTTTAACCACATTTAGCTCCAAGCTCACATGCTTCTTTTGTAGCATTTGAATGAGGAAATGAGGCTGAGTTACCTTGCTCAGGAGCTTATTTCTGTTGATCGACTATCTCCTCAAGCATGGTATGTCAGTTGGCTCTCAGAATTTAATAATCATGTTGGGCCATCCCCCCCCCCCCCCCTGTAGTTCGTTTTCTATTACTTCCGTCCTTATGTTTTTGTGGAAACCTTTCTCTCTCTCTCTCCATTTTGCAATGGTACCTCCCTTTTGTTCGAACCTAGACACGGGTTAAAAGAAATGGAAGTTGAGGATTATGAAAACAATTTGTGGCTTGTCCAGTTTTTGATTGATGATGTTAAAAATATGATCTTTGTCTCAGCGCAGTGCTAGGCAATGGGACAAATCTAGTGTACAATTGCAAATCTTGCATAAATGTGACCTTTTCTACTTCATTTGTTTTGAATGTGAACAGGTGTGCAGTGGGAAATTGCTTTGCCTTGCGGAAAGATCACGAGACTGCTTTGAAAAACTTCCAGCGTGCTGTACAGCTTGACTCAAGAGTAGCATATGCTCACACTCTATGCGGTCACGAGTATGTATTGCCTCCCATATTGATCCTATATTTGTATTTGAGTTATTGCACTTTCCTTTTCATGGACCTGTCACTTGTGGTCTGTGAACTTGAAGGTTGTAGTTGTACATTTAGGTCCTTAAATTTGTATAGATGTACCAACACAGTTGGAACCGTACTTATCTAACTATGAATGATCAACTGACATGTCGACCCTTTTAAATCCAAAATTTGACCATGTGTTCTGGCAGTTGTATACGTCATCCAGTGACATATGGAAATGTCCTTCACATCCTAAATATCATGGTCGAATTGTGATTTGATTGAGCCAAGATGCCATCCTATTTCTAATCACCAATACATGATGTTTTAACATTTTAGTTGCCGCACTTACTCTTTCTATTTCATCTACTATTAATGTTTGAGATCATTTGCCAATTTATTTTGATCCTACTGCCATTCCTTTGAACTGTAGATATTCTGCATTGGAGGATTACGAGAACAGTGTTAAATTCTACCGATGTGCACTTCAGGTAGATGAAAGGCACTACAATGCCTGGTATGGGCTTGGAGTGGTTTACCTTCGCCAGGAAAAGTTTGAGTTTGCTGAGCATCATTTTAGAAGGGCGTTTCAGATAAATCCCCGCTCTTCTGTTCTTATGTGCTATCTTGGGATGGCCTTACATGCTCTAAAGGTTTGACATAGTCAACGACTGTAAAGCAGTTGCTGGTTTGAAGTGTCATTGTCTTCTGGGCAATTCGTAAATGTGAACGTCTTTTTGATTTTGAACTTTGACAGAGGGATGAGGATGCATTGGAGATGATGGAGAAAGCCATATTTTCTGATAAGAAGAATCCACTTCCCAAGTATCAGAAGGCTTTAATTCTGGTAGGCCTTCAAAAATATCAGGAAGCTCTGGATGAGTTGGAGCGATTAAGGGAGATTGCACCTCATGAGAGTAGTATGTATGCACTTATGGGCAAGATATACAAGCAACTCAATATTCTTGACAAGGCTGTATTTTGCTTTGGCGTTGCCCTTGATTTGAAACCTCCCGCTGCCGACCTTGCTATAATCAAGGTATGACACTATCATATTTTACTTATTACCTGCCAGCTGCCCCCTTCGTTGCCTTTTTGTTTCCTTCACTACTTTTTTTTTGTTATGCATAAACCAACCTATGTTTTTCTCTTCCTAGAGTGGTCCCATAATAATTGCTAGTTACATTGTTACCCTTTCTTAAGTTCTGCCCATTACCTTGCTGGTCTCATTGATTTGAATTACTTGTGTTTGAATACTGTTAGATGTTTTTCTGATGTTTGGCAGTCTGCAATGGAGAAAGTACACCTTCCAGATGAACTGATGGACGATGATGACCTGTAAGTTCACTTGAAAGCACAAACTGAGAATTGGACAATTATCCGGATCTATGATTTTCTGCTTGTGCTTCCCGAGTAATGGCCTGAATGTGCTTTCGGAGACAACTCAGAGGTTGAAGGACGCAAGCACATCATACGGAATCAGAATTTACAGCAACTATGGATTCTCTTGGGGCATTAGTGTACCATTAACCACCCAGTTTTGTAGCATTAGCTGTAACCTGTACACTGACAGCAGACACAACACCTGTAGTAGTTTAGGTGTACAAGCTGAGTGTTGGCAGCGAGGCCTGTAGGAAACGATGCCAGGACGAGATCATGCTGAATCAAACAGATTGTAAATTGCACCAGTTTCCTTCTCTGGTGCTGTATTTTCAAAGGTTTGAAGCATTTCTATACAAACAGTCGGGATGATGCTTAGCGAGTCCGCCTTGTCCCATTGCACGCAGTTGGGAGATAATGGAACGTGTGCGTGGCCTTGCATCCAACCCAAGTGAAAAGTGTAACATTTCGTTATGTTACCATACTGGTCGGTCAGTATTAGTCTTATGATTGCTTGTAGTCCGGCATCACATTGGTAAACATTGACCGATCAAGAAGAATCCTACTGCAGTAGGCAATATTTGGAAATTTCTAGTGTAATTTAGCATACTGTACTGTATCCCTGTTTATTACATGAACTTGGAATGATCGGGTAAGATCTACTTCTGGTCCCCAAAATATAATGGTGGAGGTGGGGCTAGCAACAATAGTGGTGGTGCTGTTGGTGGTGGAAGCATAGGTAGTAGCAGTTACCATGAGAAAGTCATGGATGAACTCGGATACATATGAACCCATTTAAAAAAACACATTTTGAAATGACAAAAAATTCTGAAAAAAGTGTGCGCGGACGTCTTCATATTCTATGTGTGTGCAGAAAGTTTCACGGAAAAAAACACTCCAGTTACCATGCCAATCACCTTCATAGGAATTGTGAGAACATAAGAAACAAAGTTCAACATGCCATCGTTGAAGCAAATCATCTGAGTGACCTTGGACGGGCAAACACGCACAATGAGCACCGCGTCCCTGAAGGGAAGCTATGTGGATGAAAATTCTCGTATAATGTTGAGTTACAACATGGTGCTCCGGATAAGACATACGCTTCAGTGGACAAAAAATTGTATGCTCATATTTTTATGAATATTTCAGGTTTATGTTTGATTGGCTTGATTGCCTCCAAGAAACATTATAATTAGGGTTAATTTGATAAATACCACTGCAATTCTGGCGATTCAGAGAAATGCCACTCCAATTTTCAGTGGCATTTATCAAATTAATCCTTATAATTATTGTCAGCACTTGTGTCTGCTTCTATGATTGAATATTTTGTTTTTATGGGCCCCCTTTGCTTATTTAGTTTAAATATATCTATTTGAGGACAAAGTGCACGTAACCAGTCACTACTTTCTTGACGAGAAAAAGATTTTGCAAGTCATAGCTGGGATAGTTCATAAACTAGTACAACAATCACCCTGACCATTGGGGGAGCTACAGGAAAAAAGTTGGACATATCAGGCTGGGCTAGTCAAAGGATTTACACATGGTACCTGTACTTAAGGCTCCGTTTTCTTGTCATCCTTCCCTATTTTTGCTGGGGTAGACGGTCCACAACCCAGTTTAGCCCCTAACCATGATACACACAATAGAAAAGTCCGGTCGATCTCTTGTACATGGGACTGATTGTTGTCTTCGAGCATATGGTTAAGTCTGAGTAATTATGCGTTAGTGAATACAAGTACTAGAACCACTGGTGGTCATATAGCAACGGTAGTCAACCCTGGATATATGGAACCACATTCAACTCACATATAGGGAAAAATGGTAGAACTTCAATCACACAATGTGCATGACCAATCGGTTCAATTGCGTATATATCTTTGAAAATAAATAATTTCAGTTCATCTATGCATTATGAGATAATTGAAGTATGTTACTTAAAGATTTTTTTTTGTTAATTTGGTCAGAATTGAATGTACACGTTTGGATAAGCATCCACCTTTAGAAAATATTAAACATTGAAATTAATTTGGTAATGTATAGCTAAAATAAGCATATCCTATTAATAAAGATGCATGTGCCTACCACTATGAGTATTCTATGTGTTAATTAATCAATTGCCGTGATATGATGATGCATTTATGAAGCACCTCTTTTCCTATCAACATGCATTTAAAAGTTTCTCGATTGGCATGCTGCAACCTCCCTGTCTTGGGCTTCTTGGCTGATCCTCTACTATAAATCTATCCACCCCATTGCTTTCAACTCACCAAACAAAGCAACTCCCTTTTGCCATTTTATCCCTTTGTTGGCAATGGCTCGCAAGAAGGTGGCGCTCCGGTACATCCTCGATAAAAAGTCTTGACACCGTACTTCAAAGAAGCGCCGCGAGGGTCTACAGAATAAGGCGAAAGAGGTGGCCATCAAGTGCAACGCCAAGGCATGCGTGCTCATGTATGGTGAGGGCGAGGAATTACCAGAGGTCTTCCCGTCCCACGCTGAGGCGGTGGCTATCCTAACTCGGTACAAGAATATGCCGGAGGGACGGTTCAAGAAGACGGTGAATCAAGAGGGCTTTCTAGGTCAATACTTTGACAAGCTCCAGGCCAAGGGCTACAAGTTCAAGGGAGTCTGCGAAGACAACGAGACAAGAATCCTCCTACACAAGGCCTTGCTCGGAAGCAACCTCTCGAGCCTCGATGGTCTCAACATCGAGGATCTCACTAATGTTGGACGAAAGCTAGAGGTGGTCCTCCAAAGCATGGGTGAAAGCATCACAAAAATCAGCGGCCAACCGCGAGTGTTCCAACCCCAGGAGCCATACATAGCCAACATCATGGACAAGGGGTCTCCAGCAATGTATAACGCACCGCCATCAGCTCCATACGTCACTGACTACATGCACATAGAGTCTCCCTCGACTTATCAGGCACCACCATCAGCTCCATACGCCACTCAGAACATGGACATGGGGTCTTGGACGATGTATCAGGCACCACCACCATCTCCATACGTCACTAGTGGCAGGGACATGGGGCCTTTGATGATGCTTAAGGCGCCGCCACAACAACAAGAGGATTCACTTGACACGAGGAGGTATGGAGGGGACCTCAGCGCCCTGGTCTACAATGGCTACAATACTGGTGTCCACAACTACACAAGCACCAGCACTAGCGCTGACTTCTCCAGCAGTGCTATTAACCCGAAGAAGTCGTTTGAGGTGGGGTTCGGTTGGCAGTTCGGTGGTGCCGACCCTGAAGCGTTTTCTTCAAGTCTTTTCCCCCCAATGTAAGAAAGAAGTGGACCCCTTCATGTAATCCCATTAATAAGAAGATAAATTTAGTCTTTGTCGTGTTGTTTGAGGGAAACATATTTCATTTAGTCATGGGAATTGTTATTATGGATCTCTTCAATGTTCTATTTGTTTGATTTCTGCGATTCATATGGTTCTAACTTGTATGTTGCACCTACCCTTTGTGTAAACATGCATGTTTTCTCAAACGTATATTTTTCAATGATAGTTTTGTCGACCCTTAACGTCGCATCAAGTGATACAACCATGAAGAATGAATTTCCGGTCTCTGCATAATTAGATACACACAACCTATACTAATCTACCATAGTTCTAGGAAAGAGAAGACACATTACATTGTTTGACGTACAAATAAGAACAACTTAAAGCAACAGAGGACTGATCTGAAGACTAAAAAATTACCATGTTTGCTGAAGAGCTCCTTGAAAGCACCTCTTCTATTGATAAATGCTTATGCGACAATATGAGAAAGACCTGGGTACTGGTGGGGGAATTTCCCAAACATGATTCCACCCAAAACATAAATATGATCCGTCCTTCATAGTGAAGGTTTGAACTAGAAATAGTGTCACTTCCTCTTCACCAAATCAACCCAAAAGTGGGAGTCCCCAAATTTCTTCTAGATCTGCGACAAAGCCTTAGAACGCAACATAAGTAGACACATTTATGTTAGAGTAAAATACACCGGAGGTCCTAAAAGTATTCCAAGTGTGTCAAGTAGGTCCTAAAAGTTTGAAATCGTTCATCGCAGGTCCTATATGTGTATTTTACCTATGACTTTTAGGACCTGCTTGACATACTTGGAATACTTTTAGGACCCGCGGTGAACGACTTACACACATTTAGGACCCACAGTGAACGATTTCAAACTTTTAGGACCTACTTGACACACTTGGAATACTTTTAGGACCTCTAGTGTATTTTACGTTCTATGGCTTGGCATAAGACTCTTGATTTTTGGCTTTATCACACTAGTGGTTGGCAGTCTGATCAAATGCACGATCAACGTTTGATGTACTAGTAGTTTTTTTAAAGATCTGGTTTTAGGCCGGCTTCATTGATTTAGGAGAAAGGAAGCGGGAACAGAGAGGATCAAGTGATCATGGGCACAAGAAAAGTGTGCAAAAACAAGAAGAAGAAGAAGAAGGATCAGAATCAGAATAAGAAGAAGAAGAAGAAGAAGAAGAAGAAGAAGAAAAAGGGCGATCACAACTGACTATCTCACAACCCCTTCCCCGAATGGGTGCTCAAGACACAATGCACTGGCTAGCCTTCATTGTTCAAAATCGTTTCTGACGGCGTGCAGGACATCGGCTACCCTTGGTAGCTTTTCCCTGAAGACGCAAGCGTTCCTCTCCTTCCAAATTTTCCAACATATCATCATCAACATGGTTTTGAAGCCACGTTTGAACCTTGCGGGAGTCTTGTTGATCATCAGTTGGCAGGGTTTGAGGGAGCTATGATGGGTTGCCATTGGGTGGTTCATAATAGCACATCCTGTTCAAGATGAGGCCTCATGCCATATGAGAATTGAGAAAGGGCAGCCCCACATTAGGTGCCATGATGACTCTGGGTTTCTCATGCAAAGGGGGCAAAAATATCCATTTGGCCACCCTCTCCGTTGCAATCGATCGTTACGCCACGACCAATCATGGTGCATAAGCCAATCGAATAACTTGACGCTGCTGGTGGCCTAAGCTTTCCAGATGACCGCCTTGTGGCCCGAGGACGGGGCCGACTGAAAATGCAACCTGTAAGCAGAGCTCGCTGAGTATGAATCTCCTCCACCAGTCACTCGTTTAATCCAATTGGCCACTTGCTCGGTGAGGACAATCCCTGAGCTCTGGACTTGACGCCAAAACCGAAGGAACTCGCTGACGATGCTGGCAGTGTTGCCATGGCGCAGGTCGCGAATCCACTGATCGTTTGCGAGTGCGGCAGCCACCGTTCCGTTCTTCTGGCTGACATGGCCATAAAGGTTAGGGAAGATGCTGCAAAGAGGGGTTGTGCCAAGCCATTTGATCTTCCAGAAGCTTGTCGACCGACTGTCGCCAATGATAACTGATGTGGCCCTTGTATACAACCCATGATCCCGCTGATCATAGTGCAGAGGGAAGTCCATCCACGACCTTCACGTCCGCTACCACGCCAACCACGACAAACATAGACGGAGCGTAAAACTGAAGTGCCACAGGTCTAAGACGCCAAGCCCTCCCCGATCCACCGGCGATCAAACTTTGCTCCAAGCGATCTTGCATTTGTCACCGGTCAGAGCCTCGTCCCGAGCCCAAAGGAATCATCACTGTCGGAATCGGGGCTCCGGGGACCCAAGAGAGGTTCGAACACTGGGGTGCGCCGACTCTCCAACCTCGCTCACTCTTGCTAACCTACGGCGATGCTCCGGCGTGCTTGAGCTTGTGGGGAAGAACAATGAACACAACGATCTACCCAGGTTCGGGCCACCTTGCGGTGTAAAACCCTACTCCTGCTTGTCTGAATTGCTTAATGGGTGAAAGTGAATCCTGTCCTCCTCTACGGTTGCAACCTACCCCCTCTTATATTGGCCTTGGTCCTCTTCCCCTGAAAACAAAAGGCGGGAAGGGTTGCCACAACGGCCAGTTTGAAGGGGGACATGACTGCAGCTTATCCTGACGAAAGTAATCTTCGCCTGCTAAAGCTTCCTGTCGTGACGCGCTGGTGGGCTCGGGGATGACCTCCGTCCTGGAGAGCTCCCAGCCTTGGTCGCCTAACACCAAATGGGGAACCTTTGGGGGCCACTTTGGGAACCGACAGGCTGGCCATGCTCCCTTAGCACCAAAGAGGAAAGTCTTCCTCGTCCGTGCCTGCTGGCGCGGCTCCTGGCGTCACTAGGCATGGCGTGCGTCACCCATGTGACGGCGCAGGGTCGCATGACCCCGCCAGGTCAACCTTAGTGGATCCACTCCGCAAGGGCCTCGGGAGGCGACCCCGCGAAGGGGCCTTGGGAGGTCCTTGATGACGTTGCCGTCATGCGCCTCGTGAGGCGTGGGCCTTTGCAAAGCTCCTGACCACGAAGATCATTGGTGGGCCCTGTGGTGCTTAAGGCAGGCGCCACGTCCTGGGCCGCGGGCATATGGGCCTGGGTACCCCCGGTCCCAAAGGCCCGACAGTCATCTTGCCTTGTCAACCTGTTTTGAAATATCTTTGGAACTTTTAGCACGGTGAGGGCGAACGTGGGGAGTGCAGAGAGCACACTCTGCACCAGAACCCTATGGCCGACCAAGCTCATCAGTTTTCCTTTTGAACCTGCCAAGCGCGATCTGATCCTGTCTATGATGAATTGAAACTGTGCCATGCGTAGCCTATTTTGTGATATCGGTAGCCAGGTAGGTTGTAGGAAAACCTGCAAACTGCCCTCCAAACTACTGTAGCACTTCCGGCAACAGTAGCTCCTCACAGTTAATCGGCACCACAGATGATTTTGCTTGGTTGAGCTTGAGCCCCGTTGCATCCCCGAATGACTTTAGCAGGTTCAACAATGTGTATGATACGTCCATTTTGCATCATGATTTCCTACTGTTAATTACAATGTTTGATCATTATGACGCAATTCTTATGCCTTTTCTCTTTTAGTTTGCAAGAATTATCTGAAGAGGGAGATTACCGATAATTGGAATTCTGGACTGCAAAAGGCTACAACAGAGTTGGATATTCTCAACAACTCCAAATGACCTGAAAATTTACGGAGAATTGTTTTGAAATATATAGAAAATACTGGCAGAAGAAATACCACGAGCTCAGGAGGCGCCCCCTAGGGCGCGCATGGTGAGCTCATGGGTCCACTAGCAGGCCTCTAGGGCCCATCTACTCCTATATGATGCTATTTGCCCTAGAAAAAAAATCAGGAGAACACTTTCGGGATGAAGCGTCGCCGTCTCGAGGCGGAACCTGGGCAAGAGCACTTTTGCTCTCCGGCGGAGCGATTTCGCTGGGGATACCTCCCTCCGGAAGGGGGAAATTGATGGGGATATTACCCCTGGGTATGCCAAGACAAGGGAGTTCAAGCCCCTTTTAGAAAAAACTATACGGACGGCTGGTCCATGACCGGCTGGCGGGCGGGCGGCTGGCTGGCCCACGGCCGGCTGGTCCGTGGCCGGCTAGACAGGAGCCGGCCGCCTGGCCGCCTGGCCCTCGGCCGGCCCGCAACCGGCCGCCCCGCGGCCGGCCCTCCCGCTGACCTCTGGACGGGCAGGCACTTGTCCCCTCCCGCTGCGACCGAGTACACCGACAAGACACGACCCCCGCAATGGACTCCGGCGTGGCTACATCGACTGCTGACGCGTGGGCACGCGTGGCTACAGTCCGGGCGGTCGTACCGCACGCCCTGACCGATCGAGACCCGGCGGAGCAACAGTGCGGCCACGCCGCCGTCTACTCCATTACATGCCCCGGCGTGGCTACAGCGCTGCCGGCCGTACCGCTGACTTCGGCCGGCTGGCGCAAGACTACGCCGCGCGGAATGGCCCGTGCCGCGGAAGGTGGGCGCGGGCCAATAAAAGAGCCGGCTGGCGGGCCCCAGTCGGCGATGGGACCGCACAACCGGTAGGCCCTACGAGCGACAAGACGGCCCGACCGGCGGGGCCGCTGGCCGGTTAGGGAGGCTGCCGGCCGGGGCCCCCATTTAGTACCTTACGTATATTATAAGCCGGGGGGTTGGCCTATAAAACTCCCCGAGGCCCCCCATGCATCGGGCAGGCATTCACCCCATCTCACACTCACACTCCCACGTAGAAAGGGAAGAAGAGCCGGCAGCTCCTTCTTCTTCCTCTAGACAACAGCTCGAGGAGCACCATTGTAACACTAGACCCCATCAACTAGATAAGCAGGACTAGGGGTGTTACCTCCCACGGAGGGCCCCGAACCTGGGTACATCGTGTGTCCCACACCGCTTGTGCCCAATCCCGCTCCCGGAGTCCGCCGGCGTCCTTCGGCCCCAACCACTCTCGATAAGCCACCCCATGGCATTTGTCATGAGAAAACGACGACAGTTGGCGCCCACCGTGGGGCCGTTCGCAGCGCTGGCCAGAGTCACGCTCCGGGCGGGACCCTTCACCACCTCCCCTGGCCGCCCCGCGTCCGGGCGGAACTGCACGCTCGTGGGGCTTGCTCTCGCGGGGCGGGACCCCGTTTCCGCCAGCCCTGCGGGCGTCAAAGCCAACCTCACCGACGAGGGGCGCAGCGGCGACCCTCTGTCCGACGTCGCCACCCTCACCGAGCGCGTCGGCAGGCTAAGCCTCACCGACGAGCCAGCTGCCGACGAGTACCCTAGCCAGGTGCTCGACTGCCACGACCCGCCCTCGTTTGAGGGCGCACTCGCCCCGGGAGATGTTGATGGCTCCTGCGTCCGCGCGGGAGTAATGGCCACCGGCTCCTCCACGACCTCCAGCCCCGTCCAAGCGGAGGCGGAGGCGGCCGCCGCTGCTGCCCGCACCGGCACCTCCGATCCCCTCGGCTCCGTACTTCAGGGCCTCAGCACCCCCGTCGCGGCTACGACGAACCCGGCCACGGCCACGGCCGAGCTGGAGGCTGCTCGCCGGCTGCTGCTCACGGAGGCGACCACGCTCGCCACCACCAAGCACCGGATGGAGTCCGCGCAATGCGAGTACAACTCCGCCTACGGCCTCACCCCCGCCGGCAACGAGCCCAGCCGGCGCGGCGACGTCCGCAACCGCGGCCGTGTGGTCGCGGAAATCCTCGGTGGTAGGCTCCCCACCTACGACACGCCGGCTGCCAACATGAGAGCCGCTCAGGTGGCCTATGCCGACCTCGCCGACCTGGTGGGCAAGGAGCGGGAGCAGCAGGAGCGGCACATCCAAGACCTCATCACCGCCGCCAACGCTCAGCAGGCCCGGCTCGATGACGCCAACACCGGCTCCGAGATTCCCGTCCCCGAGGGGGACACCCCGCCAACCGCTAGCCAGCACCGGCCGGTCCATAACGGACACTCCCGACAGGGAGACGAGCCGCCAGCCGTCAACAGCCGGCGCAACGACGCTCCGGCAAGCGGCAGCCAGCGCAGCCGCGCCAACACCCCGCCTCCGCGGCGGGAGCGCGCACGCTCGCCTGCCCCGGCTGTCCGTCCCGAGCTCGCCGCTCGGCTCGGCCCGCGCGTCCCGCGGAGCGAGAACGATGCCTGGACCCGCATCGACCGGCTGGCGCAATCCGCCCTCCTGGAGGAGGAGGGTCCGATCGGCCCGGCGTGCTTCGGCCCGCGAATCCGCAATGAGCCGTTCCCAACCAGCTTCACGCTCCCCCGCGATACCCCGAAATACAACGGCACCGCCAAGCCGGAGGACTGGCTAGTCGACTACACCACCGCAGTCGGCATAGCCAGGGGGAACAAGCGCGTAGCCGTGCGCTACGCCCCCCTCATGTTGATCGGCTCGGCTCGGACCTGGCTCAACAGCCTGTCCGCCGCCAGCATCAACACTTGGATGGACTTTGAGGAGGCGTTCGTCCGCAACTTCACCGGCACCTACAAGCGGCCCGGCCGGCCCCGTGAGCTGGCCATGTGCGTCCAGGGGCCGGACGAGTCCCTCCGTGACTACCTCACGCGTTGGACCAAGCTCCGCAACTCCTGCGAGGGGGTACATGAGGTGCAGGCCATCTAGTACTTCATCGAGGGTTGCCGCGACGACACCCACCTCAAGCACAAGCTCCCGTGCTCCGAGCCGGCAACCTTGGCGGATCTGATGGCCAAGGCCGATAAGTACGCCACGGCCGACTCCGCGATGCAGATCAAGGTCACCACGCCTGCCAAACCGACCCCGCCGCCTGCCGCGCCGCGGGCGGCCGCCGACAACCGGCAGCAGCAGAACAACAAGCGCAAAGCCGACCAGCCGGATCCCCGCTATGGGAGCCGGCAGGTCGCCACTATCGAGGAGGAGCAGCCAGCTGCCCAGGCTTCTAGCCAGCGTCAGCGGACCGACAAGAACGCCTGGCAGCCCAAGCTCACCTTCGAGCAAATGCTCGACGCACCCTGCAAAATGCACTTCGGGGCCAAGCCGGCCACACACACGCTGCGATAGTGCAGCTTCTTCCAGCGGCTAGCCCGAGGCGAGGGCCTCCCGGTTCCTCCGCCTCTGGCTCCCCGCGCGCCGGCTCCGGCTCCGGCCCAGCTGCCCGCACCGGCTCCGGCTGCCAACGACGGCCGCCTTCACGACCAGTTCCCCGACCAGGACGGGTCCTATGTCGTCTTCACCAGCGAGGGGACCGACAAGCACAGCGTGCGCAGGCGCCGGCACGAGGTGAACGCCACTGTTCCCTCTGTCCCCCAGTATATGCACTGGTCCGAGAAGCCGGTCACCTAGAGTCGGGCGGACCACCCCGCCGTGATGCCGAACCCCGGCAGCTACGCCCTCGTCCTCGATCCCACCATCGCCTCCAAGAGGCTCACCTGCCACTTCTCGCGGGTGCTGATTGACGGGGGCAGCAGCATCAACATCCTCTACCACGACACGCTGCTCAAGCTGGGGCTCAAGGAGAAAGACCTACAGACGAGCCGGACGGTTTTCCACGGCATCGTGCCGGGAAAATCCTGCACCCCTATCGGCAAGATCCAGCTTGACGTCCTCTTTGGCAACAAGAGCCACTTCCGCCGCGAGCCGATATGGTTTGAGGTGGTGGACCTCAACAGTCCCTACCACGCGCTGCTGGGCAGGCCGGCCCTCGTTAAATTCACGGCGGTCCCCCATTACACCTACCTCAAGCTCAAGATGCCGGGGCCCAAGGGCATCATCACTGTCGACGGTGACTACAAGAAGTCAATCGAGTGCGCACGCGATAGCAGCTGGCTGGTCGAGGCCCTGGAGATAGCGGAGGAGAAGCGGCAGTTCGACCGGCTCGTGGCTCACGCCTCTGAGCAGCCGGTCGTGCCGGCTCCTCCGTCCCAGTCGGCCGGTGAGGCGTCGTTCCAGCCATCCAAGGACACCAGGCAGGTGCCACTCGACCCGGCCAACCCCAAGCAGTGCGTCACCATCGGCGCCAACCTCAGCAGCAAATAGGAAGGCGAGCTCGTCGACTTCCTCCGTGAGAATCGGGACATCTTCGCATGGTCTCCAAAAGACATGTCGGGTGTTCCGAGGAAGTACGCCGAGCACAAACTTCATGTTCGGCCGGATGCCAAGCCGGTCAAGCAACCCCTGCGCCATTTCTCCGAGGAGAAGCGGCGTACTATAGGAGAAGAGATCGCCCGGCTGCTCGCAGCCGGCTTCATCATGGAAGTGTTCCACCCGGACTGGCTGGCCAACCCAGTCCTGGTGCTGAAGAAAAACAAGACCTGGCGCATGTGTATCGACTACACCAGCCTGAACAAGGCCTGTCACAAGGACCCTTTCACCTTGCCCCGGATCGATCAAGTTATCGACTCCACGGCTGGCTGTGACCTGCTGTCCTTCCTGGACGCCTATTCCGGCTACCACCAGATCAAGCTGGACCCAGCCGACCGGCTGAAGACCTCCTTCATCACCCCCTTTGGGGCCTACTGCTACATCACCATGTCCTTCGGCTTGAAGAACGCAGGCGCCACCTTCCAGCGCTGCATGCAGAAATGCCTCCTGCCCCAGATCGGCAGGAACATCCACGTCTACGTCGACGACATCGTCGTCAAAACCAAGAAGCACTTCAGCCTCCTCGACGACCTCCGAGAGACCTTCGCCAACCTGCGCGAGTTCAAGGTCAAGCTCAATCCGGAGAAGTGTGTTTTCGGCGTGCCTGCCGGCCAGCTCCTGGGTTTCTTCGTGTCCGCCCGCGGCATCGAAGCCAACCCGGAGAAAATCAGAGCCATCAAGCACATGCACAAGCCGACCAAGCTCCGCGACGTCCAGATGTTCACCGGCTGCCTTGCCTCGCTCAGCCGGTTCATCAGCCGGCTGGGCGAGAAGGCTCTGCCCCTCTACCAGCTCATGAAGAAGACGGCCAAAGTCGAGCCGGGCCGAGACCCAACGACGAAGCCGGCCAAGTTCGAGTGGACCGACCAGGCGGACGAAGCGTTCCGTAACCTCAAGCGCGCCCTCTCCAGCGCACCCGTCCTGGCGGCTCCGACCGAAAAGGAGCCTTTGCTCGCGTACATCGCGGCGACCACGCGCGTGATCAACGTCGTTCTCGTGGTGGAGCGACCGGAGGAAGGCCGGGCGCTGCCGGTCCAGCGTCCCGTCTACTACCTTAGCGAGGTCCTCTCCGGCTCCAAGCAGAACTACCCCCACTACCAGAAGATGTGCTACGGCATATACTTTGCCGCCAAGAAGGTCAAGCAGTACTTCCAGAAGCACACCATCACCGTGGTGAGCACGGCGCCACTCGGGGAAATCATGAGCGGCCGGGACGCCACCGGCCGGATCGCCAAATGGGCTATCGCCCTCGCCGACCACGAAATCCAGTACGAGCCACGCACCTCCATCAAGTCGCAGGCGATGGCCGACTTCCTCGTCGACTGGGCGGAGACCCAGTTCGTGCCGCCTCCTCCGGACTCCATGCATTGGCGCATGCACTTCGACGGCTCGAAGATGCGGACCGGCTTGGGAGCCGGCATCGTCCTGTCGTCCCCAAAAGGGGACCAACTCAAGTACGCGCTCCAGATCCTCTTCGCCTCCTCCAACAACGTAGCCGAATACGAGGCACTCGTCCACGGCCTCCGGCTCGCCAAGGAAATCGGCATCCGACGCATCCTCTGCTTCGGCGACTCGGATCTCGTGGTGCAGCAGGTCTCTGGCGAATGGGACGCCAGGGACGCCAACATGGCCAGCTACTGCTTCCTCGTCCAACAGCTCACCGGCTCCTTCGAGGGGTGCGAGTTCCACCACGTCCCCCGGGCAGACAACGAGGCGGCGGACATGCTGGCCAAAATCGGCTCCACCCGGCAGGCAATCCCAACCGGCGTTTCCCTCGAACGGCTGCTCAAGCCTTCGATCAAGCCCTCCCCTGAATCGGAGTCTATCTTCGTGCCGGCTGACGCCGCCGGCTCTCCGCCGGGCCCGGCTGCTCTACCGGCACCATCAACTCCGGCTGCCGTGCCAGCCCCGTCGGCCCCAACGTCCAACGCCCCCGCGGTGGCCGGCTCCGGCTCCACGGCCGTCATGATGACGATCGACGCGCCCCCCGCTGTCTCAGTCTCGAGGACTGGCGACCCGGTCCCGGGGGCTGGCGAGCCGGTCCCGGGGACTGACGAGCCGGACCCGGGGGCTCCGGTAGCGGGCCCGGGGGCTCCGGCTGCCCACGGCGCTCCACTTGAGCTCGAGCCGGCTCCCGTCTCGGCCCCCTCATGGGCCCAGCCCATTCTGGCTTTCCTCTTGCGCGGCGAGCTCCCCCCCGACGAAGCCACGGCAAGGCAAATCTAGTGCCGGGCCCCGGCCTACAGCATCATCAACCGCGAGCTGGTCCATCGCAGCACCACCGGCGTGTTCCAACGCTGCGTCGAGCCGGAGAGGGGTCAAGAAATCCTCCACGACATCCACCAGGGCGAGTGCAGGCATCACGCCGCCTCCAGAACCCTGGTGGCTAAGGCGTTCCGCCACGGCTTCTACTGGACGACGGCCTTGGAGGAGGCCAAGCGGCTTGTCGACAAATGCGAGGGGTGCCAGTGCTTCAGCACACAGAGCCACCTGCCGGCAACAGCCCTCCAGACCATCCCGTTCTCGTGGCCCTTTGCCGTCTGGGGCTGGACATGGTAGGTCCTTTCAAGACCGCGCGGGGCGGCATGACGCATCTACTGGTGGCTGTCAACAAGTTCACCAAGTGGATCGAGGCCAGACCCATCAAGAAGCTGGACGGCCCCACGGCCGTCCGGTTCATCGAAGACATCACATTCCGCTACGTCGTCCCGCACGGCATCATCACCGATAACGGCACCAACTTCGCCAAGGGCGCGCTGGCGCGCTTCTGCGCCAAACAAGGCATCCGGCTCGACCTTGCATCGGTCGCCCACCCGCAGTCGAACGGCCAAGCAGAGAGAGCAAATGGCTTGATCTTGGCCGACATCAAGCCCCGGCTCGTGGCACCGCTCGTTCGGTCAGCCGGATATTGGATCGAAGAGCTGCCGGCCGTCCTATGGAGCCTCAGAACCATGACCAACCGCTCAACCGGCTTCACGTCCTTCTTCCTCGTGTACGGGTCCGAGGCAGTCATCCCCACGGACATCTAGTTCGACTCGCCTCGCGTCACCCTATACACGGGGACAGACGCAAAGGAGGCAAGGGAAGACGGCGTCGACCTCCTCGAGGAGGCCCGCGAGCTAGCGTTGGGCCGAACGGCTATCTACCAGCAGAAGCTCCGGCACTACCACAGCAAGCGGATCTGGCCCCTCTCGTTCCGTGAGGGGGACCTGGTGCTCAGACGGATCCAGCGGACCGCTGGCCAGCACAAGCTGTCCTCCCCATGGGAGGGCCCGTTCATCGTTAGCAAGGCGCTGCACAACAATGCGTACTACCTAATAGACGCCCAGAAGCCGCAGAAGCGCAAGAGAGACGCCTCCGGCGAGGAGACGAAGCGCCCGTGGAACGCGGCGCTCCTCCGTCCGTTCTACCGCTAGAAAAAACCAGTGTATGTATGTATCTTCCTTTCTGTTGGAACTCAATGAATGCAACGGGGACCCCAAGCCAGCACTTGGGGCACACCCCTTCTTCAATTCCATCAAAGACTTGTCATCTCTTAAAGCAAGGCACCCGGGCCCGGCTCCCTGGGCCCGGGGGCTCGCCGGCTCTTCTCCAAGGCAGTCAAGTAGTGTGAGCAAGCAATCTTCCCCGCCCCCCTGCCCAGCCACAGACCGGCCCCCGGCTGTCCAGCTGGCGGGACCATGGGATAGGAAGGAACTTATCACACGAACGCCACCTGAAGAGTAGCAGCCGGTTAGGTCCATCCAGACCATGTTATCTCTAGAAACCGGCCTCTGCCGGCTCGCCCCAACTCTAGCCGGACGACTCTAAGGCCCGCACGGTTTCCCTAAGGATGATGCCCCGTCCCTGTCCCAGTCCGGCTCCGGCTGGCTGACAGGCGGGGCGGAAGCCGGAAGGAATCCTTGTGTGAGATATGAGTCGAAAGGTAAAGAGCAAAGGATGAGTCGGCACGCAAACATTTTAAACTTCAAGAAAATTTATAAACAAAAGGGCGCAGGCCGAAGATTCTTTACAATACACCCCCAGTGGGTGGAAATGCGTCTTAAACAAAGTCTCGCAGCAAAGAAAAAGATATGGTAAAAGAAGGGCCGCCTAAGCCTCCGGCGCGTCGCCGGCCGGCCCGCCAGCCGACCCAGTAGACTCCCCAGGAGCGGCAACCGGCTCCTCCTCCATGGCCTCCGTGGCCTCGGTGTCGCTGCCGGTGCTGGAGGCGGTGCTCTCGTCGGCGACCTCCTCGTCCCCGGGCCCTTGGGGAATGCCGAAGGATTCCTCGGCAACCGGCTCGCCATCCTTGCCAAGCGCCGGCAGAAGCTCGTCCGGGTCGACGTAGGAAGCCAGCTCGTTGGCTCGGCGGACGAGGGCGCCTTCGCGGGCGACTCGCTCCGCCTCGGTGACCTCGCGCATCGTGGCTAGCCGGTCCAAGTTGACGCCGGGGTACCACGAGGTGACGAACCGAAGGGCCATCTGCGCCCCGGAGCGGGCCGCCGATGCCTTCCAAACCTCGAGCTGGGCCACCGCGTTCTCCAGCCACAGCGCCACATGGCCCGCCGGGGCCCCACGACCCGGCCAGAGGGCTGAAATCACCTCCATGCCGGCCGTTTGGAGCCGGTCCATGCAGCGCTGAAGAAAGAGCAGCCGGTTCTTGATGGCCAGCGCAAACTCCGGCAAGTCCCAGCTGGCGTGCTCCTCAATCTCCTGCCCGCGCTGCCGCAGGCACTCCTGATGCTCCGCCACGACCCGCTCGGCATGGCGCTGAGTGTCCGGGAACCGGTCTAAGGGAGGACGAAGAATCAAGAAGCAAGTCAAAACAGCCGGCAAAGGAAGAAGACTTAAAAAATAGAAACTTACGCTGGAAGGCCTCGTCCACCTTGATGGCGAACTGGAGGCCCAAGCCCCGTTCCCTCTCGCGCGCCTCCTCCGCACGGGCGAGGGCGGCTTCATGCCTCTCAAGCTCACCGCCAAGGTGAGCCACCTCGTCCTGCAGGGCGGTTACCCGCCGGCTAGCGTCGGCCGCCTGCTTGGCGGCCTCCTCCCGGGCCGCCACCTCCTTCTGCAGCTCCGCCGTGAGGCGCTCCTGTGTCGCCTGCCCATCCACGACCAGGCTGCCCAGCCGGTCCCGCTCCAATGTAACCGCCTGGAGGTCCCGCTCTAGCCGGTCCCGCTCGGAGGCCACCTCGTTCCTCTTCTGCCGGATCGGGGTCAGGACGGCCAGCTCCTCTGCAAAATGACCAACCTAGATTACTCAAAATGCGGAAGACTCGAGCCGCCTGCCGAACAGCGGGCCCGACTCTCGGGGGCTACACCCAGTGGGTGCGCTGGCGCGCCCCCACTGGAGCAAACGTACCTCACGCCTTCCGCAGCTCCTCCTGGACCTGATAAAAGCCGGCCTTGCCGCGGTTATGGATGGCAACCGCCTCGTCAAAGAGCGCCTGCCGCTTGGCGTTCTCTGCCTGCTCCGCGCCAAGAGACAAGAAGTTAGACAAAAAGGGATAGATCCGGCCCGGCTGCCACGCAGCCGAGCAGCCAGCCCGAATCTCGGGGGCTACACCCAGTGGGTGCGCTCGCGTGCCCCCACTGAAAGTTCAACGCAAGCTAGAGGAATCTCACCTCCACCGCCTCCTCCACGCGCCGAAAATTGCTTTCGGCGGCCTCCGCAAACCTGGCCAGCCCCTCACGGTAGTGCACCATGATACGGCCTGGCTCCCCAGGCACAAGGGCCTGGCTGCTGGCTGGCGGGGCCGGGACGACCGGGGCGAGGGCCAACGCTTTCCAGTCCCGGATCACGTCGAGCATGGTCCTCGTCGGCCGGCCCGCCCCACCACTCGACCCGGCGTCCGCCGCGGCGGCAGTCGGCGGGAGGTTGGTGGTAACCACAAGGGCTCGGGAGCCAGCCTCGGGCTCCTCTACAACTAGCGCGGCCGGCTCCACCACCTGCCGGACCGGCTCGCTCCTCCCGCCGGCCGTCATCTCCGGTGCCGCCTCCGGCACGGCCGGGGCGACAGGCACATCCGCCACGGCCGTCTCGACGGTGGGTGGGCTCACGACCGTCTCCGCCCGTTGGGCCGTCTCCCTAGCCGGCTCGGGAACCGCGCCCGCCGGCCGGGCCACCTCCGCCGAGGGCGGGGCCGTGGCCGTCTCATCGACCGGCTCCCGCGGCTCGCTCGATGGAGGCCTCGACATCCGCGTCGATTCCGCCGCCGAGTCCGTCGCGCGTGCCGGGTCTGAGGGCCGCCTCCGCCTCCCGTCGCTTGAGGCTCCCGAACGCGAGGGCGCGCCCTTCGCCCCTGCCTTCGCGGCTCGCATTTCGGCGAGCCTCCTCTTCTCCTCCCGCACCGTGGCCACGTGCTCCTGGGCCTACAGGCTGGTAGCATCCACCGGGTCGGCGGTTGACTCGGTGTCATGGAGCTCGATGGCGTCCCTGGAATAAACAAAGGATGGGCCCTCAGGCGCTTGCCGGCTCGAAACGCGAAAACACCTACGAGAACTAGGAAAAGTACTCACCCGACGACAACGGGAAGGGCCTGCCTAGCCCGGGGCGGCGGCTTCGCGACGGCCGCTCGCACCTTCTTGCGAGTCGGCGGCTGCGTCGATGGCTGCCCCGAGGCCGGCCTCTTCTCCCGCCGGGAGGCCTCGCCCGTCCGGCCGCGGGCCGGCTGCTCCTCGCTCCGTCCACGTGGCTCCCGCCGAGCTACGGGAGGAGGTGCGTCCAAGATCCGGACATCGTCATCGTCATCGTCATCGGTGCAATCTCTGATCGTGGGTTCGGAGTTGAACTCACCGGCAGCTCTGGACCCGCCGGCTCCCGGGTCGCCCATCGTCCCGTCCGCCTCGACCTCCCCCGAGGATTCGACCTCCTCCTCGACACCTCTTCCCAGCTCGAAATCCTCCGGGTTGGAGTCGGCGCGATCCGCCTCAAACACCTGAGGATGCGGGCCGTCCACCGTGTTCCGTCGCACAAAAGCTGCGGTCAGCAGGGCGCGTAAGCATGGAGGCCAGCTGAAGGAGCGTAAAAAGAACAAAAAAGGGAGAGGCGTCGGGTCGAAACATACCAGGGGCGCCGGATCGAGCCGGCTATAGGGCAGCTTGCCGAAGTGCAAGGTGCGCGGCGCCAGCTTGAAGTTGGTGATGGCGTTCACCCGCACCGCCACCTGGGCCGCTGTCAGCTCGAAGGTGGACAGCCGGCAAGGGTCTCGCCGGCCCCCCATATGGCATATCCGGTGCGGCCTCAGCTGCAGGGGCAGCACCCGACGGTCGATGAAGGCGGCCACCAGATCGGCCGCGACCAGCCCCTCCCCACTCCTCATAGTCTGGAGCCGGCCCAACATCCCAACAACCTCCCCGAACGCCACGTCGGCCGTCCAGTTCGCCCCGGAGGACGGGACGTTGATGAAGGGCGGCAGCCGGATGTAGTCTCGAGCTGGGTCGACGTTCTTCATGTAGAAGAACGTCCGGTTCCATCTTTTGACGGATTCGATGAGGGAGAGGCGGGGGAAGAGTGTGCCGCGAACGCACACCACCACGCCCCCGCAGGCGTACGACTCGTTATCGTTCTTCAAGCTCTTAAGATAGAAGAGCTTCCTCCACAACGTCATGAAGGGAAGAAGGCCAAGGTAGCCCTCACAGAGGGTCACGAAGCTCGACAGCTGCAGGATCGAGTTTGGCCCCAAATGATGCGGCTGCAGATTGAGGGAATCAAGAAGTAACCTGAAGAACTGGCTCGCCGGCAGCCCGAAGCCGCGCGAGAATGCGAGGCGAACACCACGCACTCTCCCTCCTCGGGCTCCGGCACCACCTCGGCGCCCGGAGGACGGGCGGCGACGTGGTCCTCCGACGGCAGCATACGGGCACGGCGGAGGTACGCGATGTCCGCTTCGGTGACGGTGGAGTCGCCCCAGCTGCCGGATGTGCTGTCGACCATCGCTGCGGAGAACCAGAGCGGAGGCGCGAACGGGCGATGCGGCGGTGTGAGCTCGGAGCGACAGAGGCGAAAGGAGGAAGACGACGGGAGAGAGGCGCGTTAACTGCCTCCGCCTCTCCCCCTCCCCCTTATAAATAAGGGGGCGAAGCCCGGGGGACGTGGGATTAACTGCGCCCACTTCCCCCGAGAAATCCGCGGGCATGGGGCGCCCTGGGCCGTGACCGCTGGGATCCGGGCGCAGAGGATCTCGGCCGACGGCCTGAGGCCTACTGGGCTATGCCCATGGCCTACCGGGCTAGCCCCAGGGCAACGTCCCGTCGCGCCTCCAGGCGCGGGGCCCACCATGTCGCCACACCCCATGTGGCGTGTCGCCGCTCAGCGCGGGTTCTGAGGCGGCGCGGTTGAACCCGAAGCGACGGGCGTGGCCGCCTGCGCGGTCCGTCCATCGACCCCACGTACCGGGCCGGTGCCGCCAGATGAAGCCGCCGGCTTCCCCTCGTCGGAAGGACGCGGGGCCCCGCCGGCTTCGTGGACTACTGACGGGGATATTACCCCTGGGTATGCCAAGACAAGGGAGTTCAAGCCCCTTTTAGAAAAAACTGTACGGCCGGCTGGTCCATGACCGGCTGGCGGGCGGCCGGCTGGCACCCTGGCTGGCTGGCCCACGGCCGGCTGGTCCATGACCGGCTGGCGGGTGGCCGGCTTGTCCGTGGCCGGCTGGCGAACGGCCGGCTGGCCCACGGCCGGCTAGAGAGGAGCCGGCCGCCTGGCCCTCGGCCGGCCCGCAACTGGCCGCCCCGCGGCCGGCCCTCCCACTGACCTCTGGACGGGCAGGCACTTGTCCCATCCCGCTGCGACCGAGTACACCGACAAGACACAACCCCCGCAATGGACTCCGGCGTGGCTGCAGTGACTGCTGACGCGCGGGCACGCATGGCTACAGTCCGGGCGGTCGTACCGCACGCCCTGACCGATCGAGACCCGGCGGAGGAACAGTGCGGCCACGCCGCCGTCTACTCCATTACCTGCCCCGGCGTGGCTACAGCGCTGCCGGCTGTACCGCTGACTTCGGCCTGATGGCACAAGACCCCGCCGCGAGGAATGGCCTGTGCCGCGGCAGGTGGGCACGGGCCAATAAAAGAGCCGGTTGGCGGGCCCCAGTCGGCGATGGGACCGCACAACCGGTAGGCCCTACGAGCAACAAGACTGCCCGACCGACGGGGCCGCTGGCCGGTTAGGGAGGCTGCCGGCCGGGGGCCCCATTTAGTACCTTACGTATATTATAAGCCGGGGGGTTGGCCTATAAAAACCCCTGAGCCCCCCCATGCATCGGGCAGGCATTCACCCCATCTCACACTCACACTCCCACGTAGAAAGGGAAGAAGAGCCGGCGGCTCCTTCTTCTTCCTCTAGACAACAGCCCGAGGAGCACCATTGTAACACTAGACCCCATCAACTAGATAAGCAGGACTAGGGGTGTTACCTCCCATGGAGGGCCCCGAACCTGGGTACATCGTGTGTCCCACACCGCTTGTGCCCAATCCCGCTCCCGGAGTCCGCCGGCGTCCTTCGGCCCCAACCACTCTCGATAAGCCACCCCATGGCATCTGTCGTGAGAAAACGACGACAGAAATCGAAGCCATCATCATCATCAATGCTTCCTCCATAGTGGGAGGACTCATCTCCATCAAAATCTTCACTAGCACCATTTGATCTCAAACCCTAATTCATCTCTTGTATTCACTATTTGTTCCTAAACCTCAGATTGGTGCCTGTGAGTTCCTAGTAGTGTTGATTACATTTTGTAGTTGATGCTAGTTGGTTTATTTGGTGGAATATTATATGTTCAGATCCTTAAGCATATTCAATACCCCTCTGATCTTGAACATGAACATGGTTTGTGAGTAGTTACTATTGTTCTTGAGGACATGAGAGAAGTCTTGTTATAAACTATCATGTGAAGTTGGCATTCGTTCAATATTTTGATGACATGTGTGTTGTTTTACTCTAGTGGTGTCATGTGAACGTTGACTACATGAAACTTCATCATATTTGAGCCTAGAGGAAAGCATTGTGGAATAGGAAGTAGATGATGGGTTGTGAGAGTGACAGAAACTTAAACCCTAGTTTATTTATATACCATTCCATAAGGAGCTGATTTGGATTCATATGTTTGATACGTCCATTTTGCATCATGCTTTTATATTGTTATTTATTGCATTATGGGCTGTTATTACACATTATGGTATAATACTTATGCCTTTTCTCTCTTATTTTACAAGGTTTTCATGAAGAGGGAGAATGCCGGCAGCTGGAATTCTGGACTGGAAAAGGAGCAAATATGAGAGACCTATTCTGCACAACTCCAAAAGTCCTGAAAAGTTATGGAGAATTATTTTGGAATATATAAAATATATTGGGCGAAATAAATACCAGAGGGGACCCACCAGGAGGTCACAAGCCAGGGGGGCGCACCCTACCCCCCTGGGCGCGCCCCTGTGGCTTGTGGGCCCCCTGACAGGCCTCTGGTGCCCATCTTCTACTATATGGAGGGTTTTGACCTGGAAAAAATCAGACGGGAGCTTTCGGGACGAAGCGCCGCCGTGTCGAGGCGGAACTTGGGCAGAACCAATCTAGGGCTCCGGCGGAGCTGTTCTGCCGGGGAAACTTCCCTCCCGGAGGGGGAAATCGAAGCCATCGTCATCACCAACGATCCTCTCATCGAGAGGGGGTCAATCTCCATCAACATCTTCACCAGCACCATCTCCTCTCCAAACCCTAGTTCATCTCTTGTATCCGATCTTTGTCTCAAAACCTCAGATTGGTACCTGTGGGTTGCTAGTAGTGTTGATTACTCCTTGTAGTTGATGCTAGTTGGTTTACTTGGTGGAAGATCATATGTTCAGATCCTTAATGATAATTAATACTCCTCTGATTATGAACATGAATATGCTTTGTGAGTAGTTACGTTTGTTCCTGAGGACATGGGATAAGTCTTGTTATAAGTAATCATGTGAATTTGGTATTCGTTCGATATTTTGATGAGATGTATGTTGTCTCTCCTCTAGTGGTGTTATGTGAACGTCGACTACATGACACTTCACCATTATTTGGGCCTAGGGGAAGGCATTGGGAAGTAATAAGTAGATGATGGGTTGCTAGAGTGACAGAAGCTTAAACCCTAGTTTATGCGTTGCTTCGTAAGGGGCTGATTTGGATCCATATGTTTCATGCTATGGTTAGATTTATCTTAATTCTTCTTTCGTAGTTGCGGATGCTTGCGAGAGAGGTTAATCATAAGTGGGAGGCTTGTCCAAGTAAGGACAGCACCCAAGCACCGGTCCACCCACATATCAAATTATCAAAGTAACGAACGCGAATCATATGAGCATGATGAAAACTAGCTTGACAGAAATTCCCATGTGTCCTTGGGAGCGCTTTTCTTTATATAAGAGTTTGTCCAGGCTTGTCCTTTGCTACAAAAAGGATTGGGCCACCTTGCTGCACCTTTGTTACATTTGTTACTTTCTATCCGTTACGAATTATCCTATCACAAAACTATCTATTACCGATAATTTCAGTGCTTGCAGAGAATACCTTACTGAAAACCGCTTGTCATTTCCTTCTGCTCCTCGTTGGGTTCGACACTCTTACTTATCGAAAGGACTACGATAGATCCCCTATACTTGTGGGTCATCAATGTTTCATGCTATGGCTAGATTTATCTTAATTCTTCATTCGTAGTTGCGGATGCTTGCGAAAGGGGGTAATCATAAGTGGGTTGCTTGTTTAAGTAATAATAGCACCTTAGCACCGGTCCACCCACATTACAATTTATCAAAGTAGTAAACGCGAATCAACTAAAACGTGATATGTTAGACAATATTTCCATGTGTCCTCGAGAACGCTTGCTCACTATAAGAAACACTTTTGGCCCGTCCTTTGTCTAAGAAGGATTGGGCTATCTTGCTGCACCTTTCTACCATTGTTACTTGTCACTCGCTAAGAATTATCTTGCTATCAAATTACATGTTACTACTATTTTCAGTGCTTGCAGAGAATACCTTACTGAAAACCACTTATTGTTTCCTTCCGCTCCTTGTTGGGTTCGACACTCTTACTTATCGAAAGGAGTAGGATTGATCCCCTATACTTGTCGGTCATCAAGACTGTTTTCTGGTGCCGTTGCCGGGGAGTGATGCGCCTTTGGTAAGGAAACATTTACATTGAGTGCTTAAATTTATCTCTACTTGTTACTATGGGAAGTAATCCTTTGAGAGGTTTGTTCGGGGTATCTTCACGTCGACCGGAAGAGGCAAGAGTCGTTCCTCAACCTACTAGACCTACTGAAAATATTTATTATGAGATACCTTCGGGTATTCTAGATAAACTGTTAGCTAATCCTTATGCAGGAGATGAAAAAATACACCCTTATATGCACTTAATCTATATAGACGAAGTACGTGGATTATTGAAGCTTACAGGTTTATCCGAAGATGGAGTTAAGAACAAAGTATTCCCTTTATTCTTCAGGGGGGGGGGGTATCATTGGCATGGTATAGCCTATTGGATGAATCTGGATCATGGGACTAGAACCGATTTAAGTTGGAATTCCATCAGGAAATTTATCCTATGCATCTCGTTCATCGTGATCAGAAAAATATATATAATTTTTGGCCTCGCAAAGGAGAAAGCATCGCTCAAGCTTGGGGAGGCTTAAATATATGTTACATACATGCCCCAATCATGAGCTCTCAAGAGTAATAATTATTGAAAACTTTTATGCTCGACTTTCTGATGATGACAAAGCAATGCTCGACACTTCTTCTGTTGGTTCTTTTATGAAGAAAAGTATTGAATTTCTCTGGGATCTTATTGAAAGAATTAAACACAACTACAAAGATTGGGAAATTGATGAAGGTAATGAGTCAGGTATGAATCTTGAGTTTGATTGTGTTAAGTCTTTTATAGAAACATATGATTTTCATAAGCTTAGTACAAAATGGACTTGACTCTGATATAGTAGTTGCATTCTGTGAATCCTTTGCTACTCATATTGATCTTCCTAAGGAGAAGTGGTTTAAGTTTCACCCGCCTGTTGAAATTACTTATGAAGAACCACCTATTGTTGAAACTGAAATTGTCGGCGTTAGTAAAACCAGGGTATTACCGATCCGATAAAAAAGAGCCTTGGCTGCGAAGGCACAAATATTTCCCTGTACGGGGAAATACTCATGAAAACTCGATGCACCCGTTGGGCTACAACTTGGTGTATCGAGAGGGAGTTCGGAGCAAGAGAGGTAATCTTCGTCCAGGACCTCTTCCCGAGGCATTCCCGAGAAGACACGGTAAGGCGCTGCCCGCTCCTTCGGACAAAACGGGTGCGGCCTCTCGAGAGAGTACAAAGGCCCATGCCGATTAACACTGCTCCCTACGCCAGGAGGCATGTGGGAGTCGGATGACTAGCCTTTGTGCACGGGCTCCATATTGACCCCTGAGGCCCAAGGCATCCACGACAGCTACAGTAAGATTCACCTACCGCTTACACCGCTACAGTACCGGTACAACACAACGACATGACGAATACCAGAGGCGGCAGGTAAGTATCCAGAGGATATCACGTAGCCCCAGAAGGACATCATCATCACTCGTACATGCATGCCACGAATGACCATACCATCATGGTACAAGCTATACTAGCCCACTCAAGTGTATATTCGACTAATGAGAGCCTCCGACAAGCCTTCTCTCGACACTATATATAGAGGAGACCGAGGCTTCTCAACGGGCTGATGTTTTAGTAGAAGAAGAGACACATAGGTCGACTTCACCATTGTAACACACATTGTAGCTCTCTACCATTTCAATACAACCAAGCAGGAGTAGGGTATTACACCAGCAAGGTGGCCTGAACATGGGTAGTTCTTCGTGTTCATCCACTACATTCCTCTCACGACTTAGGATAGTTGGACGTGTTCAGTCCCTGGCCGAACTCTCAAAGGGTTGTTCATCACAACTCATATGTAGGTTCTTAGAAACCGACATTTGGCGTGCCAGGTAGGGGACTGAGGCGTCTCCAGTTGTCTTGGTCCACTTCATCCGTTCCCCCGAGCACGTGATCCAGCAAGCGCTTCGCTGAGGATGGTGCGGGGCATGGTTCCTCGTTCTACGGTGCACACCCAGGTGCATTTTCCTGGGGAAGGTCTCGTCCCGCTATGCTGCGGCTACGCGATGCCCACCTGGGCGGCGCGGGGTCGTAGAGGCACCATGGGGGGAGTCCCGCGCCCGAGGAACGACGGGCCGCCAAGGCCCACATAGGCTTCTCTCCTACGCCTCCGGCAGAGGCTTGGGGAACACCTCAGGAGTTATGTGACTCGCTTCCGCCAGCTGCAAGCACCTTTGAAGCATATTTTTTTAGGCATGATGCATAACAATAGAAGGTGGGAAGCAACAACTAGTACTAGAAATAAGGTTCAAAATACATGTACCGAAACGTTGGATGGTTAAGAATAAATATTTTGAAGCATGGTTATAAATTATCTAAATTGAAGAAACATATATCAGATTGAAGCATGGATATCTGGAAGCATCAATTTCATGCTATCTCACCATAAGTCATGCCCAATAGAAGCATAAAAACACAAACTAAATTTGACAATAATTATTGCCAACATGCAGGTGCATCATTGTGATCCGCAAACTAATTCTATCCAAATTGATTGGTTCTATTTATCTGCACACATAAAAATGAGGCAGAGCATGATAAATCATGGACTGTACTAAAATAAATTACCATCAATCATAGTGAAATTGTATTAACATTAAAGAACAAAAAAGGAAGAACAGACTATCAAAGACAACTGTTGGTTCACCAGTCGAGGGATGGTGGAGATGATGGCACACCCTACAGCCTCGATGCAACCTTGTGATGCAGAGGTGGAGATGGAGGGCACAACCACCTCCTGCAGGTATGCGGCACCGACGAGGCCACTAGGGCCGCATCGTGGAGTAGGTCACACATGGGTTTCGATTTGGCAAAGTTCCTTCCTATCCCGAGCTATGCGGTACCTCCTATCTTGGCCGTTGGGTTGCTTCATGATTCAGGGAGAAACGGAGCATCACAAGCCGTGCAAGCTGTTCGCTGAAAAGTCATTAACAGGTGTTGTCCTGCCCTATTTTTAGAGGAAGGTGTTATCCTGTCTAGGTAACAAGGTATAGGGCCAGTTCTTTTTGGCGATTCTCTCAGAATCGCCCCCTCCCCAGCTTCTTCCAGAATCGCCACTTCATATTTTTTTATTCTCCCAGAATCGCCCCCTTCCCCAGCTTCTCCCAGAATCGCCACTTCATTTTTTTTAAAGTGGCGATTCTGGGAGAAGCTGGGGAGGAGGGCGATTCTGGGAGAATCGCCCAAAAGAACTGGCTCATAGGCCTGCTTGCTAGCTCTTGTAGCCCCCCCCCCCCCCCCCCCTTTCTAGCATCATATGTCACTCCCTCTATTTCATAACATAGTGTGTCCGTGCTTTTCGAGTTTTAATTTTGATCATAAATTTAATCAACATAGACGACTGCGGCGGGAGCAAAAATTATACCTATAACTTTTGCTCCCGCCTCAGTCGTCCATATTGATTAAATTTATAATCAAATTTAAATCTTGTAAAGCGCGGGTGGACTATATTGTTTTGGAATGAAAGGAGTATGAATGTATTTGACTCATGTTGCCTAGTGCGGTGAGTGAACGATTTCCTTCCCACACATTTACCTCGGTATGGTTCCCACGTTTCTGGCTTGGTAAAAACAAAATGTTTCACGGCCAAGAGAAAGTATCTAGTGATACGGCCAGTTGGGTGATACGGTGCTCCAGTATATGATCAACCATCAGATCATGCTCGGAGGGACAGGATGAATGTGCATGTGATGCCAGCTCCCTCACCAGGAAATATTCAGAAACACCCTTGATTATATTTCTAATTGAGGGTGAGGCTTGAAGCAATCAACCGATCGAGATGTCTAGCTTTCTCCAGATCTGTCAATTGTTTATTTAAAGGCATATGTGAGATGGTGCATTTTATTCGACCACAAGATTCACTCAAATAGATTCCGTCCCTCTTCAAGAGAAATGCAAATGTTACCCGCAAAAAAAGAAGATAAATGCAAGGAAGTGGAGTTTTTGAGCTCGAGCTCATTTGAGCTCGGTGAACAGTAAAATCCGAAAAAAATCAAAAACAATTCAAAAATTTCTGATTTTTTTGGTGGAAACATTGACAAAAGTTTTACGTGCTCCCAAAATTTCATATTGAAATCACATTACTGGAAATCGTGGAAAAAAATTGATGCTCCAAATGTGTTATTTTTAAAAGCATTTTGCAGTGTGGATTTTGTTTTTTTGGCACGACCTTCACGAATGTCTTTTCAAGATGAAATTTTGTGAGCACATAAAACTTTTATCAATGTATGCATAATTTTTTTCAGAATTTTTAGAATGCTTTTTTTTTTTTTTCTGATTTTAGTGTTCACCCCGAGCTCAAATGAGCTTGGGAGCAGAAGATGACTTTCCATAAATGCAAATGCTTGTTCTCATGTTCTCTAAAAAGCTCAATTAGCTTTACTGGAAGCAACGATAACATATATATGTCAGTTGTCTAGCTGCACCAGATTTTATATCGTACGAACTTCATGGAATTTGTGAAGACCAACCACAAAAATTAAAATAGTACTCCCTTCGTTATACAAGCATTTTTTGAGATTTCAATACTACTACATACATATGCATATAGACGTATTTTAGAGTGTAGATTCTCTCATTTTGCTTCGTATATTGTCTATATTGAAATCTCCAAAAAAAGACCTATATTTAGAAACTGAGGGAGTACTTTTTACATTTACCATAATTGAAAATAATATCAAAATCAAAAAATACAAGATAAGAAAGTTGATAGACTGAACATACTAAACTAGTCTGTTATTATTCATGTACAAAGTAACCAAAAAGTTAGTGGATTTATTTTGTTGAACTTTATCAGTATAACAACAAACTATGAAGATGGCACAATCACTGGCGGAGCGTCGGCGTGACCAACAGGGGTCCCGGCCACCCCTTCCATCAGAAAATTTTAGTAATCAGCTCCTCCTTTAGCCTAATCTCCATGCTAATTATCCGGCCTCTCTAATCTCCATAGCTCTGTTGGCCCCTTCTTGGATGTAGTTCACGCTCTGCCACTGGGCACAATAGCAAGACTTGAGAGGATTTCGCAAAAAAAAAAAAGACTTGAGAGGAACGCTGGGTTAAGTGTGCGTTTGCACATTCAAACTGTGGCATTTTTCTTATGGTCAACGAAAGTAGAGCTGGTAGTCTGGTAATAGAAAAAGGCCTCATGCTCAATTAAGGACATAATTCAGGGTGTATTTTGCATATCTGGAAGTGGAGGAACTGGCCAACCCATGTGCATTCATCTTGTCCGTTAGAATGTGATCAAATGGTCCAGGATACACCGGTGCATCGTATCACCTGAGGGATCGTATCACCAGATGTCCTCCCGGCCACACACACACATGTAGATTCTTTTACAGCCTCGTGCCAACATTTGGCTGTCCACTACTACCATTACGTGGCGGGCAGCCAGGCGTGAGCCATGCACAAGAAGCAGTGCTGACAAAGGCAGTCCGTTCTCTTTCAACTCATGACCTCGTCCGCGAAGAACCAAAATTAGCCAACGATGCCTGACAGATTGATTAGCGTTTTTTTGCAGGTAAGCTTGATTAGCGGTTGAACCTTGTAGCGTTGCACTTTGCGATTAAGCCGGAAAATGGGCATCAATGAGATTTGCACGGCGCACACATGGAACAATAATCCTTAGTAGAGCGAAAAAAGACTTGTCCGGAAACATGACTGTTTACCAAATAGTGACCGATTATGAAACGGTGTTCAAATGGCCAGGGCCCATATTTGTAGTATGTAAGAACAACTACAACAGGCCGATCAATTTTGTTCACGCGTGTTCGATTGGGTCGCCGTGAACAAAAAACTCAACCCAACGCGACGACCCGCGAGTCCGGTTTTTTGTCCGTCTGCGATCCATTTCAGGCTTAAATTTGGACCGGATTTGCGTCGGTGCGGGTACGGGACGGACGCGCGCGACGCCCGCCCTTCTCATTCTCGTGGCCCGCCAGTTGGTGGCACAGCGTCACCGTTTTCCCTCACTTTCCCAAAAAATTCCTGCCCACTCGCGCACGCGCCATGGATGACGCCGCCGCCTCCCTCGCCACCGCAGGCCCCATCGCGGCCAAACGAGGCAAGCCCCGCGGCGGCGGCGCCCGCAAAGCGCTGGCGAAACCCAGGAGGAAGAAGGAGCTGACGGACGAGGAGCGCGCCATCGAGTCGTCCAGGAGGAAGTTCCGATGGCGCGCGCAGGAAGCCAAGATCGACGCGTGGCCGCGACCACCCTCGCCGCCACCACAGAGCAAGAGGTCGACGCCGCGAAGTCCAGTCAGTTCGTCCACGAGGCCACGAGGCAGGCCCTGCTGATGCTAGGGTTAAAACCAGGCTAGCACGGGCTCGTCACTGCCGCCGTGGCCGTGGCCAACACTGGCTTGTCGCCCCTTCGTCCCCGACTTCCGGACTCGCCGCACATGTCGACCACGCCGCAGGCGCACGGCTTCCACCCCCACCCAGCATCAACTGCGTACTTGTTTTGGAGGTTGGCATATGTTTGCCGGCCGCTGGTAAGTTGTCGGCGTGAACTCTTGGCTGGCATGGCCGCTGGGATGATCTGTGGCCGCGAGCCTATTCGTTATGAAAAGAACTATCATGTGCGAACGAAAAATGGATCGTTTCGTTGGACGCACGGCCGACCTATTTGTAAAAGGGATAGACGAATCGATTCAAATGGACAAAAGACAGCGTCCGTTTAGCTCGGCCAGTTAGAGTTGCTTTAAAGCCCTCTCGTGTCAACCCGGAAAAAAAACGCGCTCCCGTGTCCTGCGCGTGAAACCAAGAGCTTGTGCAGCGAGACCAGCATGCGAGACGCCCACCGTCTTTGCCTCGTCGCCGTATGGGCAAGATGCTCGCCTAACAGTAGTAGGCTGTCATCCCTATATACTTTTTTGCGAGAAAAACTTTTAATCTATTCCTCAACCGTCAAAATAGTACAAGGAACACCAAAGTAAAAAATACATCCAGGTTCATAGACCATCTAGCGACGACTACAAGCATTGAAGCGAGCTGAAGGCGCGCCGTCGTCATTGTCCCTCCGTCATCGGAGCCGGACAAATCCTGTTGTAGCAGACAGTCGGAAAGTCATCATGCTAAGGCCCCATAGGACAGCGGACCAGAACAGTAACCGCCGTCGATGAAGAGAAAAGTAGATCGAAAGTATTCAACCTGTAGACACACGAACACAAACGAACGAAGACCGGTTTCACATGGATTCATCGAAGACAAACGCCGACCGAATCCCATGAAATCCGCCGGAGACAAACCTCCACACACTCTCCGACGATGCTAGGAGCACCATCGAAACGGGGGCTAGATGGGAGGACCTTATTCCATCTACAGAGAGCCGCCTCCCCCTTACATCTCTAAATAAGACACAAACCCTAACAAAACTCAAAAAATCATCAGAAAACGGGCACTCTTACCGGTAAAGACCGAGATCCACGGTCCAAAGACCATAGGAGACGAGGTAGACCGAGACGACGCCGATGGGAGGTAGAAGAAACCCTGGCACAAAGTCAGGGCCGGCCCTGAGAGGGGGCGGAAGGGGCGGCCGCCCCGGGCCCCCAAGTGCGAAGGGGCCCCCGATGGCACTTTGCTTCCATATATACGTACCTGATGTTAGCTCGTCTAAGATCGACTGATTCTAGAAAAAGGGAGAAAAACGTAACAGATCGCAATCTTCTCGGCTGGCCGCGCGGGCGTAATCTTCTCGGCATCTATATAGGTCGTTCAATTGGCAACGAATCAGCCTCAAGGTTGACTGCGCCCCTGCCCATGTCTTCTAATCGTGATTTTCTGCTGCCGCGCTTTATTACTGGAAGAAGGTACAGATTCCAATCAACCTGCTATCTGATGCATTATAGGTCGTCCGTTCGTTTCATGAAGATCATTCCCTAACCCTGTACATATCTCTTTGTCACTCTGATTTCTTGTGTTGGTTAGGTTTAGAAAAGACGAGCTCGGATGTTTGTCCGTGAGTAGTAGTAAGCAGCAGAAATATGTTGCAATTTCTAACTTTCTAGCCATATAGATCTTTCTTCCAAGCTTTTCTTAGCAATTTTTATTTAACTAACAGTGTTTTAATTTCTTGTATCATATGTTTGTGTGCTAACGGGCAAGATGTTATGCAGAAAGTATCCGACTGATACTGATTAAAGAAATAAACGTTCATATGAGTTGATTGAGATTCAGAGAGGAGATCTTGACATTCTTATAGAACAGGTACAAGTACTTCTGCTAGAAATTCCAAGGAATGCCGTTTTATATTGTGGAAAAAAACCAGTGACAATATATAGGATGATAATAATTAGTGTAGGCACGATCCTAATAGAAACATATAAGTGTTGATTGAAAAGAACGACCAATTTTTCTATGAATGTTTATGACCTTAGTTTGTTGCATAGTCGCCATGACAATGCAACACAAATTATAGCGTATTGAGTATTTAGATGCAATTTTGTTAAGGAAAATTTAGATGCAATAGAGATAGAGAAAAAAATGAGGCTTTAGGGCCCTTTTGTGATGTCTTGTCTTATCTTATACTAGTAGCGATTTTGATAGATCAATGGGCCCTCCTTTGGAGCCAGCGTCCTGTGACATCTCTGCTTTGCTACTCAACAAAGCAGCGTGGAGTTTAACATCTGTGCATTGAACGTATCTCGATGCAAGCTGATCTGTTCGGTAGAGGGTATCAAGGAGGTGAACCAATCTGTGATTGGATGGTTAGAGGGATAGTGGTATTCCCAACCCACCAGGGTTCAAGTCCTAGTGCTCGTATTATTTTTGGATTTACGACGATACGCATTTAGTGCTTCCATTTTTAAAAGAAAAGAACCAACAGTTTGCCCCCGCGTCCTCCTCTGGGCGGCTCGGGCGGATCCTGATCTGCTTTTTCCGGGCGCGCTCTCCAGGCGCTCTCTCCTCGCCGCCGCCGGGCTTGCCTGCGTGGACGACGGCGGCGGCGGGGCCTCGTTCCCGTGGTGTTTAGGCAGTGCTTTGGTGGCGTACGAACATCGATCGGATGCCGTGAAGGTGGAGTTTGCAGCGACGGCGCCGGATCGGGATTGGGCGGCGGCCTTGGAGCAACGAGTGCACGTATTCCCCTTCCCTTGCCTGAAGGTGCTGGTGCATCACGCGAGAGAGATGCGGGACTACAGCCGCCATGAAGACCAGATCTTGGGGTGCAGAGGGTTTAGGCGTGGCCAACCTACAGGTCGCAGCCGTCGCCCAAGCTGCCCGTCGGGAGGTGGCGGCCATGGTGGTCTTCTGCTCCGACTCAAGGCTGGAGGCGCCATCGATCTAGCCGTATGCTGTGTATGGCAGTGCCCTAGACCCCAAGTGGTTGTGGCAGCGGCTAGACGGCGTGGCCTGTGGTATTGACCTTTCGATTCAGACAACGACAATTTCCTGCGTCACATGGTTTGCGATAAGGACGGCAGAGCTAGTAGCAGCGTGCGGTGGTGTTGTCTGATACAAATCAACCATGGACTGCTACTTGTGAGGACGGTACGGGGTCTTCGAAGCGTCCCAGAGTCGGGATTTTGGCGGTGCCGGTGTCCTTCCTCTCCGTCAAATACTTCGTCGTGTTGTCACGACCGGCTCTCACCGTGGCTCCTCAACACGTCGTCAAGACAATGTGCGTATGCAACTGCTAGGATCGAGGCAAGTGGAAGAGACAACATATGATGACTTCGATTGGATGGTCTCGAGCTCAAGGGTGAAAATCCTAGGTTTGACCCTTAGTTATACCAGGCAATGGCGGCGTTCTCGACGTCGTTACCCTGATGAAGGCATTGTTTGGAGTTTACTCGGACTTGATCTTCAGGGTGAAAACCCACGGTCTAACCTCGGTGGTTGGATTGGGGGATGGCGGCGTTTGCGCGTCGTTCTCTTCCTGAAGGCGTCGCTTTTGAAGAATCTTCATCATAGTTATTATGCTGTCAAGAGATGGTTGGTGCTGATGGTCAGTGGCATATGTCATCAATCATTGCTTTCATTGCTTTTGGGGTTTTTTCCCTTCTTGTGTCTCCGCCTATGCATAGCTTCGGTCTTTAATGACTTTGTTATTTACCGGCGTGATACTTTGTGTGCGTGTGTTAGTGTTGGATGTGTGCATCTTTGTTATGCAGAGGTCGGGTGTGTACTCACTATAATTATATCCCTCGATGCTATATCTTAAGTCAATAAAGAACACCCTTTGTAAAAAAAAAAGGGAGGAGACGTTCCCGTCGACGACGAGACGTCTATGATGAATTCGTAAATCTCAAGATGATATACCGGCTTAGTCTTTCATAGGTACTCATACGAGTAGGGTGTGCGTGCATACTTCATAATGATAAGTGTATGCACGTATGTACTGTGTTAAGATAAAAGTGTACCAGGAGATCGGGCTACACAAAACCACTCTCGTATGGACCTATACGTACTTCTGTGTAAGATAAGGCAGGTTTACATTTCCCTCCTCATTTCGCAAAAATATGTATGCTTTCACATGTATCACTGCATATTTAATCTTTTTTTCTTTATGATATTGCTTGCATTGAATATGTTGCGTGTGTGCGTACAACAGCAAGCACGTCTCTATTCGCGCATAGAGAGATCAGGACCTTATTCTTGCTGGTCAAGGTCGCCTTGTTAATTAAATATATGACATCAGAACAACTAGCAGGTTCATCCGTGCATTTGCGCGGCTAGGTTTGTTATCAGACGATATATTTGCTTATTTATCTACCGTATTGATTTTAGAAGCATTCTAGAGAATGTTCAACAGATTATAAATTATAGCTATTATGTTTAGCAGATTATAAATTAAGAACACAAAGTCTTACAACTACAAACTGAGCATAGGTGGGGAGGCGTTTTGGCTCCCGGGTGCATTTGCACCCGGATAAACAATAACTAGAAAAATAATTATAAATGTTTTCAAAAAGTTCTGATTTTTTTAGAAGTTTGTGTTAGTATCCCAAGCATGCTTGTCAATTTTCTTGTAAAACAGAGTAGTGGTGTTTCATCGGTGAAAAAAACAAATTTGAGTGTGATATTTTGAGGTAACAATTGTTGTTCAATTTGTTTTTTTTGCAGAGGACAAAATGCTTAACCATTTTGCCTAGAAAAATTCAGGTAGCATTTGGATGTGACAAAGAACACATAAAAATTTTGTTGAATATTTTTTGACATTTCAAAATTCATTTTTCATGGGTAGGATCACGTGCTCCCGGGAGCCGAATTGCATTTCTGGGTTACGATGCTACCTCATAAGTTATATATATACTTCTTTCTCGAGTAGCCATTCATATTTAGTTGGTTGTGTGTGCACCTTGTTATGACTTGTACTACTCTAAACGTGTTTTCATGTACCTCACAGAGACATGATTACTGACCTACCCTAAATGCATGGTGAACTAAAAGCCTTCCTAATATTGTTCTTCAATCGACCCCGAGCTTGGTGATGAACCATTGCCATGAAGAAAGGCTCCTGGATTTGAAAGATGTAAAAAAACACTCCCAATCTTTTCTACTCCATACATATGGGATTGCGCATTTCCCCAAAAAAGATAGAATTAGTGTAAATGTGATTTCTATTGTAGACTTCTGTAATGTGACCGCTCATCAAGCAGGGACCATATTAGTTCACGTGGTTACAAATTGTAGTATTTTTCATCAAGATTTGACACGTTCGCATTGGCGTTTATATATCATGTAAATTTAGAAAACTGTTGTAATCGTAATGTATGTGCGTCTTGAGAAAGTATGACTAAATTAAGGTTACAAAATCATGAAAGCGCATTAGGTTCTTTCTATGACCTCGTTGTGTGATGACCGAAGATATATGGCACTCACATCCATGATCCGCGATGCAAAACTGTATACATTCATATTAATTTTTTGACTTCCTTCTTAGAATCATTCACCGGGTGTATTTATCAACTATATTTTTTTAGAAAGTCCATGCCAATAATTTTGAACACATTTTGATTGCTAGTGCATATCCTTATTGATTGTGTTGCAATCGCGTGTTTCATTTATTGAATATCAAGTTTCCTGATGCTTCCATGGATCTATGCCTTACTCTATTATTCATGTCTCTTGACCATGTAGTCATCAATGTATATTTGACAGATATTGCTAAAGAAAATAGTCACATGACTCTTGTCATAGCACATTCTTTTTAACTTTTCACCAATAAATCACCAACATTATGTAAAATATGTCCAAATTTTAGTCATTTTCCATTCAGATGGAAGGTTGTATGATTTTTTTTCCCTTTTTTATGCTGTAGATTTATGTTAGCATATACAAAAATTTCAAATGTTAGTCGAAATGTAGCACATGCTCCATTATTTCAGAAGCACAGATTAAAGCCACATTTGATTATGTTTTTGTAACTCAACGTTACATGCGATATATATAGGGATATGAAATTCAAATGAAGTACTAAATTTCTAATGTCTTATTCAAAATTTATCATTTAGCGCTAGTAGATTACATAACCATGTTCTGTGTTACCCCACTTTATGTTTTATGACTTACTAATCCACAATAAAAATTTCAGGAGAAAATGTTTAAACTTGTCAAATATGTATTGCAAATCAAGGAGCCCATGAACCATGATGCATGAGTTTTTATGAATACAAAATATATTTCCTTGTCCATATAATAATAGGCTAGTTGTATGCACAATATATAGGTTTGTATAATGTACTTTTACTCTATATTTACTTATAAAACTTGCATCTACATGAACTATACATTTCTATAAATAGTCTGAGTCATCTATATAGTTATACTCTCTCGTTCAAAAAAAGATGACATTAAGAAATCAGCCTAGGTCCCAACATGCATCACTGGTTACATCTTGTGTGTGTATATATTGCTAGAAAATATAAACATTTATACTGTAAAAATAAGAAATTTTTTCCTATGTTGTGGCGATAATTTTGTACATGACTTTATTTATTGAGAACAAAATCGATTTATTTTACCTTTAAAAGTGACACATCTTCATTTATTTAGAACCAGTGTTAGAGATCATGTTTTTCAGTTTAGCATCAAAGTAGACTAATTTGGCAACTGTTGTTTCCTGTATAATTTTGGGCATCACTTCTTTTGTCTACGTGTGTGGACGCGTTATTTTTGGTATGTGTGTCCACTACTAGGAAAAAGCCTAGTAGTAGCGTGGGGTAAAGGACTACTAGTAGCGCGGGTGCCCGCGCTACTACTAGGACGCTACAGCTAACTGGTAGTAGTAGCGTGTGTAACACCTCTCGCTACTACTACGTCTGTTAGTAGTAGCCCAGGTGCCACCCGCGCTACTATTAGTTATCTATAGCGCGGGTCTGGACCCCGTGCTACTACTAACTAATTAGGAATTAAAAAAATAAATTCCATCCATGGTTGCTGTTGCTGGGCGTCATCGTCCTCATCATCCATGGCCGATGCTGGTCCTAGAGGGGATGAAGTCGTCCATGGTGATGTTGCTTTCCCACCCAACTAGTCTCCACACCTCTCCTCTACTGCTGCTATAAAAGAAGAGAAAAAGATTAGAAGAGGAAGAGAGATATAGAGAGGAGTAGGAGGAGCAACTGCCCGTTGGCCGCCGAAGTTGGAGCCGATGCCCGAAACCCTAGACGACACCCGGTGATCTGCTGCTACTTTTCCTGGGACCTCATGTCCTCATGAGGCCCTGTCCCGGCAAGGAAGTGCAAGTGGTTGCATGGAAGATCTGGCCATCGCCATGGATGGCGCTTTGCTGGATCTCCCTCTCCTTCCAGCACCAGAGAAAGAGGAGGAAGGAGGGGAAGGGGAGGGGCTGCGATGGGAGAGGAGGTCACCGGATGTGGGGGAGACGCAGAGGTGTGAGGCCAGTGGTGGCGGTGGGTGAGGAAGGGCATCGCGCATGGGAGGGGAGAAGGGGAATCGAGTGAGTGTGGGTTTGGGTTTGGGCCTCCGTGCGCTATGTGTACACATGTGTTGGTGGGTCGATAGCAGTAGCGTCGGGTTTATACCTCACGCTACTACTATGGCCTGTCCCGGGGGCACGGTAGAGACTACTTAGTAGTAGCGAGGGGTTTTAGTAGTAGCGCGGGTTTATACCCCTAGCTACTACGATGGCATGTCCCGGGGGGCACGGTCGCTACTAGTATCAACTTAGTAGTAGCGTGGGTTTATACCCTGCTAAGCATCTATCTATAAGGTATTTTCTAGTAGTGGTCTGCCCTTTTTTAAACGGTAGCGTGCCTTTTTGATTAGTTCGAAGAGTCCTCCTATATACCTTTAAATACATACTGTAGGCTAGTGCATTTCGTACATGTTAAGGACATGTTGATGCTAATCAACCTGTGGTTGGATGGTTAGAGGGACAGTGGTATCCTCAACCCACCAGGGTTCAAGTCGTGGTGTTTGCATTCCTAGATTTATTTCAAAATTTCCGGCGATGCGCATTCAGTGGGAGGAGACGTTCCCGTCGACGACAAGGCGCCTATGGTGGCTTCGTAAATCTCAAGATGATATGCCGGCTCAATCTCTCGGAGGTGCTTATAAGGGTAGGATGTGCGTGTGTACGTTCATAGGGATGAGTGTATGCGTGTGTATATGAGCGCTTGCGTCTTTTACTGTGTTAAAAAAAAAGAACATGTTGATTTATTTTTCAATTTGTCTACATGCCGATCGGAACTCTTTTATTCTTTTCAAATTTTTATTTATCCACCTTGTACGTGACAGTACAACATAAATAACTTTTGGTTCCTAACATAATATCTTAAAATCTCAGTCGTAAATATTATTAATCAACGATGTATATTATATTAGCTTATGTGGAAGAACGTGATGTCTTATTTGTCATGTGTTTTAATTATATAATAGATTACTAATATTCGGAATACCTCGTTATGGAATTATACATGTATTTATGCATGCAATTACTTTACATAATTATTGAAATTATCACTTGTTGGAACATACTTAAGTTATATGCTTAAGGACGCTGGCCAATTGTCCGTGGAATACAATATACTATTTATATTGGAAAACTATTCGGGTACAGTGATAATCGAAGGATATAGATCGTATAGTTAGATTACACTCCTAATGGTGTTCTACATAATTAGAGGAATTTACACTCTACTAGTTGAATGCCCGTGCTTTGCTACGGGTAAACAAAAAACATAATGAAGCACCTTGTTTCAATTCCTATAATGACAAATTAATTATTTCTTCTACTTCTTAATTCGTTGGCATGGTCGTATTTCTTTAACCACTCTCTCCTCGCATCATATCTTTTTCCTGACCCTTCCTAGCCTTCACCTTTTTCTCGCCATCGTGTTTGAACCCTCTTCAAAATGTTGTATTATATATATATATATATATAATATTTTTATTGATTATAAATATTATTTTGATCTCTTTTTTGACGACCAATTAGTTGAACTGAATCTTAAGCAGTGCCTCTCACAACTAACTGAAATGAAACATGAACTATAGTGAATACAGAAGCGAAAGAATAAATTTTATTTTATGAAAAATAGACCCTCCGAAACCAGATATAGTACTACCAATCCCAAAAAACACATATCAGAAGAGGTATAGTTACTACAAAACACATCCGACCTTCATGTTACTTATCATAAAATCTTATTTCTATATTTGTCAAATGACTTGGGAGGAGCATCTTGCGTTCAAGTACATCTCTGTGAAGAGGCAACTTGAGTTCAAGGATGTCCTCTTGGTTCCCAAGAGGAACCCTTTAACATCTTTGAAAACAAAAAATCTTAACAAATCAAGCACTATGTGCAATGTGTCTTCATCATGGACAAATACAAACTTAAAATTTAGAGCCATGATGAATGCAATAGATAGTCTTAAGCTCTTAGATCCCCAAAAGCACATGATTTGGATAACCTCCAAGTTTCAACATTACCTTGAGCCTAAGATATGCTTTCTGATTTCGTATAGTTGAAGATCAAAGCTCCAAGCATGATTGAAAATCGTTAACGATGTGATGAGTTAGGATTGACAGGAACATTAAGTAGGACAACCAACATGGTTGGTTAACCTAAAACTATGATGAATACTACCATCACACATAACTATATAAACGCATGTACATTATTTAGGTTATCAACATCCAGTAGCAAAAAAAAAACATAGTGAAATTGGGCTGAAAAGTTCTTATGTTATCCACAAGTTCAACGTCTTCCTCTCTCATGCTCTTCCTGTTCCTTCTCCTACCTAAGTGTCTCCTTGCCAATTTGGCAAAAAAAGTAGCAGCTTAGTGACGTGTCGAGAGCGGACACCAGCCTTGAGGAAGTACTCAAGCTCGATATTGACCGATGCCCACCTTGAGTGATGACGGCTGGCTGTGAGAACATGTGATACACCCCTGCTCACCAAATGTCATTTCACCGCGGAAGTAGTTCTGCACACATCAAGACTTCAAACACAAGAATGAATGTCATGAAAAATTAACATAAGAAGGTACATACATAAAAGTGCAAAAAAGGCACAAATAGGGAAATAATTGTGCAATAGCTCTACTGCTTTGATGAGTGCTTAAGACAATACACTACCAAGACTCCCTAGGAGGTTCGTCTCAGTAGTAGCCCTAGCCCCTGTTCACTCGCTCCCCCTCCCCACTCCCCGTGCGCGATGCTGGCGGCAGCGGGCTAGTCTTTCCCCAGACATGCGGCGGGGGCGCGGGGGCTCCTCCTGATGGCGGTGTGGCTCAGCCGGCGGCAGTCTAGCTTGGTGGAGTGGTTCCCGCAAGCCTCGGGTGCCTTAGGTGTGGCGGTGCAGCCGTTGGCTGTGTGGTGGCACGGGAGCTCGGCCGTCGGTGTCCGCTAGACCCAGATCTGAGCCCATTGGGCCCCATCTGGGTTCAGGTGGGCCGACGGCTCTCTGCACGGCGGCAAGGCTCCCTGGAGGTGGCGATCTCCGGGTGGCAGCGGTGTTGGCAGTCGGCATACTGCAATGTATGGGGGGACTTTGTGGGCCCTAGGCTAGTGGTGGCCTTGGCCCGGTCGGGCCAACGGTGGCCTGGTTTTCTCTTGCTTTTTCTTGTTTTTTCTTTGTTGTGCTGCGGCCACAGCATGCTTGTTGTATCTTGTGATTGCTTTATAATATCAAGCCGGGGGGGGGGGGGGGGGGGGAGGGGGGGCTTGTAGTTTATGTGGCAATTTGATTGTCAGAGGAGTTTACATGCTCATAATGTACCCTTCAAGAGAACTGGAAATTGAGAGGTTACATTATCAAAAACTTAAACTATCACCCATATAGATTATAGATACATAGGTCTGATAGAGCACAATCAAATCCCCCAAAATATAAAATTATTGTCGCGATGAAACTGGATTGTGAAAATGACAACTTTATTTTCAAATGAAGCCTGTTGTGGGCATGTATAAATTAGTATCATGTTGCTTGCACACTGAGCTTATAATTGTTTTCTGAATAATGTGTCATATTTTGATTCCTGTCAAAATGACCATTGCTATGCGTTTTCTAGACATTGTATGTTGCCTATGCTACCAGATGGCAGAAGGCATCTGCGTTTGACACTTTACTAATCATCTGCAAATTTTGATTGATACATTCAGGACCTTGTGTTAGAAAAAAAGAAGATCCTGAACTATTGGCGTAGATTTCAACCAGGCAGGAGATATCTAATTAGCACCCTGATTCTACAACAAAATGATCTAATTTTGAATACCCGTCAACAAGTATTGCTTAATCCCCAGAAAAAACCTCAATTACCTTTGCAAAAAGCATTTCCCCATGCGGAACTCTGTAGTGAAGCTTTGCCTGCTGTCGTGCCAATTATGTTGCCGCACCAGCTAGCAGTCCTCCTAAATATGCAAATTCTTTCTCAGACTGGACATTTACTTCAACCACATGCTTCAGAGTTCCCTAGCAAAAAAAGGCTCCAGAATACATAAGTTTGCATCATAGAAGTATAAAGCTATCAAAAGCATTGTAGTGTATACTCACTTCGAGCAAATTAACAGCCACCGTAATTCCTTCAAATTTTTCTAATGACATTATCATCGACGTAGTTCTCTCACAATATACATAGTACAGCAGCAGTCCAACAATTATTATTCAGGTCCTATATACACAGTACAGCAAAATACAATCATGTTTTTTCTCCTGCTGGTAGTATGTTCAATTGACTCTGTTCAAAGTATATATCTGGTGATGTTTGACTATATTTAGAAAATAATGCATTGTCCCAGATTGAGATTAATCATGCTGTTACATTGGCAAATATAGTGTGTACATTGGGATATTTTTTCTAACAACAGCGACAATAAAGATGTTGGCGTGCAGCAAAAGCAATAAAGGATGAAGATTACCTTAATGGGTAAATGAATCCAATTGATCTCCTGGCATCCTCATATGAGTTGGCGCTGCTCATAATCTAGCTTTACGCGATGATACTCACCTCATGGGAGTCTAGGTATCTTCATAGGCCTGCTCGAGGACGGGATTCGGCGCTCAGCGTTATTTTGGCCATGTACAGGACTACAGGTTGCCTAATATGCCAATTGAGCACCACACGGATGAAAATCCCATAGTATCAAATTCTCAATCCATATATGAGGGATCCCTCGTGATAAGTACCAATAATGGAATAGTCCAAACATGATTAAGGTAGAAGAGACGACCAAACCTGAGGCTGCAGCCTTCGGCGTCCGGAGACTCCTTGCACACCTCCGAGACAGTCGAGACTCCTCGCACACCTCCGCCGTTGGTCGTCCGGAGACTCCTCGCACACCCCCGCCGTTGGTCGATGATTGGTCGACGTCGGTGCGTGCCAGAGCGAAGGGGAGAGTAGGCCGACAGGAGCAATCCTTGCGGAGGATCGACTTCGCTGACGGGAAGATCCGAAGATGGGCTTCACACCGCCGGTCGCCAGCGCCTCCTTGGATACGCACAGCCAACCGCCAGTGGAAGAGGGGATTGGATCGAAGCGCTGCCTCCTTCGACTCGTGACGACAGTCAACACCATGTTCCATCGGCGGGATCATATGAGGCATCCCGTCCATCAATGACTCGTGGACTGTGGTCGCATGAGAGGACGGCGGCGTGCCTGAGGAAGATATCTAGAGATGAAGATGGATACTGGTAGGTTGTGGGAGGAGGTGGAGATCGTGCTTTCCGGGTTTTTTTCTGCTGGCCAACGTGATAGTTTTTCCTGCGACTTTTTTATGCATACGAGGGGAGAGCTTCTTTCACATTTTTGCCCTGGCCTGGCTGGAACGGTGCCGATTTTTTTTCCTTCCGATTTTCTCTGCGCGGGTGGAGGGAGCGGGAGGGCGTGGGCGGGAGGACGTATCGATCGCTAGCTACAAGAGTGGGAGGTGGAACCATCACGACGTTCGATCCCCCTTTAATAGTAGAGATTATGGTGTGTTGCTCACAAGCGCGTGCTCCAGGGACACAACGGGTAGAATCCGTAACAGACAAATTTTATCGTGGTTGGTAAATTTAGTTTGGAGTCTATCTCGGAAAACTAGTTGACAAACTAGGAATCTTATCTGTATAAAAGGTGAACTCTTTGGAAAGATAGCATAAGAAGGTCACTACCCCCTAGCCTCACATATGCAAATTGTAAACGACACCACAGATAAGCGTAGAGGAATAGGGGATAAACCAACCCTAAATTTCTAACATTTGATGCCTCACCCATATACGCGGAGGTGTCCGAAGATCAGTATTTTTCCCCGACAACCGTCTATTTTTCGAAAACTCCTTCATTTCATCCGGATGCAAAAACATCCGACGCGCCAGTCGTGTCCTTTGCTTGACACGCGTCCCGAGGCCCCACTCCCTTAACTTTTTCTCTCAACTACACATCCAGTAGTCCTCTATTCATCCTCCCTTTATCCCATATCTCTTTCATCAATCGAAGCGGGATCTTGCGTGAGAGATGCTACGAGGGTGTGCTGCGATGACTTCTCGGCTTCGACGACGCTGCTGCGACGACGGCTCAGGCTGGTCCGGTGTTGCTGCTGTGATGGCACCGCCGTGCTGCAAGGCCGATGCTGCAAACCGTGCAGTGACACTCTGACGATGCTCCGACGTTGCTTTGATCTGGTGCCGCTGGGATGCTATCGTGCTGTGTGAGCTGCATGTGGAGGCCGATGCTCCGATCTGGAAGACGATGACTGAGTCATCGGTGCGGGAGCATGAACGGATGGCCGCGATTTCTTACATCCAACGGCTGACTAGGCAGATGTTTTTCCGCTAGATGTATCCGGATGGTGCCTAGGAGCTTTGATTTTTCTGCATAACACTGATACATGGGTCCCACCTATAGATAACCATGACGTATCGTAAGTACTAGATCGCCACTGATATTTCACCTCAGCTTTTGTTATAGGTTATTTTATTGTTTTGAAGTATATACGTACTTTGTAGGATTTTTTTTTTCGAAACGGAGGCAAAAAGATTTGCCTCATCGATTAATTAAGGAGAAGAGAGTTGCCCGGTTAATTAATGGAAAACCGGGCGAAAACCGATACAAATCTACCACATGGGGACTACTCACATAACATGCAACCCCATAAGCACACAATCAGCTCGACAATTATACCCAACACATAACGATCACCAACCTCCACACAACTACATCGCAAGCATATACCCAACGAGAGTACCCCGACCGAAGACCATGAGCACCACCAAGACCACAGCGACAAGTTAGGCCATAAGATCAACCGAAGAGACTGATGATCATCCATCAAGCAGCCGCGGACGCCTTTCCCGCGTCGCCACTCTTCTTACTTTTGCTCTTGATGAGAGCCTCCTCCACAATCGCCTTGCCAGATCCAGGACAAGCCGCCTCCAAACGCTTGAGCAAACTGTGAACCTCTAACTCTAAGAGAATCTCATCGACCTTGTCACGCACAGACATCACCTTCCCAACGGTCATGTGCGAGTGGGTGACCGCAACGTCTGAACCTCCGCTGTCCACCAAAGGGTCAGGCGCAACCATACCGACCGCCTCAACATCATCAGCCGTAGAAACAACCGACACGACAACATCGCCCATGGGAGCCACTGACACGATTGACTCACGCACCTCCAGTTGCTCACATGACAAAGGCGAAACATACCCCTCACACGAGGCCACCAAAGAGTCCACCTCCACGCACTCCACAGACAAAGGCGAAACAGGGCACATACATAGCTCCCGTAGGTCGGGCATGATCTACAGAACTGGAGCCTCGGGCACGGCGATGGGCTCGCCCTCACTTTGTAGGAATAATCTTCATTGTATGTTCTTCTTAGTCATCTTCACATGAAAGATGCAATTTATTTTTCCTAGTTTCAGGAAGCGAGTGTTAATCTATTGATGAGATGTGGACAGGTAATATAACAGTAACCTTGTCTTCTTTAAGTATAGCTGAAGCAAGGTGCTTTGAGCAAGATAAAGCTGAGCGGATCATATCACCAGACTCTAAAGTACTAAGCATCTACAAAGTGGTGGAGAAAAAATCAATCTATCTTCTATTCTATTCTATCTATCTATTCTATCTATCTATCTATCTATCTATCTATTATTATATACTAAAAGGAAAATATAGAGAAAAATAAAGAGAATTGCTAGAAAATCCCACGTTAATCAGAAAATACCGGCCCCTCATCTAATGGACCATTATATATTGAAGTATTACAGCCCTTTGATCTTCGTAACGTGTAAAGTTATAGGAAATTACGCACTTCTACCATCAAACGACCCCCCTCCCCCCGTCCTACTCATATCTCCTCATCGTCATAAAATCCAGCTGCCGACGTATGGGCCTGTCTTCGTTAGCGTACGTCTGAGAATCTTATATCTTTCATAACTTCAAGGGCTCTAAACCTGACGGAGCTAGCGAACCCTTCCCTGGACGGCCGGACGGCGAGAAGAGCACCAATACAAATGTGGCTAGATCTATGAGAAACCTGAGGAGACCATCAATCAATGTTAATCGATCCAGCTCCCGTCCAAAGCAAGTCTCCTGTATGCTAATTGAATCTGCTCTCATGCAAAGCTAGCTAGCTGATTGATTGGCCGCCGGCCAAATGTACAACACACGCACGCAGTACGCAGAAACGATCTGGATAGAGGGTCGATCAGGTGGTTGGCCACTTCTATGTGATAGGCAGCCGAGGCGTACATGCATGTTCAGGTGACTGAAGCCACTTCTATGTGATAGAGGGTCCATCAGGTGGTTGGCCACGTGCGTGTTGTAGTTGTACAAAGTATCCACCGGTAGCAATCCACCATTCAAAATTAGTTTTGATTCTCGATAGATATGCATGCACACACATGGGAAAATGGGATTTAGCAGAAAAATACAAGGTGCGTATTCATCACTTGATCAACAATATGCATGGGGTGTACGCCCTTGCTATTTTAGTGCTACAGATACTAGGCCCTTGCTATTCATCACTTGATCACCAATAAGGACAAACACGTTTGTAGTTCTATCCCTCGCAATCAAAAGTCTTTTTTAGGTTTCTATTATTTTTAGGAGTCGGACAACTAAGGGCCAATCTTTATCTAATAATAAAACATGGAGTGCTTCTGCCCGTTCACCGTCATCCAAATTATCTTTGAAGTTGGCGAGAATTACCCACCAATATCACCTATAAGTTAAAAAACGATTCGGTTTTTTCCTTCAGAAATCTCATCCCCTTTTGTTCATTTAGAGAAAACCCCTCCACATATCACAAGAAGGTAAGCGGCACAATGGTTAGAGCATCAATGTTGCACACGGGAGACATGGGTTTGATCCCTTTTTCACCCTATTTTTGCTCTCCTTTTCTCTCTAGAGATGCTGGTGGGCGTAGGATATAACTGTTCGCCCAAGCATCACTTTGCAGATGGGATGCACAAAATTTTGGCCCAACTGCTCTATGTTTAGCCTTTCCTTTTTCAGGCAGATTCAAATATTTCTCAAAAAAATCATAACTTTCAAACCCTATCTCCAAATCTAACATATTATATATGAAAATCCGTCAAAAAAATGTAGATTTCAAATATGCTATTATATCACACGTTAATCATTTCTAAAATTGCTTTAGGATGCAAACTTAATATATAGAAGAATAAAAGCTGCTAAGCTAGAAGCAACCATGTGCGTTCCAAGTGCTTTGGATCATTACTCCTCCTATTGACACGTGTTGACCATTTTTCCTATTTTTCTAAACAACAATATAAAAGAATAAAAGGGAGCAACCAGGTGCGTTTCAAGTGCTTTGGGTCATTACTCCTTCTATTGACATGTGTTGACCATTTTTCTACTTTTCTAAAAAAAAATACTCCTCTAAGTAATTAACGTTGAACCCATTAAAGAGTCTAGAAGTCGTTTGGTGCATTTCGAGTGCTAGCCGTGAGTCATTCTATGAGCGACACTTGTGTCCACTTTTTCCTCTAATTTAATTTTGCATTTTTAACGCAGTTTACTTTCAGTTTTGTAGTGCGTTTAGATCACTGAAAAAATAGCACGCTATAACACCGCTAATAGCATGCTATAGCGCATAGACTAATGCCTCGCTAAATAAATCAGTGTACATTAGCGACACGTGTGTCCAACTTTTCCTCTTATTCTGGTTTTTTTCACAGAGTTCAATCCTGATTTTGTAGTGTGTTTAGACCACTAAAAAAATAGCATCCTATAGCTTTCTGAGCAGTGCCTCGCTGAATAAATGAATGTGAAATGTTTTGCCAAATATTGTATTTTAGAGGTGGCGCTATTTTGCTATATCGCACTATTTTTTTTCAAATTGGTTTATACCAGACTAGATGTTTTTCATGGACTCCAGAAACTGCGCAGGTCCCACCCTATCGTTTAATCCTCTCGCATCGATCTGGTGCAACCGCGTCTTCTTCTCTTGTTCGTCCTCCTGGTTCATACCCACCCCTCCCTATGGATCAGAAGCGTCGACTCCCCACTGGCTGTCGAACGATGCCCCGCCTCTCCCCATGGCAGCAGAGCACCGCATGCCCGGACTTTGCCCACTCCACCGTGCCTATCCTGGCTGGCTATGGGAGCCTGCAGACGCCGGCGTGGATTTCCTGGGATGGGCTACATAGCATCATGGCATCCTCACAGCCATTCTCACAATCATGCTCTCTATGTCAATGCCTCTCCCCGTTGTCCGCGGGTTTCAACGCCACGAACTCAGCAGCCTCGCTGTTCTCCACTACCCGACACTACTCCGTCGACCCTCGCCGATTTCGTGTACCTCGCCAACCTTACCTCGGTCGTCTCCCAGATTCCCCGGTTGGAGCGCCTTGCCTCTATTGCTTTCACCTTGCCGACCGCCTCCACTACATTCGCCAACCTTACCTCAATCGTCTCCCAGACTCCCCGGTTGCAGCAACTTGCCTCGGCCCCTTCCACCTTGCCGACCACCTCCACTACATCGTGACGGTCGCGGCCCCGACTTCAGCTCCTGTAACCTCTTCCCCCCTATTCGACCACATGCAATTTTCTTTCTCGCTGCGACCTGTGACCCTACTTTCTATGTGTTCTAGTGCAAGTAATGTTTGGTCAGTTTCAGAGGCTGAAATTTTTAATATTTTGTAGGATATACATTTAAATACAATGCTTTCGTAAGGAAGAAGGCATGCACACATGTTGAATTTGATGTTTATCCCTTGTGGAATGCGTACTGATAGTTTATAGTTAGCATACAAAGGTTGCTTGGCTAACATAATAGTTTTATCATCTGATAAAGGTTATCAAATATTGCACCAATGAATGTCCATGAGCAAACTTTGGTAATAATGCTTGTGGTATTAGCAGATTGTGTGGTGATTATATTTGAATAATGCTTCTATCTATTCAAAGGTTTTGCATTTGTTTGTTTGATTGGTAATAGCAGACTTTGTTGAAAGACATAAAGGACTAAAAAACAAACTTATATTTTTTGAGCACCTATTTTCATGGCCATATCATGTTTATCTCTTTCTAATATCAAGTACAGGTATGAGGTGGGGTTATTCATTTATGTGCGCACTTACGCTATTATTTGAGTAAGTTGAGGATTTTAGTCTATATATGAGCTCACACCTCCTACAAAGTAAAGACTCAATGCGGCTAATGGTTTTGCTTCTGTTTGATGTTTACCAATTTTTAATATCAAGTACAAGTACGAGGTGATGATATTCATTTATGTGCACACTTAGGCTACTATTTGAGAATGTTGAAGATTTCACTTTACATATTAGCTCACACCACCTACAAAGTGAAGACACAAATATATGCGGCTGATGGTTTTGCTTCTATTGTCTGTTTGTAGCTCTAACTAAATATACATGTATTTGTTATTAGCTTATATATGCCGAGTTAGCAATTTACAGAATTATACTATTATCTCATCTTTTTGATTTATTGTTCACATTTTTAGAACAATCATCTTATGCTTCTCTCTATGCCTAATTTCATCGTGTTTTTCTTATATTGATCTTCAAGATAAATCCCATCAGACTTTGCTCTACCGAGTTAACATCCGAGTGAATAATGTAATCGACCTAACAATTTGTACTCTTTTCGATAGTTCGTAATCTTCTCACACTACTTAGTAAAACTGAATAACAACAAATAAACACGAGGAACCAACAAATTAAGTTGCAATTTAGCTAACAATGTGTTCATGCGCCTTCCGCCTACTGGTTAATATCCAATATCTTCTCTATATTGGGTATTTTGAAAATGCCTATTATATATATATATATGTGTGTGTGTGTGTGTGTGTGTGTGTGCGCGCGCGCGTTTTTCGTACCTATTCAAATTTAGTAGATGTCGTGGGAGTAAGACTGACAGTAGTACGGGGGGTACGTATGAGTAAGGGCGAAACCTAGCTACGGCACAAGTGTAACACTCGGATGTACGAGTTCAGGCCCCACTCGGAAGTGGTAAAGACCCTACGTCTCGAGCCCTGAGGCTTTCTGTTTGCTTATGGGGTGTATCTGATTACAGAGAGTTCGTAACCCCCGCTCTGGCGCCAGGGGGTGGCTTATATAGAGTGCGCCACCACCTGCCGAGCACCATTACTAGGATAATTAATGACGGTAACTGCTCGAGTTACTAGAAACAGCCGTGTTAACTAGGAGCGTTACAGGTAACGTCGTCTTCACAACTCTTTATGTGAGTTAAGTCCCTCGAACGTTGCAATCCCAACGTCGCCTCTGCTTCTTCTTGTCTGAGTGTCGAAGCTTGGCCGACTGGCTGATGACGTCCGAGTGACTTCCAAGGATCCGAGTGGATCTAGTAAGATCGTCCGAATGTTAAAGTAGTCCAGAGACTTCCATGAACATGTAGGCTCCCAGGCGGACCCTAGATGTGAGGTCCATGACCCTACCTTGGGTAGCTGACCTCATCAGTAGCCCCCGAATCGGTTGAGATTTGGGGAAGGAGTGACCGATGTGACGTGGCGTCGACGGCGTCTCAGAGACGCCGGGAAACGAGTTGGATCATTCCTCACTTGGCTTTAAAACCATAATCGATTCAGGTCGAATTGATCCGAATGACCCAAACAGCTCGACTGTTCGAGCCACTCAACTAGAGTCGGATTCGCTCTTGGAAGAAACAATCCAAAGACTCGAGAGTATGACCGTCAAAGCTTCCGACTGATAATGCTATAAAACTGCTAACCTTTCGGGTGTTCTTGTGGCAGTTGGAAATTCATCCAAGTGCTTGATGGATCTTCTTCGCACACTCGGTGGGTTTTCGTATGTCGGAATGCACTAGTGGGCACGGAGCCCGCTCGGACCACGCCATGGCGAAATCTCCCCCGATTTCGAAATCGTGTGAAGCGCGCGCGCTCGTGGGCGGTTGCGTCGCAGAGGTGGGGAAAGTAGATGCGGCGCCTTGATTTCCGTGCCGCGAATTACGCCACGTGTCGGGGGTATAACCCGGCGGTATAACCCACCACTTGGGCCGGGTTAGACCATGGGCGGCTTAAAGACTATATATTCGACGGGCCGTGGAGATGACAGAAGGACAAGCGAGAGGACTTACCAAATAAGCCGCCTGGCGGCCCAGAGCATGAAGACGGCGACTCAAGGCCCATGAGGCGGAAGACGCCAGAAGCTTTCCTAAACTTGGGAGACAAGATAAGGTAGAATTGTAATAGGTCACGAGACATAATATGACTCGGACTCTTGTAAACCCGGGGGCCTCGACCTGTATATGAAGGCGAGCCCTTGAGGTCAATAGGACAGGTTGGAAACTCTCGAAATCTAGGTTAGCGATTTCGCACCCTTGTAATCGAGATCATCATCAATCTAGACACAAAGCAGGACGTAGGCTTTTACCTCCATAGGAGGGGCCGAACCTGGGTAAATCCGTCTCTCGTTCCCGATGAACCCCTTCGAGTCGCCACACAGCAACGATGGCCTCACACCTAAGTTCTCCTACGAGAACATCTGCCGTGACAAAACCACGACAGTTGGTGCCCACCGTGGGGCCCTCGCGCGATGGAGTTGAGTTCTCGCAGGGATCCCTTCCAGGGTTCAGGAGCTATGCGGTGACTCAGATGGCCAAGAGCCGCCGCGACAAGATCTACATCGACAATTCAAGCTGGGGTCCCGAGGCCGACTCAGTCGAGTCTGGGTACCGGGTCCCCTTTGGCAAGATCGACGTCTTCATCGGCAGGATCGACGCGTCAGTACCCGAGCCGGACACCTGCAATGACATCATCGAGTAGGGTCGGCATACACGAACCGACCGGTGTCAAGCCGGTCGGCGTCATGTTTTCGTTGGGTTCACCCAAGGAGTTAGCCTGCTCGACGAGCCGGCGGGGAGTGAAGTTACCCCTGTCAACTCCGACGGCGACTCTTCTATGGGAGACGCCGAATTAATCTGTCCCCTTTACAACGGGAGACTTGGGGGCTTCTCAGAAGCGGAAGACGCTCGGGAATCAGTTGAGCCGCCTCGGCAGGTCACCATTTATATGGCAGGGACTGAGGCGGCTCCAGATCCGTCGGCTGCAGGAGCCACGGACGGCGCTGGCGGGTCAAGCAAGACACCGGCTCAGGCCATGATTGACTTGATGGCTGAGATAGCCAAACTCGTGGAGAGCCCTGTCACCCCAGAGAATCAGGAAGCACATAACACAGAGTTGGCGAAACTTCGCACGGAGATGGCTAACCTTCAACAAGAGATCGATGCTGAAAACACCCGAATGGTAGAATTGCAAGCACGTATCCAAGCTCTGGCGGTACCTCCGAGGCAGTGAGAGGCATAAAGCACCTTCTCACAATCCTCATTGCAATTGACCAGTGCAAGGAGATCCTCGATGGTGCGGATCCAGTCATCGACATCCAGTGGTTCAGCAGTCTCGGTGAAGGTTGGGGGCGAATTCCTCATGAACTCAGACAGAGTGGAGCGTCCATTGCCGTTCCTGCCTTGCTGCTGGTTGTTCACAAGGACCTGAGCCATCTGCTGGATAGCAGCAGTGTTGGCTTGGCGTTCCTCCCAAAGAACTTGGAGAAACTGAGCTATGGTCATGTTCTACGGTGGAGGTGGTGGCGGGGGAATGTCACCTTGTGGCTGCTCCGGGTGATCTCCAGCGTGAGTAGCCCCACCATCTCCCTGCTGCTGGCTGGAGTTGCCGGCTTCAGGGTTGGTGAAGGAGCTGTTGCGGGTTGCAGTCACCATCCTGTTTAGAGCAGCCAAGTCAAACAACTTGGATAGACGAGATGGAAAGCATCAACAGAGAAAACACGCCTAAGGTGGTTGGTATAGTGCAAGTGTGATCAAACATAGGTCGAAAGACCAAACATGTTATATTAAGATAAGATAGGTGATGGAGTCGCTTACATGTTGCCTAAGGCAAAAGCGCGACTTGCATCGGAACACAAACAACAAAAACAAACAACAAGCACACATGGTTTCATATGAACCATTACACGGACTCGACTTCGCATGAGGGGTACATGACTGATCCTACCCTAGGGGTTCTCGAACTCAAGTGGTGGAGTGCTCGGTCTCGTACTCATGCTCCTCAGGATCTTGCTCTTGATCACCATCCATACGGGCGTCGTCTCCGGTCGAAGGGGGCGGAGAACGAGGAGGTCCATCCCGACGACGCTTCGTCGGTGGGTCAGTGAAGAGCTCACGGTACTCCTTCGCACTCATGTGACGTTGACGTGCGGGTGCATCTCTAGATGGGGGTACTCCTCCTCTGTAAGCGACAGATGGTCGTCCCTCGGGGGCTCCATCCTTCTTGATCTTGTCTGGCCTCATCTTGGCTTGACGGAGTAGCTCTCAGGTGTGGTGAAGATCCTCGCGGAGCTTCACGGACTCCTTAATCAGGTTGTGAGCTAGACTGTCGGCGGAGAGGCTGAAGTAGGTCTGGAACCTGAGTGGCATCCCATCCTCCTTGGATGGAATCAACGTCCAACTCTCTCCATTCTCATCCTTCTTGAAAGGGAGGTCGCAAGTGGCTGGCTCGTCAGCCATCTCTGGAATGATGTCTCGAAGGTGGATAAGTGCCTTGCGTGCAGCCGTTGCGACTGCGAGTGCCAGGGTCTCCATCTGGGGTCCTTCAAAGAACCAACTAGTCGGGGAGTCGTTTGCCTTCACGACCACATCAACGTGGTACTCCTTCGTGACGGCATCGACCCAGTGCTCGTGGTAGATGAAAACGGGTGATCAGTGAAACTAGCACTTCTCCAGGCTATCCTCAAGGAGTAGGGGAAAGCCGGATGCTAGGAGGGCTTCGGGTACGACGACCATCTACAAGGTTTAGGGGAGAGGAGTCAGTAGAGTTTTAAAAGTAGATTTAGGAAAGGTAAGAAGTGCAGAAACTCCTAAGTATAGGTACTAGGTACAGTTTTTGGAAATGGTTTTATCCTAACTAACGTCCATGCTAACTAAGGCTTCCTACAGTTAGGATGGCTCTGATACCAGCTCTGTGGGGACCCCGACTCATAAGTCGTGATCACCGAATGTACGTGTACAGTGATCCCAGAGATCAATGCTCACTGAACACACAGAAGCTGAATAACAAGAGTCTTACATCCATGCGTAGCGTCTTACACAAATAAAGACCATCAAGGTAAAGTATTACATAGATAGGGCCATGAAGGCTAAATAACACTTGCAGCAGAAATCTTGAAAGATAGCGTAGACTCATGCCATCTGCCTTAACCCTACATGCATTTTGACTGGGAAGCGTCCTAATTCGCATGTTCATCACCAACGAATTCTTCACCATATTCCTGCTCTTCCATTCCTGGCCAATTAAATAACTAGTGACAAGCCAATGAGTACTTTGAATGTACTCGCAAGCAACCCATGTTTTGGAACAAGGTATAACAAAGCATGATGTAGCACTAAGTAGGTAAGTTTGCAGAAAGCTAATTTTAGGTGCAATGACATGGTCAATTGCATTGTAAAGGCATGCATCATGAGGATACAAGTATCTGTACGAACAGGTTACATATATCAATATAATCAAGGTCTGAACATCCCATGTTCAACCATCATGTCAAGTCGTCCGACTTAACTCAAGTATCCCATCTTTGTCACACACACACACACACACCAAGTTTTTGTAAACAATGGACGTAGCCCAAGAGTGGTCATCCAACTGTCCTTGACCGTGGACACGACTATTCGAATAGTTTTACACTCTGCAGAGGTTGCACACTTTACCCACAAGACTCGAGGAACTTCCGTGTCATCCACGGCTCGCGGTATATTGCATACCCGAGGTGAGCACCCGAACAATGCCTTTTCCCTGGCGATACTAAACAAAGAGTCCACTCGTTGGTGACATCCCTCATGATATACTTCACACGTATCATCCATGAGGGCACGCAACAATGTGCCCGGTGTCTGTGAAAACAGCCCATGATCGTCCATTCCGATACGACCCCGTATCGAGAGTGACCACGCCACTCCCGCCACTAGTAATGCGGGCTCAGTGCTAGTACCCACCAAAGTAATCAACAAAGCCCCGTCCCATAAGGGGTATCGTGGTTGTACATGTAAGGTTGGAATAACGGACGCAACTTAAACCAATCCGTTTTCGAAAACCACACACTCACTTGCTCCGGTACACCACTTCTTTATCAAGTGGTTACCTAGCTCACATCATCGCCCTCGGGCATTAGTGGCACTCGACGGGGTTTTCGAAAAGTCTTTGAAAACACTTTGTCTCCAATACCATGCATAAGCCCATCCCACCTTGCGTAGCAACTACTTAGCATCCTAACTACTTCCCACCTGCACAACCCTCATAGGAAGGTAGGGTCATGCATGATGCAAGTATCAACGGAAAAGTAACAGAGGCATCCACCAAAGTGGTCACCACATCATCATGAACAATATAACGGAATGAAGTGCTATATGCCATGCAATAAAATGGTTTCTTAAACATGGTCAAAGGGCTGCTTTCCTGGCTCAACAAAGTCCTCGGGATCTTCAAAGTCTTCGGGTCCAACTCCCCCATCAACAACGCAATCTATCGTCGCGATAATAATGGCAATAATAAGAATCACCACAAAAACAGAGCACAAAATCCACTTCTAAAATGTTACCCTACTCTGTAAAATACTACAATAGAAACTAAAAATATTTGCCTCTGGTTTTGAAGGGAAGAAGATTTTGCAAACTATTTTAACAGGGGTTTAAATTATTCAAAACTAGGTTTTAAATAAATCCAGTACATAAAATGTTTTCAAAACTTTTTACAAGTCGCACCATTAAATTCTTCACATTATTGCAAGATTGGTGGAAGAATTTTTGGAATTGGACAAATAATTATTTCTGTGGAATTTTTGAAAAAATCCACATAAAAAGAAAAGAAAAAGGCCACTGTGCCACGCGGGCCAGACCGGCTAGCCAGGCCGGCCCAGCAAGCACAGACGGCCCGAGCGGCCCTATACCCCCGCGCGCGTCAGGTTTAAACCTGACGGGCGGGGCCCGTAGGCCAGCGTGAGAGGGAGAGACACGGGAGGGGGGTGAGAGGCTGACGAGCGGCCCCACTTGTCGGGGTCATCGTCAACCCCTCGTTAGAGAGCGGCGAGGCTCACTAGCGACGGCAGGGGCCACGACGAGGCGAGACGACGGCGGGAATCGATCCAGGAGGGGGTTGCCGTTCGGTTGGAGGTCGAGGGAGGAGCCGGGGTGGACGGAGTCGCCGGCGATGAAGAGGCCGCGGCGGAGGAGTTTCGGGCAAGCTCAGCCCGGTCGTCTCTGTCCGCAACCTGCACGGGAAGGGGGCTGGACGGTGTCAGGGAGGTGAGTGGGGACCAAGGAGAAGGAGAACGGGGCCGGAGGGGCTCTGCACCTGGAGATCGCCAGCGGCCCGAAGTTGTGGCGCCTCGGTCGATCCTGAGTGCAGGGGGATCGGGGGCTTAAGTGGGGCTCAGAGGGGTGCGATTGGGACGGAGAGAGAGAGAGACCAGAGGGGGAAGAAGGGCTCGGGGAGGCCCTTTTATAGTAGACCGACGGCGCACCGTGCGCTCGTGCGCCGGTGAGGAAGAGGCCGAGGCCAAAGGGCATGGGGCGAGCCAGGGGGAGTCTGGGGCGCTCGTGGGGTTGGTCTATGCCCACGGGAGGGAAGAGAGGGAGAGAGGGGGCGGCTCGCGCGTGTGAAGCCCGCGGTTGGCCGAATCGAGCGGCGTCGGGCACGCGCGCGGGAGGTTGCCGGAGAGAGAATGGAGAGGGGGATGACCGTTTGGAAGGTTGTGGACGTCGGGGGGAATCCAGGGGACATCTTCCCCCCATCCCAAAGTTGTCGGGGGCCTCGAGATGCTCCTGCTACAGTGTGGACATGCACTGTAGCACTCTCCAGAGCATGCCTTTGGCATGCCATGGCATGCTTGCGTGCTCTGGACGCGTCCCTGCATGTCTCTTAGCTCTTGGGTGATCTGTAGATGCTCTAGGAGCTAGAGGGGGCTAGGGAGAAAAGGAATGGAGTGGGGGAGAGGTAAAACCAGCCCTGCCAGTGCTGTCCAGAGGGGTAAAATGAGGTTTTACCCCACTCTATGATTGATCCTAGGCTTGAGATTAATACTGGGGGTAGAGGGGACATACAAGTGACTGTGGTAAAAAATATTAGATCAAGGAGAATAGTGGAAGAGGTGAAAGCAAGGATTTTACAAATCTGGCAGAAGGTGTTTGATGTTGATTTGGGCAAGTAAAAGGAGTTTGCTTGCCAAGATATTTACCAGGATCAAATAGAAGGTATAAATAAGGTTGATCACCAAGTTTGAGCTTGATTGAAGAAAGTTCACAATGTAAACTTTGTAAACCGTAGAAATTAACAGAATCAGGTTTCTGTAGATCTAGGCATGATAAACTATTCTCCTAAATGCACCACTTGGTGTAGAAGCATTATTTAGGGATTAGAACATGTCCAGAAAGTCTGAGGTCAATAGGAGGAACTTCACAATGTAAAGTTGTTCAAATTTGACTCTAGACAGAGAGGGTTTTGGGATAGTTTGGTGAAGCAAAACAATTGGGATTGGGATGAAACTTTGCAAGATCATCACATTAGGCACATGTGACTTGATGGAATTTTCCTGTATTTATTTGAGAATATTTCTTATAGAAATATTTCAAAAGCTTGAAATATACAGAAAGGGTTTTGGAAGGTTTTGTACAATATTTTGAACATGACCATGTGTTGAAACTCATATATATGGAAAATATATGCCCACTGAGTCTCCCTAAATTTTCTCAAATATTTTGAAAGCATAAAAATATTTTTTCCCTAAGAAAGACCATTTCTAGCCTTAAATAAAAGCCTTTAAATAAAATAGGAAAATAATCTTTAAAATTAATATTTTGTGGTTTTGGGAAGTCTTATATATATTGGGTTCCAAATAAAGTCTTTGTGGCAAAACAATCCACCCAATTTGAGGACTTGTAGTACAAACCTCAATTCAGGGATTTGAATAAATCCTCTTTGGCCAAAATAATATTTGATTAAAATAGTTTTAGGTAATATACACATGGCATGATCATTGGGCAAAGGATTTGGGTCAAGGAAGTGAGTGTTGAGAGAGGAAGAAGAATCCTTGCGTGCCAGAACACATCATCCAAACAAACAACCAAACAAGTCCAATCAAGCACTTGCACTCAAAAGTTTTAAATGGGTCCAAATTTTATAAATCCATAGCATAGCAAAGTGATACAGACACAGGGTGTGACAGTTTTCCCGTCATATGGTTCTATGTTTACGGGTTTAAACCCTTTGGGGAACTGGTGCTGCATAACCTTGTCTGTGAATCATAGTGGGTGGGCGGCGCCTCTGATCCGGGCTACGTCCCGCCGGAAATCGGCCGTTGTCTGCGCCCAGTATTGTTCTCGGTCTCTGTGGTTGCGGTCGAGCCACGATTGGTACCCATCCCGTCTAGCGGAGTATCCTCTAGATCCATAGATGGATCCAGTGTGACCTGCTCTATAGTCTAGGTCCTGTCGTAGATCGTATCGATCCTCAGGGTGTGCTGGCCCCTTTCCTCTCCTGCGAGGTGACGTGGGCCTATAATCGGTGTCTCCAGCCACCCTGTCCTGTCCTCGAGGGGGGCGGTCTGGCTGGTCGTACTGAGTGCGCTTGGGAGATTTGGGCTCGAAGGCCTCGTCATTGAATTGCGGCAGCAGGCGCCGATGCAGGTAGCTCTTGTTTTGATCTTGCCGCTCAGCGCCGAACCCTTCTTCGGCTGCAAGGACTTTCGTCCATTTGTTGTTGATGGTATCTTGTTCGGCCCTAAGCTGCTGCTGCTTTGCCTTTAGGCTCCGGGCGGTGGCTATGAGCTACCGCCTGAATCGTTCTTGATCCTCAAGGTTTTCGGGGACAGTGAAGTCTTCGTCTTTGAGGCTTTCCTCCTCCTCTGTGGGGGGGGGGGGGGGGAGGTAGTTGTCGTCCTCGGAGTCATTGAGGTCCTCGGCGTCATGCTGGTCCTCAAGCCTTTCCGGGTCCTCAAGCGGCTCCTCGGGGGCTTCAAGGTCGCCAAGGTCTTCCGGGGTGTCGATTTCCCCGGTGCATGCGATGGCTTCCCTTCCCTTGTTCGTCTTGGATCGTTTACGCTGTTTCCGGCGTTTTGACGGCGCTTCGCCGGATTTGTCGCCGTTTTTCTTGGGGGTGTGGTTGTCCCTATCATCAGGGGTGTCCACCATATAGACATCGTAGGTGGAGGTGGCTGTCCACCGCCTAGTAGTGATAGGGGCGGGGTACGCCGATCTCTTCATCCACGTCTTCTGCCTCCTCGAAGGCGTAGTCCAACATGTCGGTTAAATCTTCGACAATGGCTACTAAGTGGGTGGTGGGTGGGCCGTAAAATTCCTCGTGAACGACCTCTAGACCTACCTAAACATGGGTCGAGGTCGGGTTGTCCACGATAGTCATTGACTGGATCTGGTCCAGAGCCTCGTTCAACCACGAGAGGTCGAATGGATCAATCTCCCAAGGGCCCTCAGAGCTAAACTCCGGGGCGTCTTCGCGAGGGGCGTATTCGGCAAGGACCGAACCCTGGTACTCAGGCGCTATCACCGGATCCGAGCTCAAGGCCGATCCTCTGGTGGGGATAGATCTGAGGGCAGGGACGGATAGGGGGCCCAAAGTTAAAGCTCCGGGGCTTTCGGGCCCATCAGACGAAACGGAGGGCTCAGCAAGAAACAGATCGCCACGGGAGTCGGCGGTGAACTCTAGGTTCCCGAACGTGATCTCCTGACCATGAGCGAAACTTGTGATCTGGCCAAGATGGCCGGTCGAGTCAGCATAAAGCACAATGCTGCCGAACACGAAGGTCTATCCAGGGACGAAGGTGTCCTCATTACAGACCTGTTCGCTGATGATTAGGCGAGCGATCAATCCTTCGGTAATCTCACAGCGGTACTCTCAATGAAAGCACCAATGTCGGTGTCAAAACCGTCAGATCTCGGGTAGGGGGTCCCGAACTATGAATCTGGGACCGATGGTTAACAGGGGACGAAGGAGACGATGTTTACCCAGGTTCGGGCCCTCGTGAGGAGGTAAAACCCTACGTCCTGCTTGATTATATTGATGAGTATGATGGTTATAGAGTCGATCTACCTCGAGATGAAATGAGCTAAACCCTAAATGAACAGGGGATTGTCCTGTAGTTCGGCCTTCCCTTCTGAACAGGGGATTGTCCTGTAGTTCGGCCTTCCTGCAACTGCCACAGAGCGGCCCATCGAGGCGGCCCACCAGAGGTGAACCAACGGCCCGAGGACCCCTTAGTCCCGGACTCCCTCACCAGTAGACCGGCCCAGCCCACCTCCCTTGCCAGCCATCTTCTCCACCGCGCCAGGAGGACAGAGCGCGTGTGGCCGACGCACGCGAGCACGCGCTCCGCCAACTCCCGCTTCCCGTGTCGCACCGGCGAGCTGGATGACCTGGCCAGAGCCGTCTGGATGGAGCCGACACCTTGCCACTCTCTCCCTCGCTGTGCTACGCCTGCTCCCCCCAGCCCAACTTGCCATGGCCGTGCCATCGTAGTTGCCGTAGCCACAGTGCACCTCTCGCCTCCCCGACACGTCCACGAGCTCCGCCTCAATGTCACCGTCTTCCTCGTCGAGCCACACATCACCAGACGACCCCGAACGTCGCCAACGCCATCGTCTTCTTCCTCGGGCACAGAAGATCGCCGCCGTCCGTTCGACCGCACCAGGCCATCCCCAAGCCCGCTGAGCTGCTCGCCGTGACCGCCGTGAGCTCCTGAGTCGACCCCCTCTCTCCCCACGCTCGATTGCTTAGCGTAGCCGTCGATTCCATCGAGCCCGAGAGCTCCTCGCCGCTTTCCATGTTGTCGCCGTGGCTAGAGCAAGCACAGTTCACAACCGAGCCTACAACTGCACTCAGTGCACCTCCGCACGTCGGATACGACCAGCCGCAGCCTCTATAGAGCTTTGTAGCACCGTTTTGCCCGACGCCTGTCACACCCTGTGTTTGTATCACCTTGCTATGTTATGGTTTATAAAACTTGGAACCATTTAAAACTTTTTGAGTGCAAGTGCTTGTTTGAGTTGTTGCTTGTTTGGTTGGTTGTGTTTTGGCACTCAAAGATTTTCTTCTCTCCATATTCATCTTCCTTGAATCAAACTTCTTGCCCAATGATCATGCCATGTGCATATGTAACACCCTGGTTTTCGCTCCCTGTTTTTTTCCTTTGTGGGATTTGATTCCCGTCTTTTTTTTCTCGGTGTTATCGGATTTCTCTAGCTCTTGGGTATGTGAAGATGGTCATCTAGCCTTGCCTTCCCTATCCAACCAGAGATTCTCCCCAGTCCAACCTCGCCACCCAAGATCTTTGGCTCAGGGTTTTGCTGTCGAAACCCTACCTTCTGAGTTATCGGAAGGGAAACCCTAATCCTTCCAGTTACAAAGGAACCTCAATATCCTTTGATCTGTTGCCTCCCAAACTTTTCCCAGTGATCATCCTTTATCTATAAACCCTGGATATGCAAAAAATATTGCCAAGTCATTTGCAATATTTTTCATTTAGAATTAATTCCTTTTTCTGCCAGTTAAAGGAATTAAATCCAGGAAAATATCTATCCATCTCCAAAGTTCATGAAAACTTGTGGAGATATTCTTTGTGATCATATTGAGCTCCCATAAAAATATTGGCCATAATTAAATAAGGGAAATTGCCTTTTCCTATTTAAAGCCAATATTGCATTTTGGGCCCTTTCTAAAGGAGCTACCATTTTGGTAGCCAGGAAAAATCCCAAATAATTTGTGGAGCTTCTCCTATCCATATCTTCACCATTTCCATCAAGAACCCAAGTTCCATAGTTCAAATTTTGAACACAACATCAATTTGGAAATTCTGTCCAGTGGGGCAATTTGCAAAGGAAGTGCTTGAACCCTTGATCTATTTGAGCTGAAATTTTTCATGGTGACTAACATTGATAAATCACTCATGGAAACCAAAGACCATCTCAATCCCTCTATCCTTTCATCCACATCATTTTTTTCTCAAGTTTCTGTCCATTTGGAAGTGCTGTGAAGGAAGTACCATGTAGGCATTTCCAAACGAGCTGAAACTTTTCCAGTATCTCCATATGTTCATATAATCACCCTACACCAAAATTCATCCAATTTCCTTCAGCCATTTGAGCACAGTATCAACATCTTCATTTCTGTCTAGAGTGTTGGTGTGTGAAGGAAATGCTAGCTAGGGTGGTTCATTTGGCCTGAAAACTTGTCAAGGGATTCACCTTAGTAGTTAATTTACACACACCAAAACTCAGCTTATTTCCCTCAACCAATTTTTCTGGAATCACTTCAAACACCTTGCTGTCAGAAACTTCTTCAGCAAGTTTCCCTCACCTCAGAGCCTCCCAGATAGTTCTATTCACATAGATCCTCTATTTGAGCAGTGAGGGAGCTGTTGGACACGATTGGACAGGCAGGAGAGTGCCAGAGCTTGTAGTGCACGTGGTGACCATGCCACGGCCGTGCAGAAATGGCGCACTGGGTACTGTCCTTGTCGGGTACCTCGCTCCGGCCAGCTCCGGCGTGTCCCGACGTGTCTAGTGGTTCCGAAGCGTCCACATGCCCCTTCTCCCCTCCTCCATCGTCCTCCTCGCGCCACAGCGAGCGCCGCCACGACACTGTCCCGCGCGTGAACCCCGCTGTTGTCGCCTTCCCCTCTGTCCTCTTCTTCTCCGATCCTTCTCGAGCGCTTCCGAGGTCTCTCGCCTCCCCGTGAAACTGCTCGCCGCCGCAAACGGCCAGCCACGTCCCCCCGACGCTCCAGTGCGGCGATAAGATCGCCATCGCCGCCATGCTCATCCGCCTCCATTGCCCGCCTATATATAGGCCGCCCCGGAGCCCTTCGAGCTCACCAGCAGCCTCTCCTCCCTCCCCTAGTCCTCCCCGAACCCTCAATCCAGCCGGAAAGCCCCTCCTCACCGCCCTATGCCGCCATGGCCGCCGCCTCTGTCCTCCTAAATTGGAGCTGCCCCGAGCCCCTTCTCTCCATTTTCTGTCACCAGAGGTACCCCCAAGGTCCGGCGACCCTTCCCCGCCTCTCAGCCCCGCCTCTGGTGCACTATGGCGACATGCCCGACCTCGCCGGAGCAGCCTTCCGCCGTGGCCAATGCCCCGCCTGACTCCGAGCTCCCTGGCGCGCGTGTTGTCCCTGGACGGATGCGGCGCTCCACCCGAAGACCGTCGGTGCCCTCGCCTCAGCCAGAGGTGGCCGAAGCCGGCCGGACGTGCGCCGGTGCCTCTGTTTGTCGGGAGGGGGAAGAGAGAGGTGAGGAGGAAAGAGAAGGTAGGGTGGGGGCCACCTGTAAGTGACCCAGAGACGGCCCCCCGCCCCGTCACGTCATTAAGTGGAGACGCCCTCGACGTCTTTCCGTTCTCTCCGAAGGAAGGCGTATTCCACAGAAGTGCGCAACCGGCCGAGCTCTCAGGGACCCTGTTGAAAATATTATTTTTATAGATAGGTCCCTGGCAGAGAAACCTTTGTAACTTTTCACTCGTAACTCCGATTCAGGTGAAACCAACGCTCACGTCTTCAGTGCATCGAGCCCGTTCTGATGAGGTCACTTTCATAATGTTTACACATTCTGAAAATGACCATTTTGCCCTTGCCTCTAAACAGCCCTCTCCGAGAGAGAACGGTTTCCGGCGATCCTTTCCACGGACTCTCCGCACTTCTCCCGGAGTGTTTCTTCACCCCCAGGCAAGCCGACCATCTGACATATGCCCTAAAGCATTGCTCTGTGTTATTCTTCTGTGTTTAATTAATTATTATGCCTGTAATAGAAATAATTAAACTTCTGCTAGATTGCACTTACGGTTTACATTACTTACATAGTTTGCTATGTGATAATTTAAAGTAATTTATTTAAATGTATAGCAGCTGCCATCTCAAGTTGTCGTGAGAGATAACCATGCTTGTTAAATGTTGCTAAAGCTAAACTTAGTTGGTTGATCAAGAGCCACCTGTCCGGACTTATCCGTGCAACCACATTTGCCGGTATGGGACGGCCTTGACTTGGTCTGATCGCGTGCTCTTTCACCAGTACCTCCAGACAGGGAAGGTTATGCACGTGCGCTACCCTGGCCTGGTAGGCGGCGATAACCTTATGAGCCCAATTGATTGGTTAACCCGGGAGTTCCCGTTTGGGATAGTTTGTGTGGCCACGACGGTGGCAGGTGTCATGAGGTGACATAGGGGCCACCCAGGGCAGGACTCCGGGGAGGATGATTGCCGGTGGTACGATGGGAGAGACACGAGTCAGGCAAGTTTCATTGGAGCAACGCTGGTCCACCCGAATGGGATCACGAGGCCAGGTGCTCCATGGTGTTGGTAAAGTGCGCAACATCTGCAGAGTGAAGAATCTATTCGAATAGCCGCGTCCACGGTATTGGATAGTCCGTCCAGGCCTCACTAGGTGGTCAACCGTAACAGTGATAATAATGTTGGAAGAACTCGTCTTATGATTGGAAGTACTCTGCAACTCACGAGTATTCTGAGGGTTGTGGGACAACCCGGAAGAAGAATAGGGTTATGAGACTGACAGTAGAGATGCATAGACATTGGGTGATGTCAGGAACATGATATGTTAGCCATGGGATGGCTATGAAAGAGACGGTCGGATGACCGAAAGAGTTGAATTGGATCCTGAGATTGTTCGGAGTATGAATCACTTACTTGATACGCTTACTTTACTGCATTTTACTTTAGTAGTTATCTTGCTAAATAAACCTGTTATGGCATGACAATTAATTTTGCTAGATAGGTATGCTATGCCATGATAATTAATGTTGCTCTAATAACAAATGCATGCTTGAATGCCATGGATTGCTTTGCTTGGTGTATATGTTAGTTTGGTTTGCTTGCGAGTACATTCAAAAGTACTCAGCGGCCTTTAACATGGCCAGGTTCTCATAAGGATCCGTCGTTCGTCGTCGAGGAGCCGGAGTGTTCGCGGGCTAGGAGAGTAACCCAGTCAGATCCCTGTGGATTGGAGCCGCACCAAGACCATGCTGCCTTAGATAGAGCTTTTCCGCTGCCATCACTCTTGTAATATATCTTGTAAGACTGATATATCCATTAATAGAAATGCATGTGTTTATGATACTTGTTGTAAACGCGCATGCCAGAGTGATTTCCTGGGCTGGCGTGCGTGGCGACCGTCTGGCTACAGTGGTAATCAGGCGGGACGCCTCATCGGATGGTATCAGAGCAGCCAGGCTGACCATAGGTTACCCTAGCCAGATTTCATTGTCTTGTGCTCAGTAGAAAGCCCAGATGGATTTCAGCCATCTTTGCCACCTGGCACGGCTACTATTGATCATAAGGCAACCCCATAGGTCTTCGGCTCCATCAGACCCCAACTCTCGTGGCCTTTGCCTCCGGTGTGAAATGCTCACACCCGGCAACAACCCGTGAGCCCTGAAACCCCTAGGTAAACCAGATATCCTTACCCTGCTTGCTAGCCATGGCATTTCTCTTCTTACTCTAGTTTCCTTTGGGAAACGCCTATAAATTCCATCTTTCCCCGATAACCCTAGGATCGTTGACCAAGCCACTTTGGCTATGGTCCTGCATCGAGTGTGATGTTCTCTAAGGAAGTAGTAGGAGCTTGACACCAGTGCTACCAGGAGCATTGTGTCATTTTGCTTCTAAATCCTTAGAGGTGCATCGAGTGCGCTATAATAGTTATACCAGTGGATCCCTGGCCACGTGTGTAAGGTTCGCAACACTTGAGCTTTATTTGCTTCCTGTTTTTTTCGCGGTTTTTGTTTCTTTTGTCGGTTCCATTTCTTCGCTCCGACTGGATCCATCCGCAAGTGCCGTCAAGAAGACAAGCATACAACTTGGATAATACCCAATAAGCCAGATTCAACAAAAGTCAAGCCATGCCAACTGCCTGATATTCAGAATAGCAACCTCGGATCAGAATGGGTCAGAAGCAAAATATGTGTGCAATAGACAAGGCCAGAATATACCTGAGAGAGTCGGCCTCAGAACCGTCCATACCCGAGGAGCAGTCAGATGAGCTACCAAGAATAAACACTAGTAGGGACAAATGCTTCCGTCCTCGACACAAGGATTATTTCAGTCAGTGGGGTGAACCTTGAGTCTTTTCTCAATGGACCCAAGAATCATTTATCACCCACCGAGGACATATTTCAAGAATGTGAATGAGCCAAAAGCAGCAACAAAACTCCGGTACGTTGGTACAAATTTCAAAGCATATTTTGAAGTTCACCGGTACAAATACAAAGTTTTCTGGGCACTGTGAACAAGGTCTGCAAGGAATATGGATAAGTTTGCGGTTGCCAGAATCAATGAGAACTTCACATGCTTGGAAGCTCAGCTGAACCAAATGGAATTATCTGTCAACTACTTATTATCGGCAACACCTGGGTTGAATGCAAAGGGTATTCTGAATTAATTAACGACATGAAGTCTGCACCAGTTGTGCAACCTTTACAGCAACAATGATCAAACCAACAGAAGACAAGCGATGTGCGTGACCATCGAAATATCTTCAGTCAAGGTATGGCCTATACGAAGTTTGGCTCCGCTATGGGTAAAATTCCGAATACTTCGGAAGGAAGCCAGAATCAGCCATAGACCCGACTGCGTACCCAAGGCTTCTGGAATAAGCAACCCAGCCTTCCTCCGCAAGCCATCAGAAGGGGCATACGATACCAGACTGCCAATCTTCCTCCGTACGTCACTTGGTGAGAAAAGCTTCTGGGGTACGGCACTCCCATCTTCCACAGCGGGCTACTGCGGAAGACTTTCGGCATAAGGCACCTGACCTTCCGCGGCAAGCCACACATGAAGGAAAGCTTTTGAGGTATGATACCCAGCCTTCTTCAGCACGCTACTCCGGCAGAAGCTTCGAGCATAAGGAATTCAGCCTTCTTCAACACACCATCGTGCCCCAACAAGCGTGTCAGAAGCAAGAACTAGTCTGTACACACATTCGCCTCAGAACCCAGTGGTTATGAAAGGATTTATCCTACAGCTGCATATGTTGTGAGCATGCAGTCCAGTGGATCAGTTCATGTGAGCCACTCGTACGTGGGAATGACTGTGTTCAGAGGAACATTAGCCCCATGTTTAAAAGAAGAATATGAGCACATCAACCCCTGCGAGGTATGCAAGAGTAAGTTGTGAGAACAATCCCGACAAGCCGGGAAAACAATCAAGGAGCCGTATTGGCAGGTCATTACAGGTCCATCAAAGGAACCCTCAAGAACAAGGAAGTGGTGTACAAACAACCTCTGTGACGGTCAACAAGATGCAGTTTCACGAACGGGGTGATATTGATAATACTTGTCACACTCTCGCGTATACGGCCACAACAATGCAGCCAGCATGTCATACTCATCCTAAATACGGGCCATCAACCAAGGGCCCTCTCCACAAGCGACAGAGTTTGAAACAAGACCTTTAGATAGAATGGCTCAAAGCACGTCAGCAGCAACACCTCATAGACATCATGACATCATTGGAATAAGAGATTACTGTCTATGATTACTTTGTGATCATGCCTGACATTTCAGTTAGGGATGCGACCGTAATAAACTGGTCATACTGGATTGTGGAACACCTAGGACAAAGTCAGAATTGCCTAAGGCAGAGAGAAACATCAGTATGGAACCCACAGCCAGACTGAGCATTCTGACACGGCAAAAAGAAAGTCATCCCACCCACTCGAGGCTATACGAGCACGTAGGCCTTGTACCAGGAAAGGAGGTCTTGCCCATGACAGTCAAGGTACGAAGTATCGCAATAAAACCGAAGCAGTTACTTCCAGGCCATGGAAACCGAGCCGTCTGTTGGTACTACTCGCTACCCCACCCAACAACACCACTACCAGGATAAAAGGTACACCTGACAGGAAAGAGAAGGATTCAAGAAAGCTGTGTGCAGAGACAACACATGGTCCATCAGAAGAGGCAGTTAAAAGGCCAGTGAACCAGCGAAGACAGGACAACTGATGGACCCAAGTCGCACACAGGTAAGTTCCCCTTCACCGAGAGGTAAGCCCGGAAATCTCGAGGACGAGATTTTCTTAAGGGGGGTAGGTTTGTAACACCCTGGTTTTCGCTCCCTGTTTGTTTCCTTTGCGGGATTTGACTCCCGTCTTTTTTTCTCGGTGTTATCGGATTTCTCTAGCTCTTGGGTATGTGACGATGGTCATCTAGCCTTGCCTTCCCTATCCAACCAGAGATTCTCCCCAGTCCAACCTCGCCACCCAAGATCTTTGGCTCAGGGTTTTGCTGTCGAAACCCTACCTTCTGAGTTATCGGAAGGGAAACCCTAATCCTTCCAGTTACAAAGGAACCTCAATATCCTTTGATCTGTTGCCTCCCAAACTTTTACCAATGATCATCCTTTATCTATAAACCCTGGATATGCAAAAAATATTGCCAAGTCATTTGCAATATTTTTCATTTATAATTAATTCCTTTTTCTGCCAGTTAAAGGAATTAAATTCAGGAAAATATCTATCCCTCTCCAAAGTTCATGAAAACTTGTGGAGATATTCTTTGTGATCATATTGAGCTCCCATAAAAATATTGGCCATAATTAAATAAGGGAAATTTCCTTTTCCTATTTAAAGACAATATTGCATTTTGGGCCCTTTCTAAAGGAGCTACCATTTTGGTAGCCAGGAAAAATCCCAAATAATTTGTGGAGCTTCTCCTATCCATATCTTCACCATTTCCATCAAGAACCCAAGTTCCATAGTTCAAAATTTGAACACAACATCAATTTGCAAATTCTGTCCAGTGGGGCAATTTGCAAAGGAAGTGCTTGAACCCTTGATCTATTTGAGCTGAAATTTTTCATGGTGAATAACATTGATAAATCACTCATGGAAACCAAAGACCAGCTCAATCCCTCTATCCTTTCATCCACAGCATTTTTTTTCTCAAGTTTCTGTCCATTTGGAAGTGCTGTGAAGGAAGTACCATCTAGGCATTTCCAAACGAGCTGAAACTTTTCCAGTATCTCCATATGTTCATATAATCACCCTACACCAAAATTCATCCAATTTCCTTCAGCCATTTGAGCACAGTATCAACATCTTCATTTCTGTCCAGAGTGTTGGTGTGTGAAGGAAATGCTAGCTAGGGTGGTTCATTTGGCCTGAAAACTTGTCAAGGGATTCACCTTAGTAGTTAATTTACACACACCAAAACTCAGCTTATTTCCCTCAGCCAATTTTTCTGGAATCACTTCAAACACTTTGCTGTCAGAAACTTCTTCAGCAAGTTTCCCTCACCTCAGAGCCTCCCAGATAGTTATATTCACATAGATCCTCTATTTGAGTAGTGAGGGAGCTGTTGGACACGATTGGACAGACAGGAGAGTGCCAGAGCTTGTAGTGCACGTGGTGACCACGCCACGGCCGTGCAGAAATGGCGCACTGGGTACTGTCCTCGCCGGGTACCTCGCTCCGGCCAGCTCCGGCGTGTCCCAACGTGTCTAGTGGTTCCGAAGCGTCCACATGCCCCTCTCCAGCACCTTCTCTCCTCCTCCATCGTCCTCCTCGCGCCACGGCGAGCGCCGCCACGGCACTGTCCCGCGCGTGAACCCCGCCGTTGTCGCCCTCCCCTCTGTCCTCTTCTTCTCCGATCCCTCTCGAGCGCTTCCGAGGACTCTCCCCTCCCCGTGAAGCTGCTCGACGCCGCAAACGGCCAGCCATGTCTCCCCGACGCTCCAGTGCGGCGATAAGATCGCCATCGCCGCCATGCTCATCCGCCTCCATTGCCCGCCTATATATAGGCCACCCCGGAGCCCTTCGAGCTCACCAGCAGCCTCTCCTCCCTCTCCTAGTCCTCCCCGAACCCTCCATCCAGCCGGAAAGCCCCTCCTCACCGCCCTATGCCGCCATGGCCGCCGCCTCTATCCTCCTAAATTGGAGCTGTCCCGAGTCCCTTCTCTCCATTTTCTGTCACCAGAGGAACCCCCAAGGTCCGGCGACCCTTCCCCGCCTCTCAGCCCCGCCTCTGGTGCACTGTGGCGACATGCCCGACCTCGCCGGAGCAGCCTTCCGCCGTGGCCAATGCCCCGTCTGACTCCGAGCTCCCTGGCGCGCGTGTTGTCCCTGGACGGATGCGGCGCTCCACCCCAAGGCCGCCGGTGCCCTCGCCTCAGCCAGAGGTGGCCGGAGCCGGCCGGACATGTGCCGGCGCCGCGCGGTCTCGCCGGTGCCTCTGTTCGTCGGGAGGAGGAAGAGAGAGGTGAGGAGGAAAGAGAAGGCGGGGTGGGGGCCACCTGTAAGTGACCCAGAGACGGGCCCCCGCCCCGCCACGTCATTAAGTGGAGACGCCCTCGGCGTCTTTCCGTTCTCTCCGAAGGAAGGCGTATTCCACAGAAGTGCGCAACCGGCCGAGCTCTCAGGGACCCTGTTGAAAATATTATTTTTACAGATAGGTCCCTGGCAGAGTAACCTTTGTAACTTTTCACTCGTAACTCCGATTCAGGTGAAACCAACGCTCACGTCTTCAGTGCGTCGAGCCCGTTCTGATGAGGTCACTTTCATAATGTTTACACATTCTGAAAATGACCATTTTGCCCTTGCCTCTAAACAGCCCTCTCCGAGAGAGAACGGTTTCCGGCGATCCTTTCCACGGACTCTCCGCACTTCTCCCGGAGTGTTCCTTCACCCCCAGGCAAGCCGACCATCTGACATATGCCCTAAAGCATTGCTCTGTGTTATTCTTGTGTGTTTAATTAATTATTATGCCTGTAATAGAAAGAATTAAACTTCTGCTAGATTGCACTTACGGTTTACATTACTTACATAGTTTGCTATGTGATAATTTAAAGTAATTTATTTAAATGTATAGCAGCTGCCATCTCAAGTTGTCGTGAGAGATAACCATGCTTGTTAAATTTTGCTAAAGCTAAACTTAGTTGGTTGATCAAGAGCCACCTGTCCGGACTTATCCGTGCAACCACATTTGCCGGTATGGGACGGCCTTGACTTGGTCTGATCGCGTGCTCTTTCACCGGTACCTCCAGACAGGGAAGGTTATGCGCATGCGCTACCCTGGCCCGGTAGGCGGCGATAACCTTATAAGCCCAGTTGATTGGTTAACCCGGGAGTTCCCGTTTGGGACAGTTTGTGTGGCCACGATGGTGGCAGGTGTCACTAGGTGACACAGGGGCCACCCAGGGCAGGACTCCGGGGAGGATGATTGCCGGTGGTACGATGGGAGAGACACGAGTGAGGCAAGTTTCGTTGGAGCAACGCTGGTCCACCCGAATGGGATCACGAGGCCAGGTGCTCCATGGTGTGGGTAAAGTGTGCAACCTCTGCAGAGTGAAGAATCTATTCGAATATCCGCGTCCACGGTATTGGACAGTCCGTCCAGGCCTCACTAGGTGGTCAACCGTAACAGTGATAATAATGATGGAAGAACTCGTCTTATGATTGGAAGTACTCAGCGACTCACGAGTATTCTAAGGGTTGTGGGACATCCCGAAAGAAGAGTAGGGTTATCAGACTTACAGTAGAGATGCATAGACATCGGGTGATGTCAGGAACATGATATGTTAGCCATGGGATGGCTATGAAAGAGACGGTCGGATGACCGAAAGAGTTGAATTGGATCCTGAGATTGTTCGGAGTATGAATCACTTACTTGATACGCTTACTTTACTGCATTTTACTTTAGTAGTCATCTTGCTAAATAAACCTGTTATGGCATGACAATTAATTTTGCTAGATAGGTATGCTATGCCATGATAATTAATGTTGCTCTAATAACAAATGCATGCTTGAATGCCATGGATTGCTTTGCTTGGTGTATATGTTAGTTTGGTTTGCTTGCGAGTACATTCAAAAGTACTCAGCGGCCTTTAACATGGCCAGGTTCTCATAAGGATCCGTCGTTCGTCGTCGAGGAGCCGGAGTGTTCGTGGGCTAGGAGAGTAACCCAGTTAGATCCCTGTGGATTGGAGCCGCACCAAGACCATGCTGCCTTAGATAGAGCTTTTCCTCTACCATCACTCTTGTAATATATCTTGTAAGACTGATATATCCATTAATAGAAATGCCTGTGTTCATGATACTTGTTGTAAACGCACATGCCAGAGTGATTTGCTGGGCTGGCGTGCGTGGCGACCGTCTGGCTATAGTGGTAATCAGGCGGGACGCCATAGCATAGTACCCAAAACTATTTTTATCAAATATTATTTTGTCCAAAAAGGAATTATTCAAATTAGGTTTTCAAAAACCCCTGAGTTGAGGATTGTACTACAAGTGCTCAAATTGGGTGGATACTTTTTCCCCAAAGACTTTATTTGGATCCTACTATATATATGACTTCCCAAAACCACTAAATATTAATTTTAAAGATTATTTTACTATTTTATTTAAAGGCTTTTTTATTAAGGCCAGAAATGGTTTTTCATGGGGAAAAATTATTTAAATGCTTTGAAAATATTTGAGAAAATTTAGGGATACTCAGTGGACATATATTTTCCCCATATATGAGTTTCAACACATGGTCATGTTCAACATAATGGGCAAAACCCCTCAAAACCCTTTTTGTTTAAATCAAGCATTTGAAATATTTCTATAAGAAATATTATCAAATAAATCCAGGAAAATTCCATCAAGTCACACATGCTATATGTGATTATCTTACAAAGTTTCACCTCAGTCCCCATTGATTTGATTCACCAAAATATTCCAAAACCCTCTCTGTCCAGAATCAAATTTGAACAACCTTACATTGCCAAGTTTCTCCTATTGATCTCAAACCTTGTGGGCATGTTCTATTACCCAAATAATGATGCTACACCAAGTGGTGCATCAAGGAGAATGGAATTGCATGCCTAGATCTACAGGAACCTAATTCTGTTGATTTCTAGGGTTTGCAATGCCTACATTGCGAACTTTCTTCAAACCATCTCAAACTTGGTGGTCCACTCTATTTTTACCTACATTTTCATCCTGTTAAATCTCATGGCAAGCAAACTCATTTTACTTTCCCAAAACAACATCAAACACCTTCTGTATGTTTAGTAAAAACAGTGTTTGACCCCCCTCCACTATTCTCCTTGAGTCTAAATTTTTCCACAATACCTCCTAGTGCCCATTCACCTCCAGCAAGCTCTGTATGGCCATGGATCAATTATTGGTGGGGTGAGACCTCACATTTCCTCTCTGGACAGCAAGATCAGCAGCATGTTTTACCTCTCCCTGTCTCCATTTCTTCCTCCCCACCTCTACCTTAGCTCCTAGGCACCCAGGGGCATCTCTGGAACCTCCAAGACACAAATGGACACGCATGTGCCCATTGTTTATGCCAATGCCAGCCATAACGGCGCTCTGGAGCGCGCTACAGTGCGCTCCCGCACTGTAGCCGCCCCCATCCCAAGGCTCCCGACCACCTCGGGTCTCCCCAGCACGCCTGCCGAAGCTCCTCGGCGTCCGCAGCACGCCACCCCACTGTCCCCCTCCTCCTTCTCCCTCCTGCTACCCCACCTCGCACGCGCACCGGCCGCCCGAAGGGCTCCAATGGGAGATGTCACACGCACGAGCTTCTAGCCCCCTCTCGCTCCCCCTCTTCCTATCCGCGGGCACGAACCGAGTCCACGACCACCACAGACACGGCCCAGGGCATCCCCGTGGCCCGTGGCGTCGCCCTCGACCTCGCCGTACTCCATGTCCATGGCTGGCTCCGGCCACCACTATAAAAGGAGTCCCCGGGCCTCCTCTTGCTCCCCCCTCGCCCTCTCCAGACCTCAATTGCGTGACCGCAGCACCAGTTCCAACTCCCGAAGCCCAGGTGCCCGGAATTGAGCCGAGATCTGCCGTGACAAAGCTCCGATGATCTCCGGGTACAGCCCCCCTCCGGCGTTCCATTCATCTCCTCTGAGCTCCCCTCACTCCGCTGATGCATCCCCCTGTCTCTCCCTCGTGTTTTGCAGCCGGAATCGCCAACTCCGCCCCCTCCCGAAGTACCTCCGCCGCGGGGCCTCGTCGCCGGCGACTCAGGTCTCCCCGGCAACCAGCTCCACCCCCCCTCGAACGGCGGCAGCCTCCTGAGCCCGTTCCCACCCTTGGCTCTCCTCTCCGCCGCTGGTAGCCTTGCCGGTGAGCACCCCGACCCCCTGGTTGCGAGGTGGGAGATGACAGGCGGGCCCCGCCTATCATACTCACCATCTTCGCTGCCAACGATAGGTGGGGCCTGCCTGTCGGGTTCAAACCTGTCGGCTGCGCGCACGTCGCATCGGGGGAGGCATACTTCCAAAATACGCCTTCGGCGTGACCTCGCAGCGCCGCGCTGTGTGTCTGGGCCAGTCTGGCTAGACAGTTGTCGGCCTAGTGTGCACAACGGCTGTTTTTCCTTTTCTTTTTTCAGTGAACTTGCAAAAATTCCACAGATCAGGATATTTATCCAATTCCAAAAATTCCAACTCCATAAATCTTAGAATATTCTGTAGTATCTAATAGTTCCACTTGTGAATTTTTTCGAAAACATTTTATGCACTGGATTTATTTAAAACTTAGTTGAAGTATTTTTTGCCTATGTTAAAGTAGTTTTAAAAATCTTTTTCACTTCAAAACTAGAGACTAGTATTTTTAGTCTCTATTGTAGTATTTTACAGAGTAGGGTAACATTTTAGAAGTAGATTTGGTGCTCTGTTTTTGTTGTGATTCTTATTATTGCCCGTTGTTATCGTGACGATAGATTGCGTTGTTGACGAGGGAGTTGGACCTGAAGACTTTGAAGACCCCGAAGACTTTGTTGAGCCAGGCAAGCAGCCCCTTGACCATGTTAAGAAACCATTTTTATGCATGTCATATAGCACTTTATTTCGATATGTTGACCATGATGATGTGGTGACCACTACGGCGGGATGCCTCTGAAGCTTTTACCGTTGATACTTGCATCGTGCATGACCCTACCTCCTTATGAGGGTTATGCGGGTGGGAGTAGATAGGATGCTTAGTAGATGCTACGCAAATGGGATGGGGATATGCATGGTGACGGAAGCAAAAATGTTTTCAAGGACTTTTTGAAAACCCCGTCGGGTGCCACCAATGCCCGAGGGAGATGATGATGAGCTAGGTAACCACTTGATAAAGAAGTGGTGTACCGGAGCAAGTGAGTGTGTGTGTTTTCGAAAATGGATTAGATTTAAGATTTGCTGACCGTCCCAAGCTTACATGTACAACCACGATACCCCTTATGGGACGGGGCTTTGTTGATTACCTTGGTGGGTACTAGCAGAGAGCCCGCATTACTAGTGGCGGGAGTGACGTGGTCACTCTCGATACAGGGTCGTACCGGAATGGACGATCATGGGCTGTTTTCATAGACACCGGGCACACCGTTGCGTGGCCTCATGGATGATACGTGTGATGTATATCATGGGGGATGGCACCAATGAGTGGACTCTTTGTTTTGTATCACTAGGGGAAAGGCATTGTTCGGGTACTTACCTTGGGTATGAACAATGCCGCGAGTCGTGGCTTGACACAGAAGTTTCCCGAGTCTCATGGGTAAAGCGTGCAACCTCTACAGAGTGTAAAACTATTCGAATAGCCGTGTCCACGATCATGGACAGTTGGAGGTCCTGCTTAAACTACGTCCAGTGTTTTCACAAATTGGTGTGTGTGTGTTGGTGACAAAAAAAATACTTGAGTTAAGTCGGATGACTTGACGTGATGACTGAACATGAGATGTTCAACCCCTTGCTTATGATGATATCTGTAACTTGTTCATATGGATATCTGATACCTCATGATGCATGCTTTTATTTGTAATTGACCATGTCATTGCACTCAAAATTAGCTTTCTGCAAAACTTACCGACTTAGTGCTATGTCATGCATTGATTATACCTTGTTCCAAAAACATGGGTTGCTTGCGAGTACATTCAAAGTACTCATTGGCTTGCCACTGGTTATTTAATTGGCCAGGCATGGAAGAGTAGGAATGTGGTGAAGAGTTCGTTGGTGACGAACATGCGAACTAAGACGCTTCCCAGTCAGAATGCCTGTAGGGTTAAGGCAGATGGCATGGGTCTACGCTTTCGATCAAGATTTCCACTGCTAGTTGTGTTTGTTATTTGGCCTTTGTGGCCTTATCTATGTAAGACTTGACCTTCATGGTCTTTATTTGTGTAAGTCGCTAAGTATGGATGTAAGACTCTTGTTATTCAGCTTTTGTGTGTTCAGTGAGCATTGACCTCTGGGATCATTGTTGTCGGCGTTCTGGGATCGGGGGTACCCAGACCTGCCTGCCTGCGGCCCAGCGCATGGCCCACCTCGACGGCCCAGTACGGCCTGACGACAAACCCCCCAGGACACGACCCTCGTGAGGGCCCCAGCCTCGCGAGGAGAATGACGCCAAGACCTCCAGGGGACCAGCGTCCCAAGGTTGCCTCCCGAGGATCGGAGATTCCTATGCAGGTACTCGGCCTCAGGAGGCAGCGATGACGTGAGCCGTGAGGACCAAGGCTGGCGGGCGCCAGCAGGCGCAGAGGGGACAGTTTCCCCTTTGGTGCTAAGAAGGCAAGGACGTACGCGGGTTCCCAAGGGATCCCCCAAAGGTTTCCATTCCGGTGCAACAAGACCAAGACCACGAGCTCTACAGGACGGATGTCATGGCCGAGCCCACCTCTGCGTCACGCCCAGTTGCTTTGCAGGCGAAGACCACCTTTAGTCAGGATAAGCTGTACCACCTGTCCCCTTTGAAATTTGGCCGCTGTGGGATCCCTTCCCGCCTGTGCGATAAGGGAAGAGGACCAAGGCCACTATAAATAGGGGCTAGCCTCCACCATAGAGAAGGACCGAACCACCCACACCCGAGAGCCCTCGCGAGGTCACTCACCACTATACTCGTTCATCCTCAAGCCCCCTCGTGAGGCCAATCCACCAAAGCAGGAGTATGGTCTTACACCGCAAGGTGGCCCGAACCTGGGTAAATCTCCGTGTCCATCTTCTTGCGCTCTCGCGCATCTTCGACAGGGTCTGGCTGTGGAGCGACAAGCTTGAGACTTGAGCTGGTTGGGATCTTCGCATACGCCCCAAAGTTCGAACCTTCTGGGGTCTGCGGAGCCCCGATTCCAACATTTGGCACGCCAGGTAGGGGCGTGTTGAGGTCTTCCTTCCGGTTCCGCTTCGTCTCCGCTGCGTCGCTCCCATGGCCGACGCCCGCCGAGTCCACGCTGAGCGCCGAGCAACCCACATCGCCCAGACGACGCCTGTGGACCGCGGCGCCCCGCGCCGCTCCGCTTCTCCCGCAGCCAACGCTGCCACTAGTCCAGCCGTTCAAGAGCAACAGGACTCGTCGCAGCCACCCACCGCGCGGCGCGATGGCCGCATTGCTACTCCGTCCCTCGTCCCCGCCTCGGCGTCGTCCTCTCACGCTCGCTACGGGCTGGCTAACGCGCTGGCTGCACTATTCATGGCGCGTGAGCTGCTGCATTACCGCCCCGCCCATGATCGCTACGATGACTGGCTTGGTCGCATCGCCGAGCTTGTCAGCGTCGCCGGCGATGTCCCTCCGCCCACCCACTCGCTCCGTCCTTCGCCCTCCCAGGCAGGCGACGTGGCTCACGGCGCACCTCCCCCTCCTTCTCTGCACGGCGTTGACCTCGAGCCCAGGCGCGAAGCACGTCCGCGCAACCAGCCGCACGGGGCGCCGGTGCAGGCAAGGGATGAAGCAAGTTTCCAGGTGGTGCCAAGTCCGCAAGGTGACGCGCGTGTGCTCCCCGCACCGCTGCGCCGTCATCAGGACCGTGTGCCGCCGGAGGCCGCGGTGCATGGACGTCAAGACCCAGCTCCCCTCATACATGCCACACCTATGAGTGGAGCAGCCTGCCACACCTTCACCCCGAAGCTGTGCCGTGTCAACTGGCCCGGCAAGTTCAAGCCGGACCTGCCTCCATCCTACGATGGCACCCCTGACCCCGCGGAGTTCCTTAAGCTCTACGCGCTGAGCATCGAGGCGGCAAGCGGTGACAACAAAGTCATGGTGAATTGGTTCCCCATGGTCCTCAAGGGTGGTGCTCTCTCCTTGCTCCTCAACCTCCCGGAGGGATCGATCTCCTCCTGGGATGAGCTCCGCAAGCGCTTCATGGCCAACTTCCAGGGCACCCGTGACCGTGTCCTGGGAGTGAACGACCTGCGGCGCGTGAAGCAGCAGCCGGGCGAGACTGTCGGTTCTGAATCCGGCATATCTCATAGTAGGGGTCCTAAGCTAGGCGTCTTGGAGCGTTGGTAACATGGACACAGGATTTTACCCAGGTTCGGGCTCTCTCAAGGAGATAATACCCTACGTCCTGCTTTTGATTGTATTCATATGGGGGATAGTACATAGTACATGTATCTACCACGAGATTGTTGTAATGAATATGAGATTGAGGTTGTCTATTGACTAGCCTGGCCTCGGTTTATATAATGCACCGCAGGCCTAGGGTTTAGAGGAGTCCTTGTCTTGTGCGCCAAGTCTTGTGGAACCTCCCTTGTATGCATCATGGGCTGCCCGAAGTGGCCCATTAGTGAATCGCCCTGGGGGTCCCCGGCCCGACCCACTGGTCGGGAGACGACGTGGTGAGTACCCCCTAGTCCAAGACACGATCAGTAGCCCCCTGAACCGGTCTTCAAGTTAGGGACGCTCCACGGTTCTTCCGCACAGTTATTTGTCTTCGGTCATCGGTCTTGAAAACCGGTTCAACAAATCTTCCCATGTCCGATCTTGAGGATCGCCGAGATGAATCCGAAGAGTTCACACGTCGGGCATCCGAGGAGCCCTTTAAGTTTTTGTCCTTTATCAATGCCTTGTAAGTTTTATGCCACACCTCGGGTTCAAAGTGTTTCCCGTGTGGCAGTCTCCTCTCGCATCCAAGCTCCATCGCCGGACTACGTCCGAGGTGTCTTTTCACAGCCGAGCTCCAACGCTGGTCGGCATCCGAAGTATCATTCTGCAGCTGAGCTCCAACGCTGGTAGGCATCCGAGGAATTTTAGCCGAGCTTAATGCCGGAAATGCCCTTTATGGAGCCAACCACTTGCATCCGAGCTTTATGCCGGACTACTTCTGAGGTGGTGCACTACCTTGGTCTCGGGATGTTTTTTGTGGAAATTATTTCCGATCGCTGCAATTTATTTACTACCAAGATTTACAGCCAGTAGCCCTCAAGGTGTGTGTCGGTCTATAACCCGAGATGCACCTGAAGGGAAAAATAATAATCAAAATAAAACCACTGATCCCAGTAGCCCCTGAGACTTAGGTCGACTTGCAAAATTGGCCTGAGGATCAAGTTCTTGCTCGGCAACATACGTTAGGGATGGAAACGCGGTACACAGTAGTTTCCTAGACTCGGGTTGGGTGCGGCCGACCAACCTGAGGATCGAATCTCCTCGGAAACCATATTGCACTTTGGATTGCTGCATTGAATAGGCAATGCAGTAGCCCCCGAGCCTTAATTTAGGCACGGTTGGTCGAATTAAGGATCGATATTTGTTTCACACAAATTTTGTTACGTTTGACACAATTTATGTGTAATGATTCTATGTATCCAAGTACTTTACATCATTAATGCTCGGATCCGCATTGTACAAGACTTTGTTGAGCGACCATCGGCTTCAACCTCCTCGGCCAGTAGCCGAGGAGTGTTTGTCCTACTTTATAAAGCCTTTATAAGGGCAAAGATTTACGGCAAACAAGGCAATCTGGCCATACGGTTTTATAAACAAAGGCACGCGGAGAGATATGTTATATTACTACTTAACGTAAGAAACATCTTCTGGGAAAAATAGTTCCTTTATAAGTTCCTTTTCCCAGGCTATCATGTTGACCATGATCGTGAAACCTCACCTCCGATCAATGTGGGAGGAGAATAGAGAGGATTTAGTTTGGGAAATGTTCCCGAAATCAGTGGTCTTTAATGAACCGAAATTTTCACTTCCGTTGTTGCCGACCAATTATATTCTTAAGATGACTAGCTTTCGGCTTCACCCAGTCTGAGGTACTAACCCGGATGACCCGGAAGTAACAATCACAGAGGTGGTCCCTTTACCTCCTAGCCGAACAATCGGGAATGTAGGGGGTAAGCACAGGAGCCAGGCAACCCAGCTTGGTCAAAATCTTAAGACAAATTGATGCATATTTATGGCTTTAAAACGATGATTATGGAAGGCAGCACTCGTATATGAATACAAATACTTTCATGCTATATGCTATTTTGACTCCTTTGTGACCGTTTATCTTTTGAGAGTGGCCCATCGTCGGCTTCTACCCCTTTGTAGATGCTACGCAGGGTGTTTCCGCAGTAACAAGACAACCCTTAGCCGACGTCTCGGTGCCCGGAGGCGGTTGTGTTAGCGGAAACGAGGCAATAAGATATCTAGGATTTATAACTTTCACTTAGTCATCGGAGCTTAAAGTTTGGGATGCTAGTTACTAGCCCCCGGTTAGTGTTCGGCGTTAGCCGAGGTCGAGCCATTAACACTTCGGCCAATTTTATGGAAGGCCCATGGGGTAACCTTTATCGGTCTATAGTTTGACAAAGTCATCGGATCGCTGACCAGTTTGCGCTCATTGTGACAGTTAGTTTTCGGCTTTCTCCACTGAGGTATTTGACCAGTTAAATCGGAAGTACAATCGCAGTGGTTCCCCCTTTGCACACCTAGCCGAACAAAGCGGAATGTAGGGCATAATCATAGGAGCAGGGCAACCCAACTATTGACCGAAGACACAATTCGAAACTAATGTATATAAAGCAATATCCGAGAACGTTTTGCCGAGGACTGCTCGGAGTACCTTGGCCTTTGGTGGGTTCGGCTCAAGTCGGAGTCCCTCGTTGATATTGCCGATACTTTAAAGGCATCTGATGTTGTACTACGAGAGCTATGCTGGAGACACACAGCATCCCTCGAGACTCAGGTTGGGTGCGGCCGACCGACCTGAGGATCGAATCTCCTCGGGAACTACTCCAGATGTCATATGCATTTTGCAAGTGCCGAGGTGTAAGTCGGCAGGAAAGATACCGAGTTGTGGGTCAGAAAAGAACTCCCGAGCTAAATTATTATGCAGGGCACCTTGGTCACGAGGATGTCCCGCCTCCTAAAAGAAAAAACATACAAATAGCTTAAAAGTGCCATAAGCTCGAAAAACCAAAAAACTTATGTAAAAACTTTGACGTCCGAACGAAATCAAGTTTTTTGGTGCCGATCCAAAATTGGTCTTGCAATTAATACGTGCTTCGGTCGTGCTTTAACATGATACATTCGATCTCCAGACTCCAAGCGGGTCAGCCTTTGGCTTCAACCTTCATATGCCGAAGGCGGAGTGTTTCTCTGAGGCCTGTTTAGTGAACTAAACTCGAGCAGCTTTAGAGAGAAACCAGGCTATCCGGCTATTGACGACACACTAGTGTCAGAAAAAGAAGTAGTAGAAAAAGACTTTGCAACGACCAAGAAGAAAACACATTTATTATAAAACGGCTCATACAAATTAAAGAGCCCCCGGTTAAATCGGGTAAAGACATTGCAGCAAACAAAGTTTTTAACAAACAATTTTTTTGTTTAACAAGAAATATAATGTTTGGTTGAACCTAACAAAAAGTAAAATTTCAAATAGAGCTGAGCACGAAAACGACTTAGCTGGTTAATGTGCTCGGTGCGGTCCGGGGTTGTGCCGGGACGAAGAAGTAGTCCTCGGCCTGGCCGAACTCCCAGCCCCCAGGCCCGAGGTAATTGAGCGAAGAGCTCGGGTCGAGAAGTGGCAACGCAACACGGTTGCTGCGACGAGGCGAAGCCCCCGGTCCAGCCGAGGAGACAGAGTAGTTCGGCAGCGTGACGGCGAAGCCCCCAGTTATAATGGGAAAAGGAAGTATTTTTAACAAACAAACTTTTCAATTTAATACAAGTAAAATGCTTGGTCGAATCGAACAAAAATTGAAAATTGAAAAAAAATTGAGCATGAAAGCGACTTAGCTGGTTAATGTGCTCGGTGTTGATGACGCGGGCCGAGCTTGCGGCAGGTCAAGGTCCCAGCCCTCAAGCCGGGGCCCGAGGTGCCTGAGCGAAGAGCTTGGCTTGACGAAGTGGCGACGCAGTATGACCGATGTGGCGAGATGAAGCCCCCGGTCCAGCCGAGGTGATGAAGCTGGTCGGCTGGTGACGCGGAAGTCCCATGCTAGCCGAGGTGTCGAAGGAGGTCGGCATGGTGGATGTCGGCTTGAAGAAGCGACAGCGCGGCAATGCCGATGTAGGTCAGAATTTGTGACGCGGTCAGTGCTGGCGTGAGAAGTGACCGTGCGGCGATGCCGGCACGCCCGACCCGTGCAATCCGAGGGGCGACGATCTTGTCTTGATGATTATTTGTCCCTCATGATGCCGAACTCTTGGTCAGCTCGCCGAGGTGATGGTCCGAGGTGGTTGTCGTTGGCTCGATGGAGCGACAGCGCAGTCGATGTTGGCGCAGGTCGGTAGCCATGGGGCAACGTGGTCGGGCCGGTTTGACATCGGCGCGACGATAAGGATCGCCTCAGAAAAGACTCAAAATTTGTGGGCACGTGTTTGAAAACAACACACAATACCCTAGAAAAAAAAATTCCTCAAAAAGGATGTTCAATATCCCGTTCATAAAGAAAGATGAATTCGGGTCGGATTCATTTTCGCGCAGAAAACAGATCGGAAAATTGATGCACTCATCGGACGTTTCCCAGAGTTTAAACGGTCGGATCGAACTGAAATTTTGAGGGTCGATCGGTATGGGAATTCCGCAGCCGATGAATGGTGGGATCTTCCAAACGATGTCCGAGCTGGAAGCTGGACACCTCGCCCTAAACTCATCCCGATTCCCGTCCAGATTCGACAGGGCTCCGGTAGATCGGAGATCGCCGGAGATTCCTTCATCGGAATATGACAAAATTTTACAGGGTTGTTGTAGGATCAATTCCGCACAATTCCACTGAAGCAATCGGCAAAACGACGCTCGAGGAGGCGGGGACGACGAACACGAGTCGCTGTCCAGAAAAACTTTAGGGTTGCTCGAGGACGATGTCAACATCGAGCCCTCGAGCTCCATGAATGATTTCTCGTGATCTTGATAGAGATCGGAGATGATGACGATGAAGGTATCCGTCCGATCTTGACGATCCGGCATGGAGCGCAGTCCTCGGTCCAGCCGAGGTGACTAGTCGAGCCGGCGACGAAGATGCCGACATCGACAACAAAGCTCGGTTCCAACGCGTAGATCGCGCCGGAGATGATCTGAATTCCCATCGCACCGCGGCGACTGCCAGCAGGCTCTCAATGAAAGCACCAATGTCGGTTCTGAATCCGGCATATCTCGTAGTAGGGGTCCTAATCTAGGCGTCTTGGAGCGATGGTAACATGGACACAAGATTTTACCTAGGTTCGGGCTCTCTCAAGGAGATAATACCCTACGTCCTGCTTTTGATTGTATTCATATGGGGGATAGTACATAGTACAGGTATCTACCACGAGATTGTTGTAATGAATATGAGATTGAGGTTGTCTATTGACTAGCTTGGCCTCGGTTTATATAATGCACCGCAGGCCTAGGGTTTAGAGGAGTCCTTGTCTTGTGCGCTAAGTCTTGTGGAACCTCCCTTGTATGCATCATGGGCTGCCCGAAGTGGCCCATTAGTGAATCGCCCTGGGGGTCCTCGGCCCGACCCACTAGTCGGGAGACGATGTGGTGAGTACCCCCTAGTCCAGGACACCATCAGAGACCCTGCACAAGTACATACAACGCTTCACGAATGTGCGCCTCAAGATCCCGAAAGCGTCGGACGAGGCCATCATCTCGGCGTTTACCGATGGCGTCAGAGATGTCAAGATGAAAGAGGAGCTCGCCATCCATGACGAACTATGCTCGGCCCTGGAGATGTTCAACCTGGCGAACAAGTGCGCAAGGGCCGAAGTGGGTCGCCTCTCCCTCCTCGAGCTTCCGGAAGCAGACCCCGAAGACAAGAAGGCCAAGGCTAAGGAGGCGAAGCGCAAGGGGCCCGCCGTGCTGGCGGCAGAGCCCGAGATGAACCGCGGTCGTGAACAGGATGAGTCCCCCAAGGGCGGCCGCCCGTTCTGCATCTTCCACTACACCCGCAGCCACAACACCGAAGACTGCCAGGAGCTCAGGACGCTCCGCGACGAGCGCTTCGGCCACCGCCCCGAGCGCGGTGAACGTGGCTACGACCATGGAGGGGGCCGCGGCGGAGACCGCTGGGACAACCGCGACCCACGTCAGGACTGGCGTGATCAGCCTCGCCAGGACCGCTGGTGCGACGAGCCTCACGATGGACCTCGACGCGATCAGCCTCGCGAGGCACGCCCTCAGGGCAATGCTGGCCTCCCTCCGCTGCCGCCGCCACCAAGGAGGAATGACGGAGACCGGCGAGACGATGGGGCTGGGGGCTTCCATGAGCCCCGTGCGATCGCCTGCATCCTGGGTGGTGCTCATGCCCCTGCCTCGAACTGCATCTTCAAGCAGTTCTCTCGTGAGGTGAATGCAGCCCTCCCGAAGCTCGAGGCCGCGCGTCCCCTAAGGTGGTCGAAGTACGCCATCACTTTCGACTCCAAGGATCACCTCAAGTGCTCGGCCACCGCTGGCGCGCTCCCCATGCTCTGCACGCCCACCACCAGCAACGTCCTCGTCACCAAGACCCTCATCGACGGTGGGGCTTGGCTCAACATCCTCTTTGTTAAGACGTTCGAGACGCTTCAGGTACCCTATGATCAGCTCATGACAACCAAGCCCTTCTCAGGAGTGACCGAGGCTCCACCACTCACTTGGGGTAGGTGCGCCTCCCAGTCACCTTCGGCAAGCGCGATAACTACCACACTGAGCTCATCGACTTCGACATCGCCCACATCCACCTCCCGTACATCGCCATCCTCGGGTACCCTGCACTCGCCAAGTTCATGGCGGCAACCCATCATGGCTACAACATCCTCAAGATGCCGGGGAGCGGCGGTGTCATCACGGTCGCCTGAGATGAAAAGGATGCAGTCTGCTCCCTCGAGCGTGCTTACCAGGCTGCGGCGGCTGAAAACTCTGATGATGAGGGCGGCATCATGCCTCCTGAGGACACACCGAAGAAGAAGAAGCCGCTCCTCCCCAAGAGCCGTCAGGGGTCGGGGACTCCCAAGAACGACACCTCAGGCCCCGTGTCCATTGCGGGGGCGCCTCTTCCTCCCGCATAGGAAGGCTCGCCCGGCGCTTCCCTCAGGGCGGGCTCGGGGGCTTCCAGTTGGAGAGCTTCTGACCTGACCGGTGCAACGAGGGAGGTGCTCGGGCACCACATGGAGGCGCGTTTCGACGCACGCTCCCACAAGCAAGGAGCACGGCGTGAGGCACCAGGTTCATGAGAGTTCATCACCAACGCGATCGAGGAGCTTCAAGAGGCGCTGGCCATGCGCAGCGAGCCTCGCCCCACACCACCCAGTGCAGCTGCTGCCCCCGATCTGGGCAGCAGGCTACGCGTCTGCGTCAACATCTCGAGCCTCAACAGGGCCGCTTCTCAGGACCTCTTCTGGCCATCGCGCGTCGGCCGTAGTGGAGGCTACCCCTGCAACTACGTCCGCATGCCTTCGGCCTCGTGAACGTGGGCGTCTCACGAGGCCCGATGCCGCGCGGTCCTTCAAGAGGTCCCGGACCCTCGCGAGTCCCCTGGGCCTCGCGGGCCCCTCGAGCCTCCGGAGCCTTCAGGCTCATGAGGGTCAAGCTTCGACAACTACCCCAACGCTTCAGCGGCATCGTACCAGGGCTTGGAATTGCAGCACGTCCCGCGTGGCGCGAACAAGGAAGCAGACGACATCGCCAAGAGGGCCTCGCGTCGCGAGCCTCAGGAGCCTGGAGTTTTCGAAGAGAGGCTCTTCAAGCCGTCCGCGGCACCCCCGGCCGCAGGCCCGGCGTCGCCTCAGGAGGAGCTGCCACCGGCCTCACCCTCAGGCGCCCCGGCATGTGGTCCGGACTCAGGAGCCCGCCTGCTTCTGGCGCTGGAACCTCAGGCCGGCGATTGGACTGAGGAGTTCAAGGCATACCTGCTCAGCGGTGCCTTGCTGGAGAAGGAGGAGGATGCGGAGCGTGTGGTCCGCCAGGCCACTGTTTATTGTTTGCAGGACGACGAGCTATACCGCAGGTGCCCCAACGACGTCTCGCTGCGGTGCATATCCGAGGAGCAGGGGCGCGAGCTGTTGGCCGACATCCACGGTGGTGATTGCGGGCACCACTCCTCGTCTCGTACCCTCGTGGGGAAGGTGTTCCACAGCGGCTTCTAGTGGCCCACGGCACTCCAAGACGCTACAGAGCTGGTCCGATCCCGCGAGGCCTGCCAATTTCACGCCAAGCAGATTCATCAGCCCGTGCAGGGTCTCCAGACCATCCCGCTCTCCCGGCCCTTCGCGGTCTGAGGGCTGGACATACTGGGGCCCTTCCCTCGGGCGGCCGGCGGTTATCGCTACCTCTACGTTGCCATCGACAAGTTCACCAAGTGGGCGGAGGTGGAGCCCGTGCGCACCATCCCCTCCGGCTCGGCTGTCAAGTTCATAAGGGCCTCGCGAGCCGCTTCGGTGTCTCCAACCGTATTATTACCGACAATGGCTCACAGTTCACAAGCAACCTCTTTAGAACATATTGTGCTAACATTGGAACGTAGATATGCTACGTCTCAGTGGCGCACCCACGGAGCAAAGGCCAAGCCGGGCGCGCCAACGCAGAGGTCCTGAGGGGCATCAAGGCAAGGAGCTTCGAGAAGAAGCTTGAGGCCTGCGGCAGGGGTTGGCTCGGTGAGCTTCAGTCCGTGTTGTGGTCCATCCGCACACCACGACTAAGCCCACCGACGAGACCCCATTCTTCCTCGTCAACGGGGCAGAGGCGGTCCTCCCGCACGGGGTCAAGCATCGTTCCCCGCGGGTCTTGGCATTCGACGAGGAGCGTCAGGATGCCTCGCGGGGGACAGATCTCGTGCTCGTGGAGGAAGCCCGCCGCCAAGCCTCGCTCTGCGTAGCGAGGTACCAGCAGGTGCTGCGGCGCTACCACTGTCGCAACATCCGCTCCAGGACCCTCGAGGTGGGTGACCTCGTCCTGAGGCGGGTCCTCTCCAGGGAGGGCTTGCACAAGCTCTCGCCCATGTGGGAGGGCCTGTTTAGGGTCGCCCGTGTCTCCAGGCCTGGCGCCGTACGCCTGGAGACACATGATGGGGTCCCCATCCAGAATGCCTGGAACATTCATCACCTCTGGAAGTTCTACCCATGACACTCTCACATAATAATGAGTGGGCTGTATGCGCCCGGGGTCCCCCAAGGATGCGGAGGGGCCCCCACCCATGCCCAAGTGGAAGCCCCATGCTCCGTGCTGGCGGACGACACGGTCCTCCAATGACTATGCCCATGCCTAGTGAAAGCCCCATGCTCCGCGCTGGTGGGAAGACTAGCTTAGGTGCCGGACGCGGCTGTTCTTGCTCTCTTTTGTAGCCAAATTTGCCATTTTTTGGAATGAAACTTGAAGCTTTCGCGTCTTTGTTCGAAAAAAGGGGTAGGAATTTTTCTCCTCTGCAGCGTTTCTCGCTTTGATGTTTCGTTTTTAAGAGGTTTGGCACTTGCCAGTTTTCTCTCTCTCAAGCGCCCCGCGAGCGGGGGCTGGACACGGTGTGCACCTCGCCAAAGCTTTGGCATTCTAATCCTCGCATGATGCTCTCAAGCGAGCCAGCAGGCGCATATTGCCTCAGGCCCCCGGCCTCAGGAGCGCTCATCTCCTGGCCTTGCCGGGCATCGCGACCCGACATACCAGTGACGATCGACCCTCGCTCGGGGGCTCTAACCGAAAATGGTCATTGGGAGGAAGAAGACCAAGGAAAGGGAAGTCACGATTCAGCTCGTTATCAAGGAATTCTAACCCTACATAAAGCACTTTTCAGCACTTTCGTGGGAGGCGGTGCCCTGAGGAAGCGCCTCCGGAGGCCTTGACTCCTCGCCACCCCCAAGAGCCTCGCGAGCGGCAGGCACCTCTCGAAGATGCAAAGCTGCCTGGTCCGCAACGAAGAGTCCCCCTCGGCAAGACCTCCAAGCTGCCCCGGCGCCCCAGCTACACCTCGTGACGCAGGAACCTGCCACGAGTACGCCAAGCTAAGTTATCCTAATCGCGACGAGCAGGAACTTTCCATTGGTAGCAATATAAACGCCAAAGTACGAGATAAGAACAAAATGCTAATATAAAGGCACAAGCACCATAGTTCACCACACGCCCCCTCGGGCCCCTCCGTGATTCTTGATGCAGGAAGTAAAAAAAACAACAAAAGATGGCCTCCCGAGGGATGCTACTCCTGAGGCCTGGCCCCGGCGCCGTCCGCGCTCAGTCGGAGTCCTCCTCCTCTTTGACGGTGGCACGGAGGCATGGCGGCTCGATGGCCTTCGGGGCAGTGGCACGGTGCCGCGATGGCTCGCCGCCCTCCTTGGTCCGGGCCCGTTGGCATGGTGGCTCGTCGTAGTCGTCGTCGCTCGAGCTTCCCCCGGAGGAGGCGCCGCTGCTGTTGGAGGTGCTGCGTCCGTCGCCAAGGGCAAGCTCACCGCCGAGGACGCTGTCGCCGCGATGATCATCGTCGGCGGAGAAGTGGTCACTGTCGCTGCCGTCGCCCTCTGGGCAGCACCCCAAGTGCCTACCGTCTTCCCCGAAGGTCTTGACGAAGAGTGTCGCCGCCCTGTCGTACTTGAAGTGGAGGGTGCACCTCCCCTACAGTCCGCGAGCGCGGGCGAACGTCTGCCACCCGCGGTTCAGGAAGACGTAGCCCACGGGAGTGGCTTCGACCTCCACCCACGAGGCTTCGCTGCAGCAACCATTGGCATGCAGCCATAGGCCGGCAGGCCCTCCGGCTGGCCGTGCCCCTGCGAAGAAGCGCGGGAGCTGGAGCCAGGTGATGGCCGACCTCTCTACTCACACCACGAACTCTTGGACCACGTCGGCCGAGTGAGATCGCGGGCGGGGCGGCCGGGTGAAAGCCGCAGGCTTCCCTCCTCAGCCGCGGGCGCCACGGCTACCGCTACCGTCCGCATGGGAGGGAGCTTTCCCGCGGCTGTCGGAGGGAGCGCCGGCCCACACGGGAGTGCGCCCGCGCCCTCGGGGGGGGGGGGGGGGGCACCGCCGGCGTCGTGATCTACTTGCGGAGACGACCGCTACCCCTCTTGGGCGACGGCGAGTCCGGTCCCTCCAGGCGGCCCTTCCCCTTCTCGGCAGCAGAGAACCTCCTCACTGGTGCTATGGTCGTGGAAGCGGCGGATTATAGTGAAGAGGCGAGAAAATGAAGATGGGCGAGGGGGGCTCTGCCCCCCTAGCCCACTTATAGTTGATCGGAGGCCAACCGGCGTCCCTTCGCATTCTGGGCAATGATGGCCCCGTAGCGCGCGCCAGCCCTTGTCAGTCGGGGTGGTTACCGAGGTGACGTGGGGAAGTGGAGGCGTCCGCGCCCCGTCGTGCGCCACGCGTGAAGCCTGGCCCACAGGCGATTGGGGCCCACAATGCTTCGGCCTTCCTTCCTTGGCTTTGCCCCGAAGCCGGCCCGAGCGCGCCTTGGGCCCGGGGGCTACTGTCGGTGTTCTGGGATCGGGGGTACCCAGACCTGCCTGCCTACGGCCCAGCACGTGGCCCAGCTCGACGGCCCAGTACGACCTGACGACAAACCCCCCAGGACACGACCCTCGTGAGTGCCCTGGCCTCGCGAAGAGAACGACGCCAAGACCTCTAGGGGAGCAGCCTCCCCAGGTTGCCTCCCGAGGAGCGGAGATTCCTATGCAGGTACTCGGCCTCAGGAGGCAGCGATGACATGAGCTGTGACGACCAAGGCTGGTGGGCGCCAGCAGGCGCAGAGGGGACAATTTCCCCTTTGGTGCTAAGGAGGCAAGGACGTACGCGGGGTCGCAAGGGATCCCCCAAAGGTTTCCATTCCGGTGCAACAAGACCAAGACCACGAGCTCGGCATGACGAATGTCGTCGCCGAGCCCACCTCTGCGTCACGCCCAGTTGCTTTGCAGGCGAAGACCACCTTTATTCAGGATAAGCTGTACCTCCTGTCCCCTTTCAAATTTGGCCATTGTGGGACCCCTTCCCGCCTGTCGATAAGGCAAGAGGACCAAGGCCACTATAAATAGGGGCTAGCATCCACCATAGAGAAGGACCGAACCACCCACACCCGAGAGCCCTCCCGAGGTCGCTCACCACTGTACTCGTTCATCCTCAAGCCCCCTCGTGAGGCCAAACCACCAAAACAGGAGTAGGGTCTTACACCGCAAGGTGCCCGAACCTGGGTTAATCTCCGTGTCCATCTTCTTGCGCTCTCACGCATCTTCGGCAGGGTCTGGCTGTGGAGTGGCAGGCTTGAGACTTGAGCTGGTTGGGATCTTCGCACACGCCCCAGAGTTCGAACCTTCTTGGGTCTGCGGAGCCCCGATTCTGACAACTGTACACTGATACGTCCATTTTGCATCATGCTTTTATATTGATATTTATTGCATTATGGGTTATTATTACACACTTTGGTACAATACTTATGCCTTTTCTCTCTTATTTTACAAGGTTTATACTCAAGAGGGAGAATGCCGGCAGCTGGAATTCTGGACTGGAAAAGGAGCAAATCTGAGATACCTATTCTGCACAACTCCAAAAGTCTTGAAAATTTACGGAGAATTATTTTGGAATATATAAAAAATACTGGGCGGAAGAAATACCAGAGGGGGCCCACCAGGCAGTCACAAGCCAGAGGGGCGCGCCCTACCCCCCTGGGCGCGCCCCTGTGGCTTGTGGCCCACCTGGCAGCCCTCCGGTGCCCATCTTCTGCTATATGGAGGGTTTTGACCTGGAAAAAATCATAACAGAGCTGTCGGGGCGAAGCGCCGCCGTCTCGAGGCGGAACTTGGGCAGAACCAATCTAGGGCTCCGACGGAGCTGTTCTGCCGGGGAAACTTCCCTCCCAGAGGGGGAAATCAAAGCCATCGTCATCACCAACGATCCTCTCATCAAGAGGGGGTCAATCTCCATCAACATCTTCACCAGCACCATCTCCTCTCAAACCCTAGTTCATCTCTTGTATCTGATCTTTGTCTCAAAACCTCAGATTGGTACCTGTGGGTTGCTAGTAGTGTTGATTACTCCTTGTAGTTGATGCTAGTTGATTTATTTGGTGGAAGATCATATGTTCAGATCCTTAATGATAATTAATACTCCTCTGATTTTGAACATGAATATGCTTTGTGAGTAGTTACGTTTGTTCCTGAGGACATGGGATAAGTCTTGTTATGAGTAATCATGTGAATTTGGTATTCGTTCGATATTTTGATGAGATGTATGTTGTCCCTCCTCTAGTGGTGTTATGTGAACGTCGACTACATGACACTTCACCATTGTTTGGGCCTAGAGGAAGGCATTGGGAAGTAATAAGTAGCTGATGGGTTGCTAGAGTGACAGAAGCTTAAACCCTAGTTTATGCGTTGCTTCGTAAGGGGCTGATTTGGATCCACACGTTTCATGCTATGGTTAGATTTATCTTAATTCTTCTTTCGTAGTTGCGGATGCTTGTGAGAGGGGTTAATCATAAGTGGGAGGCTTGTCCAAGTAAGGGCAGCACGCAAGCACCGGTCCACCCACATATCAAATTATCAAAGTAACGAACGCGAATCATATGAGCATGATGAAAACTAGCTTGACAGTAATTCCCATGTGTCCTCGGGAGCGCTTTGCTTTATATAAGAGTTTGTCCAGGCTTGTCCTTTGCTATAAAAAGGATTGGGCCAACTTGCTGCACCTTATTTACACTTGTTACTTGCTACCCGTTACGAATTATCTTATCACAAAACTATCTGTTACCGATAATTTCAGTGCTTGCAGAGAATACCTTACTGAGAACTGCTTGTCATTTCCTTCTGCTCCTCGTTGGGTTCGACACTCTTACTTATCAAAAGGACTATGATAGATCCCCTATACTTGTGGGTCATCATACACGTACATTCTGTGATCACGACTTATGAGTCGGGGTCCCCACAACGCCCGAACTCCGGCCACCACCCAAGTGGTTGCCGCCGTCGATATAGCCCGTCCCCGGTGTTCTCCTTTGCACCCAACGACACGGACAATCCTCCTAGTCACGTAGGGTGAAACCGCAGTTGATATGGTCACCGGAGGAGGAAACCCGAGGCCCTCCGCCGTCACTGGCCTCGCCAGCGGCTAGCCGCCGGTGGGTTTGACCCTTTTGACCGGGATTTGACCCCCCTGGGTCACAGACAGGTGGGTCCAGGCCCTGGCTAATTTTAGATTAGTGGCTAATTTAAAATTTTAGTTTAATTAAACTAATGGGTCACAGACCAGTGGGCCCAACCGTGTTAATTAGGATTTAGGTTTAACTAAACCAGTGTTAACGAGCTGTGTCTATGACATGAGGGACCCAGCCGTCAGTTTGACCTGGAGCGGTTAGTTGATCTGCTGACGCCAGGCTGATGCAGTGCTGACACGGTAAACCATTTTCTGATATTTTAAATATCCAGGAAATTCCAGAAAATGTTTTAAAATTATAAAATTCATATAAATTAATATGTAAGTTAGATAAAAATAATTTATATACGAAAATTGATCAGAAAGATCCAAAGAATCCATATGTGCTATTCTCATGCATGATAGAGCAAAGTAAATAGGAGAGCTTGGACATTTTGATCAAATGCAATATGTAACCTCACAGGTGGAGTTTGAATTTGAACCTCGGGTTCAAACCAACTTCATCTAACACTAATGATAGATGCATTAGCTCAAAGACATCATATTGCCATGTCATGATCAAGCATCATATTTTACATTTACCATGTGTTGATTGTTTCTTCGTTTGCATCGCGGTAGGTTCTGCTTTCGAGGATACACGTGATTATCCAGCTGAAGGGCAGCACCCTGCCACCGACCTGCAAAGCAAGCAACCTTTTTGATCATTCCGATACAATCCCATGCTCTCGCTCCTGCTCTCATTTATTGCATTAGGACAACAATGCTTCAACTGTTACCTATTTCGGTAGTTAAACCCATTCCTCTGCATGACCTGTCATTATCATAGTAAATAGCTAAACCAAGCAACCTAGCATACCTGGTAGATGCTTGAGCCATGATGTGCCTTTACCCTGCTAAGCTTGTTGTGCTTAGAGTTGTGTCGGGTATGATTCATCTGGGTGATGAACCGGAGTGAAATGAATGTGTTCTGATGATGAGAGTTAAATGTTGAATCCGATTTGGTATAGGTGGCGATGAGAGGCTATGTAGGAGTACATGGCGGGTTGTCTCATTGGAACCACTCTTAGGAACTGAGTTTCGTATATGTGATCCAAGATTAAATACTACCACATTATGAGCCCTGAAATGTGACCCCGCTCGACTTATTTATCGCCTCGTACTTTCTCTAGGAGTTGCAAGTAGTTTCTGGTGTTTGTAGCTTATGCTGGAGACCATGCGTAGCGCTGACCTTAGGGGTGGGCTATGATACGATAGGAAAGTGACATGGTGTACCAAGTCGCACCCGAACGGTAGGCTTGGGAACCCTGCACACATCGTTTGAGGTCGTAGCGGAAACTTTCGCCAGACTTCCGTGCGGGTTTAGTCTCAAATAGGCGACAAACCTGGACTTGGTTCTTGTGTGGTTAACGGTCGTGGCCGACTTCCTTGCTGGGCTTCCGCTTGAAGGTTGCCGAGGTGCTTGACGTGCACATGGTGATATGTGGCAAGAGCGTGTGTGAAGAAGTACACCCCAGTAGTGTTATGATCTGTTCGAATAGCCACGTCCTCGGATATGGACTACTTGGAAACATATTTTGTTCATAGATAACTTAAATGGATACTCATGAAAGACTCAAGACAAGTGTGAGTACCGTGGATGGCACTCTCGTAGGAAGATGGGAGAGGATCAATGGTAGTGTACTTTTGTGGTGATTAGTGGACTCGTGTGCGCTATCTCAACTTACTCAAACACTGGTAGTCATAGTACAAGATAGCCAAGAGTCAAAGCTGGCTTGCTGCATGAAACCCCACAACTCCCCTTGTTGATACATATGCATGAGTAGTTAGATCTGATTTAAGACTTGTTGAACTTTCGTACTCACGTTTGCTTAATAAACTATTGCAGAGGAGACCCACGATCCATCTGGTGGGTTCTATCTAGACGTTGATGACGATGAGTAGCTGGTATCCCAGCTATGACCTGGCCCCTTGGAAGGGGATTGTAGATAGTCAGGCCACGTGCCTTTTTATGCTTTCATCTGTTCGTACTCAGACAACTTTATGCTTCCGCATGGCTTGTATGACTTTGTGTGTATGACTTGAGTGTCGCTCATTTGACCCCTACCTGTATGAACCTATTATGCAAGGCTCTCGGAGCCTTTTAAATAAATGATGTGTTGTAAAGTTTTGCTGTGATGCCATGTTGTATTTATGCATATCATGCATTTTGTGCGTACGTGTGATGTGCATTGGTATGTGCGGGATTTGACACCTAGTTGTGTGCCTTTACTAGCCCTCTTTACAAGGAAATGCCTCTTTGTGCTTCCATTGAGCCATGGTAGCTTGCTACTGCTCCAGAAACATTGATTGACCGGCGTGTATTGATACGTGTCCAACGTATCGATAATTCATGAAGTATTCAAGCCATACTTACCTATGTTTACAATACTTTTATTTGGTTTTGATGCACTTTATATGATTTATTTAGAACTAACCCAGACTGACGCTGTTTACAGCAGAATTACCGTGGTGGGGTTTTTGTGCAAAAAATGAAAGTACCCGGAATCGCTCGAAACTTTGGTATAATATTTTCTAGAGGAAATAAGAAATACGAGAGCGAAGAACCACTGGAGGGGAGCCACCTGTGGGCCAGTACCCATATGGCCACCCCCTGGCCGCGCCTTGATGGGTACTGGGCCCACGTGGCTTCGTTTGACACGATTCCTATGCTGAAAAATCCTATAAATATAGAAACCCTCGAAAGTTAACACAGAACTTCTGCTCTGCCGCCGCAACTCTCTGTATCGGGAAAAACCCATCTGGAGCCTTTCCAGTACCCTGTCGGAGAGGGGAAATCATCTCCGGTGGCCATCTTCCTCATCCCGGTGGAGGTCATGACGGGGAGGGAGTAGTTCACCCTCAGGGCTGAGGGTATGTACCATTAGCTATGTGTTTAATCTCTCTCTCTCGTGTTCTTGAGATGGCACGATCTTGATGTATCACGGGCTTTATTAATATAGTTGGATCATATGGTGTTCTTCCCTCTCTATCTTGTTGTGATGAATTGAATCTTTCCCTTTGAGATCTCGTTATGTTGGATTGAATATTTTGGTTTGAGAACACTTGATGTATGTCTTGCATGCGGATACCCGTGGTGAAAATGGGGTATTCTATTGATTCACTTATATATGTTATGGCATCAACTTCCGGATTCCAGCGACCTTGGGGATCTATGCATAGGGGTTGATTGCACGTTTTCATACTACTTTCTCCGATAGAAATCTTGGGGTGCTCCTTGAAGTTCTTTGTGTTGGATTGAATATGATAGATCTAAAACTGTTTGATGCATGTCGCATAATTTACCCATGGATACTTGAGGTGACATTGGAGTATCTAGGTGACATTAGGGTTGATTGATATGTATCATTGGTGTTATTTTACTACGAACTCTAGGGCTGTTTGTGACACTTATAGGAATAGCTCAAACGATTAATCGGAAAGAATAAATTTGAGGTGGTTCTACTACCTACACCAATTTCAACTTATGTTCTCCGCTACTTATGAACTTTGGAGTGATTCTTTGTTGCACGTTGAGGGATGATCATGTAATTTAACTTTGTTAGCATTGTTGGGAGATTGCACTAGTGAAAGTATGAACTGTAGGCTTTGTTTCCAAGCATTAATATACCATTTTGCTCGCTGTTTACTATTTGTTACCTTGCTGTTTTTATATTTTCAGATTAGAAAAACCTATTTCTATAATACATATTGCACTTGTATCACCATCTCTTCGCCGAACTAGTGCAACTATACAATTTGCCATTGTATTGGGTGTGTTGGGGACACAAGAGATTTCTTGTATTTGATTGCAGGGTTGTTTGAGTGAGACCAGCTTCATCCTACACCTCCCCAGGATTGATAAACCTTAGGTCATCCACTTGAGGGAAATTTGCTGCTGTCCTACAAAACTCTACACTTGGAGGCCCAACAACGTCTACAAGAATAAAGTTGCGTAGTAGACATGAAGCTCTTTTCTAGCGCCGTTGCCGGGGTGGTGGGTGGTTGAAGGTATATCTTTAGATCTTGCAATTAAATCTTTTAGTTTCCAGTTTATCACTAGATTCCTTTATAAAAGAAAACTACAAAAAAATGGAGTTTAGGTTGCCTCATTTGTTTCGTCTTTATAATGTCTTTCGTGAAAATAAGGATTCAAAAAATTGTGCTCAATTGGTAGAGGAAGAAATTATAAAAATATTTAATGAGAATTCCTTGAATGATGAGCATGATTGCAATGTTGCTAGTATGAATCTTATGAATATCCATGAAGCTAATGATATGCAAAGCCACAAGCTTGGGGATGCTATGTTTGATGGAGATGATATTTTTTGTCCCCAAGTTTTGATGAGCAAATTTATTTTGATGATTGCATGCCTCCTATTTATGATGATTATGGTGATGACACATATGCTATAATGAGTAATGATAACCATGAAACTTATCATCAGGGTTTTAATTTTCAATTTGGTTATGACAATCAAGTGTCACATGATAGTTATTTTGTTGAGTTTGCTCCCACTATTATGAATGACAAGAAATATGCTTATGTGGAGAGTAATAAATTTTCTATGCTTGTAGATCAGGAAAAGAATGCTTTATGTGATAGTTATATTGTGAAATTCCTACATGATGCTATGGAAAATTATTATGAGGGAGGAACATATGCTTGTAGGAATTGCAATAATATCAAGTTTCCTCTCTATGTGTTCAAAGTTTTGAAGTTTTGCTTGTTTTGCCTTTCTATGCTAGTTGATTCTTGCTCCGATAAATTGTTTGCTCACAAAATACCTATGCATAGGAAGTGAGTTAGACTTAAATGTGCTTGCCATGTGATCCATGATGCTCTTTTGCATGTTTAAAATACTATTCCTATGTGAGCATCATTGAAATCATCATGCCTAGCTAAACGGCTTTAAAGAAAAGCGCTTGTTGGGAGATGACCCAATACTTTTACTTTCTGTTTTTGAGTGTTCACATGATTAATCTAAAGTTGTAATCATGTTTTGTGTCTTTTATTTCAATAATGTGCTAAGTAAAGCCTTTGGGATAGTATGGATACTTGTTGATTTGATTTTGTGCAAAAATAGAAACTTTTGCCTCCAGTAAAGAATTTCTATGATTTTACTGGAGCATAAAAAAATTCTGAACTTTTAACACAATATTTATACGCAAATTCCATGCTTTTTCCTATTTTTCAGAATTTTTAGAGCTAGGGAGGTATGGTTTTCATTTAGATCTTCACAGACTATTATGTTCTTGACAGATTCTGTTTTGCATGCATAGTTTGCTTGTTTTAGTGTTTCCATAGCTTATATTTGGTGATATCAATTATGGGAATGATATAATATAGTAGGTATTATGTGAGAACAATTATGAATCTTGTCTTGACAGTACCTAAGTGAATGATCTATATTTACTATACTAACCCATCTCACGAAGTTCTGTTAAGTTTTATGTGATTGAAGTTTTCAAGTTTTGGGTGAGACACCGATATGAGGAGAATAAGGAGTGGAAAGACCCTAAGCTTGGGGATTCCCAAGGCAACCCCAAAGCAATATCCAAGGAAGACTCAAGCGTCTAAGCTTGGGGATGCCCCGGAAGGCATCCCCTCTTTTGTCTTCAACACTATCGGTATATCTTACTTGGAGCTATATTTTTATTCGTCACATAATATGTGTTTTGCTTGGAGCGTAATTTTATTTTGTTGTTCTCTCTTAGATGTTATTTATAATCTTTTTTTTCAATAAAAAGTTCCAAGAATTGTCTTTTAGGATGTTTGAATTGCATGTTTGATGTGTGCTGTGTAAAAACAAAAACTTTTGCTGTAGTGTTTGAATTTTCATATTTTACTGGAACCTGGAGAGTTTCTGAAATTTTATACAGTGTTGTCATATATTTTTTATCGTGTCCTAAATTTTTAGAATTTTAAGATTTACATAAGTACGCTGTTTTGATAGATTGCTACAAACTGTTTTGTTTGGACAGATTGCTGTCATAGTTTTGTTATCTACTTATCCTAGAGTTTTCATGGCTTATATTGGTAGACATAAATTGAGGAAATGATAGTATACAGTACCTAATGTTTGGAAATTATTATTAAACTTGTCTTGGCAGTACATGAAGTGTTGATTTATTCTTATGGGTACTAACCTATCTCACAAGTTCTTTTCGAGTTTTGTGTGGATGAAATTTTTGAAACCTAGGTGAAATCGGGATATGAGAGGATTGAACGAGATACAAAAGCTCAAGCTTGGGGATGTCCAAGACACCCCAAGTAAATATTATAAGAAGTCTCAAGCATCTAAGCTTGGGGATGCTACGCATCCCGCCTCTCTTCGTCCACAACTATCGGTTAGCCTATACTAAGGATACAGTTGAAAGAAGGCATTGGCATCTAGACGATGGTGTTCAGTGTGTCCTCTGTCCACTTCATACAAGAGAAACCAGGGACCATCTCTTCTTCCAGTGCAATTTCAGTACAAGGGTATGGAATTACCTTCAGATTGACTAGTCTCAGTGGGATACTATGGGTCAAATGGTCATGCATGCCAAGAGGGAGTTTGCTAAGCCTTTCTTTGCTGAAGTGGTATTCATTGCTTGCTAGAATATTTGGAATATCAGAAATGCAAAGGTATTCAGGCATGAACGGCCAAGATTCAACAGGTGGAGAGCAGCCTTTGTTCATGATATCTCTCTCATGCAACACAGGATTAAATCAGCCTTTAAGGATGAACTGCTGAGATGGATTTCCTACTTACCTCCTTGAGGGGTACTTGTTCATCCTTGTATACTATGTATTTTTGTTTCTTTTCTCTTTTTTAGTTTCTTAGCTGTACTTCCTAGTTACTTCTTGTAACACCTGTATTTCTCTCCTCTTTTTTTTAATAAAGTTAAAATGCTGTGGGGTTTTCCCTACAGTTCCCAGTCAAAAAAAAAAAACTATCGGTTAGCCTATGTTGAGCTTAAATTTTTATTCGTTCACATGATATGTGCTATTCTTGGAGTGCCATTTTTCTTTTGTTTGTTGTTTGAATAAAATACTCGGATCTGAAAATATTTATTGAGAGAGAGAGAGTCCTCACATAGCTACTTGATTGTTTGACTACTCATTGATCTTCACTTATATCTTTTGAGAGTAGTTTGAGGTTTACTCTCGTGCTTCACTTATATTCTGAGAGTAAATCGTGAATGAATGAAATACCATAAATCTGAAAATTATCAGTGTACTTTACGCTAAGTAGTAGTCTCACATTTGGTTTAGAAAGTAAAATCTATTGAACTTTGACAATCACAATATTTGTCATACAAGCAATTCAAGAATGATTAGTATAAGAAAGAGAACTTTCACATACATATACATTATCTTGGACATCTTATATGATTTTGAATATCCATTAATTATTTTTAAACTTGATCAAGTAGTTGAAGTTGGACAAGGAAGACAACGTAATGGTTATGTTTGGTATATTTGCATAGAAGTTATATTGTTATGGATCCTCCAACATGTGGTGCTTGTTTAGAACCTTTTTGCTAGCCAAAACTCCGTACTGAGTAGAGATACTACTTGTGCATCCAAATCCTTGAGCCAAGTTTCTTCCATGAGAGTCCACCATACCTACCTATATATGGTATTTCACTGCCATTCCAAGTAAATTTGCGTCTGCCACCTCTAAAACTTTCAAATAAAACATCCGTTTTGTGTGCTCGTACCGCTCATGGAGCGACGGGGCGGTCATTATCTTCCAAGCTAAGCAGGCTATTCTCAAGATGAGTGTTTATTCACTTGTCATTGCACGAGAGAGGCTGATAAAAAGGAAGCCCAGTCCTGCATAATACAAAAATAAATAAACAAGAACTCCCCCTAGAAAGTTGATTGTTTGGAAGGTACCCATGGATACGGCTAGCCATGGAATGTGTTTGAATGGTGGAGGGGGAGTAAAATTTCAATTCAGTTTGAGAACCGCCAATAATGTGTTTAGCATGGAAGATATTGAAAACTCTGTCGTGACGTTGATAGGAAAAGTACATCACTCAAAATCATATATTCATCTTTGTTTTTAAAACAATGAGCTCTGGCACCTCTGCAAATCCTTACTTCCCTCTGCGAAGGGATAATCTATTTACTTTCATGTTATTTACTATTCTTGTTGAGTCAACTTCTTATTCCAACCTCAATCTTTTAGTTGGCAAGCATCATGTGGTGGGGAAAGATCCAAACATATATATCCAGTCAAATATATTTGATCATGATTCATTATTGTTGACAATTATCTTCATCATAAGTATGTTGGTAGGCGAAACATTAAGCCCCTATCTTTCTCTGTGTTCGATGGATGTTGTTTGTTCTAAAAATATGCCTTGAGTATTAGCAATCATAAAAGACTATATGATAATTGAATATGTGGAGCTCTTACTTAGACTTGATGATGCATTGGAATAGTTTGGTGACAAAAACATGTGTTGTTAAGTTTCAAGAAAATGCATTGTTTGAACCAAGACATGTGAATTGATTGCTACTCTACCATGATGATTTTTATGAGAAAAAGTTGCTGGTTATGATACTATAAAAAGTGATTGGAATTTTCATTGATCAACTTATATACTATGCTAGCATTCACACTTCATAAATTATTTCTTTTATCATTTACCTACTCGAGGACGAGTAGGAATTAAGCTTGAGGATGCTGATACGTGTCCAACTTATCGATAATGCATGAAGTATCCATGCCATATTTACCTATGTTTACAATACTTTTATTTGGTTTTGATGCACTTTATATGATTTATTTGTAACTAACCCAGACTGACGCTATTTTCAGCAGATTTACCGTAGTGTTCTTTATGTGCAAAAATGGAAGTCCTCGGAATCGCCTGAAACTTTTTTATAATTTTTTCTTGAGGAAATAAGAAATACCGGAGCGAAGAACTACCGGAGGGGAGCTACCTGTGGGCCAGTACCCATCATGGTGCACGGAAAAATAGGTACTTACTCTAGGCACTAGGTTAATTGGTTAGTTCCAAAAAAATAATATAAAATAGCATATTATTGCATACAAAGTATCAAAGATTGATAATATAATAGCATGGAACAATAAAAAATTATCGATACGTTGGAGACGTATCAGCATCCCCAAGCTTAATTCCTACTTGTCCTCGAGTAGGTAAATGATCAAAACAAAGAAATTATGTGGCATGTTGCCCAACATGTAATCTATTTTAGGTATGATCATCGAGAAACGATGAAATAATTGTTATCAACGTATAATATCCATGAACATAAGAAGCATAATCATTAATATTCAAAATATACGATCTTTAAAGAATGTTATCATGGTATGACTCCGTCTTCATCACATCTATACCTATACTAATTAGAGACTCCCAACTAATTACCACATTAATTAGAAATTAACAGCCGTACATCTTTGATGGGACCGAATTATTACGGTGGAGATCAACCCATACAATCTGAGGCCAAATCCAAATATTATATTCAACAACCATGAAAACAACTCCCTCAAAGATTTGTTCCACCGACGCAGCTAAGCATCCTCGAGAAACCCTAGCGTCGCTCTTTTCCATGCCATCCTCCAAACCTACTGAACGACCTTGAGGTGGATGTGCATCTGTGACTGGACGACCTCACACACGAGACTGCACGCTCGCGTGTCCCAGCGTGAGCTTTACATGGCTACACGATGCGGAGGTTGGATTGGACAACCTCCAACCGGGGAACTTCTTGCGCGAATACACGGTGTCGGATCTGGTGTACGTACACGCTAGGCTTGATTATGCCGGGACACACAAATACACGTTCTTGTCTTAGAGGTTGGCGGCTGGCTCGATTTGGTCCAAGACTAGCTAGCTTTTCAATCAGCGGAAAACACACAGGCATACTATAGCCTAGGCTAATCATATCTCTGGGTCATCGGCCGATGCTTTTGTCTTGAAGCAAAACGCATCACTGCCAACTTGTGGGACGACTGAGATGTTGGGCTGCATGCCGGTGATGGCCCTCCGTCCACGCCGTCAGACATGTTGGCGGTGCACTACAAGTAGCCGTTTAAATTCAGATTAAGGTTTTCCTTTTTGTACCTTCTTTTCCTTTATGTTGCCTCCATTGCCATGAAAAAAACTGCGAACTATACATGTATAGGATAGAGATTTATAATTTGATGCAAAAGAATTACTTGCAGATATAGGATACCACATGGATAACAACAAGAACGTTGTACTTCTGCTATAATATAATTTTAATACCTGGATATTTTTCCCATATGCTTTCTCAGTAGTGGTTTCATATCATTGCCGACTGGTACACTAGTAGAAAACATGCCTTTGGACCGGAGCATTAGTCCCGGTCGGGTTTTGGACCGGGACTACTGTGACCACTAGTCCCGGTTCATGAGGCTAGGCTTTAGTCCCGGTTCATGAGGAACCTCTAGTCCCGGTTGGTGATACCAACCGGGACTAAAGGGGTTGTGGAAGGCTGGCGTCAGGCTGGGGCCCCTGCGATCCCCTTTAGTCCCGGTTGGTAGCACCAACCGGGACTAGAGATGGACCTTTAGTCCCGGTTGGTATCACAAACGAGGACTAAAGGTATCACTATATATAGTGCTTCATGCAGCCCGAGCCCAAGCTCTCCTTTCTCTCCTTTGTTCTCTCTTCCCCTTGCTCGAGGTCATCCTCCATTTTTGCCAAGATTTGTCAAGATTTGAGGCACCCCATCTATCCAAGTGTTCACAAAGGTTAGCAACTTTGTCCTTTCATCTCTCATTGCTAGATTAGCTCGTGCAATGCTCTATAAGTATAGTGATTTGTGGGTTTTAGTTTGGGAGTAATTATGTGGGAGTTTATTTGATTTATATGCAATTTGAGCTCAAATTAACTTCTTAGTTTGCATATGTGTAGGTGTGGTTTATTTAGTGCCTTCCCGTCCCCGTCCTAACCACCGTCGATCGCCCGCACCGTCCCGTCGCTGGCACCACCTTGGTGAGCCTCTTGTTCTTGTCCTTTTTATAAAAAAATATTATTTGTATGATTTAGATAGTTACTTGTATAATTTTCTTACTTGTATGATTGTTTGTTATACATAGTGCCATGGTTTTGATATCCGTGCCCGTCGGCCCACGTCCGGTTTATGATTCGGATGTGGTATATTCTCTTTTATAACTATTTGTTGCATTTCGTGTTTATGAAAATTATGCCCATCAAGTTGGCATAGATATTTTTATCTAGGAGGTATGTGAACCGGAAATTGCAACCGACCCTCTTGTCAAGAAGTTAAATTTAGTTGAAAAAGAAAACGAGTATTTGAAAGAAAAATTGAAAAGAATTGAAGAAGAGAAGATGAAATTGGAGTTGTATGTTCCCGATGTCGTCGATGATCACAAAATCAAGATGGATGCAATGCGCTTGAAGATTAGAAAGATTAAAAAATATGGTGTTAATAAAGAGGCTTGGTATCATTATGCTGTTGGATCAATTATTACGTTAGTTGTGATTTTCATCGCATTTGTTGTTGCATTTAAATGCTTTAGCTAGATAGTTTTATGTTGTTTTTTTTGAGAATAAGTGTGTATGAACTTTATGTATGAACTTGTATTAATTTGGTCTTTTCGGTGTTGTGTAATGAAGATGAGTCGGCAATGGATGTACGATGACCGACGCTCTCCCCAGTTCATTAATGGCGTGCATAGTATTCTGCCTGCGGCTGAGGCAAACAAGCGGAATGGTTTTATGTGTTGTCCATGTGGTGTCTATAAGAATAATAGAAATTACTCTAGCTCAAAAGTCATTCATGTCCACCTGTTTACGTCCGGTTTCATGTCCGGCTATAACTGTTGGACCAAGCACGGAGAAAGAGGGGTTCTAATGGAAGAGAATGAAGAAGAAGAGGATGATGACAACTATCCTGGGTTCCCTTAATACGACGGTATTACAATGGGGGAAGAGAATGAAGAAGAAGAAGCTGAAGAAGAGGCATCAGATGAGCCTGCTGATGATCTTGGTCGGGCCATTACTGATGCAAACAGAAACTGCGAAAGTCAAAAGGAGAAGTTGAAGTTGCAGCGCATGTTAGAGGATCACAAAAAATTGTTGTACCAAAATTGCGAAGATGACAAGAAAAAGCTCGATAGCACACTGGAATTGCTGCAATGGAAGGCAGAGAATGGTGTATTTGACAAGGGATTTGAAAAGTTACTGAAAATAATGATGATAAGCTTCCAAAGGACAACGAATTGCCCGACAGTACATACGAAGCAAAGAAGGGTGTCTGCCCTCTAGGATTAGAGGTGCAGAAGATACATGCATGCGCTAATGACTGCATCCTCTACCGCAGTGAGGAGTACGAGAATTTGAATGCATGCCCGGTATGCAGTGCATTGCGCTATAAGATCAGTCGCGATGACCCAGGTGATGATGTTGAGGGGGAGCGCCCCAGGAAGAGAATTCTTGCCATGGTGATGTGGTATGCTCCTATAATAACACGGTTGAAACGTTTGTTCCAAAACAAAGAGCTTGCCAAGTTGTTGCGATGGCACAAAGAAGACCGTAAGAAAGACGGGAAGTTGAGAGTACTCGCTGATGGGTCACAGTGGAGAAAAATCGAGAGAAAGTGTCCGGACTTTGCAGGTGATGCAAGGAACTTATGGTTTTGTATAATTGCAGATGGCATCAATCCTTTTGGGGAGCAAAGCAGCAATCATAGCACCTGGCCTGTGACTCTATGTATCTATAACTTTCCTCCTTGGTTGTGCATGAAGCGGAAGTTCATTATGATGCCAGTGCTCATCCAAGGCCCTAAGCAACCCGGCAACGACATTGATGTGTACCTAAGGCCATTAGTTGATGAACTTTTACAGCTCTGGGACATAAAAGGTGTATGTGTGTGGGATGAGCACAAATAGGAGGAATTTTACCTACGAGCGTTGTTGTTTGTAACCATCAATGATTGGCCTGCTCTTAGTAACCTTTCAGGACAGACAAACAAGGGATACAATGCATGCACGCACTGTTTAGATGAGACTGGAGGTATATATCTGGATAAATGTAAGAAGGTTGTGTACGTGGGACATCATCGATTTCTTCTGATCAGGCATCTCTTAAGAAAGAAAGGCAAGTATTTCATAGGTGAGGCAGATAACCGGAAGAAGCCTGACCACCGTACTGGTGATCATATACTTGATATGGTCAAGGATTTAAAAGTAATCTTTGGAAAGGGTTGTGGCGGACAATCTGTTACGAATGACGCCGACGGACAATCTTTTACGAATGACGCTGACGGACACGCACCCATGTGGAAGAAGAAATCTATGTTTTGGGAGCTAGAGTATTGGAAAGTCCTAGAGGTCCGCTCTGCAATCGACTTGATGCACGACGAAGAATCTTTGCGTGAACCTGCTAGGCTTCCTGGGCGTGTATGGGAAGACAAAAGATACACCGGAGGCACGGGAGGACCAGCAACCTATGCACGAAAAAGACGGCATGCATCCAAAGCAGTATCAAGGTCTTGCCAGCTACGCTCTTACCAAAGAAGAGAAGGATAATCTTTTTTGAATGCTTGCTCGGTATGAAGGTCCCGTCTGGCTTCTCGTCGAATATAAAGGGAATAATAAATATGGCAGAGAAAATATTCCAAAACCTAAAGGCTCATGACTGCCACGTGATTATGACACAATTACTTCCGGTTGCATTGAGGGGGCTTCTACCAGAAAATGTTCGATTAGCCATTGTGAAGCTATGTGCATTCCTCAATGCAATTTTTCAGAAGGTAATCGATCCATAAATCCTACCAAGGTTACAGAATAATTTGGTGCAATGTCTTGTCAGTTTCGAGTTGGTGTTCCCAACATCCTTCTTCAATATCATGACGCACGTCCTAGTACACCTAGTCGAAGAGATTGCCATTCTGGGTCCTGTATTTCTACACAATATGTTCCCCTTTGAGAGGTTCAAGGGAGTCTTAAAGAATTATGTTCATAACCATGCTAGGCCAGAAGGAAGCATCTCCAAGGGCCATGAAACAGAGGATGTTATTGAGTTTTGTGTTGACTTTATTCCTGACCTTAAGCCGATTGGTGTTCCTGAATCGCGGCATGAGGGGAGACTGAGTGGAAAAGGCACGCTAGGAAAGGATTCAGTAATATGTAGGGACGGGCATTCTTGGGCCCAAGGACACTACACAGTTCTCCAAAATTCCTCCTTGGTGGCCCCGTATATCAATGAACACAAGAATATTCTACGCTCCAAACACCCAAAGCAGTCTGACGACTGGATTACATGTGAACACATGGGGACTTTTGGCGGTTGGTTGCAAACACATCTCATGAATGACGACAGCGTTGGAGATGAGTTGTACTTGTTGTCCAAGTCACCATCTTCGACTATATTGACTTTCAAAGGGTACGAGATTAATGGGAATACATTTTACATGATCGCCCAAGATAAAAAGAGCACCAACCAAAACAGTGGTGTCCGCTTTGATGCAACAAACAACAATAGGGAAAATGACACATATTATGGTTACATAGAGGAGATATGGGAACTTGACTATGGACGTGATTTTAAGATCCCTTTGTTTTGGTGCAAATGGGTCAATCTGACAGGGGTTAAGGTAGACCCGAAGTACGGAATGACAACAGTGGATCTCAACAATCTTGGGTACACAGAGGAACCATTCGTCCTAGCAAATTATGTGGCGCAGGTTTTCTATGTGAAGGACATGTCTACCAAACCGAGAAAAAGGAAAGATAGGGAAGCGAATACATCATACGGTGAGCCAAAGCACCACATAGTTCTTTCATGGAAAAGAAACATCGTGGGAGTGGAGGACAAGACAGACATGTCAGAAGATTATGAAAAGTTTCATGAAATTCTTCCCTTCACAGTGAAGACTGACCCAAGCATCCTGTTAAATGATGAAGATTGTCCATTGTTACGGCACAAAGGGACATGTCGTGGGAACGAGCCTGACAGTAGAAGGTAGGGGTACGAAAGGAGAGGGCAGAGTCCTAGCTACGGGGAGGGTGTACACACGGATGTATGAGTTCGGGCCCCTCTCGTGGAGGTAATAGCCCTACGTCTCAGGTGCTCGGGAGCTTTCTGTCGTGTGGAATATGAGAGTTACAGGGGGTGCGAACCCCTGTGCCAGAGGGGAGGGGCCGCTTATATAGAGTACGTTGCCCCTCATGAATGCCTGGCATCTAAGGGTCCGATCGTGGCAATAAAGATGGACGTTACTGGTAACGTATGTAATAAATACTACTTATGGTCTAGCCGAACGCCTGCCCGTTGGCCTCCCTGGGGTGGCTCCTGATCTTCTGCAGTCGACTGTCTTCTGCTTCTTCCGAGTGAAAGGTAGCCGTCTAGTGAAGGAAGAAACCTCCGAGTGGATGTTGTCGAGTGACTCATACGTCTTGGTGATTTCAGTCGGAGACTTCCTTATAGTCCTTAAGCTTTCTAGGGCAGTGTCCTTAGGTAGGGTATGTAGGTCAGGCCTACGACCCTACCCTAGGTACATATCCCCATCATTAGCCCCCGAATGGATCGGGGTTCGAGTGAAAAAAGGAGTCGATGCGGGTTCTGATAAGACACAAAAATTCCGAGTGCATTTTAGGGCCTCACAGAAGTCCGCGTCGATTGGAATCTTTGTCATTCACCCTGATCGATTGTGTCTCGAAATGTATCCGAGTGAACTTCAGCATGGAATCAAGTCCGAGCAGTCAGCAGGGTCCTCTGATGCGACGGGTCGCTTCGTCAGGCCCGGATTTCACGGGATTCGAAAATTGGGTAAGCGCGCTCCGCGCGACGATGGCGCAACGACTGGGGCAAGTGGGGGCATGATGCCTCGATTTTCGTGCCGACATTACCGCCACGTACCGCTCTTCCTCTGAAATCGGGATATCCAAAGATCTGACGGGCCCGCAGGTCAGTGACTCACTCGGGCAGATATAAGACGCGACAGCACCGGGCCGGTACAGTACTTCTCCCCCAAATCCTCTCTTTTCCTCCGCCTCCCCTGCTCCACGCGCGCCGCTCCACTCCGCCTCGACGACCGCCGTCGCGATGACGAAAGGCAAGACGGGGAAGCTCGAGCGCGCTAAGAAGGGAGGGGCCAAGGCGAAGAAGCCGTCGGGCGCCCGATTCACAGCGCCGCCGGGGTGGATCCAGGGAGATTTTCTCGCGTCGACGGTCACAGCGGGGGACGTCGAGAACCTCGTAGCCGACGGGCTCATAGCCGAAGGCTCGTGGAGGCTGTCGGAGGGGTTGATCGAGCCGGAGCCGCGCGAAGGGGAGCGAGTTCTCCTCCTCACCCACGTTGAGCGAGGTTTTTCCCTGCCCCCTCATCCATTCGTCCGCGGGTTTCTGAACTTTTTCGGGGCGCAACTCCACCACTTTCCTCCGAATGCCATTTCGTACCTTGCTGATTTCATCACCTTGTGCGAGTGTTTCTTGGGTTGTCCTCCACACTGGGGCTTGTTCAAGCACATATTCACCATTCGGTCTCAGTGTGTCAAAAAAGCCAATCCTAGTGATAGCAAGACCCATGTCATCCAGTTGTGTGGTGGCCTGGGACTCCAAAAGAGAGGTAGGAGTGCGTTTCCATCAATGACTTTTCCTGAATCTGTTCGGGGCTGGCAGTCGGCATGGATTTACTGCAAAGATGTGGCATCCCCCAATATGTCGACTGGCCTTCCTCCTTTCACCTTGGATTGACCCACTACTCCCAGAACACTGAACATGACAGAAAGGGAGAAAGTCCAGGTAGGAATTTTGGTGAATGCAGTAGTAGATCTGATCCGTGGCGGAGTGACTGGTATGGATCTCTTAGAGGCATTTCTCAGTCGACGAATCCAGCCTCTTCAAGCCAGGGATCACACTATGTGGCATTATTCGGGCCCCGAGGATACCACTCGGACGCATCGAGAGGAAGTTTCCAATGAGACTGTTGCCCAGTGGCTCAGGAGCATCACCGGAGCCTGTGATAATCCTTTGGGAGCCAAGCGAATTTTGCCCTTCTCTGCCTTGAACCCACCGACGAACCTGGTGAGTTATATCTTTGTCGAGTGCTTTCATGTTTCGTCGAGTGACTGCGTCTTCAGTCGACTGACTTCACAGTTTGCATCTTGCAGGAGTTTACGAACATGTATTCACCCATGCCGAATGGAGAGCAGCCTGAGGATGGAGAAGAGAGCGCAAGCAACAACGCAGACGTTGACTACGCTGACGACAGTGAAGGCAGTGATGACGACCTGGAAGAGATTGAGGAGGGTGAGGTAGAGGCCCAGGCTCCTCCGCACATCGAGCGTCGTACCAAGCTGCGTGAAGACCCGGAGGCCGCCCCAAGCAAGACTTTGGCATCGAGCACCAGGAACCTGAAGCGCGACCGTGCCGCGACATCTGGGTCGACTGAAAAAGCTGTGAAACAGCCCAAGTCGGACCCACCAAAGCCTCGGAAGGCTCTGCCCCTTTATAAAGATCACCGTGCCTGTCGCCTCAACGTAAGTGTTTATTTTCCTTTTCTGTTGTTGTGAAACTTCATGTCTTTGCTGACCGAGTGAAATTTATTCACCAGAGCTACTACCTCGGTGACGTCGCCTCTGCTGGATGAGGGGGATCACATGGAAGTGGACACTCCTGACGCGGCCACCTCTCAATGAGGTATAGTAAATCTTCACTGCAGACTGATTTTTGAAGGCAATTCGTCGAATGAAATAAATTAATGTTGTCGATTGACAGTTGACGACGTCATCCATTTGGAAGACGACGAGGAGCCGCAACAGGGTGTTGAAGGTGAAGTTGTGGCCTTGGGCACTCCACGCGTACGCACTCGGAGAACGTCATCAGGACAGGCACCACGTGGGTCGACTGCTGCGTCCTCTTGAGAGCTTGGTGATTCTTCCCGAGCCAGAACTGATCCTGTGGTTTCACTGTCGAGTGCTCCACCAGCGACTTCAACTCTTGTGATTTCAGCGCCGATTGGGCAACCTCAAGCACCTCTCGTGACCTCCACCGCAGCCCTGACTCATCTGGCACCTGCATACCCTCTGTACCATGTCCCAGGAGACCAGACTGGAGCTCCCAATGAAGCCATGATCCAGGCTGGGCAAATGATGCTGCGAACAAAGGAGGTGTATGAGGCCAGCAAATTAGCCTATGATGCCAGTTCAGCGCTTCAAGCCAACGTCCGAGTAAGTGCTATTGTAAGTTTATTTCCGATTGAATTCCTGTCCATCTTGACTTTAAACCCACTGGGTGCTTTCTTCAGATGCATACTTGCTTGTTTTTTCCTCGAGTAGATCAGGTCTTATTCGAGTGGTTTCTGTTCTAGTGGGGGCACGCTGAGTGCACCCACTGGGTGTAGTCCCCGAGACCGCTGTTGAATGATGAAGACATCGGCAGGGGTCTTAGATTCGCTTTGAAATTCGCTTGCCACTCGACAGGACGGACCTGGTCGAGTGATAGTAGGTCCAGTGGGGGCACGCTGAGTGCACGCACTGGGTGTAGTCCCCGAGACCGCCGTCGAGTGCTTGCATCAGCGGGGGTCTGATAGAGACGCTGTTTGCTTCTTTTTTTTATACTCGGACAGGCCAGACCTGGTCGAGTGATCTCTGGTCCAGTGGGGGCATGCTGAGTGCACCCACTGGGTGTAGTCCCCGAGACTACTGTCGATCGTTTACGATGGGCAGTAGTCTTAAGAACCATCTTGCAGGTTTCATGGACATCATTTCCATCAACCATGATATGACGCTGTATAAGGGTGTGGGGTGGGGCGGCGGGCCGCCTTCCAGTCGACTGAACTTGTACCTTTCCACTCGGGAGTAGAGAAATATTCATGTCAACTGAACCACTTCTTTGCTGATTTCAGAGAGCCTGTGAACTTGGGACCAAGTACGTCGACTTGGAGAAGGAGAAGAATCAACTTCAGCTGGATATGGAGGTCACCAAGAACAACCTGGACCATGCACAGACTGAGCTGAAGACCCTGGGAGGTAATCCTTGCTGAGCAATTGCACTATCACTTTCGTCTTCCATTCTTTGAACCGAGTGTCCTCACTCGAACAGACGTGCGTGATGAGAACCGTCGACTCCAAGCGCGACTCAACAATGCTATTTCTTTAGATACTATGAAGAAGGCGCTTGAAGACAAGGACAAGGCACTCGCTGACGCTCAGAAGGTGGCGAGGGAGAAAACTGAAGCTGCTGAGAAGAAGCTTGCCGCAGCCAGCAAATTGGAAGAAGAGAATACCAAACTCAAGCAGGAACGGTCCGATTGGATCAAAAAGCTCGAACTACAGAACAAGAGATGGAGCGCTCTGGAGCAATACTTAGGAGACTTCGCGAAGAAGATGTTCGGCATGCTTGAAGGTAATTTTCTTCTGTCGAGTGAATTTCTTTGATTTCTTCAGAACGGCAATGTGACCATCTTTTCGCTTTCTCTTCGCGCAAAATTCTGTCAAGATTTTGAGGAGGAAACTGAAGAGATTGAGCCAAATCTGGATCCCACCAAGTCACCTGTTGGGGATGCCATGGCCATGGCCATGTTTCGACTTGAGGCTCGTCTCAGGAGTGTCCAAGGATATGTTACTCGACTGAGAGCTGCGTTGGAGAAGGTCGACAAGGAATTGTGGCCCGAAGACTCCCTCCAGACTGACCTCGAGTCGATGATGACCCGCCTCAATGAGACCCCTGGTCGAGTGCAAGCATGGAAAAAGTCTGCTGCTCGCTGTGGAGCTGACGTGGCGCTTTCACTCGTCCGGGTCCATTGCAAGGAGGCGAGGGAGGACAAACTGAAGGCTCTACGAGTGATCAACACGAAGAAACTTCAATTCGAAGACTTCATGGAGACCTTAATCGAGGCAGCCACTCGGATCGCCGATGGAATTGACCTGGACACCTTCGTCGAGCCCTCGAGCCCCACTGGTGCTTGAAGAATATTTTGCTTGCAGCTAAAACTTTATTTGCCTCGGTATGCCGAGTGATGGTGTAACCGATTAAAACTTCATTCGGGCCTTGGGCCTGAGTACTTTCTTTTGCGCGAATAACTTTTAACCGCACTAGAGATTCTGAATTTATCTGCATTTTGCTTTTCAATCTCTTGCTTGGTTAAGTTTGTTCGTTACTCGGAAGAATTTCGAACTTAGGTGAAAACTGGTTCGCGGCTAAGTCCCCGAGTGAGAGGATTGCTCGTCACTCGGAGAAGTTTTGAACTTAGACGAAAACTGGTTCGTAGCTAAGTTTCCGAGTTAATGGAATACTTCCCACTCGGAAGGGTTTTTAACTTAGGCGAAAACTGATTCGCAGCTAAGTCTCCGAGTGAGAGGATCACTCGTCACTCGGAGTATTTTTCAACTTAGACGAAGACTGGTTCGCAGCTAAGTTTCCGAGTGAATGGAATACTATCCACTCGAAAGGGTTTTTAACTTAGGCGAAAACTGGTTCGCAGCTAAGCCCCCGAGTGAGAGGATCGCTCGTCACTCGGAGTATTTTTGAACTTAGACGAAGACTGGTTCGCAGCTAAGTTTCCGAGTGAATGGAATACTATCCACTCGGAAGGGTTTTTAACTTAGGCGAAAACTGGTTCGCAGCTAAGCCCCCCGAGTGAGAGGATCGCTCGTCACTCGGAGTATTTTTGAACTTAGACGAAGACTGGTTCGTAGCTAAGTTTCCGAGTGAATGGAATACTATCCACTCGGAGTATTTTTGAACTTAGGCGAAAACTGGTTCGCAGCTAAGCCCCCCGAGTGAGAGGATCGCTCGTCACTCGGAGTATTTCTGAACTTAGACGAAGACTGGTTTGCAGCTAAGTTTCCGAGTGAATGGAATACTATCCACTCGGAAGGGTTTTTAACTTAGGTGAAAACTGGTTCGCAGCTAAGCCCCCGAGTGAGAGGATCGCTCATCACTCGGAGTATTTTTGAACTTAGACGAACACTGGTTCGCAGCTAAGTTCCCGAGTGAATGGAATACTGTCCACTCGGAAGGGTTTTTAACTTAGGCGAAAACTGGTTCGCAGCTAAGCCCCCGAGTGAGAGGATCGCTCGTCACTCGGAGTATTTTTGAACTTAGACGATGACTGGTTCGCAGCTAAGTTCCCGAGTGAATGGAATACTATCCACTCGGAAGGGTTTTTAACTTAGGTGAAAACTGGTTCGCAGCTAAGCCCCCGAGTGAGAGGATCGCTCGTCACTCGGAGAAGTTTTCGAACGTGAAATTGTGCGATCGGAATCGACAATAGACTGCAGGAGTCATAACTTTAATAAACGGAACTGTCTGGAGTACTCTTATTACATCAAAACAACTCAGTCGTCAAGTATAAAAACGTCGAAGTAAATCCGCGTTCCAGGCGCGAGGCTCGTCGATATTCTTCTTGAGGTTGAAGAGGTGATAGGCTCCATTGTTCAGTACTTTGGTGACGACGAATGGGCCTTCCCATGTCGGGGCAAGCTTGTGAGGTCGCTGCTGATCCACTCGGAGCACAAGATCACCTTCATGGAACGACCGACTCTTGATGTGTCTCGCATGGAAGCGGCGTAAGTCTTGCTGATATACAGTCGACCGAATCAGAGCCATCTCGCGTTCTTCTTCCAAGAGATCCATCCCGTCCTGTCGTGCTTGCTCAGCTTCAGCCTCGGAGTAAAGGTCTACTCGGGGAGAATTGTGAAGGACGTCGCTTGGCAAAACGGCTTCGGCTCCATACACCAAGAAGAAAGGAGTTCGCCCAGTCGACCGGTTAGGGGTCGTCCTCAAGCCCCACAGAACAGATGGCAATTCAGTGACCCAAGCTCCAGCTGCATGATCAAGATCTCGCATGAGTCGAGGCTTCAGCCCTTGAAGGATAAGGCCATTCGCTCGCTCAGCTTGACCGTTGGTCTGGGGGTGCGCAACGGATGCGTAATCCACCCGAGTGCCTTGAGAGGAGCAAAAGTGTCTGAACTCTTCCAAGTCAAAGTTTGATCCATTGTCTGTAATGATACTGTGGGGAACTGCATACCGGAATGTTATCTCTTTCATGAATTTGATAGCAGTGCGGGCGTTCAGCTTCTTTATAGGCTTAGCTTCAATCCACTTAGTGAACTTGTCGACTGCTACAAGCAAGTGAGTAAATCCACTCTGGCCTGTTCGAAGAGGTCCGACCATGTCCAAACCCCATACCGCAAATGGCCAGACGAGTGGAATAGTCTTCAGGGCAGATGCAGGCTTGTGTGACAAGTTTGAATAAAACTGGCACCCTTCACAGTGATCAACAATCTCCTTAGCCATCTCATTGGCGCGTGGCCAGAAGAAACCAGCTCGGTATGCCTTGGCAACAATCGTCCTAGAGGACGCATGATGACCACAGGTTCCTGAGTGAATCTCCTCCAAAATCAGTCGACCTTCTTCAGGAGAGATACACCGCTGAGTCACGCCAGTTACGCTTTCCCTGTAGAGTTGTCCATCCATAACAGTGAAAGCCTTGGATCTGCGGACTATCTGTCGAGCTTCATCTTCGTCATCTGGGAGTTCCTGCCTCAGAATGTATGCAATATAAGGTACTGTCCAATCGGGCGTGATCACCAAAATCTCCATGACCAGATCTATGACCGCTGGGACATCGACTTCAGTCGGATCAGAGGCGCTCTTTGCTTGCGGGGGCTCTTCAGTAAAGGGATCTTCCTGCACTGAAGGTGTATGTAGATGTTCTAAAAACACATTGCTGGGGACAGGCTTCCGAGTGGATCCAATCTTTGCTAGCTCATCAGCCGCCTGGTTCTTCACTCGGGGAATATGATGGAGTTCCAAACCTTCAAACTTCTTCTCAAGCTTTCTTACTGCATTGTAGTATCCAGTCATAGCAGTGTTCCTGACATCCCACTCTTTCATCACCTGATTGACCACCAAATCAGAGTCACCGTATACCATCAGGCGCCGGACGCCGAGTGAGATGGCCATACGCAACCCGTATAAGAGTGCTTCATACTCAGCTTCGTTATTGGAAGAATCAAAGTGAATCTGCAGGACATAACTGAGTTTGTCGCCTTTTGGGGACACCAATACTACACCAGCACCAGACCCATTCAGCATCTTTGAGCCGTCAAAGAACATGGTCCAGTGTGCCGAGTGAATTTGGATTGGCTGCTGCTGTTCTATCCACTCGGCCAGGAAATCAGCAAGTGCTTGAGACTTGATTGCCTTTTTCGCTTCGAACTTGATATCAAAGTAAAGGAGCTCAATAGCCCATTTAGCCACTCGACCAGTCGCATCTCGATTGTTGAGGATCTCAGAGAATGGAGCATCACTGGCGACTGAAATTGAGTGATCTTGAAAGTAATGTGCCACCTTCTTTGCTGACAGATATATACCATATACGAGCTTCTAGTAATGTGGGTACCTTTGCTTTGAAGGAGTCAACACTTCAGAAATGTAATAAACAGGACGTTGGGCCTTGTAAGCTTTGCCTTCCTCTTCCCGCTCGACAGTGAGAACCGTACTGACGACCTGATTAGTGGCCGCGATGTACAGGAGCAAGGGCTCTTTGCTGTGCAGAGCAGCAAGCACCGGCTGGGTGGAAAGCAGGGCTTTGAGCTCGACAAACGCTGCTTCAGCTTCTGGAGTCCACTCAAACGTATCAGACTTCTTCATCAGTCGGTATAAAGGCAATGCCTTCTCACCGAGACGAGAAATGAATCGACTCAACGCTGCCAGGCAACCTGTGAGCTTCTGGACATCGTGCACACGCACAGGGCTTTTCATTCGGGTGATGGCACTGATCTTTTCAGGATTGACGTCGATTCCTCGTTCGGAAACGAGAAAACCGAGTAACTTGCCACCAGGAACACCGAAAATGCACTTAGTTGGATTTAACTTGATATCATACCTCCTCAAGTTGGCGAATGTTTCAGCCAAGTCAGTAAGCAGGTCAGAACCTTTGCGAGATTTGACGACAATATCATCCATGTATGCTTCAACATTCCGAGGGATCTGATCAAGCAAGCATTTTTGAATCATGCGCATAAAAGTAGCGTCAGCATTTTTCAAACCAAAAGGCATGGTGATATAACAGAAACACCCGAATGGGGTGATGAAGGCTGTCTTTATTTCGTCCGGACCAAACAGACGGATCTGATGGTAACCGGAGTATGCATCAAGAAAAGATAAACGCTCGCACCCCGCAGTCGAATCGACGATCTGGTCGATGCGGGGGAGCGGAAAATGGTCTTTCGGGCAGACCCGATTGATATGTTTGAAGTCAATACACATGCGGAGTGACTTATCTTTCTTGGGGACCATAACGACGTTCGAGAGCCACTTGGAGTGGTAAATCTCGCGTATGAACTTAGCCGCCAAGAGACGAGCCACCTCCTCGCCGATTGCCTTCCGCTTCTCTGCTGCCGACCGACGCAAGTGTTCTTTCACGGGCTTAGCCTTTGGGTCGACTCTCAATCGGTGCTCAGCCAGTTCCCTGGGTACACCAGGGATGTCAGCAGGCTTCCATGCAAAGATGTCCCAGTTCTCACGGAGGAACTGGATGAGCTCGGCTTCCTATTTGCTGTCGAGTGTCGTTGAGATGTTGGTCGGGGCAGCATTGGGATCCGTCGGGTGAATGTGCACCTGCTTCACTTCGCCTGCCGACTGGAAAGCTGACTCAGAGGCGGGCTTCTTGGCACACAGCAGATCGGCAGGATCAACACTCTTCTTGTACTCCTCCAACTCGACCATAGCCATCTGATGATCGGCAATTTTGGAGCCCTGCTGAAGGCACTCCTCAGCCCTCTGTCGATTGCCAGTGACTGTGATCACACCCTTGGGCCCGGGCATCTTCAGCTTTAAATACACGTAGCATGGACGGGCCACGAAACGGGCATAAGCCGGACGGCCAAGGATGGCGTGGTACGCACTTTGAAAGTCCACCACTTCGAACGTCAATTTCTCTTTGCAAATTTTTTTTTCAGTACCAAACGTCACATCCAATGCTATCTGGCCGAGTGACTTGGCCTTCTTCCGAGGAATGACTCCGTGGAACTGCATGTTGCTTTCGCCGAGTCGGGACATCGGAATGCCCATCCCCTTTAGGGTATCCATATACAAAATGTTCAGACCGCTCCCACCATCCATCAAGACTTTGCGAAGTCGAGTGCCTCCCACAACCAGGTCCACCACCAGCACCTGCCGACCAGGAGTGGCGATATGAGCTGGGTGATCTGACTGGTCAAATGTGATGGCAGTCTGAGACCACTTGAGGTATGTGGGGGTAGCAGGAACAGCCATGTTGACTTCTCTGTTGATAACTTTCAGTCGACTCTTGCTTTCTACATCAGCAAAAATCAACAGAGTGGCATTGACTTCAGGGAACTCTTCTTTATCTTCATCGTCCTCCTTTTTAGGAGCTTTCTCACTCGACTGGCTTTCCTTAAACTGCTGAATCAATAGCCGGCACTGTCGAGTGGTATGCTTAGGCAATATCAAGTTGCCTTCCTCATCTTTCTTCGTGTGGATTGCACACGGTAAATCCAGAACATCTATTCCCGACTGATTCTTTCCTTTCTTGGGGGTAAACTGACCTTTGGCCTTCCCCTTATTTTTTCCTTGCGCCGCCAGAGCGGCCGCCTCTGCCTGAGCAGGGCCATCAGCTTTGCGCTTCTTTTTCCGACTAGAATTGCTGCCGGCATCATTGTCGACTGCTTTTCCTTTGCCGCTACGGAGGCGGTCTTCCTCTTCGCCATTGGCGTATCGAGTGGTAATCTCCATCATCTTGCTCAGGGAAATGTCACCTGTCCGCCCAAACTTCAGGTAAAGCTCTCGGTACTTCACTCCGGCCTTGAAAGCACAAACAGCTTGATGTTCGGAAACATTCTCCACTGTGTGATGCAAGGTGGACCACCGCTAAATGTAATCTCTCAAGGACTCATTGGGCTTCTGAACACAGTGCTGCAAATCGATCAAACCCGCAGGACGCTTGCAAGTGCCCTCGAAGGTACTGATGAACACTCGGGCAAGATCTTCCCAGCAATAGATGCTAGAAGGAGCCAAACGATTCAACCACGCTCGGGCCGAACCATCCAACATCAAGGATAAATGCTTCATGGCTACGTTATCATTTCCTCCACCAATCTGCACAGCCACTCGGTAATCATCCAACCATGTTTCCGGCTTTGACTCGCCGGAGAACTTGCTTATTCCAGCTGCCAATTTGAAATTGGGGGGAATCTCTGCAGAGCGAATGGCTCTGCTAAAACACTCGGGACCAGAAACAACGGTACCACTTCCACTCGGATAATCTCTGTCATTACCATCTCTCTGGGCTCTGCCTCTGTCGATCCGCCTTTGCGCGAGGACGTTCCTTGCATCGAACCCAGGATTCCGCTCATCACCGAACGGGCGCCTATCGTCATAGTGCCGGGGCACATACGAACCACTCCGCGGAGGAGTAGGCACTCAACGGCGGTCATCACGGTGATAACGAGGAGCAAATTTATCTCGCCCCTGATCTTGGTACTGATCTTCACGGTAACCTCCACCCCTGCGACGTAGAGGTGACCCTGGACTGTGTGCCGATTGAACTGTGTCTGCTCTGGGGGAGTTACTATGCAATCTGTTGCGCGACTGAGAAACAGCCGAATTCTTCTGTTGCGCCGCATCAAGCAACACTCGGATCTGCTGCAAACCTCTACCAGCCTCCGAACAGGCTGAATGGAATCTGCTATCTTTGCAGCTGCTGCAACATTCAGAATTGGAGTACGGAATACCTTGACATTGTTATGAGATCCACTCGGAAACAGCTGTCGCTGACGTCGATTGGAAATGGGTGGACGCTGGCGGGCACGCTCGTCGAGTGCCTCCTGCATCTCTTTGAGCCGAAGGTGCGTAGCCTCCATGGCCTGGGCCTCAGCAGTCGCACCGACGATGGGAGTATGGAGAATCTCCTCATCGCGGCGCTGCTGATCATCCGACGGACCTCCAGCTACGCGTCTGCCGTGGCCAAAGCCTGGCGGCGGACTCTGATGCGATCCAGCCATGAGAACCTCCGCCGCAGGATCGCAGCTCTCACACTCGGAGGGTATGTCAGACGGATCCGACGCCGAATCAAACACGCCGTGAAGTGGCTCGGCGGGCTCGATAGCCGCAATCTGCGGAGACAAAATTTGGTGAGCCGCCGCATGCTTCACCCAGCGCTGGAGCCGCGAACGACCGGATCACTTGCGGCGATGAACAGCGGGGAGAGCCGACAAGTACGGAGTCGACGGCTGTAGAAGAAGAACGCCGCAGGAGCTCGCGCAAAAGTGCGTCGCTCCGCGGATCAGGAGCGCCTCAACATCTAGAGGCGCTTCCTGGAGCCATGCCGAATCGTCGGCGATGAAGGTGAGCGCTCCGAGATGGATCTCGTGGCCCAGGAACAAATCACCGCCGGAAGACATGACGAAGGAGAAAAAAAATGCAACCTCGCCGGAAGTCGCTTAGACGCCTGCCCCACGGTGGGCGCCAACTGTCGTGGGAACGAGCCTGACAGTAGAAGGTAGGGGTATGAAAGGAGAGGGCAGAGTCCTAGCTACGGCGTGGGTGTACACACGGATGTATGAGTTCAGGCCCCTCTCGTGGAGGCAACAGCCCTACGTCTCAGGTGCTCGGGAGCTTTCTGTCGTGTGGAATATGAGAGTTACAGGGGGTGCGAACCCCTGTGCCAGAGGGGAGGGGCCGCTTATATAGAGTACACTAGAGTACACTACCCCTCATGAATGCCTGGCATCTAAGGGTCCGATCGTGGCGATAAAGATGGACGTTACTGGTAACGTATGTAATAAATACTACTTATGGTCTAGCCGAACGCCTGCCCGTTGGCCTCTCTGGGGTGGCTCCTGATCTTCTGCGGTCGACTGTCTTCTGCTTAGGTAGCCGTCGAGTGAAGGAAGAAACCTCCGAGTGGATGTTGTCGAGTGACTCGTACGTCTTGGTGATTTCAGTCGGAGACTTCCTTATAGTCCTTAAGCTTTCTAGGGCAGTGTCCTTAGGTAGGGTATGTAGGTCAGGCCTACGAACCTACCCTGGGTACATATCCCCATCAGGACACACGCGAAGAAAAAGTTTTATACCCCAAGGTCACACTCTGGGATGTGATCGGCTTCACCGTCATCACTTTCTTCTCTAGTGAGTAGCCGAGATAGGCCAGTTTGTACACGAAGTACATCAAGTTTTTGTCGTAACCCTCTCAACTTTTTAGCACATGCTATGTGTGTGAAATTATGATACCATGCCAAGTTTCAACCTTTTCAGAGTTCATTTGTACTGCTTTTCAATTTCGGGGTCATTCAGCGCAAAAAAATCATTAAATGCATGAAAAATAGCAAATGAAGTTAGTAAGGGTTGAAATTTGAGGATGTGGCTTTGAATGGTGCATATTGACTGAACAAAAAGTCTGGAGTTGAAATAAGTTTAAAAAATGAATGCCTTTGCAACAGATGAGTTTTCGTCCGAAACCCTCATACTTCGAAGGAGATGGTCCAGTTTGTACACGAAGTGCATCCAGTTTTTGTCGTAACCCTCTCAACTTTTTAGCACATGCTATGTGGGTGAAATGATGATACCATGCCAAGTTTCAATCTTTTGAGAGTTCATTTGTAGTGCTTTTCAATTTCAGGGTCATTTAGCTCAAAAAATAATTAAATGCATGAAAAATAGCAAATGAAGTAAGTAGGGGTTGAAATTTAAGGATGTGGCTTTGAATAGTGCATATTTAATGCACAAAAATTCTGGAGTTGAAATAAGTTAAAAAAAATGAAATGCCTTTGTAACAAATGAGTTTTCGTCCGAAACCCTCATACTTCGAAGGAGATGGTCCAGTTTGTACATGAAGTGCATCCAGTTTTTGCCGTAACCCTCTCAACTTTTTAGCACATGCTATGTGGGTGAAATGATGATACCATGCCAGGTTTCAATCTTTTGAGAGTTCATTTGTAGTGCTTTTCAATTTCAGGGTCATTTAGCTCAAAAAAATCATTAAATGCATGAAAAATGGCAAATGAAGTAAGTAAGGGTTGGCATTTGAGGATGTGGATTTGAATGGTGCATATTGAATGCACAAAAAGTCTAGAGTTGAAATAAGTTTAAAAAAATGAAATGCCTTTGTAACACATGTGTTTTCGTCCGAAACCCTCATATTTCGAAGGAGATGGTCCATTTTGTACACGAAGTGCATCCAGTTTTTGCCGTAACCCTCTCAACTATTTAGCACATGCTATGTGGGTGAAATGATGATACCATGCCAAGTTTCAACCATTTCAAAGTTCATTTGTAGTGCTTTTCAATTTCAGGGTCATTTAGCTCAAAAAAAATCATTAAATGCATGAAAAATAGCAAATGAAGTAACGAAGGGTTAAAAATAAAAAATCCTCATGTTGACTAACATAAACATAATAAAATTTGGTAAAAGAATAACAAGAAAACATAAACTAAAATATTTAAAACAAATGAAGGTATAAATCTATAAGAGTTAAACAGAATCTCGTTTTGATTAAAACACCTATTTCAAATCTCCTAAAAATTCCCAAATTGAACATACTGATAGAACATACTAATATTAAACAACAGGAAAGAGAATCACTCAAAAATCTATTTTTAAACTAAAGTTATTCACAAACTAGTGATTCACACAAATTTCAAAAGAATTCAAATTTAAACTATTTAAATTTGAAAACTACTGGCACTAACAGAATGTTTATAATTTTTTTGACCTAAAGCAAAAATATTCATTCAAAAACTCTAAATATTCTAACAATTATTAAAAATCTAAAAACAGAAACTGTTGTGTTAGAAAAACAAAACAAAAAAGAGAAAATAGACCTTTCGTCCCGGTTGGTATCACTAACCGGGACTAAAGGTCCCTTCCCACGCGGAATTTGGGCTGCCGAAAAGGAGACCTTTAGGCCCGGTTGGTGGCTCCAACCGGGACTAAAGGTCGACCTTTAGTCCCGGTTGGTGGCTCCAACCGGGACTAAAGGTCGACCTTTAGTCCCGGCTGGTGATACCAACCGGGACTAATGGTATCTTTAGTCCCGGTTGAAGTCACCAACCGGGACTAAAGGTCCCTGCTATATAACCCCGCGCCCTTCGTGTCCCGGTGCTAGCCACCGCCCGGGACATACAGAACGCCGCCAGGCTGCTCGCCTTTCCCGCCGGAGATCGCCACCGCCGTCCGACCGCACCAGGCCACCTCGCGTCGTCGTCGTCTTCCTCCCGCGCCCCTGTGACCCTGCCTCATCACTGCTTCGTCCCGAGGCCGAACCCCGCCGCCACATCGCCATTGATTCTAGCGAGGTGAGCCACCGTCCGAGACATGCACCCTGTCAATTGCGCATTCCTCGCGTCCGCGCACACCCGCTGACCTAACCGTTCATCTCTAGGCCCTGGATTTAAAGCGCAGGGACCACACCAGAAGCTCCACCGCCCGTCCGAACTCCGGTGAGCCCTCGTCGTCGCCTCCGTTGCCCCGAGCCTCGGCGGAGCCCACCATCGACCTCCCCGTGGTCGACCGCGTCCAGCCGTGCCCTTGGTGCAGCCCAGGAGCCCCATCCAAATTAGGTGATTTCTTTTTGCAAAGTCCAAATTAGAATTTGAGATGTTATTGGTGATTAGGTGATTTCTTTTTGCAAAGTCCAAATTAGGTGATTTCTTTTTGCAAAGTCCAAATCAATCATAACATTTTATCTGTAAGTCCAAATTAGGTGATTTCTTTTTGCAAAGTGAACACTATGAAATGTACTTTCACATAGGACACTAAAATTTAGAATTTGAGATGTTATTGGTAGAAAGTTGAAATATTTTTGTGTGCGAGTGTGTGCATGTAGATTTATTGTTACATATGTTATTGTTATTGTTGTTAAATGAGATGTTATTTGGTAGTCACAATTTGTTCTCGTCAACGATGCCCATCCCGCATCCTCGTCGTCGACTCAGCGCCGACAACCACTTTGAGAGGCGCCATGTCCGGGACTGGGCTCCGCCGGGCTGGCACTGGGAGGTGCTACCTTCCGGGGCGCGCAGCTTGGTGAGGAATCGGGCTCCCGTCGTCGACCTGGAGCTTCTTTGGTGGCGGTCGCATGGGCCACTATCGTTGCAGAGGCAGCCGACCCTCGAGGAGGTGGTACGTCGCTGTGTCAGGGAGGAGGACGAGCACGTCCATCGCTACATGGTTGCGTTGGACGTCAGGTTCTCCAATACCTGCCAGGTTCTCCAGGGATCTCACCCGAGCTATGATCCTGTCATGGCTCCTTCTCTTTGGGTGTCCACCGCCCGCGCCTCAGGAACCGCGAGTTAACTAGATTATTTGATAATATTCGAGCTGTATTAGTGATGTTATATGATAATATTCAAGATGTATTAGTGATAATATTCGATAATATTCGATGATGCATTAACTGGATTATTCGAGATGTATTAGTGATATTATATGATGATCTTACTAAAAATAATAATCCTCCTCGCCATCCCTCGGTCCTCAGATCGAACCTCTTCGGCGACTGACTATTATGATTCAGTTTTTGCTTATTGAATGCATTCTAATTTGAATACTAAATTGTTTTATCTTTCTTCTGGATTAGTTAAGCTATGGACGATAGCGGCAGAGACCATGAAGAGGATCCCTTCCAGATGATACGACACTCCGAAAACCCAGAGATTGAACTAGATGACGGCTCACAATATCTGAACGAGTCCGGTGAGGGAATTGAGAAAGAACCAAGAGACGAAGGGCACACAAACAATGATGGAGAAGGAAATGTTCTTCAATTAACAAAGTCCGGCGAGGTATATATGTATAAATATATAAGGCCTCTGATGATCATTATATATATATACAGCCGGTCTATTCTGCTAATATTAGCAGAATAGTTATTCTGCTAACACTTCCGAACTGCATGCACAACACGAGGGCACTGCACTTTCTGTAGAAAAAGTACTACAATAAAAAGACTAGTGAACTTCGTGTCGGAAAAAAATGCACGACACTATTTTTTCGCGACACCAAAATCCACGCGTGAACTGCATCAGACAGAAGAACGCACTGCTTTAGACGAAAAACCACACTGCATCCTACGGGCAAACGGACTGCATGATTTCTTTTTTGTAAGAAGTGAATTTTCAAGACGAGGAAGTTGACCGCACTTCACGTATGACGTAAGTGAACCGCAGCGCTACCGAAAAGTGAACGGCTTTGTGGGGACCCCGACTCATAAGTCGTGATCACCGAATGTATGTGCACAGTGATCCCAGAGATCAATGCTCACTGAACACACATAAACTGAATAACAAGAGTCTTACATCCATTACGTACCGTTTTACTCAAATATGGCCGTTATGGCCATGTCTTCATAAACTTGCAGCAGAAATCTTCAACGATAGCGTGAACCCATGCCATCTGCCTTAACCCTACAGGCATTCTGACTGGGAAGCGTCCTAGCTCGCATGTTTGTCACCAAGGTGTTCTGCATCGTATCCTGTTCTTTCATGCCTGGCCAATAAAATAACCAGTGGCATGCCAATGAGTACTTTGAATGTACTCGCAAGCAACCCATTTTTGGAACAAGGTTCAACAGAGCATGATATAGCACTAATAGGTAAGTTTTGCGGAAAGCTAATTTCGAGTGCAGTGACATGATCAAATAACTTATGTAAGCATGCATCGATCAACAGTTGGAAGATATCCATATGAACAAGTTACAGATATCATCATAAGTAGGGGTTGAACATCTCATGTTCAGTCATCATGTCAAGTCATCCGACTTAACTCAAGTATCATCTTTGTCACACACACACCAATTTTTGAGAAAACATCTGGACGTAGTTTAAGAAGGACCTCCAACTGTCCATGACCGTGGACACGGCTATTCGAATAGTTTTACACTCTCCAGAGGTTGCACGCTTTACCCACAAGACTCGAGGAACTTCTGTGTCATCCACGACTCGCAGTATATTACATACCCGAGGTAAGCACCCGAACAATGCCTTTCCCTTGACGACACTAAACAAAGAGTCCACTCGTTGGTGCCATCCCTCATGATATAGATCACACGTATCATCCATGAGGGCACGCAACGGTGTGCCCGGTGCCTGTGAAGACAACGCATGGTCGCCCTACCAGGCATGACCCCGTATCGAGAGTGATCACGTCACTCCCGCCACTAGTAATGCGGGCTCCCTGCTAGTATCGACCAAAGTAATCAACAAAGCCCCTTCCCATATAGGGGTAGAGTGGCCGCACATGTAAGGTTGGGACGGTCAGCAGACCTTAAATCTAATCCGTTTTTGAAAACACACACACACAACTTGCTCCGGTACACCACTTCTTTCTTAAGTGGTTACCTAGCCCAACATCATCTCCCTCAGGCATTAGTGGCACCTGACGGGGTTTTCGAAAAGTCCTTGAAAACACTTTGTTTCCAACTCCATGCATATTCCCATCCCGTTTGCGTAGCATCTACTAAGCATCCTATCTACTCCCACCCGCACAACCCTCATAAGGAGGTAGGATCATGCATGATGCAAGTATCAACGGAAAAAGTATCGGAGGTATCCCACCGAAGTGGTCACCACATCAACATGATCAACATCACGAAATAAAGTTCTATATGCCATGCAATAAAAGGGTTTCATAGTCATGGTCAAAGGGCTGCTTGCCTGGCTTATCAAAGTCTTCGAGGTCTTCACACGCTTCTCGTCCACTCTGAGTACTCCGTTTATCTCGTCAACTACCGTCGGTAAACAACCACAATAAGCAACCCAACAAGCAGAAATAAAAGTCCTCTATAAATAGGAATTTTATTTTTCTTGGACACCCCTGGCTATAAGAAAAATAACCAAGGATGTTTTATTGGATGTGGATCAAGGGGGAGTTTTGAATGGTGGAAACGAAGGAAATGATGATCCTATAAGATGTCTACAGGAAACATTTTCATAAAAATGAGTGGATGCACCTATGAAATAGGGCATGATTTTATAAACATTTGGGAAGTGGTTTCTTTGGATTTGGGGTTGGGATGATTTTCCTATGAATTTCTCAAGGTGAAATAAATGGAAGATAGGACTATTTACCCGATCCAACAGAATCAAGGCATGGCAAAAATGTTCACCATGGCCAGATAAACAGGGAATGATTTTAGAATCATCTAGAAATTTGAACCACCTCATTTGGTGTTGATATGAATGCTCTAGGGATTTTATAAGTGGGGCATTTGCTAGTTCAAATTCAAATTTAAATTTGAACTATACAGAAAAGTTAGCAGGAAAAATATGTAGGATATAGTTTTGGATGGAGAAAGATTTTTGGAACCTCTAGAATTTTGAATCACCAGATTTGGAATTATAATGGATTTTCTATGAATATTACATCATCTCTGGAAAAAGAAAAGAGAAGGAGGGGGGTTATACCAAAGGGGCTATAACGCGCCCAGGGCGCTGGTCAGGAAGTTTGGCCGGCCCAGTGGCTCGGCTGAGCGGGACGGAGGCCACGTCGAACGCGTACTTGAGGAGTACGCCTTCCGCGGGCGAAGGCGGCACCGAGCCGTGGCGTCTCCACTTAAAAGGAGGGGCCAGCCCCCCCGGTCGAAGAGTCTTGTCGTTGGTAGGGCCCGCCGGCTGCAGGGTCCCATCAGCAGCCGGCGGGGGGGGGGCACCGGCTGTCCATCGCCACCGGCACGTGCTTGTCATGCCGCAGTACGGGTCGCCTGGCACGGCGTCGTCTTGTGGCAGCCGGCCGTGGTCAGCGGAACGGCCGGCCGCGCTGTAGCCATGCCGGGGCAGGTAATGGAGTGGTTGGAGGCGTGCGGGCACTGTGCCGACTGCCCGGTCGCAGTCGGCCCGAGTCAGAGGCATTGTTGTCTCCACTGTGGCCATGCGGGCGCTGACCTCTGACGCGACGGAAGCTGCTGTAGCCACGCGCGCTCTGACTGCGGTACCCCCAGTACTGCTGGTGCGTTGCCCGTCAAGTCACCGTCCCGCGGAGCATGGTGATATGACGGGCGCTGACCTGCCGGCTAGGCGGTCCTGGCGGCTCACTTCGAGCTGGCCGGCCCGTCGCAGTCGGCCTCGCGGAGACGGTCTACGGGGGGAGGCGGCTCGCCCTGTAGTCGTTTTTTGAAAGTGGGAGCAATGGCCCGCCTGAGGCTACCCCAGGGTTATCCCCCCGTCATCCATGTAGCCCCCAAGGGCTGACTCAACTGCTTGAGATGAGTCGGGTCTTTCGAGATAAAAAGAACTTTCGACCTGTAGCCCCCAAGGGCCGACTCATCTTTTTCAGATAAGTCGGGTCTTTTGAGATAAGAAAAACTTCGACCTGTAGCCCCCAAGGGCCGGCTCATCTTATTGAGATGAGTCGGGTCTTTGTAATAACTTTGAAGAACTTTCGACCTGTAGCCCCCAAGGGCCGGCTCATCTCCTTGAGATGAGTTAGGTGTTGTCTCATCTTGAACGTTAAAAAAGAGCTGAGATACATTAGCCCCCAAGTGCGAAATATATTGCTTTGCAATTTGTTTTGGACTTGATGTAAATTTCATTCATGATGCAGGAAGCTCTAAAGATAGCCGAATCTAGCGCGGCCAATTTGAAAAAGGACCTGGAAAAAAGGCAGACTTCCTAGGTAGAAATTGAAGAAAAACTTCATATTTCTTTGATTGAGTTAGAAAACACCATGGCGGGCTTCTTAAAAGAGAAGAAAACCTTTGAGGATGAAAAGACGGATTTGGTTAAGCACGGAGAGGATGCTAAGAGCCGGCTCAAGCCCATCACCGAGGAGTTGTCCGGGTTGAAACGACATATTGTCCAGATGGCCCAAGCTGTTTTTGGTAAGTATATATGGATCTTCTCGTCTTTTTTGGAATATAGATATATTGTGCTTGATGACTCATGTATTGATTCTATTCTGCAGGCCCCTGGACTAGCAGTTTTTATGATAACAGTCTGCTCCTGCTCAAGGATGTTTACTCTCTGACGGAGCAGCTTTACGCCGGGAGTCATCTTGCCATCAAGGCGACACTGGGGGATAAGTAGCCCGTAAAATATATCAAGAATGTACTGGAGAGCCTCTCCATCATCCCGCAGCATATCCCAGAGCTAAAGAGATCAGCCGCCCGATCGGGCGCAATATATGCATTGAGCCGGGCCTTGACTTACAGAGAAGAGCTTGATCCGTCCGAGCTGGCAAAGGGCTTTCCTGAATTTAAAAATGACGGGTCAGAATTCTCCCAGGAAGATTACGCGGCTTGTGTCAAGGATGCTCAGATTCTGTCAACTCAGCTGGTCTCTGAGATGAAGCTGAGAAGCTACCAGGCGGCTTATGGCGCCAATCATACTCGGATCCCACCACCTGATCTGATGACAAATAATCTGGCTCCTCAACGACGCGAGCACGTTTTTGCCCCTGAAGTTGACCCGTCCTCAATTCTCGATGACGAGGCTGTGTTCCAGGCTTTATCTCATTGCAACTGGGATCTGGACAACCTTCAGATTTAAGAGCCAGAAGACCATTCGATGGATAACCCTGAGGCGTCTCATGCGCAAGATTAGCTGCATCTGACCCGGATCATACGGTGGGCTATTTGAGCTTCCTTAACTATTAACTTGTCGACTTAAGCCCCCATGTATGTGCAAAAAAACAGTTTGTGGCTTCCTTAAGCCTGAAATAGGGATAGTTGAACACTGTTGTCGTGCCATCATGCACGTCCTGCACGTTTGATGATGGATGCTTTGTTTGACGTTTCCTCATCCCGTCCATGCAACCCTTCCATTGACTGGTCTTTTGATAACATATAACCGGGTAAAATGACTCGGCCTTTAATTTCAATAACCTATTCCTCTTTCAACAATGTTGAATTTGCAGGATAGCTTGTCGATTGGCTGCTCACGCATATTCAATTGTTTAACCTGGTCTTTTGAAGCATGGGCTGGTAATAATTTTAGACCTGAAACTTGCTGTAACAAGCCAAATAAACAACGTGGATAAGCTGAATCAATGAGTCTTGGCCAAAATTGATGTCCAAGCTTGAGGTCCTTTGTTAGCCTCTTCAAGAAATAACATAATTTGTTGCGGTCATGCAACCGATGACCCGGTCATTTTATACAAAAAATGGTAAAAACAAGGTCATGCCCAGAATATTTTTGTGTGATGGGTTTCATCACATAATATTTATGTTGGGAATTGTTTTCCCGAAGATTTGTAAATAAAAGGTAGCCCCCCTTGAAGGCCCCTTTAGTAGTCCTATCTTTAATGTAAAGGACATATGATTATAATGCCGGCTATCGAGGCTCGACAGAAAAAAGACCGGCTTTCGAAGTTCGGGTCTTGCTTCAATGAAGCAGGTATGATAACCCATGGTTCATCCTAGCTTTCCGTGTGCCGTCTCTCACATGATTCAAGACAAAGTTTTAACCTTAACAAGTTCAGGGTCCAAAAAAGGATTGACTCGGTAAGAGTTCACGGGGTCATATGATCGGAGTCGCATCGAGCATACATGCAGGTTCAACCATATATGGCGTTTATTTTGTCGGGTCAAGAGGGTGAGAAAGCTAACCCCGATGGGCTGGAAGCCCCCAAATGCCCTTGATAAGGTGGCATTGATATGCCGGGTCACAAGGGTGAGAAAGCTAGACTCGATGAGTCAGAAGCCCCCAAGCGCCCTTTGTTTAGGAAAATAAAGACTCAAACTCATCTTGTAAGTTGAAACGACAAAATACGCCGGCTTTATTCATACTTGAAACATAAAGAAGTATATACATAAGTTTGCAAGGGGGGAAGAAATTACATAAAAAGGGCCGATGGAGCTAGGTTTTAATAAGGCTACTGGTGTTCCAGGGCCTACTTATTTCCCTTCTTGGAGACATAAGATTTCTTCTCTGTTACTCTCCAGGATTACAAATTTCAACCAGGGATTCAAGGGCTAGTTATACTAACCATTATTCAACTGCTTGGGATTACTTTGAAATCCCCCTTGGTTATTGTGCTGATTGTTCTGGCTAGGATGTTGTCCATTGCCATGATTTCCTTGATGTTGAAAGCCAGCTCCTGGGCCACCTTGTGACCCGCCGGGTCCATGTTGACCCGGATGTCCTCCACCATTGCCTCCCGAGTTATTCTGGAAAGCTTGGCTACGAAACTCTTGCATGATATAATGATTCTCCCAAGAGTGGCTAGCCGGCTTATCTTGGGTACTATGTTTAGGACAAGGTGCTTTATGCGCATCCTCATAATTGCGAGGTTTATTCCCATTGTAAGCACCTCCGGGTCGACCGTTTTGGCGCTGGTTCTTATAACCTGTATTATTGTTGGCCACAAAATCGGATCCGCCATCCGGCTGCTTCCGCTTATTGTTATTCTGAGCCCCATGGTTTCCCCCATGGCCGTGCTGGCCTTTTCCTCCTTCATCTTTTTTTGCCTTTGGAGGTTTTGTCCTCGTCTGAATCGGGGTCCTTTGTGCTATCTGATTCTGCATATCTGGTGAGGACGTCCATCAAGTCGGCCATGTCTTGCACCTTTCGCTTGAGCCCCCGAGCTTCTGGACCAAAGGCTGAAAGTGACAGTTCTTTTCCAATATCAGGACTACCTGAGCTGCCGTGATGCTGTCTGAGAAGTGGATGATTTCTGCGACCCGGCGTGTCCAATGGTGCGCCGACTCATCTACTCGTTGAACGCAATGTTGTAGATCCACTCCCTTGGAAATTCTTGATGAATCATTCTTTCAGCTCGGTCCATGTGTTGATGGAGTTAGGCGGCAAGTTTTTCAACCACGTCCGAGCCGGGCCTTCCAACATCATGGTTAAATATTTAGCACACACAGCGTCGCTAACATCCAGTATGTCCATTGCCAACTCGTAACTCACGATCCAAGACGCCGGCTCAAGATCTGCCGTGTAGTTTGGTACCTTACGAGGCCCCTTGAAATCTTTGGGCATGCGCTCAGCACGGAGCGTCAGCGATAAGCATGGTATACCACTCGTTCTACTGTTGGACTCAGCCCCCAAACTCGCCGGTTGAGGGTGAAGCTGTTGGATCGCCCGTGCTGCTACTTCTGCTTCTACTTGTTGTGCGCCTCTTACAGCATCAATAATAGCCTGGGCGTCTGATGGTAGGGGACGAGTCGGAGAGACCTAATGCTGCTGTCTTTGCCCGTTGCTAGAGACGGTCGGGGACTCCACCTGGCGGCCCTTGCTTGCGTAAGGAGTGGAATGCATCCGATCCCGGCTATACGAATACTATGCCTGTTGTACCACAGCAGTCTTCAGCATCTCAATGCCGTTCCTGGCTTCTACCTCGAGCGGAGAGTTTCCATTAATGTGCAATGCTTCCAAATTCCGGGTTGCAGCCAACATGTTATCAACATGATTGGAAAAGTGACCCCGCAGCGTCTGAAATCGCCGAGGGGGAGATTGAGCCGGCAGGGGTTGAGCCGGTTCCTCTTGCCGATTCCTAGGTTGCTGAACATTCTCTCATGTCTGATGTGGGGTGTTAAAAAGCTGTTGAGGCTCAAGATTAGGGGGGAGTCCACGGTGACGTCTTCTCTCATAAACCGCCTCCGACGCTTCTCTCTGAACCCCTAACCGCCAGGCCTCAGCCTTAAGGCGTTCTATCTCTTGATGTATGCGCATCTGTAGATCTGCCATCCGTGCATTTTCAGCATCTATCTCCTTTTGTACCTATTTTATTTGAGTACGCAATTTGGCTAGCTCCACATTGCGCTCTTCTTGGTTTTCCGTCGTGATCGGGGTATCCACGAGTTTTGCCATCTCGACCATAAGATCAGACATAGCCTGAGCCGGTGTTTTGGTTGATCCACCAGAACCTCCGGCCGTAGCCGGATCCGGAACCACCGTAGCCCCGGCCATGTAGACGGCGACTTGGCGGGGTGATTCGTTGCTTTCATCAGGGGTTTTAGTCTCCAAAGAGCCCCCAAGTCCGCCATCATAAAGGGGGTAGATTGACTCTGTATCTCCTGTAGTTGATGCGCCGTCCGAATTGACGAGGACGTCGCCGGTGGAGGCCGGCTCATCCGAAAGGCGGATCCCTTACATGAAGCCAACGAATACACGGCGAAAACCGCCATGATGCTGACTGAATTGGGTGCTCTGAGCCGACTCTTCAATGTCGATGTAGATGTCCAGCTCGGAAATTCCTGGCCCAATCTCCCCTGCGGGATCTCGTAACCCATGTCCGACCGGGTCGTCCTTGACACTCCAAACCAGCTCGTAGACCTTGTCGCGATGGCTCTTGATCATCTGTTTTACCGCAAACTTTCCGAATCCTGACTGGATCCCCTTCGAAAACTCAACTCCACCGGGCGGGTGCCCCACGGTGGGCGCCAACTATCGTGGTTTTATCAACCCGGCAGATGTCCTTGTAACAGGACTTAGGTGTGAGGCCATCGCCGCTTGGTGGCGACTCGAAGGGGTTATGCGAGAGAAAGAGTCGGGTTTACCCAGGTTCGGCCCCTCCTATGGAGGTAATAGCCTACGTCCTGCTTTTTGTGTATTGGATGAATAGATCTCGATTACAAGGATGCGGAATCGCTAACCTACGTCCTGCCTTTATTTACAGGTCAAGCCCTAGGGTTTACAACAGAGTCTGGGTCATATCATGACCCGTGATTTACTCCATCTCTAACTTATCTTGCACTTTAAGGAAACTTGAACCGGCATCCTTAGCTTCATGGGCTTTGAGCCGCCGTCTTTGGGTTGTGGGCCGCCCGGAGTCTTGATCAGCCGCCACCTTACTTAGTTTGCACTTGGGGCACGGCCCACTTTGAACTGGGTCACACGACTGTTGATGTGTTGACCGGGCCCAGTACGGCGGGTTACACCGTGGAGTTATATCCCCAAGAGAGGGGTGGCCCACCGACGCAGCCACTTGGGCCACCCTCCTAACCGGCCCACTAACCCCCATGACGGCTACCTGCTCCCCCCCGTAACGCCGTCGTCTCCTTCAGAGTCAGCGAGAGAGAGAGAGCGACAGCTCGGCGCCGTGAGCTCCTCACGGACGCCGAGGCCATCCCGTCAGCCTCTGCCTATAAAGCCCTCGATGTCCGCGCCCCTCCCTAGGGTTCCACCTTTTCTTCATCACCGCCACCACCTCTCTCCTTCCCCTCGCCCTTCTCTTCGGTCCAGAGAGCAGAGTGTATCAATGAGTGCAGAGAGGATCAGAGCCCGCCGGACGTCTCCGTCGTCGTCGATCGCCTCCGGTGGCATCCTCCGTTCCTCCAGAGATGTCCCGAAGGCCCCCGGTGCCGCGCTCGTCTGATTCCCGGAGCTAGCAGGAGCGGGTCGTCTCCGCAGCGACGGCTTCTTCTTCGTCTTCTTCGCGGACCCAGTGCTCCGTCCGCGACTTCTTCTCCGACGACCAGCGCCTCTTCCTCGCCTTCGTCGCTCCCACTCATCGTCTGCCAGCCCCGTGGTGAGCATCCGGTCGTCCCAGCGTGTTCTCCTGCTCGAATCCGTCACCATATCCCGCCATAGCCGCTGTTGCCGTCGCGTCCGAGGCTGGTCCGCCGGCCATGAGCTACCCTGGCAGCGAGCACAGCTCGTTCCTTGCCTCCTTTTCTTGCCCTCTACCGTGCATCCGCAAGCGTAGCACCCACTCGTCTCCAAGATCCCCCCGGCAAGCCTCAACTTGTCTCCGGCGAGCTCCGCCACGAGCGCTCGTGCCTTGCTGTAGCTCTGTTTCTTCAGTTTCGTCAGAGTTCCCAGTCCCGTGGGCAGGTCAAGAGGGGCCGAACCCCTCTGTTAGCACGTGAACCGCCTCAGTCCTACTGGTCCGACCGAACCGCTCGACCCAGGGGGTCGCGGGTTCGAATCCCCCCGAGCCCCTTTTTCTTTAGTTTGCTGCGATTTAAATAAAGTGTGTATGACAGTGGGTCCAGGGCCCACATGTCATTCACTCAGGGCCCTGTTGTCTATGCCTGGTGTGTGTTTTTATTATATATTTTGTTTTGTTTTGTTTTTATATAATTCTGAGTGTTTCTGAGAATATTTCCTTAAAGTGTGTATGACAGTGGGTCCAGGGCCCACATGTCATTCACTCAGGGCCCTGTTGTCTATGCCTGGTGTGTGTTTTTATTATATATTTTGTTTTGTTTTGTTTTTATATAATTCTGAGTGTTTCTGAGAATATTTTCTTTTAAGGAAATTTGCCAGATTTGTCAGTTTCCAAATCTGTCAGTAGTTTTAGGACATGCCAAATTTGGCATACACCATGTTATAAGTGCTATGTCATTTCTTTCGAATGCAATTGTGTGAGTTTTCTCAACAGTAAGATAGGCATGTGGTAGGTGATTTTGGGGTAGAAAAATGTAGTGAATCCAATGGTGGTATTAGTTTTATCATTTGGCCAAGTTTGTGAAAATGTTATTTTGTGATAATATGTACTTTTGTCATTTACACATGATTTAATTCATGCACTATTGGATAAACTTGTCAACATGTAAGATGATCATTAGTGTGTGCTCTAGCCCCTGGTATTTCGGCATGCCATGATAGTTCATGTTATGAGTGGCATTCTTGATGTCAACATGCCACCAAAATTCTGTTTTCACATGCTCAAACAATTCTAAGTGTTGAAAACTGTTATTTTGTTGCCATGTTGTCTTGATGATTCCCAAGTATATGTTGCTCCTTTGGAGATGGCACAATGGAATGCATTGTTGTGCTTGTCATCCTATGTTATTGTGGGCCAAGTGCTTGTAGGTAGAGCTATTGCATCTTATTTAAACTTGATGTCAACTTGACATTCTGTTAATAAGTGCCCTGTTTGCCCCTTGTTGAATATCACCAAGTCTGTGAATCTGCTATTCTGAATATGTCATATTGTGAGGATGGTAGCCATTGATATATGCATATTTTGATGTTGCCATAATGTAGTTACTTGAAGTACATGTTGCCCTCTATCAACCTCTTAATTTTCATGCCATGAAAGCCCCTGTAGCATATGTAAAAGTTGCTATCAAGATGCCATCATGTTAACTCAGATTCTGTAAAACTGGAATTTTCACTAAGTCCCAAAAAACTGATTCAACATGCCATCTTGTGAGCTCATTTGCCATTGAACCATGCGTCCTAGCATGTTTCTGTAGATAGATAAACTATTGAGCATGATGTAAACTTCATGTCCATGCCTTGGTTGTGATTTGAAACTTGCTGTAGCTCTGGATATGTATGTTACAAGATGACATGTTGCTGTTTGTGCACAGATTGTGTGTTTGAATGTTTTGTGACTTCTGGGCGCTCTACTACATTGTTTTGCATGATCTTTAGCTCTATTCTTGCTAGATTTTCATTCCCAATCTAGTGGCATCCTTGGAATACCAAGGAATAGCCCATGGCCTCCCTCATCTTTGCATTTGTCTCCGTTAATGTTCGTACCTTGCCGTGAGGGTACCGTGAGCTTCGTTACTCCGTTTGCAACGTTCTACATATGCATTTGCATCGTTTTTACATGGAGCATTCATATTTGCCATGACCATGCATGTTCAAATAACTAATCTTGAGGTTCTATCCAAAATAGTAAAGAACTTAATAATTGCATGAGAAACATGACTAGCATAGGGTTGCCATGTCAAATACTTCAAATTGGTCATGCATCATCTTGTTTGCGCATATCACGTTGTTTGTATGTTTATTTGGTGTTGTTTCTCTTTGGTTAGACCCGAGTGTCAAGCCTGAGTACGAGGATCCTGACGAGAACAACTACGAGGACCCAGCTCTTTGTCCCTCTGAAGACCCAACGGGCAAGATGATCGTACCCGGATCCCGACACTATTTTTGCTATGCTAGATGTCTCGCTTATACCATTATGTCTCGTTGCCTACCACTTAAACTGTCAGCCTCCCAAATTGCCAGGAAAGCCTCTAACCCCTCCACTTCCTAGCAAAACATTGATTGGCTACGTTACCGCTGCTCAGCCCTTATCTATAGCGTTGCTAGTTGCAGGTGCAAGCTGTTTCCATGTGAAAACATGGATTTCTGAGATATCACAATATAATTGCTATTTAATTTAATGCACATATAAATATGATGATGGTGGAAGGCTTGGCCTTTTGCCCGTTGTTTTGTTCCACTTTTGCGGCCTTAGTTACATGTTACCGGTGTTATGTTCCATATTTTGCGGTCCTAACATGCTCGGGGTTGTTATGGGGACCCCCTTGACTATTCGTTTTAGATTAAAACTTGTCTGGCAAGACCCAACTTTGGTATTACATTTGCTAACAACTTAATAAAAATGCATAGGGCATAGCTACCCCGTGGATAATTAATCACCCCCCGGGCCAGTGCTCCGCATGAGTGTTGGTCCGACCCAGAGCAGCTTATTAACGCCGCCCGGGGCAACTCGGTGATTGGCGTGGTAACCATCGCTCATCTGTCGTGTCCTAAGAACGAGATACGCGGCTCCTATCGGGTTCGTCAACACGTCGGGCGGTCTTGCTGGACTTGTTTTACCTTTCTCGAATGTCTTGCGCGAGGAATTCCGAGGATACCTTGGGCTATCTCGAGGTTGATGTTTTCCAACAGAATTTCCTAGGAGATCACAGGATTCGTGGTCGAGGCTATTCCCGTGGCGTGTGGTTAGTTTGTGATGCATGAGTTGGAGCACCCCTGCGGGGTTAAATGTTTTCGAGAAGCCATGACCGCGGTTATTTGGCAACTTGGAAATTTGTTTAACACCCGGTTATAGTTAACTTGAAGTAAACTCAAATAAAATACACCAACTGTGTGAGTAACCGTGACTGTCTCTGCTCGTGAACATGAACCGAGAGAGAACACGGTGGGGTTATGTTTGACGTAAGTAGGTGTTCAGGATCACTTAGTGATCATTCTAGTTCATGACCGTCAAGCGTAGGCCACCATATTTAATTCTTGTCCTCGTAAGTTAGCCACCAAATACATGCTTAGTGCTTGCTGCAGCCACACCACTTAACCATTCCTAACTTATTGGCTTACATAGTCTCGGTGCCCCGGGTTATGAGATTGCTGAGTCCCTGTGGCTCACAGATTACAACAATACAGGTACATGTGTTGACGAGTTCGTGCCAGATGATGTGTCTCAGCTCCAGTGGGAGTACGATGAAGAACGTAGGCGTATGTACATTACATATCCTGATGAGTAGGGGAGCTTCGTGCTGGTGTTCCTGGGCTAGCAAGACAGTTTCATTGCTTCTTTTTTCGTTTGATTTCGTCCGTAGTCAGACCCTGTCTTCTGGATGAATGTATGAATAATTGTGTGATCTTGTAAAAAAGCTTGTGGCGAGTGTAAGCCAACTCATATACTCATCTCTTCATTACATGAATGCAACGATTTCTGTACTTGCGAAACGACTAGATGCGCTTCTATCCCCGTCGAGGCCCTCGCGCCTTAATAGGGATAGGACCGCATCTTGGGCATTACACTCATCTTCTTGAGATGAGTCGGGTCTTCTTCATATCTTAGTTTTGAAAAAACTGATATGCATTAGCCCCAAAGTGTCAAGGATATTGCTTGCAATCTGCTTGGGACTTGATAGGAAGAGTAATTTGTCATAAGGCGGTTTAAAGCTATTGTAAGAATACTTGCTGATACTGTTTGTACATCTGCCAGGAATATGTTGAGGATGCTGAGTCAGTTGCTGTGAAATTGCAGAAACAGATCAAAGAATAAAGAAAGTTAAAAACTGATGCTGAGCTCATGGCGGGCCATTTTGAGGATTCTGTACGTCAGGCAAATGAACGTCTGGAACAAGCCGTAAAGCTGTTTGAAGCAGAAAAGGCCACTCTTGTAAGACGTGCAGAAAAGACAGAAAAGAAACTTGATCCATTGAAGGAAAAATATGCCATTCTTGTGAAACAGATCAATGAAATGGTGACGGCAATCTTTGGTATGTGTTCTGCTTCTTTTTTGTAGTGTACCGACTTGTGATTGAACGGCGGCTCACTATCTCTCTCTTTACTTGCAGGGCGGAAAGACCATAATCTTGTAGAGCTTCCTATTGTGGAGTTGAAAGCCATTTTCACATATATAGAGCAACTGTTCATCGGATCTGTTTACTCCATCATGGCGGTGAAGAATCTGAAGCATCCGCCAAGAAGCATCAAGGACATGTTGAAGCAGCTTTCTACCCGGAGATCGGCGGCTCGAGGAGGGGCAAACATGGCGCTTGCTCGAGCAAAGGCATATTTGCCCGAATTGGATTTGGAGATGTTGAAGGGCGGCTTTCCTGAGTTCAAACTCAATGGAGCCTCATTCACTCATTCACACTATGCGAAGTGCATCACAGAGACGCGTCCTTTGGCGCCTCTGATAGCTGAAGAGATTGACCTCATGAAATATCATGCTGCATATACCAATGATAATGAGCGCATTAACCTGCCCAAGGATGACCCGCGGAGTTGGTGCCCCCGACGTAAGAGACCTTTTGCCCCTGATGTTGACGCATCATCTCTTGTTGAGGGAACATAACATTTTGAATCATTGAACTCAATTCGATGGCAACAGAAGGGCCAGCAGCTTGACGAGGATGATGAGCCGGCGGATGCAGATCCAGAGGCGGCTGATGAGGAAAAGGCATGAAGACATCCCTGAAGATGAATGAGTCGCCACACCAAGTTAGCCCCCAAGTAATTAGAAAAACTTGAGTATTTTGCATCTCTATTGTGGGCCTGTAATAGTGACAGTCTGAAAACTTCCTCGAAATCCTTGGTCGTGCCATCGTGCATGTGTGCACCTTTGTTGGTGCAGAACTCCAATCGTTTGAGCACGTTGTTTTGATATGATTGTGCCACTCTTTTAACTTTTCCTTGTATGTCTCTATTGTTGTGCTCAATGAGTTTACTGATTGAGACAGAAAAACAGGTCAAGAAATAAGCCGGCAAAAGAACATGGTTTTCAAGACTCAAGTCTTTGTTGAATCTTTCTTCAATAGTATTGAAGATATAGGACTTGAACCCGGCCATAATATGACTGTAGTTGTTAACCCGGTTACTCAGGTATGAGCCGGAACAGAGACAATATGGTGCCTGAAAAATTTACATTGTGATAAAAAATCATATAAATTTTATTAATAAGCTGGCTCAATGAGACTCAGCAAAAAAGAGACTGGCTTTCGAGGATCAAGTCTTTCTTCAATGAAGCGGGTATGATAGCCCATGGTTTGTCCTAGCTTTTTGTATGCCGACTCTCACATGACTCAAGCCAATGTTTTAACCTTGCAAAGTTCACATTCCAAAGAGGATTGACTTGCAAGAGTACATGGGGTCACCTGATTGGACTCGCATCGAGCATATAGGCAGGTTTAACCATATATTGTGTCGTTTTTGCCGAGCCAAAAAGGGTGAGAAAGCTAAACTCGATGAGTTGGAAGCCCCCAAGTGACCTATGTTACAAACAATAAAGACCCATGCTCCATTTATAGGCTGAAACGACAGAGACCCCGAGTTTTGAGGGTGCCGGCATTATTATATTTGAACATAAAGAAGTATATACAGAATTTGTAGGGGGGGATTACATAAAGGGAGCCGGTGGCTCTTCTAAGTATAATAAGGCCATAGGTGAGCGATGTTCCAGGGCCGGGTTGTCTCTTCCTCAGAAGTTTATAATCTTTCTCGTAAGTCCACCAGATAATATGACCCGTTGTTAAGGTTTCTGCTGATCACAAAAGGACCCTCCCAAGGCGGAGAAAGCTTATGCATTCCTGTCTGATCTTGAATCAGACGTAGCATTAAGTCGCCTTCTTGAAAAGTATGGCTTCGGACTCTACGGCTGTGATAGCGACGTAGGTCCTGCTGATAAATAGCAGATCTGGATGCTGCTAAGTCACGCTCTTCTTCCAAGGCATCCAGGGAGTCTTGACGTGCTAGCTCATTGTCCACCTCAACATAAGCAGCAACCCGAGGCGAGTCATGGCGAATATCACTTGGTAGAACTGCCTCGGCTCCGTACACCAAAAAGAAAGGTATGTATCCAGTGGATCTATTTGGAGTTGTGCGAATACTCCAAAGTACGGCGGGGAGTTCTTCAACCAAACAACCCGGAGTGCGCTCAAGTGGTACCATAAGCCGGGGTTTGATCCCTCTGAGGATCTCCTGATTAGCTCGTTCGGCTTGTCCATTGGACTGTGGATGTGCCACCGCTGCAAGGTCAAGCCGGATGTGCTCTCGTTGACAAAACTACTCCATGGCTCCCTTAGACAAGTTGGTACCATTATCAGTGATAATGCTGTGAGGGTAGCCAAAACGGAAAATCAATTTTTTCAAAAACTTGACCGCAGTCTTTGCATCACAGCTATTAACTGGTGCTGCTTCAACCCACTTGGTAAATTTATCGACCACCACCAAGAGGTGGGTCTTCTTGTCAGAAGACGGCTTGAATGGACCAACCATGTCAAGCCCCCAAACTATGAACGACCAAGTAATTGGAATCATACGCAATTCCTGAGCCGGCACATGGGCCAGTCGACCAAACTTTTGGCACCCATCGCACTTGCACACAATTTCTTCTGCATGTGCATGAGCCGTCAGCCAATAAAACCCATGCCGAACACAGCGCTGGAACACGTCAGTGCTGCTTCGTTGATGTAACTCGCCATTGACGATAGTCATTGATTTGGACCACCGAATTATTTGTCGAGCTACGGTTTCCTCAGCTGGGAGCTCGCCTCGAGTCAAATACGCTAGATAAGGAATAGTCCAGTCCGGAGTAGCATGGAGAGCCGCCACCAATTGTGCCTTTGGGTCAGGGATAGCGATGTCCTCCTCAGATGGCAATTTAACAGAAGGATTATGAAGGACGTCTAAGAAAACATTAGGGGGAACCAACTTCCTTTGTGAACCGAGTCGTGACAGGGTGTCAGCCGCCTCGTTGAGCCGGCAGTCTGTAAGAGCACATTTCTCCATGTGTGGTTTTGGTTATTGATGACACCCCTATGGACTAATGGTTGCCTTGAGTTATATTCGAAGGATTTGTCCGTAGGTACTTCTTGAAGTCCATCTGTTGGTTTCAAGGAGTTTATATGGTGACCAAGGTGGTATTCAAGGTGTTATCCAAAGATTGGTCATGTAAGAGTTGAGCTTACTGCAAGCATGTCTTGAAGAAGAAGACTGTGTCAGCATTCATGTTTACCTTCAAGACATCATCTTTATGAAGAGAGAAGATAAGATACATGTTGATCAAGACTAAGTCAAAGAGTGAATCAAGTTGATCAACACACAAAGCGTACAAGATGTACCGAGAGGGATCAAGTGATCCCATGGTATGGTAAGCATTGTCCATTACGCTTTGTGTACTAACCCATGTTCCCTGTGAGTGTTCTTTGTGGGGTTAGGTATGTTTCCATGGGAGAGCATCAATAAGAAGATCCCATGCAATCCATGGAGGATGACATCAAGTGGTGATCGTCATCAAGGTTGTGGTGTACAAGTTCAAGTGAAGTATCATGGAGAGATCATGCTTGAAGCTTGCCGTCCATTGTGGTGACAATGGACTTGTGAAGATGTGCCGAAGAGTGGCTCACCCATAGTGGAGTATGGGGGAGCAATCAACTAGTCTTCATCAAGCCAACGCAATCAAGAAAGGTGGTCCATCTTGAGGAAGTCAAGATCGTCATCATCTAGCTCAAGTGGACTATGCGCAAGGCTAAGGTTTGCCCTTGATAGGTTTTCTATTTTACCGGTCTCATGGTGATAGTTTGGAGACCGGGTTATAGGATCGATAGCCGTACTATCAAGGGGGGCTCTCAAGTGAGTAGCTTGATCGTATCGTTCGTAGAGAGCTCAAACCATTGCATCCTTGCATCATCTTTATTGGTTCTTGTTTGGTGTTTCTCTCTGTGAGTTCTAGAGCTTATGGTCATCTTCATGACAAGCTCGAGTTCATCGAAAACGGAGTTCACCTGCTTCTTCTATGATGTTTTCGATGTTGGAGGTTTTGCCGGTTCTTCATTCATAGAGGTTTCACATCTCTATATCTTAGGCATACCTCCCCTGTTGCTGTTGGATAGCTCTTGTCATGCTGAATCCAACAAGCTTGAGTTTGCTCAATTCGGAGCTCATTTGCAGAAGTTATGGCAGTTCTGGTTTTTCTGTATCCATCTGGTTGCTTGGGTTCTTTATTTCTCTTAAGCGGAAGTACCGCTCCAGCGGTACTACCGCCCTTATGTGCCGCTTAACCTTTTTAAGCGGTAGTACCAAGCGGTACTATCGCCCTGCAGTGTCGCTTATTCTCTTTAAGCGGAATTACCTGGCGGTTCTGCCGCCCTGAGGGTCCGCGGCCTCTTTCGCATCCTTTTAGCTGCCGGTCTTCTAGGATTTCTGGGCGGAAGTACCGCTCCCTCCAGAGCGGTACTACCGCCCCAAGCGGAAGTACTGCTCCCTCCAGAGCGGTACTACCGCTTTGATGTTCCTGGACGAGTGTAAGATGAAGTACCGCTCCCTTGAGCGGTACTACCGCTTGTGTGCGGGCTGTGGGGGTAACGGTTGGATTTTCCCCCACCTATAAAAGGGGGTCTTCTTCCCCATTGCTCCCTATCTCTTTAGCTCGTGTTCTTACCCCATTGTTGACCTTCTTCGAGCTTGCTAACTCTCAACCCCTCCAATGATTCTTGCTAGTTCTTGAGGGAAAAGGGAGAGGAGATCTAGATCCACATTTCCACCAATCACTTTCTCCTCTTTGTGAGGGGAACCCCTTGGATCTTGATCTTGGAGTTCTAAGTGTTCTTCTTCGTTCCTCCTCTCATTTTCCTCCCTAGCATTAGTTGCTTTGGTGGGATTTGGGAGAGAAGGACTTGGGCACTCCCTGTGCCCTTGCCATTGCATTTGGTGCATAGGTTTGAGTTCTCCACGGTGATACGCGGAAGTGAGAAGTTGAGAAGCTTATTACTCTTGGGTGTTTGAGCACCCTAGAGCTTGTTCCTCTTGGGTGCCTTGGCACCCTAGACGGTTGGTGGTGCCTCGGAGCTCAATCATTGTGGTGTAAAGCTCCGGGCAAGCGTCGGGGTCTCCAATTAGGTTGTAGAGATTTCCCCGAGCAATTTGTACGGGTACAGGTGAACGTCCCCCAAGGGTTGCCAAAGTGTACGGGTACCGGTGACCGCCCCCAAGGGTTGCCATTTGTACGGGTTCGGTGACCGCCCTCAAGGGTTCCTTAGTGGAATCACGACATCTTGCATTGTGCGAGGGCGTGAGGAGATTATGATGGCCCTAGTGGCTTCTTGGGGAGCATTGTGCCTCCACACCGCTCCGAACGGAGATTAGCATCCGCAAGGGTGTGAACTTCGGGATACATCGTCGTCTCCGCGTGCCTCGGTTATCTCTTACCCGAGCCCTTTACTTATGCTATTTACTTTGTGATAGCCATATTGTTTCTTGTTATATATCTTGCTATCACTTAGTTGTCTATCTTTCTTAGCATAAGTTGTTGGTGCACATAGGTGAGCCTAGTTGTTTTAGGTTTTGTGCTTGACTAATTAAACGATAGTTTTATTCCGCATTTGTTCAAGCCTAAACCGTAATTATTTTAAAGGGCCTATTCACCCCCCCCCCCTCTAGGCGACATCCACGTCCTTTCACAGTCTATATGATCGACCTGATAGCCTTGAAAATGACCCACCACATCAGAGACTGCCCACCGATAAGCCGCCATTAGGGGGTCTTTAGAGTCCCAAGTCCCTGAAACTTGTTGAGTCACCAAATCTGAGTCGCCCAAACACCTGACCCGGCTCAGATTCATCTCCTTTGCTATTCTGAGCCCATGTAGGAGGGCCTCGTATTCAGCTGCATTGTTAGTACAAGGGAACATAAGTCGTAGTACATAACAAAACTTATCACCTTGTGGGGAAGTCAATATGACTCGAGGCCCCGAGCCTTACAACTGTATAGATCCATCAAAATGTATAGTCTAGTAGGTATTATTTGGCCTATCCTCTGGAATCTGCAACTCTGTCCAGTCGTTGATGAAATCTACCAGTGCTTGGGATTTGATAGCGGTTCGGGGCACATACTTTAGATGGTGATCGCCAAGTTCAGTTGCCCACTTAGCAATCCGTCCAGTGGCCTCCCGGTTTTGCATGATATCACCAAGGGGTGCCAAACTAACCACCGTGATCGGATGCTCCTGGTAATAGTGTTTTAGCTTCCGGCTTGCCATGAAAATCCCGTAAACAACTTTTTGCCAATGCGTGTACCGCTGCTTGGACGAAGTTAAAACTTTGCTGACGAAGTAAACTGGGTGCTAAACCGGATATTCCTTCCCTTCCTCTTTCCGCTCAACAACTACTGCTACACTCACCACTTTGGAATTAGCGGCGATGTACAGGAGCATCGGCTCCTTGTCAGTAGGGGCGGCTAAAATGGGAGGATTAACAAGCTGTTTTTGAGCGCTTTAAAAGCCTCATTAGCGGCGTCAGTCCATTTAAAGCCGCCTGTCTTCTTTAGCACTTGATAAAAAGGGATAGCCTTTTCCCCCAGGCGGCTTATGAAGCGACTTAAAGCTGCGATGCGACCCGCCAGGCATTGAATCTGGTTTATATTTGCCGGTGCAGCCAGCGAAGTTACTGCCTTGATCTTGTCCGGGTTAGCTTTGATGCCTTGCTCAGAAACTAGGAATCCCAATAGTTTGCGTGCGGGAACACCAAAAACGCATTTTGCCGGGTTAAGTTTCATTTGGTACACTAAAAAAATAACCAAATGTCTCCTTGATGTCCTCCAGGAGCGTCTCCTTCTTCTGAGATTTCACCACAATGTCATCAACATAGGTGTGAACATTGCGCCCAATCTGCGGTTGAAGGCAATTCTGGACGCACCGTTGATAAGTCGCCCCTGCGCTCTTAAGACCAAAGGGCATAGAGACATAGCAGAAAGCACCGAAAGGAGTGCTAAAAGTTGTCTTCTCCTGATCCTCAACAACCATCTTGATCTGATGATTGCTGGAGTATGTGTCCAAGAAACACAGCTGCTCACAACCCGCCGTAGAATCAATGATCTTATCGATACATGGGAGAGCAAAAGGATCCTTCGGACAAGCCTTGTTGAGATCTGTATAATCAATACACATGCGCCAAGTGCCGTTCTTTTTCAAAACAAGCACCGGGTTAGCCAGCCATTCAGGATGAAAAACTTCAACGATAAACCCGGCAGCTAGGAGCCAGGCTACCTCTTCCCCAATAGCCTTGCGCCTCTCCTCGTTAAAACGACGGAGGTAATTGCATACTGGTTTTATCTTTGGATCCACATTAAGGTGGTGCTCAGCGAGTTTTCTCGAGACTCCAGGCATGTCAGAAGGTTTCCATGCAAAGATGTCTCGATTCTCACAGATGAACTCGATGAGCGTGCTTTCCTATTTAGGATCCAAGCTGGTCCCTATAGTGAACTACTTGGACGAATCGCCTGGCGTGAAATATATCTGCTTAGTATCTTCAGAAGGCTTAAATTTGAGCGAAGGTTCTGAGTCGGTATTGGGTTTCTTGAGGGGGCTCATATCAGCCGGGTCAACATTGGCGGTGTAAAACTTCAATTCCTCAGCTACGCAAGCCTACTCAGCATAAGCCGCGTCCCCTTCTTCACACTCCTGAGCTATCTTTCGGCTTCCGTCCATGGTGATAGTACCCTTCGGTCCGGCCATTTTGAGCTTGAGATAGATATAACAAGGTCGGGCCATGAAACGAGCGTGAGCCGGCTGCCCAAAGAAGGCGTGATAGGGGCTCTTTATCCTGACTACCTCAAACATCAAGGGCTCGCATATGTTATTATACTCATCACCGAAATCAACATCGAGTTTGATCCGCCCGATCGGATAAGCCGATTTTCTAGGAACAATCCCGTGAAACACCGTCGTGGAAGGAAGTAGCGAGCTCTCAGCCAGGTTCATCCAGCGGAAACTTTCGTAGTACATAATATTTATGCTGCTGCCCCCATCCATAAGGACCTTGGTCAAAGTGTAACCGCCGACTTGAGGTGCCACCACCAAAGCTAACCCGCCAGGGTTGTCAACCCGGGGAGGATGGTCCTCCCTGCTCCAGGTGATCGGGTGCTCGGACCAGTTGAGGTACTTGGGCACTGCCTACTCTGCCATGTTGACAACCCTGCTCTTGACCTTGCTGTCTTGCTTGCAAGTGTTAGTGGTGAAAACATGATATTGGCCGTGACTCAACTACTTAGATTTGCTTTGAGGAGCCTGGTTACTGTGCTGACGCCGAAACTCAGCCCCTGGAGCACCCCGTGACAGGCCTGATCCGCCTGATCCTCCAACCACGGGCGGGTTTCGAGCCAACGTGATCCCTATTGCAGAAGCAGCAGCCAGATAAGGTGACTCACAAATCTTACCGAGGACCTTGGTTTCGTGACGCTGGTCGGGTTGAGGCCGGCCGGGTTGGGCGCGCCGAGCCGGCTCGACGAGGTTGGTGCAGATGTCCGACTCGGGCACTGTCGCGCCGATCTGGACGATGAAGACGTGGATCTTGCCGAAGGGGACCCAGTACTCGTACTCAATTGAGTCGGCCTCGGGGCCCCAGCCTGAATCGTCGATGTAGATCTTGCTCCGGCGACTCTTGGTCATGCGACCCATCACGTAGCTCCCGAAGCTCGGGAGGGCTCCCTTTAAGAACTTAACTCCACCATGAGAGCCCCACGGTGGGCGCCAACTGTTGTGGTTTTGTCACGGTAGATGTCCTCGTGCAAGGACTTAGGTGTGAGGCCATCGCCGCTAGGTGGCGACTCAAAGGGGTTGAATGGGAACGGGAGGCTAGTTTACCCAGGTTCGGCCCCTCCGATGGAGGTAATAGCCTACGTCCTGCTTTGTGTCTATATTGATGGTGATCTCGATTACAAGGGTGCGGAATTGCTAACCTAGCTTTCGAGGGTGTCTAACTTGAATCTTTCGGCCCTAGGGGCTTGCCTTTATATACAGGTTACGACCCTAGGGTTTACAACAGAGTCCAAGTCATATTGCGACTCGTAACCTATCATGTCTCTAACACGCCTTGCTTATCAAGCAAGGAATCTTCTGGCGTCTCCTACCTTGTGGGTCCTAAGTCGCCATCTTCAAGTGTTGGGCCGACCGCCGACTTAGTCAGCAATGGCCTTGTCTGTCTTGTCTTCACGACGCGGCCCATGTTGAGTTTGATTATAGAGCCGTCGGTACATTGACCCGGCCCAATAGGGCGGGTTACACCGTGGGGTTATATCCCCGACAAAAGGCGTCGTCCATAACGCGCTCGTGGGCTCGCTGGTGACTTTCGTTCATGGTGACCGGATTCATGTTGGTCTCCTTGCACCAATTGGGTAAGTATTGGAAATCACCTTCCGGGGGGACATCTGCTTGCCATCCTTTTATCACGAAAGGGGAAAGATTCTTCCGCGGCCCCCGTTGGCGCCGTCCTTGCCTCTTCCAGTGGAGCTGCACGTCATCCATGTGGAGAGTGGACCGTTGTGTGGTCAGTATTGAATGGCCCCTCCAAGCAAACGGCCTCGCAGGAAGCAGCCTCCCGGGAGAGACCTCGTGAGGCCTCTGGCTGCTGGTAGACGCGCGCCCGGTGGGTCCCTCTCAGGGAAAGGTAGAGCCTTGCGGAGCCGGAGCCTCACGGGGTGGCCTCCAGAGTCCTCCAGTGGGCTGGGCGGTGATACGTCTCCGTCATATCTATAATTTTTGATTGTTTCATGCCAAAATTCTACAACTTTCATATACTTTTGGCAACATTTTATATTATTTTTGGGACTAACTTACTTATCCAGTGCCCAATGCCAGTTCATGTTTTTGGTGTGTTTTTTGTTTCACAGAAAATCCATATCAAACGAAGTCCAAACGCGATCAAAATTTACGGAGATATTTTTGGAATATATGTGAATTTTAGGAAGAAGAATCAACACAACACGATGCCCGAGGGCCCCACGAGGCAACAGGGCGCGACCAGGGGGGTGGTCGTTCCCTGTTACCTCGTGGCCAGCCCTTAAGTTGGTTGGGGCCCTTCTTTCGCCGCAACAAAGATAATTTTGCGATAAAAATGCCCTCAAAATTCCAGCCCAATCGGAGTTACGGATCTCTGGATATTTAAGAAACGGGGAAGGGGTCAGAAAATAGTAGCGAAAACAGGAGAGAAACAGAGAGCGAGAGAGAGAGAGATCCAATCTCGAAGGGGTTGCTTCCCTGCGGGTTTCATGGCAGCCATGGACCAGAGGGGAAACTCTCCTCCCATCTAGGGGGTAGACCAAGGAAGAAGAATAAGGTGGGGGGCTCTCTCCCCCTCTCTCCCGGTGGCGTCGGAGCGCCGTCGGGGCAACCACCGTGATGACGATCTACACCAAAAACTTCGCCGCCGTCACCACCAACTATCTCCACCGCTATGCAGAGGTGTAAAACTTCTGTTCCCTGCTGTAATCTCTACTTAAACATGGTGCTTAATGCTATATATTATTATCCAATGATGTGTGGCTATCCTATGACGTTTGAGTAGATTTCTTTTGTCCTATGGGTTAATTGTGGTATGATGTTATTCATATGAGTTGTATGTTGATATGGTGCTGTCGAATGGTGTCTTCCATGCCACGCACACGTGGAGGATTCCCGCTAGAGGGTGTTGCAATACGTTCATGACTCGCTTATAGTGGGTGGCTAGAGTGACAGAAGCTTACACTCGAGTAAGGGGGTTGTTGCCTATGAGAGTAAAGAGGACATGATTTTTAATGCTATGGTTGGGTTTTACCTTAATGATCTTTAGTAGTTGCGGATGCTTGCTAGAGTTCCAATCGTAAGTGCATATGATCCAAGTACGGAAAGTGTGTTAGCGTATGCCTCTCCCTCATTGCATATGATAAGTATCTATCGTGTTATATGATACGTCTTCAACGTATCTATAATTTATGAAGTATTCATGCCATATTTACAATAATTTTATATGATTTTGGTATGATTTTATTAGAACTAAGCCGGACTGACGCTGTTTTCAGCAGAACTGCCATGGTGTCGTTTTTGTGCAGAAATAAAAGTTATCGGAATGGGCTGAAAATTGACGGTGATTTTTTATGGACCAAAAGAGACCCTCGAAGCACCGGAGCTGGGCCAGGAAGTGACCGAGGAGGCCACAAGCCTGGGGGGCGCCCCCCCTAGGGCGTGCCCCCCTGGCTTGTGGACTCCTCGGGCACCGCCTTGACGTGAAACCGACGCCAAAAACTCCTATAAATACAGAAACCCCCGAAAAGAAACCTAGACCGGGAGTTCCACCACCGCAAGCCTCCAGAGCCACGAAAAACCAATCGGGAGCCCATTCCGGCACCCTGCCGGAGGGGGAAACCAACACCGGAGGCCATCTTCATCATCCCGGCGGTCTCCATGACGAGGAGGGAGTATTTCACCCTCGGGGCTGAGGGTATGTACCAGTAGCTATGTGTTTGATCTCTCTCTCTCTCGTGTTCTTGAGATGACACGATCTTGATGTACCGCGAGCTTTATTAATATAGATGAATCATATGGAGTTTTCCCCTCTCTATCTTCTTGTGATGAATTGAGTTTTGCCTTTGAAGTTTTCTTATCGGATTGAGTCTTTAAGGATTTGAGAACACTTGATGTATGTCTTGCGATGGGATATCCGTGGTGACAATGGGATGTTCTATTGATCCACTTGATGTATGTTTTGGTGATCAACTTGCGGGTTCCATGACCTTGGGAATCTATGCATAAGGGTTGGCACATGTTTTCGTCTTGACTCTCCGGTAGAAACTTTGGGGCACTCTTTGAAGTTCTTTGTGTTGGATTGAACATGATGAATCTGAAATTGTGTGATGCATATCGTATAATCAAGCCCATGGGTACTCGTGGTGACATTGGAGTATCGAGGTGACATTAGGGTTTTGGTTGATGTGTATCTTAAGGTGTTATTTTAGTACGAACTCTAGGGCTGTTCGTGACACTTATAGGGATAGCTCATAAGATTGATCGGAAAAGATAACTTTGAGGTGGTTTCGTACCCTACAATAATTTCTTCGTTTGTTCTCCGCTATTTGTGACTTCGGAGTGAACTCTTTGTCGCACGTGAGGGATTTATATATGATTCAACTATGTTAGTATTGTTGAGAGAACTTGCACTAGTGAAAGTATGAACCCTAGGCCTTGTTTCTAAGCATTGCAATACCGTTTGTGCTCACTTTTATCATTAGTTACCTTGCTGTTTTTATATTTTCAGATTACAAAAAACCTATATATACCATCCATATTACACTTGTATCACAATCTCTTCGCTGAACTAGTGCACCTATACAATTTACCATTCTATTGGGTGTGTTGGGGACACAAGAGACTCTTTGTTACTTGGTTGCAGGGTTGTTTGAGAGAGACCATCTTCATCCTACACCTCCCACGGATTGATAAACCTTAGGTCATCCACTTGAGGGAAATTTGCTACTGTCCTACAAAACTCTGCGCTTGGACGCCCAACACGAGTCTACAAGAAGAAGGTTGCGTAGTAGACATCAAGCTCTTTTCTGGCGCCGTTGCCGGGGAGGTGAGTGCATGAAGGTATATCTTTAGATCTTGCAATTGAATCTTTGAGTTTCTTGTTTTATCACTAGTTTAGTCTATAAAAGAAAACTACAAAAAAATGGAATTGAGGTTGCCTCATATTGTTCATCTTTTTAATGTCTTTCGTGAAAATGATGGAAAGGAAAATTGTGCTCAAGTGTTAGAAGAAGAAGTTATTAAAATGTTTGGCACTAAATATTTGAATGATGAGCATGATTGCAATGTTGTTAGTATGAATTCCTTGAATATTCATGATGCTAATGATATGCAAAGCCACAAGCTTGGGGATGCTATGTTTGATGAAGATGATATGTTTAGTCCCCCAAGTTTTGATGAGCAAATTTATTATGATGAAAGCATGCCTCCAATTTATGATGATTATTGTGATGACATGTATGCTGTAAAGAATAATGATAACCATGAAACTTGTCATCATGATTTTAATTTTCAATTGGATTATGCTTCACATGATAGTTATTTTGTTAAGTTTGCTCCCACTACTATTAATGAGAATAAATTTGCTTATGTGGTGAGTAGTAAAATTTCTATGCTTATAGATCATGAAGATAATGCTTTATGTGATAGTTATGTTGTGAAATTCCTTCATGATGCTACTGAAAATTATTATGAGGGAGGAACATATGCTTGTAGGAATTGCAATAATATCAAGTTTCCTCTCGATGTGTTCAAAGTTTTGAAGTTATGCTTGTTTTGCCTTCCTATGCTTGTTGATTCTGGTTCCCATAAATTGTTTGCTCACAAAATCCCTATGCATAGGAAGTGGGTTAGGCTTAAATGTGCTAGTCATATGCTTCATGATGCTCTCTTTGTGTTTCAATTCTTATCTTTTATGTGAGCATCATTGAAATCATCTTGCCTAGCTAAAAGGCATTAAAGAAAAGCGCTTGTTGGGAGACAACCCAACACTTTTCCTTTCTGTTTTTTGTGTGTTCACATGATTAAGCTACTGTAGTAATCATGTTTTGTGCCTTTTATTTCAATAAAGTGCCAAGTAACGCCTTTAGGATAGTGTGGATGATAGTTGACTTGATTCTGTGCAAAAACAGAAACTTTTGCTCTCAGTCCAGGAATTTTGTAAATTCACTGGAATGTGCTTTTGATCTGAATATTTTACACATGATTGATATACAAATTTCCTATGTTTTCCTAATTTTTCAGAATTTTTAGAGACAGGGAAGTATGGTTACACTAGAGATCTTCACAGACTGTTCTGTTTTTGACAGATTCTGTTTTGCATGCATAGTTTGCTTGTTTTAGTGTTTCCATAGCTTATATTTAGCGGTATAAATTATGGGAATGATAGAATACAGTAGGTATCATGTGGGAACAATTATGAATCTTGTATTGACAGTACCTAAGTGAATGATTTATCTTTGTTACACTAACCCTTCTCACGAAGTTCCGTTAAGTTTTGTGTGATTGAAGTTTTGAAGTTTTGGGTGAGACACCGATATGAGGAGAATAAGGAGTGACAAGAATCTAAGCTTGGGGATGCCCAAGGCACCCCCAAGGTAATATCCAAGGAATAATCAAGCGCCTAAGCTTGGGGAAGCCCCGGAAGGCATCCCCTCTTTCGTCTTCAACATTATCGGTATATCTTACTTGGAGCTATATTTTTATTCGTCACATAATATGAGTTTTGCTTGGAGCGTCATATTATTTTGTTCTCTATTAGGAGTTATTTATAATCTTGTTTTTCAATAAAAAGTTCCTAGAATTGCCTTAGGATGCTTGCATTGCATGTTTGATGTGTGATGTGAAAAAAACAGAAACTTTTGCTCTAGTGTTTGAATTTTCATATTTTACTGGAACGTGGAAAGTTTCTGAAATTTAACACAGTATTGTCATATAAATTTTATAGCATGTCCTAAATTTTCATAATTTTTTGAGTTACAGAAGTACACTGTTTTCATAAATTGCTACAGACTGTTCTGTTTGGACAGATTGCTGTCATAGTTTTGTTATCTACTTATCCTATAGTTTCCATATCCTATATTGGTAGATATAAATTGTGGAAATGATAGTAAAACAGTAGATGATGTTTGATAATTATTGTGCAACTTGTCTTGGCAGTACATAAAGAGTTGATTTATTATTATGTGTACTAACCTATCTCACGAGTTCTTTTTGAGTTTTGTGTGGATGAAGTTTTTGAGAATAGGTGAAACCATGATATGAGAGAATTGAACGAGATACAAAAGCTCAAGCTTGGGGATGCCCAAGGCACCCCAAGTAAATATTTCAAGAAGTCTCAAGCATCTAAGCTTGAGGATGCTACGCATCCCACCTCTCTTCATCAACAATTATCGGTTAGCCTATGTTGAGCCTAAATTTTTATTCGTTCACATGATGCGTGCTATTCTTGGAGTGCTATTTTTCTTTTGCTTGCTGTTTAATAAAATACTTAGATCTGAAAACCTTTATTGAGAGAGAGAGTCCTCACATAGCTACTTAATTGTTTGACTACTCATTGATCTTCACTTATATCTTTTGAGAGTAGCTTGTCATTTGCTCTAGTGCTTCACTTATATCTTTTTGAGCACGGTGTGCTTGGAAACTTTTGTAGAAATCCTCTCATGCTTCACTTATATCTTTTTGAGAGATGAAATTTTTATGCTCTTGTACTTCACTTAAATTTGTTTGAGCTTGCCAAAAAGCAATGGCAACATATGGAACTAGTCCCAAAGTGATAGATATCCAAGGAGGATATAATAAAAATTTCATGAAGATCATTGGACAAATTAAACTTGATTCCTTGTAATAGTTTTGAAACATGATGATAGTAATATGTGAGTCATGTTAGTGAGTAATTATGCTTAGTAGGAATATTGGTGTTAATGTTTGTGATTCCCTATGCATGCACGAAAGTCAATAGTTATGCAATGAAGTTACATCCTACTTGTGGTGCATTATTCGGTGCTAGTTATGTTCAATGCTCACTTATGTGATTTTTAGTTTCTTGGTTTGGTTGCTTCCCAATCTATTTGCTAGCCTTCATTTGTACTAAGTAGAAATACTACTTGTGCATCCAAAATCCTTAAACCAAGTTTTGCCTTATGAGTCCACCATACCTACCTATATGCGGTATTTCCATGCCGTTCCAAGCAAATTTGTATGTGCCATCTCTAAATCTTCAAAATAAATTTTCTCTTTTGTGTGCCCATACCGCTCATGAAACGGTGGGGAGTATCCAATATTTTCTCCTTGCTAGATGTGTTATTCTCAAGATGAGTGTTTATTCACTTGTCATTGCACGAGAGTGCGGCGGTATAGGGATGCCCATTCCCGAAATGAAAAAGAAAAAATATTTACTTTATGTTGTCAAATATTAAATTCCATGGAAAGTGGTGGTATGGGAGGCAACCGTGGAGACGGCCCGCCATGGAAAGTGAAAGTTTGGTGGAAAAAGGAATAAACTTTATTTTCTGTTTGGGAACCGCCTATGATATATCTAGCATGGAAAGTATTGTGAGCTACTTTGTCGTTTTCGTTGACAGGAAAAGCATGCCACTCAAAATATTTTTCTCTCTCAACTTAAACCTTGAGCTCTGGCACCTCTACAAATCCCTACTTCCCTCTGCGAAGGGCCTATCTATTTACTTTATGCAATTTTTATTTTTGCTTTGAGTATCCATCTTCTCTTATAAGCACCAACTCGGGGGCACTATGATCATACTTGAGCATTGGACATAGCTAATATTTGAGTGTGTTTCATGAATGGATCAATGATTGAGCATGATGGGCTAGGGATAACTTTCTTTAGTGTTGATATTTTGAAAGACATGGTTGCTTGTTGACATGCTTGAGTATTGAAGTCATTATGTTAAAACTAGACTATTGCTTTGAATCATTTACAAGTCCAAATGTCCATGATATACAAAGAAGAAAAGAATATGATGAACATGTTAGGTAGCATTCACACTTCATAAATTATTTCTTTTATCATTTACCTACTCGAGGACGAGCAGGAATTAAGCTTGGGGATGCTGATACGTCTCCAACGTATCTATAATTTATGAAGTATTCATGCCATGTTTACAATAATTTTATATGATTTTGGTATGATTTTATTAGAACTAACCAGGACTGATGCTGTTTTCAGCAGAGCTACCATGGTGTCGTTTTTGTGCAGAAATAAAAGTTCTCGGAATGGGCTGAAAATTTATGGTGATTTTTTATGGACCAAAAGAGAGCCCCGAAGCACCGGAGCTGGGCCAGGAAGTGACCGAGAAGGTCACAAGCCTGGGGGGGCGCCCCCCTAGGGCGCGCCCCTGGCTTGTGGACTCCTCGAGCACCCCCTTGACGTGATTCCAATGCCAAATATTCTTATAAATACAGAAACTTCCAAAAAGAAACCTAGATCGGGAGTTCCGCCGCCGCAAGCCTCTGTAGCCACGAAAAACCAATCGCGAGCCCGTTCCGGCACCCTGCTGGAGGGGGAAACCATCACCGGAGGCCATCTTCATCATCCCGGCGGTCTCCATGACGAGGAGGGAGTAGTTCACCCTCGGGGCTGAGGGTATGTACCAGTAGCTATGTGTTTGATCTCTCTCTCTCTTGTGTTCTTGAGATGACACGATCTTGATGTACCGCGAGCTTTATTAATATAGATGAATCATATGGAGTTTTCCCCTCTCTATCTTCTTGCGATGAATTGAGTTTTCCCTTTGAAGTTTTCTTATCGGATTGAATCTTTAAGGATTTGAGAACACTTGATGTATGTTTTGCGATGGGATATCCGTGGTGACAATGGGATGTTCTATTGATCCACTTGATGTATGTTTTGGTGATCAACTTGCGGGTTCCGTGACCTTGGGAATCTATGCATAGGGGTTGGCACACGTTTTCGTCTTGACTCTCTCGTAGAAACTTTGGGGCACTCTTTGAAGTTCTTTGTGTTGGATTGAACATGATGAATCTGAAATTGTGTGATGCATATCGTATAATCAAGCCCATGGGTACTCGTGGAGACATTGGAGTATCTAGGTGACATTAGGGTTTTGGTTGATGTGTATCTTAAGGTGTTATTTTAGTACGAACTCTAGGGCTGTTCGTGACACTTATAGGGATAGCTCATAAGATTGATCGGAAAAGATAACTTTGAGGTGGTTTCGTACCCTACAATAATTTCTTCATTTGTTCTCCGCTATTTGTGACTTTGGAGTGAACTCTTTGTCGAACGTGAGGGAATTACATATGATTAAACTATGTTAGTAGTGTTGAGAGAACTTGCACTGGTGAAAGTATGAACCCTAGGCCTTGTTTCTAAGCATTGCAATACCGTTTGTGCTCACTTTTATCATTAGTTACCTTGCTGTTTTTATATTTTCAGATTACAAAAACCTATATATACCATCCATATTACACTTGTATCACCATCTCTTTGCCGAACTAGTGCACCTATACAATTTACCATTGTATTGGGTGTGTTGGGGACACAAGAGACTCTTTGTTATTTGGTTGCAGGGTTGTTTGAGAGAGACCATCTTCATCCTACACCTCCCACGGATTGATAAACCTTAGGTCATCCACTTGAGGGAAATTTGCTACTGTCCTACAAAACTCTGCGCTTGAAGGCCCAACACGAGTCTACAAGAAGAAGGTTGCGTAGTAGACATCATTATATTCAATTGCCGACAGTAGATGGATCGTGGTACCCTGGTTCCACTGGACCGACGGTAGCCCATGGGCCCATGGCGCGCATGTTCCGCAAGAGGAGCACGAAATTGCGCGGGTCGAAACCCCGTGCGTCCTGACGAACTATCGGTCCAGGAGATGACGCGTGTCAGCAACGATGACACACCCACTTCTCCCACGACGCCTCAAGCACTGCACATATGCCTTAAAACTGCCGCGCGAACTAGGCGAAATCATCACTTCTTGCGTTTCGCCAGACGCTTCCCTTGCAAACTGCTTCTACTTCCCAGTGCACACGTCCCTCGCCGTTATCCTTCTCCGCCTCCTTCTCCACCTCCGCACTTGCTTCTTCACCTCCATGTCGCCGAAGAGGAGCATCACCACCGTCGGGGCACACGTGGAGCCAGCACTGCTGCCCGCCACCATCAAGAATCAGGAAGGTCTGCGGAAGCTTATCCCCCTGACGGCCAATCCTCACAATGAGCATGGGGCCACCAAGATCTGGCCGGGCTCGAACCGGCCGCGGAGCTGTCCCTTCTTCTTCCTCTACATCTTTGGAGGTTTGTTGCCTCTATTCTCGGACTTCTTCAGCGCGGTCCTAGAGCACTACCAGATCCACGCACTCCATCTCCACCCCAACTCCTTCTTCCTCCTCGCCACCTTCGCCTACCTCTGCGAGGGATTTCTGGGGTGACGCCCTCGTTGGCCCTCTTCCGCAACTTCTACAACATGAGGTGCAAGGAAGGGCTGACCCTAGGGTGCGCCTACTTCCGCATGGTGGACCGCATGTCTGAGCGGTTCATCGACATGACGCCGCTCAAGAAGGTGTAGAACATCAGGGCGCGCTAGATCTACATGGAGGTAGGCCAGTGCAGTCCCCTGTTCACGCCGCCCACAGGGCCCGCCGTAAAGAGCTTAGGCTGCGGGAACTCCCAAGATGAAGGATGCCCAGCTTGGACCCATCGCCGCTCAGCTGCAAGAGCTTCAAGCAATAGGGCTCACGAGCGCCATGGTGGCGCGTTAGTTCATGATCCGCTGCATCGCCCCCCTCCAGAATCGCTTGCACCCAGCCTGGGAGTACCAGAGGCGCAAGGACGGGTCCAGGCTGTGCGCGGACACCCTACTGATGCCTATGCTTGACACGATCCTGCAGATCCTATTCGCCGAAGGCGTGCCAGCGGAGCAGCCAGCGGGGGCAGAGCCCTTGAACGCCCGCGGCAACGGCGTGGGGCTCCAGGCCCTGATGCCGGTCTTTGACAAGTGGGGCTTGGTCCACGAAGGCCAGGAGGGGCCCCGCGACAACCCCATTCTCGTGGTGCCTGCGACGGGGGGCTCTGAGGATGTCGGGCCCTCCTCCAGCGTTGGTGTTGGTGGTAGCAGGGGGCACATGCCGAACTGCCACAACCTGCTGCTGGCGGATAGCGATGACGACGATGACGACAATGTCCCCCTCTGCCAATTCATGTTCGCCCCCTCCAGGCGCGTGGAGGAGGAGGACGAGGAGGTGGTGGAGGTGCAAGACCCCCATGGGGGGGGGGGGGTTGAGGGGCCCTCCAGGCCCCAGGAGGAGACGGGCCAGCCAAGCAGGGATGGCGCGAGCTCCATCAGACCTCATGAGGCGCCCTCCAGAGGGAGCTCTGGCGGGGGCCCCGGGAGCGGCGGCAACAGCTGTCGATGAGTAAGTTTGCTGACTTGCTTTTCTATTTCTACTTGTTGTGCTCGCAGCCGGGAGGCTTATCCGTTGATTCAGCAGGGCTCCTGCCCGCAAGAAACAGAGGGACGCCACATCTGCGACGCCCTCGCCCGCATCGCGTGCAGGGGAGGCCTCTGCGCCACCTCCAGGCCCTGCGGGGCGTGAAGAAGTCGCCTGCCGGCCAGAGGTCGAGGCGGGGCATGCAGCAGAGGAGGAGGGGCATGAGGTGCCCACCGCCCCATGCGGAGACTTGCCTCGTCCCCCCGAGGAGGGCCAGTCTGGGGAGAAATCCCCTAAGGCGGAGGAGGTACTGACGTGGCTTGAGACTGCGTCGGTATTTCCCCAAAGAGGAAGGGATGATGCATCACAGCGACGGTAAGTATTTCCCTCAGTTATGAAACCAAGGTTATCGAACCAGTAGGAGGATCACCACCACCCAATAAGCAGCACCTGCACACAAACAACAAATACTTGCAACCCGACGCGAAAGAGAGGTTGTCAATCTCTCTACGGTAAAAAGATAGATTAGGTAGTGATAGATAGGAGAGATAGCTCTCTCAAGAATACAAAATAGAAAAGGCAAATAAAAAGTGCAGCAATATATTTTTGGGTTTTGGTTTTGTAGATCTGAAAACAAAGAGGCAAAAAGATAGACCGGAAAGCAATATGTTGGAAAAGTAGACCCGGGGGCCGTAGGATTCACTAGTGGCTTCTCTCATGAGTATAGCACACGGTGGGTGAACAAATTACTATTGGGAAATTGATAGAAAATCAAATAGTCATGACGATATCCAAGGCGATGATCATTATATAGGAATCACATCCAAGATAAGTTGACCGACTCCTGCTTGCATCTAACACTATTACTCCACACATTGACCGCTATCCAGCATGCATCTAGTGTATAAAGTTCATGGAAAAACGGAGTAATGCAATAAGAACGATGACATGATGTAGACAAGATCTATTCATGTAGGAATAGACCCCATCTTGTTATCCTTAATGGCAACGATACATGCGTGCCTTGTTGCCCCTTCTGTCACTGGGAAAGGACACCGCAAGATCGAACCCATCACAAAGCACCTCTTCCCATGGCAAGAAAAATCGATCTAGTCAGCCTAACTAAACCAAAGATTCGAAGAAGAAATACGAGGCTATAAGTAATCATGCATATAAGAGATCAAAGAAGACTCAAATAATATTCATGGATAGAAACTGATCATGAACTCAAAATTCATCGGATCCCAACAAACACACCGCAAAAGTTTACATCAAATAGATCTCTAAGAGACCATTGTATTGAGAATCATAAGAAAGAGAGAGGAAGCCATCTAGCTACTGCCTACGGACCCGTAGGTCTATGGTGGACTACTCACGCATCATCGGAGAGGCACCTATGAAGAAGATGAACCCCTCCGTGATGGTGTGTAGATTGGATCTCGAGGTTCTGGAACTTGCGGCGGCTGGAATTGTGTTTCGTCGACTCCCTTAGGGTTTTTGGAATATTTGGGAATTTATAGGCATCAGAGGCGGTGTAGAGGGGCCCCGTGGAGGGCACAACCCATCAGGGCGCGCCGGGGGCCCCCTGGCGTGCCCTGGTGGGTTGTGCTCTCCACAGCCTACCTTCCTGGCTCTTCTTTGGCCCACTGGGTGTCTTCTGGTGCAGAAAAAATCTCCAAAAAGTTTTGTCGCGATTGGACTCCGTTTGGTATTGATATTCTGCGAAGTAAAAACAAGCAAAAATAGCAAGTGGCACTTTGGCACTATGTCAATAGGTTAGTCCCAAAAAATGATATAAAGTTGTTATAAAATGATTGTAAAATATCCAAGAATGATAATATAACAGCATGGAACAAGCAAAAATTATAGATACGTTGGACACGTATCAGGTACCTTAGAGGCGCCTAACACCGAGGGCGCCATTGAGATGGAGGTGGATGACGGGGCGGACCCCCAGGCGGACTCTGTGCGTGGCGACGGGGATGATGCCGAGCCTGCCTTCCTGCGGCCCAGGACATGGCCCACCTCACGAGCCAAGCATGGCCCAGCGCAGCCCCACTCGAGACAAGGCCCTTGCGAGGACCCGAGCTCGCGAGGGAGGCGGCATCAAGACCAGCAATGAGTGGGCCTCCTCAGGCCCCCTCCGGAGCGGCGGAGATCTCTATGCAGAACCCGGCCTCAGGAGTCAAGGATGATGCAAGGAAGGACAGGCGGGCGCCAGCGCGCCAGGCGGTGCAGTTTCCCCTTTGGTGCAAAGGGAGCAAGGACGTACGCGTGTTCCCAAAGCGCCCACAAAGGTTTCCATTCCGGTGCAACAAGACCACGACCACGAGCCCAGCAGGACGGATGTCATCGCCGAGCCCACCTCTGCATCATCGACAGCTACTTTGCAGGCGAAGACCACCTTTGGACAGGGCGGGGATGTACTCCTGTCCCCCTTAGAATTTGGCCGTTGTGGGATCCCTTCCCGCCATTGCGATAAGGGAAGAGGACCCGGGCCGCTGCTATAAGTAGAGGATAGGCTGCACCGTAGAGAGGGGAGAGAGGAACAACAGACAAGGCAGAGAGCCAAGAACACCACTCGAGCGCCCTCACGAGGCTCCTCAGCACTGTACTAGTTCATCCACCACACCTCCTCGTGAGGCAATCCACCAAAGCAGGAGTAGGGTATTACGCTTCGCAGTGGCCCGAACCTGGGTAAATCACCGTGTGCATCTTCTTCCTCATTATCGTGCGAGTTCATCATCCTTACCATCGTGTAGTGAGCTTGGTAGGGCGAGGCTGCAGGGGTTCTTCGCACACGCCCCTGTGTTCGAACCTTGAGGGTTTTGCGGAGCCCGAAATCTGACATTTTGCGCGCCAGGTAGGGGGCGTGTCGAAGCTCCCCCACTCGCGGCGATAGTCGAGCCCCGGCTCGACGACCCCATGGCGGACGAGATCCCCGACGCCGGCCGGCCCTCGGCGCGCGATGGAGCCATGGCGCACGGGGCCAACCCCGTGGTCGCTTGCATCCTTGGCGGATCACAGGCGCCCACCTCCAACCGCCAGGTCAAGCAGTTCTTCCGCCGCGTAGGGGCGATTCGGCCGCGGTCCGAGCCCACACCGCCTCAGACGTGGCCGGAGACTGACATCACCTTCGGCCCCGACGACCACCCCAAGACAATGACGGCCGCCGGGATGCTCCCCCTGTTGTGCACGCCAACCATAAAGGGCGTGGCCGTCTCCGGGACCCTCATAGACGGTCGCGCCGGCCTCAACGTCATCTCCGTGGAAGCCTTCGGCGCGCTGGAGCTACCCCGTGACCAACTCGCACCTTCAAGGCCCTTCTCTGGGGTGGCCAGGGGATCCGTCATCCCCGTGGGGCAGGTGCGCCTCCCCGTCACCTTCGGCACCCGCTCTAACTTCCGCACCGAGCAGATCGACTTCGACGTCACCCACATCCATCTCCCGTACAACGCAATACTCGGCTACCCCGCCCTCGCCCAGTTCATGGCGGCAACGGCGGCATCCTCATCGTCATGGGAAATGCCAAGGACGCGTCCCACGCACTCAAGCTCGCCTACAAGGCGGTGGCCGCGGCGCGCCCCAATGCCGGGGATGCCGCGCAAGCCACGGAGGACTCCGGGGGTGCCCTCGACGCCGCGCCGGTAAAGAAGAGGCAACTGTTCTCTCTGAGCCAGGCGGAGACGAAGCAGGTGCCTGTAGATGAAGGAAACCCTGGCCCCACATTCACCATCGGCGCCGACTTGCCCCAGGAGCAAGAGGAGGCGTTGGTGGCCTTCCTTCGTGCAAACAAGGACGCATTCACGTGAAGCGCCTCCGACCTAGTGGGGGTCCCGACGGACGTGATCGAGCACCACCTCATGGTGTGCCCGAATGCACGTCCGGTGAAGCAAAAGGCAAGGAGGCAAGCTCAGGAGAAGCAGGCGTTCATCGCCCAGGAGGTCGGCAAGCTAAAGGAGGCCGGGGTCATCCGGGAGGTGCATTACCGGGAGTGGCTCGCCAACCCGGTGGCCGTCCCGAAGAAGTGTGGGAAGGAGCGTATGTGCGTCGACTTCACGAGCCTCAACAAAGCCTGCCCCCAAGACCCATTCCCGCTGCTGCGCATCGATCAGATCGTGGACTCCACCGCGGAGTGTGACCTCTTGTGCTTCCTGGACACTTTCTCGGGCTACCATCAGATCAAAATGGCGGTGGAGGACGTCAAGAAGACGACCTTCCTCACCTCGTGCGGAGTGTTCTGCTACACATGCATGCCCTTCGGGCTACGGAACGCCGGGGCAACCTTCCAACGGCTGATGCACATCGCCCTGGGGCTGCAGCTCGGGAGGAATGCAGAAGCTTACGTCAACGACATCGTGGTCAAGTCCAGGGATGCCAAGACCCTGATCGAGGACTTGGAGGAGACGTTCGCCAGCCTGAGGGAGGTGAACCTGAAGCTCAACCCCGAGAAATGCGTCTTCGGGGTCCCATCGGGCAAGCTGCTCGGTTTCCTCGTGTCGCACCGGGGAATCAAGGTGAACCCGGAGAAGATCAAGGCCATAAACAAGATGAGCACGCCCCAGACCCACAAGGAAATGCAGAAATTGGCAGGATGCGTGACCTCCTTGGGGCGCTTCATCTCCAAACTAGGCGAACGGGCCCTGCCGTTCTTCAAGATCATGAAAAGGAAGGGCCCCTTCGAATGGACTCCGGAGGCAGACGCAGCCTTCGAGGAACTCAGGCAGTACCTCACTAGCCCGCCAGTGATGGTGGCGCCTCGTCCTCGGGAGCCACTGCTGCTATACCCAGCAGACTCCCTCTGTGGGACACGCGCGCCACATCGACGGGCGCCGGCGGGCCCCACAACATGGAGCAGGGGGCTCGCAGGGTGCCCAGGAGCCCGCTCCTCCCCAAGACAATGCTCATGAGGCCCCCGCCGCTCCAATGGCACCTGAGGCGCTCAATCCTCATGAGGCCCCCACCACCCCGACGGCCCCTAAGGCGCTCAATCCTCATGAGGCCCTGGCTGCTCCGGCGGCCCCCGAGGCGCTCGAGCCTCTTGGGCCCACCACGGAGCAGGGCACCGCAGGGGGCTTCACCCTCGTCGAACACCCAGTGTACTACGTCAGTACGGTGCTGCGGGATGCACGCTCACGCTACCCCATGCAACAGAAGCTCCTCCTAGCACTTCTTGTCGCTTCGAGGAAACTGCGCCACTACTTCCAGGGACATCCCATCAAGGTCGTCTCCGCGTACCCCTTGGAGAAGGTCCTACGCAACCCCAACGCGGCAGGAAGAGTCGCCGAATGGAACATGGAGCTGGAGGCCTTCAACATAGAGTTCAGCACGACCAGGGTCATCAAGGGGGCGGCCCTGGCTGACTTCGTGGCGGAGCGGACAAACGCCCCCGACCGAGGGGTGGACGGGATCCAGTCCCTCACCCCTGGCGATGAGGCACCTAAGGGTTGGATCATGCATTTCGACGGAGCCTTCGCGCCCACGGGAGCAGGGGCTGGAGTCGTGCTCACCTTCCCGACAGGGGACAAGCTCCGCTACGCTGTACAGCTCTGTTTCCACTGTGGAGAGAAGGTCTCCAACAACATCGCGGAGTACGAGGGCCTCATCGCCGGCCTCAAGGCGGCGGCGGCATTGGGGATTCGGTGCCTCACCATCAAGGGAGACTCCCAGCTCCTTGTCAACTTCTCCAACAAAGAGTATACACCCAAGGACGAGCACATGGAGGCATATTTGGAAGAGGTACGTAAGATCGAAAAACATTTTCAGGGCTTGGAATTGCAGCACATCCCGCGTGGCGCAAACAAGGAGGCTGATGACATCGCCAAGATGGCGTTGTGCCGCGAGCCCTAGGAGCCGGGCGTCTTCGAGGAGCGACTCTTCAACCCTTCCGCAGTGCCCTCAACCGAAGGTCTGGCGCCACGGAGTGAGGAGCTCCCCCCCAGCACCGCCCTTGGGGGCTCCGGACTGTGGCCCGGCCTCAGGAGGCCGACTGCTCCTGGCACTAGAGCCTCAGGTCGACAACTGTGTACCTATTGCACGGCAAGCTGCTGGAAAAGGAGGAAGACGCGAAGCGCGTGGCGCGGCACGCCATGGCTTACTACCTGCAGGACGGCGACCTGTACCGCAGGCGCCCGAATGGCGTCGCGCTGCGGTGCATCTCCAAGGAGCCGGGGTGCGAGCTGCTAGCTGACATTCATGGGGGAGACTGCGGGCACCACTCCTCGTCGCGCACCCTTGCAGGAAAGGCGTTCCGGTCAGGCTTCTACTGGCCCTCGGCGCTTGACGAGGCCATCGAGTTGGTCCGGTCTTGCGAGGCCTGCCAGTTCCACGCCAAGCAGATTCACCAGCCCACGCAGGGCCTCCAGACCATCCCGCTCTCCTGGCCCTTTGCGGTCTGGGGGCTGGACATACTGGGGCCCTTCCCACGGGCAGGGCGCGGGTACCGCTACCTCTACGTCGCCATCGACAAGTTCACCAAGTGGGCGGAGGTGGAGCCCGTGCGCACCATCCCCGCCGGATCAGCCGTCAAGTTCATCAAGGGCCTCGTAAGCCGATTCGGCATCCCCAACCGCATCAATACCAACAACGGTTCGCAGTTCACAAGTAACCTCTTCAGGACCTATTGCGCTAACCTTGGAACGCAGATATGCTACGCCTCGGTAGCCCACCCACGGAGCAACGGCCAGGCGGAGCGCGCCAACGCGGAGGTCCTGCGGGGCCTCAAGGCGAGGAGCTTCAAGAAGAAGCTCGAAGCTTGCGGCAGGGGTTGGGTCGATGAGCTTCAGTCCGTGCTGTGGTCCATCCGCACCACCGTGACTAAGCCCACCGGCGAGACCCCGTTCTTCCTCGTCTACGGAGCCGAAGTCGTCCTTCCACGCGAGGTCAAGCACCGGTCCCCGCGAGTTTTGGCATTCGACGAGGAGCGTCAGGATGCCGCTCGAGGAATAGACCTCGTGCTCGGGGAGGAGGCACGCCGCCGAGCCTCACTTAGAGCTGCGAGGTACCAGCAGGCGCTGCGGCGCTACCACTGCCGCAACATCCGTTCCAGGACCCTCGAAGTCGGAGACCTCGTCCTGAGGCGGGTCCTCTCCAGGGAGGGCTTGCACAAGCTATCGCCCATGTGGGAGGGCCCGTTCAAGGTCGCTCACGTCTCCAGGCCTGGCGCCGTGCGCCTGGAGACTCAGAACGGGGTCCCCATCCAGAATGCCTAGAACATCCAGCACCTCCGGAAGTTCTACCCGTGACACTCTCACGTAATAATGAGTGGGCTGTATACGCCCGGAGCCCCCCGAGGACGCGGAGGGGTTCCCACCCACGCCCAAGTGGAAGCCCCATGCTCCGCGCTGGCGGACAACACTGCCCTCCAATGCCTATGCCCACGCAACGTGGATGCCCTACGCTCCGCGCTGGGGGAAGACGAAGATGAAGACTAGTCTAGGCGCTGGACGCAGCTGTTATTTGCTCTTCTGATGTTGAATTTGCCAACTTTTCTGGAACCAAGCTCAGGGTTTTCTTCAACCATGTTTTCGAAAAAGGGCTCAGGGATTTATTTTCATCGCCATTTCCTATCTTGGGTTCTCTCTCTTCAAGTCGAGCACTCGCCTGCTTCCCTCCCCCTCGCACCCCGCGAGCGGGGGCTGGGGGGCACGGTGCTCACACCTCGCCAAGGCCTTGGCGCCCGGATCCTCGCGTGGCACTTCCGGGTGAGTCAGCAGGCGTGCGTCACTTCATACTCGCTCGAGGGCTCCACGCACGGCCCGACGTGCCGTCCCGGAGCCTCGGGAGGCCCGCGCCTCCCGGGGCAGGAAGCAAATTTTTTTGGGGAGCCGCTTGAGCTTGAAAGGGGACTCCTGAGCAACGCGCCTCAGGAGCCTTACCGGTCATATAGCCACTCGCCCCTTGATGCCGTCCTTGGTGATCCGGTCGGAATCAAGGGTGTCGAGGCCTCACCTCGTAGTTGCGTCCTTGGTGATCCGGACGTACATTACGGTGGTCGAGGAAATGTGCGGGACTGGGACCTGCCGACGTAGAGCTGCTTGAGCATCAAAGGAGGGTCCTGAGCAACACGCCTCAGGAGCCTTACCAGTCATATAGCCACTCGCCCCTTGATGCCGTCCTTGGTGATCCGGTCGGCATCAAGGGTGTCGAGGCCTCACCTCGTAGTTGCGTCCTGGTGATCCGGACGTACATTACGGTGGTCGAGGAAATGTGCGGGACTGGGGCCTGTAGACACAGAGTGCCGAAAGGGCTCCCAACCTGCCTCACTCGCAAGAAGAAGAAGTCCCCAGGACGTCCGGACTCCCCAAGCGCCATAGCCAAACCTCCCCGATGAAAAGCCTACCGCGAGTATGTCAAGCTAAGTACCCTGACCGCGATTAGCAGAATGTTTCAATTAACAATGACACAAAAACCAGGATGCCTGACAAGGGTACTAACAAGGGCGCAAGCGCCGAAGCTCATTACACGCCCACAGGGCCCACCTTGGTTCTTTGATTACAGGAAAGGAAGAAGAGGAGGAGAAAGAAGGTAAGGAAGCCACATCAGGGGCTCCCACTCCGGGAGCCCTGGCGTTGGCGCACCAGCACTCAGTCGGAGTCCTCCTCTTCCTTGACGGGCCCGTAGGGGCGCGCCGGCGTGGCCGCTTTTGGAGCAGAGGAGCGACGCCGCGGCGGCTGGCTACCCCCCGAGGTCCGGGCACGCCGGCACGGTGGCGCGCCATAGCTGTTGTCGCTGCTGTCGCTCGGGCTCTCCTCGGAGGGGGTGTCGCTGTTGTTGGAGACGTGGCGCCCGTCGTGAAGGGCAAGTTCATCCCCAAGATCGCCGCGTCCGTCGTCTTCCGGGCAGCACCCCAGGCGCTCGCCCTCTCACCCGAAGATCTTGACGAAGAGCGTCGCCACCCCGTCGTACTTGAAGTGAAGAGTGCGCCTCCCCACCAAGCCACGGGCGCGGGCAAACGTCTGCCACCCGCGGTTCAGGTACACGTAACCCCCGGGGGTGACCTCGACCTCCACCCATGAAGCCGCGCTGCAACAGCCGTCGGCCTGCAGCCATAGGCCAGCAGCCCGCCCGGCCGGCAACGCCTTGATGTCTACTACGCAACCTTCTTCTTGTAGACTCGTGTTGGGCCTCCAAGCGCAGAGTTTTGTAGGACAGTAGCAAATTTCCCTCAAGTGGATGACCTAAGGTTTATCAATCCGTGGGAGGCGTAGGATGAAGATGGTCTCTCTCAAGCAACCCCGCAATCAAATAACAAAGAGTCTCTTGTGTCCCCAACACACCCAATACAATGGCAAATTGTATAGGTGCACTAGTTCGGCGAAGAGATGGTGATACAAGTGTAATATGGATGGTAGATATAGGTTTTTCTAATCTGAAAATATAAAAACAGCAAGGTAACTAATGATAAAAGTGAGCACAAACGGTATTGCAATGCTTAGAAACAAGGCCTAGGGTTCATACTTTCACTAGTGCAAGTTCCTTCAACAATACTAACATAGTTGAATCATATATAAATCCCTCACGTGCGACAAAGAGTTCACTCTGAAGTCACAAATAGCGGAGAACAAACGAAGAAATTATTGTAGGGTACGAAACCACCTCAAAGTTATCTTTTCCGATCAATCTTATGAGCTATCCCTATAAGTGTCACGAACAGCCCTAGAGTTCGTACTAAAATAACACCTTAAGATACACATCAACCAAAACCCTAATGTCACCTAGATACTCCAATGTCACCACGAGTACCCATGGGCTTGATTATACGATATGCATCACACAATTTTAGATTCATCATGTTCAATCCAACACAAAGAACTTCAAAGAGTGCCCCAAAGTTTCTACCGGAGAGTCAAGACGAAAACATGTGCCAACCCTTATGCATAGATTCCCAAGGTCACGGAACCCGCAAGTTGATCACCAAAACATACATCAAGTGGATCAATAGAACATCCCATTGTCACCACGGATATCCCATCGCAAGACATACGTCAAGTGTTCTCAAATCCTTAAAGACTCAATCCGATAAGAAAACTTCAAAGGGAAAACTCAATTCATCACAAGAAGATAGAGAGGGGAAAACTCCATATGATTCATCTATATTAATAAAGCTCGTGGTACATCAAGATCGTGTCATCTCAAGAACACGAGAGAGAGAGATCAAACACATAGCTACTGGTACATACCCTCAGCCCCGAGGGTGAAATACTCCCTCCTCGTCATGGAGACCGCCGGGATGATGAAGATGGCCTCCGGTGATGGTTTCCCCCTCCGGCAGGGTGCCGGAATGGGCTCCCGATTGGTTTTTCGTGGCTCTGGAGGCTTGCGGCGGCGGAACTCCCGGTCTAGGTTTCTTTTCGGGAGTTTCTGTATTTATAGGAGTTTTTGGCGTCGGTTTCACGTCAAGGCGGTGCCCGAGGAGTCCACAAGCCAGGGGGGCGCGCCCTAGGGGGGGCGCCCCCCAGGCTTGTGGCCTCCTCGGTCACTCCCTGAGCCAGCTTTTTGCTCCAGTATTTTTTATATTTTCCAAAAATATTCTCCGTAAATTTTCATCCCATAACGAGAACTTTTATTTCTGCACAAAAACAACACCACAGTAGCTCTGCTGAAAACAGCGTCAGTCCGGGTTAGTTCTAATAAAATCATATAAAATTATTGTAAATATGGCATGAATACTTCATAAATTATACATACGTTGGAGACGTATCAGCATCCCCAAGCTTAATTCCTGCTCGTCCTCGAGTAGGTAAATGATAAAAGAAATAACTTATGAAGTGTGAATGCTAGCAAACATTTTCATCATATTCTATTCTTCTTTGTATAGCATGGACATTTGGACTTGTAAATGATTCAAAGCAATAGTCTAGTTTAAACATAATGACTTCAATACTCAAGCATGTCAACAAGCAACCATGTCTTTCAAAATATCAACACTAAAGAAAGTTATCCCTAGCCCATCATGCTCAATCATTGATCCATTCATGAAACACACTCAAATATTAGCTATGCCCAATGCTCAAGTACGATCATAGTGCCCCCTAGTTGGTGCTTATAAGAGAAGATGGAGACTCAAAGCAAAAATAAAAATTGCATAAAGTAAATAGATAGGCCCTTCGCAAAGGGAAGTAGGGATTTGTAGAGGTGCCAGAGCTCAAGGTTTAAGTTGAGAGAGAAAAAATATTTTGAGTGGCATGCTTTTCCTGTCAACGAAAACGACAAAGTAGCTCACAATACTTTCCATGCTAGATATATTATAGGCGGTTCCCAAACAGAATGGTAAAGTTTTTACTCCCCCTCCACCAATCAATCACACTCCACGGCGAGCCGAATCCACGGGTACCGTCCATACAAACAACAATCCTGGGGGAGTTTTGTTTCATTATATTTTGATTTGAATTTTGAGCATGGAACTGGGCATCCCGAATATCAGCCACTTTCTCGTGAATGATAGTGAATCAACACATATCGTGAGAATAACACACCTAGCATGGAAAAATATTGGATACTCCCCACTGTTTCATGAGCGGTACGGGCACACAAAAGAGAAAATTTATTTTGAAAATTTAGAGATGGCACATACAAATTTGCTTGGAACGGCATGGAAATACCGCATATAGGTAGGTATGGTGGACTCATAAGGCAAAACTTGGTTTAAGGATTTTGGATGCACAAGTAGTATTTCCACTTGGTACAAATGGAGGCTAGCAAATAGATTGGGAAGCAACCAAACCAAGAAACGAAAATTCACATAAGTGAGCATTGAACATAACTAACACCGAATAATGCACCACAAGTAGGATGTAACTTCATTGCATAACTATTGACTTTCGTACTTTCATAGGGAATCACAAACCTTAACACCAATATTCCTACTAAAGCATAATTACTCACTAACATGACTCACATATTACTATCATCATGTTTCAAAACTATTACAAAGAATCAAGTTTAATTTGTCCCATGATCTACATGAAAGTTTTTATTATATCCTCCTTGGATATCTATCACTTTGGGACTAGTTTCATATATTGCCATTGCTTTTTTTGACAAGCTCAAACAATTTTAAATGAAGCACATGAGCATAAAGATTTCATCCCTCAAAAAGGTATAAGTGAAGCATGAGAGGAAATGACAAGCTACTCTCAAAAGATATAAGTGAAGATCAATGAGTAATCAAACAATTAAGTAGCTATGTGAGGACTCTTTCTCTCAATATATATTATCAGATCTGAGTATTTTATTTAAATAGCAAGCAAAAGAAAAAAATAGCACTCCAAGAATAGCACGCATCATGTGAACGAATAAAATTTAGGCTCAACATAGGCTAACCGATAATTGTTGATGAAGAGAGGTGGGATGCGTAGCATCCCCAAGCTTAGATGCTTGAGACTTCTTGAAATATTTACTTGGGGTGTCCTGGGCATCCCCAAGCTTGATCTTTTGTATCTCGTTCAATCCTCTCATATCATGGCTTCACCTATTCCCAAAAACTTCATCCACACAAAACTCGAAAAGAACTCGTGAGATAGGTTAGTACACATAATAATAAATCAACTCTTTATGTACTGCCAAGACAAGTTGCATAATAATTATCAAACATCATCTACTGTTTACTATAATTTCCACAATTTATATCTACCAATATAGGCTATGGAAACTATAGGATAAGTAGATAACAAAACTATGACAGCAATCTGTCCAAACAGAACAGTCTGTAGCAATTTATGAAAACAGTGTACTTCTGTAACTCAAAAAATTATGAAAATTTAGGTAATGCTATAAAATTTATATGAAAATACTGTGTAAAAATTTCAGAAACTTTACACGTTCCAGTAAAATATGAAAATTCAAACACTACAGCCAAAGTTTCTGTTTTTACACAGCACTCATCAAAACATGCAATGCAAGCATCCTAAGGAAATTCTTGGAACTTTTAATTGAAAAACAAGATTATAAATGACACCTAACAGAGAACAATAAAATAAAATGACGCTCCAAGCAAAACTCATATTATGTGACAAATAAAAATATAGCTCTAAGTAAGATATACCGATAGTGTTGAAGATGAAAGAGGGGATGCCTTCCGGGGCATCCCCGAGCTTAGGCGCTTGAGTCTTCCTTGGATATTACCTTGGGGGTGCCTTTGGAATCCCCAAGCTTAGGTTCTTGTCACTCCTTATTCTCCTCATATCGGTGTCTCACCCAAAACTTGAAAACTTCAATCACACAAAACTTAACAGAACTTCGTGAGAAGGGTTAGTGTAACAAAGATAAATCATTCACTTAGGTACTGTCAAGACAAGATTTATAATTGTTACCACATTATACCTACTGTATTCTATCATTCCCATAATTTATATCACTCAATATAAGCTATGGGAACACTAAAACAAGCAAACTATGCATGCAAAACAGAACTGTCAAAAACAGAACAGTCTGTGAAGATCTGTAGTGTAACCATACTTTCCTGTGTCGAATTTTTTTGAAAAATTAGGAAAATCTAGGAAATTTGTATATCAATCATGTGTAAAAAATTCAGATCAAAATCACGTTCCAGTGAATTTACAAAATTCCTGGACTGAGAGCAAATGTTTCTGTTTTTGCACAGAATCAAGTCAACTATCATCCACACTATCCCAAAGGCTTTACTTGGCACTTTATTGAAACAAAAGCTATAAAACATGATTATACAGTATATTAATCATGTGAACACACAAAAACATAAAGGAAAAGTGTTGGGTTGTCTCCCAACAAGCGCTTTTCTTTAATGCCTTTTAGCTAGGCATGATGATTTCAATGATGCTCACATGAAATGTAGTAATTGAAACATGCAAGAGAGCATCATGAATCTCATGACAAGCACATTTAAGTCTAACCCACTTCCTATGCATAGGGATTTTGTGAGCAAACAATTCATGGGAACAAGAATCAACTTGCATAGGAAGACAAAACAAGCATAACTTCAAAACTTTGAACACATAGAGAGGAAACTTGATATTATTGCAATTCCTACAAGCATATCTTCTTCCCTCATAATAATTTTCAGTAGAATCATGAAGGAATTTCACAACATAACTATCACATAAATCATTATCTTCATGATCTACAAGCATAGAAATTTTACTACTCTCCACACAAGAAAATTTCTTCTCATGACTAATAGTGGGAGTATCATAAAAGAATTGAATACTACAAATTGGTTCCACATTAAAAGAGTAATATTCAGTAAAAGGGTATTCATAATTATGACAAGTATCATAATAGTAATCATCACTCTTTTTCATTGCATAAGTATCATCACAATAATCATCATAATTAGGAGGCATGCAGTCATTATAACAAATTTGATCATTCAAAGTAGGGGGAATAAAAAGATCATCTTCATTAAGCATAGCATCCCCAAGCTTGGGACCAACATTAATTGCAGAAAATAAATTCTCAAACATGTCATTTTCATCAAACATAGCATCCTCAAGCTTGTGGCTTTGTATATCATAAACATAATCACTCTCATCATTAATAGTATGAATAGCACCAATAGTATAGCAATTATTATCATCATCTTCCAAGTTGGTGCCATAAATATTTTCAAGATTATAAGAAGTATCATTATCTTCCCAATCATAATTATCACAACAAGCAATAGTCATAACAAAATCATCCTCAAGTGTATCATCTTCCACAACTATTTTTGATTCATTCTCATGAGGCCTATCAATAATGGGAGCAACATTATTTGGGAGAGATACCTCTTTACCTTTACTTTTCCTTCTTTTCTTCTTCTTCACCACATTATGTGTGGGTTTATTTAATTCCTCCAAGCTTCTTTTTGAAGAGGTTGGTTGAATAAAAAGCTCCTCCTCGTTACCTGATTCATCATAAGAAAAAATAGGAGGATATTGGGAAACCTCTTCCCCTTCATTAGTATTCTCTTCATCTTCTATTTGTTTTCTTGTCTTTAAGTAATTGGCAATATAAGGATTCTCAATGCAATTTACCATGCAATACATATAGATTTCATTTAGATCAAAATCAATCATTTTCATGAGAACCCAAGCTGGAACATCCTTAGTTTTATGTTTCATTTCTTCATACCCCAAAAATAGACTAAGTTCATTATGGTGCTCAAGGGTAATGAGGTTATCACAATTTTTGGACACAATTCGATCGTGAAATAATTCACATTGGAAATTAAAATGACCACTTTCATTGCAAAGTTCACAAGGACGGCGAGAAATATTAAGTCTTTCAGCACAAACATATAGCCTCTCTTGCAACCATTTAGTTTCTAAATACTTATGCCTCTTACAAAATCTATCTTCCCTTTTAGGCATGTCTTCACAAGCTCTATGCACTCCACAAAATTTGACATGCTTATAAGAAATCTTTTTATCATGACTAGTGCAATCATCATTAGTACTATGGATATTCAAAGAATTCATACTAACAACATTGCAATCATGCTCATCACTCAAAGATTTAGTGCCAAACATTTTAATAACTTCTTCTTCTAACACTTGAGCACAATTTTCCTTTCCATAATTTTCACGAAAGACATTAAAAAGATGAAGCATATGAGGCAACCTCAATTCCATATTTTTTTGTAGTTTTCTTTTATAGACTAAACTAGTGATAAAACAAGAAACTAAAAGATTCAATTGCAAGATCTAAAGATATACCTTCAAGCACTCACCTCCCCGGCAACGGGGCCAGAAAAGAGCTTGATGTCTACTACGCAACCTTCTTCTGGTAGACTCGTGTTGGGCCTCCAAGCGCAGAGTTTTGTAGGACAGTAGCAAATTTCCCTTAAGTGGATGACCTAAGGTTTATCAATCCGTGGGAGGCGTAGGATGAATATGGTCTCTCTCAAGCAACCCTGCAATCAAATAACAAAGAGTCTCTTCTGTCCCCAACACACCCAATACAATGGCAAATTGTATAGGTGCACTAGTTCAGCGAAGAGATGGTGATACAAGTGTAATATGGATGGTAGATATAGGTTTTTGTAATCTGAAAATATAAAAAGAGCAAGGTAACTAATGATAAAAGTGAGCACAAACGGTATTGCAATGCTTAGAAACAAGGCCTAGGGTTCATACTTTCACTAGTGCTAGTTCTCTCAACAATACTAACATAGTTGAATCATATATAAATCCCTCACGTGCGACAAAGAGTTCACTCCGAAGTCACAAATAGCGGAGAACAAACGAAGAAATTATTGTAGGGTACGAAACCACCTCAAAGTTATCTTTTCCGATCAATCTTATGAGCTATCCCTATAAGTGTCACGAACAGACCTAGAGTTCGTACTAAAATAACACCTTAAGATACACATCAACCAAAACCCTAATGTCACCTAGATACTCCAATGTCACCACAAGTACCCATGGGCTTGATTATACGATATGCATCACACAATTTCAGATTCATCATGTTCAATCCAACACAAAGAACTTCAAAGAGTGCCCCAAAGTTTCTACCGGAGAGTCAAGACGAAAACATGTGCCAACCCTTATGCATAGATTCCCAAGGTCACGGAACCTGCAAGTTGATCACCAAAACATACATCAAGTGGATCAATAGATCATCCCATTGTCACGACGGATATCCCATCGCAAGACATACATCAAGTGTTCTCAAATCCTTAAAGACTCAATCCGATAAGAAAACTTCAAAGGGAAAACTCAATTCATCACAAGAAGATAGAGAGGGGAAAACTCCATATGATTCATCTATATTAATAAAGCTCGCGATACATCAAAATCGTGTCATCTCAAGAACACGAGAGAGAGAGAGAGATCAAACACATAGCTACTGGTACATACCCTCAGCCCCGAGGGTGAACTACTCCCTCCGCGTCATGGAGACCGCCGGGATGATGAAGATGGCCTCCAGTGATGGTTTCCCCCTCCGGCAGGGTGCCGGAACGGGCTCCCGATTGTTTTTTCGTGGCTCTGGAGGCTTGCGGCGGCGGAACTCCCGATCTAGGTTTCTTTTCGGGGGTTTCTGTATTTATAGGAGTTTTTGGCGTTGGTTTCACGTCAAGGCGGTGCCCGAGGAGTCCACAAGCCAGGAGGCGCGCCCCCCAGGCTTGTGGCCTCCTCGGTCACTCCCTGGCCTAGTTTTTGCTCCAGTATTTTTTATATTTTCCGAAAATATTCTCCGTAATTTTTCAGCGCATTCCGAGAACTTTTATTTCTGCACAAAAACAACACCACGGTAGCTCTACTGAAAACAGCGTCAGTCCGGGTTAGTTCTAATAAAATCATACCAAAATCATATAAAATTATTGTAAACATGGCATGAATACGTCATAAATTATAGATACGTTGGAGACGTATCACGCCTGCGCGAAGAAGCACGGGAGTTGAAACCAAGCGGCCTCCGGCCTCTCCGCCCACACCACAAACTCCGGGGCAATGTTGGCAGAATGGAGCCGCGGGCGCGGTGGCCGGGTGGCAGCCGCCGGCCTCCCACCGCGGGTGCCACCACCATGACTACTGCGGCCGCCCGCGCTGGACGGAGCCCCCCCCGCGGCTGCCGATGTTAACCCCAGGCCGCGCTGGAGCGCGCCTGCGCCCCCGGGGAACCCCCACCGGCGTCGTGGCCTGCTTCCTGGGACGACCGCGGCCCCTCCTGGGCGGCGGTGAGGCAGGGCTCTCCTCGGAGGCCTTCCCCTTTTCGGCGGCGGAGAACTTCCTCACTGAAGCCATGACCGGGAGAGCGGTGGCTTGGAGATGAAGATGAAGATGAGCTGAGGGTTTCTTCTCGCCCTCACCCACTTATATACGACTAAGGGCCGACCGGTGCACCCTCGCATCCCGGGCAATGATGGCGCCGCTGCACGTCCCGACCCTTGTTAGCCGGAGCGTCGTGGGGAGTGCGGGCGTCGGGCGCTCCTCGGGCGCCGCGGGACAGGCCCGGGAAGCGTGCGGCTCTCCTCCACGTCAATTCGTTAGCTCCCGAAGCGTCACATACGCGTGGCACAAAGGGAGAAGGCCAAGGGAGCAACCGCATTCAAGAGAAGGTAATGATGGTCAGCGCAGCGTGCAGGCGTCGCGTCAGTTTCACTTGTGAGGTCCCTAGCGACCTCGGGAGTGGAGACGACATTCATTGGGCGCGCGGTGCGTGTCGAGCCTGGCCCGCAGGCGTTTTGGTCCCGCGGCGCTTCGGGCCGTCCCCAACGGCTTCACTCAGAAGCCGGCTCGAGCGCGCCTTGGGCCCGGGGGCTACTGTCGGCGTTCTGGGAACAGGGGGTACCCAGACCTGCCTGCCTGTGGCCCAGGACATGGCCCACCTCACGAACCAAGCATGGCCCAGCGCAGCCCCACTCGAGACAAGGCCCTCGCGAGGACCCGAGCTCGCGAGGGAGGCGACATCAAGACCAGCAAGGAGGTGGCCTCCTCAGGCCCCCTCCGGAGTGGCGGAGATCTCTATGCAGAACCCGGCCTCAGGAGTCAAGGATGATGCAAGGAAGGACAGGCGGGCGCGAGCGCGCCAGGCGGTGCAGTTTCCCCTTTGGTGCAAAGGGAGCAAGGACGTATGCGGGTTCCCAAAGCGCCCCCCCCAAACGTTTCCATTCCGGTGCAACAAGACCACGACCACGAGCCCAGCAGGACGGATGTCATCGTCGAGCCCACCTCTGCATCATCGATAGCTACTTTGCAGGCGAAGACCACCTTTGGACAGGGCGGGTTTGTACTGCTGCCCCCCTTCGAATTTGGCCATTGTGGGATCCCTTCCCGCCATTGTGATAAGGGAAGAGGACCCGGGCCGCTGCTATAAGTAGAGGATAGGCTGCACCATAGAGAGGGGAGAGAGGAACAACAGACAAGGTAGAGAGCCAAGAACACCACTCGAGCTTCCTCACGAGGCTCCTCACCACTGTACTAGTTCATCCACGAAACCTCCTCGTGAGGCAATCCACCAAAGCAGGAGCAGGGTATTACGCTTCGCAGAGGCCCGAACCTGGGTAAATCACCGTGTGCATCTTCTTCCTCGTCATCGTGCGAGTTCATCATCCTTACCATCGTGTAGTGAGCTAGGTAGGGCGAGGCTGCAGGGGATCTTCGCACACGCCCCTGTGTTCGAACCTTGAGGGTTTTGCGGAGCCCGAAATCCGACAGGCTCCCTAGAGCTAGGGAAGGACGAAGAAGAGCCTGCTCACAGCCCCCAGCGCGCGGCTGGAGAGGAGGCCCTTCTCAAGGGCAAGGGGCCTGGGGAGGGGTAGTCCTCCGCACAGACTTCAGGGGCTGCCGCCTCAAGATGTGGCGCCTGGTCCTTTAGAGGATCAGCAATAGCGCCCTGGTCAGGTGCGGGGCCTTCAAGAGCACCCGTGCCACCCTCAATACGCTCGAGGCCGACCTCCAGTCTCAGGAGGCGCGCCTTGCTACTGAGCGCCTGGGCTTGGCCATTGGATGGCGCAAGCTCCATGTGGCTATCAAGCTGGGCGCCCTGCTGGACAGGATGACCCACGAGAAGAGGAACAAAACCGCCCACGACGCCAAGGAGCTCTGGGACAATGTGGTCCGCGACACAGAGGCGGCTGATGAGTGGCGTCGGGAGGCCGAGTTCCGTGCCCGGCAGGTGGAGGAGCAGATCACCCTTTGGGAGCAGGAGCTCCGAACGCACGAGGATGCAGCTGCTGCACGCGAGCAGCAGTATGTTGCCCGTGAGGAGGAGTTAGACAAGAGGGAAGAGGCCGTTGCTGGACGAGAGGCTGGGATGGCCATTCGGTAGTGGGAGGCCGCTCGGACCGCCTCTGACCAGGAGGCAAAGTGCGAGCGCCTCTTAACCTGGAGAGCCAGGTCTCCGCCAACAGGGCCGCCTTCAAGAGGGCGTGCACCAAGGCCAACGCCCAGCTGGAGAAGAAGGAGGCAAAGATCAACGCCGACATTGACGCCAGGGTCGCCAGGGAGCGGGAGGCCCTCCTGAAGGAGAACCGCGGTAAGCTGGAGCGGTAGGAAGCCCGCTTCCAATCAAAACACGACGAGCTTTGGAAGGAGGTCGATGAGCTCAAGACCCAGCTCCAGGACGCCGAGAGGGACCTCCAGCTTGCCCTCAAGGGCAAAGGAGATGTCGAGGTGGACCTAGCGTCGCTCCAGGTACAGGTAGGCGAAGCCTCCGAAGCCGTGCAGAAGGCCAAGGACAACGTGAAGCAGGCGCAAACGATGCAGACACATCGCGCCAAGATGTTCCTGGGCCTTGCCACACGCACCGGCGGAGAGCTCAGCTACTACGTCGAGGACCTCCCCGCGCTGCCCCGTTCGGTCTACCACAGCGGCTACCTTGACTTCTTCACCAAGGTGGTGGAGGCGCTGGAGTCAGGAGTCTCCAAGGTGGACGTCGCCATCGAGGGGGGAGCCCGCGAGCTCATGGACTGCGCGGCAACGTGTGTCTTCTCTAACCTTCTCCACCAGGATTCCGCCTTCAACTTTGCGCGAGTGGTGGAGCTGGTGCCTGCGGAGCTCCAGGAATTGCTCAGGAGGGAGGTGCGTGAGCACGTGGACTCGCTGATTGAGCGGTTCTTGCAGGTCGAGCCCTCCGAGGAAGGTGGCAGCCTTGGCGCGGACCTCCCTGGCGGTGATGATGAAGACGGTGCCTCCACTACTTCAGGCTTTTATCTTTCTTTCCCTGTTGCACCATGATTCACCAGGCTCCATGGGAGCGTAAAGACAATTGGTTTTTTTAACCGTAATCCTAAGTTTTAATTTTCTACCGTTTTATCCTCTATTTTCTTGTGAGATTCGTTTCCCTTTTTGCATTTCCTTGTTGCTCTATGTCGCTTGGACCCAGCCCCCGAGTGGGCTACGACCGTCGCTGGTATGTTGTGACGTGGTCCAACAAGGCCAGAGGGTGTAGGGCTTCGGAGGGTGGTAAGGGCTCCTGAGGCGCGATGCTCAGAACGCCCCCCATTGACGTGCAAGTGGCTCGCGCCAAGGAGGAAGCAGAGATGCCCAGCAAGATAACAAGGGACAAAAGCTTAGGGGGGCGTAACGAATTCACGAATTGTTTGGACTTATATTTCTTCGGAGCCCAATGTCTGGCGCGCAGTGACTTGCGGGGCAGATGCCTCACGAGGTTAGGACCAGTGAGACCTTCGGTAGTACTTGGCGCTTTGCGGCCGTTGCGACTAGCTTTGTGAGGCAATGCTCGTGAGGTTCCTTGAGCCTTCATACCTGCGGTAATAACACACCAACGAGCAGTCGAGCCATTCACTCTCGCTAGTTCACTTGTGGGTGTCACCTGAGGAGACAAGCCACCAAGGACCTTGGTGAGGTGACGTGCACGGGAGCAAGCCCGAGAGCCATAGCTCAGTCACTTGGGTTTTGCAGCGCTGCTGGGACTGACCCAAGTACGGGCACTGATACGTCTCCAACGTATCGATAATTTATGAAGTATTCATGCCATATTCACCTATGTTTACAATACTTCTATATGGTTTTGATGCACTTCATATGATTTATTTAGAACTAACCCGGACTGACGCTGTTTTCAGCAGAACTACCGTGGTGGTGTTTTTGTGCAGAAAATGAAAGTTCTCGGAATCGCCTGAAACTTTTTGACGATTTTTTTTGGAACAAAAGAGGCACTAGACGCTTCGTGGGAGGGCCAGAAGAGCCACGAGGTGGGCACAACCCACCAGGGCACGTCAGAGGGCCCAGGCGCGCCCTGGTGTCTTGTGCCCTCCTCGTGGCCAATCTCCGCGTGAAACCGATGCTCAAAAATCCTATAAATATAGAAACCATCAGAAATAACCCTAGACTTTCCGTTCTGCCGCCGCAACTCTCTGTATCGACGAAAAACCAATCTGGAGGCGTTCCAGTACCCTGCCGGAGAGGGTAGATCATCCCCGGTGGCCATCTTCATCATCCCGGCGGAGGCCATGACGAGGAGGAAGTAGTCCACCCTCGGGGCTGAGGGTATGTACTAGTAGCTATGTGTTCAATCTCTCTCTCTCTCTCTCGTGTTCTTGAGATTTCACGATCTTGATGTATCACGGGCTTTGTTAATATAGTCGGACCATATGATGTTATTCCCTTACTATCATGTTGTGATGAATTGAATCTTTCCCTTTGAGATAGCGTTATGTTTGATTGAATATTGGATTTGAGAACACTTGATATATCTCTTGCATATGGATACCCGTGGTGACAATGGGGTGTTCTATTGATTCACTTGATATATGTTTTAGTACTCAACTTGCGGATTCCTGAGGTGACGTTGGGGTAATCTATGCATAGGGGTTGATGCACGTTCTTGTCCTACGTTCTCCGATAGAAATCTTGCGGCACTCTTTGAGGTTGCTTGTGTTGGATTGAGTATTATGAATCTGAAATTGTTTGATGCGTATCGTATAATTAACTCATGGATACTTGTGGTGACACTGGAATATCTAGGTGACATTAGAGTTGGTTGATGCGTATCATATGGTGTTATTCTAGTACGAACTCTTAGATAGATCGATCGGAAAGGATAACTTGGTTATATTAGTACGAACGCTTGGATAGATCGATCGGAAAGGGTAACTTGGTTATGTTAGTATGAACCCTACAAACAATTTCTTCTTATGTTCTCCGCTAGATAAGAACTTTGGAGTGATTCTTTGTTGTACATTGAGGGATGGTTATGTGATCCAATTATATTAGCATTGTTGAGAGATTGCACTAGCAAAAGTACGTACCCTAGGCCTTGTTTTCAAGCATTGCAATACCGTTTGTGCTCACTTTTGTTACTTGCTACCTTGCTGTTTTTATATTTTTCAGATTACAAAAACCTATATCTACCATCCATATTGCACTTGTATCACCATCTCTTCGCCGAACTAGTGCACCTATACAATTTGACATTGTATTGGGTGTGTTGGGGACACAAGAGATTTCTTGTATTTGATTGCAGGGTTGTTTGAGAGAGACCATCTTCATCCTACACCTCCCACGGATTGATCAACCTTAGGTCATCCACTTGAGGGAAAATTGCTACTGTCCTACAAACTCTGCGCTTGGAGGCCCAACAAAGTCTACAATAATAAAGTTGCGTGGTAGACATCAAGCTCTTTTCTGGCGCCGTTGCCGGGGAGGTGAGTGCTTGAAGGGATATCTTTAGATCTTGCAATTAACTCTTTTAGTTTCTTATTTTATCACTAGTTTGGTTTTATAAAAGAAAACTACAAAAAATGGAGTTTAGGTTGCATCATTTGTTTCGTCTTTATAATGTCTTTCGTGAAAATGAGGATTCAGAAAATTGTGCTCAATTGGTAGAGGAAGAAATTATAAAAATAGTTGATGAGAATTCCTTGAATGATGAGCATGATTGCAATGTTGCTAGTATGAATTCTCTAAATATCCATGATGCTAATGATATGCATGCTATAAATAGTGATAGTAACCATGAAACTTGTCATCATGATTTTAATATTGAATGTGGTTATGTCAATCAAGTATCTCATGATAGTTATTTTGTTGAGTTTGCTCCCACTACAATGAATGAGAAGAAAATTGCTTATGTGGAGAGTAATGAAAATTTTATGATTGTGCATCATGAAAAGAATGCTTTGTGTGATAGTTATATTTTTGAATTCCTTCATGATGCTACTGAAATTTATTATGAGGGAGGAACATATGCTTGTAGGAATTGCAATAATATCAAGTTTCCTCTCTATGTGTTCGAAATTTTGAAGTTATGCTTGTTTTGCCTTCCTATGCTAGTTGATTCTTGCTCCCATAAATTGTTTGCTCACAAAATCCCTATGCATAGGAAGTGGGTTAGAATTAAATGTGCTTTTCATGAGATTCATGATGCTCTCTTGCATATTTCAATTACTATTCCTATGTGAGCATCATTGAAATCATCATGCCTAGCTAAAATGCATTAGAGAAAAGCGCTTGTTGGGAGACAACCCAACACTTATACTTTCTGTTTTTATGTGTTCACATCATTAATATACTGTAGTAATAATGTTTTGTGCCTTTTATTTCAAGAAAGTGCCAAGTAAAGCCTTTGGGAGGACTCACAAGATGAGTAGAATTGATGCTGAACCAAAACAGAAACTTTTGACTCCAGTACAGGAATTTTAATTTTTTACTGGAGCGTGATAATAATCTGAAATTTCTACACGGTCTTAATATAAAAATTATTCAGGTTGTCCTAATTTTTCAGAATTTTTAGAGATAGGTAATTATGGCTATACTACAGATCTTCACAGACTGTTCTGTTTTTAACAGATTCTATTTTGCATGCATAGTTTGCTTGTTTTAGTCTTTCCATAGCATATATTTAGTGGTATAAATTATGGGAATGATAGAATACAGTAGGTATCATGTGGGAACAATTATGAATATTGTCTTGACAGTACCTAAGTGAATGATTTATCTTTATTACACTAACCTTTCTCACGAAGTTCCGTTAAGTTTTGTGTGATTGAAGTTTTCAAGTTTTGGGTGAGACACCGATATGAGGAGAATAAGGAGTGGCAAGAACCTAAGATTGGTGATGCCCAAGGAACCCACAAGGTAATATCCATGGAAGACTCAAGCGCCTAAGCTTGGGGATGCCCCGGAAGGCATCCCCTCTTTAGTCTTCAACACTATCGGTATATCTTACTTAGAGTTATACTTTTATTCGTCACATAATATGTTCTTTGCTTGGATCATCATTATATTTTGTTATTTTATGTTAGGTGTTATTTATAATCTTGTTTTCCAATAAAAAGTTCCAAGAATTGCCTTAGGATGCTTGCATTGCATGTTTGATGTGTGCTGTGTAAAAACAGAAACTTTTGCTGTAGTGTTTGAATTTTCATATTTTACTGGAACGTGGAAAGTTTCTGAAATTTTTACAAAGTTTTTTCATATAAATTCTTTAGCCTGTCCTTAATTTTCATAATTATTTGAGTTACATAAGTACACTGGTTTAATAGATTGCTACAGACTGTTCTGTTTGGACAGATTGCTGTCATAGTTTTTTTTATCTACTTATCCTATAGTTTCCATAGCCTATATTGGTAGATATAAATTGTGGAAACGATAGTAAACAGTAGATTATGTTTGAAAATTATTGTGCAACTTGTCTTGGCAGTACATGAAGTGTTGATTTGTTCTTATGTGTACTAACCTATCTCACGAGTTCTTTTTGAGTATTGTGTGGATGATGTTTTTGAGACTTAGGTGAAACTGGGATATGAGAGGATTGAACGAGATACAAAAGCTCAAGCTTTGGGATGCCCAAGGCACCCCAAGTAAATATTTCAAGAAGTCTCAAGCATCTAAGCTTGGGGATGCTACGCATCCCACCTCTCTTCATCAACAATTATATGTTAGCCTATGTTGAGCCTAAATTTTTATTTGTCCACATGATATGTGTTATTATTGGAATGCTATTTTTATTTAGTTTGCTGTTTGAATAAAATACTTAGATCTGAAAATATTTATTGAGAGAGAGATCCCTCACATAGCTACTTGATTGTTTACCTACTCATTGATCTTCACTTATATCTTTTGAGAGTAGTTTGATGTTTACTCTTGTGCTTCACTCATATCCTAAGAGTAAATTGTGAATGAATGAAATATCATAAATATGAATTTATCAATGTGCTTTATGCTTAGTAGTAGCTTCACATCTGATTTAGAAAGTAAAATCTATTGAAGTTTGACAATCACAATATTGGTCATACAAGCAATCCGTGAATGATTAGTATAAGGAAGAGAACTTTCACATACAAATATATTATCTTGGACATCTTCTATGATTATGAATACCCATTAATAATTTTCAAACTTGAGAAAATTAGTTGAAGTTGGACAAGGAAGACAACGTAATGAGTTATGGTTGTGTATATTTGCATAGAAGCTACATTGTTATGGATCCTCCAACATGTGGTGCTTGTTTAGAATATTTTGCTAGCCAACACTTCGTACTAAGTAGAGATACTACTTGTGCATCCAAATCCTTGAGACAAGTTTCTTCCATAAGAGTCCACTATACCTACCTATATATGGTATTTCACTGCCATTCCAAGTAAATTTGCATGTGCCACCTCTAAACATTCAAATAAACATCTGTTTTGTGTGCCTGAACTGCTCATGGAGCGACGGGGGGCGATCAGTATCTTCCATGTTAAGCGGGTTATTCTCATGACGAGTGTTTATTCACTCGTCCTTGCACGAGAGGGGCGGTAATAGGGATTCCCAGTCCCGAAAAAATGCAAATAATTAAACAAAACTCCCCCAGGAATGTTGTTGGTATGGATGGTACCCGTGGATTCGGCTAGCCGTGGAGTGTGTTTGTTGGTGGAGGGGGACTAAACCTTTACTTTTACTGCTTGGGAACCACCGCTAATGTGTTTAACATGGAAGATATTGGTAACTCTTGGTCGTAACGTTGACAGGAAGGATGCACCTCCCAAAACTATATTCATCTCTGTTTCTTAACAATGAGCTCTGGCACCTTTGCAAATCCCTGCTTCCATCTGCGAAGGGACAATCTATTTACTTTCATGTTATTTACTATTCATGTTGAGTCAACTTCTTATTCCAACCTCAGTCTATTAAGTGGCAGGCATCATGTGGTGGGGAAAGATCCAAACATATATATCCAGTCAAATATATTTGATCATGATTTATTATTGTTGACAATTATCTCTATGATAAATGAGTTGGGAGGCGAAACATTAAGCCCCTATCTTTCTCTGTGTTCGATGGATGCCATTTGTTCTAAAAATATGCTTTGAGTACTAGCAATCATAAAAGACTATATGATGATTGAGTATGTGGGGCTCTTACTTAGACTTTGTTGAGAATAAGTTGAATTGGAATTGTTTGGTGACAAAGAACAAAGGTTGCTAACTTTCAAGAGAATTCATTGTTTGAACCATAACATGTGAATTGGTTGCTACTCTATCATGATGATTTTTATGAGAAAAAGTTGCTGGTTATGATGCTAGAAAATTGACTAAAATTATCAATGATCAAACTTCTAGCATTCACACTTCATAAATTAGTTCTTTTATCATCTACCTACTCGAGGACGAGTAGGAATTAAGCTTGGGGATGCTGATACGTCTCCAACGTAGAGATAATTTATGAAGTATTCATGCCATATACACCTATGTTTACAATACTTTTATATGGTTTTGATGGACTTCATATGATTTATTTAGAACTAACCCGGACTGACGTTGTTTTCAGCAGAACTACCGTGGTGTTGTTTTTGTGTAGAAAATGAAAGTTCTCGGAATCGCCCGAAACTTTTTGACGATTTTTTTGGAACAAAAGAGGCACTAGACGCTTTGTGGGAGGGCCAAAAGAACCACGAGGTGGGCACAACCCACCAGGGCGCGCCAGAGGGCCCAGGCATGCCTTGGTGTCTTGTGCCCTCCTCGTGGCCCATCTTCGCGTGAAACCGACGCTCAAAAATCCTATAAATATAGAAACCATCAGAAATAACCCTAGACTTTCCGTCCACCGCCACAACTCTCCGTATCGACGAAAAACCAATCTGGAGGCGTTCCAGTACCCTGCCAGAGAGGGTAGGTCATCCCCGGTGGCCATCTTCATCATCCCGGCGCAGACCATGACGAGGAGGTTGTAGTTCACCCTCGGGGCTGAGGGTATGTTCCAGTAGCTATGTGTTCAATCTCTCTCTCTCGTGTTCTTGAGATGTCACGATCTTGATGTATCAGGGGCTTTGTTAATATAGTCGGATGATATGATGTTATTCCCTTGCTATCATGTTATGATGAATTGAATCTTTCCCTTTGAGATATCGTTATGTTGGATTGAATATTGGATTTGAGAACACTTGATATATGTCTTGCATATGGATACCCGTGGTGACAATGGGGTGTTTTATTGATTCACTTGATATATATTTTGGTACTCAACTTGCGGATTCCTGAGGTGACATTAGGGTAATCTATGCATAGGGGTTGATGCACGTTCTTGTCCTACGTTCTCCGATAGAAATCTTGCGGCACTCTTTGAGGTTCTTTGTGTTGGATTGAGTATTATGAATCTGAAATTGTTTGATGCGTATCGTATAATTAACTCATGGATACTTGTGGTGACACTGGAATATCTAGGTGACATTAGAGTTGGTTGATGCGTATCATATGGTGTTATTCTAGTACGAACTCTTAGATAGATCGATCGGAAAGGATAACTTGGTTATATTAGTACGAACTCTTGGATAGATCGATCGGAAAGTATAACTTGGTTATGTTAGTATGAACTCTTGGATAGATCGATCGGAAAGGATAACTTTAAGGTGGTTTCGTACCCTACAAACAATTTCTTATGCTCTCCGCTAGATAAGAACTTTGGAGTGATTCTTCGTTGCACGTTGAGGGATGGTTATGTGATCCAATTATATTAGCATTGTTGAGAGATTGCACTAGCGAAAGTACGGACCCTAGGCCTTGTTTTCAAGCATTGCAATACCGTTTGTGCTCACTTTTGTCACTTGCTACCTTGCTGTTTTTATATTTTCAGATTACAAAAATCAATATCTACTATCATTATTGCACTTGTATCACCATCTCTTCGCCGAACTAGTGCACCTATACAATTTGCCATTGTATTGGGTGTGTTGGGGACACACGAGATTTCTTGTATTTGATTGCAGGGTTGTTTGAGAGAGACCATCTTCATCCTACACCTCCCAGGGATTGATAAACCTTAGGTCATCCACTTGAGGGAAAATTGCTACTGTCCTACAAAACTCTGCGCTTGGAGGCCCAACAAAGTCTACAAGAATAAAGTTGCGTAGTAGACATCAGTAAGTAATTAAAAGGGCATTGATCATCATGATTAGAGCATTGTCCCAGTGAGGAAAGGATTATGGAGACTATGATTCCCCCACAAGTCAGGATGAGACTCCGGACGACAAAAAGAGATGGGGGAGGCAAAAATAGAAAAAGCCCACAATGAAAAAATGAGAGAAAAGAGAGAAGGGACTTTGCTACTATCCTTTACCACACTTGTGCTTCAAAGTACCACCATGTTCTTCATATAGAGAGTCTCATGAGTTGTCATTTTTATATGCTAGTGGGAATTTTTAATTATAGAACTTGGCTTGTATATTCTGATGACGAGCTTCCACAAATGCCCGAGGTCTTCAAGAGCAAGCAAGTTGGATGCACACCCACTTAGCTTCAGTTCAGCTTTCATACACATATAGCTCTAGTGCATCTGTTGCATGGCAATCCCTACTCCTCGCATTGATATCGATTGATGGGCATCTCCATAGCCCGTTGATCCGCCTAGTTGATGCAAGACTTTATTTCCACTTTGACTCCTTTTGATATCTACCACCATAATCTATTTCATCCATATGCTATATCCATGGTTCACGCTCATGTATTGAGTGAGGTAGAAAAATGCTAAAGCACGTTAGATGTACGATCCAATTGCCTGACTTGACACCGTGGTGCTCATGATTTGTACTTATGTGGTGAAGACGGAGTCATGCCATGCTAATATGATAAAATGAGTGGGGATTAACGTTCTTTAAGGATTGTATATTTTGAAAGTTAATGATCATGATGTTTATGTTTATGGATATTACTATGTTGATGTTTATTAGTTCATCATTTTTCTATGATCATACCTAAAATATATTACATGTTGGGTAGCATGTCAAATCAAGAACTCTGATTTATCTACTCGAGGACGAGCAGGAATTAAGCTTGGGGATGCTGATATGTCTCCAACGTATCAATAATTTTTTATTGTTACATGCTATTATATTATAATTCTAGGATACTTTTTAAGCATTCATATGTTGTTTATTATTATTTTTGAGCACTAACCTATTAACCCAGTGCCCAGTGCCCGTTGTTGTGGTTCTGCTTGTTTTTGGCCTTTCAGGAATACTATACAAAACAAAGTCCAAATGCCTCGAAACCTTTTGATGTTTTTTTCTGCACAAAAATAAGACCTGGAAGCTTCGGAGGGAGACCGGAGACCACACGAGGTGCTGCCAAGCCAACAGGGCACGCCCAAGGGGGATGGTCGCGCCCTGATGGCTTGGGACCACCTCCCACGCCCCCTGACCTAATTCTTGCTCTATAAATTCTCAAATATTGGGAAAACCCTAGAGATCCTCCTGAAACACTTTTTCTGCCAACACAAGTCTCTGTTCCGCTGTGTGCCCATCTGGAGCCTTGTTCCGGTGCCCTGCCGGAGGGGGGATCGATCACGGAGGGCCTCTACATCAACCTCGCTGCTCCCATGGTGATGTGTGAGTAGTTCACCATAGACCTACGGGTCCATAGCTAGTACCTAGATGGCTCTCTCTCTCTCTTGCTCTCTCTCTCTCTCTCTCTCTCTGATCTTCAATACAAAGTTCACTGCGATTCCTGTGGTGATCTATTCGATGTAATCTTCTTTCTGGTATGTTTGTTGGGATCCGATGAATTGTGGGTTTATGATCAGATTATTTATAAATAATATTTTAGTCTTCTCTGAATTCTTGCATGCATGATTATTATAGCTTCATCTTTCTCTCCGATCTAACAGTTTGGTTTGGCCAACTAGATTGATTTATCTTCAGTGGGAGTGGTGCGTTGTGATGGGTCCAATCTTGCGATGCTCAATCCAAGTGACAGAAAGGGACATGACACATATTGTATTGCTGCCATTAAGGGTAAAACAATGGGGTTTATTCATATTGATTGGGTTTACTTTGTCTACATCATGTCATCTTGCTCCAAGCATTACTCTGTTTTTACTTAATACTCTAGAAGCATGCTGCATAGCGGTCGATGGGTGGAGTAATAGTAGTAAATGCAGGCAGGACTCGGTCTACTTGTTTGTGGACGTGATGCCTATATACATGGTCATTGCCGTGAATAAAAATTTCATAACTATGCGCTTTTCTATCAATTGCCCAACAGTAATTTGTCTACCCACAGTAAGCTTTCTTTGAGAGAGAAGCCTCTAGCGAAAACTATGGCCCCGGGTCTTCACACTTATTATTACAAAAACTCCAAAAGTATTGCTGCCATTATTTACTTTATTTTGATTTGCAATTTATATCTATCCAACTATCAGTATTTAATCATTGCAAGTAATGAGTTCAAGGGGCTTGACAACACTCTTGCCCGTGTTGGGTGCAAGTTTTTGATTATGTGTGTGCAGGTGCGGAAGACGGGAATTTGTGTGGTTCTCCTATTGGTTTGATAACCTTGGTTCTCACTAAGGGAAATACTTATCTCTACTGTTATGCATCTCCTCTCCTCTTCGGGGAAAATCCCAATGCAGTTTGCAAGTAGCAATACCAATCTCAATTGTAGCTCTTTTAGGTCCAGAATTCCAGTTGCCGGCAATTTCCCTCTCCATGTAAATCTTGCAAATTAAGAGATAAAAGGCATTAGAATGGCATTATAAAGTTCAATAATGACCAAAAAATTATAAATATCAGTAGCAAAACATGATGCAAAATGGACGTATCAACTCCCCCAAGCTTAGACCTTGCTTGTCCTCAAGCGAAATCCGAACTCGATAATCATGACCACATGTTTAGACACATAGGTGTCTATCAAACAAAATAAGAACATGGAAGCATCATGATTCTTATGATAGATATCAGTAGGAAATTAAGAGAGAATAGCTATCTGAGTTGTAGCTCTTTTACGTCCAGAATTCCAGTTGCCGGCAATTTTCCTCTGCATCTAAATCTTAGAAAATTAAGAGAAAAATGCATTAGAATGATGTTATAAAGTTAAATAATGACCAAAAACATTATAAATATCAGTACGAAAACATGATGCAAAATAGGCGTATCAACTCCCCCAAGCTTAGACATTTTTTGTCCTCAAGCGATAGCCGAACTCGATAATCATGACCATATGCTTAGAGACAGCGGTGTTGATAAAACAAAATACGAACATGGAAGCATCATGATTCTTATTATATCAGCAATTATATGTCATATACTTCTCATAACAAAGTAACAATTCATCCACAATGTTGAAGTATAACTTTATTGAAAACAAACAAACTATGTTCTTAGTCACTGAATTAAGTAGAATTCATCATATTTCCAGGAAGTATCTATGTAAGAGATTTTGTTTAGCAAGTTCCACACACTCAACTATCATATAGTCTTCTATGATAGCGAATACTGAAGGTCACATTCTTGGAGCAAATGTTTCAATCAAAAACATAGGAAGATGTGGGTTTAATGTTTTCACCTCCCAACTTACTTATCTCAGGGATAATGTCAACCATAATAACTCATGATCACCTACGTTCAACTGGATATATATGCCTGGATCTTTGCCCACCACATGATGCTTGCTAGCTAGAGAGTAATTAAGGGATGAAAGAAAAAAATATTGACTCTTGCATAAAAATAAAGATGAAGGTTTGAGTTTACAGGATAGTCCCTTTGTAGAGGGCAGCACAGGTTGTCATGTGCTTTTTTGTTTTTGTATATGAAAACTCTTAATGTAAAGGAACATCACTTTACATTTCCCCTTGTGACCTTTATTATATAGTATGTCGCTTTTATTTATTTACCATCACAAGATCGTGAAAAGCTTATTTCCCTTACACTAAAAGATCATACATTATTTAGGTGCAATTTTGATTCCTTTTTGCACCGATGACAACTTACTTGAAGGGTCTAATTCAATCCATAGGTAGATATAGTGGACTCTGATGGCAAGTGGGTTTAATGGTTTTGGATGTACTAGTAGTATCTCTACTTAGTATGAAGTTTTGGCTTGCAAAATATAAGGAGGAAGTACCACTTGTTAGAGGATCCATGACAATATAACTTTTATGTGAATATAAGCAAAAATAAGTAATTACATTGTCTTCCTTGTCCAACATCAACTTATTTGATCAAGCAGGAAATATTCGATGGGGACTCACAATCATAGAAGATGTCCAATATAGTGTATTTATATGTGAAGCCTCTCTTCCTTTATTAATCTTTCATGAATTACAATCAATGGCCAATTCTATGTTTGTCAACTTCCAACAAATTTTATGAACTATACTTCGTATATGTGAAGTCATTACTCCCCATGGGATTAGCATATGATCTGCTTTCCTTTTTTATTTTCATTGCTAAGATTGAGACAAGAAAGTAAACCATGAAAACTCAAACTAATCTTTATTATATAACTCTTGCACTAAATTTTGTAGATGCCATATCACAAAACAAGCACTCGAAACTAAATCATACTAAAACTTTATTCTTCTAAATCATGAAATAACTAAGGATCAAACTAAGATAGATAATGATGTTAAAAGTGATGGTGATACAATACCAGAGCACCTCCCCCAAGCTTGGAACAAGCTAAAGGTGGTGCCCATACCCATGTACTCAAGTTTCTTTCTTCAGTGATGATGGTGATGAAGTGGTAGGCCTGTCCTTCAGGATATCAAGCAAGATATCTTTCAGGCTATGAATTTCCAGAAGCAAGTGTTGGATCATGGTGGTATTCTTTTGCATTTCCACCATAATGTTTTTATTTTCTGGCCACCATAAGCTCCTTCCTGCATCACTTTCACTTGGGCTGGGAATATCCCATTTGGAAGGTATGTGCACACGAGGGTCGTTTTCAACCCCATAATTGTGAATCAAGTTATGAAAATTATTGCTATGTAACATGTTTGGGAGCCTCCTTGGGGCAGGACCCCCTTGTACCTATTCACTCCTTTGACTCCTCCCCGTCCTCATGGCTTGATGGGGGTTTGGAATAGTGGAGATGCCAGCTATGCGAAGGCACACGGGGGGGGGGGGGGCACAAGATATTAGGACGTACCATGGGGGGAGGCGCACCCAGTTGCCTTGTGGCCGCTCCATGGGTCTTCTTGGTTGTTTATGAAAGGACCGATATGGTTGACTAGAGGGGGTGAATCGGCAACTACCAATTTTTAGCACTTTTAATCAAATTAGGTTTAGCAACAAATAGGTTGTCTAGATATGCAACTAGGTGGACAACCTATATGATGCTAACAACAAGCAAGCAAAGGATACACAACAATAATGGCTTGCACAAAGTAAAGGTAAGAATTAACCACAGTGGAGTCGGTGGAGACGAGGATGTGTTACCGAAGTTCCTTCCCATTACGGGGGAGTATGTCTCCTTTGGAGCGGTGTGGAGGCACAATTCTCCCCAAAAATCCACTAGGGCCGCAGTATTCTCCTCACGCCCTCGCACAATGCAAGATGTCGTGATTATACTAGTGGTGCCCTTGAAGTTGGCAACCGTATCTTTACAAACAAGGTTTGGGCAATCTTCACAACTTAATTGGAGGCACCCAACACCACCACGAAGCTTCACCATAATGGATTGTGTCTCCAAGGTGAACTCTTCCGTCTAGGGTGCCCAAACACCCAAGTGTAACAAGATCAACAAGGGATTAGTGGGGGAATCAAATATCTCTTGGTGGAAGTGTAGACCAATGCCCTATCCTCCAAACCCTAGAGCACCAACAAGGTTTGATGGCTAGGGAGAGAGATTGGGCGAAAATGTGCTTAGGGGCAACAATGGAGCTTGGGAGGATAAGAGGTGAAGTCTCCTTGGGGAAGAAGACACCCTATTTATAGTCGGGTCAAAACCAACCGTTACTTGCATTAAAGTCGGGCACAAGCGGTACTACCGCTCAGGGAGAGTAGTACTACCGCCTAAGGCGGCAGGTCCGACCTAGCACAGGGAGTTAGTGAAAACTTGGAGCGGTAGTGCCACCAGAGCGGTACTACCATCCACACTTTAGTGCAATAGTGCTAGGTAGAACCGCGGTGGTAGGGGAGGTAGAACAACAGTACCTCTGGAAGCGGTACTACCGCTGTCTACTACCGGCCTACAACCACGAATAGGAGGAGGACTATAGAATGCTGAAAGTGAGTGCAGGTAGTGCGGTGGTAGAGTGCAGAAGTACCGCCCGAATGGAACTACCAATCTACTACCGCTTTACTACCACATCAACTTTAGCCATTAGACATGTCGTTGTCTTAGTGGGTCTCTTCGAGAAGTTAACCACATAGAGACCATTCTCGACATGTCCAATAAAGGCCGCTTTAAGAGTCTTGCTCCACAAACTGGACACGGTGTTAAGTTCAAAGAATGCAGCAAAGCCCATAAGTGCATGTTGATGAACGAAAAGTAAATTGTATGCAAGGGACTCAACAAGCAAGAATTTCTCAATGGACAAGTCCTGTGAGATTACCACCTTGCCAAGACCCAATGCCTCTGACATTGAAGCATCATCATCTTGGACATGAGTGGGCATGGATGAACTTGCTTGAATGTCCACTAGCAAGTCCTTGCTTCTGGTCCTATGATTTATTGCTCCACTATCGAGCTACCATAAGTCTCCACCGGAAACAAATTCCTACATAAGATAAATGCTTGGATTTAGTTACCCATTCTTGAATGAGTCCTTTGATGTTAGAAACAATGGTCTTAGGAACCCAAGTATACCATTCAATGTACTCATAAGGAGAGCCAACAAATTTGGCATAAACATGCCCATCAATAGCACGACATAAAATATAAGAAGGGTTAAAATCACTGGCTTTGTTGGGATGAGTGGTGATGCCCCTTTTAGCACCACCACCAATCACGTTGTCATTCTTATCTGTAGGAGCACTTTCTCCCTCTTTGAAAAATATTTCTTTGAGAGGGAGAGCTTGCTTGGTCTTTAATTTCTTCTTGGTTTTCTTCTTCTTTGACTTGGGTAACACCCAAGTACGTCCTTCACCACAACTTCCTTTTGATTGATCAAAAGTTCATTAAGGTTCTTCTTACCTTGTATGCAACTTACAAGGCCCTTCTCAAGTTGCTCTTTCAACTTGGCATTCTCCTCCACAAGGTGCACATGGTCACAACAAGAGTTAGAAGCATGAACATTATCAATTAACACGAATGGAGGACAAGTGGTTATCCTCTTAGTTAACTTCACTTGGAGTTGATCATGAGACACCTTGAGGATGGCATGATCATTTTTCAAGGCCTTGCGAGCCTTGTTAAGTAACTCAAACTGCTCCTTGACTCTACCACCGAAAACCCTAAGTTTGATATTCTCGGACTTAAGCATACGAGCAAGAACTTGAGCATGATCATGATCTTTATTTAATCTAGCAAATTCAACATTTTGTGACTCCTCAAGAGCCAAATGAAGACCTTTATCTTCCTCAAGACCATGAGAGAGATCCGCATTCTCATCAGCATAATCATGGCTATGTCCTTCCATCTTAATGATGGTCCCCTCATGAGACTCAATGATATCATTGGCCTCACCTAGTTGCTCCAAGAGAGCAATGAAATGATTCATGGTCTCACCTTTTAGTTTACCCATGAACTTGTCAAAGGCATTCTCATCCACCTTTACCTCTTCTTGTTCGTCCGCACAATTCGTCAATGAAGGAGTAGTGAGGATCATAGTTTTAATGTTGAAGGTTACCTATTCGTGGTCTTGTCCATTAGGCACTTGGCGATGGGGATGAGGTCCTCGTTGGGGGGAGGCGAAGAGTGACACCATGGTTGGGGAAGAGGTGGCAATGGCCACAGAAGCCGTTGCAATCCCTTCACCACTTGAATCATCATCTTCAATATCGTCGGAGATGTACTCTTCTTGCACCGTCAACCCCTTTTGAGGAACCTTCTTCGTGAAGTTATTCTTGTTGGGGAATGACTTGGTCTTGTCCTTGCGAATGAGCTTGCCTCCATTGTCTTCATGCTTCTCGTAATGGAAATCTACAACAAAATGACTTACATTGCCACAATTGTAGCACGCCCTCACGCATTGTTTTCCCTTGGAGCCACTTGAGTTGTTCTTGGAGAAGTTGGGCTCAGAGTTCCTCTTATTGCCCCAAAATCGCCTTGACGCAAGAGCCATGTGCTCATGATAAGCATATTTGGTGTCTTTGGGGCAACACTCTTCTTCTTCCTCTTCCGAAATGGCCTTGGCCTTCAAAGCAAGGTTGGGCTTCTTTGACTGTTGAACACGAGCTAGTGCGTTGTTGGCGGTCTTGTTCATGATGTTCATAGCAACGAATTCATCTAACACTTCACTTGAGGACAAGGTGTGGAAGTCTGGTCTTTGATGGATCATAGAGGACATGCCTTTGTTGAATGGCATGATGGCCTTGAGGAACTTGGGTTTGAGCCAATTGTCATCCGTGTCCTTGCCCACATGGTCTCGGAGTGAGACGGCGAGTGTAGTCAATCTCCGGTAAAGCTCATGGGGATCTTCATCTTCCATCAACACAAAATTATTGGCTTTGTCAAGCACCACCTCAAAGTTGGAGCTTTCAATGCTTGAGCTTACCTTGTACAAGGAGTTGATGCGTGCCCAAGCATCCTTGGCAATAGTGAAGGGATGCAAATGGGAGAGCTCTTCGGAAGGCATGGCGGCTTGAAGAAGGAACAATGCAGAAGCATTAAGTTGGTTGTCCACTTCTTCTCTTGGGGTCATGTGGTTGGGATCATGGTGGTAGAAGCCTTTCTCGATTATCCTCCAAAGTTGCATTGAGTTGTGACTGAAAGGAGACTTGATGCGAAAAAAACCCAATTAGGAAAGTTGTCTAATCAAATTTGGGTGGAGGCCCATGAGAGTTAATATGAGGTGAAGGGACAGGTCCTCCATAGACCAAGGGAGGGGCAACCGTGACATGGTTGCCCGACCCATTTTGTCCTTGAGGAGACTTAGGGTTTAAGGAACTAGCCAATTCGATGGTTGAATCGACGTCCGTTTTGGACGAAATGGGATCAACCACTTCCTTGGGAGCGGAAGGTGGTTTGAAATTCTCAAGGAATTTATTTAACGTGTCCTTCACATCAACCACCACAGATGATTTTAGAGTGGCCATGGTCTCATTCAAATCACCACGGGTGACCATAGTCTCAGTCGCAGTCATGGAGTTCTCTCCATCTCTAACCCCATTGTCAAACATACACTTTAGACGGTTAAGCCATTAAAAGAGATGAAGCTCTGATACCAATTGAAAGGACCAATATGGTCGATTAGAGAGGGGGTGAATAGGCAACTACCATTTTTTAGCACTTTCATCAAATTAGGTTTATCAACAAATAGGTTGTCTAGATATGCAACTAGGTGAACAACCTCTATGATGCTAATAACAGTAGCAACAACAAGCAAGCAAAGGATGCACAACAATAATAACTTGCACAAATAAAGGTAAGAAATAACCACAAGTGGAGTCGGCGGAGACGAGGAAGTGTTACCAAAGTTCCTTCCCTTTAGGGGGAAGTACATCTCCGTTAGAGTGGTGTAGAGGCACAATGCTCCCCAAGAAGCCACTAGGGCCACCGTATTCTCCTCACGCCCTCGCACAGTGAAAGATGTCGTCATTCCACTAGTGGTTCCCTTGAAGGCAGCAACCGAACCTTTACAAACAAGGTTGGGGCGATCTCCACAACTTAATTGTAGGCTCCCAACACCAACACGAAGCTTCACCACAAAGGATTCTGGCTCCGAGGTGACCTCTTTCGTCTAGGGTGGCCAAACACCTAAGAGTAACAAGATCCGTAATGCATTAGTGGGGGGAATCAAATATCTTTTGATGGAAGTGTATATCAAGGCCCTCTCCTCCAAACCCTAGAGAACCAACAAGTTTTGTTGTCTAGGGAGAGAGATCGGGTGAAAATGAGCTTAGGGGCAACAATGAAGCTTGGGGATAAGAAGGGAAGTCTTCTTGGGGTAGAACACCTTCTATTTATAGTGGGGGAAAAACCAATCGTTGCCTACATTAAAGTCGCGCACAAGTGTTAATACCGCTCTGGGGAGCGGTACTACCGTTTAAGGCGACAGTTCCGGCCTAGCATGGGGAGTTGGTGCAAACTTGGAGCGGTAGTGCAGTCGGAGCGGTACTACTGTTCAGACCTACAGTACTACCGCTTAGTGCAGTGGTGCGAGGTAGAATCGCAGTGGTAGGGGAGGTATAATGGCAGTACCACTGTAAGCGGTACTATCGATGTCTACTACCGCCCTACAACCGCAAACAGGAGGAGGACTACACAATGCTGAAAGTAAGAGGAGGTAGAGCGGTGGTAGAGTGCGGAAGTACCGTCCGAGTGATACAACCGCTCAACTACCGCCCTACTACTACTTAATTCCCTAGGCTAAAGAGAAATAGGCAGTGGTGGGTTAGATGTGGGGGTGTAGTACCACAGGAGCGGTACTAGCGCCCTACTACCGTCCTACAACCGCTTGGACATGTGCTACTTGTGAGCTTCGTTGGATTTTTCCTCAAAGAGGAGGGGTGAAGCAATATGTAGCAATAAGTATTTCCCTTAGTGATAACCAAGGTTATCGAACCAATAGGAGAATCAAGCAAACTTTCGTCGTCAACACCTACACACACAAAACCAAACACTTGCACCCAACGCGGGCAAGAGGGTTGTCAAGCCCCTAAAACTCGTTACTTGCAAGGATTAATTCTAATAGATATAGATAATATAAAATAAAAAAAGTAAATAAATAATAATAAAAGTGCAGCAAGGTATTTTTGGTTTTTATCAATATGTTTAAATAGATCCAGGGGCCATAGTTTTCACTAGAGGCTTCTCTCTCGAACATAGCACATGGTGGGTAAACAAATTGATGTTGGGCAATTGAGAGAGTAATGTATAGTTATGACATGTTATTCACAGCAATGATTATGTGTATATAGGCATCAAGTCCATAGGCAAATAGACCAAAATGATCCTGCATCTACTACTATTACTCCACTTCGAGAGCGCTTCTATGCTTGCCTCTCTAGGTATTAAGTTCATGACAAATAGAGTAATGCTTGGAGCAAGATGACATGATGTAGACAAAGTAAGACAAGCAATATGTTTGGACCCCGTCATTTTATCCGTAGTGGAAACAATACAAATACATGTCTTGTACCCTTCTGTCACTGGGATATAGAGCACCGCAACATTGAACCCACTACAACGCATCACTCCCACTGAAGATCAATCAATCTAGTTGACCAAACCAAACGGATAGATTAGAGAGAAATATGAAGCTATAATAATCATGCATAATAGAATTTAGAGGAGACTCAATTACTTTCAATGAATAAGCTGGTCATAAACCGGCAATTCATCGGATCCCAACAAACACACCGCAAAAGAGGATTACATCAGATAGATCACCGCATGAATCATGGCAAACATTGTATTGAAGACCAAAGAGAGGGAAGAAGCCATTTAGGTACTAGCTATGGAACCGTAGGTCTGTGGTGGCCTACTCACACATCATAATGGAGGCTGCAAGGTTGATGTAGAAGGCCTCCGTGATCGATTCCCCCTCCGACAGGGCACTGGGAAAGGTCTTTAGATGGGATCACGACGGAACAAAGAATTGCGGCAGCGGAAAAAGTGTTTCGGGTGGCTCTCTGATGTTTTCGGAATATTTCAGAATTTATAGAAGTGGATTTATCTCAGGGGCCACAAGCCCTAGGGTCGCACCCTACCCCTCAAATCACGCTTTACATGCTTGTCGTCTCCTCGTGCAGCGTCTGGTCTCCTCCCGAACCTTCGTGGGCCCAAAATCTTTGAGAAAAAATCAGCAAAATGTTTCATCATGTTTGGACTCTGTTTGGTATTGATTTTCTGCAAAATTCAAAAACACGCAAAAAAACAGGTAGTGACACTAGGCACTGGGTTACTAGGTTAGTCCCAAAAAATAATACAAAATAACGTATTATTGCATATAAAGTATCAAAGACTAATAATATAATAACGCGCAACAATAAAAAATTATCAATACGTTGGAGACGTATCAACATCCCCAAGCTTAATTCCCACTTGTCCTCGGATAGGTAAATGATCTAAACATAATTTTTCATGTGGCATGCTACCCAACATGTAATGTGTTTTAGGTATAATAAGTGAGAAACGATGAAATAATTGTTATGAACATAATAATATCCATGAACATAAGAAGCATAATCATTAATATTCAAAATATATGATCCTTAAAGAATGTTATTCCCTACTCATTTTATCATATTTGCATGGTATGACTTCGTCTTCATCGCATAAGTATAAAATCATGAGCACCAGAGTGTTAAACCAAGCAATTGGATCATACTTCTAACGCGCTTCAACATTTTGAACTCCACGCAATACATGAGCGTGAACCATGGATATAGCATATAGGTGGAATATAATATGGTGGTAAAGATCAAAGGAGTCAAAAGTGGAAGAAAGTCTCGCACCAAAGTGGGATCGAGAAGTGGTGTCTAGAGGGGGGGTGAATAGACAGTTAACAAGATATATGAGCAGTTTTTAGTTCTCTTGAAAATTAGGCAGATTTTGCACAAGTTAAGTGGCATCCAAGATTCCTACACATGCATATCTAGAGATTGAGTAGCGAAAAAATATAAAAATAAAAGAAGAAGATGGATGTGCTAGCATGCAATGGCTTCACGCTAGTTGCTTAATCAAATGCTTACTTCTAAGTATCTCTTATCTGATCCACGGGAAGGAACATAGGTGGAAAGTGTTTTGGTGTCAAATTGAGATTCTTTAGCATGTGAATTGGAAAAGTCATGTTCTACCTGACAGCTGTCAATCGTATATAAATATAAAAATAAATAATTGCAGATGTTTTTATGTTGTCATCAAAAGCTTATTATCATATTGGTCTATGCAGTTTGGGCAGGCATATTTTGAATTGGTCTTTTTTTAGAGAACTAGCAAAGTGGCCCTTGCAAATGCGAGGGCGTACTCTTTAGTCAGCAAATAGTGTGTTGAAATTGAACTATACTTTAATAGATTTTCACATCTTGTGGATTGAATAATCTATTCTACAACAATCGCAAGTAATTATCCAAGCAAAATATCACATTTGTTGGCAATGTATATACCATTTTAAATTTATGGTTGAATAAATAATATGCCACTTTGAAAGGTAAGTTTACAATATTTATGGCCACGTGTACCACTTGGGAGTATCCTATAGTGTTATGCAACGGAAAATTGTCATGTGATGTTAACATTTTAAGAATTGACTGTTGGTGTGAGATCAACAACTACAAAGTGCTATGTTTGGAAATGATGGTGAGAGTCTAGCAGAGGCGAGACAATTGTAACTCGAGGTTTTATTGGAATAGCAATAGAAATTATCTTAATGGAGAAAATGAGAAAGAATTTATCCACATGTGTAGCAGAACTAAACAATTAAAATATCCATTCAATTATCTTTTCTACATCTTTTTTGTTTGTGGTAACTTTCTTTGTTGTGAAATATATGACATTTTATACATGGATACTCTCTTTATGACACAAAGTCTATGAGTTCTGTTGTATACAACTGTGCTTCCAAAATGAAAGACAGAATAAAACAAATAAATAATTTTCAATTTATTATTTTCTTTATGAAATTTTCATCAGTGCATATATATAAATATAAATATATATTCACTGTCAGAGTTAAATAAATTCCACTACAAAATTACTCGAACATTGTCTAGTGCGAGAAACAAAGTACTATTATATGTGCATATTTTTTGAAAACTCTCCTTGTTTTTTCCTTATTTGAGAGTTTTACAATCTCGCTCACATATATTTGTTGCGTCCTATAACAGAACTACCCATGCTAGGAAGACACAGTTCCCGAATCTAATCAGTATCCATGATCCATATTTTACTTTAGAAAGTTTAGATGCCAACAACTATTTTTCTTTTAAAACTTAGTCATGTATAGAAGACTTTTTAAGATTTGTACTCTTATATGTCAAACAATATCCATTGTAAAAAAAATGAAAGTTATATTCATTGTTTCAAATTTCGTTTGAATAATACAAATTTGAAGGCATGCATTATGGATACAGAAGATGAAGTTGTATCACTAAATTCTCCTAATAACAAACTTCTTTTGTCTGTATTGATATTTCTATTGTAGTATTATTTCCATCTCCCTTTGTCAAGGACTTCTGCAATTACCCACCACCTACCCATCTCCTTCCATGCTCATCTCCCGTTTTATCTCTTCTGTTCAACAACGACTATGTAATATGTCCTGCAATCAACCTCAAATCCAATTGAGGACTCTAGTATAGTTCACCTTTTGTCACGAAATTGTAAGGTTTTTTATACTATGTTACATTAACACTGTAATTGTTAGGGATTATGCCTAAGAATAATCTGTGTGCTAGCATGTAACCATACTGACCAGATGCTTAATCCAAGCAAAGAAAAAGAGACAATCGAATGGTTAAAATTATTTTTCTTTGAACAATGCTGAAATTTTGTAAAAATATTCTATTTCCATGTGTCGACGGTGTGGATCTTCCCCTCTCACAAAAAAAAACCTGTGTGGTCTTCAGTGAAACATTTAATTACATAACTGTTCTCTAAAATGTATGCATATGTTTTAACATTTTATTATAATTAGTATTATTGTCGTCTTTTGGTTAGTTTTGTACAGTCATCCATCTGTACCTCTATCCAAATTTATATTTTAAATCCTATATAGTATATGTTTGTCCGAGGAACATACAGTTATTTCGTATATTACATTAGTAAAGAAAAGTAAAATTTGGATGCTGAGGTAACCGTTGATTAGTTTGTTTTTTTGCGAGAAATCATCGATTAGTATATGTGACATTCACTTGTCTACGTGATATTTAATTAGCAGTATATAGAAGTATGGTATGGAATGTGACCCGGACGATTTGTCCTTTATAAAAAGAGATAGGTTATTGTTGCATGAAGTTGATCAGAGTAGAAATTTAAATATGTGCGATGAGCAAAATGATGTGCAAATTAAAGTTCAGACAGTGGCGATATTTGACCAGTACATCAAATTCAAATTTGAACCGACAACCACTAATATTAATCCTTTGAAGATTTTGAAAATCGTTCCAATGTTTTATGCGTAGCTACCTAATATATTAGACATGCCAATATTTAAGCGTGCCATACATGATCATGTATGAGTTTGTAAGATGTGCATGTGTGTGCGCTTCTCTTTCACTTTTTCAGATAGTTTAATTTAATGGGAGAACTTCCTTTTTTTTTGCTAACGGAACATGCATGCATACATCTGTACATCTGTTTTTATTTACGCTCGTTTTCCAAGTAACGTGACCGTGGTACTAAAAGAAAGAAAATAACATGACCGTGTTCTTTTCCTCGGGCAGCATGCTATTCCTGTTTTGCCTGAGAGTCCAGATTCTTTTGGAATGCAGAGTCCAGTTTTTTTAGGGGTGAATTTAGAGTCCAGGTTAGTACGTTGTTTTCCTAGAGCTGTATCTTGCTTCGTGTATATGCGTCACGATAACTACTTTGAGTCCCACCATATAATATCTGTTAATAAACATATAATTATATGTAACAAAAATTGGACGGTCATAGATAAATAATTTTAGAAGAGGTCATAGATTAAGGGTTAGTATTTTCTGATTAACGTGGGATTTTCTAGTTAATTCCTCTATTTTTCATCCGTATTTTCCTTTTAGTAGATAATAGATGAGCAGCTTCTATTTAAGAGAATTCACTACTGCTCCGATAGTGTGTGCTAATTACATAAATGTTGTGATTTGATGATACATTTATGAAGAACCTCCTTATCCTATCAACGTACATTTAAAAGTTTTTTGATTGGCATGTTGTAGCCTCCTCATCTTAGGCTTGTTCGCTAACCCTCCACTATAAATTCACCCACTCCATTGCATTCAACTCGCCAAAACAAGCAACTTCCATTTGTTGTTTTATCCTTTTGTTGGAAATGGATCGCAAGAAGGTGGCCCTCTGGTAGAGCCTTGATAAGATATCCCGATGAAGTACTTCAAAGAAGCGATGTTGGGACCTACAGAAGATGGCGGATGAGGTGGCTATCATGTGCAACGCCAAGGCTTGCGTGCTAGTGTATGGAGAGGGTGAGGAGGTACCAGAGATGTTCCCGTCCCATGCTGAGGCGGTGGCTATCCTGAATCGGTACAAGAATATGTCAGAGGGGAGGTTCAAGAAGACGGTGAATCAAGAGGGCCTTCTCAGCCAACCCTTTGCAAAGCTCTAGGCCCAAGGCCACATGTTCAGGCTGTTTGCGAAGAAAACAAGGACAGAATCCCCCTGTTCGATGAGGGCACCAGAGTCTTCCTCCAGGCCAAGGGCCTCCGTCGCAAACGGGCTGGAACTTGTAGCCCTCGGCCTTGAGCTTGCCAGCGTGTTGGCTGAGAGAGCCCTCTTGATTTATCATCGTCTTGAACTTCCCCTCTGGCATACTATTATACCGAGTTAGGATAGCCACCTCCACAGCGTGGGATGAGAATATCTCTGGTACCGTCTTCCCACCACCATGCACTAGCACACATGCCTTGGTGTTGCACATGATGGCCACCTCGTCGGCCTTCTTTCGCAGACGGTCACGGTGCTTCTTTGAAGTATTGCGGCTGGACTTGTTATCTAGGATATACTGGAGGGCCACCTTCTTGCGAGACATTGCCAACAGAGGGATAAAATAGCAAAGGGAAGTTGCTTGTTTTGGCCTGTTGAAAGCAATGGGGGTGGGTGGATTTATAGTGTAGGATCAGCCAAGAAGCTCAGTGCAAGGAGGCTGCAGCGTGCAAATCGAGAAACTTTTAAATGCACGTTGATAGGATAAGGACGCACTTCATATCGAGAAACTTATAAATGTACGTTAATAGGATAAGGACGTGCTTCATAAATGCATCATCAAAGAACAACATTTCTATAATTAGCACAAAATGCTCATACATAGAAGGTGGACCTGCTTATTTCTCTAAGTTGGAGTGAATGGACATCTATTATATTGTTATTTATGTAAAATAATTCGCTCCTACTATGCTTGATTAATTTTTAACTACATTTATCTCCAATATCACATGCTTCTTTCACAACATTTGAATGAAGAAATGACGCAAACAAAATTTTCATCTCACAAAGGAAACAAGCGACCAGGGTTCACTGGTACATTCTACCGCCATCGTCAGTTCACCTCACCTCTGGGAGCCTCACGACGCCATTGAGGTGGCATCAAGGGTCCCTGTTTGGAGATTCCGTAATTTTAGAATTGGTTAGGGTTCAGTTCATGTGCCATGGAGTTTCCGTAATTTTAGAATTGGTTAGGGTTCAGTTCATGTGCCTAAAAGTCGATGGCGAGGCGATGGGATCACCGACGGCATGGAATAAATTATCGCCCTCATATCCTCGTTTTGGCGATGTTGCTTGGCGTCGCTGGAGGGTGTGTGGAGTTATTGTCAGGGCCAGATCCGGGACCCTTATGTCTATTTTTCATCTAGGTGGTCTTTGATGACGTCTTTCGGGGGAGGAGTTGATACTTGTGATCTATGTTGGGTTTTCCATGAAGAGGAACGGGTAGTTGCAGCACAAGGTGGGTAAGCATTTCCCTCAGTTATGATCCAAGGTTTATCGAACCAATAGGAATATCACTTCTCAACCGTCATCAGCGACTACACACAAAAGAACAAACGACTTGCACCCAACGCGGGCAAGAGGCTTGTCAATCCCCTTGATCTCGTTATTTGCAAGCAAATGAGTTGTGTAGGTAATTGTTGATAAATATAAATTGCAAAATAAAATAAAAGGTAAATAAAGGCAGCAAGCTAGCAATTGCATTAGCGAATATATAAGTGAATAGACCCGAGGGCCATAGTGTTCCCTAGCAGCATCTCTCATGTAGGCAATGTACGAAGGGTAACAAATTACTGTTGGGCAATTGACAGAAAAGCGGATAGTTATGCAATATTCACGGCAATAATCATGTCTATATAGGCATCACGTCCATAAGCAAATAGGTCGACTCCTTCCCGCACCTATTACTATTACTCCACCCATCGACCGCTATCCAGCATGCATCTAGAGTATTAAGTAAAACAGAGTAATGCTTGGAGAACAATGACATGATGTAGACAAAGTAAACTCAATTAATATGAATAAACCCCATCGTTTTATCCTTGGTAGAAACAACACAAAGACACATATTCTCCCTTTCTGTCACTGGGATATAGAAACTCGTCAGGTTGAACCTACTACAATGCACTACTCCCACCGAAGAAATATCAATCTACTTGTCCAAAGCACATCAATAAATCGGAGAGCATTACGAAGCTATAATGATCATGCAATTAAGAGACAATATATATCAGAGGTATCGCAAATACTTTTCATGAATAATCTGAACATAAACCCATAATTCATCGGATCCCAACAAACACACCGCACAATAGGATTACATCGGGTGGATCAAAGCGAAGATGCGATGATCATTGTATTGAAGATCATATGAGAGAGAGAGAGATAGCCATCTTGGTACTAGCTATGGACCCAAAGATCTGTGGTGAACTACTCACACATCATCATTAGGGCAGCAAGGTTGATGAAGAGGACCTCCGTGATCGATCCCCCCTCCGGCAGGGTGCCGGAACGGAGAACTAGATGGGATCGCGGCGGAACAGAGACTTAAGGCGGCGGAAAAAGGTTTTCGAGGCTCTCCTGAGGGTTCCAGGATTAATAAGAATTTATAGGCCGAAGAACGAGGTCGGGAGAGCCACAGGGGGGCCACAAGCTATCAGGGCGCCCCCTGGGGTCGCGCCCTGTTTGCTTGTGGAGCCTCCCTGAGGCTCCCGACTATCCTCCGAGGCTTGTTGGTCTTGTTTTGGTCGAGAAAAAATTGTCAAAAAGTTTCGTGGCAGTTGGACTTCGTTTGGTAAAGGAAATCTGCAAAGTAAAAAACACGCAGAAAATAACAACTGGCACTTGGCACTGGGTTAATAGGTTAGTGCTCAAAAATATTATAAATTGGTAAATAATGACCCAAAAAGTATCTAAGAATGATAATATATCAGCATGGAACAATAAAAAATTATAGATACATTGGAGACATATCAAGCATCCTCAAGCTTAATTCCTGCTCGTCCTCGAGTAGGTAAATGATAAAAAAAAGAATCTTTGATGTTACATGCTATCCACTATGTAATCTTTATGCATGTATGCTCAATGAGGAACGATGAATCAATAGACATTAACATAGTAATACTTATAAGTATAAGAAACAAAATCATTAAATTTTTCAAAGCATACGATCCTCAAAAGATGTCTACCCCTTATTCATCTTATTTAATTAGCAAGGCATGGCTCCATCTTCACCACATTAATACAAATGTCAAGCACCACGGTGCCCAAGTTAGGCAATTGGATCGTACTTTTTCAAGGTGCATAAACTTTTTATTCTTCACGCAATACATGAGCGTGAGCCATTGGACATAGCGTTTAGGTGGAATAGAATATTGTGGTAGATATCAATAGGGCAAAAGTGGAGCAGATAGTCTCGCATCAACTAGGTGTACAAACGGGCTATGGAGATGCCCATCGATAGATGTCAATGCAAGGAGTAGGGATTGCCATGCAAAAATGATGCACTAGAGCTATAAGTGTATGAAAGCTCAAATGAAGCTAAGTGGGTGTGCATTCAACTTGCTTGCTCATGAAGACCTCGGGCATTTGAGTAAGCCTGTCATCGGAATATACAAGCCAAGTTTTAAAATAATGAAATTCCCACTAGTAATGTGGAAGTGGTATATCATGAGACTCTCGACATATGAGGAACATGGTGCCACTTTGAGGCACAAGTGTGGTAAAGGATAGTAGCAAAGTCCCTTCTCTCATTTTCTCTCATTCATTTTTTTATATATGGTGGGCTCATTTGGCCTCCCCCATTTTCATTTTCGTTCGGAGACTCTTCCTGACTTGTGGGGGAGTCATGGTCTCCATCATTCTTTCCTCACTGGGACAATGTTCTAACAATGATGATCATTACACTTTTATTTACTTACAACTCAATATCGAGAACTGATATGAAGATATGACTCTATATGAATGCATCTGGCAGTGTACCAGGATGTGCAATGATCTAGCATGACATGTATCAAAAATATATGAACGGTGGCTTTACCACAAATACTATGTCAGCTCTATATGATCATGCAAAGCAATATGATGATGAACGAACTAGTCATGTGAAGTGACGATGGAATTTGCATGGCAATATATCTCGGAATGGCTATGGAAATGCCATGATAGGTAGGTATGGTGGCTGTTTTGAGGAAGATATAATAAGGCTTATGTGTGACAGAGCGTATCGTGTCACAGGGTTTGGATACACCGGCGAGAGTTGGACCGATCCTCGAGGTGAGAATGGGCTATGCACGGCACCGAAGAGGCTAGCAAACATGGGAAGGTGTGATTGCGTATGTCCATGGTTTCACATTAGTCATAAATAAATTATATACTTATTGCAAAGTTTTATTAGTTTTAACACAAATCAAAGCATTCTCCGCATTCCCCGTGGGAAGAGGTTGGGAGGAGTTAACCATCGGGTGCTTCCGACCCGAAACAACACTAGGATTTCAACGAGGAATAGAAATTCTCACACATCATCACCATGCCCTTTTAATTTTTAGACAAATAAGAAATTAATATCTCTGAATATCGACACTTCTACAAATTAAAAATTTGGACTCACACCTTTTCAGATTACTACATCAATATTATCAGTCCTCATTCTCTATATGTGCTACATGATGGCTTTGATTATCACTCATTGGATAACTAATATTTTTGGACTAGTCTTATGACCCATGAAAATTACAATCACTATTTGATAACTCTCAAACAAATATAAGTGAAGAACTAGAGTGAAATCATTTCTATAAAATCTACACGCCACCGTGCTCAAAAAGATATAAGTGAAGTACTAGAGCAACTGCTGAGCTCAAAAGATATAAGTGAAGCACATAGAGTATTCTAGCAAATTATGATAAAGGTGTGTCTCTCTTAGATAGGTGTGTCCAGCAAACAATGATTGTGGCAAACTGAAAGTAAAAGAAAACTAAAGAAAAAGACGCTCCAAGCAAAACTCATATCATGTGACGAATAAAAATATAGCTCCAAGTGACATACCGATGAATTGAGACGAAAGAGGGGATGCCTTCCCGGGGCATCCCCAAGCTTAGACTCTTGAGTATTCCTTATAATATTACCTTGGTGTGCCTTGGGAATCCCCAAGCTTAGGCTCTTGGCTCTCTTCATTCTTTAGCTCATCGTGATAACACCCAAAACTTGAAAACTTCAATCTCACAAAACTCAACAAAACTTCGTGAGATCCGTTAGTATAAGCGACATATCAAATACTTTAGGTACTGTTATAAATTGATTCAAATTTCAATTTTGCATAATGGTTACTATGTTTTAACTTCTCCATGGCTTATACCCCCCCCCCCCCCCCCAATACAATCCATAGCATCATCAAAACAAGCAAACTACACAAGTAAACAGAATCTGTTTAAAACAGAACAATCTGTAATGATCTGTAAGCACGCATACTTATGTAACTCTAAAAATTCTGAAAAATTAGGATAACCTGAAGAATTTGCAGATAAATACAGTGTAAAAATTTCAGACAAATAACACCTGCCAGTAAAAAATGAAAATTCCTGTACTGAACGCTAAAGTTTCTGTTTTTGCACCGTATCAATTCTACTCATCATGTGGGTCATCCCAAAGGCTTTACTTGGCACAAACACTAATTAAAACATAAAAACATAATCATTACAGATGAAATAATCATGTTATCACAACCAAACATAAATAAATTATAACTATTGGGTTGTCTCCCAACAAGCTCTTTCTTTATAGCCATCAAGATAGGCTTAGGATAATAATGATGCTTATATAAAAGACAAGAGTTAAAGCACAAAGAGAGCATCATAAAACATGTGACAAACAAATTTAAGTCTAACATACTTCCTATGCATAGGCATTTTATAAGCAAACAAATTATCAAGACGAGAAGTGTCTAACATATGCAAGTAGGAAGAGTGAAGCATGCATTAAGAATTCCAACACAAAGAGAGGTAATTGAGTAACATGCAAATTCTTATAACCATGTTTGCCTCTCTCATTATATGTAGGATCATAATAAATTTAACAATATAACTATCATAATATTTATCATTCTCCAAAGTAGCGGGATCATTATTACCTAAAGTTGACACTCTTCCAACCCCACTTTTAGTAGTGTTGCGAATATCATGCTCAATAATAGATTCATAATGAAGGCTAGAATTATCAAGATCACAAGGAACATCATGATCATCACCCCAATCACGATCATTAGCACAATTTATATTCATAGAATTTATACTAGCAACATGGCAATCATGCTTTTCATTCAAGGAACTATCATGAATCACTTTATAAATTTCATTTAACACTTCATCACAATTTTTAGATTCATGATTTTCAAGCAAGACCTCATAAAGATAATCTAGTGAACTGTCACTAGCAATTGTTTCAACATAATTGGGCCTTTTGAAAATATTATCAAGTGGATGAGGATCCATTTATCTTAAATTCTTGCTTAAAACTTTCTGTTTGTTTTTGATAAAGATAAAGATAACATAGCTAGGTAAGCGAGCAAGGTAACAAGCAAAGATAAGTATTTTTTGTATTTTTGATTTTTATGTGACAAGCTAAATTTAACAGAAAATAAAAAGAAGAACAAGTGAATGAAAATTTGTGTGAAGATACTTGGAAGTTGATGATGATATTCCCCGGCAACGGCTCTAGAAATCTTCCTGGTACTTGTGATCTGCATTGGGTTTTCCGTGAAGAGGAACGGGTAGTTGCAACACAAGGTGGGTAAGTATTTCCCTAAGTTATGAAAGTAAGGCTTATCGAACCAATAGGAATATCACTTCTCAACTGTCTTCAGCAATTGCACACAAAAGAACAAACGACTTGCACCCAACGCGGGCAAGAGGGTTGTCAATCCCCTTGATCTCGTTATTTGCAAGCAAATGAGTTGTGTAGAGATAATTGTTGATAAATATAAATTGCAAAATAAAATACAAGGTAAATAAAGGCAGCAAGGTAGAAATTGTGTTTGCGAATATATAAGTGAATAGACTCGGGGGCCATAGTGTTCCCTAGCGGCATCTCTCATGTAGGCAACGTACGGAGGGTAACAAATTACTGTTGGCCAATTGATAGAAAAGCGGATAGTTATGCCATATTCACGGAATTTATCATGTCTATATAGGCATCATGTCCATAAGCAAATAGGCCGACTCCTACCTGCACCTATTACTATTACTCCACCCATCGACCACAATCAAGCATGCATCTAGAGTATTAAGTATAACAGAGTAATGCTTGGAGAACAATGACATGATGTAGACAAAGTAAACTCAATTAATATGAATAAACCCAATCGTTTTATCCTTAGTAGCAACAACACAAAGACACATCTTCTCCCTTTCTGTCACTGGGATATAGAAACTCATCAGGTTGAACCTACTACAACGCACTACTCCCAGCGAAGAAATATTAATCTACTTGGCCAAAGCACATCAATAAATCGGAGAGCATTACGAAGCTATAATGACCATGCAATTAAGAGACAATATATATCAGAGGTATCTCAAATACTTTTCATGAATAATCTGAACTTAAACCCACAATTCATCGGATCCCAACAAACACACCGCACAATAGGATTACATCGGATGGATCAAAGCAAAGATGCGATGATCATTGTATTGAAGATCATATAAGAGAGAGATAGCCATCTAGGTACTAGCTATGGACCTGTAGGTCTGTGGTGAACTACTCGCACATCATCATGAGGGCAGCAAGGTTGATGGAGAGGCCCTCCGTGATCGATCCCCCCTCCGGTAAGGTGCCGGAACGGAGCTCCAGATGGGATCGCGGCGGAAAAAGGTTTTTGAGGCTCTCCTGAGGGTTTCCAGGATTAATAATAATTTACAGGCCAGAGAACGAGGTCGGGAGAGCCACCGGGGGCCCACAAGCTATCAGGGTGCGGCCCCCTTGGGGTCGCGCCCTGTTGGCTTGTGGAGACTCCCTGAGGCTCCCGGCTATCCTTCGAGGCTTGTTGGTCTTGTTTTGGTCCAGAAAAAATCATCAAAAAGTTTCGTGGCAGTTGGACTTCGTTTGGTAAAGGAAATCTGCAAAGTAAAAAACACGCAGAAAACATCAACTGGCACTTGGCACTGGGCAATAGGTTAGTGATCAAAAATATTATAAATTGGTAAATAATGACCCAAAAAGTATCTAAGAATGATAATATATCAACATGGAACAATCAAAAATTATAGATACGTTGGAGACGTATCAGGAGTGGACGATGACGGTTCGTGCTTTAGTCCTGTGTCTTGTTCTCCATTTGAGGAAGCAGAACCAAGTTAGTCTTCATCAGGAAGCTATTGAGGCTAGGATTCCCCGATTATGTATGGACTGATTGGGGATGATTTTCACGCCCTCCTCATTGCTTTCTTCCCCAAGATGATGATTTTAGGGGAGGGGTGATTCCCAACCTAAATATTATTAAGTTTCCTAAAAGGCTTTGCAGCCTATGACTAGTTTCAAGTGAACCTAAAGTACAGAGGCATGGGAGAGAAGAGATAAAGCAAAAACCAACACATGTCCACAACACACATAAGAGGGGATAACAAAGAGGGAGAGCACAACACAAAAAACAAAAGAGCACGGTCGGAGTAATCGAACGACATTGGTCAACCAAGACCAAACCAAAACACTACACCATTGACGCAATTGAAAGGCTACACGCCTCAGAGACTCCACAACACTGTGACACCACGTGTGTCATAGGGCACATTCGAAGGTTCATGCGAGGCCAAGACGGTGCCATGCGTCCTGTGACCCACCAAGATCGTTGAAGGGCATTGCCTTGTAGATCAAACCATGACACTACACAGACGGTGCAATGAAAGGCGCCATACAACCGATACTACACAATGCCATGACACCACGTGTGTCGGGGGCGTGCATCTAAAACGTCACACAAGACCGAGACGACACCACGACAAATTGGTGCCACCAGCATAGACGCATGGCATTGCCTAACAGAGACACACTGATGACCCACAAGTATAGGGGTCAGTCATAGTCCTTTCGATAATTAAGATTATCGAACCCAACGAGGAGCAGAAGGAAATGACAAGCGGTTTTGAGCAAGGTATTCTTTGCAAGTCTTGTAAATAGTGATAGCAAATAGTTTTGTAGCAAGATAATTTGTAACCGGTAACAAGTAACAATTGTAACAAGAGTGTAGCAAGGTGACCCAATCCTTTTTATAGCAAGGGCTAAGCTGATAGTACTTCTTATAGTGAGCAAAGCGTTCTCGTGGAAACATGGGAATTGTTGTCTAGTCATGTTCATCATGTTCAGTTGATTAGCATTCATTACTTTGATAATTTGATATGTGGTTGCACCGGTGCTAAGGTGTTGTTCTTACTTTAAAAAACAACCTACTTATGATTACCCCCTTTCGCAAGCATCCACAACTACAAACGAACAATTAAGATAACTCTAACCATAGCATGAAACATATGGATCCAAATCAGTCCCTTTTGGAATCATGTATAAACTAGGGTTTAAGCTTCTGTCACTCTCGCAATCCATCATCTACTTATTACTTCCACAATGCATTTCCTTAGGTGCAAAGATGGTGAAGTTTCATGTAGTTGACGTTCACATGACACCACTAAAGGAAGAGCAACATACACATCATCAAAATATTGAACGAATACCAACTTCACATGATTACTTACAACAAGACTTCTCCCATGGCCTAAAAAATAAAAGTAACTACTCAAAAATCATGTGCATGTTCAATAGCATAGGTGTATTGAATATGATTGAGTATTTGAACATATAATATTCTACCAAATAAACCAACTAGCATCAACTACAAGATGTAAGAAACACTACTAGTAACTCACATGTACCAATCTGAGGTTTTGAGACAGAGATTGAATACAAGAGATGAACTAGGGTTTGAGATGAGATGGCGTTGGTCAAAATGTTAATGAATATTGGTCCTCCCGTGATGGCGGAAGCATTGGTGATGTCTATGGCTTCGATTTCCCCCTCCCGAAGGTAATTATCCATGGTGGAATTGCTCTGCCGGAGAGCAAAAGTGCTCCTCTCAAGTTTCCTCCTCGAGACGGCGACGCTTCATCCCAAATGTTAGTCCTGCTGTGGGCCCCACAAGACATCAGGGCGCGCCCGGGGGGGGTCGGCGCACCCTATTGTCTTGTGGAAAACAGGTGCCCCCGTTGGTATTTCTTCATTCCAGTATTTTCTATATATTCAATAAAAAATCGTGTGAAGTTTCAGGTCATTTGGACCTCCGTAGAATAGCGGATACGTCTCCAACGTATCTATAATTTTTGATTGTTCCATGCTATTATATAATCATTCTAGGATAATTTTTAAGTATTTATATATTGTTTATTATTATTATTGAGCACTAACCTATTAACCTAGTGCTCAGTGTCGGTTGTTGTTGCTTGTTTTTGGCCTTTCAGGAATACTATAGCATTTGAAGTCCAAATGCCCTGAAACTTTTTTATGATATTTTCTGGACAAAAGTAAGACCTGGAAGCTTCAGAGGGAGACCGAAGGCCACACGAGGTGGCGCCAAGCCAACAGGGCATGCCCAGGTGGGTAGTCCTGCCCTGATGGCTTGGGACCATGTCCCACGGCCCCTTGACCTAATATTTTTTCTATAAATTCTCAAATATTGAGAAAGAGTTTCTCTCGAAAGAATTGAGTGGGAGGAAGATAGAAATTGATGAGGTTGTTGAACCTGTGCTTCAACCAGAGAGCAGCGCAACGCAGAAAGATGTTTATGTAGAGCCTACGTCAGTTGAAGAGGAAGCTAATGATGGTGATCATGAAGCTTCGGATCAAGTTACTATCGAACCTCGTAAGTCGACAAGGACACGTACTACTCATGAATGGTACGGTAACCCTGTCTTAGAGGTCATGTTGTTGGACAACGATGAACCTACTAGCTATGGAGAAGCGATGGTGGGCCCGGTTTCCGAAAAATGGTTAGAGGCCATGAAATCCGAGATAGGATCCATGTATGAAAACAAAGTGTGGACTTTGGAAGTATTACCTGAAGGGCGAAAGGCCATTCGGAATAAATGGATCTTTAAGAAGAATACGGACGTGGACGGTAATGTCACCATCTATAAAGCTGGACTTGTGGCAAAGGGTTTTTCACAAGTTCAAGGAGTTGACTACGATGAGACTTTCTCACCCGTAGCGATGCTTAAGTCCGTCAGAATCATGTTGGCAATAGCTGCATTTTTCGATTATGAAATTTGGCAGATGGATGTCAAAACAGCGTTCCTTAATGGTTTCCTTAAGGAAGATTTGTATATGATGCAACCAGAAGGTTTTGTCGATCCATAGAATGCGGACAAAGTTTGCAAACTCCAGCTATCCATTTATGGGCTGGTGCAAGCGTCTTGAAGTTGGAATCTTTTCTTTGATGAGGTGATCAAAGCGTTTGGGTTTATACAAGTTTGCGGAGAAGCTTGTATTTACAAGAAAGTGAGTGGGAGCTCTATAGCGTTTCTAATATTATATGTGGATGACATATTGCTGATTGGAAACAATGTAGAATTTCTGGAAAGCGTGAAGGAATATTTGAATAAGATTTTTTCAAAGTAGAACCTAGGAGAAGCTGCTTTCATATTAGGCATCAAGATCTATAGAGATAGATCAAGACGCTTAATAGGACTTTCACAGAGCACATACGTTGATAAAGTTTTGAAGAAGTTCAAAATGGATCAGTCTAAGAAGGGGTTCTTGCCTGTATTACAAGGTGTGAAGTTGAGTAAGACTCAATGCCCAGTCACTACAGAGGATAGAGAAAAGATGAGTGTCATCCCCTATGCTTCTGCCATAGGCTCTATCATGTATGCAATGCTGTGCACAAGACCAGATGTCAGCCTTGACATAAGTATGGCGGGAAGGTTTCAAACTGATCCAGGAGTGGAACACTGGATGGCGGTCAAGAATATCCTTAAGTACCTAAAAAGGACTAAGGAAATGTTTCTCGTTTATGGAGGTGATCAAGAGCTCGTCGTAAAGGGTTACGTCAATGCAAGCTTTGACACTGATCCGGATGACTCTAAGTCTCAAACCGGATACGTATTTATACTCAATGGGGGAGCGGTAAGCTGGTGCAGTTCCAAGCAAAGCATGGTAGCTGATTCTACATGCGAAGCGGAGTACATAGCTGCCTCGGAGGCGGCAAAGGAAGGTGTTTGGATGAAGCAGTTCATGACAGATCTTGGTGTTATGCCCAGTGCACTAGACCCAATGACTCTATTCTGTGACAACACTGGTGCCATTGCTCTAGCCAAGGAACCAAGGTTTCACAAGAGGACCAGACACATAAAGCGACGCTTCAATTCCATCCGCGATTACATCAAAGAGGAGGACATAAATATTTGCAAAGCGCACACGAATCTGAATGTCGCAGACCCGTTGACTAAGCCTCTTCCACGAGCAAAACATGATAAACACCAAAACTGTATGGGTGTTAGATTCCTTACAATGTAAATCACATAGTGATGTGAGCTAGATTATTGACTCTAGTACAAGTGGGAGACTGTTGGAAATATGCCCTAGAGGCAATAATAAATTGCTTATTATCATATTTCCTTGTTCATGATAATTGTTTATTATCCACGCTAGAATTGTATTTATTGGAAACTCAAATACATGTGTGGGTACATAGACAACACCGTGTCCCTAGTGAGCCTCTAATACACTAGCTAGTTGATCAAAGATGGTCAAGGTTTCCTGGCCATAGACATGAGTTGTCACTTGATAACGGGATCACATCATTAGGAGAATGATGTGATGGACAAGACCCAAACTATGAACGTAGCATATGATCGTGTCAAGTTTATTGCTATTGTTTTCTGCATGTCAAGTATCTGTTCATATGACCATGATATAATGCAACTCACTAACACCGGAGGAGTACCTTGTGTGTATCAAACGTCGCAACATAACTGGGTGACTATAAAGATGCTCTACAGGTATCTCCAAGGGTGTCTGTTGAGTTGGCATGGATCAAGACTGGGATTTGTTACTCCGTATGACGGAGAGGTATCTCAGGGCCCACTCGGTAATACAACATCATAATGAGCTTGCAAGGAATGTGACTAAGGAGTTAGCCATGCGATCTTGTGTTACGGAACGAATAAAGAGACTTGTCGGTAACGAGATTGAACTAGGTATGGAGATACCAACGATCGAATCTCGGGCAAGTAACATACCGATGAACAAAGGGAACTACATACGGGATTGACTGAATCCTTGACATCAAGGTTCGACTGATAAATATCTTCGTAGAATATGTAGGAACCAATATGGGCATCCAGGTCCCGTTATTGGTCATTGACTATAGCGGTGTCTCGGTCATGTCTGCATAGTTCTCGAACCCGCAGGGTGTGCACACTTAACGTTCGGTGACGATTTGGTATTGTTGAGATGTATGTGTTGGTGACCGAAGGTTGTTCGTAGTTTCAGATGAGATCCCAGACGTCACGAGGAGTTCCAGAATTGTCCGTAGATAAAAATTTATATATAAGAAAGTGGTATTCGGGTTCCAGAAAAGTTTCAGGTGTTTCCGGTAGTGTACCGGGAGTGCCGAAAGGGTTCCAGGGTTCCATCGGGAGGGGCCCACCCACCCCGGGGGAGCACATGGGCCCAAGAGGTGGCGCACGAGCCCCTGGTGGGCTGGGCAGCCGACCCCTATAGGGCCCATGCGCCTAAAGGAAAAAAAAGGTGGACGTGCCTTGGAGGGGAGGGACTCCTCCCTAGGATTCCCACCTCCCTTGTGGGAGGAGGACTCCTCCCCCCACTTCGGCCGAACCCCTCCTTGGAGGAGGGGCTAGGGCTGCACCCCACCTACCCCTTCCTCCTATAAATAGAGAGGGAGAGGGAGGGCAACCGCACCCTAAGCCACGGCGCATCCCTCTCTCTCTCGTTGTAGATTAGTTCTCCTCTAGATCGGTTTCGGTAGTGCTTGGCGAAGCCCTGCCGAAACAGCTCCACCACCACCGCCACCACGTCGTCGTGCTGCCAGAGATCTCATCTACCTCTCCGCCCTCGCTAGCTGGATCAAGGAGACGGAGACGTCATCGAGCTGTATGTGTGCTGAACGCGGAGGTGTCGTCCATTCGGGGCTAGATCGGAATGGATCAAGATTGGATCGCGGGACGGATCGTGATTGGATCGTGAAGACGTTCGACTACACCAACCGCGTTTCTTAACGCTTCCCACTTAGCGATCTACAAGGGTATGTAGATGCAATCTCTCCTCTCGTAGATGTTCATCTCCTAGATTGATCTTGGTGAGCGTAGGAAATTTTTTGTTTCCCATGCAACGTTTGTTGGAAATATGCCCTAGAGGCAATAATAAAGTGGTTATTATTATATTTCCTTGTTCATGATAATCGTTTATTATCCATGCTATAATTGTATTGATTGGAAACTCAATTGCATGTGTGGATAAATAGACAACACTGTGTCCCTAGTATGCCTCTAGTACACTAGCTCGTTGATCAAAGATGGTCAAGGTTTCCTAGCCATAGACATGATATGTCATTTGATAACGGGATCGCATCATTAGGAGAATGATGTGGTGTACAAGACCCAAACTATGAACGTAGCATATGATCGTGTCAGTTTATTGCTATAGTTTTCTGCATGTCAAGTATCTGTTCCTATGACCATGAGATCATGTAACTCACTAAACACCGGAGGAATACCTTGTGTGTATCAAACATCGCAACGTAACTGGGTGACTATAAAGTTGCTCTACAGGTATCTCCGAGGGTGTCTGTTTAGCTGGCATGGATCGAGACTGGGATTTGTTACTCCGTGTGACGGAGAGGTATCTCAGGGCCCACTCGGTAATACAACATCACAATAAGCCTTGCAAGCAAAGTGACTAAAGAGTTAGCCACATGATATTGTATTACGGAACGAGTAAAGAGACTTGCCGGTAACGAGATTGAACTAGGTATAGAGATACCGACGATAGAATATCGGGCATGTAACATACCGAAGAACAAAGGGAACAGTATACGTGATTAACTGAATCCTTGACATAGAGGTTCAACCGATAAAGATCTTTGTCGAATATGTAGGAACCAATATGGGCATCCAGGTCCCACTATTGGTTATTGACCGTAGAGGTGTCTCGGTCATGTCTACATAGTTCTCGAACCCGCAGGGTCTGCATACTTAACGTTCGATGACGTTTCGATAGTATTGAGTTATAAATGGTGGTGACCAAAGGTTGTTCGGAGTCCCGGATAAGATCCCGGACATCACGAGGAGCTCCGGAATGGTCCAGAGGTAAAGATTGATATATAGGAAGTCCCGTTTTGGTCGCCGAAAAAGTTTCGGGTACTTCCGGTAGTGTACCGGGGGTGCCGGGAGGGTTCCGGGGGACCATCGGGAGGGGCCACCCACGCCGGGAGGCCACATGGGCCTTAGGGGTGGCGCACGAGCCCTTAGTGGTCTGTGCAAACCAGCCCCAAAGGGCCCATGCGGCTGGGGTTTGGAAAAGGGTAAAAACCCCAAGTGGGGAAGGAGATCCAAGTAGGATTGGAATCCTACTTGGAGTAGGATTGGAGGTGGACTCCTCGACCTCCTGTTCGGCCGACTCCTAGGGGAAACCCTAGGGGCGCCGGCCCCTTCCCTCCCTCCTATATATATTGGAGGGGAGAGAGGGCAGCCACACCCAACCCTAAGCCACGGTGCAGCCCTCTCTCCCCACTAGATCGTCTCCCCTAGTTTTCGGCGGTGCTTAGGCGAAGCCCTGCCGGAATAGTTCCACTACCACCGTCGCCGCGCCGTCGCGCTGCCGGAGAACTCATCTACCTCTCTGCTCCCTCTTGATGGATCAAGAAGGCGGAGATCGTCATCGAGCTATACGTGTGCTGAACGCGGAGGTGCCGTCCGTTCGGCGCTAGATCGGGACGGATCGTGATTGGATTGCGGGACGGCTAACGATTTGGATCGCGAAGACGTTCGACTACATCAACCGCGTTTCTTAACGCTTCCCGCTTAGCGATCTACAAGGGTATGTAGATCCACTCTCCCTCTCGTAGATGCTCATCACCATGGATAGGTCTTGCGTGTGCGTAGGAAATTTTTTGTTTCCCATGCAACGTTCCCCAACAGTGAAGTGACGATGGAATTTGCATGGCAATATATCTCGGAATGGCTATGGAAATGCCATGATAGGTAGGTATGGTGGCTGTTTTGAGGAAGATATAATAAGGCTTATGTGCAACAGAGCATGTCATGTCACGGGGTTTGGATGCACCGGCGAAAGTTGCACCGATCCTCGAGGTGAGAACGGGCTATGCACGGTACCGAAGAGGCTAGCAAATTATGAAAAGCTGAGATTGTGTATGTCCATGGTTTCACATTCGTCATAAACAACTCATATACTTATTGCAAAGTTTTATTAGTTTATCATAAATCAAAGTACTAATCGCATACCCCGAGGGAAGAGGTTGGTAGGAGTTAACCATCGCGCGCTTCTGACCCGAAACAACACTAGGATTTCAACGAGGAATAGAAATGCTCACACATCATCAACATGCCTCTTGAAATTTTATATGAACAAAAAGGTCAACCCCTCTTAATATCGACACTTCTATGGTTTAACAATTATGAACTCACAGCTATTTCATATTACTACATCAATATCATTAACCCACAATTTCTTTATATGTGCTACATGATGGTTTTGATTATCACTCTTTGAATACCTAATATTTTTGGACTAGTCTGTATGACCCATGCAAATTACCGTCACTATTTATTAACTCTCAAACAAATATAAGTGAAGAACGAGAGTGCCATTATTTCTTTAAAATCTACACGCCACCATGCTCAAAAAGATATAAGTGAAGTACTAGAGCAACTGCTAAGCTCAAAAGATATAAGTGAAGCACATAGAGTATTCTAACAAATTATGATGAAGGTGTGTCTCTCTTAAATAGGTGTGTCCGACAAACAATGATTGTGGAAAACTGAAAGTAAAAGCAAACAATTGCTCATATTTCCACTGAGCTGTACCGTCACTATTTATCTACTATTTCTGTTAATAAAATCATATGGTAAATTGCTCATATTTCCAACAATCCAAAAACCTTATAATAGGCAATTTACCCCGAGTGGTTTTGCTGCTTCCATGAGGCCTCCCATGTTTGAGGGTGTGCACTATAAGAGGTGGCGTGTGAGGGTCATTCTATGGTTTCAAACCATGAGCTGCTATGATGCCACTCTTGGCAAACCTGAAGGAATTCTTGATCCTCAACAGGAACAAGCTTTTCAGAAAACTGATACCTTGTTTAAGGCTGCTCTCTTGAGTATTCTTAGTGAGAACATAGTTGATGCTTATGCGTCAATTGACAATGGAAAAGATATGTGGAACGCACTCGATGCCAAGTTTGGGGTCTCGGACGCCGGCACTGAGCTCTACATCATGGAAGAATTCTATGATTACAGGATGACTGATGAGCGCTCCGTGGTCGAGCAAGCTCACGAGATATAGTCATTTGCTAGAGAACTTGAGCACTTCAATTGTATGTTACCGGAGAAGTTTTTTTGCCGGAGGTATCATCACCAAGCTTCCTCCCTCGTGGAGGAACTTTGCTACCTCTCTGAAGCATAAGAGACATGAGTTTTCCATTCTGGATCTCATTGGTACTCTTGATGTGGAAGAAAAGGCGAGAGCAAAAGACATACGTGCTCGAGGTATGGAGGGAGGTTCCAGTGCCAATCTGGTACAGAAGAAAAACTTCCAGCCCCACAAGTTCAAGAACAAGGGCAAGTTTGATGGTAAAGGAAAGTTTGATGGGAAGAACAAGGCTTCGCAGCAGACCAACTTCAAGAAGAAGAATGACAAGATGAAAGGTGTTTGTCATGTCTGCAAAGATCCTGATCATTGGGCCCCTAGCTGCCCTAACCGTTATGACAAGCGTCAACATGGGAAAGGTGACAAGATCGCCAATGTTGTCATTGGTGACACTGATATGAAGGATGTTGGGTATGGTATACTTCCCACTATTCTCTCAGTGTGTCGTTCCCCTGATTGGTTGATTGATACAGGTGCTAATGTGCATGTATGCGGTGATATTTCCATGTTTTCTTCTTATCAGGCCGCATGGACTACTTCCATGCTGATGGGCAATGGTTCAGGTGCTTCTGTTCGTGGTGTTGGCATGGTCGATCTGAAGTTTACTTCGGGGAAGATCGTGCGGCTGAAGAACGTGCACTATGTCCCCTCCGTGAATAAAAATCTTGTTAGCGAATCTCTTTTGTCTAGAGATGGCTACAAGCTTGTCTTCGAGTCCAATAAATTTGTAATATCCAAGTATGGAACTTTTGTTGGTAAAGGTAATGATTCAGGAGGCTTGTTCAGACTATCATTGTCAGATGTTTGTAATAAAGTTGTTAATCATGTTTGCACCAATAGTGAATCAAATGTCTGGCATTCACGTCTTTGTCATGTTAATTTTGGTTGTAAGACGCGGCTAGCCAAGTTGAACTTAATCCCCAACTTTACCGCTGTCAAGGGATCTAAGTGTCAAGTTTGTGTGCAAGCTAAGCAACCTCGTAAGTCTCATACAACCGCGGAAACAAGAAATCTTGCACCACTAGAACTCATACATTCATATCTTTGTGAAATGAATGGTGTTTTGACGAAAGGTGGAAAGAAATATTTTATGACGTTAATCGATGAATCCACTAGATACTGCCATGTATATCTTTGAAAATCAAAAGATGAGGCTTTAAATTTCTTCAAGATCTATAAAGCTGAAGTGGAAAACCAACTTGATCGAAAAATCAAGAGGCTTAAGTCCGATCGTGGTGGAGAGTATTTTTTCCAATGAATTTGATTCTTTTTGTGCGGAACATTGTATAATCCATGAGAGGACGCCTCCCTATTCACCTCAGTCAAATGGGGTAGCCGAAAGGAAGAACCGTACTCTAACTGATTTGGTCAACGCCAAGTTAGACACATCGGGTCTCTCCAAGGCATGGTGGGGGGAGGCGATATTGACTGCATGTCATGTCCTAAACCGAGTTCCCACAAAGAACAAAGAGATAACTCCATTCGAAGAATGGGAGAAGAAAAGGTTAAAACTCTCTTACCTGTGAACTTGGGGCTGCTTGGAAAAAGTCAAATAACGATTCCAAAGAAGCGAAAGCTTGGACCAAAAACGGTGGATTGTGTTTTTCTAGGCTATGCTTTTCATAGCATTGGTTATAGATTCTTGATTGTAAAATCTGAGGTATCTGACATGCACGTTGGTACAATCATGGAGTCGAATGATGCGACATTCTTCGAAGATATCTTTCTCTTGAAGGATATGGGTAGTGAAAGAACAATGTGCTCCCTTGGTGGTTTTGAAAATTCATGACAACATACATTGTCTCTTGGACTAATTCCTTTACCTAGTGTATTTCAGATAAAGTCCATAGAGAGGGTTGGCAAAAAGGATTGTGAAGAAACCCCTAGATTCAAGGAAATGGATTGGCAAAGCTTCAAGAAAGAGGACTCTACATTTTACTTTGTGAGATATCACTTTGAGTCCAAACAAAAGGCAATACTATTAAAAGGGGGTAAGGTACTGTTGGTGAACAAGATGCTCCACGTGCACTAGTGATAGTCACCAAAAACACCCACAAACTCTTCCACAAAAGTCTGTCCAAAGCCAAATTTCCAAAATCGGTGCAACCAACAATTCCCACTCGGTCCCACCAATTCCCAAATTCAGACAGACCCATGCCAAACCCTAGCCATTCGGTGCAACCGATTCTGCTTCGGTGCCACCGAGTTCAGTAGCCAACTTTCTGTTTAGCTATTTTCAAGCTTCGGTACCACCGAGTTTTGCCAGTCGGTCTCACCGAGATTTGGACCAACTTCCTGGTTAGCTATTCACAAGAATCGGTACCACCGAGAATTGTGAATCGGCGTCATCGAGTTTTTGGACCAACTCTCTGGTTAGCCATGGTCAAGAATTGGTACCACCGAGACTTGAGAATCGGCGTTACCTAGTTGTGCAATCTGACCGTTGGTCACCTAATCGGTACCACCGAGAGTTATGTATCGGTCTCACCGAGATTCAAAAGTTACTGCCTTTTGGTCACTTCGGTACCACCGAGTTTTACACTTCGGTGTCACCGAGTTGGTCACTTTAGGTGTAACGGTTGGATTTTTGGGGATGCCTATATATACCCCTTCACCACCACCCACTCGAAAGTGAAGCACTCAGAACTATTCCATACTTGCCCCATCCAATTTTCTGAGAGAGAGCCACCTACTCATGTGTTGAGATCAAGCTATTCCATTCCTACCATATGAATCTTGATCGCTAGCCTCCCCAAGTTACTTTCCACCAAATCAATCTCTTCCACCATAGCCAAATTTGTGAGAGAGTGATTGTATGTTGAGGAGTCTATCATTTTGAAGCACAAGAGCAAGGAGTTCATCGACATTACCGAGCCTATTACCTTTTGGAGGGTGGTGCCTCCTAGATTGGTTAGGTGTCGCTTGGGAGCCTCCTACTTCGTGTTGTGGAGTTGAACCAAGAAGTTTGTATGGGCAAGGAGATCGCCTACTCCGTGAAGATCTACCCATAGTGAGGCTAGTCCTTCGTGGACGGATGCCGTTATGGAATAGTCAAGGTTGCTACTTCGTGGACCCTTATGGGTGGAGCCCTCCGTGGACTCTCACGACCGTTACCCTCCGTGGGTTGAAGACTCCATAAACGTGGACGTACGATAGCACCACCTATCGGAACCACTGGAAAAATCTTCGTGTCTACAAATTGCGTTTGATCTTCCTTCCTACCCTCTACTACATATGCTTGTTGTTACTTTCGGCTACTATACTCTTAGACATGCATGTGTAGGGTGTACTTGACTTGCTATCATTTCTAAAATCTGCCAACCAATTAACTTGGGAAAAGGTTAGGTTTTAAATTTGCTAATAGTCTATTCACCCCCCCCCTCTAGACACACACTTCTAGTGACCCCTCAATTGGTATCAGAGCTTTGATCTCCATTGCTTCGGTTTCATCACCGTGGAGGAACATGGATGTGTCTAGTATAGGGAGTTTGAGTTGTAGAGTGCCTATTCTTGATGGGGAGTACTATAGTCAATGGAAATATAGGATGCTCGAGCTATTCAATGAATTTCATTTGAGCAAGTATGTTAAGAACCCCTATGTACCTCCCATTGATCCTTTACATCCCACACACGAAGAGGAAATTGATATGCTATGCAATCTTAGAACTGTTAATCTTATTGTTAGAGGATTGCCTAGGATTGTGCTTAATCAAATGAAGAATTTTGAATGTGCTTATACTTTGTGGAATGACTTGGAGAAATGATATCCAAGTTATTCATTGAGTAATCTTGATGAAATTCTTCATAAAACTATTGTATTTCACAAAATGATGCCTAGTGATCCCAAGTTTGATGACTATCTATTTGAGCTTAGAGACCTCATGGGTGCTAAAGGAGATGTCATAACTATCAACAACATCATTGTAGAAGCCATTCGCATTCATAATCTTGAACATTGTCATGATCACAACCCTAGCGAATCCCTTGCTTCTTGTGACGAGGATTTCCCACTTGATGATGACAATGTGGTACGTGGCTACTATGACGAAGATGAGTTGTTCGACATCGAGCATGAGAAGATCATGAAGAATCTAAGTCTCATGGCAAACTTCAAGGATTACATGTCCAGAGGAAAAGAGTGGATTCTCGATAGTGGATGCATCGATCATATGACCAGAGATAGAGACATGTTTGAAGAGATCACACCAAAACATGGACCGCGAAGGTATGTAACTTTTGGAGACAACTCCAAGGGTGAGGTACTTGGTCTTGGTAAGGTTCCATATCCCATGATAGCTCTATTCAAAACGTCATGCTTGTTGAATCCCTTGGCTACAATCTTCTTTCCGTATCTAGACTTGCCGACTTTGGTTTTAATGTGCTATTCACGAAAGTATATTGCCAAGTGTTTCATCAAGATAATCATAACATCGTCTTTACCGGTTTCCGTAGAGGTGATCTATATATTGTTGATTTCACTAAGAGATCCAAACCTCATACTTGTCTTATTGCAAAATCTTCTAAAGGTTGGTTGTGGCATAGAAGACTAGGACATGTTGGCATGCGTAATCTAGACAAGCTTATCAAAGGTGATCATATACTTGGTGTTAAAGATGTTATCTTTGACAAAGATAAACTTTGTAGTGCTTGTCAAGATGGAAAGCAAGTAGGCGGAAGTCATCCCGTTAAAAATATCATGACTACTAGGAGACCACTCGAGTTACTTCACATGGATCTTTTTGGACCCAATGCTTACAAGAGCCTCGGTGGAAATTCCTATGGTCTAGTTATAGTTGATGATTTTTCCAGATTTACGTGGGTATTCTTTCTTGATGATAAGTCACAGGTACAAAAGATCTTCAAGAACTTCGTTCGCAAAGCGCAAAATCAGTTTGAAGTGAAGATCAAGAAGGTTCGGAGCGATAACGGATCGGAGTTCAAGAACACCCATGTAGATACCTTTCTTGACGAAGAAGGTGTTTCACATGAGTTCTCGGCTACGTACACACCTCAACAAAATGGAGTTGTTGAGAGGAAGAACCGAACTCTTATTGAGATGGCAAGAACGATGCTTGACGAATACAAGACGCCAAGACACTTTTGGGCAGAAGCCATGGAAACAGCATGTCATGCCACAAACCAACTCTACTTGCACAAGCTTCTCGGTAAAACGGCATACGAGCTACTCACTCGTAACAAACCCCAAGTTGGATACTTTTGGGTATTCGGTTCAAAGTGCTACATTCTTGACAAGCATCGTCGTACTAAATTTGCTCCTAAATCTCATGAAGGTTTCCTACTTGGTTACGGATCGAACTCTCACACTTATCGTGTCTACAACAACTTCACTCGAAAAGTTGAAGAGACGGTAGATGTGAAGTTTGATGAATCTAATGGTTCGCAAGTCAAACAATTGCCAAATGATGTAGGATATAAGGATCCTTCGGAAGCTATCCAAGACTTGTCCATCGGCAAGATTCGTCCCATGGAGGTGAAGGAAAGTACTTCGTCAACTCAAGTGGAAGCCCCTACTTCACGTCAAGGTGAACCTCAACATGACATGGAGGCATCCACAAGCGGTACACGACAGGATGATGAAGAGGAGGAAGTACATCATGAAGATCCACCACAACCTCCTTCACCACCACCTCAAGGAAACGACACCTTCAACAACAATGAAGATGAAGATGATGATGAAGAAGCTCCACCATCCAACAAGCCGAAGCTACCCCGAGTTCGAGCAAGAGTGACCAAGAACCATCCCTTAAACCAAATCTTTGGTGACATACAAACCGGGAGAAGCACTCGCTCTAAAACTCACTTAGCTAATTTTTGTGAGCATTATTCTTTCATCTCTAGCATTGAACCCTTGAAGGTAGAACAAGCTCTTGAAGACCCGGATTGGGTGAACGCCATGCATGAAGAGCTTCACAACTTCGAGAGGAACGAAGTGTGGACACTCGTGGAGAAGCCCAAGGATGAGCAAAACATCATCGGAACCAAATGGGTGTTTTGGAACAAGCAAGATGAAGACGGTCAAGTTGTACGCAACAAGGCGCGTCTCGTAGCCCAAGGATATACGCTAGTCGAAGGTATGGACTACGGTGAGACCTATGCACATGTTGCTAGACTTGAAGCTATTCGCACTCTTCTTGCCTATGCTAATCACCATGATATCACGCTTTATCAAATGGACTTTAAAAGTGCCTTCTTAAATGGTGAGATTGAAGACGAAGTCTATGTTAAACAACCCCCTGGTTTTGTGAATCCTAAGAAACCTAATCATGTTTACAAGCTTCGTAAAGCTCTTTATGGTCTTAAGCAAGCCCCACGTGCTTGGTATAAATGTTTAACGAAGTTTCTTATTGAAAAAGGTTTGGAAATTGGTAAAATTGACGCAACCTTATTCACTAAGAGAGTTAATGGTGAATTATTTGTGTGCCAAATCTACGTGGATGATATTATCTTTGGATCTACTAACCCACAATTTAGTGAAAGATTTGGAAGGTTGATGTCCGAGAAGTATGAGATGTCCATGATGTGTGAGCTGAAATTCTTTCTTGGTTTGCAAATCAAGCAAACGAGAGAAGGACCTTTCATCTCTCAAACCAAGTATACCAAGGACTTGATCAAGAAGTTCAACATACAAGAGTGTAAAGGTATGAAAACTCCTATGCCTACTAGTGGACATGTTGATCTTACCAAGGAGGATGAACCGGTTGATCAAAAAGTTTATCGATCTATGATTGGTTCATTGCTATATCTATGTGCCTCCCGTCCCGATATTATGCTTAGTGTTTGCATGTGTGCTAGATATCAAGCCGCACCTAAAGAGTGTCATCTTTTGGCCGTGAAACGTATTGTGAGATATTTGATACAAACACCAAACTTTGGCATTTGGTATCCCAAGGGATCTTCCTTTAACCTTGTTGGCTATTCCGATTCGGACTATGCCGGTGACAAGGTTGATAGAAAATCCACCGCGGGTACATGTCAATTTCTTGGTAGATCTCTTGTGTCTTCTTCCTCCAAGAAACAAAACTCGGTATCTTTATCTACTGCCGAAGCTGAGTATATTGCCGCCGGATCATGTTGTGCACAATTACTATGGATGACACAAACTCTTAAGGATTATGGAATCCATGTGAAAAATGTTCCACTACTTTGTGACAATGAAAGTGCTATTAAAATTGGTCATAATCCTGTGCAACATTCTCGAACTAAGCGTATTCAAGTTCGACATCATTTTATTCGTGATCATGTTGCCAAAGGAGATATTAATCTTAAGCATGTTCATACCAACAAGCAATTAGCCGATATCTTTACTAAGCCACTTGATGAGAAAGTATTTTGTTACTTGAGGAGTGAGTTGAACATCATTGATGCTTCCGACTTGAGCTAGACTCACTTGGATGCATGCAAGGGGATGAGCTTACTTGACCATTCCATGCCATCATTACCATGAACTTCATATATCTTGGAATTCTATGCTCCCTTTTATTGCATCTAACATTTTGTAGGTACTTGGAAGAACTTCATTCCACAAGATTGCCAACAACTCCAATCATAAGCAATCTTGTCATGACCAAGTATCCACAACCTCTCTTGATGATGGAAGGAAAAAATACAACTCAAACATATCCTTGACACATATTTGAATTTCACAATTGGTATCGTGTCATATCATGTTCTTCCTTGCATGACTAACTGTATGTAGGTGATAAGTGTACCAAAACAAGAAGGATTGCTCCCATCTCAAGTTGAACTTCATCAACTTCGAGCATCCTCAACAAGTTCACCTACAAGCCACGTCATCAACATCACTCAAAGGTATGTACTCATATCCTTCAAAAAGCTTTACTCCAAGTCATGAGTTAAAGCAACTCAAGTGATATGAAAACATTAAAATGCTTAATTGAAAAATGGTAACCCCATTTTGAGCTTAACGATGAGTATGACCTATGATCAAGTATTCTTGCTTGGCTCCTATGTCAATATACTCTAATATAGGTGACCTAGTCACCGCCCATCATCTAGTTAAGTATCTTGTTTGGTTCATTCTCTATTTGCAAGATTTGTTCGAACCACTCAAGTCTTCTCTAGTTGATATCTCTTTGTAAAGTCTTTAGCATTTCCTTTGAAGATCCTTTTGACATTTCGTTACAAATTTTCCAAACTCATTTGCAAGTTTCTCAAACTTTGCCAAGTTTCTGTCTAGCCCTCGGAGCCTCCGATACAAATAACTCGGTTCTACCGATTTATCAGATAAGCTGCAGAACAACAGTTCGGTTCCACCGACCCGTTTGTCTCGGAGCCACCGATTTGATTTCTTCTCTGGTTTACGTTCATTTTTGTTTCTTTAGCGATCCTACTAGTGGTATCTTTGTTTCTTCAATGATCCCCTATTATTATTAAAAAAAAGGGGGGAGAAACTTTATTCTAGGATCCCTGACTCAAAGGAGGAAAAGTCTTACAAGCTCTCAGATCAGTCAAAGAGGGAGAAATTATTTTCCATGATTCCCTTAGTTTTTAATGCTCTCTATAATTTTCATTTCCATGATCCCTACATTCTATGACCCTTGTCCTCAAGGATCCCTTCTTACTCCATGATCCCTGTGTCTAACCCTGTGTATGGACCTTTTTGGAAATTATTGCCAAAGGGGGAGAAATACCAAAGTTTCAAATGCAAAGGGGGAGATACATGTTTCAATGCAAAGGGGGAGATAACATCAAGGGGGGGAATATCAAAGCCTATGCTTACATAGACAAGGGGAGAATACTAAAGTAGGGGGAGAAAAATATGTTTGGGAGAAAAATGTGTTTATTTCACTTGACTACTCATGTTAAACTTTTCTCACCCTATCCAATCCCAATATCTACATGCTAAGATTCAGAGGGAAAGGATGACCTACTATTTTCATATCCAAGGGGAGAAAGTTCTAAATGATTTTGGAGACATATCAATCTTAAGGAATACTATCTTCTATATGTTCTCTACATCTTGGTACTATTGAGTTCTATTGCTTTTTGATTGGTAGAATACTCTTGTGTTTCCTAACATTGTTTTCTCAAGTGTATTTCTACTACAAGACTGCTCAAGAACTCAAGGTAAGTATATGCATTATATCTTTGTTCAAGATGATCTCTTGCTTCTTGCACATATTGTTTGCAAGAGTGAAGTCTTGAACAAGGATACTTCTCATTCATATATATTTGATGCATATAGCCAAGATACACATGACTCATTATATCACTTCTACTACATGTGTGTCCATGCATTCCAAAGCAACTATCCTTTAAAGGGATTGCACATTTAGGGGGAGCAAATCTAAGTCATGTGTTTCTCAGAGTCTTCATAATATCCATGCATATATTTATTTGAAGCTTTGATTGTATGTTGTCATCAATTACCAAAAAGGGGGAGATTGAAAGCACAATGTTCTCCCTTGGTGGTTTTGATAATTCATGACAACATACATTGTCTCTTGGACTAATACCTTTACCTAGTGTATTTTAGATAAAGTCCACAGAGAGGGTTTGCAAAAAGGATTGTGGAGAAACCCCTAGATGCAAGGAAATGGATTGGCAAAGCTTCAAGCAAGAGGACTCTACATTTTACTTTGTGAGATATCACTTTGAGTCCATAGGAAAGCCAATACTATTAAAAGGGGGTAAGGTACTGTTGGTGAACAAGATGCTCCACGTGCACAAGTGATAGTCACCAAAAACACCCAAAAACCAACAATTCCCACTCGGTCCCACCGATTCCAAAATTCAGACAGACCCATGCCAAACCCTAGCCATTCGGTGCAACCGATTCTGCATCGGTGCCACCGAGTTCAGTAGCCAACTTTCTGTTTAGCTATTTTCAAGCTTAGGTGCCACCGAGTTTTGCCAGTCAGTCTCACCAAGATTTGGACCAACTTCCTGGTTAGCTATTCACAAGAATCGGTACCACCGGGAATTGTGAATCGGCGTCACCGAGTTTTTGGACCAACTCTCTGGTTAGCCATGGTCAAGAATTGGTACCACCGAGACTTGAGAATCGGCGTCACCGAGTTGTGCAATCTGACCGTTGGTCACCTAATCGGTACCACCGAGAGTTATGTATCGGTCTCACCGAGATTCAAAAGTTACTGCCTTTTGGTCACTTCGGTACCACCTAGTTTTACACTTCGGTGTCACCGAGTTGGTCACTTTAGGTGTAACGGTTGGATTTTTGCGGATGCCTATATATACCCCTTCACCACCACCCACTCGAAAGTGAAGCACTCAGAACTATTCCATACTTGCCCCATCCAATTTTCTGAGAGAGAGCCACCTACTCATGTGTTGAGATCAAGCTATTCCATTCCTACCATATGAATCTTGATCTCTAGCCTCCCCAAGTTGCTTTCCACAAAATCAATCTCTTCCACCATAGCCAAATCTGTGAGAGAGTGATTGTGTGTTGAGGAGTCTATCATCTTGAAGCACAAGAGCAAGGAGTTCATCGACATTACCGAGCCTATTACCTTTTGGAGGGTGGTGCCTCCTAGATTGGTTAGGTGTCGCTTGGAAGCCTCCTACTTCGTGTTGTGGAGTTGAACCAAGAAGTTTGTACGGGCAAGGAGATCGCCTACTTCGTGAAGATCTACCCATAGTGAGGCTAGTCCTTCGTGGACGGAAGCTGTTATGGAATAGTCAAGGTTGCTACTTCGTGGACCCTTGTGGGTGGAGCCCTCCGTGGACTCTCGCGACCGTTACCCTCCATGGGTTGAAGACTCCATAAACGTGGACGTACGATAGCACCACCTATCAGAACCACGAGAAAAATCTTCGTGTCTACAAATTGTGTTTGATCTTCCTTCCTACCCTCTACTACATATGCTTGTTGTTACTTTCCGCTGCTATACTCTTAGACATGCATGTGTAGGGTGTACTTGACTTGCTATCATTGCTAAAATCTGCCAACCAATTAACTTGGGAAAAGGTTAGGTTTTAAATTTGCTAATAGTCTATTCACCCCCCCCCCCCTCTAGACACACACTTCTAGTGATCCCTCAGGTAGCTCATCAAATCAGGAGTTGCCTAATTCATCGAGTCAAGATGTAGTTGGTGTTTCGTAACCTACCATTCAGACGCAACATCTTGAAGACCCCGTGGAGGAAAATAGTGAGACTCCTAAAAGGAGGAAGAGACAGAAGACTGCAAAGTCCTTTGGTGATGATTTTTTTGTATATCTCATAGATGACACTCCTAGTTCTATTTCAGAGGCCTATGCATCTGAAGATGCTGACTACTGGAAGGAAGCGGTCCGTAGTGAGATGGATTCCATCTTGGCAAATGAAACTTGGGAGATAACTGATCGTCCTTATGGGTGTAAACCTATAATGTGAAAATGGGTATTCAAGAAGAAGCTTAGGCCTGATGGCACTATTGAAAAATACAAGGCATGACTCGTGGCCAAGGGTTATACCCAAAAGGAAGGTGAAGACTTCTTTGATACTTACTCACCTGTGGCTCGACTGACCACTATTCGAGTGCTACTTTCACTAGCTGCCTCACATGGTCTTCTCGTTCATCAAATGGATGTTAAGACTGCTTTCCTAAATGGAGAGTTGGACGAGGAAATTTACATGGAACAATCAAATGGGTTTATAGTGGTCGGTCAGGAAGGAAAGGTGTGCAAATTGTTGAAATATTTGTATGGACTTAAACAAGCACCTAAGCAGTGGCATGAGAAGTTTGAAAGAACTTTAACAGCTGCAGGCTTTGTTGTAAATGAAGCTGACAAATGTGTGTACTATCGCCATGGTGGGGGCGAGGTAGTCATCCTTTGCTTGTATGTTGATGACATGTTGATTTTCGGAACAAATCTGAATGTTATTAAGGAGGTCAAGGATTTCCTATCTCATTGTTTCGAGATGAAGGATTTAGGAGTAGCTGATGTTATTCTGAATATCAAGCTGCCGAGAGATGATGATGGTGGGATTACATTGCTTCAATCTCACTATGTGGAAAAGATCTTGAGTCGCTTTGGTTGTAGTGACTGAAAGCCCTCTCCAACACCTTATGATGCTAGCGTGTTACTTCGAAAGAATCAAAGAATTGCTAGGGATCAATTGAAATACTCTCAGATTATTGGCTCACTTATGTACTTAGCCAGTGCCACGAGACCTGACATCTCTTTTGCTTTTAGCAAACTGAGCCGGTTTGGCTCAAAACCAGGAGATGATCATTGGAAAGCTCTAGAAAGAGTTATGCGCTATTTGAAGGGCACTACGAGTTATGGAATTCACTACACTAGGTACCCAAAGGTGCTCGAAGGGTATAGTGACTCAAACTGGATCTCTGATGCTGATGAGATAAAGGCCACGAGTGAATACGTATTCACTCATGGTGGTGGCGCTGTTTCTTGGAAGTCTTGCAAGCAGACCATCTTAACGAGGTCAACAAAGGAAGCAGAACTCACAGCACTAGATACAGCTACGGTTGAAGCAGATTGGCTTCGTCTGCTCTTGAATGACTTAATGGTTGTTGAGAAACCTGTGCCGGGTGTTCTTATGAACTGCAACAATCGAACTGTGATCGCCAAAGTGAGTTGTTCAAAGGATAACATGAAGTCATCAAGACATGTTCAGAGAAGGTTAAAGTCTGTCAGGAAAATGAGAAACTCCGGAGTTATTGCATTGGATTATATCCAAACGTCTAAAAATCTGGCAGATCCTTTTACTAAGGGTCCATCATGTAATGTGATAGATAATGCATCGAAGGAGATGGGTATGAGACCCACAATATGAGTTGTTCACAGTGGTAACCTAATCTATGTGATCGGAGATCCCGTGAATTAGATGTGGAAGACAAGCTATTGATGAATTGAGAGGAGAGTATCCTTACTATTAAAAATACCACTCCATGAAGATGCAATACTTTCCTAATCTGCATGGTAGGTTGATATATATCTTAATGTGTTCTAAGTGGCTTATTTAAGCAGAGATGTTGTCCTGCAGAACATCTTTTGAAGAACACACTTATATGAGTCTGATTGTTAACGTCGCAATCTATGACAGTAGGGTGCTCTCTAGCAAACTCATGAAAGGCATCGGAGTATGACACATAAGCTCCACCCGTGGGGAAGTCCCACGGCAGCCTAGTATTGGTCAAGGCTTTGTGTGAAGCTAGAATCGCAGAAAACTTGCAGTTCAAGGCATAGTCCACTGTTCAAGTTGCTTACTAGTGTAGCATAGAGTTCTAGGTGGAAGTTCAACTTAAGAGTCTCCACTGCAGTACCGGTATATAAACAGTGTTTTGGAACCAAAGGCAAATTTTGTGTGCCTCTGGGATCTGGTGGGGGATTGCTGGAATTTGATCCATATACGGCCCAGCCCAATAACCAATTTCAGAATTCCTGATAAATCCTAGAGGCCCACTAAGCCCATTCGTGCAAGGCAAGAGGTGGGACTAAAGTTTAGTCCCACATTGCTAGTTTAGTAGGAGTTGGACCTCCTTATAAGGGAGGTTGTTTCCCCACATGTATGAGCATGAGAACAAGAGAGACATACACGCGCGCTCCTCCTCCGTCGCCCGCCTCGCCACGCCTCGTCACGACGCGCCGCGCCGCGTGTTGCGGGAATGAGCCGAGCCAATGTCTAAATTATTTCCACGCACAACTGGTATACGAAAGGTCACTCGGGAGCTGAAAGGGTTTGTTGTAGTGGAGATTGAATACGAACGCTGCACCCTTCGGCTGCTGCCTGTTCGTTTCGTCTCCCTCTTTTGCTTCGCCTCCCATTGCTGCCTATTCGCCTCCTTGTCCTGTGCCTATAAAAGAGAGGTCGCTCCTCTCTAGAGAGACACCAGAACATCATCTTCCTCACACCATCGGGTTCCAATCTCTGAGCTGCTAGGTTCTTCCCCATCCCGGCTTGCGGCATGCACCGCAGGTCGGGACAGTAGGCCTTCGAAACCCCGCCACTTTGAGTCCTGTACGGGAGAAGGGTGATAAGGTTTTTGGGGAGCGCTCTGCGCGACTACTGGCTTCTTCATCATGGACGTCGACGATCACTTCCCAGACGACGACTTCTTCCCCAATGTCAACAACCTCTTAGACAACATGGCCGGTGACGACGCCAATGCCAATCCTGCTGCTACTGCAACTCAGTACGTGTTCGTGTTCATTTTGTTTGAGTTCTTGCCACAGTTTGTTGTTCTACTTTCTGTTCTAGATATGTTCCATTCATACTCACCATTTTAGATTCTTTTTGCATACTCTCTGTATGATTGCATGACTAGTCTTACAACTGCTATGATAGTCATGATTTATCTACTATTTCTGTTAATAAAATCATATGGTAAATTGCTCATATTTCCAAAATTAAGTACTGTTGTAAGTTGATTAAAATTTCATAAATGCATAATAGGTACTGTATTCTAACTTCTCCATGGATTATACCCCCCGATACAATCCATAGTTTAATCAAAATAAGCAACTATGCAAGCAAAAACAGAATCTGTCTAAAACAGAACAGTTTGTAGCAATCTGTAGAGAACCTATACTTCTGTAACTCTAAAAATTCTGAAAAACTAGTATAACCTCGAAATATTTTATAGGAACACTTTATTAAAATTTTAGATCATTATCACGCTCCAGAAAAAAATTGAAAATTCATGTACTGGAGTCAAAAGTTTTTTTTTGTTTTAGCATCGATTCTACTCATCTTGTGAGTCATCCCAAAGGCTTTACTTAGCACAAACACTAATTTAAACACAAAAACATAATCATTACAGAGGCAATAATCATGTTATTAAAAACAAATAGAAAGTTCTAAGAAAAAATTTAAAGATAACTATTGGGTTGCCTCCCAACAAGCGCTATTGTTTTATGCCCCTAGCTAGCCATAACACATAGTTTCAAGTATTGTCATCTTTGACACTCCACCCATAAGTTGCTCTCATAACTGATTAATAAGGTGGTTTAATTCTTTTTCTAGGTAAGTGTTCCATCCCTTTCTTTAATGAGAATTGGAACCTTATGTTTCCCTCTTTCATGTCAATGATTGCACCTATAGTTCGTAAGAAAGGCCTTCCAAGTATTATGGGACAAGAAGGATTGCAATCAATATCAAGAACAATGAAATCTACAGGCACATAATTTTTATTTGCAATAATAAGCACATCATTAATTCTACCTAAAGGTTTAGGAATAGTTGAAACACAAGTTGCAAGTTGAGGGAACAGTCTTCAATATTAGTGAGACCAAGCACATCACAAAAAGTTTTAGGAATAGTTGAAACACTAGCACCAAGGTCACACAAAGCATTACATTCGTATTTATTGATCTTTATTTTTATAAGCATTGGGTGAGCTAATAACGGATTGCAACAAGGAAATAAATTCTACTCAAGAGCAATTATCATAATTAAAGTCCTTGTAATCCAAGATAGTGGGTACATCACTAGTTAAAGTTTTGACCTCTCCAAACCCACATTTTTCAGTTTTAGCATTAAAATCATCACCCTCCAAGAAAACGGGATGCTCCTCTATTAAAGTTGACTCATCTCCAGTCCCTTTATAATTTATATTCAGAGAGGTAAATAAATATTTAATAGGAGAAACACCAATCATTTTAAGATCTTCATCATGATTCCGGTAGAAACCGGGTGGAAGAGCTTTTTCTAAGAATTCCCGCTTAGCTCTCAACTTAGCGGTCCTCTCATTACTTTCATTAATAGATATATGGATAGATTTAATGGAATCATTGAAATCATGCTTGGGTGGCAAAGATTTATTTTTAAGAGTTTCCACATCAAGAGCACTTATATCCATGTTTTTAGCCAAAGTGTCAACTACATGCTATTTTTCTTCTACCATAGTGTTGAAAACCTTTTGAGAATTAATAAATTCTTTAATTGTGTTCTCAAGATCAGAGGTATCCTATTAGAATTTGTAGAAGAATTGCCATAAGAATTACCATAAGAGTTTCCATAGTTGTTAGAGGAATTACTGGGATACGACCTAGAATTGAAATTTCCTCTATAAGCATTGTTATTGAAATTATTTCGCGAGACAAAGTTGACATCAGTAGCATAATTATTTTGCTCAATCAAAGTAGACAAAGGAACATCATTGGGATCAACATGAGCATTTTTACTAGCAACCATATTCATAAGGGCATCCACTTTTTCACTCAAAGTAGCGATTTCTTCAACAGAATTTACCTTCTTACCGGTTGGAGCCCTTTCAGTATGCCATTGAGCATAATTTTTCATCATGTTATCCAGAAGTTTTGTGGCCTCTTCTAAGTTCACATCCATAAAGGTACCACCTGCAGCAGAATCTAGAAGATTTCTAGACACAAAATTTAGTCCAGCATAGAAGTTTTGGATAATCATCCACATATTTAAACCATGAGTTGGATAATTCCTTATCATTAATTTCATTCTCTCCCAAGATTGTGCAACATGCTCTTGATCTTGCTGTTTAAAATTCATTTTTTGATTTCTAAGGGAGATGATCTTAGCAGGAGGAAAATACTTGGCAATAAAAGCATCTTTACACTTATCCCATGTTCCAATACTATTACGAGGTAAAGATGAAAACCAAGCTTTAGCTTTATCTCTTAGTGAAAAAGGAAATAATTTTAATTTCACAATATCATTATCCAAATCCTTTTTCTTTCGCATGTCACACAATTCAACAAAGGTATTAAGATGTGACGCGGGATCCTCATTAGGACTTCCCGAAAATTTATCTTTCATGACAAGATTTAGCAATGCAGGATTAATATCAAAAGCCTCCGCACTAGTGGTGGGTGGTATATGTGTACTAATAAAATCATTACTATTAGTATTTGAGAAGTCGCACAACTTAGTCGTATCTTGAGACATGGTGACCGAGCAAGCAAAGTAACAAGCAAAACAAGTAAACTAGCAAGCGAAGAAGTAAACTAGTAACAAGCAAAGGTAAATATTTTTGTATTTTTGATTTTTATGTGACAAGCTAAATATAACAGAAAATGAAAAGAAGAACAAGTGAATGAAAATGTGTGTGAAGTTACTTGCTAATTGATGGTGATATTCCCCGGCAACGGCGCCAGAAATCCTTTCTGATACTTGTGATCTGCGTTGGGTTTTCCGTGAAAATGAATGGGTAATTGCAGCACAAAGCGGATAAGTATTTCCCTCAATTACGAAACCAAGGTTTATCGAACCAATTGGAATATCTAGGCTCAACCGTCTTCAGCGGCTGCACACAAATGAACAAACAACTTGCACCCAACGCGGGCAAGAGGGTTGTCAATCCCCTTGATCTTGTTATTTGCAAGCAAATGAGTTGTGTAAATAATTGTTGATAAATATAAATTGCAAAATAAATAAAAAGTAAATAAAGGTAGCAAGGTAAATATAGCGTTTGCGAATATATAAGTGAATAGACCCTGGGTCCATAGTGTTCCCTAGCGAAATCTCTCATGTAGGCAGCATACGGTGGGTAAACAAATTACTGTTGGGCAATTGATAGAAAAGCGGATTGTTATGCATTGTTCACGGAAATAATCATTTATATATAGGCATCACGTCCATAAGCAAATAGGCTGACTCCTGCCTGCACCTATTACTATTACTCCACTCATCGACCGCTATCTAGCATGCATCTAGAGTATTAAGTAAAGCAGAGTAATGCTTGGAGAACGATGACATGATGTATACAAAGTAAACTGAAACAATATGAATGAACCCCGTCGTTCTATCATTAGTAGAAACAACACAAATATGCACCTTGTCCGCTACTTTGTCACTGGGGTATAGAAACTCGCCAGGTTGAACCTACCACAACGCACCACTCCCACCGATGAAATATCAATCTACTTGGCTAAAGCATATCAATAGATTGGAGAGCATTACGAAGCTATAATGATCATGCACATAAGAGATAATATAATTCAGAGGCATCTCGAATACTTTTCATGAATAATCTGAACATAAACCCACAATTCATCGGATCCCAACAAACACACCGCACAATAAGATTACATTGGATAGATAAAAGCGAAGATGCGATGACCATTGTATTGAAGATCATAAGAGAGAGAGATTCCCATCTAGGTAATAGCTATGGACCCGTAGGTCTGTGGTGAACTACTCACACATCATCATGAGGGCAGCAAGGTTGATGAAGAGGCCATCCGTGATCGATCCCACCTCCGGCAGGGTGCCGGAACGGAGCTCCAGATGGCCTCGCGATGGAACAGAGACTTGCGGCGGCGGAAAAAGGGTTTCGGGACTGCCTGTAGGGTTCTTAGAATATTAAAGAATTTATAGGCCGAAGAGGGACGTCGGGAGGTGCCCGAAGGGGCCACCACATATCAGGGCGCCCCCCCAGGGCGCGCCCTGATGTGTGGTGGGTCCCTCGTGTGCCTCCCGGCTTCCTTCCGAAGCTTCTAGGTCTTCATATAGTCCTAAAAATATCATCAAAAAGTGTCGTGGCAATTGGAATTTTTTTTTTACAGTAAACCTGTAAAGGCAAAAACACGCAGAAAACAGCAACTGGCCTGGGCACTGGATCAATTGGTTAGTACTCAAAAATATTATAAATTGGTAAATAATGACCCAAAAAAGTATCCTAGAATGATAATATATCATCATGGAACAATTAAAAATTATAGATGCATTGTAGATGTATCAGGAAACTACTATTAAAATAGATCTTAAGGAATATGAGTGCAATGCTTTGTGTGATCTTGGTGCTAACATGTCCACTATACCGAAATCTTTATGTGATGTTCTAGGTCCTACTGAGATAAATGAGTGTTCCCTTAACTTGCACTTAGCGGATTCCACTATTAATAAACCATTGGGTAGAATAAATGATGTCCTTATTCTTTATAATAGAAATTATGTACCCTTGCATTTCATTGTGCTTGATATTGAATAGAATCCGTCTTGTCCAATAATCCATGGTAGGCCTTTCCTGCGAACTATAGGTGCTATTATTGATATGAAGGAGGGAAACATAAGATTCCAATTCCCACTAAAGAAAGGGATGGAACTCTTCCCTAGAAATATAATTAAACCACATTATGAATCTATCATGAGGGCCACCTATGGACTGAATGTCATGGATGACAACACTTGATACTATGCATTATGCCTAGATAGGGGCGTAAAACGATAGCGTTAGTCGGGAGGCAACCCAATAGTTATCTTTAATTTTTTGTTTTTAATTTCTATGTTGCTGTGATTACATGATTATTGCTACTTTAATGATGGTGTTTTTATGTTTTAATTAGTGTTTGCGCCAAGTATAGCCTTTGGGATTAATCTGGATGATAGTAGAATTGATGTTGTGAATAAACAGAAACTTTTGCGTCTAGTACATGATTTTTGGTTCACTGATGGAGCGTGATAAATTCTTGAAATGTTTACACAGTATTTCTACACAAATTCACTAGATGGTCCTAATTGTTAAGAATGTTCAGAGTTACAGAAGTATGGTGTTTGTGCAGATCATTACAGATTGTTCTATTTTAGACAGATTCTGTTTTTTGCTTGCATAGTTTGCTTATTTTGATGATGCTATAGATTATATCGGGGCGTATAAGACAAGTATAAGTTAGAATACAGTACCTTATGCAATAATAAAATATAAATAAATTTATGACAGTACCTAAAGTTTCTGATTTACCTATTATACTAACGGATCTCACGAGGTTTCTGTCGAGTTTTGTGTGCTGCTGTTTTCAAGTTTTGGGTGCGATCATGATGGATGAAGGAATAAGGAGTGGAAAGAGCGTAAGATTGGGGATGCCCAAGGCACCCCAAGGTCAAATTCTAGGAAGGCTGAAGCTTCTAAACTTGGGGATGCCCCGGAAGGCATCCCCTCTTTCGTATCCATTCCATCGGTATATCACTTGGAGCTATATTTTTATTCATCACATGATATGTGTTTTGTTGGGAGTGTCGTGTATTATAGTTTGCTTTATTTTTAGTTTTCCACAATCATTGTTTGCTGGATACACCTACTTGAGAGAGAGACATGTTCACCATGATTTGTTAGAATACTCTATGTGCGTCATTTATATCTTTTGAGCTAAAAGTTGCTCTAGTGCTTCACTTATATCTTTTAGAGCACGGTGGCGTATAGATTTTATAGAAATAATTGAACTCTTGTGCTTCACTTAAATTTGTTTGAGAGTCTAATAAATAGTAACGGTAATTTTCATGGGTTATAAGACTAGTCCAAAAATAATACGTATTCAAGGAGTGCATAATCAAAACCTTCATGTAGCTCACCTTATAAGAGAAGTTATGGATTAATCATATTGATGTAGTAATATGAAAGGGAATGAGTACATGATTATTGGTTAGTAGAAATATCAATGGTTAAAGCCTATTATTTGTTGATCATCTAAATATTGGTTATGGCATGATGATGATGTGTGAGCATTCTTATTCCTCGTTGAAATCCTAGTGCTTTTCGAGTCGGGGGGCGCGCGATGGTTAACTCCTACCAACCTTCTCCCTAGGGGCATGCGGTAGTACTTTGCTTCGAGAGAGCTAATAAGGCTTTGCAATAAGTATATGAGTTCTTTATGACTAATGTGAATCCATGGATGTACACACACTCACCTTTCCATATTATGCTAGCCTCTTATGTACCGTGCATTGCCCATTCTCACCTCGAGGATCAAAGCAGCTTTTGCCGGTGCATCCAAACCCCGTGATATTATACGCTCTATCACACATAATCCTCCTTATATCTTCCTAAAAACAGCCACCATACCTACCTATCATGGCATTTCCATTCCATTTCTAGATATATTGTCATGCAACTTCCATCGTTACTTCACATGACTTGTGTGTTCATCATCATATTGCTTTGCATGATCATATAGCTGACATAGTATTTGTGGCAAAACCACCATTCATCATTGATTACATTTTATGCTAAATCATTGCACATCCTGGTACACTGCCAGAGGCATTCATATAGAGTCATTTCCATCATTGAGTTGTTATATCGAGTTGTAAGTAAATAAAAGTGTGATGATCATCATTATTAGAGCATTCTACCAGTTAGGAAAGGATGATGGAGACTATGATTCCCCCACAAGTCGGGATGAGACTCTGGACAAAAAAAAGAGATGGGGGAGGCAAAAAAAAAAGAAAAAGCCCACCATGAAAAAAAAAGAGAAAAGAGAGAAGGGACTTTTCTACTATCCTTTACCACATTTGTGCTTCAAAGTAGCACCGTGTTCTTCATATAGAGAGTCTCATGAGTTGTCATTTTCATATGCTAGTGTGAATTTCTCATTATAGAACTTGGCTTGTATATTCCGATGACGGTCTTCCTCAAATGCCCGAGGTCTTCATGAGCAAGCAAGTTGGATGCACACCCACTTAGCTTCAGTTGAGCTTTCATACACTTATAGCTCTAGTGCATATGTTGCATGGCAATCCCTACTCCTCGCATTGATATTGATTCAGGGGCATCTCCATAGCACGTTGATCCGCCTAGTTGATGTGAGACTTTCTTTCCACTTTGACTCCTTTTGATATCTACCACCATACTCTATTCCACCCATATGTTATATGCATGGTTCATCCTTATGTATTGAGTGAGGTTGAAAATGCTGAAGCACATTTGAAGTACGATCTAATTGCCTGACTTGACACCATGGTGCTCATGATCTATACTTATGTGGTGAAGATGGAGTCATGCCATGCTAATATGATAAAATGAGTGGGGAGTAACGTTCTTTAAGGATCATATATTTTGAAAGTTAATGATCATGATGTTTATGTTTATGGATATTACTATGTTGATGTTTATTAGTTCATCATTTGTCTATGATCGTACCAAAAAGAGATTACATATTGGGTAGCATGTCACATAATTTTTTTGCTTTACCTACTCGAGGACGAGCAGGAATTAAGCTTGGGGATGCTGAAACGTCTCCAACGTATCTATAATTTTTTATTGTTACATGCTATTATATTATCATTCTAGGATACTTTTTAAGCATTTATATGTTGTTTATTATTATTTTTGAGCACTAACCTATTAACCCAGTGCCCAGTGCGAGTTGTTGTTTCCTGCTTGTTTTTGGCCTTTCAGGAATACTGTACCAAACAAAGTCCAAATGTTGTGAAACTTTTTGATGATTTTTTCTACACAAAAATAAGACCTGGAAGCTTCGGAGGGAGACTGAAGGCCACACGAGGTGGCGCCAAGCCAACAGTGCGCGCCCAGGGGGGTGGTCGTGCCCTGATGGCTTGGGACCATGATACTTGTGATCTGTGTTGAGTTTTCCGTGAAGAGGAAAGGGTAATTGCAGCACAAAGAGGGTAAGTATTTCCCTCAGTTATGAAACCAAGGTTTAGCAAACCAATAGGAATATCAATCCTCAACCGTCTTTAGCGGCTGCACACAAAAGAGCAAACAACTTGCACCCAACGCGGGCAAGAGGGTTGTCAATCCCCTTGATCTCGTTATTTGCAAGCAAATGAGTTTCGTAGATAATTGTAAATAAAATAAAAAGTAAATAAAGGCAGCAAGTTAATGATAGCGTTTGTGAATTTATAAGTGAATAGACCCGGGGGCCATAGTTTTCTCTAGCGGCATCTCTCATGTAGGCAACATACGGTGGGTAACAAATTACTGTTGGGCAATTGATAGAAAAGCGGATAGTTATGCGATTTTCACGGCAATGATCATGTGTATATATGCATCACGTCCATAAACAAATAGGCCGACTCATGCCTGCACCTATTACTATTACTCCACTCATCGACCGCTATCCACCATGCATCTAGAGTATTAAGTAAAACAGAGTAATGCATGGAGAACGATGACATGATGTAGACAAAGTAAACTCAAGCAATATGAATAAACCCCATCGTGTTATCGTTAGTAGCAACAACACAAAGACGTGTCTTGTACCTTTCTATCACTGGGATATAGAGCACCGCCAGGTTGAACCTACCACAACGCACCCCTCTCACTAAAGGTAGATCAATCTACTTGGCCAAAGCAAGCTAATAGATCGGAGAGAATTACGAAGCTATAATGATCATGCAAATAAGAATCTTAATATTCAGAGGTGACTCTAATACTTTTCATGAATAAGCTGAACATAAACCCACAATTCATCGGATCCCAACAAAAACACCCCACAATAGAATTACACCGGGTAGATCAAAGCGAAGATGCGATTATCATTGTATTGAAGATCAAGAGATAGAGAGATTGCCATCTAGGTACTAGCTATGGACCTGTAGGTCTGTGGTGAACTACTCACACATCATCATGAGGCAGCAAGGTTGATGAAGAGGCCCTTCGTGATCGATCCCCTCTCCGGCAGGGTGCTGGAGCGGAACTCTAGATGGCCTCGTGACGGAACAGAGACTTGCGGCGGCGTAAAAAGGGTTTCGGGAGTGCCTCCAGGGTTTTTAGAATATATGAGAATATATAGGCCAGAGAACGAGGTTGGGAGAGTCGGCAGGGGCCACAAGCCATCAGAGCGCGCCCTGCTGGCTTGTGGGGCCCTGGTGTGCCCCCTAGCCTTCTTCCAAATCTCCCAGGTCTTCTTTTGGTCCAGAAAAAATAATCAAAAAGTTTCGTGGCAATTGGACTTCGTTTGGTACTGTAAACCTAAGAAGTGAAAAACATGCAGAAAATAGCAACTGGCACTAGGCACTGGGTCAATAGGTTAGTGCTCAAAAATATTATAAATTGGTAAATCAAGACCCAAAAAGTATCCTAGAATGATAATATATCAGCAATTGGAATAATCAAAAATTATAGATACGTTGGAGACGTATCAAGCATCCCCAAGCTTAATTCCTGCTCGTCCTCGAGTAGGTAAATGGTAAAAACAGAATTTTTGATGTGACATGCTACCCATTATGTAATCTTTTGCATGTATGCTCAATGAGAAATGATGAATTAACAAACATTAACATAGCAATACTTATAAGTATAAGAAACAAAATCATCAATCATTCAAAGTATACGATCCTCAAAGAATGTTTACCCCCCATTCATCTTATTATATTAGCACGGCATGGCTCCATCTTCACCACACTAATGCAAATGTCAAGCACCATGGTGTCCAAGTCAGGCAATTGGATCATACTTTTCAATATGCATCAACTTTTTATTCTTCGCGTAATACATGAGTGTGAGCCATTGGACATAGCATTTAGGCGGAATAGAATATGGTGGTAGATATCAAAGGGGCAAAAAGTTGAGAAGATAGTCTCACATCAACTAGGCATACCAACGGGCTATGGAGATGCCCATCGATAGATGTCAATGCAAGGAGTAGGTATTGCCATGCAAATGATGCACTAGAGCTATAAGTGTATGAAAGCTCAAATGAAGCTAAGTGGGGTGTGCATCCAACTTGCTTGCTCATGAAGACCTCGAGCATTTGAGGAAGCCCGTCTTAGGAATATACAAGCCAAGTTTATAATAATGAAAACGTAATTCCTACTAGCATATGAAAATAACATAACATGAGACTCTCTATATGAGGAACAAGGTGCCACTTTGAGGCATAAGTGTGGTAAAGGATAGTAGCAAAGTCCCTTCTCTCATTTTCTCTCATTTTTCAGAATGGTGGGCTCATTTGGCCTCCCCCATTTTTATTTCCTCACAGGGGCAATGCTCTAACAATGATGATCATCACACTTTTATTTATTTACAACTCGATATGAAGAACTGATAGAAAGATATGACTCTATATGAATGCCTCTGGCAGTGTACTGACGTGGCTTGAGACTGCGTCGGTATGTCCCCAAAGAGGAAGGGATGATGCAGCACAGCGACGGTAAGTATTTCCCTCAGTTATGAAACCAAGGTTATCGAACCAGTAGGAGGATCACCACCACCCAATAAGCAGCACCTGCACACGAACAACAGATACTTGCAACCCGACGCGAAAGAGAGGTTGTCAATCTCTCTACGGTAAAAAGATAGATTAGGTAGTGATAGATAGGAGAGATAGATCTCTCAAGAGCACAAAATAGAAAAGGCAAATAAAATATGTAGCAATATATTTTTGGGTTTTTGGTTTTGTAGATCTGAAAACAAAGAAGCAAAAAAGATAGATCCGAAAGCAATATGTTGGAAAAGTAGACCCGGGGGCCCTAGGATTCACTAGTGGCTTCTCTCATGAGTATAGCGCACGGTGGGTGAACAAATTACTGTTGGGCAATTGATAGAAAATCGAATAGTCATGATGATATCCAAGGCGATGATCATTATATAGGCATCACGTCCAAGATAAGTAGACCGACTCCTGCCTGCATCTACGACTATTACTCCATGCATCGACCGCTATCCAGCATGCATCTAGTGTATTAAGTTCATGGAAAAACGGAGTGATGCAATAAGAACGATGACATGATGTAGACAAGATCTATTCATGTAGGAATAGACCCCATCTTGTTATCCTTAATGGCAACGATACATGCGTGCCTTGCTGCCCCTTCTGTCACTGGGAAAGGACACCGCAAGATCGAACCCATCACAAAGCACCTCTTCCCATGGCAAGAAAAATCGATCTAGTTGGCCTAACTAAACCAAAGATTCGAAGAAGAAATACGAGGCTATAAGTAATCATGCATATAAGAGATGAACGAAGACTCAAATAATATTCATGGATAGAAATTGATCATGAACTCAAAATTCATCGGATCCTAACAAACACACCGCAAAAGTTTACATCAAACAGATCTGCAAGAGACCATTGTATTGAGAATCATAAGAGAGAGAGGAAGCCATCTAGCTACTGCCTATGGACCCGTAGGTCTATGGTGGACTACTCACGCATTATCGGAGAGGCACCTATGAAGAAGATGAGCCCCTCCATGATGGTGTTTAGAATGTATCTCGAGGTTCTGGAACTTGCGGCGGCTGGAATTGTGTTTTGTCGACTCCCCTAGGGTTTTTGGAATATTTTGGAATTTATAGGCATCAGAGGCGGTGGAGAGGGGCCCCGTGGAGGGCACAACCCATCAGGGCGCGCCGGGGCCCCCCTGGCGCACCCTGGTGGGTTGTGGTCTCCACGGCCCACCTCTCTGGTACTTCTTTGGCCCACTGGGTGTCTTCTGGTCCAAAAAAAATCTCCAAAAAGTTTCGTCGTGATTGGACTCCGTTTGGTATTGATATTCTGCGAAGTAAAAACAAGCAAAAACAACAACTGGCATTTTGGCACTATGTCAATAGGTTAGTCCCATAAAATGATATAAAGTTGTTATAAAATGATTGTAAAACATCCAAGAATGATAATATAACAACATGGAACAAGCAAAAATTATAGATACGTTGGAGACGTATCAGCATCCCCAAGCTTAATTCCTACTCGTCCTCGAGTAGGTAAATGATAAAAACAGAATTTTTGATGTGGAATGCTGCCTAACATGTTCATCTCATATTCTTTTCTTTTGTATAGCATGGACATTTGGACTTGTAAATGATTCAAAGCAATAGTCTAGTTTTAACATAATGACTTCAATACTCAAGCATGCCAACAGGCAACCATGTCTTTCAAAATATCAACACTAAAGAAAGTTATCCCTAACCCATCATGCTCAATCATTGATCCATTCATGAAAAAAACTCAAATACTAGCTATACCCAATGCTCAAGTACGATCATAGTGCCCCCTAGTTGGTGCTTTATAAGAGAAGATGGAGACTCAAAGTAAAAATAAAAATTGCATAAAGTAAATAGATAGGCCCTTCACAGAGGGAAGTAGGGATTTGTAGAGGTGCCAGAGCTCAAAATTTTAAATTGAGAGAGAAAAAAAATTGGGTGGCATGCTTTTCCTGTCAATGAAAACGACAAAGTAGCTCACAATACTTTCCATGCTAGATATATCATAGGCAGTTCCCAAACAGAAGATAAAGTTCATTCCTTTTTCCACCAAACTTTAACTTTCCATGGCGGGCCGTATATACGGTTGCCTTCCATACCAACACTTTCCAAGGAATTTATTATTTGACAACATAAAGTATTTTTTTAATTTTTCATTTCGGGAATGGGCATCCCTATTACCGCCGCACTCTCATGCAATGACAAGTGAATAAACACTCATATTGAGAATAACACATCTAGCATGGAAAAATATTGGACACCCCCCACCGTTTCATGAGCGGTACGAGCGCACAAAAGAGAAAATTTATTTTGAAAATTTAGAGATGGCACATACAAATTTGCTTGGAACAGCATGGAAATACTGCATATAGGTAGGTATGGTGGACTCATAAGGCAAAACTTGGTTTAAGGAGTTTGGATGCACAAGTAGTATTTCTACTTAGTATAAATGGAGGCTAGCAAATAGATTGAGAAGCAACCAAACCAAGAAATGAAAATTCACATAAGTGAGCATTGAGCATAACTAACACCGAATAATGCACCATAAGTAGGATGTAACTTCATTGCATAACTATTGACTTTCGTGCATGCATAGGGAATCACAAACCTTAACACCAATATTCCTACTAAAGCATAGTTACTCACTAACATGAGTCACATATTACTATCATCATGTTTCAAAACTATTACAAGAAATCAAGTTTAATTTGCCCAATGATCTTCATGAAAGTTTTTATTATATCCTCCTTGGATATCTATCACTTTGGGACTAGTTTCATACGTTGACATTGCTTTTTGGCAAGCTCAAACAAATTTAAGTGAAGCACATGAGCATAAAGATTTCATCTGTCAAAAAGGTATAAGTGAAGCATGAGAGGATTTCTTCGAAATTTACTAACTCTCAAATTAATCTAAGTGAAGCATGAGAGTATTTCTACAAAAAAATTCAAGCACACCGTGCTCAAAAAGATATAAGTGAAGCACTAGAGCAATTCTATAGCTCAAAAAGTTTAAGTGAAGCATAGAGAGCAATTTTAACAAATCATGGCATAATTTTGGCTCCCAAATATGTGTGTACAGCAAGGAAACAAATGAAAAACAAACAAGCAAAGCAAGCAAAGATACAAGACGCTCCAAGCAAAACACATAATATGTGACGAATAAAAATATAGCTCCAAGTAAAATACCGATGGTCGTTAGAAGAAAGAGGGGATGCCACTCGGGGGCATCCCCAAGCTTAGTTGCTTGTTTCTCTTTGGATATATCTTGGGGGTGCAGTAGCATCCCCAAGCTTAGGCTCTTTTCACTCCTTATTCCTTCATCCATCGTGATCTCACCCAAAACTAGAAAACTTCAATCACAAAAAACTCAACAAAATCTTCGTGAGATCCGTTAGCATAATAAAACATATCACTACTTTAGGTGCTGTTGCAAACCAATTCAAATTTTATTATTGAATTATACATACTGTATTTTAACTTCACCATGGCTCATACCCTTCAATACAACCCATAGATTCATCAAAACAAGCACACGGTGCAAGGAAAACAGAATCTGTCTTAAACAGAATGGTCTGTAGTAATCTGTACTCTAACCATACTTATGTAACTCTGAAAATTCTGAAAATTTAGGAAAACATATAGAATTTGTATAGCAATACGTTGTTAAAATTTCAGCTCAATATCACGTTCCAGTAAAAACTGAAAATTTGAACACTGGAGGCAAAGTTTCTGTTTCAGATTCAGCATCGCTTCTACTCATCTTATGAATCATCCTAAAGGCTCTACTTGGCACAAACACTAAATAAAACATAAAAAACAATCATAACAGAGGCATAACTGTGTCAAGACTTAAAAACAGAAAGGAAAAAGCAAAAATTTATTTATTCATTGGGTTGCCTCCCAACAAGCGCTATCGTTTTACGCCCCTAGCTAGGCATAATGATTTCAATGATGCTCACATAAAAAGTAGTAATTGAAATATGCAAAAGAGCATCATGAATAGCATGACAAATACATTTAAGTCTAACCCACTTCCTATGCATAGGGATTTTGTGAGCAAACAATTTATGGGAACATGAATCAACTAGCATAGGAAGGCAAAACAAGCATAACTTCAAAACTTTGAACACATAGAGAGGAAACTTGATATTATTGCAATTCCTACAACCATATGTTCCTCCCTCAGAATAAATTTCAGTAGCATCATGAAGGAATTCAACAATATAACTATCACATAAATCATTCTTTTCATGATGCACAAGCATAGAATTTTCATTACTCTCCACATAAGCACATTCCTTATCATCCATGGTAGCAGGAGCAAACTCAAAAAAATAACTATCATGAGACACATGATTTACATAACCACAATGCAAATTAAAACCATGATGATAAGTTTCATGGTTATCATTACTCATTATAGCATACGTGTCATCACCATCACCATAAATAGGAGGCATGCAATCATCATAATAAATTTGCTCACCAAAACTTGGGGGACTAAAAATATCATCTTCATCAAACATAGCATCCCCAAGCTTGTGGCTTTGCATATCATTAGCATAATTGACATTAATAGAATTTATAGTAACATCATTGCAATCATGCTTTTCAAACAAGGAGCTATCATGAATCACCTTAGAAATGTCTTCTTTCAACACTTCATAAATATTTTCAGATTCATGATTTTCAAGCAAAACTTCATAGAGATAATCAAGTGCACTCAATTCACTAGCAATTGGTTCATCATAATTTGGTCTTTTGAAAACATTAGCAAGTGGATGAGGATCCATATCAATAGATTTTTAGCAAGCGAAGATGCAAGCAAATAGAAGGCACATGGCAACACAAGCAAAGATAGCAAACAAGCAAAAAAGGCAAACGAAAAAGAGGGCGAATAAAACGGCAAATTTTGTGAAGTGGGGGAGAGGAAAACGAGAGGGACATGGCAAATAATGTAATTGCAAGGAGATGAGATTTGTGATTAGGAACCTGGTAGATGATGATGGTGTCTCCTCGGCGCCAGAGATTGGCACGTAGAAGAGACCGCTTCCTCCCCGGCAATGGCGCCAGAAATTCCTTCGACGTGCCTTGAGACTGCGTCGGTATTTCCCCAAAGAGGAAGGGATGATGCAGCACAGCGACGGTAAGTATTTCCCTCAGTTATGAAACCAAGGTTATCGAACTAGTAAGAGGATCACCACCACCCAATAAGCAGCACCTGCACACAAACAACAAATACTTGCAACCCGACGCGAAAGAGAGGTTGTCAATCTCTCTACGGTAAAAAGATAGATTAGGTAGTGATAGATAGGAGAGATAGATCTCTCAAGAGCACAAAATAGAAAAGGCAAATAAAATATGCAGCAATATATTTTTGGGTTTTTGGTTTTGTAGATCTGAAAACAAAGAGGCAAAAAGATAGATCGGAAAGCAATATGTTGGAAAAGTAGACTCGGGGGCCGTAGGATTCACTAGTGGCTTCTCTCATGAGTATAGCGCACGGTGGGTGAACAAATTACTGTTGGGCAATTGATAGAAAATCGAATACTCATGACGATATCCAAGGCGATGATCATTATATAGGCATCACGTCCAAGATAAGTAGACCGACTCCTGCCTGCATCTACCACTATTACTCCACACATTGACCGCTATCCAGCATGCATCTAGTGTATTATGTTCATGGAAAAATAGAGTAATGCAATAAGAATGATGACATGATGTAGACAAGATCTATTCATGTAGGAATAGACCCCATCTTGTTATCCTTAATGGAAATGATACATGCGTGCCTTGCTGCCCCTTCTGTCACTGGGAAAGGACACCGCAGGATCGAACCCATCACAAAGCACCTCTTCCCATGGCAAGAAAAATCGATCTAGTTGGCATAACTAAACCAAAGATTCAAAGAAGAAATACGAGGCTATAAGTAATCATGCATATAAGAGATCAAAGAAGACTCAAATAATATTCATGGATAGAAACTGATCATGAACTCAAAATTCATCGGATCCCAGCAAACACACCGCAAAAGTTTATATCAAATAGATCTCCAATAGACCATTGTATTGAGAATCATAAGAGAGAGAGGAAGCCATCTAGCTACTGCCTACGGACCCGTAGGTCTATGGTGGACTACTCACGCATCATCGGAGAGGCACCTATGAAGAAGATGAACCCCTCCGTGATGGTATTTAGATTGGATCTCGAAGTTCTGGAATTTGCGGCGGCTGGAATTGTGTTTCGTCGACTCCCCTAGGGTTTTTGGAATATTTGGGAATTTACAGGCATCAGAGGCGGTGGAGAGGGGCCCCGTGGAGGGCACAACCCGTCAGGGCGCGCCGGGGCCCCCCTGGCGCGCCCTGGTTGGTTGTGGTCTCCACAGCCCACCTCTCTGGTACTCCTTTGGCCCACTGGGTGTCTTCTGGTCCAAAAAAAACTCCAAAAAGTTTCGTCGCGATTGGACTCCGTTTGGTATTGATATTCTGCAAAGTAAAAAACAAGCAAAAACAGCAACTGGCACTTTGGCACTATGTCAATAGGTTAGTCCCAAAAAATGATATAAAGTTTGTCGGATTTCGGTCTCCGCAAAACACAAAGAGGTTCGAACTCAGGGGCGTGTGCGAAGATCCCTGCCAGCTTCGACCTCAAGCTCACAGCTCCACAGCCTAGCCATATCGAACTCACTTAATCGCGGGGAAGAAAACTAACACACGGATTTACCCAGGTTCGGGCCGCTGCGAAGCGTAAAATCCTACTCCTGCTTTTGGTGGATTGCCTCACGAGGAGGTTTGTGGATGAACTGGTACAGTGGTGAGAAACCTCGCGAGGGCACTCGGGTGGTTTCGAATCCGTCCGCCTCTATGGTGCAGCCTCGCCTCTATTTATAATGGCCCGGGTCCTCTTCCCTTATCGCACTGGCGGGAAGGGATCCCACAACGGCCAAATTCGAAGGGGGACAAGGAGTACACCTTATCCTGACGAAAGGTGGTCTTCACCTGCAAAGTAGCTGATAGTGATGCAGAGGTGGGCTCGACGGTGACGTCCGTCCTGCGGGGCTCGTGGTCTTGGTCTCATTGCGCCAGAATGGAAACCTTTGGGGGGACGCCTTGTGAACCTGCGTACGCCCTTGCCTCCTTTGCACCAAAGGGGAAACTGTCTTCTCTGCACGCACTGGTGCCCGCCTGGCTTGGCTTGCGTCACCCCCAACCTCGCGAGGCCGAGTGCTGCATAGGGATCTCCGCCCCTCGGGAGGGGGCCTGGAGGGGCCTCCTCCCTCCGGGGGTCTTGGCGTCGCCTCCCTCGTGAGGGCGGGGCTCTCGCGAGGGCCTTGTTCTCAAGCGATCCTGCGTCGGGCCGTACTGGGCTGTCGAAGTGGGCCACGCCCTGGCCCGCAGGCAGGCAGGTCTGGGTACCCCCGTTCCCAGAAGGCCAACAGCAGCCCCCTGGCCCAAGGTGCGCTTGGGTTGGCTTCGGGGCGAAGTCGAAGGAGCCGGCCTGAGTGCCGCGGGCTCCAATCGCCTGCGGGCCCATCCTGATGCGTGGCGCATAATGAGACGCGGACGCCTCCGCTTCCCGAAGACTTTGGGAACCGCCCCGAATCAGGCTGACATGAAGCCTGCGCGCAGGCCGGCCATTATTGCCTTTCCTTGAATGCAGCCAAGTCCCTGCCCCTCCTCTCCCCTCGACCCACGTGAATGTGACTCGACGGGGGGAGGCGAGGCGACGTGCGGCAGGTCTGCACGCCGGTCAAGCCGGGCACGTGGCGCCTGGGGAGCACGCGCCGCCTCCACTCCCCACGACGCCTCGTGGACCGCTGTTACGCCTATAAATTCGCCCCGCCAGAGGGGTCATGCCATCCTGATGCGCCCTCACGCTTGTCATCCTTCCCAAGACATCGTTTTCTTCTCCTTCCTTTCCTTCCATGGCATCCGGGAGAAGTGCAGCTGGAGCGGGGAGGAGGACGGGGCCTTCGGCTCCACCACCGCCCTCTGGAGGCAGCGGCGGGGGGCCTTTGAGGCCGGCCCAGGCATGCCGGCGTTGGGCCATCACCGACAAGTTAGTCCTCTGTCTCCCTCCCCCTTTCTTGTGAACCACTCCTGGTATGCTGAACCTGGTCGCTTCTCCGTCTCAGAGTGCCCGCGCCCAAGAGGCGCAGGCTCGATGAAATCCAGGGCGAGGTGGACGCACTCAGGGCCCAGCTGGCGGGCACCGAGGCCGCTCTCCAGGCCGCGCTCAAGGGTGAGGAGGACGCCAAGGCGGAGTTGGCGTCCCTCCAGGCCCAAGTCGAGGGAGCTGTCAACGCCGTGCAGGCCGTCAAGGATGAGGCGGCACACGCGAAGATGCTGGAGGCGCGGCGTGCCAAGCAGTATCTGGACATCGCCCGCCGCGCCGTCGGTGCAGTTGGCTGGTTCGTCGGAGAAGCTCCCGTGCTGCCGTGCGCGCACGACGACGGGGGCTATCTCCACTTCTTTGGGAAGGTGGTGGAGGCGCTGGAGACTGGCGTCTCCCGGGTGGACGAAGACAATGAGTCCAGCGCGCGCGACCTTCTGGACATCGCGCTGACGCGCGTCTTCTCCAACCTGCGCCGCCATGTCCCAGAGCTTGATCTCTCCCGCGTGATGGAGCAGGTGCCTGAGGAGCTCCAGAGGCCCCTCAGGGACGAGGTGCGTGGGCAGGTGGAGTCCCTGGTGGGGTGGTTCGTACAGGAGCGTTCCTCCGAAGAGAGCGGCGACCCCGGCGCCGCGGCTGGTGGGGGTCACGACGGGGACAGCGCCTCCTCCGCCTGAGTTCCCCCTGTTCTCTTCCTTCTGGTTCCTGTTGCATCAAGAAACACCTAGCCCCTGGGGGGGCGTTAAACTTTTGTGTTTTACCTTGTCTTCCTTCTTTAGAACCGTCAATTGCATGTTTTGCGCTGCGCGTCCTCATTTTCTCCATGGGGTTTTACGTCATCGTTGGTGTGACTCCGCACATTCCTTCGCGCCCTTGCTCGCCTCGTTGTGCCGTTGTTGCACGCCCGTCGCTCCTCGGGGGGTCCGCGGGGTTGTCGCATCGTGTCCAGCGACAGTAGCCTGCCGGGGCCTCACGAAGTGGGCGCTCCTGAGGGGACGCATGCTGCTCCAAAGCCGAGGCTTTAGCGGCGATGCCTAGAGAAGCCGAACTCCCTTGCTTGCGCCGTCTCTCCTGTATCCGAAGCAGCAGGAGGCCCCACGGGGGTATTCAGTGAACCTTAGCGCCTGCACTTTCACGTTAGAGTTCCCGTCCCATACCCCGATATTTGGGTCGTCATTGAATTATTGAATCAAAAATTCTTGCTCGTCACGTTTGGGGTACTTAGCTTGGCGGGCCGTGGCGAGCTCGCGCGTCGTGAGGCGCAGCTGAAGCGCCTGGGGAGCCCAGGGACCTTGCCAGGGGGAGGCCTCTTCCTTGCAGACGAAGCGGTTTGGGAGCCTCCTTGATGCTCTATGTCGGCAGGGCCCAATCCCGCGCATACCACGACCGCCATTGGGGGCGTCCGGATCACCAGGACGGGACCAAGGGGTGAGGGGCTACGTGACCAGTGAGGCTCCTGAGTCGCGTTGCTCAGGAGTCCCCCTTGACGCTCGAGCGGCTCACATATCCTTCCTTGGCAGTTACCGCCTCGAGAGGTGCCCGAGCCTCCCGAGGATCTATGATGATGCACCAAGCCGTGGCTGGAGCCCCCGAGCGAGGGTCGATCGTCGCTGGTATGCTGAGTCGCGATGCTCAGCAAGTCCCAGGAGATGGGTGCCTCTGAGGCAGCATGCGCCTGTTGGCTTGCTCGAGAGCATCGTGCGAGGGCCAGGATGCCCAGGCCTTGGCAAGGTGTGCACACCATGCCCATGTAGCCCCCGCTCATGGGACACGTGAGGGTGAGACCAACAGACGTCGATTCAAAAAACGAGACTTCAAGATCAAGAAGATTGCAAAGAGAAAAAATTCCCCCCTTTTTTCAAATAAGGTTGCGAAACTTCGAGCTTCATTCCAAAAAGTGGCAATTCGAATACAAAAAGGAGCAAGGAACAGCCGCGTCCGGCACCTAGGCTACTCTTCGTCTTCGTCTTCTCCCCAGCGCGGAGCGTAGGGCTTCCACTAGGCGTGGGCATAGTCATTGGAGGACACTGTTGTCCGCCAGCGCGGAGCATGGGGCTTCCACTTGGATGTGGGTGGGAACCCCTCCGCATCCTCGGAGGGTTCCGGGCGTATACAGCCCACTCATTATTACGTGAGAGTGTCACGGTCGGAGGTAGCTGGGTGAACCCCCAGGCGCAGGACCTAGGTGCTCCCAACTCGGCCATGAGCCATCCCGCGCGTTTCTATGCGGTTGCACGCCCCTACGGCCCAAACATGAGTGCATTGCCCCCCGCGTACCCGTGGGATTGCGCTCCCACGGACCAAACATGAGTGCAATGCACCCCGCGTAGCCATAGGGGTGTTGTGTCGGTGAAGCCGCCTCGTGAGGCGTCGGGGCGCCGGCCAGGCCTCGACCTAAGGACCTCGCGAGGCCCTGCCTCCTGAGGCCGCGCCGGCGCCCCCGGAACTGCGTGTGGCCCGTGCTCTTCGTGCCCTGCCGGTCCCCTAGGCGGTGGCTCCTGCCCCAGGGGCCGGCTACATCTTCCTTGCTCGAGGGGGCGGGGCTCGCACCGCGCCCCCGCGCATCCCGGGACGCCCCCTTCTCTGCTCCAACCGGGCCCAGTGCTCCCTCAGTGGAAGCCCCCAGGCCCGACCTGAAGAGGACATCCGGGCCACCCTCCTACTTCGGGAGGATGCTGACACCTGCGGCGGATGCGTGACCTGTGGCGCCGTCAACAGATACGATGCTTCTCAGGACATAGGGCTCCATGTAAAGGCTTTGGCTCCCTCCTGAGCCGTCTCCGCGCGCCACAAGGTCAACCTCCCCGGGTGCCGCGGCGGCGCCGCCCAGGCCACGCGGGCCATAGACCCTCCTGCGCCGAGGCTCCGCGCGAAGCTGCTTGCCCTTACCATCGCCGCGAGGTTGACCGCACGCGTTGTGGCGAGGATTGCCTCCGTGGTCATCCACCGTGCCCCTGTTGCGATTACCAGCTTGCCCGGAGGCTTGAGCCGCCTGGTCCCTGCGCCGGTTAGCGCGCTCGCGCCTGGACTGCCCAGGCGGCCGATGATCCACCGTGCCGGTGGTTCGCGCGCCTTGACGTGCGCGTGGCGCCTCGACGCCTTCTTCTTGCGTGCCGCCGACGGGGTCGGGTGATGCCCCGAAGCCGGCCACCGGGACCCGAAGGAGAAGGAGCACCGTGTGGGGCAGGCCTTGCTCGGGCTCGCCTGGGCGCGGGCCGAGCATGCCTCTGGTCGATGAAGGGAGCTGTGTGGCGGACGAGCCCCCGCCCAGAATCGGAGGTTGGAGGGGGAGGTGCGGGGCCCAGTCTCTCCTTGCGACGGCGAAAAGCTCGGCGATGTGGTCGGCCCAGGCGTTGAAGCCCCCGTGCGTTGGCCGATGACGAAGCAGCTCACTTGCCATCAGCTGTGCGTCATGCGTGTTTAGGTCTCCCACGTGAACACAGGGTGAAGGCTGCCTGGTGGGCGGTGCCACGAAGCGGGCATACTGCCCCGGCGGCGGGCGTGCGGAGCCCGGGGGCGCCTGGCTGGTGCGGGCGGCGACGCTGGTGGCCTGGTAACATCCCCCCAGCACTGAACCGCCAGGGCACGCGTCATGGGTGGCCGCCACTGGGTCGGTGAAGGTGGGGACTCCGGGGCCAAAGGAGGTTTGCCGGGCGTCAGCCATCGGAGCGACGGAGCGGAGTGGAGGCGTAGCTTAGGAAAGGATTCCGACACGCCCCCTACCTGGCGCGCCAAATGTCAGATTTCGGGCTCCGCAAAACCCAAAGAGGTTCGAACTCAGGGGCGTGTGCGAAGGTCCCTGCCAGCTTCGACCTCAAGCTCACAGCTCCACAGCCCAGCCGTACCGAACTCACTTAATCGCGGGGAAGAAAACTAACACACGGATTTACCCATGTTCGGGCCGCTGCGAAGCGTAAAACCCTACTCCTGCTTTTGGTGGATTGCCTCACGAGGAGGTTTGTGGATGAACTGGTACAGTGGTGAGCAACCTCGCGAGGGCACTCGGGTGGTTTCAGATCCGTCCCCCTCTACGGTGCAGCCTCGCCTCTATTTATAATGGCCCGGGTCCTCTTCCCTTATCGCACTGGCGGGAAGGGATCCCACAAAGGCCAAATTCGAAGGGGGACAAGGAGTACACCTTATCCTGACGAAAGGGTGTCTTCGCTTGCAAAGTAGCTGGTAGTGATGCAGAGGTGGGCTCGGCGGTGACGTCCGTCCTACGGGGCTCGTGGTCTTGGTCTCATTGCGCCAGAATGGAAACCTTTGGGGGGACGCCTTGTGAACCTGCGTAAGCCCTTGCCTCCTTTGCACCAAAGGGGAAACTGTCTTCTCTGCGCGCACTGGTGCCCGCCTGGCTTGGCTTGCGTCACGCCCAACCTCGCGAGGCCGAGTGCTGCATAGGGATCTCCGCCCCTCAGGAGGGGCCCTGGAGGGGCCTCCTCCCTCCGGGGGTCTTGGAGTCGCCTCCCTCGTGAGGGCAGGGCTCTCGCGAGGGCTTTGTTCTCGAGCGATCCTGCGTCGGGCCGTACTGGGCTGTCGAAGTGGGCCAGGCCCTGGCCCGCAGGCAGGCAGGTCTAGGTACCCCCGTTCCCAGAACGCCAACAAAGTTGTTATAAAATGATTGTAAAGCATCCAAGAATGATAATATAACAGCATGGAACAAGCAAAAATTATAGATACGTTGGAGACATATCATGTACCAGGATGTGCAAAGATCTAGCGTGACAAGTATCAAAAATATGATGAATGATGGCTTTGCCACAAATACTATGTCAGCTCTATATGATCATGCAAAGCAATATGATGATGAACGAACTAGTCATGTGAAGTGACAATGGAATTTGCATGGCAATAGATCTCGGAATGGCTATGAAAATGCCATGATAGGTAGGTATGGTGGCTGTTTTGAGGAAGATATAATGATGCTTATGTGCGACAGAGTGTATCATGTGATGGGGTTTGGATGCACCTGCGAAAGTTGCACCGATCCTCAAGGTGAGAACGGGCTATGCACGGTACCGAAGAGGCTAGCAAATATGAGGAGGTGAGATTGCGTATGTCCATGGTTTCACATTATTCATAAAGAACTCATATACTTATTGCAAAGTTTTATTAGTTTTATCACAAATCAAAGTACTACTCGCATGCCCCAAGGGAAGAGGTTGGTAAGAGTTAACCATCGTGCGCCTCCGACCCGAAACAACACTAGGATTTCAACGAGGAATAGAAATGCTCACACATCATCACCATGCCTCTGTAATTTTTAGACAAAAAAGAAGTTAACCTCTCTTAATATCGTCACTTCTACAAATCAACAACTATGAACTCACACATTTTTCATATTACTACATCAATATAATTAACCCACAATTTCTCTATATGTGCTACATGATGGTTTTGATTATCACGAATTGAATACCTAATATTTTTGGACTAGTAATGCAAATTACCGTCACTATTTATTAACTCTCACACAGATATAAGTGAAGAGCGAGAGTAAAATTATTTCTATAAAATCTACACGCCACCGTGCTCAGAAAGATATAATTGAAGTACTAGAGCAACTACTAAGCTCAAAAGATATAAGTGAAGCACATAGAGTATTCTAACAAAGTATGATGAAGGTGTGTCTCTCTCAAATAGGTGTGTCCAGCAAACTATGATTGTGGCAAACTGAAAGTAAAAGCAAACAAAAACAAACGACGCTCCAAGCAAAACTCATATCATCTGATGAATAAAAATATAGCTTCAAGTGACATACCGATGGATTGAGACGAAAGAGGGGATGCCTTCCGGGGCATTCCCAAGCTTAGACGTTTGAGTCTTCCTTAGAATATTACCTTGGGGTGCCTTGGGCATCCCCAAGCTTAGGCTCTTGCCGCTCCTTATTCCTTTGTCCATCGTGATAAGACCCAAAATTTGAAAAAATCAATCACACAAAACTCAACAAAACTTCGTGAGATCCGTTAGTATAAGAAACATATTAAATACTTTAGGTACTGTTATAAATTTATTCTTATTTCATAATTTCATAATATGTACTGTATTCTAACTTCTCCATGGCTTATCTCCCCTATACAATCCATAGCATAATAAAAGCAAGCAAAAACAGAATCTGTCTAAAACAGAACAGTCTGTAGAAATCTGTAGAGAACCTATACTTATGTAAATCTAAAAATTCTGAAAAATTAGGAAAACCTCGAAAATTTGTATGGAAATACTGTGTCAAAAATTCAGATCATTATCACGCTCCAGTAAAAAATGAAAATTCCTATACTGGAGTCAAAAGTTTCTGTTTTGTTTCAGCATCGATTCTACTCATCTTGTGAGTCATCCCAATGGCTTTACTTGGCACAAACACTAATTTAAACACAAAAACATAATAATTACATAGTCAATAATCATGTTATCAAAAACAAACAGGAAATAAAAAAGAAAAAATAAAGATAACTTTTGGGTTGCCTCCCAACAAGCGATATTGTTTTACGCCCCTAGCTAGGCATAATGCATAGTTTCAAGTGTTGTCATCCTTGACATCAAGCTCCTCAATAACACAACCATGGATAATAGGGACAATAAGAGTCTTGGAAATAGGATCTTTTATCAGGTATATAAAGTTGGGATGCACACTAATCATTTTTAGGTCTTCGTTTCTTTTGGTAGGAGGTGTACTAATGCTCTTAGGAATATATATGAACTTGGGGCTTTTGTTTCGAGAGGTACTAGCATTAGTTTTAGGTGGTGTGAAAGCGGAGCCTACTTTGTCAATGACCTCCTCCATTTTATCAATTCTATTCAAGCCTTGTTCTATCCTCTCATCAATAATAGTGTCCTCTTCCTTTAAAGCTTTCAAAGTCATTCCTACCCGTGACCCGAATTGAGTGATATGATTATAAAGTTTTTTATCTAACTCCTCAATTGGTTCATTTGTGATCATTTTCTTTTCAATAGCATCAAGACTTTGCATAAAATGTTCCAAGGTCAAACTAGTTTCATTAACGATAACGGGTGGTGTCCCAACGAGATTTTCAATTGCATTATAAGCATCCAAGGTGTGGCACATTAAGAAGTTCCCACCGGTGATGGTGTCAAGGACAAACCTATACCAAGTTGTCACACCAACATAAAAATTATGAAGCAAGGTAGTGGTGGATAACTTATTAGTTGATTTATTTTTAGCTAAGCAAATCCTATACCATGCATCTTTCAAACTTTCTCCTCCCCTTTGTTTAAAATTGACTACATCATTATTGGGAGTAACGCGAGCGGAAGAAGAACTAGCCATGACTTCAAACAAGAAAACTAGTAACAAGCAAAGATAAATACTTTTGTATTTTTGATTTTATGAAACAAACTAAATATAGCAGCAAATGAAAAGATAAACAAGTGAATGAAATTTTTTGTGAAGTTACTTGATAGTTGGTGATGATATTCGCCGGCAACGGAGCCAGAAATCCTTCCTGATACTTGTGATCTACGTTGGGTTTTCCATGAAGAGGAATGGGTAATTGCAGCACAAAGTGGGTAAGTATTTCCCTCAGTTGTGAAACCAAGGTTTGTTGAACCAATAGGAATATCAATCCTCAACTGTCTTCAATGGCTGCACACAAAAGAGCAAACAACTTGCACCCAACGCGGGCAAGAGGGTTGTCAATCCCCTTGATCTCGTTATTTACAAGCAAATGAGTTGTGCAGATAATTGTAAATAAAATAAAAAGTAAATAAAGGCATCAAGGTAATAATAGAGTTTGTGAATTTATAAGTGAATAGACCCGGGGGGCATAGTTTTCTCTAGCGGCATCTCTCATGTAGGCAACATACGGTGGGTAACAAATTACTGTTGGGCAATTGATAGAAAAGCGGGTCGTTATGCAATTCTCACGGAAATGATCATGTGTATATAGGCATCACATCCATAAACAAATAGGCCGACTCCTGCCTGCACCTATTACTATTACTCCAGTCATCGACCACTATCCAGCATGCATCTAGAGTCTTAAGTAAAAAAGAGTAGTGCATGGAGAACGCTGACATGATGTAGACAAAGTAAACTCAAGCAATATGAATAAACCCCATCGTGTTATCTTTAGTAGAAACAACACAAAGACGTGTCTTGTCCCATTCTGTCGCTGGGATATAGAGCACCGCCAGGTTGAACCTACCACAACACACCCCTCTCACTGAAGATAGATCAATCTACTTGGCCAAAGGAAACTAATAGATCGGAGAGAATTACGAAGCTATATTGATCATGCAAATAAGAATCTTAATATTCAGAGGTGACCCGAATACTTTTCATGAATAATCTGAACATAAACCCACAATTCATCGGATCCCAACAAACACACCGCACAATAGGATTACATCGGATAGATCAAAGCGAAGATGTGATGATCATTGTATTGAAGATCAAGAGATAGAGAGATTGACATCTAGGTACTAGCTATGGATGATGAGGATATGTACCTAGGATAGGGTCTTAGGCCTGACCTATATACCCTACCTAAGGACACTACATTGGAGAACTTAAAGATTACAAGATTACAAGGAAGACTCCGACTGAAGTCTCCATGGCGCATGAGTCACTCGACAGAACATCCACTCGGAGTTTTCTCCCTCCATTCGATAGTCGCCTTTCACTCGGAAGAACCAAAAGTCAGTCGACCGCAGAAGACCAGAAGCCACTACAGGGAGGCCAACGGACAGGCGTTCGACTGGTCGCCATTAGTAGCATTTATTACATACGTTATCAGTAACGTATGCCTTTATTACCACGATCGAACCCTTGGTTGCCGGGTATTCATGAGGGGCAGCGCACTCTATATAAGTCGCCCCTCCCCTCTGGCACAAGGGTTCACACTCCCTGTAACTCATACATTCCACATGACAGAAGCTCCCAAGCACTGAGACGTAGGGCTGTTACCTCCACGAGAGGGGCCTGAACTCATACATCTGTGTGTACAACCTCGCCGTAGCTAAGACTCTGCCCTCTCCTTACGTACCCCTAACCTCTACTGCCAGGCTCGTTCCCACGACAGTTGGCTCCCACCGTGGGGCAGGCGTCCAAGCGACTTCCGGCGATTTTGCAATTTTCTTCTTCGTCATGTCTTCCGGCGGCGGTTTGTTCCTGGGCCACGAGATCCATCTCGGTGCGCTCACCTTCATCACCGACGACTCGGCATGGCTTCAGGAAGCCCCTCTGGACGTTGAGGCGCTCCCGATCCGCGGGGCGACGCACTTCCGTGCAAGCTCCTGTGGCGTTCTTCTTCGGCAGCCGTCGACTCCGTACCTGTCGGCTCTCCCCGCTGTTCGTCGCCACAAGTGATCTGGTCGCTCGCGGCTCCAGCGTTGGGTGAGGCATGCGGCGGATCGCCAAGCGTCATCTCCGCAGATTGCGGCTATCGAGCCCGCCGAATCACTTCACGGCGTGTTCAACTCGGCGTCGGATCAGTCTGACGTTCCTTCCGAGTGCGAGAGCTGCGATCCAGCGGCTGAGGTTCTTATGGCGGGTTCACAGCAAAGCCCGCCTGGCTTCGACCGCGGCAGACGCGAGGCTGGAGGACCGTCGAATGAGCAGCAGCACCGAGATGAGGAGATTCTCCATACTCCCATCGTCGGTGTGACTGCCGAGGCCCAGGCCTTGGAGGCCACGCGCCTTCGGCTCGAAGAGATGCAGAAGGCACTCGATGAGCGTACCCGTCAGTGTCCTCCCGTTTCCAGTCGACGTCAGCGACAGATGTTTCCGAGTGGATCTCAGAACAACGTCAAGGTATTCCGTACTCCAGTTCTGAATGTTGCAGCCGCTGCTAGGATTGTAGATTCCATTCAACCATCACGTTGAGAGGCTGGCAGAGGTTTGCAGTAGATCTGAGCGTTGCTTGATGTAGCACAACAGCAGAATTCGGCTGTTTCTCAGTCGCGCAACAGGTTATACAGTAATTTGCCCAGAGCAGACAGTTCTATCGGCGCACAGCCCAAGGTCACCTCTGCGTCGCAGGGGCAAAGGTTACCGTGAAGATCAATACCAAGATCAGGGGCGAGATGAGTTTGCTCCTCGTTACCACCGTGATGACCGCCGTCGAGTGCCTACTCCTCCACGGAGTGGTTCATATGTGCCCCGGCACTATGACGATAGGCGCCAGTTCGGCGATGAGCGGAATCCTAGGTTCGACGTGAGGAATGTCCTCGCACAGAAGCGGATTGACAGGGGTAGGGCTCACAGGGATGGTTATGATAGAGATTATCCTAGTGGAAGTGGTGACGTTGTCTCTGGACCCGAGTGTTTGAGCAGAGCCATTCGATCTGCTGAGATTCCCCCCAACTTCAGGTTGGCGGCTGGAATAAGCAAGTTCACTAGGGAGTCGAAGCCAGAAACATGGCCAGACGATTACCGAGTGGCGGTGCAGATTGGTGGAGGAAATGACAACATAGCCATGAAGCATTTGTCTTTGATGTTGGATGGTTCGGCCCGAGCATGGTTGAATCGTTTGGCTCCTTCTAGCATCTACTGCTGGGAGGATCTTGCCCGAGTGTTTATCAGAACTTTCGAGGGCACATGCAAGTGTCCCGCTGGTTTGATTGATCTGTAGCACTGTGTGCAGAAACCCAATGAAACTTTGAGGGATTACATTCAGCGTTGGACCACCCTCCATCACACGGTGGAAAATGTTTCCGAGCACCAAGCCGTCTGCGCCTTCAAGGTTGGTGTTAAGTACAGAGAGCTTTATTTGAAGTTTGGTCGGACGGGAGATATTTCCCTGAGCAAGATGATGGAGATTGCCACTCGGTATGCCAATGGCGAAGAGGAGGACCGCCTCCGCAGCGGCAAGGGAAAAGAAATCGACAATGATGCTAGCGGCGGCAATTCCAGTCGTAAACAAAAGCGCAAAGCCGATGGTTCTGCTCAGGCAGAGGCAGACGCTCTGGCGGCGCAAGGAAAGAATAAGGGGAAACCCAAAGGGCAATTTACCCCCAAGAAATTAAAGAATCAGTCAGGAACGGACGTCCTAGATTTGCCGTGTGCAATCCACACGAAGAAGGATGAGGAAGGCAATTTGATATTGCCGAAACACACCACTCGACAATGCAGATTACTGATCCAGCAGTTCAAGGAAGGACAGTCGAGTGGGAAAACTCCTGAAAAGGAAGATGATGAAGATAAAGAGGATTTCCCTGAGGTCAATGCCACTTTGATGATTTTTGCCGATGTAGAAAGCAAAAGTCGACTGAAAGTTATTAACAGGGAGGTCAACATGGTTGTTCCTGTCACCCCCACGTACCTCAAGTGGTCTCAGACTCCTATCACCTTTGACCAGTCGGATCACCCTGCTCATGTCGCTACCCCCGGTCGGCAAGCTCTGGTGGTGGATCCTGTTGTAGGAGGCACTCGACTCCGCAAGGTTCTCATGGACGGAGGGAGTGGATTGAACATCTTGTATGCGGATACCCTCAAGGGGATGGGCATTCCGATGTCCCGACTCAGTGAGAGCAGCATGCAGTTCCACGGAGTCATCCCTGGGAAGAAGGCCAAGTCACTCAGTCAGATTGCGTTAGATGTGGTGTTCGGCACCGACAAGAATTTTCGCAAGGAAAAGTTGACATTTGAAGTTGTAGACTTCCAGAGCGCATATCACGCCATCCTTGGTCGACCGGCTTATGCCCGTTTCATGGCCCGTCCATGTTACGTGTACCTCAAGCTGAAGATGCCCGGGCCCAAGGGTGTGATCACAGTCACTGGGAATCGACAAAGGGCTGAGTAGTGCCTACAACAAGGCTCCAAGATTGCCGACCATCAAATGGCTGTGGTCGAGTTGGAAGAATACAAGAGGAATACTGATCCTGCCGATCTGCTGCGCGCCAAGAAGCCTGCCTCCGAGTCTGCTTTTCAGTCGGCAGGCGACGTGAAGCAAATAAACGTTCACCCGACATATCCTAATGCTGCCCCGACCAACATCTCGACGACACTCGACAGCAAATAGGAAGTCGCGCTCATCCTGTTCCTCCGTGAGAACTGGGACATCTTCGCATGGTGTACCCAGGGAACTGGCTGAGCACCGACTGAGAGTTGACCCGAAGGCCAAGCCTGTCAAAGAGCACTTGCGTCGGTCGGCGGCAGAGAAGCGAAAGGCAATCGGCGAGGAGGTGGCTCGACTCTTGGCGGCTGAGTTCATACGCGAGGTTTACCACTCCGAGTGGCTCGCGAACGTCGTCATGGTCCCCAAGAATGATAAGTCACTCCGCATGTGTATTGACTTCAAGAATATCAATCGGGCCTGCCCGAAAGATCATTTTCCGCTCCCCCGCATCGATCAGATTATTGACTCGACTGCGGGATGCGAGCATTTATCTTTTCTCGATGCATACTCTGGTTACCATCAGATCCGTCTATTTGGTCCAGATGAAATAAAGACAGCCTTCATCACCCCTTTCGGGTGTTTCTGTTATATCACCATGCCTTTTGGTCTGAAAAATGCTGGCGCTACTTTCATGCGTATGATTCAGAAATGCCTGCTCAAGCAAATCAGTCGGAATGTCGAGGCTTATATGGATGATATTGTAGTCAAGTCTCGCAAAGGTTCCGACCTGCTGACTGACTTGGCAGAAACATTTGCCAACTTGAGGAAATATGATATCAAGTTAAATCCGACCAAGTGCACTTTTGGAGTTCCTAGTGGCAAGTTACTCGGTTTCCTCGTTTCCAAACGGGGGATCGACGTCAATCCCGAGAAGATCGGCGCCATCGTCCGAAAGAAAATCCCTGAGCGTGTGCACGATGTCCAGAAGCTCACGGGATGCCTGGCGGCCTTGAGTAGGTTTATTTCTTGCCTCGGAGAGAAGGCATTGCCTTTATACCGACTGATGAAGAAATCCGATACGTTCGAGTGGACTCCTGAGGCAGAAGCAGCGTTTGTCGAGCTCAAAGCCCTGCTTTCCACCCAGTCGGTGCTTGCTGCTCCGCACAACAAAGAACCCCTGCTTCTGTACATTGCAGCCACTAACCAAGTCGTCAGTACGGTTCTCACTATCGAGCGAGAAGAAGAGGGTAAGGCTTATAAAGTCCAATGTCCAGTTTACTATATCTCTGAAGTGTTGACTCCTTCAAAGCAAAGGTACCCTCATTACAAGAAGCTCATCTATGGTATATATCTATCAGCGAAGAAGGTGGCACACTACTTCCAGGATCACTCAGTCTCAGTCGTCAGTGATGCTCCATTGTCTGAGATCCTCAACAATCGAGATGCGACTGGTCGAGTGGCCAAATGGGCTATTGAGCTCCTCTACTTTGATATCAAGTTTGAAGCAAAGAAGGACATCAAATCTCAAGCGCTTGCTGACTTCATGGCCGAGTGGATAGAATGGCAACAGCCAATTCAAATCCACTCGGCGCACTGGACCATGTTCTTTGATGGCTCTAAGATGCTAAATGGATCTGGTGCTGGGGTAGTGTTGGTATCTCCAAAGGGTGATAAGCTCAGTTATGTCCTCCAGATTCACTTTGATTCCTCCAATAATGAAGCTGAATACGAGGCACTCCTCTACGGGTTACGTATGGCCATCTCACTCAGCGTCCGGCGCCTGATGGTATACGTTGACTCAAATTTGGTGGTTAATCAGGTGATGAAGGTGTGGGATGTCAGGAACCCCGCCATGACTGGATATTGCCACGCAGTGAGAAAGCTTGAGAAGAAATTTGAAGGTTTGGAACTCCACCATATTCCCCAAGTGAAAAATCAGGCAGCTGATGATCTAGCAAAGATCGGGTCCACCAGGAGGCCTGTACCTAGCAATGTGTTTCTGGAACACTTACATTCTCCTTCGATGTAAGAAGATCCCTTCACTAAAGAGCCCCCGCAAGCTATAAGCACTTCCAATCCGACTGAGGTTGATGTCCCAGCAGTCATAGATCTGGTCATGGAGATTCTGGTGATTATGCCCGATTGGACGGTGCCATATATCGCATATATATTGAGGCAAGAACTCCCAGAAGACGAAGTTGAAGCTCGAAAGATCGTCCGCAGGTCCAAAGCCTTTACTGTGATGGATGGACAGCTTTACAGAGAAAGCATAACTAGCGTAACTCAGCGGTGCATCTCTCCTGAGGAAGGTCGACTGATCCTGGAGGAAATTCACTCGGGGACCTTTGGTCATCATGCGTCCTCTCGGACGATCGTTGCCAAAGCATACCGAGCTGGTTTCTTCTGGCCGCGCGCCAACGAAATGGCTAAGGAGATTGTTGAGCACTGCGAAGGATGCCAGTTTTACGCAAACTTGTCACATAAGCCCGCGTCCGCCTTGAAGACTATTCCACTCGTCTGGCCGTTCGCTATATGGGGTTTGGATGTGGTCGGTCCTCTCCGAATGGGCCAGAGTGGATTCACGCATCTGCTTGTAGCAGTCGACAAATTTACCAAGTGGATTGAGGCTAAACCCATAAAGAAGCTGAATTCGCGCACTGCTATCAAATTCACGAAAGAGATAACATTCCGGTATGGAGTTCCCCACAGTATCATCACAGACAATGGTTCAAACTTTGACTCGGAAGAGTTCAGATACTTTTGCTCCTCCCAAGGCACTCGGGTGGATTACGCATCCGTTGCGCACCCCCAGACTAATGGTCAAGCTGAGCGAGCAAATGGCCTTATCCTTCAAGGGATGAAGCCTCGACTCATGCGAGATCTTGACCATGCAGCTGGAGCTTGGGTTACTGAATTGCCGTCTGTTCTGTGGGGCTTGAGGACGACTCCTAACCGGTCGACTGGGCGCACTCCTTTCTTCATGGTGTATGGAGCCGAAGCCGTTTTGCCGAGTGATCTCCTTCACAATTCTCCCCATGTAGACCTTTACTCCGAGGCTGAGGCAGAACAAGCATGACAAGACGGTGTGGATCTCCTGGAAGAAGAACGTGAAATGGCTCTGATTCGGTCGACTGTGTACCAGCAAGATCCGCGTCGCTTCCATGCAAGACATGTCAGGAGTCGGTCGTTCCATGAAGGTGATCTTGTGCTCCGAGTGGATCAGCAGCGACCTCACAATCTCGCCCCTGCGTGGGAAGGTCCTTTCATCATCACCAAAGTACTGAACAACGGAGCCTACCATCTTTTCAACCTCAAGAAGAATATCGACGAGCCGCATGCCTGGAACGCGGATTTACTTCAACGTTTTTATACCTGACGACTGAGTTGTTTTGATGTAATAAGAGTACTCCAGACAATGTTGTTTATCAAAATTATGACTCCCGCAGTCTTTTGTTGATTCTGATCGCACAATCTCATATTCAAAAACACTCTGAGTGGTTTGCAACCCTCTCACTCGGGGGCTTAGCTGCGAACCAGTTTTCGCCTAAGTTAAAAACCCCGCCGAGTGAATAGAATCCTATTCACTCAGAAACTTAGCTACGAATCGGTCTTCGTCTAAGTCATAAAACGCTCCGAGTGGTGAGCAGCCCTCTCACTCGGGGGCTTAGCCGCGAATAAGTTTTCGCCTAAGTTAAAAATCCTGCCGAGTGAATAGCATCCTATTCACTCGGGAACTTAGCTGCGAACCAGTCTTCGTCTAAGTTAAAAACTCTCCGAGTGGTGAGTGACCCTCTCACTCGGGGGCTTAGCTGCGAACCAGTCTTCGTCTAAGTTAAAAAGTCTCTGAGTGGTGAGCGACCCTCTCACTCGGGAGCTTAGCTGCGAACAAATCTTCGTCTAAGTTGTAAAACGCTCCGAGTGGTGAGCAGCCCTCTCACTCGGGGGCTTAGCCGCGAACAAGTTTTTGCCTAAGTTAAAAATCCTGCCGAGTGAATAGCATCCTATTCACTCGGGAACTTAGCTGCGAACCAGTCTTTGTCTAAGTTAAAAACTATCTGAGTGGTGAGCGACCCTCTCACTCGGGGGCTTAGCTGCGAACCAGTCTTCGTCTAAGTTAAAAACTCTCCGAGTGGTGAGCGACCCTCTCACTCGGGGGCTTAGCCGCGAACAAGTTTTCGCCTAAGTTAAAAATCCTGCCGAGTGAATAGCATCCTATTCACTCGGGAACTTAGCTGCGAACCAGTCTTCGTCTAAGTTAAAAACTCTCTGAGTGGTGAGTGACCCTCTCACTCGGGGGCTTAGCCGCGAACAAGTTTTCGCCTAAGTTAAAAATCCCGCCGAGTGAATAGCATCCTATTCACTCAGGAACTTAGCTGCGAACCAGTCTTCATCTAAGTTAAAAACTCTCCGAGTGGTGAGCGACCCTCTCACTCGGGAACTTAGCTACGAATCAGTCTTCGTCTAAGTTAAAAACTCTCCCGAGTGACGAGCACTCCTCTCACTCGGGGGCTTAGCCACGAACAAATTTTTGCCTAAGTTAAAAACCCTGCCGAGTGAATAGCATCCTATTCACTCGGGAATTTAGTTGCGAACCAGTCTTCGTCTAAGTTAAAAACTCTCCCGAGTGACGAGCGCTCCTCTCACTCGGGGGCTTAGCCGCGAACAGGTTTTCGCCTAAGTTAAAAACCCTGCCGAGTGAATAGCATCCTATTCACTCGAAAACTTCGTCGCGAACCAGTTTTTCGCCTAAGTTCAAAATTCTTCCTAGTAATGAGCATCCATCTCATTCGGAAACCAAACAAACTTAGCCAAGCAAAGGATTGGAAAGCAAAATGCAGATAAATCTAGAATCTCTATCGCGGATGAAAGTTACTCACGCGAAAGGAAGTACTCAGGCTTAAGGCCTGAACAAAGTTTTAAAAGGTTACACCATCACTCGGCATACCGAGGCAAATAGAGTTTCAACTGCAAGCAAAGTATTTTTCAAACACCGGTGGGGCTCGCGGGCTCGACGAAGGTGTCCAAATCAATTCCATCAGTGATCCAAGTGGCTGCTTCGATGAAGGTCTCCATGAAGTCTTCGAATTGAAGTTTCTTCGTGTTGGCCACCTGAAGAGCCTTCAGCTTGTCCTCCTTAGCCTCCTTGCAATGGACCCGGACGAGTGAAAGCGCCACGTCAGCTCCGCAGCGAGCACCAGATTTTTTCCATGCTTTCACTCGACCGGGAATCTCATTGAGGCGGGTCATCATCGAGTCGAGGTCAGTCTGGAGGGTGTCTTCTGGCCACAGTTCTTTGTCGACCTTCTCCAGCGCAGCCCTCAGTCGAGTGATATACCCTTGAACACTTCTAAGACGAGCGTCAAGCCGAAACATGTTCATGGCCACAACGTCCCCGACGGGTGACTTGGTGGGGTCCAGATTTGGCTCGATCTCCTCAGTCTCCTTGTCAAAGTCTTGGTAGAATTCTACACGAAGGGGAAATGAAAAGTTGGTCACACTGCTGTTCTGAAGAAATTGAAGAAATTCACTCGACGGAAGAAAGTTACCTTCAAGCATGCCGAACATCTTCTTCGTGAAGTCTCCCAAGTATTTCTCCAGACCGTTACCTTTCTTGGTCAGCTGTTCAACCTTTTTGATCCAATCGGCCCGTTCTTGCTTGAGTTTGGTGTTCTCTTCTTCCAACTTATTGGCTGCGGCAAGCTTCTTCTCAGCAGCCTCGGTTTTCTCCCTCGCCACCTTCTGAGCATCAGCGAGCGCCTTGTCTTTATCCTCAAGTGCCTTCTTCATGGTATCTAAAGAAATAACATTGTTGAGTCGTGCTTCGAGTTGACGGTTCTCATCACGCACGTCTGTTCAAGTGAGGACACTCGGTTCAAAGGATAGAAGATGAAAGTGATAGTGCAATTGGTCAACAAGGATTACCTCCCAGGGTCTTCAGCTCAGTCTGTGCACGGTCTAGGTCGTTCTTGGTCACCTCCAGATCCTGTTGAAGCTGGTTTTTCTCCTTCTCCAGGTCGACGTACTGAGTCCCAAGCTCACAGGCTTTCTGAAATCAGCAAAGAAGTAGTTCAGTCAACACTAATATCTCTCCACTCCCGAGTGGAAAAGAGCAAGTTCAGCCGACTAGATGGCGGCCCGCCGCCCCACCCCACACTCCTGCAAAGCGTCATATCATGGTTGATGGAAATGATGTCCATGAAACCTGTAGGATAAGTCTTGCCAGTTCGGACCTTTCCATCCCTAAGACAAGCATTCAGAGGTGGAGATACTAAGAAAAAGAACTCACTCGACGGACCGAGTGACAAGCGTACTCCAAGTACGAAAAAGGACCCCGAGTCCAAGGTCTTAACACTACTGCCAATCGTAAACGATCGACAGTAGTCTCGGGGACTACACCCAATGGGTGCACTCAACGTGCCCCCACTGGATACGAAACCACTCGACCAGGTCCGACCTGTCCGAGTAAAAAAAAGAGCAAACATGCAAACATTGTCACTATCAGACCCCCGCCGATGCAAGCACTCGCCGGCGGTCTCGGGGACTACACCCAGTGGGTGCACTCAGCGTGCTCCCACTGGACCTACTATCACTCGACCAGGTCCGCCCTGTCGAGTGACAAGCGACTATCAAAGCAGATCTAAGACCCCTGCCGATGTCACCACCATTCGACAACGGTCTCGGGGACTACACCCAGTGGGTGCACTCAGCGTGCCCCCACTAGACCAGAAACCACTCGACTAAGACCTGATCTACTCGAGGGGAAAACAAGCAAGTATGCACCAAAAGAAAACACTCAGTGGGTGTAGAGTCAAGATGGACGAGAATTCAATCAGAAATGAACTTACAATCGCACTTACTCGGACATTGGCACGAAGCGCTGAGCTGGCATCATAAGCCAACTTGCTGGCCTCGTATGCCTCCTTCGTACGCAGCATCATTTGCTCAGCCTGGATCATGGCCTCTTTGCCAGCTCCAGTCTGGTCCTCTGGGACGCGGTACAGAGGGAACTCGGGCGTCGGATGGGTCGGTGCTGCAGCTGGGGTCACAAGAGTTGCCGGAGGTTGCCCAATCGACGCTGAGACCACAAGAGTTGAAGTTCTTGGCGGGGCACTCGACAACGGAACCTCAAGTCTAGCCCTAGCTCGGGAAGAGTCACCAAGTTCTTGGGACGATGCAGCAGTCGACCTACGAGGTGCCTGCCCCGACGATGTCCTCCGAGCGCATACGCGCGAGGTGCCCAAGGTCACGCCTTCATCCCCCGCACCCTGTTGTGGCTCCTCATCGTCTTCCACATGAATGATGTCTGCGGCTGCCAAATGACAACGTTAACTTATTCAATTGACGATTCTTCTCCAAAAAACAGAGTAGAGTGAAGATTTGTTATACCTCGTTGAGAGGTGGCCGCATCAGCAGTGTCCACTTCCATGTGCTCCTCTTCATCTCGCGGAGGCGACGTCACCGAGGTAGCAGCTCTGGCAAACAAATTCCACTCGATCAGCAAAGACATGAAGTTCCACAACAACAGAAAAAGGAAAATGAACACTCACGTTGAGGCGGCGGGCACGGCGATCTTCATACGGGGCAGAGCCTTCCGAGGTTTTGGTGCGTCAGACCTGGGTTGTTTCGCAGCCTTTTCAGTCGACTCAGATGTTGCAGCACGGTCGCGCTTCGGGTTCCTGGTGCTCGATGCCAAGGTTTTGCTTGGGACGACCGCTGTGTCTTGGCGCTGCTTGCAACGGTGCTCGGTGCGTGGAGGAGACTGAATCTATTCTTCACTCTCCTCCGGGTCATCACCACTGCCTTCACTCTCCTCGGTGTAATCAACGTCTACGCTGCCGCCTGCGCTCTCTTCTCCGTCATCAGGCTGCCCTCCGTTCGGTACGGGCGAATACATGTTCGTAAATTCCTGCAAGATACAAACAGTAAAGTCAGTCGGCTGAAGACCCAATCACTTGACGAAACGTGAAAGCATTCGACAAAGATATAACTCACCAGGTTCGGCGGCGGGTTCGCAGCAGAGAAGGGCAAGATTCGCTTGGCTCCCAGAGGGTTGTCACAGGCTCCGGTGATGCTTCTGAGCCACTGTGCAACAGTCTCCTCAGAGACTTCCTCTGGATGTGTCCGAGTGGTGTCTTCGGCGCCTGAATAGTGCCACATAGTGTGGTCCCTCGCTTGAAGGGGCTGGATTCGCCGACTGAGAAACGCCTCTAGTAGGTCCATACCAGTCACTCCGCCACGGATCAAATCTACTACTGCATTCACTAAAATTCCTACCTGGACTTTCTCTCCCTCTGTCACATGCAATGTTCTGGGAGTAGTGGGTCGCTCCAATGTGAAGGGGGGAGGGGATTCGACATATTGGGAGATGCAACATCTTTGCAGTAAAACCAAGTCGACTGCCAGCCCCGAACAGATTCAGGAAAGGTCATCGACGGAAACGCACTCCTGCTCCTTTTTTGGAGTCCCAGGCCACCGCATAGCTGGATGACGTGGGTTTTACTATCACTGGGGTTGGCCTTTTTTACTGACTGAGACCGGATGGTGAAGATGTGTTTGAACAAGCCCCAGTGAGGGGAACAGCCCAAGAAGCATTCACACAGTGTTATGAACGCAGCAAGATACACAATGGCATTCGGAGGGAAATGGTGAAGTTGTGCGCCGAAGAAATTCAAGAACCCACGGATGAATGGATGGGGAGGCAGAGAAAAACCTCGCTCGACGTGGGTGAGGAGGAGGACTCGCTCGCCTTCGCGCGGCTCCGGCTCGGTCTCTCCCTCCGACAGCCTCCACGACCCATCAGCAATCAGCCCGTCGGCGACGAGGTTCTGGACGTCCTCCGCCGTGACAGTCGACCGAAGGAAATCCCCTTGGATCCACCCCGGCGGCGCCATGGACCAGGCGCCCGACGGCTTCTTCGCCTTGGCTCCCTTCTTGGCACGCTCGAGCTTCTCCGTCTTCCCCTTTCGTCATCGCGGCGGCGGTCGTCGAGGCTGGGCCGAGCGGCGCGCGTGTAGCAGAGGAGGCGGAGGAAAAGAGGGGAATGGAGGAGGAGCACTATACCGACCCTTGCGCCGTCCCGTCTTATAGCTGCCTGAGTGGGTCGCTGACCTGTAGGCCCGCCGGATCTCTGTGTATCCCGATTGCAGAGGAAGCGCAGTACGTGGCGTTAAAGACGGCGCGAAAATCAAGGCGTCATGCCCCCACTTGCCCCAGTCATTGCGTCATCGTCGCGTGGCGCGTGCTTACCAAATTTTCGAATCCCATGAAATCCGGGCCTGACGAAGCGACCCGTCGCATCAGGAGACCCTGCTGCCCACTCGGACCTGAGTCCGTGCTCAAGTTCACTCGGACGCATATCAAGACAGAATCGATCAGGATGAATGACAAAGACTCCAGTCGAACCAGACTTCTGTGAAGCCCTAAAATGCATTCGGAATTTTTGTGTTTTATCAGAACCTGCTTCGATCCCTTTTTCACTCGAACCCCGATCCATTCGGGGGCTAATGATGAGGATATGTACCTAGGATAGGGTCTTAGGCCTGACCTACATACCCTACCTAAGGACACTACATTGGAGAACTTAAAGATTACAAGATTACAAGGAAGACTCCGACTGAAGTCTCCATGGCGCATGAGTCACTCGACAGAACATCCACTCGGAGTTTTCTCCCTACATTCGACAGTCGCCTTTCACTCGGAAGAACCAAAAGTCAGTCGACCGCAGAAGACCAGAAGCCACTCCAGGGAGGCCAACGGACAGGCGTTCGACTGGTCGCCATTAGTAGCATTTATCACATACGTTATCAGTAACGTATGCCTTTATTACCACGATCGAACCCTTGGTTGCCGGGTATTCATGAGGGGCAGCGCACTCTATATAAGCCGCCCCTCCCCTCTGGCACAAGGGTTCGCATCCCCTGTAACTCATACATTCCACACGACAGAAGCTCCCGAGCACTGAGACGTAGGGCTGTTACCTCCACGAGAGGGGCCTAAACTCATACATCCGTGTGTACAACCTCGCCGTAGCTAAGACTCTGCCCTCTCCTTACGTACCCCTAACCTCTACTGTCAGGCTCGTTTCCACGACAATGGACCCATAGGTCTGTGGTGAACTACTCACACATCATCATGGGGGTAGCAAGGTTGATGAAGAGGCCCTCCATGATCGATTCCCCCTCCGGCAGGTAGCCCGAACGGAGCTCCAGATGGCCTCGCGATGGAACAGAGACTTGCGGTGGCGTAGAAAGGGTTTCGGGACTACCTCCAGGGTTTTTAGAAACCCAGGGCGCGCCCTGTTGGCTTGTGGGGCCCTGGTGTGGCCCCCAGCCTTCTTCCGAATCTCCCAGGTCTTCTTTTGGTCCAGAAAAAATCATCAAAAAGTTTTGTGGCAATTGGACTTCGTTTGGTACTGTAAACCTGAAAAGTGAAAAACATGCAGAAAACAACAACTGACACTGGGCACTGGATCAATAGGTTAGTGCTAAAATATATTATAAATTGGTAAATAAAGACCCAAAAAGTATCCTAGAATGATAATATATCAGCATGGAAAAATCAAAAATTATAGATACGTTGGAGACGTATCAGACCACCTCCCATGGCCCCTGACCTAATTCTTGCTCTATAAATTCTCAAATATTTGAAAACCCCTAGAGAGCCTCCTGAAACACTTTTTTCGCCGTCGCAAGTCTCTGTTCTGCCGTGTGCCCATCTGGAGCCCTGTTCCGTAGCCCTACCAGAGGGGGGATCGATCATGGAGGGCTTCTACATCAACCTAGCTGCTCCCATGGTGACATGTGAGTAGTTCACCACAGACCTACGGGTCCATAGCTAGTACTTAGATGGCTCTCTCTCTCTCTTTGATCTTCAATACAAAGTTAACCATGATTTTCGTGGTGTTCTATTCAATGTAATCTTCTTTGCGGTGTGTTTGTTGGGATCCGATGAATTGTGGGTTTATGATCAGATTATTCATGAATAATATTTGAGACTTCTCTGAATTCTTCCATGCATGATTATTATAGCTTCATATTTCTCTTGGATCTATCGATTTTGTTTGGCCAACTAGATTGATTTATCTTCAGTGAGAGTGGTGTGGTGTGATGGGTTCAATCTTGCGGTGCTCAATCCCAGTGACAGAAAGGGACATGACACGTATTGTATTGCTGTCATTAAGGTTAAAACGATGGGTTTAATTCATATTGATTTGATTTGCTTTGTCTACATCATGTCATCTTGCTCCAAGCATTACTCTATTTTTACTTAATACTCTAGATGCATGCTGGATAGCGGTCGATGGGTGGAGTAATAGTAGTAAATGCAAGCTGGAGTCGGTCTACTTGTTTATGGACGTGATGCCTATATACATGGTCATTGTGTGGGATCACTAGAAGAGTGTCTAGAGGGGGGGTGAATAGACTACTAGCAGGAATTTAAAAACTAACATTTTCCCAAGTTAATTGGTTGGCAGATTTTAACAATTATAGCAAGTCAAGCACACCCTACACATGCAAGTCAACAAGTATGGCAGCGGAAAGTAAAGACATTGCACATGAAGTAAAGAGTTGAGATAGGAAGATCAAACGCATGAGGGACACGAAGATTTTTCCCGTGGTTCCGATAGGTGATGCTATCGTACGTCCATGTTTATGGAGTCTTCAACCCACGGAGGGTAACGGTCGCGAGAGTCCACGGAGGGCTCCACCCATAAGGGTCCACGAAGTAGCAACCTTGACTATTCCATAACGGCTTCCGTCCACGAAGGACTAGCCTCACTATGGGTAGATCTTCACGAAGTAGGCGATCTCCTTGCCCTTACAAACTTCTTGGTTCAACTCCACAACACGAAGTAGGAGGCTCCCAAGCAACACCTAACCAATCTAGGAGGCACCACCCTCCAAAAGGTAATAGGCTCGGTAATGTCGATGAACTCCTTGCTCTTGTGCTTCAAGATGATAGACTCCTCAACACACAATCACTCTCTCACAGATTTGGCTTGGTGGAAGAGCTGGGATTGGTGGAAAGCAACTTGGGGAGGCTAGAGATCAAGATTCATATGGTTGGAATGGAATGGCTTGATCTCAACACATGAGTAGGTGGCTCTCTCTCAAAAAATATGATGGGGCAAGTATGGAATAGTTCTGAGTGCTTCTCTTTCGAGTGGATGGTGGTGAAGGGGTATATATAGGCATCTCCAAAAATCCAACCATTACACCTAAAATGACCAACTCGGTGACACCGATGTGTTAATATCGGTGGTACCAAAGTGATCAAAAGGCAGTAACTTTTGAATCTCGGTGAGACCGATATATAAAACTCGGTTGCACTGATAAGGTGACCAACGGTCAGATTGCCCAATCTCGGTGACGCCGATTCCACAAACTCGGTAGGACCGATTTTGTGAAATTGGGTAACAGAAAGTTGGCAACCCACACTCGGTGGCACCAAAGCAGAATCGGTTGCACCGAAAGGCTAGGATTTGGCTTAAGTCTGTCTGAGTATGGGAATCGGTGGCACCGAGTGGAAAGTGTTGGTTGCACCGATTTTGGATATTTGACTTTGGACAGACTTTTGTGGAAGAGCTTGTGGGTGTTCTTGGTGACTATCACTTGTGCACGTATGAGCATTTTGTTCACCAACAATACCTTACCCCCTTTTAATAGTATTGGCTTTCCTATGGACTCAAAGTGATTTCTCACAAATTAAAATGTAGAGTCCTCTTGCTTGAAGCTTTGCCAATCCATTTCCTTGCATCTTGGGGTTATCTCCACAATACTTTTTGCCAACCCTTCTTCCTCTATGGACTTTTATCTGAAATACACTAGGTAGAAATATTAGTCCAAGAGACAATGTATGTTGTCATGAATTATCAAAACCACCAAGGGAGCACAAGAGTATTCTACTAATCAACAAGGCAATAGAACTCAAAAGTACCAAGATCATTTAGAGCTTTCTCCCCTTAGATATGAAAATAGTAGATCATCCTCTCCCCCTGAATCTTAGCATGTAGATATTGGGATTGGATAGGGTGAGAAAAGTCTAACATGAGTAGATAAGTGAAATAAACATATTTTTCTCCCGAACATATTTTTCTCCCTCTACTTTGGTATTCTCCCCTTGTGTATGTATATGTAAGCTTTGATATTCTCCTCTCCTCCTTGATTATATCTCCCCCTTTGCATAAGCATGTATATCCCCCTTTAGCATTGAAGCTTTGGTATTTCTCCCCCTTTGGCATTAATTTCCAAAAAGGTCATACATAGTGTCAGATACAGGGATCATTGATTAAGAAGGGATCCTTGAGACCAAGGGTCATTGAATGTAGGGATCATAGAAAAGAAAATTGAAGGAATCATTGAAAATAATTTCTCTCCCTTTGGCTGATCTAAGAGCTTGTAAGACTTCTCCTCCTTTAAGTTAGGGATCCTTGAATAAAGAATTTCTCCCCCTAAAGATTTTTTTTAAGAAGGGATCATCGAAGAAACAGAGTCATCACTTGTAAGATCACTAAAGAAACACAGATTTAGAGATGAAATCAAATCGGTGACTCCGAGACAAATAAGTTGGTGGAACCGAGATGATGTTTTGCAGCTCATCTGCTAGTTCGGTAGAACCAAGTTATTTGTATCGGTGGCTCCGAGGCTAAAACAGAAACTTGGCAAAGTTTGAAAACTTGCAAATGAATTCAGAAAACTTTTAACAAAGTGTCAAAAGAGAAATGTTCAAAGGGAATGCAAATTTTTTTTTTTACAGAAGGATATAAACTAGAGAAGATTTGAGTGGTTCTAAGAAATCTTGCAAAAAAGAGAATGAACCAACTCAAAATACTTAACTAGATGATGGGCGGTGACTAGGTCACCTATATTAGAGTATATTGACTTAGGAGCCAAGCAAGAATACTTGATCATAGGTCATACACAACGTTAAGCTCAAAATGGGCTTACCATTTTTCGATTAAGCATTTTAATGTTTTCATATCACTTGAGTTGCTTTAGCTCATGACTTGGAGTAAAGCCTTTTCAAGGATATGAGTACATACCTTTGAGTGATGTTGATGACGTGGCTTGTAGGTGAACTTGTTGAGGATGCTCGAGGTTGATGAAGATCATCTTAAGTTGGGAGCAATCCTTCTCGTTTTAGTTCACTTGTCACCTACATAGGTTAGTCAAGCAAGGAAGAACATGATATGACACGATACCAATTGTGAATATAAATATGTGTCAAGGATATGTTTTTGTTGTCTTCTTCCTTCCATCATCAAGAGAACTTGTGGATACTTGGTCATGACAAGATTGCTTATGATTGGAGTTGATGGCAATCTTGTGGAATGAGGTTCTTCCAAGTACCTACAAAAGGTTAGATTCAATACAAGGGAGCATAGAATTCCATGGTATAAGATAATATATCAAGAGTATCATGGAAGTATCAAGTAAGCTCATGCCCTTGCATGCATAAGAGTGAGTCTAGCTCAAGTTTGAAGCATCAATGATGTTCAACTCACTCCTCAAATAACAAAATGTTTTCTCAGCAAGTGGCTTAGTAAAGATATCGGCCAATTGCTTGTTAGTACGGACATGCTTAAGATTAATATCTCCTTTGGCAACATGATCACGAATGAAATGATGTCTAACTTGAATATGTTTAGTTCGAGAATGTTGCACAGGATTATGACCAATTTTAATAGCACTTTCATTGTCACAAAGTAATGGAACATTTTTAACATGAATTCCATAATCCTTAAGCGTTTGTGTCATCCATAGTAATTGTGCACAACAAGATCCGGCAGCAATATACTCAGCTTCGGCGGTAGATAGAGATACCGAGTTTTGTTTCTTGGAGGACCAAGACACAAGAGATCTACCTAAAAATTGACAAGTACCCGAGGTGGATTTTCTATCAACCTTGTCACCGGCATAGTCCGAGTCGGAATAGCCAACAAGGTTAAAGGAAGGTCCCTTGGGATACCAAATGCCAAAGCTTGGTGTTTGTATCAAATATCTCACAATACGTTTTACGGCCAAAAGATGACACTCTTTAGGTGCAGCTTGATATCTAGCACACATGCAAACACTAAGCATAATATCGGGACAGGAGGCACATAGATATAGCAATGAACCAATCATAGATCGATAAACCTTTTGATCAACCGGTTCGTCCTCCTTGGTAAGATCAACATGTCCACTAGTAGGCATAGGAGTTTTCATACCTTTACACTCTTGGATGTTGAACTTCTTGATCAAGTCCTTGGTATACTTAGTTTGAGAGATGAAGGTTCCTTCTCTCGTTTGCTTGATTTGCAAACCAAGAAAGAATTTCAGCTCACAAATCATGGACATCTCATACTTCTCGGACATCAACCTTCCAAATCTTTCACTAAATTGTGGGTTAGTAGATCCAAAGATAATATCATCCACATAGATTTGGCACACAAATAATTCACCATTGACTCTCTTAGTGAATAAGGTTGCGTCAATTTTACCCATTTCAAAACCTTTTTCAATGAGAAACTTCATTAAGCATTTGTACCAAGCACGAGGGGCTTGCTTAAGACCATAAAGTGCTTTACGAAGCTTGTAAACATGATTAGGTTTCTTAGGATTCACAAAACCAGGTGGTTGCTTAACATAGACTTCTTCTTCAATCTCACCATTTAAAAAGGCACTTTTAATATCCATTTGATAAAGCGTGATATCATGGTGATTAGCATAAGCAAGATGAATGCGAATAGCTTCAAGTCTAGCGACGGGGGCGTAGGTCTCACCGTAGTCCATACCTTCGACTTGCGTATATCCTTGGGCTACGAGACGTGCCTTGTTCCGTACGACTTGACCGTCTTCGTCATGCTTGTTCTGAAACACCCATTTGGTTCCGATGATGTTGTGCTCATCCTTGGGCTTCTCCACGAGTGTCCACACTTCATTCCTTTCGAAGTTGTGAAGCTCTTCGTGCATCGCGTTCGCCCAATCCGGGTCTTCAAGAGCTTGTTCTACCTTCAAGGGTTCAATGCTAGTGATGAAAGAATAATGCTCACAAAAGTTAGCTAGGCGAGTTTTAGAGCGAGTGATTCTCCCTGTTTGTATATCACCAAAGATTTGGTTTAGAGGATGGTTCTTGGTCACTTGTGCTCGAACTCGGGGTAGCTTAGGCTTGTTGGATGGTGGAGCTTCTTCTTCATCATCATCTCCTTCATCTTCGTTGTTGTCGAAGGTGTCGTTCCCTTGAGGTGGTGGTGAAGGAGGTTGTGGTGGATCTTCATGATGTACTTCCTCCTCTTCATCATCTTGTCGTGTACCGCTTGTGGATGCCTCCATGTCATGTTGAGGTTCACCTTGACGTGAAGTTGGGGCTTCCACTTGAGTTGATGAAGTACTTTCCTTCACCTCCATGGGACAAATCTTGCCGATGGACAAGTCTTGGATAGCTTCCGAAGGATCCTTATCACCTACATCATTTGGCAATTGTTCGACTTGCGAACCATTAGATTCATCAAACTTCACATTTACCGTCTCTTCAACTTTTCGAGTGAAGTTGTTGTAGACACGGTATGTGTGAGAGTTCGATCCATAACCGAGTAGGAATCCTTCATTAGATTTAGGAGCAAATTTAGTATGACGATGCTTATCAAGAATGTAGCACTTTGAGCCAAATACCCGAAAGTATCCAACTTGGGGTTTGTTACCGGTGAGTAGCTCGTATGCCGTTTTACCGAGAAGCTTGTGTAAGTAAAGTCGGTTTGTGGCATGACATGCTGTTTCCATGGCTTCTGCCCAAAAGTGTCTTGGCGTCTTGTATTCGTCAAGCATCGTTCTTGCCATCTCAATAAGCATCCGGTTCTTCCTCTCAACAACTCCATTTTGTTGAGGTGTGTACGTAGCCGAGAACTCATGTGAAACACCTTCTTCGTCAAGAAAGGTATCCACATGGGTGTTCTTGAACACCGATCCGTTATCGCTCCGAACCTTCTTGATCTTCACTTCAAACTGAGTTTGCGCTTTGCGAACGAAGTTCTTGAAGATCTTTTGTACCTGCGACTTATCATCAAGAAAGAATACCCACGTAAATCTGGAAAAATCATCAACTATAACTAGACCATAGGAATTTCCACCGAGACTCTTGTAAGCATTGGGACCGAAAAGATCCATGTGAAGTAACTCGAGTGGTCTCCTAGTAGTCATGATATTCTTAACGGGATGACTTCCACCTACTTGCTTTCCGGCTTGGCAAGCACTACAAAGTCTATCTTTGTCAAAGATAACATCTTTAACACCAAGTATGTGATCACCTTTGATGAGCTTGTCTAAGTTACGCATGCCAACATGTCCTAGTCTTCTATGCCAAAGCCAACCTTTAGAAGATTTTGCAATAAGACAAGTACGAGGTTTGGATCTCTTAGTGAAATCGACAATGTATAGATCACCTCTACGGAAACCGGTAAAGACCATTTTATGATTATCTTGATGAAACACTTGGCAATCTATTTTCGTGAATAGCACATTAAAACCAAAGTCGGCAAGTCTAGATACGGAAAGAAGATTGTAGCCAAGATATTCAACAAGCATGACATTTTGAATAGAGCTATCATGGGATATGGCCACCTTACCAAGACCAAGTACCTTACCCTTGGAGTTGTCTCCAAACGTTACGTACCTTCGCGGTCCATGGTTTGGTGTGATCTCTTTAAACATTTCTCTATCTCCGGTCATACGATCGGTACATCCACTATCGAGAATCCACTCTTTTCCTCCGGACATGTAATCCTTGAAGTTTGCCATGAGACTTAGATTCTTCATGATCTTCTCATACTCCATGTCGAACAGCTCATCCTCATCATAGTAGCCATGTTCCACATTGTCATCATCAAGTGGGAAATCCTCGTCACAAAGAACAAGAGTTTCGTTAGGATTGTGATCATGACAATGTTCAAGATTATGAATTCGAATGGCTTCTACAATGTTGTTGCTTATGGTTATGACATCTCCTTTAGCACGCATGAGGTCTCTAAGCTCAAATAGATAGTCATCAAACGTGGGATTACTAGGCATCATTTTGTGGAAGGCAATAGTTTTATGAAGAATTTCATCAAGATTACTCAATGAATAACTTGGATATCGTTTCTCCAAGTCATTCCACAAAGTATAAGCACATTCAAAATTCTTCATTTGATTAAGCACATTTCTAGGCAATGCTCTAACGATGAGATTAACAGTTCTAAGATTACATAACATATCAATTTCCTCTTCGTGTGTGGGATGTAAAGGATCAATGGGAGGTACATAAGGGCTCTTAACATATTTGCTCAATTGAAATTCATTAAACAGCTCAAGCATCAAAGTTTTCCATTGACTATAGTACTCTCCATCAAGAATAGGCACTCTACAACTCAAACTCCCTATACTAGACACATCCATCTTCCTCCACGGTGATTAAACCGAAGCAATGCAGACCAAAGCTCTGATACCAATTGTGGGATCACTAGAAGAGTGTCTAGAGGGGGGGTGAATAGACTACTAGCAGGAATTTAAAAACTAACCTTTTCCCAAGTTAATTGGTTGGCAGATTTTAACAATTATAGCAAGTCAAGCACACCCTACACATGCAAGTCAACAAGTATGGCAGCGGAAAGTAAAGACATTGCACATGAAGTAAAGAGTTGAGATAAGAAGATCAAACGCACGAGGGACACGAAGATTTTTCCCGTGGTTCCGATAGGTGGTGCTATCGTACGTCCACGTTTATGGAGTCTTCAACCCACGGAGGGTAACGGTCGCGAGAGTCCACGAAGGGCTCCACCCATAAGGGTCCATGAAGTAGCAACCTTGACTATTCCATAACGGCTTCCGTCCACGAAGGACTAGCCTCACTATGGGTAGATCTTCATGAAGTAGGTGATCTCCTTGCCCTTACAAACTTCTTGGTTCAACTCCACAACACGAAGTAGGAGGCTCCCAAGCGACACCTAACCAATCTAGGAGGCACCACCCTCCAAAAGGTAATAGGCTCGGTAATGTCGATGAACTCCTTGCTCTTGTGCTTCAAGATGATAGACTCCTCAACACACAATCACTCTCTCACAGATTTGGCTTGGTGGAAGAGATGGGATTGGTGGAAAGCAACTTGGGGAGGCTAGATCTCAACACATGAGTAGGTGGCTCTCTCTCAGAAAATATGATGGAGCAAGTATGGAATAGTTCTGAGTGCTTCTCTTTCTAGTGGGTGGTGGTGAAGGGGTATATATAGGCATCTCCAAAAATCCAACCGTTACACCTAAAATGACCAACTCGGTGACACCGATGTGTTAATCTCGGTGGTACCAAAGTGATCAAAAGGCAGTAACTTTTGAATCTTGGTGAGACCGATATATAAAACTCGGTTGCACCGATAAGGTGACCAACGGTCAGATTGCCCAATCTCGGTGACGCCGATTCCACAAACTCGGTAGGACCGATTTTGTGAAATTGGATAACAAAAAGTTGGCAACCCAAACTCGGTGGCACCAAAGCAGAATCGGTTGCACCGAAAGGCTAGGGTTTGGCTTAGGTCTGTCTGAGTATGGGAATCGGTGGCACCGAGTGGAAAGTGTTGGTTGCACCGATTTTGGATATTTGACTTTGGACAGACTTTTGTGGAAGAGCTTGTGGGTGTTCTTGGTGACTAACACTTTTGCACGTATGAGCATTTTGTTCACCAACAATACCTTACCCCCTTTTAATAGTACTGGCTTTCCTATGGACTCAAAGTGATTTCTCACAAAGTAAAATGTAGCGTCCTCTTGCTTGAAGCTTTGCCAATCCATTTCCTTGCATCTTGGGGTTATCTCCACAATCCTTTTTGCCAACCCTTCTTCCTCTATGGACTTTTATCTGAAACACACTAGGTAGAAATATTAGTCCAAGAGACAATGTATGTTGTCATGAATTATCAAAACCACCAAGGGAGCACATTGTGCTTTCACATTGTTGTCGGGCCCGTGGGACTGGGGGTACCCAGGCCCGTCTGCCAGCGGCCCAAGACGCGGGGCACGCCATCAGCCCAGCACGGCCCACCATTGGATTTCACAAGCAAGACCCTCGCAAGGCGCACGTCAGCAAGCATTGTCAGGTGCCTCGCGAAGCCTCCCTCGTGAGGTCGCCTTCCGAAGCTGCCCCCGAGGCCTTCGTGAGGCGGGTTAATCAAAGGTGGCCCGACGGGGTCGCGTGGTCCTCCATCTTCACATGGGCGACGCGCGCCACGCCGAGTGGCGCCAGGAGCTGTGCCAGCACGCACAGATGATGAGGATTTCCTCTTTTGTGCTAAGGGAGCAGAACCAACTCGCCCGTTCCCAAAGCAATCCCCAAAGGTTTCCCGTTTTGTGCAAGAAGACCAAGGCTGGGGGCTCGCCGGGACGGAGGTCATCCCCAAGCCCACCAGCGCGTCACGGCAGGAGGCTTTTGCAGGTGAAGACTACTTTTGTCAAGATAAGGTGCAGTCTGTATAAGATAAGGCAAGTTGCCGCCGTAGAAAGGAGGGACCCAAAGTTAGCATGAACCCACCTTTGTACTCCCTCTCACCCTCAAGCAATCCAGACAAGCAGGAGCAGGGTTTTACACCACAAGGTGGCACGAACCTAGGTAAACTGTCGTGTCCACTGTTCTTCTTCCTTAGATCGAGCATGCCGGAGTGTCACCGTGAGGTTGCGAGGTAGAGTACGGCGGGAGAACCAGCGCACCCTAGAGTTTGAACCTCTTTGGGTCCCCGGAGCTCCGATTCCGACATTTGGCGCGCCAGGCAGGGGTGCGCCGCTGTTCTCCAGCTCCATTTCAGCTCTAGCTTCGCCAACCCTATGGCTGACTCTCGTCGTGTGTGGGCCGAGCGTCGGGCGGCCCGCGTCGCCCAGACCGCGCCTGCAGGCCGCGATGGTCGACATCACTTCGCCGGTGTCGGAGCTACCGCCACCACCGACCCTGGTGCCCGCAAGCAGCAAGACTCCTCCCTGCACCCTTCCCTGCAGCAGGATGGGCGCACCGCCATGGTTTCCTCCTCTCACGCCTGCCTTGGGCACCTAAGCACGCAGGACGCGCTGCTCATGGCGTGCGAGCTGCTTCGCTACCGCCCGGCGGACGCTGGCTACGACGCCTGGCTGGGCCACATGGCCGAGCTCGTTACCGCCGCTAGAGGCGTCCTGGCACCCTCTCGCTTGCTCCGCCCTCTATCGTCTCGCGCTGGGAACGTGGCGCATGGAGCACCCCCGCCACCTCCCATGCATAGCGACCCAGTCTAGCCTCAGCGCGATACGCACCCGTGCGACCAGCTCCGCGTCCTCCTCCTCCTCCTCCGAGTCCCCGCGGCAGAGCCTGAGCAAGAACGCGGCCATGATCTTGATGTGCCCAAGAAGGCCCGCCGCCCGTTCTCTGCCTACCACAACGTGCGCACCCACAACACCGAAGACTGTCGGGAGCTCAAGGCCCCCCGTGACAAGCGCGTCGATCGGTGTCCAGACCGCAACAACCGTGGCGCCGGCCGCAGGGGCGGCCGTGGTGGCAGCAGGTAGGACAACTGCAACGGCAACCCACGCCGGGGCTGGCGTGAGCAGCCTCGCGAGGATGGCTGGCGCGATCGGCCTCGTGAGAGCGCCTCGAGCGAACAGCCTCGCGGGGCGCTAACTCAGGACAACGTTGCTCTTCCGCCACTGCCACCGCTGCCCAGGAAGAACGACAACAACTAGCATGACGAGGGGGCTGGGGGCTATCAGGAGCCTCGCGCGATAGCCTGTATCCTCGGCGGAGCCCATGCCCCTGCGTCGAACCGCTTGTTCAAGAAGTTCTCTTGTGAGGTGAATGACGCCCTCCCGAGGTCGGAGGCCGCGCGACCCCTCAAGTGGTCGCAGTACGCCATCTCCTTCGACTCCAAGGACAGCCTCAAGTCCATGGATGCCGCGGGCGCGCTTCCCATGTTGTGCACTCCCACCATCAGCAACGTCTCAGTCACCAAGACCCTCATCGACGGAGGCGCCAGCCTCAACGTGCTCTCTGTCGAGACCTTCGAGACACTCCAGGTACCCTATGACAAGCCACTACAAGAAATATGGGAACTTGCGACCATCAATATTCATGGCATAGTTTTGCTCAAATGCTATCATATTTTGCCCAAGTTTGCGTCTTGAAATTACAAACAATGTTGCCGAATGGAGTTTTCATTTTCTTTGCACGAAATATTCATTTTCCATTTTTCGAGGGCCCAAAATGAGTTTTTTTAGTGAAGAACCTTCCAAATATTTGTTGACAATTTGGAACAAATCAATTTTTATTAACAATTACAAATTTGGAATACGGAAAATATTTCAAAAAAGTGTTATCAGAAATAAGGTAACATGTAAGAAGATTTTATAGATTTCAAGCCAAACGAGTGATGTTGTGGCCAAATTAATGACATAGTTTGATTTTCTTCTTTTCTTTAAGGTTTTTAATTTTTTTTTGTTTTAATTGATCTTTCATACACATTATTCATTTTTGTATACATCAGAAACATTTTTGTATACATACTTATCATTTTTTAAGTACATCATTAACATTTTTAATAAATGTTTTGATGCCTAATTTTTTGAACAAATGTCTACATTTTGTAACACGCATTATACATATTGTTTAGATATGTTTAACATTTTTCAAATACATGATTTTATACACATGAAACTTTTCAAATAGACATGTTTAGTTCTTTTTTAAATACATGATTAACCTTTTTCTGAAATACATGTTGAACATTTTTAATATTTTTGAAATGCTTGATTAATAATTTTTAAATGCAAGTTTTTTTAATACACCGTCAACATTTTTTCTCTACGCATTCTAACATTTTCAAATGCTTCATTAACATTTTTTCAAATACAAGATTAACAGTTTTTAATACATGGTCAACATTTTCTCATAGCTTTATTAACAATTTTTACATTTTCAAATGCTTTATTGACATTTTTTGGATAATATTGATCCGAGGTCATACGCAATATTGATGGTGCAATTACATTTTAGACTTTTCCTTTTTTTGTTTGAACTCCCTTTATTTTTTGAGAGAAATTTGAACTCCCACTATTTATGTGGACTCAATGTTGTGGGAAGCCCACATTTTCCACGAGATAGACCTTCCATAGGCCCATCGGCTGTCGGCCCAGCCCACACAATGAAATTGTTAAAAGAAAAAAACATGTGGCCTTGTCCAAAAAGGCCCAGGCCCAACAACGTTCCTTTTGCTTTAAGGGGATTGTGCGAGGTAGTGTAACACCAACGACGAGGTGGTGTGGTGGTATGGATCGATCGCCCGGAACGAGGGATCGCGGATTCAACTCCCTCCATTGCATATTTTTGTTCGATTATTCACCACTAGTTGTTTGAGGGTCCTGGGTCCCCGTGTTAGTCTTGCTTGTTAGGTAGGTGGGCCCCGCATGGCCTGTCCAGCATGTCAACAGGGTGGGCCCTGCATGGCGGGTCTGACTGGTCAGCAAGGCGGGTTAGCCGGCAGGGCGGTTCTCGTTGGTCAATGGGGCGGGTCCCACAGGTCAGCGGAGGGTTGTTCAACCATATGCAAAAATGACACCTAAGCAGGACACATGTGCAAAATTGGTAAAAAAAAGACAACTAAGCACGACACATCGGAAAAAGTGATGAGATGGCGCCTAGTCATAGCAATGCATCATATTTGATTCATGTTCTCTCTGCATTTATTTTGTGTTTGTAGATAATGGACAAACACAAATCGATCATGTCAATGTTTCCTAAGAAAAATCGGTGGACGCCTCTATCATTATTTTTTACTGAAATTAGTGAATACATATCCTACCATGTAGTTTTGAAGCGGCAGAGGCAACACTTGTTCCAGTTGTTTCTCAATTCAGAGAGCTTTGAATCGAGGCAACCAAAAGGCCACCTTCAGCAGGCACGAAAAAACATGCCAGCACCATGAGGCAATGCCTCAAGCACTTCATTTTGGAGATACAAGTTGGCGGGAATCATTGAAGTGTCCTTGACAGAAGAGGATTTTGAATGTCTTTTTATGAGTTCACAAAGGAGGGAGAGGCTCATGCATGTTGACCACATACGCAAGCTCATCATGATAATTGTATGGTCATTGCATGTAGAAGGACTGCAACCTAGGGAAGCTGTGTTGATAAATCTAGTACATACAATAAGAACAACGTGAATGGTAATGGTCTGTTGAAACTATATATCTTGTATTTTGGTAGTTTACAAAGCCCTGGAGGTGTCCTTTTTGTACATATAAGGCCCTACAATGTATTTAGACTATATGATCCCCACATGTCGCTATAATTTAGTCTGGGATGAATAACTGATGATTGGATTGGAAATGTTAGTAGAACCATGATCAAGAAAGGCGTCTCCATGAATCAAAGGGATTAAAATAATAAACAAGGTCTATGAAAGGCTTAACATGTGAAAAAAATATATTAATCAAGATACTATCTTCTATGTGAGCCCTGGAGGTGTCCATTTGAATCTACTCCATGAAATTCTTGTTCCTACATGACCATGTTACGAGCCCGTGGCAACGTACGGGCATCTAACTAGATTAAATTGGTTCTAACCAACGAATATAAGGCAGCGGACCACTGTTGTCTTCTTTACGACCATTTCGTGTAAGGAAATTACGACCTTTCTGACCAAAATGGTCGTTCTGGTTTAAGGTTTGGAGCCCCCAAACAGGTTATGACCACTTGGTCTTAAATGGTCGTAGATTTACGACCATTTCTTCCAGGTCACTGATGGAAGGTCACAAGTTGACATATTTCTTGTAGTGAGCTGATGCCCACCAGGCCATTCTCTGGGGTGTCCGATGGCTCCATCATTCCCCTGGGGCAAGTCCGCCTACCTGTCACCTTTGGCACGCGCGACACCTACCACACCAAGCTCATCGACTTTGACATGGCGCACATCGGCCTCTCGTACAATGCAACCTGGGATAATCGGCGCTCGCCAAAGTCATGACGGCGACCCACCATGGCTACAACGTCCTCAAGATGCCTGGCTGCAGTGGCGTCATCACCATCGCCTGCGACGAGAAGGATGCGGTCTGTTCCCTCGAGCGTGCCTATAAAGCTGCCGCGGCTGAGCATTCCTATGACGAAGGAGGTGCTGGGCCTCATGAGGTCATGCCCCCAAGGAAGAAGCAGTTGTTGCCCGTCCAGCGCCCGACGCCAGCGCCGCGAGCCTCGTGCCCGCTGCCGGCGCCTGTCTCCCCCCAGCATAGGAAGGCGCGCCCAGCGCCTCCCTCAAGCCAGGCACGGGGGCTTCCACCTGGAAAGCATCTGACCTGACTAGTGTGACGAGGGAGGTGCTCGGGCACCACTTGGAGGCGTGCTTCGATGCGCGCCCCCGCAAGCAAGGAATGCGGCGCCAGGCGCCATGGGCACAAGAGTTCATCACCCAAGAGATTGACAAGCTGCGAGAGGCTCGGGCCATGCGCGGCGAGCATCGTCCGGGACATCCCATCAACTCGGCTGTCGCACCCAGGGAGAACAGCAAGGTGCGCATGTGTGTCGACATCGCGGGCCTCAACAGGGCCGGCTCCCAGGACCTCTTCTGGCCATTGTGCGTTGGCCTGAGCAGGGGCATCGCCACCAACTACGTCTACATGCCCTTTGGCTTGGAGAACACCGGCACCACCTTCCAAAGGCTGGCGCAACTCGCGATGGCGCCTCGCAAGACGTCAGGCCCTCGCGGGCCCTCAAGACCTCAGGGGCCAACCGGTCCCTGAGAGGTGAACCTCCATGACATGCTTCGCCAAGTAGCCTGACGCTTCCGCAGCAACAAGATTGCTAGGTGACTTTTTGGTTTGTTCAAATTGAGAGTGCCCTTCGGGCTGCATTATCCTCAAGCTGGCAAGGGTCCGTCCCCGCAGCATCCTCACTTTTTGGTTGTGTAGCGAATCTGGTTATCTTTTGTTGAGCTTATGTCGTTTCCTTAAGCCTAGTGTTTGGTGCCTCGTCACCGTATGAAATCGCCGCGCCCTCACGACTCTTCCCTCGGCCACCCCATGACTGGGGGCTGGACACGGTGTCTGTGCTCGGGTCCGTCCCTGCAGCGTTGGAAAATCCAAGTGATTGAGCTCTGGCTCCCGAGACTGCTCCCGCGCACGTCACCTCATAGAGGTCCTTGGTGTCTCGCCCTCTCATGGAACCGTTATGAGTAAGTTAGTAAGGGCGCGGCCCAACTTGTATGACTGCTAGTTCGGTGTTTCGCCACCTTGGGCACCACGCGTCCGGCGACATTTCCCTTGATCATTCCATGGAGAAACTCGACACGGCATCTGTGCTCGGGTCCGTCCCTGTAGCGTCGCTAAACTCAAGTGACCGAGCTCTGTCTGGTGGGCCAGAACCACACACGCCACCTCGTTTGGGTCCTCAGTGTCCGACCTCTTCATGCAATGGCCTCGGGATGGCCGCCTGATGCGCATCGCCCCCATGGCACAGGTTACATGAGCACACAGTTGCATCAAGATCTAGGCGCGAACCACCTGAGGACCGAGGAAGGAGCTCCTGAGCCCTGTGCCTGGAGCATCCGACTCCTCCGCAAGTTCTACCCATGACCCTCTCGCGTAAGAATGAGGTGGGGCTGTACACGCCCCGGAGCCTCCCGGTGCACCACCCTTTGGCCTCGGGAGAACTCCTGCCCACGCACAAGTGGAAGCCCCATGCTCCGCGCTGGCAGAACAGTTGAATCATGACCATGCCCACACCCTAGTGGAAGCCCCATGCTCCGTGCTGGCGGAATGATCAAGCTATGATCATGCCCACGCCCCAGTGGAAGCACCATGCTCACTGCTGGCAGAACGGTCGAACTATGACCATGCCCATGCCCCGGTGGAAGCCCCATGCTCCGTGCTGGTGGAGAGTCAACTGAGAGTGCCCCATGGGCCACACCGACCTCAGGAAAATTGTGCCTAGCACGGCAGCCGTCGGCCTTCTTCCCATGGCACGCGCTCGCCAGCTCCTTCTTGGGCCTCACACGAGCGGGGGTTGGACATGGCGCATGTGCTCGGGTTAGTCCCAGCAGCACTGAAAAAACCCAAGGGACTGGGCTCTGGCTCGTGCGCCTGCTCCCATTCACATCACCCCACCAAGGCCCTTGGTGTCTGGTTTTCTCATGTAACACCCAAGTGTAAGCTAGCGAGCGCGCGTCGTTCGAAATGAAGCTTTTGTGCGCGGTATTTTTTCCCTCGGGATGGATCGCTCGAGGGGTCTCACAAGGCGCGCCAGGCAAGTGACAAGAACCCCCCGGGGCAGCCTTGCCATTGCGAGTGTTTTCCCTCACACGGGCCGCTTGCACGTCAAAGGGGGGTCCTTGAGCGTCGCGCCTCAGGAACCTTCACTAGCTCCCGGAGCCCCTCACCTCCTGGCTTTGTCCAGGCACCACGACCTGACATACCAGCGACGGCTGAGGCTCGCCCGGGGGCTGGGTCTCGATGATGCAGAGCACCTAAGCAAGCAAGGGAAAAGGGGAGAACTCCGCGAGGGGACCTCAGAAGTGGACGCATGGTTCAAACTACAAAGGCGTTACTTGCAAAGGGCAATGATTTTTCACGCACCCCTCGTGGGGCTTACATTGATCCATCGCAGGATAGAAGATGGGATAAGGAAGGGAACTTCAGGAAGACTCACACCACGTGAACCTCTCGCAGGCCGCGGCCACCTCGCGACGCGTTCCAAAAAGTTAAGTTAACCGCCCCCCGCGGCGTGGTGATCTTTGGTAGTGTTCCTTCTTACCGTAACTTCACTGTGGGCGGAGGCCTCTTCTCTCGCGTGAGTCGCTTGCACGTCAAGGGGGACCTCCTGAGCATCGCGCCTCGGGAGCTCTTACCGGATTTTGGGCCCCTCATCTCCTGGCCTTGTCCCAAGCATCACGACCTGACATACCAGTGACGGCTGAGTCCTGCTCGGGGGCTGGGTCCCAGTGACACAGAGCCTTAAGGCGATTGCAAAGAAGGGGACAAGCCTAACGAGAAGCACTGAGAACGAACTCATTTTTGACCGAAACAACGTTAAACTTAAGGGGCGAGATCCATAATTCTTCTTGCATGCCCCAGCGGGGCTAGCATGGTTCATTGCAGAAAGAAAAAGCAAAAGAGGAAGGACCGGGCCCGAGCAGTGCCACCTCCAAGACTCCGATTCTGGCGCCGCCTACGCCTAGTCGGAGTCTTCCTCCTTGACGCGGACGCCCGGGGAGTCGTCGGAGTCGTCGTCGCTCCCACTTCCCCGGAGGAAGAGCTGTTGCTGCCATCGTCGCCGGAGGAGCTGCCACCGCCGCTATTGCTCTCCATGCAGCAGTCCAAGTGGTCGCCGGCCTCCCCGAAGATCTTCATGAAGAGTGTGGCGGCCCCGTAGAACTTGAACTAGAGGATGTGCCCCTCCTTCAAGCCGCGAGCGAGGGTGAACGACTTCCACCCTCGCTTCAAGAGCATAAAGCCAGAGGGAGTGAACTCCATCGCCACCCAGGAAGACCCAGTGCAGCAGCCGTCTAGCTGCAGCCACAGGCCCAAGGGCGCGCGCTCTGCCATCTCCTCCGTGAAGGAGTCCGGGAGCCGGAGCCAGGTGCGGGGTTGGCTATCCATCCCCACGATAAACTCGCGGGCCGCGTCGGCGGAGTAGCTCCGCGGCCGGGGTGGCCGGGTGGCTGTGCCATTCCTCCTACCCCGCCCACGGGTGCGTCGTCCCCCGTGTCCGCGTCCGCGGGCTGAGCTTCCTCCATGGCTACTTGAGCCGGCATGTGTCACCAGCAGAGGACGCCCACGCCCTCTGGGAGGTCCCCGGGCGTGGTGGCGGATGTGTGAGGGCGGCCTCGCCCCCTCGCCAACTTTGGCACTTCCGGCTCTCCCATCATCGTTTTTCCCGTCTCAGCGCGGGAGTACCTCCTCACGGGTGCCATCGCTACTACAAAGACAAGCGGGAATGAAGAGCAAGAGCGAGGAGGATGAGCCAAGGGACCTTCCTCTTGCCTTTATATATAGCATCCGGTGGATGGCCGACCTGCGCCCCCTCTCCTTCGCTGGATAAAAGGCACGGAAGAGCAATGATGGCCTTGCGCCGCGCGCAGGCTTTATGTCAGCCTCGGCGGTTGCCGAGGCGTCGTGGGGAACTGGGGGCATCCCACGTCCCGTCGTGCACCATGCTTCACGCCTGACCCGCAGGCGGTTGGGGCCCGCATCGTTTCGCCCCTCCAACTGGCGGAATCGTGCACGCTGCGGGCCTGGGGGCTACTGTCGGGCCCGTGGGACTGGGCATACCCAGGCCCGTTTGCCTGCGGCCCAAGACGCAGTGCACGCCATGAGCCCAGCACGGCCCACCATTGGACTTCATGAGCAAGACCCTTGCGAGGGCCCCCGCCTCGCGAGGCGCATGTCAGCAAGCATTGTCAGGACCCTCGCGAAGCCCCCCTCGCGAGGTCGCCTCCCGAAGCTGCCCCCGAGGCCTTCATGAGGCGGGTTAATCAAAGGTGGCCCGACGGGGTCGCGCGGTCCTGCATCTTCATGTGGGCGACACGCGCCACGCCGAGCGGCGCCAGGAGCCGTGCCAGCATGCACGGATGAGGAGGATTTTCTCTTTTGTGCTAAGGGAGCAGGACCAGCTCGCCCGTTCCCAAAGCAATCCCCAAAGGTTTCTCGTTTGGTGCAAGAAGACCGAGGCTGGGGGCTCGCCAGGACGGAGGTCATCCCCGAGCCCACTAGCGCGTCACGGCAGGAGGCTTTTGTAGGCGAAGACTACTTTTGTCGGGAGAAGAGGACCAGGGCCAGTATAAGATAAGGCAGGCTGCCGCCGTAGAAAGGAGGGACCCTAAGTTAGCCCGAACCCACCTTTGTACTCCCTCTCACCGTCAAGCAATCCAGACAAGCAGGAGTAGGGTTTGACACCGCAAGATGGCCCGAACCTAGGTAAATTGTCGTGTCCACCGTTCTTCTTCCTTAGCTCGAGCACGCTGGAGTGTCGCCATGAGATTGCAAGGTAGAGTAGGGCGGGAGAACCAGCGCACCCCAGAGTTTGAACCTCTTTGGGACCCCGGAGCCCTGATTCCAACAATTGTCGTGAATAAATATTTCATAACTATGCGCTTTTCTATCAATTGCCCAACAGTAATTTGTCTACCCACCGTATGCTTTCTTCGAGAGAGAAGCCTCTATGAAAAACTATGCCCCCCGGGTGTTCACACTTATTATTACAAAAACTCTAAAAATATTGCTGCCATTATTTACTTTCTTTTTATTTGCAATTTATATCTATCCAACTATCAGTATTTAATCCTTGCAAGTAACGAGTTCAAGGGGCTTGACAACCCTCTTGCCCGCATTGGGTGCAAGTGTTTGATTCTGTGTGTACAGGCTCTGAAGACGAGAAGTTGCATGGTTCTCCTATTGGTTCGATAACCTTGGTTCTCACTGAGGGAAATACTTATATCTACTGTGTTGCATCTCCTCTCCTCTTCGGGGAAAATCCCAACGCAGTTTAAAGTAGCAATAGCTATCTCAGTTGTAGCTCTTTTAGGTCGAGAATTCTTGCAAATTAAGAGAGAAAAAGGCATTAGAATGACATTATAAAGTTAAATAATGACCAAAAACATTATAAATATCAATAGGAAAACATGATGCAAAATGGACGTATCAACTCCCCCAAGCTTAGACCTTGCTAGTCCTCAAGCGAAAGCCGAACTCAATAATCATGACCACATGTTTAGATACAGAGGTGTCGATCAAACAAAATATGAACATGGAAGCATCATGATTCTTATTATAGTTATCAATAGGAAATTAAGAGAGAATAGCTATCTCAGTTGTAGCTCTTTTAGGTCCAGAATTCTAGTTGCCGGCAATTTGCCTCTCCATGTAAATCTAGCAAATTAAGAGCATTAGAATGACATTATAAAGTTAAATAATGACCAAAAACATTATAAATATCAGTACGAAAACATGATGCAAAATGGACGTATATACTCCCCCAAGCTTAGACCTTGCTTGTCCTCAAGCGAAAGCCGAACTCGATAATCATGACCATATGTTTAGAGACAAAGGTGTTGATAAAACAAAATACGAACGTGGAAGCATCATGATTCTTATTATAGCAGCAATTATATGCAATATACTTCTCATAACAACGTAACAATTCATCCACAATGTTGAAGTATAACTTTATTCAAAACAAACAAACTATGTTCTTAGTCATTGAAGCAATTAAAATTCATCATATTTCCAGGAAGAATCTATGTAAGAGCTTTTGTTTAGCAAGTTCCACAAACTCAACTATCATATAATCTTCTATGATTGCTAATACTCAAGGTCACATTCTTGGAGCAAATGTTTCAATCAAACACATAGGAAGATGGGGGTTTAATGTTTTCACCTCCCAACTTACTTATCTCAGGGATAATGTCAACAATAATAACTCATGATCACCTACGTTCAACTGGATATATATGCATGGATCATTGCCCACCACATGATGCTTGCTAGCTAGAGACTAATTAAGGGATGAAAGAAGAAACCATTATTGACTCTTGCATAAAAATAAAGATAAAGGTTAGACTTTAAAAGATAGTCCCTTTGTAGAGGGAAGCAGAGGTTGTAATGCGCTTTTTTGTTTTTGGATATGCAAACTCTTAATGTAAAGGAACATCACTTTACATTTCCCCTTGTGACCTTTATTATGCAGTATGTCGCTTTTATTTCTTTACCATCACAAGATCGTGAAAATCTTATCTCCCTTACAATAAAAGATCATTCATTATTTAGCAGCAATTTTGATTTCTTTTTCCACCGATGACAACTTACTTGAAGGATCTAACTCAATCCATAGGTAGATATAGTGGACTCTGATGGCAAGAGGGTTTAAGGGTTTTGGATGGACAAGTAGTATCTCTACTTAATATGAAGTTTTGGCTAGCAAAACATAAGCAGGAAGCACCACTTGTTAGAGGATCCATGACAATATAACTTTTATGTGAATATAAGCAAACATAACTCATTACATTGTCTTGTCCAACATCAACTTATTTGATCAAGCATGAAATATTTGATGGGGACTCACAATCATAGAAGATGTCCAATATAGTGCATTTATGTGTGAAGCCTCTCTTCCCTTATTATTCTTTCATGAATTGCAATCAATGACCAATTCTATGTTTGTCAACTTCCAACAAATTTTATGAACTATACTTTGTATATGTGAAGTCATTACTCCCCATGGGATTAGCATATGATCTCCTTTTCTTTTTATTTTCATTTCTAATATTGAGACAAGAAAGTAAACCATGAAAACTCAAACTAATATTTATTATATAACTCTCGCACTCGATTTCATAGATACCATATCACAAAACAAGCACTCGAAACTAAATCATACTAAAATTTATTCTTCTAAATCATGAAATAACTAATGATCGACCTAAGATAGATAATGATAATAAAAGTGATGGTGTTACGATACCAGGGCACCTCCCCCAAGCTTGGAACAAGCTAAGGTGGTGCCCATACCCATGTACTCAAGTTTCTTTCTTTGGTGATGATGGTGGTGAAGTGGTAGGCTTGTCCTTCATGATATCAAGCAAGATATCTTTCAAGCTATGAATATACTGAAGAAAGTGTTGGATCATGGTGATATTCTTTTGCATTTCCACCATAATATGTTTATTTTCCGGCCACCATAAGCTCCTTCCTGCATCACTTTCACTTGGGCTGGAAATATCCCAATTGGAAGGTATGTGCACATGAGGGTCGTTTTCAACCCCATAATTGTGAACAAGTTATGAAAATTATTCCTGTGTAGCATGTTTGGGAGCCTCCTTGGGGCAGGACCCCCTTGTACCTATTCACTCCTTTTACTCATCACCGTCCTCATGGCTTGATGGGGGTTTGGAATAGTGGAGATGCCAGCTAGAGTACCCCTCTCGGAAGCGGGAGGGTGAACTTCTAGTGAATCTCCTGGTCCTTCTTCCATTGTGACCTCCTCAGTCCCTTCTCTTTTGAGTTCCGTCTGTAGCAGCCAAGCATCGTCTCCCACATTGTTGGAGGAAGACGAAGACATGAAGCTTGGCCTTGAAAATCTGACAGAAAACACCCTGAAACAAGAACATAGGAGAAACTTGCGATACGTTGGTGAAAACATATGGAAGTATATATCAAGATTTCTTATCTTGCGAAACATGAATACCAAAAGAAAAGAGAGTCAGAAAGGCACACGAGGGGGGGCACAAGACATCAGGGTGCACCATGGGGGGTAGGCGCGCCCAGTTGCCTTGTGGCCGCTCCGTGGGTCTTCTTGGTTGTTTCTGAAAGGACCAATATAGTTGACTAGATGGGGGTGAATAGGCAACCACCAATTTTTAGCACTTTTAATCGAATTAGGTTTAGCAACAAATAGGTTGTCTAGATATGCAACTAGGTGAATGATGTCTACTACGCAACCTTCTTCTCTTGTAGACTCGTGTTGGGCCTCCAAGCGCAGAGTTTTGTAGGACAGTAGCAAATTTCCCTCATGTGGATGACCTAAGGTTTATCAATCCGTGGGAGGTGTAGGATGAAGATGGTCTCTCTCAAACAACCCTGTAACCAAATAACAAAGAGTCTCTTGTGTCCCCAACACACCCAATACAATGGTAAATTGTATAGGTGCACTAGTTCGGCGAAGAGATGGTGATACAAGTGTAATATGGATGGTAGATATAGGTTTTTATAATCTGAAAATGTAAAAACAGCAAGCTAACTAATGATAAAAGTGAGCACAAACGGTATTGCAATGCTTAGAAACAAGGCCTAGGGTTCATACTTTCACTAGTGCAAGTTCTCTCAACAATACTAACATAGTTGAATCATATGTAAATCCCTCACGTGCGACAAAGAGTTCACTCCAAAGTCACAAATAGCGGAGAACAAACGAAGAAATTATTGTAGGGTACGAAACCACCTCAAAGTTATCTTTTCCGATCAATCTTATGAGCTATCCCTATAAGTGTCACGAACAACCCTAGAGTTCGTACTAAAATAACACCTTAAGATACACATCAACCAAAACCCTAATGTCACCTAGATACTCCAATGTCACCACAAGTACCCATGGGCTTGATTATACGATATGCATCACACAATTTCAGATTCATCATGTTCAATCCAACACAAATAACTTCAAAGAGTGCCCCAAAGTTTCTACCGGAGAGTCAAGATGAAAACATGTGCCAACCCCTATGCATAGATTCCCAAGGTCACGGAACCCGCAAGTTGATCAGCAAAACATACATCAAGTGGATCAATAGAACATCCCATTGTCACCACGGATATCCCATCGCAAGACATACATCAAGTGTTCTCAAATCCTTAAAGATTCAATCCGATAAGAAAACTTCAAAGGGAAAACTCAATTCATCACAAGAAGATAGAGAGGGGAAAACTCCATATGATTCATCTATATTAATAAAGCTCGCGGTACATCAAGATCGTGCCATCTCAAGAACACGAGAGAGAGAGAGATCAAACACATAGCTACTGGTACATACCCTCAGCCCCGAGGGTGAACTACTCCCTCCTCGTCATGGAGACCACCGGGATGATGAAGATGGCCTCCGGTGATGGTTTCCCCATCCGGCACGGTGCCGGAACGGGCTCCCGATTGGTTTTTCGTGGCTACAGAGGCTTGCGGCGGCGGAACTCCCAATCTAGGTTTCTTTCTGGAGGTTTCTTGATTTATAGGAATTTTTGGCGTCGGTCTCACGTAAAGGGGGTGCCCGAGGGGCCCACAAGCCAGGGGGCGCGCCCTAGGGGGGGGGGCCTGTGGCTTGTGGCTGCCTCGGGACTCCTCTCCGGTATCTTTTTGCTCCATTATTTTTTTTATTTTCCAAAAATATTCTCCGTAAATTTTCAGCCCATTCCGAGAACTTTTATTTCTGCACAAAAACAACACCACGGTAGTTCTGCTGAAAACAGCGTCAGTCCGGGTTAGTTCTAATAAAATCATACCAAAATCATATAAAATTATTGTAAACATGGCATGAATACTTCATAAATTATAGATACGTTGGAGACGTATCAGCATCCCCAAGCTTAATTCCTGCTCGTCCTCGAGTAGGTAAATGATAAAAGAAATAATTTATGAAGTGTGAATGCTAGCAAGTGCACAAATTTGATCAATGATAATTCCAATCACTTTTTCTAGCATCAATATAAACCATAAACAGTAGCTCATCTCATAAAACTTCTCATGATCAAGTAACAAGCTATTCACATGTTAAAGTATAGACCAGATAGTTTCTTGAAAACTAACAAACCATATTCCTAGTCATCGAACAATTGCAATTCATCTTATTTTCAGGAAGGGTCTATGTAAGAGCTTTGATTTAGCAAATTCCACATACTCAACTATCGTATAGTCTTCCATGATTATTGACACTCAAAGCATATTTTTAGAACAAATAGCATCCATCGAACACAGAGAAAGATAAGGGCTTAATGTTTCGCCTCCCAACTTATTTATCATATAGATAATTGTCAACAATAATAATTCATGATCAAATATATTTGTGTGGATATATATGTCTAGATCATTCCCCAACACATGATGCTTGCCAAGAGAAAAAGGCGAAATATAGGAAGTGGTGAAGATCACCATGACTCTTGCATAAAGGTAAGTACTAGAAAGTAAAAGATAGGCCCTTCACAGAGGGAAGCATTGATTTGCAAAGGTGCCAGAGCTCGAGCTTTTAAAACAGAGATGAATAATAATTTTGAGCGGTATGCTTTCATTGTCAACATAACAACCGAGAGATCTCGGTATCTTCCATGCTAGATACATTATAGGCGGTTCCCAAACAGAATGGTAAAGTTTTTTTACTCCCCCTCCATCAATCAATCACACTCCACGGCGAGCCAAATCCACGGGTACCGTCCATACAAACAACAATCTTGGGGGAGTTTTGTTTCATTATATTTTGATTTGATTTTTGAGCATGGAATTGGGCATCCCGAATACCAGGCACTTTCTCGTGAATGATAGTGAATCAACACATATCGTGAGAATAACCCACCTAGCATGGAAGATAGTGACAGCCCCTAGTCACTATATGAGCGATTCGGGCATACAAAACAAAATATTATTTGAAGGTTTAGAGTTTGGCACATGCAAATTTACTTGGAACGGCAAGTAAATACCGCATATAGGTAGGTATGGTGGACTCATAGGAACAACTTTGGGTTTAAGGGTGTTTGGATGCACAAGTAGTATTTCTACTTGGTGCGGAAGTTTTGGCTAGTATGAGGTGGAAGCAAGCACCACATGTTGGAGGATCCATAACAATATAACTTCTATACAAATATACCCAAACATAACTCATTAAGTTGTCTTCCTTGTCCAATTTTAACTAATTTGCTCGAGTTTGAAATAATTAATGAGCTCACAATCATAGAAGATGTCCAAGACAGTATATTTATATGTGGAATCTCTCTTCCTTCAATATTCTTTCATGAATTGTTCAAGTGACCAATGCGGTGTTTGCTAACTTTCAATAAATTTTACCACCTATACTTATTATGTGTGAAGTCATTACTCCCCATGGGATAAGTATATGAAGCATATTTAATTTCAGATTTATGATATTCAATTCATTCAACCATTTACTCATAGGATATAAGTGAAGCACGAGAGTGAATGACAAACTACTCCAAAAAAGATGTAAGTGAAGATCAATGCGTAGTCAACAATTAAATAACTATTTGAACACTCTATCATCTAAGAATATCAGATCTTAAGTATTTTATTCAACAGCAAGCAAAAGAAAAATAGCACTCCAAGAATAGCACGCATCATGTGAACGAATAAAAATTTAGGCTCAACATAGGCTAACCGATAATTGTTGATGAAGAGAAGTGGGATGCGTAGCATCCCCAAGCTTAGATGCTTGAGACTTCTTGAAATATTTACTTGGGGTGCCTTGGGAATCCCCAAGCTTGAGCATTTGTATCTCGTTCAATCCTTCCATATCATGGTTTCACCTATTCTCAAAACTTCATCCACACAAAACTTGAAAAGAACTCGTGAGATAGGTTAGTGCACATAATAATAAATCAACTCTTTATGTACTGCAAAGACAAGTTGCACAATAATTTTCAAATATCATCTACTGTTTACTATCATTTCCACAATTTATATCTACCAATATAGGCTATGGAAACTATAGGATAAGTAGATAACGAAACTATGACAGCAATCTGTCCAAACAGAACAGTCTGTAGCAATTTATGAAAACAGTGTACTTATGTAACTCAAAAAATTATGAAAATTTAGGAAATGCTAAATAATTTATATTATAATACTGTGTAAAAATTTCAGAAATTTTCCACGTTCCAGTAAAATATGAAAATTCAAACACTACAGCAAAAGTTTCTGTTTTTACACAGCACACATCAAACATGCAATGCAAGCATCGTAATGCAATTCTTGGAACTTTTTATTGAAAAACAAGATTATAAATAACACCTAACATAAAACAAGAAAATAAAATGACGCTCCAAGCAAAACTCATATTATGTGACGAATAAAAATATAGCTCCAAGTAAGATATACCGATAGTGTTGAAGATGAAAGAGGGGATGCCTTCCGGGGCATACCCAAGCTTAGGCGCTTGAGTCTTCCTTGGATATTACCTTGAGGGTGCCTTGGGAATCACCAAGCTTAGGTTCTTGTCACTCCTTATTCTTCTCATATCGGTGTCTCACCGAAAACTTGAAAACTTCAATCACACAAAACTTAACGGAACTTCGTGAGAAGGGTTAGTGTAGTAAAAATAAATCATTCAGTTAGGTACTGTCAAGACAAGATTCATAATTGTTCCCACATCATACCTACTGTATTCTATCATTCCCATAATTTATATCACTCAATATAAGCTATAGAAACACTAAAACAAGTAAACTATGCATGCAAAACAGAATCTGTCAAAAACAGAACAGTCTGTGAAGATCTGTAGCGTAATCATACTTCCCTGTCTCTAAAAATTCTGAAAAATTAGGAAAATCTAGGCAATTTGTATATCAATCATGTTTAAAAAATCATATCAAAATCACGTTCCAGTGAATTTACAAAATTCCTGGACTGAGAGCAAAAGTTTCTATTTTTGCACAGAATCAAGTCAACTATCATCCACACTATCCCAAAGGCTTTACTTGGCACTTTATTGAAACAAAAGCTATAAAACATGATTATACAGTAGCGTAATCATGTGGACACACAAAAACAGTAGGTATAAATATTGGGTTGTCTCCCAACAAGCGCTTTTCTTTAATGCCTTTTTAGCTAGGCATGATGATTTCAATGATGCTCACAAAAAAGATAAGAATTGAAACACAAAGAGAGCATCATGAAGCATATGACTAGCACATTTAAGCCTAACCCACTTCCTATGCATAGGGATTTTGTGAGCAAACAATTTATGGGAGCAAGAATCAACTAGCATAGGAAGGCAAAACAAGCATAACTTCAAACTTTGAACACATAGAGAGGAAACTTGATATTATTGCAATTCCTACAAGCATATGTTCCTCCCTCATAATAATTTTCAGTAGCATCATGAAGGAATTTCACAACATAACTATCACATAAAGCATTATCTTCATGATCCACAAGCATAGAAATTTTACTACTCACCACATAAGCAAATTTATTCTCATCAATAGTAGTGGGAGCAAACTCAACAAAATAACTATCATGTGAAGCATAATCCAATTGAAAATTAACATCATGATGACAAGTTTCATGGTTATAATTATTCTTTATAGCATACATGTCATCACAATAATCATCATAAATAGGAGGCATGCTTTCATCATAATAAATTTGCTCATCAAAACTTGGGGGACTAAAAATATCATCTTCATCAAACATAGCATCCCCAAGCTTGTGGCTTTGCATATCATTAGCATCATGAATATTCAGAGAATTCATACTAACAATATTTTTATCATTCTCATCATTCAAAGATTTAGTGCCAAACATTTTAATAACTTCTTCTTCTAACACTTGAGCACAATTTTCCTTTCCATCATTTTCACAAAAGACATTATAAAGATGAAGCATATGAGGCAACCTCAATTCCATTTTTTTTGAAGTTTTCTTTTATAAAACCAAACTAGTGATAAAACAACAAACTAAAAGATTCAATTGCAAGATCTAAAGATATACCTTCAAGCACTCACCTCCCCAGCAACGGCGCCAGAAAAGAGCTTGACGTCTACTACGCAACCTTCTTCTTATAGACTCGTGTTGGGCCTCCAAGCGCATAGTTTTGTAGGACAGTAGCAAATTTCCCTCAAGTGGATGACCTAAGGTTTATCAATCCGTGGGAGGTGTAGGATGACGATGGTCTCTCTCAAACAACCCTGCAACCAAATAACAAAGAGTCTCTTGTGTCCCCAACACACCCAATACAATGGTAAATTGTATAGGTGCACTAGTTCGGCGAAGAGATGGTGATACAAGTGTAATATGGATGGTAGATATAGGTTTTTATAATCTGAAAATATAAAAACAGCAAGGTAACTAATGATAAAAGTGAGCACAAACGGTATTGCAATGCTTAGAAACAAGGCCTAGGGTTCATACTTTCACTAGTGCAAGTTCTCTCAACAATATTAACATAGTTGAATCATATGTAAATCCCTCACGTGCGACAAAGAGTTCACTCCAAAGTCACAAATAGCGGAGAACAAATGAAGAAATTATTGTAGGGTACGAAACCACCTCAAAGTTATCTTTTCCGATCAATCTTATGAGCTATCCCTATAAGTGTCACGAACAGCCCTAGAGTTCGTACTAAAATAACACCTTAAGATACACATCAACCAAAACCCTAATGTCACCTAGATACTCCAATGTCACCACAAGTACCCATGGGCTTGATTATACAATATGCATCACACAATTTCAGATTCATCATGTTCAATCCAACACAAATAACTTCAAAGAGTGCCCCAAAGTTTCTACCGGAGAGTCAAGACGAAAACATGTGCCAACCCCTATGCATTGATTCCCAAGGTCACGGAACCCGCAAGTTGATCACCAAAACATATATCAAGTGGATCAATAGAACATCCCATTGTCACCACTGATATCCCATCGCAAGACATACATCAAGTGTTCTCAAATCCTTAAAGATTCAATCCGATAAGAAAACTTCAAAGGGAAAACTCAATTCATCACAAGAAGATAGAGAGGGGAAAACTCCATATGATTCATATATATTAATAAAGCTCATGGTACATCAAGATCATGCCATCTCAAGAACACGAGAGAGAGAGATCAAACACATAGCTACTGGTACATACCCTCAGCCACGAGGGTGAACTACTCCCTCCTCGTCATGGAGACCACCGGGATAATGAAGATGGCCTCCGGTGATGGTTTCCCCCTCCGGCACGGTGCCGGAACGGGCTCCCGATTGGTTTTTCGTGGCTACAGAGGCTTGCGGCGGCGGAACTCCCGATCTAGGTTTCTTTCTGGAGGTTTCTTGATTTATAGGAATTTTTGGCGTCGGTCTCACGTAAAGGGGGTGCCCGAGGGGCCCATAAGCCAGGGGGGCGCGCCCATGTGGCTTGTGGCTGCCTCGGGACTCCATTCCGGTATCTTTTTGCTCCATTATTTTTTTTATTTTCCAAAAATATTCTCCGTAAATTTTCAGCCCATTCCGAGAACTTTTATTTTTGCACAAAAACAACACCACGATAGTTCTGCTGAAAACAGCGTCAGTCCGGGTTAGTTCTAATAAAATCATACCAAAATCATATAAAATTATTGTAAACATGGCATGAATACTTCATAAATTATAGATACGTTGGATTCGTATCAGTGAACAACCTATATGATGCTAACAACAAGCAAGGAAAGGATACACAACAATAATAGCTTGCAAAAAATAAAGGTTAGAATTAACCACAAGTGGAGTCAGTGGAGACGAGGATGTGTTACCAAAGTTCCTTCCCATTAGGGGGAAGTATGTCTCCTTTGGAGCGGTGTGGAGGCACAATGCTCCCCAAAACGCCACTAGGGCCGCCGTATTCTTCTCATGCCCTCGCACAATGCAAGATGTCGTGATTATACTAGTGGTTCCCTTGAAGTCGGCAACCGTATATTTACAAACAACGTTGGGGCAATCTTCACAACTTAATTGGAGTCTCCCAACACCACCAAAAAGCTTCACCACAATGGATTGTAGCTCCAAGGTGAACTCTTCCGTCTAGGGTGCCCAAACACCCAAGAGTAACAAGATCGACAAGGGATTAGTGGGAGAATTAAATATCTCTTGGTGGAAGTTTAGACCAATGCCCTCTCCTCCAAACCCTAGAGCACCAACAAGATTTGATGGATAGGGAGAGAGATTCGGCGAAAATGTGCTTAGGGCCAACAATGGAGCTTCGGGGGGATAAGAGCTGAAGTCTCCTTGGGGAAGAAGACCCCCTATTTATAGTGGGGGGAAACCAACCGTTACCTGCATGAAATTCGCACACAAGCGGTAGTACCACTCAGGGGAGCGGTACTACTACATAAGGCGGCAGTTCCGGCCTAGCACAGGGACTTAGTGAAAACATGGAGCGGTAGGGACGTCGGAGCGGTACTACCATCGACACCTATGGTACTAGCGCTTAGTGCAATAGTTCTAGGTAGAACCGCGGTGGTAGGGGAGGTAGAACGGTAGTAACTCTGGAAGTGGTGCTTCCGCTGTCTACTACCACCCTACAACCGCGAACAGGAGGAGGACTACAGAATGCTGAAAGTGAGTGCAGGTAGTGCGATGGTAGAGTGCAGAAGTACCGCCCGAGTGGAACTACCGCTCTACTACCGCATCAACTTTAGCCATTAGACATGTCACTGTCTTAGTGGGTCTCTTCGAGAAGTTAACCACGTAGAGACCATTCTCGACATGTCCAATAAAGGCCACTTTAAGAGTCTTGCTCCACAAAAGGGACAAGGTGTTAAGTGATACGTCTCCAATGTATCTATATTTTTTTATTGTTCCAAGCTATAATATTATCATTCTAAGATACTTTTTGGGCATTTATTTGTTGATTCATATTATTTTTTAGCACAAACCTATTAACCCAGTGCCAAGTGCCAGTTGTTGTTTTCTTCATGTTTTTGGATTTTCAGGTTTACAGTACCAAACGAAGTCCAATTGCCACGAAACTTTTTTATGATTTTTTTTGTACCAAAAGAATACCTGGAAGCTTCGGGAGAAGATTGGAGGCCACATGAGGGCCCCACAAGCCAACAGGGCGCGCCCTGTTAGCTTGTGGCTGCCCCTCGACGCCTCCAACCCTGATCTCTAGCCAACAAATTTACATATATTCCAAAAACCCTAGGGGATCTCCCTAAACACCTATTCCACTGTTGCAAGTCTCTGTTCTGCCGCGATCTCATCTGGAGCCCTTTTCCGATGCCCTGCCAGAGGGGGGATCGATCACTGAGGGCTTCTACATCATCCTTGCTGCTCCCATGGTGATGTGTGAGTAGTCCACCACGGACCTACAGGTCCATAGCTAGTACCTAGATGGCTTCTTCTCTCATTTTTATCTTCAATACAAAGTTCACCGCGATCTTCTCAGTGATCTATTCGATGTAATCTTCATTTGCGGTGTGTGTGTTGGGATCCGGTGAATTGTGGGTTTATGTTCAGATTATTTATGATAAAATATTTGAGTCATCTCTGAATACTTATTTGGTTCTTATTTGTATGATTATCATAGCTTCATAAATCTCTCCGATGTATCAGTTTAGTTTGGCCAACTAGATTGGTTTATCCTCAGTTAGAGGGGTGCATTGTAGTGGGTTCAATCTTGCGGTGCTCTATATCCCAGTGACAAAGTAGGGGACAAGACACGTATTTGTATTGTTGCCACCAAGGATAAAATGATGGGGTTCATTCATATTAATTGGGTTTACTTTGTCTACATCATGTCATAGTTCTCCAAGCATTACTCTGTTTGCGTGAACTTAATACCTAGAGAGGAAAGCATAGAAGCGCTCTCGAAGTGGAGTAATAGTAGTGGATCCAGGCAGGAGTCGGTCTACTTGTTTATGGACGTGATGCCTATATACACATGATCATTGCCATGAATAAATATTGCATAACTATGCACTTTTCTATCAATTGCCCAACAGTAATTTGTTTACCCACCGTATGCTTTATTCAAGAAAGAAGCCTCTAGCAAACACTATGGCCCCCGGGTCTATTCACATATATATATATATATATATATATATATATATATATATATATATATATATATATATATATATATATATATATATATATATATATTACAAACACTCTTATTTTCTTGCTGTCATTTATTTACTTTTTATTTATTTTGGAATTTATAATTATCAACTATCATCTACACTACTCATTTGCTTGCAAGTAACAAGTTCAAGGGGATTGACACCCCTCTTGCCCGCGTTGGGTGCAAGTGTTTGCTCTTTTGTGTGTAGGCGCTGAAGACGGGAGTTGTGTGGTCCTCCTATTGGTTCGATAACCTTGGTTCTCACTGAGGGAAATACTTATCTATGTGGTGCTGCATCATCCCCTCCTCTTCGGGGAAAAACCCAACGCAGATCACAAGTATGCGGAATGATTTCTGGCGCCGTTGCCGAGGAGCATCACCAACTTACGATAAATTACCTTCTCACAAATTATCATTCACTTGTTCTACTTTTTATTTGCTGTTATATTTTGCTTTCTATAAAAAAACAAAAATACAAAAATATTTATCTTTGCTAGTTTACTTGCTTGCTTGCTTAGTTATCTAGTTTACCTGTTTGCTTGTTCGAAGTTGCTATCATGTCTGATTTCATCATTGAAAAGGATGATGAAAATAAACCCCCAAGGAGGAAACTCCCTCACAGCAAGATGTAAAAGTTTTTGTTGCGGACAAGGGGAATATTATAGGGAAAAGCATTATCCAAGAATTCTTCAACTGTACGGGTGCTTTGGCTTGCAAGGATACTCCAATCCTTAAAAGAACCAAAAGTTACGCCGATGCTATTTACGCTCTTATTCTTAAGCTTGAAAGAGATTTATGCGTACTCACCCTAATTTACAAAGGCTTTTCTATGAGTTGCCGGTCATAAAAGACACTAGAGCTAAAAAGAAGGCCACTCTTATCCTCATGCATGAATTTGACTATATAGTATAAGAGGATCGAGATATCTTTGATCACTATAATATGAGTTGTCAACATCTTGTGATAGACAAAATTTTATATTATGAGGACTATATGATGAGGTATGTGTTTCAGGACAACCATACTTTTAATGAAAACACAAGTAAAGAAGTTCCCCCTATTCATATTATCCAACAAGTTTTCAAGGCCATCAATAAACAATATTCTTGCATAGTAATAGAGAATACGAAAGGCTTTAAAGAAATTAGTATTGAGAATGACAAGATTTTACTTGATGATGTGTTTCCTATTGTCTTTGAAAAGCACTTGATACTATGCATTATGCCTAGCTAGGGGCGTAAAACAATAGCACTTGTAGGGAGGCAACCCAATAGTTATCTTTAAATTTTTGCTTTTTATTTCTGTTTGTGTGTGATAAAATGATTATTTCCTCTATAATGGTTGTGTTTTTGTGTTTAAATTAGTTTTTGTGCCAAGTAAAGCCTTTGGGATGACTTGCATGATAAGAAGAATTGATACGGTGCAAAAACATAAATTTTTGCGTCGAGTGCCGAATTTCTCTGATTTTACTGGATTGTCTTTTTTATCTGAATTATTTACAAATAATTTTTATAAAAATTAATCAGGCTGTCCTAAGTTTTCAGAATTTTTGGAGTTACAGAAGTATAGTTTCTCTACAGATCATTACACACTTTCTGTTTTAGACAGATTCTGTTTTTGCTTGCATAGTTTGCTTGTTTTGAGGATGCTATGGATTGTATTGGGGGGTATAAGCCATAGGGAAGTTAGAATACAGTACCTTATGCAATAATAAAACATGAATCAACTTATAACAGTACCTAAGTATTTGATACGTTTATCATACTAACGGATCTCACGAAGTTTTGTCGAGTTTTGTGTGCTGAAGTTTTCATGTTTTGGGTATTATCACGATGGATGAAGGAATAAGGAGCGGCAAGAGCCTAATCTTGGGGATGCCCAAGGCATCCCAAGTCAAATTCTACGAAGAGTCAAGCGTCTAATCTTGGGGATGCCCCGGAAGGAATCCCCTTTTTCGTCTAAATCCATCGGTATGTCACTTGGAGCTATATTTTTATTCATCACATGATATGAGTTTTGCTTGGAGCATCGTTTGCTTTTGTTTGTTTTTGCTTTAGTTTTCCACAATCACTTTTTACTGGACGCACCTATTTGAGAGAGACACACCTTCACCGCGATTTGTTAGAATACTCTATGTGCTTCGCTTATATCTTTTGAGCTTAGCAGTTGCTCTAGTACTTCACTTATGCGTTTTTGAGGACAATGGCGTATAGATTTTATAGAAATAATTGCACTCTCATTCTTCACTTATATTTGTTTGAGAGTTAATAAATAGTGACAGTAATTTGCATGGGTTATAAGATTAGTCCAAAAATAATAGGTATTCAAGGAGTGCATAATCAAAACCTTCATGTAGCACATAAAAGAAAAAATCGTGGGTTAATATTATTGATGTGGTAATGTGAAAGGGTGTGAGTACATGGTTGTCGGTCCGTAGGAGTATTGATATTAAAAGTTGTTAATTCCCCGTTTGTCTAAATATTGGTTAGTGCATGGCAGGGATGTGTGAGCATTATTATTTCTCGTTGAAATCCTAGTGTTGTTTTGAGTCAGAGGCGCGCGATGGTTAACTCCTCCCAACCTCCTCCCTAGGGGCATGTGAGTAGTACTTTGCTTCGAGAAAGCTAATAAAACTTTGTAATAAGTATATGAGTTCTTTATGACTAATGTGAATCCATGGATATACGCACTCTCACCTCCTCATATTTTGCTAGCCTCTCCGGTACCGTGCATTGCCCATTCTCACCTCAAGGATCAGTGCGAACTTCGCCGGTGCATCCAAACCCCGTGGCATGATATGCTCTGTTGCACATAAGCCTCCTTATATCGTCCTCAAAACAGCCACCATACCTACCTATTATGGCATTTCCATAGCCATTCCGAGATATATTGCCATGCAACTTCACTCTCACATCATATGACTAATTCACTCATCGTCATATTGCTTTGCATGATCATGTAGCTAACATAGTATTTGTGGCAAAGCCACCGTTCATCGTTGTTTATACGGTAGATCATTGCACATCCTGGTACATTGCGAGAGGCATTCATATTGAGTCATATTGTTTCATAGTTCTTAATATCGAGTTGTAAGTAAATAAAAGTGTGATGATTTTCATTATTAGGGCACTGTCTCAGTGAGGGAAAAAAGGAAAACAAAAAAAAAGGAAGAGAAAAAGAAAGAAAGAAAAAGAAAAGGAAAAAAAGAAAAAAAAATGAGAGAAAGGAGAGAAGGGACAGTGCTACTACCTCTTTTTCCACACTTGTGCTTCAAAGTAGCACCATGTTCTTCATATAGAGATTCTTATGTTTTGTCACTTCGATATGCTAGTTGGAATTTTCCATTATAGAACTTGGCTTGTATATTCCGATGACGAGCTTCCTCAAATGCCCGAGGTCTTCATGAGCAAGCAAGTTGGATGCACACCCATTTGGCTTCATTTGAGCTTTCATACACTTATAGCTCTAGTGCATCCGTTGCATGGAAATCCCTACTCCTCGCATTGATATCTATTGATGGGCATCTCCATAGCCCGTTGATATGCCTAGTTGATGCGAGACTTTCTTCTCCACTTTTACCCCTTTGATATCCACCACCATATTCTATTCCACCTATAAGCTATGTACATGGTTCATGCTCATGTATTGCGTGAAGAATAAAAAGTTGAAGCGCGTAAAAAAGTACGATCCAATTGCCTGACTTGGACACCATGGTGCTTGACATTTGTATTAATGTGGTGAAGATGGAGCCATGCCTTACTAATATAATAAAATAAATGGGGGTAAACATTCCTTGAGGATTGTATATTTCAAAAGATTGATGATTTTGTTACTTATGCTTATAAATATTACTATGTTAATGTTTGTTAATTCATCGTTTCTCAATGATCATACATGCAAGAGATTACATGTTGGGTAGCATGTCACATAAAAAATCTGTTTTTATCATTTACCTACTCGAGGACGAGCAGGAATTAAGCTTGGGGATGATGATACGTCTCCAACGTATCTATAATTTTTGGTTGTTCCATGGTATAATATTACCATTCTAGGATACTTCTTGGGCATTTATTTGCTGGTTTGTATTATTTTTGAGCACTAACCTATTAACTCAGTGCCAAGTGCCAGTTGCTGTTTTCTGCATTCGCTTTTCAGGTTTACAGTACCAAACAAAGTCCAATTGCCATGAAACTTTTTTATGAATTTATTCTGGACCAAAAGAATACCAAGAAGCTTTGGGAGAAGACTGGAGGCCGCACAAGGGCCCCACAAGCCAACAGGGCGCGCCTAGGGGGGGGTCGGCGCACCCTGTTAGCTTGTGGTCGCCCCCCGACGCCTCCAGCCCTGATCTCTGGACAATAAATTCACATATATTCCAAAAACCCTAAGAGAGGTCCCGAAACACCTTTTCCACCGCCGCAAGTCTTTGTTCTGCCGCGATCTCATCTGGAGCCCTTTTTCGGTGCTCTGCGGGAGGGGGATCGATCACGAGGGGGCTCTACATCATCCTTGCTGCTCCCATGGTGATGTGTGAGTAGTCCACCACAGACCTACGGGTCCATAGCTAGTACCTAGATGGCTTCTTCTCTTTCTTTGATCTTCAATACAAAGTTCACCGCGATCTTTGCGGTGATCTATTCGATGTAATCTTCTTTTGCGGTGTGTTTGTTGGGATCCGGTGAATTGTGGGTTTATGTTCAGATTATTTATGATAAAAGATTTGAGTCATATCTGAATACTTATTTGATTCTTATTTGCATGATCATTATAGCTTCGTAAATCTCTCCCATCTATCGGTTTAGCTTGGCCAACTAGATTGGTTTATCTTCGGTGAGAGGGGTGCATTGTAGTGGGTTCAATCTTGCGGTGCTCTATATCCCAGTGACAAAGTAGGGGACAAGACACGTATTTGTATTGCTGCCACAAAGGGTAAAAGGATGGGGTTCATTCATATTAATTGAGTTTACTTTGTCTACATCATGTCATCGTTCTCCAAGTGTAGGATCCGAAGTATGTCTAGAGGGGGGGTGATTAGACTACCTGACCAATTAAAAATCTAACCTTTTCCCAATTTTAAATGGTGGCTAGTTTTAGCAATTATAGCAAGTCAAGTACACCCTACACATGCAAGTCTAAGAGTATAGCAGCGGAAAGTAAAGACATGCACATGAATGTAAAGGTAGGGAGAGGTGAATCAAAAGCAATTGATGACACGAAGATTTTTCCCGTGGTTCCGATAGGTGGTGTTATCGTACGTCCATGCTGATGGAGACTTCAACCCACGGAGGGTAGCGGTCGCGAGAGTCCATGGAGGGCTCCACCCATTAGGGTCCACAAAGTAGCAACCTCATCTATTCCATCACGGCTTCCGTCCACGAAGGACTAGCCTCACTATGGGTAGATCTTCATGAAGTAGGCGATCTCCTTGCCCGTACAAACTTCTTGGTTCAACTCCACAACACGAAGAAGGAGGCTCCCAAGCGACACCTAACCAATCTAGAAGGCACCACCCTCCAAAAGGTAATAGATGTGGTAACAATGATGAACTCCTTGCTCTTGTGCTTCAAAAGATAGTCTCCTCAACACACAATCACTCTCTCACATATTTGGCTTGGTAGAAGAGGTTGATTGGGTGGAAAGAAACTTGGGGCGGCTAGAAATCAAGATTCATATGGTTGGAGTGGAAGGTCTTGATCTCAACACATGAGCAGGTGGTTCTCTCTTAGAAAAATGGATAGAGCAAGTGTAAGTGTGTTCTGAGTGCTTCCTCTACGAGTGAGAGGAGGTGGAGGGGTATATATAGACATCTCCAAAAATCCAACCGTTACAACATTATTGCCCAACTCGGTGAAATCGGAGTAAAAACTCGGTTGCACCGACTAGTACAAAATGCGGAAACTTTAGGCTTTTCGGTGAGACCGATATATAAATCTCACTAGTACTGATTCTTGAAAATAGCTAACCAAAGAGTTGGTCCAAAAACTCGGCTGGTCCGATTCAAAACTCGGTGGTACCGATTCCTGAAAATGGCTAACCAGAGAGTTGGTCCAAAACTCGGTTGGTCCGATTCTCAAAACTTGGTGGTACCGAGATGCTAGGGTTTGGCTTAGGATCTGTCTGAGGAAAAACTCGGTAGGGCCGAATGGAAATAGTTGGTGGCACCGATTTTGTATATTTTTGGTGGCCAATCTCTAAGCACTTGAGCAACCAGATCATCATAGACACCTCATCCCCTTTTAATAGTATTGGCTTTCCTATGGACTCAAAGTGATTTCTCACATAAAGTAAAATGTAGAGTCTTCAAGCTTGTTGCCAATGGATGTGCCTTGCATCTAGGGAATCTCTTCACAATCCTTTTGCCAATCCATTCATTGAACTTTCTTGAAATATACTTGGTGGAAACATTAGTCCAATGAAATATATGTTGTTATTAATTACCAAAACCACCTAGGGAGAAGTTGTGCTTTCAATCTCCCCATTTTTGGTAATTGATGACAACATATAGATCAAAGCTTCGATAGGGATAAAAACAATGAATAGCATCGTCGCTTTGAGAAGTATGTGATAAGCAAGAGCTCCCCTAAATTTGTGCATTATTTTAAATTTGTGTTTGAATGCAAATGCACAGTCGATTAGGAGTGTGGGTAACTCTTTCATGTCACATACAACTTGGTGGTGCGCATAAATGATATGAATGGATTACAATGCTCATGACACCAAAAACGAATGAATGATCATAATATTAACATCACATGGATAGGAAATAGTAGCATCATCAAGCAAGTGTATGATCAAACACAACGAAGTTTAAGAACAGCCAAGTGATAAATCAAATGTTTTTAAAACAAAGAGAGCAACAAAAAGCAAGACACTCTCTCTCGAAGCCCTATGATCTATACACTTCTCCCCCTTTGGCAACAAGTTACCAAAAAGTTCAAAGTATGTAGAAATAATTGTCTCTCTGGGCTTGATCTCCTCCGGTAGCAGTTGAAGGAGTCAAGAGAAGGGCGTCGGCGAATGCTTCAGCTGAAGTCCTCTGAGGTGGTGGAGTAGGCGCCAAAGGTGCAGAAGGAGCTGAAGGAGCAGTAGCTGGTGTTGACGAGGAAGGCCTCAACTCTGGAGCAGGAACCGTAGATGATCTGGCTTGAGTCTTGAACTGAGTGCTGGGCCGGAGAGGAGGACTATCATCGTCACTGGAGTGGGGACTGGGCACTGCATCCACTTCTTGTTTCAGCTCATTAACAGTCACTGTCAGCTCATCAACCTTGTTGTCTAGAGCATGAAACTTTGTCTCCACAATCCTCTCAAGACTCTTCTGGTTCTTGAGCATCTCAGCCACATTCTTTTTGATCCCTTGGAGAGAGTTAATGATAAAGGACATGTGATCACTCTTCGTCCTTGGAACCTGAGCACTGGTGGCTCTAGCTGCCTCTACCTGTGTCGTAGCTGAAGTGGGATGAGAAGGATCCATCACCACAATGTTATCCTCGAACTCTGGCAATAGTGGCAGGTGTGGATGATCAAGTGCATATAAGCTCTTTCCAACTTTGGAATTGATAAGCATCTGAATGTATGGAGCATATCCACATGATCTCTTCTGATCAGCAGCTGTCCTCTTGATTGTCTCAACAATCAAGTCCATCACTCAGAATCTTGTGTGGGTGTCTACATGATGTAGCATGTTCTTATCAATTCAGTTTCCGCTCGTGTTTCCATCAATTATTACTCGGGTGCATCACATTGATTCACATCAAGGCAATCATAACTACATGCATGAGAATTTCGGAATATGGATTATTGAGAGTACCCATCTTTAACCATTGCTAGCCAACTCGAATCTCGAGGATGAGATTCATTTTAAGGAGGGTAGATTTGTAACATCCAAAATTTTCAAATTTGGAATGTTAAAAGGGTTGATTTAATCTTGCTTGTGTTGTTTGCTAGTTGCTCGATTTTAGTAGGATTTGAATTTTTCGGAGTTTATTAGAATATGCAAATGAGAGGGAATAAAAGGACTTTCCGAGTTCTTCATTTTTGGATTTTAAATTGGATGCTTAAATTTTTCAAAGCAAACGTGAGAGAAGATGATATGACTTACTCAAAACAATAGGTTGAATATACTTTGAATATTATCTGCAGTTGAAAAATATTTTTGGGAACATTTAGAAAGCCAAAAATAAATTTATAAAAATCTTATGTCTATTTTATTTCATATATTTAGCGTGTAAAAATGTTCGTTGTTTTCTATAGTTGTAATAACATTTTATCCTGTATTTTAGTATGTTTTTGAATTTTTATTTTTGTTTTATTTTAGCAAAAACTTTTTCCTGTGTCAAAATAGTTTTTAGCCAGTAAGTACTATCCAATCGCGTTGTATAGTGTGGAGCCCATTTCCTATCCTTAGTCGAGTGCACTAGAGCCCAGCAACAGCCGCGAGCAGCCCAACAAAAGCCCGACGCCACATCCCCTTTTGGGTTTTTTTCTTCCTTTCGTTGTGCCGCTCACAAAGGGTCCCGCTTCTCATCCCTCTCCCTGGTTCGTGTTCTTCACGGACACCGCAGCTCGAACCGATCCTAAATCGATTCAATCGATGTGCTGCCCCTCGTGCACGACCATGAGCACATAAATACCCAACTCCTCGACCTCAACCGATTTCTCGCAAAATATCCTACTCCCGTGCCCTGGAGCTCTCGATTGGATCTTGCCGGAGTTCTCGTCCGAAGCTCGATTGCCGGTCGATTCTGTCACCACCAGAAGGTTTTCACCCCGACCCTTCCTATTGTATTGATCAATTTGAGATCTTCTCTCTCACTCAACTTCTAGTTCGCGCAGGGGAGCACCAAACCAAGCACTGTGACCTTGACCCGGAGTGAGTCTCCGCCATCCCCGCTCCAGCCACACGCCATCGCCACCAGAGGACGAGTTCGCCACTCGTTGTATTCATTTTCACATCTTCATATCATCCCTGAGCTCCGAGAACTCTAGAGATGTCGCCACCTTCGAAGTCTGAGCCGCCGGCGCCGTCATCTTCCTCAAGTCCGGCCGCCCAGCCTCTGTTTCATCGGTGAGTCACCCAAGCCGTCTGATCTTAGATCTAGGGGCTATATTAGATCAAATTTTTTTCTTTTCTTTCGAAACATTTTCCTTTAGTTATCGGTTGTCTGCTGTTTAGACACCCCAGCGAAAGGCCGCCAGCTAGTTATATCACCCCACATGGCTAAGCTACCGTAGCCGCGACAGCAGTCCCAGAATGCTATCATGCCAGAATTTTCAAATAGGTTCATATTAAATATTGATTTTGCTATAACCTGAGATCCATAGGTCCAAATTAATCGATTCTTTTTCGTGTGTACTCATAATGACCAGGAGAATCTACTAGAACCAAAATTTCACACTTTTGAACTGTTTAAATTCGAATTTATTCAAATTTGAATTCAACCTTCCGGAGGCCATATCTTTTAAATCGTTGATTCAGTTTAATTGATTCCTTCTGCATTGTGATCTTATTAGCATGTAGATAGTATTAAACCTGGGCATACCTCGGGCTGGGCCGGGCTTCCAGCCGGGCTTGAGAAAGCCCGAACTGAAAATCCCAAGCCCGAGCCCGGCCTGGCCCGGCCAAAAAATCAAATATTCAGGCCCGAGCCCGACCCGAATGGACTAAAATGATGGATTTAGGGTCAGGTTGGGCCTTTGTGTAAAATCGCTTCCTACACCGGGCCTAGTTTTGAAGCCCGAGCCCGGCCCGGCCAGGATTTTTCGGCCGGGTCACCGGGTCGGGCTGATCATGCCCAGGTTTAGATAGTATATACCAACTGATATGTTTCTGTTATTTGAATTTTACTTTAATTCTTTGTCGTTGACTTTATTTTAGTGTTATGTGAGTATGGTTTATTTAGCGATGCCTTCATTGAACGTATAGATTGTCCGGAGTACGAAGCGGATAAGAATTAAGCGTTAGAGTACTTCAACACCGTTCAAGGCAAGTTGCACTTTTTTTTATCATAGTTAACACTGTTTTTACTATGCATGTGTTTTCTTTGTTTTGTGTGATTCATATGTTCCTTGTCGCCATATGTGCGTATTGTTTGTGTTGTGTAATTGTGTGCCTAACTTTGCTATTGTAGACGGGGTAGATTCTTGAGTTTGTTGATCTTATATGCGAGAACTTGTTAATGACTTGAGTAGAAACTTAATATAGAATTCACCTTTATGCAGACAAGGTTGCATTATGGACATGCTTCATGGTTGTGCTCCGAGTTGATTAGGGTTGCATTATGGTGTATCTATCCACGGTCATGTGCATCCTAGTATCAAGGTTGCATTATAGGCATGGTCTATGGTTGTGCTCCGAGTCGTTTATAGGATGGTTGCATTGTGGTGTTTCTACCCATGGTTGTGTGCTCTCTAAGTAAGGTTTCATTGTGGTGTATCTACCCACGGTCGTGTGCTCCTTAGTAGGGTTGCATTATGGGGTACCCACGGTTGTGTGCTTCCTACTATTGTTGCCAAGCTAAAGAGGACCAGACATATGTATTGCATAATAACTCCCATGTATACTAAAGTTTAGAGACCTCTACGGAGTGTTATACCTTGCTTTGTAGATGTAGGGTTGCTATATCATTTATGTGTGATTTGCCAATACATTCAATGCATTGACCCTTTGTGGCCGCAACTTATCATGTTGCAGGATATTTAGATGATCGGTGAGATACAGTAGGATCGTGAGTCTTCACTCAGCATTTAACAAGTGGGCATTGATGGGACTCATCGTTTGTTTATGCCACATTTCCGCTGTTATTATTGAAACGAGCTAGCTATGTTCTACGAGATCGTAATACATTATAAATTCTAGATCATACGTTAGAGTAAATGATGCACTTGTTACTGTGATATTCTTATGTACTGTGTGTGCTAGCGAATCGATGCAGGGACTAGCATAGTAAGCACAGAGGCATCGAATCTTATCAGATTCGGGTCGTTACATTTTTCTCGAGATGACTTCGTCAATCTTAAAATGATGTGTCAGTTCAGTCTCTCGAAGGTGGTCATAGTGATAGGGTATGCGTGTGTGCATTAATAGTGGTGAGTGTGTGTATGTATATATGAAAGCGTCCGCGTCTATATTGTGTTAAAAAAGCCAACCAGTATACTTCCCTCTCACTTAGCCACTTCCCACTTGGGCATGCTATATATATATATATTTAGCTGTTGTGGCAACTGATTTCTCAACTGTGCAGTTTTTGCTCTTGCATTATGCTGTTTTTGCGACTATTATCTTGAGAAATTCAGTTATTTTTCTGTGCGTATAATTTTACTGGACCTCTGGCCTCTAGTGGGTAACAATGATTTCTTGGAGGTGACCTGGTGTAACCACCTGTATCTCAAAGAATTCCTAGTACATTATGCTGTTAAATATCGCTAACTGGAAAAAAAATACCATGATACAGATGAAAAAAAAACATGTTGCCCTGATGGCCTCGGATGGATCCTACATTCTATTTTCCTGCACGGCGACTAGGTCGTTATGGAGCTTTGTTCGGAGGCCTTAGGGCCTGAGTGGGAAGCGTCGGATCTTCCTAGCTTCCTGCAGGCCCCGGCCTTCCAGGCTGGTCGGCAAAGGCGTCTTTTTTTGTTGATATTTGCCGCTATGTCTTGGACTTTATAGACTACGCGCAATAAGATGGTCATCGAGACGGTCTTTTTGAGGCGCGCATCTGATTCCTTCTTCAAATTTCTTGCCTTCCTGCAGCATTGGCACCCGCTGACTAGGTAGAGAGATCAGGAGCGCCTTGGACGGATGCTAGCCGCCCTTCAGGTGATGGCTCGCCGGCTCCCTAGTGGAGTAGTGTAGCGCTGGCCACTTGGTGGTCTTTTTTTTTTTTTAGCTTCATTTGGGTTGTCTTGTGCTGTGGCCCCAGCAGACTTTTATGTTTGGTATGTTGGTACTTATTGTCGGCTTGGATGGTTGTTTTATCTATAAAGCAGGGCGAAATCCTGTTTCGAGAGGTTTCTGCTTGTTTTCACTTTTCACGCGACAGGCCATTTCTCTTGTGATGAGATGGTGCATAGAGATCCGCAGACCCTGGCCTTTTCTTCCCGTTTCTTTGTTGATTAGTAGCAACAGCGTAGGTAAAGCTAGGTACGCCTGACAGTCTGTGCACAGTGGCAGAGCTTGATCAAGTTCTTTGTGGGGAGGGGGCAAATAGAATATGTGAGCCAGTGAAGGAGCAAACATATAAAATTTCACAATCTAAGCTCTCTTCCCAAAAAAATTATGCCTGTATGCGCTAATGGGGGGTGGGGCGCCATTGTATGTACACACATCCTCGATGCTGAAGGAAATAGATCGGAGATGAGGATATTGATGCTCGAGAATGAGTACGAACAATCAAGTGGATTGTTTTTTTTTGAAATAAACGCAAGAGTGCTGCGAGTTTAAGAGGAACCGGTTGACAGACGAACTGTATAAAGGACCGCCTGGAAGTCAAAAGGTGAATAAAAACCCAAAGAAAAAATGAATTGGGGTAAGGAACACCCCCCCCCCCCTAAAAAAACATAAGGGTATCTTCAACTCCGACCTGCAACCCATAAAACGGACACACTATTGTCTACGGATTAGTTCGCAGACACGGATATAGGAGTCGGTCCTTCAGCGTCCCATAGACATCCGTCCCTATTTTTCTTCTCTTTCAAGTCCACAACACTCAAAATAATTATAGAAGATAACACATTTAATCCATATATAACTTGCAAATATCACTAGTACAACAATAGTTCAAATGCAAGCGGGATATTCAAGAAGTTTTTCGAATTCATCGATTCCAAATTCAATGTACTCAAGTCTGAATCGGCACAAGTCCTCCCATGCACCGTGTCCGTTGAGCTTCATCCAACAATTATGGACATAAATGACCCCCACGTAGTCATGTAGTACAAAATGACAACACTTACGGACTATACAACGTGACGATTATCAACTTGCAACATTAGGTAAATAAATTGACCAACGTGTAGAGCAATAAGAAGCAGAACTTACGATATTCATGGCCCGGTGGCCACATTGTCTTCACTCGTGCAACCGCACTGTAAGACTTCATGACTGAGTTGGAGATGGTGTACCATAGATGGGCTAGTGACTTCACATTGCGATCATGGATCATGTGCGAGTCGTAGGGCACGAAGTGCTTTTGCACAATAAGCAAAGCACACACGTCTTACCAAAACAACTGGCTCCCTTGCATCATGACTACAAAGTCGCAAAACCAAACTTCCACGCATCGTCTCACAACATCCTTCATCACCGAGTACCCTGCCATCGTGTTTACCTAGAAAACAACGAGAAGTCAACAAAAAAAGAGTTAAATACACTAGAGGTGCCTCAACTTATCATGTGCGGTCAGTTTAGTGCCTAAAGTTGTAAAATACGCAAAACTGGTGCTCGAACTTGTTCGGCCGTGCAAATACGGTGCCTCCATCCGTATCTGGACGTCCGTCCACCCCGTGTGGCGTGCGAACATGGCAGTGACCACCTGTCAGTGGCTGAGAGATGGAAAAGCACTGGATGGCCCACGCATGAGGATTTTTTTTAAATAAAAACCCCTCAGATTTCATTTAATCACGTAGGAAAACCCCACAAATTAGATTTTTTTTGGCATGATGTACAATCGAACTTCGAGACATCGTGGCTGCGGATTGCACTGCACGCACGGGTTGTCCACTATGCCATAATCTGCTTAGTAGATATTGCTGAGGTTGAACTCTATATATTGCATTGCTATGTAAAAAGTAACTTTGGTGCACAGACGCGTTGTGTCCTTTTTTAGAAGTTCAAAGAAATGGATTTTTACAACTAAAAAAATGCTGACTTTTTTGTATGTGCACACATAGAAGTGTAATATATCCGTGGCCAGATTGTTTTTTTGGCCAGATTTTTGTACGTGAAGATAAAAAAAGAAAAATACATGCAAAACTCAGCTTGTTTTTTTGCCCAGATTTTTGTCCTTTTCTGCAGGTATAATATAACATAATTTCGTACGAAATTTGAAAACCACATAGAGCACATGTATACGTTTTTGTGTGAAAACAATCAACACTTTTTATGTTTGCATGTTCTTTATCTTTAGTTTACATTATTTTTACCATTCAAAAAAAGAAATGTAAGAAAAAAATCACAACTGCCATAAACTGAAAAAAAAGTGTTAGTGCATTTGAAAAATGTTGAACATATTTTGGAAAACGTTTCACCTGTATTAAAAATTATAACATGTTTTCGAAGAAAAGTCTGTTTTGCATTAAAAAAATGGGCAATGTGTATTTTTAAAAAAGTTCAACGTGTATCAAAAAATAATTCTGTAACATTTTGAATAACTTTATAAAAAGTTCATCAAAATATTTTTTAATAAAATTTGAATATTTTACAAAATACAACTTTGTGTTAATAAATGGGTATTTTAGAAATACAATGAAGATAAACAATAATAATGTGTGCTTGTTGTCCAGAATGAACACACATATATTGAGACAATAATTTTTAATATAGCTTGAACTATTTCAATCTGGACAGAGGCAATGTCCACTGGGCCGAAGAAGTTCTTGTCTACCTCTTCAAAGTACGCAATAAGCAAAATAGAAAAAATATTTAAAACAAGAAATAATTTCATAATTATTTTTTGATATGGGAAAATTTGCATGCCATGAAACTAAAAAGAAACTTGGAAAAAAATAAAAATAAAACCGATAGATAACGCATTAGAAAAATTGCAGAGTAGTATGTGGAAATTGTCTACATAGCTTTCTAGCTAATAGGTGAATGCATGTCATATTTCGGTCCAGTGGACAGCCGTATTTGACCAGGAGCTGTCAGGTTCGATTATTTGCCATGTTATGTCTCAGTACAAAAAATCCTCACGTGAGGAGCACTAGCACTTTCCCGGTCCCAGCCACTGACAGGTGGGTCACTGTCATGCTGGCATGCCACGTGGGCTGGCCGTATGTTTGAATACGGATGGAGGCACCGTATTTACACGGACGAACAAGTTCGAGCACCAGTTTTGTGTATTTTGCAACTTTAGGCACTAAACTAACCGCACATGACAAGTTGAGGCACCTCTAGTGTATTTAACTCACAAATAAACTAAATGAAATTTGACCGAACACCTGTTGGGTGTGGTGTCTGCCAAGAACGACGTCGGTAGAGGGGCGAAGGGTGCCTTGCTACGGACAGATCTGGGTGGACGATAACATTGTCCAAGGAGGGCATTCGCGTGGGTGGGTGTTGTGGACGTCCGAGGATGCATGGGCGTCCGCCGGAGAGGTACATCGACGCTGTCAGACGAGGGGGGTGCGTATGCAAAGTAAGTGGGAAGTAGGAGCGAAGTTCAAGAAATGTGGACCGGTAGGGGGATTTGAGTGGGCCAAATGTGTTGGGGTCCTATGTCGCGGCGGTCCGGACTCTTGCAAAGCCCCCCTCAGGTTGCATCCGATTTGTGGAAAATTTAGACAACTCAAATTGCATGGACCAATGGAGTATCGCATTGAATGATAAATTACGCTCATTCTAGACGATTGCAAGCTTTTTAAGGGTCTGCATAGGACTCAAAAAATAAGGAGGCGGGCACCCGCCAAACACCCAACAGTTAACGGGACCTTCTATAGGGTGCCTTTGGCGCCAGTTTCCTTAGTCGGCGCTCATGCAGAAGGTCGTTTGGGAAAGCCCATTAAGATCGATCGTTCGCTCCACACGCATATGCTCGCGACGGTCAGTTCACATTTCACAGTTGACATCTGTCCTTTCACTGTTGATTTTTTTTTATAATTTTGAAAAACACGCAAAATAGAAAAAACATGAATTCTAAAAAAGTTCACTGAATTGTGCAAAACAAATCCACGAATTTGAAGAAAGTTAACCAGATTTTGAAAAACTTCAATGATTTGATTTTTTTTTTATCAAATTTGAAAAAATCACAAACAAATAAAAAAAAGCATAAAATTTGAAAAACAAATACTAAAATTTTAAAAATAATTCATAGAATTTTAAAAAGGTTTAAAATATTTGAAAATAGGATCATCGCCTTTAAAAAAATTCAATGAATTTGAAAAAAAATCATTGATTTAGAAAAAAAGTTCATCAAATTTGGAAAAATTTCATGGATTTTGAAAAAATATTTAATTGGTTTAAAAAATAGTTCTTGAATTTTAATAAAGAGGAAAATAATTTAAAAATCCCAAAAAATCGTTCCCCAGAAAAAAGAAAAAAGAAAAAACCTAATAAACCATTCCGGACGCAGGCTTTTTGCGCGTTAAAAAACAGGAAAAAAGAAAGAAAGATGGGCCGGCCCGCGTGGAAGAGGGGGGTGGGGGTGCACCCGATTGCGGAATAGAAGAAACAAGTCACATCTTCTCAAAAAAGAAGAAGAAACGAGGCACCGTCTAGGATTTGCGCGTTCCTGAAAATCCTAGTGTTGCGCTCGCGCCAGATTAATTTGTGCTCGGTGCTGTGATGTTACTCCTTTTTTTCCTGAAATCCATGTAGTTTATATATACACACATTTGCTTCAAAAAAACAATATACACACATTAAAAAACATACTCGCTGTTTATTTAAAATCTGCGTTTACTTGACATTTGTTTAGAACTTGAGATAATGGAAGAGAATATTATCTTTCCGAGAGTGGTTTTTCTACACTCCACCTCGGTGCACCCACGGTGCACTCACGCAAAAAAATATAGCAAAACATTTCAAAAAAATATGAAACTTTGTGGGAATGACCTTCAAGAAATGTCATGAACACCTGTAAAGTTTGGTGGTCAAATAACATTCGAGGAGGTCAGTACAAAAAAGAGAAAATCACTGAAAATTAGTCAAAATGTAAGTGCACTGTTTGAGCAGATTCTGTAATTTTGTCTCTTTTGTATAGAGCTCTTCGAATGTTATTTGACTACCAAACTTTGCAGGTGCATATAACATCTGTTGAACATCATTTCCACAAAGTTTCAGATTTTTTTGAAATGTCTTGATACGCTTTTTCTTGCGTGGGTGCACCGAGCTGGGGTTTAGCTAGTACCTTTTCTATCTTTCCTGGTCAATCTTCGCATCGAAACATGTGCGCATGATGTCATGCACGTGGACTTTAGGTGCGTATGATAATACAAAAGCAAGCTAAGCATCGAGGCAGGCAAGAAAGCAAGCTAGCTCGGAATGCATCATTGCACGCATAGGTACAGAGTGGAAGCTCTCCGCGACTCGGTCTGCTGTTCCTCGCTGCTGGTGCATTGCTCCTGTGGCTCGCGTTAGCGGGGGATCAAGGGTCCTTTGCGGCTCGGCATGGCACCAAGGGAGAGCGCGGCGGGGCCGTGCTTGGTCTCGAGAGTGAGCTGCATGACCATGTTTTCTGTAAGGACGTGAACATGGCTAAACCTCAGCAAGGTGTGGAGGGATTGGCGCCTTGTGGTGGAGGAGGAGGTGTGGTCGTGGTTGGGGAGAGAGGCGGGGAATGGTGGAGGCGATGGAGGAAGAGGTCGTACAGGGCCGGCCCTGTTTTTCCGAGCTAATTTTTTTTAAATAATACATTTTTTTTTTATAAATTACAGAAATAATATACGAATTTGAAAATTTTCAAAAATAGAATCCAGTCGGCTGGAGCTAAGCCGACTGGATTCAGTCGTCTGCGGCTAAGCCGACTGGGCCCAGCATAGCCGACTGCATGCCCCCCCCCGACTGCATGCCCCCCCTCCCCAGCCGACTGGGGCTCCTGTCGGCTACGGCTAAGCCGACTGGCCAGTCGGCTGGGGCTAAGCCGACTGGTTTTTTTTTTACCCCCCTTTCGGTGATGCCGGTGATGCCCGCCGCCGCCATCCGGCTCATCTGACCTTCTGCGGCCACCATCCACAATGCTTTCGGTGGTGAGTGTGACTGGCAGTGCTACTTTCGGTGGTGAGTTTGACTGGCAGTGTTGCTTTCGGTGGTGAGTTTGACTGGAAGTGTTGCTTTCGGTGGTGAGTGTGACTGGAAAACAGCAGCGCACTGAGCCTCGACGGTTATTTAAAAAGAGCTCTTCTCTGCCTCTTGTCCTCACAATACTTCTCCTCACTTCCTCTTCTCCTCACTACTTGTTGTGGTAGCATTAACAAATCCGCAGTGATGGGTGATCCTCGTCCATTTTCACGAGAGGCATCTTGTGATGTCTTGATGGGTGCGGTTTCCATGAAGTCCGGGCTTCATGGAACTCCAGGTGTATCTTTCGATGAATTAGTTAGCAGTGAGAGTAACTTGCGGAGGTTTAGACAAACAGCTTGTCATAGTAGAAACACAGCGGACATTCGACTAGAACTTTTTCGGTTGCGTGCAAGGTGGGAAAGACTTTGTGAACTAATATATAAATCAGCGCGATTCACACGATCATTTGATGATTTAGATCATCATGTGATAGATTTGCCAGTTGATGAATATATTGCGTTTCAAAAGGTAATTTAAATTTCGTATTTGATTTACATATTTAATATGTTTGTCGTTTTAATTCATTTTTGTTCATTTTGTGAATTGTAGAGATACAATGTGGACGCTAAAGAAATGAACCACGATGTCAGTATGTTGGCATGGTTCAAGCTTTTATTTGGGTCCGTTCCGCCGCCGAAATATGTATCAACTCATGATGGCTCAAGCTCGAAGAAGAAGAAATGCAGCGATGCATCACCAAAGCCCGGTGATGATGGTTACTCTTTCAGCGATGAGTTTATGTCAGCCAATAAAAAATCTAAGTCGAAGAAACATGTTAGTGAGAATAGTGATGATGACTTTATGTAGTGTTAGCGAGAAGCACGATGATGTCTTCATGTAGTTTGTATGCAGTATTATTTATGGTCAGTCGTACCGTTTAATTCAGATGTACTTGTATCTTAATTATCTGCAGCAGTCTCTCCGGAAATGTAACTCGATTAACAAAGCGAATGAACAGAAATATGTCTTTCGCATACATAGGTAGAATATGTCTCTCGCATACATAGGCAGATATATGTCTATCGCATACATAGCTAGATATAAGTGACACACAATCATCAGCCACCTCGTCCGCCACGTCGTTGAGGTGGTGTCTCCGGCGTCGGCCACATATACCTGTGGGGTGGCCGGATGATACGGGGAGGAAGCTCGGACCCGTCCAGGTCATACTGTGTTTCCTGTGTGGGAGGTGGTGCAGGAGTCGAATACATGTCCACCCACTCGTTGTGCTGCGACAAGTATTCCTGTGTGTTATGCCCATCGTCAGGCTCTCTCCCACCTGGATTCGGACATAGACGCGTCATGTCCGGACATAGACGCCATATATCCGTAGCCTGCTGCGGGAGGGATGGAACATAAGTACTGACGAAATACGTAGTCGCAATCGATATTGGAAAGAATTAATATGAAGAAACATACCTGTAGGGGGGGGGTTGCATCACGTAGCCTGGCGTGGGACCCTGCTGCTGTGGTCCTGGCCGAAACACGTAGCCTGACGTGGGATCCTGCTGCTGATGCCACGCCGAACTACCAGCCTGGTCAGGACGTGGTGGCCTGGGCGTCCACTGCTCTGCTAGACGTGGACGCGGGTCATGTCGGTGATGCGTGGGGTCTACCTGACCAGTCGAGTGACGCGGGGGGCGTTGTACGGGCTGCTGATGAAGAACGTCCGAAGTGCGTCTGCACGTGATAGCCCGATACACAGCTCGTAGCCTCCCCTCAATGCGCGCCATAAAGTTCTGCACCTGAGGCCGAGCAACGAGTAGTGGTGCATCCGAAAGTGAACGCCGATAGTTGGACACCTCTTCGCCAAGTCCGATAGTCAACTCAGCCTGAAATTGTCACGACGATTATTAAGTATGCACGGCAAAGTATGTAACAACTAGATGCATTACACAAAGAGAATATATCTTACCGCCAATTGCCTAGAGCCCGAAATATCATAGCTCGGGTACATATCGGACACACTAGGGGCAGGTAACTCATCTGGGTGAGTGTGTTGAACGATGCATAACCGTGTTCTGCTCATGTACCGCTGCAAATAGAGATCGAATTCATCGAGATCAAACTCGACATTCTCCTGCCACACAAGTGTGTTCGCGGTCTCCCATTGTGTAACGTACGGCTGAACACGTTGTAGCCACTCAGCAGCAGTCCTGTGAATCCCCTTCCTTGTGATCCTAAAATTATGGTGTTAAACAATTAAGTAATGCTTCACTATGGACAATTGTGAAAGACAATTCAATATTGAATAACAAGACAATACCTGTGGATGTGTGCTGGCACCGGGTGCTCTGTAGGGGGAGGCACCTCCAACTGTTGAAGACCAAATTGCCTCATAACCCTCTGCTGGGCCATCTCCTCGACGAAGACGTCGAATATGATCTTCGCTTTCGTCATCCAGTAATCACTATCTCTGAAGCATAGCTCAGACATACCGCCGGGGTATCTTGCATTCATGACTCCTTGCGTGTACGGCTGCCAGATCACCCCAGTGTACAAATCAAACTGCTCGTTTAATGCCCTGTATGCTCGCCTAGTCTAATCACCAGCATAGCGTCTCTGCGGCAAACACAAGTTAGTTTCAGCCATAGTGTACACAAAGAAGAAAATTATAACACGGGACATACCTTGCGACGTGTCCAACACAGACCGAAAGTAGGCATATCGATGCCTTCAGCATCGAACATTACGGGCATAGGCTCTTGAATACGTACGTCAGGTCGTCCTATAGAGAACCTCTCCCACGACCACAGTTGTAGAAATAGAGGGCATCCAAGAAGAGCTGACGTGGGTGCCGTCAGCTGGCAGGCGTTGCACATACCTCGATATGTAGCCGCTAAGACCGCCGAACCCCAACTCCTCTGTGTGATCTGAGCCAGCGTCTGAGCTCTCGCGATCTCTAGTGCAATAGGGATGTAGAGCGCGCTTATAGTGGTGACATGGTTCTCTGTGAACATCACCTTACCGAGAAGCCACAGTATATATGCCTCCAGGCTGCGAGTGATCTGTGTCGCATTCAGCGGGACCTGCGGATACCCCAGGAACTTCTGGATCTGTATTGAGCAAAGATAAAGCATTAGTACATAGCGACAACTGAAAGATATGAGGCAGGGGAACTAACCTGGAAATGGAGCAACCAATCATACTTAGGTCCGTGATGCTCCGATGCCAGAGCCGGAGCACCGTCATAAAGACCCGCGAAACGTTGTGCAAAATCTTCCTGCCAACGAGCCGGTGCCTCCAACGGTCCGATGGCATGACCTGCCAACGGTAGTCCCAGCAAAAGTGACACATCCTGCAGAGTAGGAGCCATCTCTCCCCAGCGGAAGTGAAACGTGTGGGTCTCAGGCCTCCACCGGTCCACTAAGCACGTGAGCAAAGAGGTGTCGATGGCGACGCGTCTGGAGGTATCCGTGCGCTCAACCAGCCGCGCGAAAGGTAATAGGCCAGCCCATTTCAACCTGCATGTTAGGGCAATTCAGTTAGTGCGTCTCATCAATATACGTGATTGAAACAAATAAATAAAGCACGTACCGTTCAACCCATCCCTCGTGTATCATCCAGTCTTCCCTTTGAGTGCGAGTGCACAGGGGCTCAAGCTGGCGCTCATAACCTACCGCCGCACGATGTTTACTATCAATTTCCGGATTAAGCAACGACATTTCTGTCATTCCTGCACATACAAATTTCAAACATATTGCCACAATTAATACAAATTTCAAACTTAGTGGCATATTTAATACAAATTTTAAACATAGTCCACACTTAATACAATTTGCAACATAATATCACAACTAATACAAATTTCAAACATAGTGCCACACTTAATACAAAGTTCAACATAGTTCCACACTGAATACAAATTTAGAACTTAGTGTCACACTTAATACAAATTTAGAAGTTAATGCCACACTGAATACAAATTTAGAACTTAGTGCAGCCTAGGTTCTTCCTCTCCCTCTTCCTCCTCTTCCTCCTCTTCCTCCTCTGCTTCCTCGTCCCCGGTTGCCTCGTCCACGCCCAGTACCACTAGCAGTGACGAAAGTGGGACAATTAGTGTCCCTATGGCCAATTTCATTGCATAAAATGCATTGCATAGTGGGGCCTCCCGCTTCAGATTCATCCATATCATTCCGGATGCGATGACATTGTCGTCTGCCTCTACTTGTTCGCATATTCTCTGGGTCTGGAATGTACCGCCTTTCATCAGGATTAACGGTGCTGAAGTTACCCATTGAGCGAAATCCCAGCAACTCACCTGTCCAGGTATTGAGGACAGACTCTTTCAGAAAATATGGAGTCACAAACGAGATTGCGTCCATTCCAAGCTGCCCGCAAGCAGCAAGTACATGGGAGCATGGTAGGTGAAGCAACTTCGGTTTGTTGCATGTGCACTCACACGTTGGCCAGACTTCATTTCCAATTTTCACCTCATGCGTCCTCAGCTCATTTGCACAGCCGAATTTGTTGTTAGCTAAGCGGACCTCAAACCTTCTTTCTTGATTACCAATGGGGACTACAGTGTGTGACCTGGCTTTTTCCATCTTTTCTTCCATGTACTTCATAATCCTTTCACAGTAACGTGTGTTTGGGTTGTTCAACATATGTTGCTCTGCCTTTTGACGTCTATCTCTGAAGTACTTCACGGTGCCATAGAAAATACCCTCAACGATGGATGTAAGTGGCAATGCCGGGTTTCCTCTGAGGACAAAGTTGTATGTTTCTGCGAGGTTGGTAGTCATGACACCGTACCTTGCTCCATGTGTGTCATGCAGCAAAGACCACCTCTCCAGAGGCTCATGCTCTATCCACTGCTCGAAGGTTTTAATCGACCTCCCGAGCCTTCTCCTAGTACCAGGTGGGTCAAATCCTGGCAAGTCACAAAGCCCAACGGACTCCTCCTCCACGGCAGCTGGTCCTGTTGCTAACTGTGCTGCTACTACTTCAACATGTGCCCTGACCGCTGCATCTCTTGCAGCTTTCCTGTCCCTAACGTGTCTCCGCGTGCACACATTAAGTCTGTCACGTATCAAATTGTACTTCCATAGCTGGTTCTGCTTGCATAGTTTTTTGAATAGATTCATCAGGCTTTTATTTCTGAACTGCGAGAAGAAATTAGCCCCCAGATGGCGCATGCAGCAACGGCTCTGCAAGTCCTGCCATGGAGTTTGTTCCTCAGGGCCAGGGTTTGTCAGTGTCTTTATCGCACTGAGTATACCTGCATGCCTGTCATGAAGGATGCACACATTGGGCTTATCCTTCACAACTGATATTTTCAGTTGCCTGAAGAACCATGTCCAACTTCCAATGTTCTCACTCTCAACAAAAGCAAATGCCAGTGGGACTATTTGATTTTGGCCGTCTTGACCAATGGCTGTCAGGATCTGACCCTTGTACTTGCCAGTCAGAAAAGTGCCATCTACACATATCACCGGTCGACAGTGCCTGAAAGCTTCGATGCATACACCGAAAGAGAAGAACAGTCGATGCAGCACCCTCACAGTTGGGAACTCTGGCATGAAGAAGTCTTCGATGTCGACATAGGTGCCCGGATTCCTGTCCTTCAGCGTCTGGAGGAGCCGGACAACTGAGTCATATGCATCGAAATAAGAACCAAATCTGCTCTCAAGCGCCTTTTGCTTAGCCCTCCAAGCCTTGCCGTAAGAAATTCTGTACCTGAACCTGACGAATACTTTTGTCTGGATAGCCTTAACTTCCATCGCTTTGCTCTCCACTATCTCACTGTAAAACAACCTCGCAATAAGCGTGGATGAAAGGTTGGGATGATCTTGAGGGATGCAGGGAATAAGACATGTGTGATGAACTAGGTCACTGATCACCCAACTTGTGCCATACTTAGGGAGATAGCCGTGCACCCTGGCAGGACAACCTGCATTCTTGCATACCATTGTCAAGTATTTCTGACTGGACACCTCAGCTATGAAAACCCTTTGCGTGGACATTGCCCAATTTATTATTGCGTCCTTCAGAGCTTCTTTGTTGGGATACATAGCACCGGTCGCAATGTTGTTTTGGTGATATTGCCAGGCAGAATCATGACCATCGTTCACGGTCATTGCAGATGAGAAGTCATGATTCCAAGAAGCAGGAATCGGGACCTCCTCTGCATTTTCTTCTTCATCTGACTCGTCAGAATTATCTGCATGACCACTTTCAATATCGGTGTCTTCTTCTTCCATGATGTTCTGCATGTGCCCATCTACCTCGTCCGCGTCCGCCTCGCCACTGTAATAACCATCGCCATTTCCTCCTTCTACCTGACTACTCTGCCCTTGTTCGTAACCATCATCTCCAGCATTTGACACAGATAACATCATCCCGTCACTGCTTTGCCCAGGATCGTTACCACCCTGGCCTTCAGGCGCAATTACCTCCTTCAGAACGGGAAGCACTAAGGCACAAGGATTGCATCCCCTTGTTTCGCAACCTTGTAACCAGCGCACCCACTGAGAATCCCTCTCTACTGGCCTCAAATAGAAGAAGACATTCGAACTTGACCGGGTTCACAATGCATGAACACCCACGGTCTGTGTTTCAGTATTCAGCCCTAAACATGCTGTCACCCATTTTTTCAACTGACTAAGAGACCATGTTTGAGGGTCGGTCAGTGCCACCTCTATGTGCTCAAATTCACTCAGATCAACCCCAATCTCATTTGTTTGGACATTACCAGGACCGTAGAAAAATATGAACTTCACTATATCAGACATCTCGGCTCACCTATAAATTTTTTTAACATGGACAGACAACTGTTAAACAACATGACAAACTACATATATTCACACTCCTAAATATTTGACAAGTACATAGATTAGGGAATATTAACGAAGCTAAATATTGAAACAACTTAATATATTATGGATATTACCGGAGCAACTAAAAATACTGACATACCTAAATATTTGACAGACCTAAATATTTGACATGCACATATAACACGGGATATTACCGGAGCAACTAAAAATACTGATAGACCTAAATATTTGACATGCACATATAACACGGGATATTACCGGAGCAACTAAAAATATTGACTGACCTAAATATTTGACATGCACATATAACACGGAATATTACCGGAGCAACTAAAAATATTGACAGACCTAAATATTTGACATGCACATATAACACGAAATATTACCGGAGCAACTAAAAATACTAACAGACCTAAATATTTGACATGCACATATAACACGAAATATTACCGGAGCAACTAAAAATACTAACAGACCTAAATATTTGACATGCACATATAACACGAAATATTACCGGAGCAACTAAAAATACTAACAGACCTAAATATTTGACATGCACATATAACACGAAATATTATCCGGAGCAACTAAAAATACTGACATTAATTTTTCAAAATATGTACAACTCAGAGAATTTTTTGACGACATAGGTATACCTTCGACGCGTGTGCCACTGCTTCTTGCTCCTCTCTTCAACTCAGCCGCACCTCCTCCTCCTCCTCCTCACCACGTCTTCCTCCCCAGCAGCAACTCCTCCTCACCACCACCTCTACCATGGTTCAACCACCTCCACCATGCCTCCTCCTCACCTCACTTGAACGAGAAAAAAAACTATCCTATTGGAAAAAAAAATACCGTAGGCCACCGGAGTTGGCTATGATCTACTCTTTCTGTGGGTTGGATGTAAAAATGGATGGACCAGCGAGGAGATCGACGGGGGGTTGCGAGAGACTGAGAGAGAAATGAGAGAGAGAGCAAGAAGAGGAAGAAGGAGAGCTCACGGGCGCAGGAGGAAGGAGATAAGGAGAAGAAGGGAAGGAGAAAAGGAGGAGGGAAGGAGAAAGGCGCGGGTGGGCTGGTAGGCCCCTGTCGGCCACGCCCCGGCCGATTGGACGGCCTGTCGGCTGCGCCGGGGCCGACTGGAACCCTGTCGGCTGGGCCGCAGCCGACTGCAGCCCGCCAGGCCGACTGGCGAATCCAACGCGACGGTCGACGTGTTCGGGCAAATCAGAAGCTGCCACGTGGCCTGTCGGCTTAGCCGTAGCCGACTGAACCTGCCACGTGGCCTATCGGCTTAGCTCCAGCCGACTGGATTCTATTTTTGAAAATTTTCAAATTCGTGTATTATTTCTGTAATTTATAAAAAAAATGTATTATTTAAAAAAAATTAGCTTTTTCCGAAGGCCCTAGGCGAACTTGACGAAATGGACCCCTAAGTCCTAACACCGTATATAGGTATGTGTGTGCATGATACATAAACATATATAACTTTATTAAGAGTAAACTTTCAACCACACATCTTTAGTTCGAATTTTGATTATAATAATGGTTGGACGATGCGATATTACGACAGAAATACTACAAAGATGGCAAAATAAAAATAACATGACATGAGTACATCAAATAGGAGGCAAATTCGACAAATTCCATCGACAACAATACTACTTCAATGCTTCAGAAAATGTTTATTCACGCGTTTCTTGATGCAAATTCTTCTTAGGCAACATGGCATGTCCTACAATTATGAGGTAAGGAGGATACAAAGAATTAAAAATTTATAGATCGGATGATCGAAACTCTAGGCATGTACACAGAATGACAAAAGGTTAGGATGGTTCAATACATACTATGAAAGATTAAATTAAAAAAGTATACGATCAAAAATTTGAAACTTCATGGGATGGAACATGGATGGATGAATAGTTGAATACATACTAAACAAACTTCTGAAATTGGGGATGGATGAATGGATTAGAAACATGGATACTTACTACTATGCGGCGCTCACGTACATATAACGTATTGCCGGATGCCAGATGGCAGGGTTGCCAGCACGGCCCCGCACGGCGAAACAGCAGGTTGGCTGCCGGACTGCCGCACGCAGCGGCGACAACGAGCGGTCGAGGCACCCAGCGAGGGAGGCGACGGGCGACGAGATTGAATCTATACCTATCATTAAAGTACGGAGTGTTTCTGCCCGTCCGTCATACGTTTTATAAAAAAGCCCTTAATGTTTCTTTAAATAACCCGCGGTCCAACATTAAGTGCCTTTTTCTGTTGGGCATCGGCCCAATTGCGTTAGCCGCTATTTTGCGCTTCTGGGCGCTGGTTAGTATTTCGTGCATGTCTAGTTTGCTCTATTATCGGCATGTTAGGTCTCTGGTCTTTTATTATTTATAAAAATATATTTTCATGATCACGCTATAAATTTTCAACCGTAACTCGGATTAAAATAATTTATATATATAATTTGATCAGAAAAATACGTAGTTTCCAACCGTGCTACTAATTGTTTCAGTTAACCAGTTTAAGATTCTATTTAGTGCATAACCTTAATAAACATAATTAATTGCAATGGTGTATTTTGAAAAATGCTAACACACAATATTTTTTTATATAATCTTTATAAATACAGAGTATTTTAGAAGGGCCTATATGGATCGGAGGAAGTATGAATGATCAGTTCCAATGGGCATATGTTAGTAATAAAGAAATGAGAGAATAAAGGGCGTGAGGATAAAAAAAGAACGAGAGATTAAAAAACATGAGATAGAGAAAAAGAAAAGGAAATTGATATTAATATCAAGGGTGTGGCATGCATGCAATGCGATAATGAAAATGAATTAACCCTGAAGGACGTGGAAGGGGCACACATATATGCGTTGTTGCGCAATGCGATAATGAGAGACGCTTTGTGAGCATCGAGTTATATGCAACGAACTAGGGTCATTTCGTTCACAGGTAGACAACCTTTTTTATTAATATTCAAGCGTATGTGTATGCAGAGATGGCCTAAAACGCATTTATAGAATCCTTTTATTGAAATTTTCTAACGACTTGATGTAAATATCGAACATTGCTTTAACTTAGAAATAATGTCTTGGTATTAAAAAATTAAAAATTAGGCTCTTTAAGATCAGAATCGCCGTACCAAAAGTATTGTCTCTGTAGCATGCTTCTTAATGTACTATCGATATAAAATTTTGTTAGACCTCAGTGTGCGTCTCTCTGTCGTGACCGGACACAATTCGAATGTTGTTGGGCCGTGCTGACAGATATTCCACTGAACACGTCAACTTTATCCCCCGTTGCAACGCACAGGCATATATGCTATGTATATCTATATCTATATATATACCTACTAATAAAGGGGCTATCGTTTCTGCCTATCCGTCATTAAAAATACCCTTTAAATTGGTAAGAATTACCACCAATGTCACCTATAAGTGGAAAAAAACAATTCAGTTTTATTAAGTGGCCGCCGGCTCCGTTTGGTTCATATACCACTATGTCCTCTTATTTTCAGAGCAACCCAACCGCCCGACTGGTGAGGGCGTCGCCCGTGCAAAGGGGAGACCAGGGTTCGATCCCGACTTCTCCCCCTTTTTTCTGCCTTTTTCTTCCTAAATTTAATTGGCGTAAGATAGTGTTGTATCGCCAAATGTCGCTAGCTGCACAGTTTAATTTTGTCCCAGCAACATTTTCCCGCAGATTTAAATAGTTTTTAAAATATTCATATATTTCAAACACTAATTTCAAATTTAACATGTTATATATAGAAATCGCTCAAAAAATTGTGTAGATTCTAAATATGATATTATCTTGCATGTTAATCGTTTTTAAAATTATGTTTATGTTGCATCTTTAATTAATATTTTTCTTTTTTATATAAATAAAACTATATATATAACGTATGTTTCTTACTCCTTTCTTCATACGCCGCTTAGTAGCATATTTTCGTCCGTCATTTCGTTCGTCCATTTGTATATAAATAAAGAGAGAAAAGAAAAAAAGTGTCCTTCATTCGGCTTCGATTTTTTTGGCTCATTGATCGAACGTCTCGCAGATAGGCGATGGGCCCGGCCCTCCGCCCAAGTGCGATTGTGCATTTTTTTTTGCGGGAGCCGGCTCATGGCCATTGTGCGATAAAGAATTCTATAGTGGTTGCTTCGCCCAATCCTGTGCCACTAAAGATATGTCTTATCTGGGTGTGTTATGCCAGAAATTCGTCGTGCCTCTTCGATAGTGGTTGGAGCACATAATTTTGTAGCAAATCAATGTACCAAAGCACGTGTGTTTCATACATTTCCTTTTTGAGTTTCCAGAATAACTTAATGCTTATTTTTTTACATTTTGTTAGATCCCAACACCATTTGTTTACCTAATTATTTTTATAGATGAAATTGATTATTCATACTTTATTTGTTGTTTTTAGTTCACTATGATTTGCAACCAGTTAATTATTTATTTGTTTTCGTAAGCCTTTCAACTTTTGCATATTATAATATTGAGAATAGGTATTTGATTACCGTTTTAGCTCTTATATAAAGCGAGGGCATGGGTGAGTGACGTGTTGAAATAGAGGATGTGTGTTTGAGAGAGAGGGTCCCGAGTCATTTTTAGAGGCGCGTGGTGTTTTTTTGTCTTGGTCATGTTTAGAGTCGCATGAGCTTTTTGTATTTCGTTGCAATGCACGGGCATGTTTGCTAGTACCTACTAAAGTACGGACTATTTCTGCCCGTCTGTCGTACGTTTTACAAAAAAAAAACTGATTTTTTTAATTAACCCGCGGTCCAACATTAAGTGCCTTTTTTTGTTGGGCTTCAGCCCAATTGCGATACCTATTATATTGCGCTCTTAGGCCCTGGTTAGTATTTCACGCATATTCAGTTTGCTCTATTTTCGGCCCGTTTAGGCCTGTCTTTTATCATTTACAAAAAATATTTTAAACATGATCACGCTATAATTTTTCAACCGTAACTCAGATTAAAATAATTTGTATATGTATTTTGATCAGAAAAATGTGTAGTTTCCAACCATGCTATTATTTGTTCCAGTTAACCAGTTTAAGATTCTATTTAGTGCATAACCTTCATAAAACTAATTAATTGCAATGGTGTATTTTTGTAAATGCTAACACACAATATAATTTTTAATATAATCTTTATAAATATGAAGTACGTCCTCCGTTCCTAAATATAAGTCTTTTAAGAGATTCCACTATATATTACATACGGATATATATATAGGATGGCCGTTTGGGACACCTAGGTGCCCAGGCACCTTGCCTAGATGCCGTTAGATCGAACCGTGTCATTGTTTTTATTATGTACGGATGATGTATCGGGTTTGACCCGTTAACAAATAGGTTTATATTTTACATTATATCTTTATTAGAACGAAAATAAGTTTCCATATTTTTGTTTCTGATGCATACCCTGTACGTCAATAGAGAACTTTCGGAAAGTAATTGATTCCTGTCAATCGAATACCTTCCAAAGAATATGCATGACAGGGCCATTATGGAAAAGGTATAACATGCCAATCAAATACCTTCCAAAGATGCGCCTGTCATAAATCGTCCATCGTTTGAACAAATCAAACCGGAATGATTTTCCGTCGTATACCTTCCAAAGAATTTTGCATGGCGTGTCCATTATGGAAAGATGCGCCTGATTAATGGTCCATTATTTGAACATATCAATACGAAATTGTTTTCCATACCTACTTTCATGTTTTATAGGCGCAAGTTAAAATATAATGGTTTTTATCATGACGAATTTATGTAAGAAAAATCATTGATCGTTGGAGTATGTTGTTTGTTCATTAGTCTGGGTCGTGTGGGTATATACCTACAATTAAAAATAATTCTGAATTAAGGCTATCAAAGTTAGTCGGGTATGACACAATTAGGAAAATCTTGAATCCGAATATTTGATTTGTGTAAAACACAAGGACAAGCGTGTGCACCTTCCTTAGGTATGTATACGTATATAATGCCCAGGGATGGAGTACGTACCATTTTTATATGTTGTCTTTTAATTATACATGCTTAATTGATTTGTAATGGATCTATTACTAACACATCAATTTGATTTAATTCTGAAAAATTAATGTGTGATTGATATATGCTATAATATTCACACCGACATTAATTTGTATGAACGTGTGGGTATATCATATAAGATGATCTTTAATGGCATTAGTGGTTACGTCTTCAGGGTATATGCATAAAATGATACGACTGCATAATTTTCATAATTTTCTTCTTTCTGACACTAGCACACTTCTGTAAGGTTGACTTTGGAGTAGTGTTAAACGATAAGGAAATGAGAAATATAAATTTTAGTGGATGTAGTATTAGACCAGCACTGGCGGAATCACAGATGTTGCCCAGTGTAATGTTGTTTTCTGAGTGCATTTAATTTGGCATTCCGCAAACATGTCTTTTGCCGATTGCAACAGAGAAAACACTACGCAAAAGGACGATATAGGGCAAATTGCATGTTTTCCAATTTCCTGCTACCTATGCATAAAACTCAGAAAACACTAGGCAAAAAGACGACACTCGACTAACACGACCTTTGCCGAGTGCACTTCATCTATTTGCAGGTACATATGTCATTAGGCAAAGCGATTGATTCTAGTAGTGAGCCGCATGTGTGTGAAAATATAGAATGACACAGCCGGGATACTGGAGGAAATAATAGGGTTATGAACGTTCGTAGGTATGGAATACCTTAAAGAATAGCTCAAAATTTTGAAATAAATTTCTGGATATGGGATTCCTTATTTATAATAGTAGCTGTAGATGATCAGCAAATGTGAAACATGAACTACCAAAATCAACAATTTACTAAAATGTAAGGGTATATGACCTTCGGGTATTGAACAACTGAAAACATGATGGTGTACTACATGGGGTTGTAAACGTTCGTAGGTATGTAATACCTTAAAGAAAAAGCTCGAATTTACAAAAAGAATCTGGATGTGGGATACCTTATTTATACCAGAAGCGGTAAATGATTAGTAAATGTGAAACATGAACTGGCAAAATAAACAATTTACTTAAAAGTAAGGGTGTATGGCCTTCGGGTATCGGACAACTAAAAACATGAAGGTGTAGTAGGTGGGGTTATGAACGTTCGTAGGTATGGAATACTTTAAGGAAAAGCTCGAATATTTTTAAATAATTTCTGGATGTGGGATACCTTATTTATACTAGTAACGGTAAATGGTCAGCAAATGTGAAACATAAACTAGCAAAATCAACAATTTACTAAAAAGTAAGGGTATATGACCTTCGGGTATCGAACAACTAAAAACATGATGGTGTACATGATGGGCCACATGTTGGTTTTATTAGAAAATAAATGTCAACTATTAGAGAGTGTGTTACTTTATCATAATTAAATTAATTTATTATTTGTTGTGGTACAATCCTATTTGCACTGTGGGGTATTTGATATCCAAGGAAAATAAAGATTTATTAGAAAATGAGCCGCACTAAAAATGAGGAGGTTTATTAAATTTTGTGTTTTCGATGCTCGGGGAAAATGGTTTCGAAGGGGTATGTGATACCCGACAAAAAAAAGGTCACTAGAGAATTGGGGAAAGGGTATATTAGAAAGTACAAACATGTACATGGTGGCATGTCGTTGGTATTAGAAATTGTGTCAATAGACAAAAGTGTCATTGATTGTTATTATTCGTATTAACTCATACACTGAAAAATTGGGATAAAACACTGGGGTATCCGACGTTTAAGAAAATGAAGGTGCTTGTCAAAACCCTAGCCGCCGCCGCCAAAGGAGCCCACCATCCGGCGCCGTTTTCCGGCGGCTCACCTCCGCGGCGACCTCTTGGTCGTCGGTCGTGAGGGGTGGTCGCCGGATCCCGTCCGTGCGGATCCTTTTTGCTTTAGGTTTAGACACTAGTAGCTTAGGTTTTTGGATCGTCTGACGTCTTGGCTTCGGCGGCGGCAACGGCGATGCTGAATAAAGAAGCTCTGGATTCTTCACCGACGAGGCGACCGTCTCTATTGTCGGTGATGGATTTGGGAATCAGTCTGTTCAAGCGAGGATACCGTGGCGGCGACGGCATCCTTGTGGTCGACTTGTGTCCTCGGGCTCCGCCGTTGCGACGACGTCTGCTCCAACGTCGGCGCGGAGCTTGGGAGGTAGTCCAGGAGCGGATGCAGATCGTGGTCTGCATCGACGACATCTGGAAGACAAAACATGTGCTGGGTTCGTGGTTGATGGATGGCAGGTATGGTTTCCTCCTTCGACGTCTTAGTCGCGGTGGGGTGTCAGATCTGGAGTTCGATGGCGTGTCCGGGGTGTTGTCCCGGTCTGATTCGTTCAACGGCAATGGCTTCATCTTTGGTGAGCCACCTTGGAGGTCCGCAAAGCTGCATATCAGCGATGGAGCCGCGTCGAGCTCGGGTGAGGAGGTGATCCGTCAGTATTTTCTTTGGTGGCTGCTGTGGTGGTGCCGGAGACAGGTGATGGACGTTGGTGTCAAGCTCAGCGATGTTTTGCTATCTTTTCAGTTTTGTCATGTTGGTTTTTACGTGACTTGTAATTTGATCTTTATGATATAAATGAGACATGTATTACCATGCAAAAAAAAAGCTAAATAGAAATGAACCAATGGAAAATTCTCAATAAAAAAATTATTTGGAGTCTCACGTGTTACAAGAGGAAAGCGTCATATGTATAGTAACTATGGTTTCTACAGGAAGCCCCAATAACCAAGTCGTCATCTGCCATTGTTCTCGCCAAACCACAAGTACGCCCTGGCCATCATCCTGTTCTTGCATGCAACAATGACTCATTGTGGCCTATTCCATGCTACGCCGATGGAGCGGATGACGCCTGGGTACTCGTCTATGCAGTCGTGACGCCCATTATGTCTATGTCGCCGTCTGATGGCCGCTAATTGGCACTAAATCCGTTCCACCGTTACTTCGCTATTGGCCTCAACCTGAAGGGTTGAGCTGTTCGAACACGTGCAATCCTGCAAACATGGGTCAGCTGCTTGAACACGTGACTATCATCCATGATTCCACTGTACATACACAACTAAAACTGCAGATATATCCACGGCAAGAAATGATACCATGAGTGAGCTCATAAGATCAACAAGAGAAAATAATCGCATGGACGAAATCTTAGGATTGGCACCCCTTACCCTTGCGAACGTGACTACTGAAATCCATGGATAAAATTTGAAGCCACAATAAGCACAGCGCATGCACTAGGTGCAGCTGATTGATTTGATTTTCGGGTGACTTGGGAGCTCGTACAAACAATCATCGGCAAACAACCAAAGGTATATATGGCGTTCACACCTAATGGTATCTTAGTGTGGGGTTGATTTATGGAAGGTGCAACGTGTAGTTTATTTGGAAAGAAATCAATTGATACGGAAGGCAACATTATGGAAATTATTTTGGAAAGCAATCAATGTACACGAAATTTATAACATGCCAAATCACTAACGGGTTACATGTCGAAAAAGCCCAATACCGGATGCACGGATCATCAATCAATCCGATGGCTATAGAGGATTGTATCCTGATTTGTTGTTGTGATGGTTGCATGCATACCTCATATGGCAACGAAATAACATTACATACTTTGTATAACCACATAAATGTGTTGATGACATTCCAAATAATGGTGCATGCGTCGAATCTACGTAATTGATGCATGCCATTAATTGCCCCTGATGTAAGAGAGTCACAATTAAGTATTTTTCATACCCATTGCCATATATGGTAGCTAGTGGTTAATAAATTAATGGAAAAGTGCGACTTTAAGTATGTCATATGAAATAATACATTCATCTTGCGGGTTGAGGTATGCACATCACAACATAAAAATAATTAAGATCCCATTTTATATTATTCGGTCACATTAGTTAGTATACCCGACCTTAATTTTTTAAAATACTAGATACCTTGGAAAATTAGTCGTCAAAAAGTGTGAGCCGACATTATTTTTTAAAATACTAGATACCTTGAAAAATGATATATTACAAAAATACATAGGAATGTCCTAATTATACATACAAACCTTTGGGATGATGTACCCGATTATGTGGCCGTATATGATGCTTTAAAAAATCAAAGAGTATATATATACCTTTTTTATTTCATTAGGTATATACATACGCTTGAGTATATTGATATGCAACTATAGTCAAAATGTGAAAAAAATAGTGTGTGGGTATCAACATGCATGCGTCGATTCGTGAAAGTAAAAAATAATTAAGATCACATTTTATATTATTTGGTCACCTTAGTTTGTATAGAAAAATTCATCAAAAAGTATGATGTGGCCTTATTTAAAAAAAATACTAGATACCTTGAAAAGTAAAACAATAGGAAAATACATAAGAATGTCCTAATTATACATACAAACCTTTAAAACGATGTTTCGTATTATTTGACAATATCTGATACCTTAAAAATATTAGAGGGTATATATATATACCCTTTTGTTTCATTAGGTATATATACATACCCTTCCGTCTCTTGGAATACGGGTATGGTCAAAATGTGAGAAACATAATGGATGTATGAATAACTAAAAGTATAAATGTACGCACGTCATCGTTTTTCAAGAAAATGTGAGAAACATGATGGATGTATGAATAACTAGTATTATGGGTATGTATGTACACACGTCATCTTTTTTCTAGAAGTCAACGGAAGATATGAGAGTTCAAAATATTTTAAATGAATTTATTATAGAGTGCATTAATGTAGAAAAATAACATGCGGTTTTAGTTTGGAAAGGAATCATTGACTGTTAATGGTTGGAGTACATGCAAACAAAACATGGAAAGTCATTATATGGTGGATAATACACATGCACCAACAAATATGACTTGCCATAAAGGGACTAGGTGCCCAGGCACCTAGGTGCCCCTGATAATTTATATATATATATATATATATATATATATACATATTTTAGAATGTAGATTCATCCATTTTGCTTCTTATGTAGTCCGTAGTAAATTTTTTTAAAAGACTTATATTTAGGAACGGAGGGAGTATGATAGAAGGGACTATATGGATCGGAGGGAGTACGAATGATGGATTTCAATGGGCATATGTTAGTAATAAAGAAAGAAGAGAATAAAGGGCGTGAGGATAAAAAAAGAACGGAAGATTAAAAAAATATGAAGGAAAGAATAATAAAAAGGAAGGTATTAATATTAAGGGTGTTGCATGCATGCAATGCAATAATGAAAAGGAATTAACCATGAAGGACGTGGAAGGGGCACACATATATGCGTTGTTGCGCAATGTGCGACCCTTATGTGCAACTGAAATAACGCAACTAGAAAGATGAGAGGCACTTTGTGAGCATCGAGTTACATGCAACGAACTAGGGTCATTTCGCTCACACGTAGACAACTTTTTTTTTATTAATCCTCAAGCGTATGTGTACGTGGAAATGTCCTAAAACACATTTAATAGAATCCTTTTATTGAGATTTTTCTCACGACTTGGTGTAAATATCGAACATTGCTTTAACTTACAAATAATGCCTTGGTATTCAAAAAATTTAAATTAGGCTCTTTAAGATCAGAATCGCTATACCAAAAGTATTGTGTGTGTAGCATGCTTCTTAATGTACTACCGATATGAATTTCTGCTAGACCTCAGTGTGCGTCTCTCTGCCGTGACCGGACATAATTTGGACGTTGTTTGGCCGTGCTGACGGATATTCCACCGAACACGTCAACTTTATCCCCCGTTGCAACGCACGGGCATATGTGCTAGTACAAACCAACGAAGGTACAAGCTACATCCCTCGCAAAAAAAGGGTACATGCTAGATCTTCGGATTGATTTGTTTCATTCACACGCATACGTGTGAGCCGTGCGTCCGTGCCTTGCGTGCGCGACGTTTCTCTACCTGGCTATCTGATGGGCCCAGCCCATCTCGTTTACTTTCTTTCATAATTTTCCCCTTACCTATTTTTCCTGGGCTATACTATATATGTAGACTACATCATGGGCCCTCTCCGGCCTGGGCCCTAGGCCGTCGCCCCTCTGGCCATACACCAGGGCCTGCCATGAGGTCGTAGTGGCGGTGGCGGTGGAGCAGGAGGAGGAGGAGGCGGTATTGGTCAGAGTAATGGTAACGATGATGACATGAATGCCAGAGTTGGGGGAGAGGGAGGGGCAGAGGTACATGAAGAGGTGCATGACAACAACGGCCATGGTACATGTCGATGATTTGATGGTAGTGGACGCAACGGTGAAATGATGAGGAGAAGTGGTGGCAATAGAAATATTACTGGTAGCTAAAGAGAGTGAAAATAGTCACGGCGGTGTTTTTTTTCAACATTCACGCAGGGGGGGCATCCCCACTTGAATATATTACTCAAAAGGGCCGGAGTCGGGGGTGAGAGTTACATCAAAGGTTAGAGTGAGAGGAGAGGAACATACCCCAAGATAGGGTGGCATCCCTACATACGGGGTCTTAAAAGTGAAAGACCCAAGGAGTGAAATCAGAGATTACATTACGTAGAGTATCTAAGGTTGAGTGAGTCTCAGAGCAGAACACTTGGGTGTTACGAGAGTCCCAGAGTTTCCAGAGGAAGGCAAGGACGGCGGTGGGCCATAAGTTGATGTCGAGGCCAGGCGGTGTGACGGTATCCGATAGATGGTTGATGTCAGGAGGTGGGTGAAGACCTAGGAGTTGTCACACCTGGCCTCTCTAGGGCACGAGATGACCAGGTGAGTGGCGTCCTCGAAGGGGTGGTCACATCTCGGGCAGGAAGAATCAGTGGCGAATGTCTTGTGGTGCAGGTTCGCCTTGGTGTTTAGCCCGTCTCGGAGTAGAAGCCAGCCAAAGATCTTGACTTTTAGCGTTGCCTTAGAGCTCCAGATGCTATCGGCGTGGATGTCTGGCTCGTCGGCGGAGGAGAGAAGCGAGCAAGCGCACCTTGCGGAGAATGGGGTGCCATGGATGAGGATCCTATCATCAGGAGCATCCGTGGGAGTAACATCCTGCAGGAAAGATAGAACCACAACAAGCTCGGAGAATGCAACATGGGTTAGGTGGTTCCGTAGGATCGCGAGTAATCCATCGTGCAGAACCTCAGAGACCAAAACGTAAGGGTAGGTTGAGTGAGAGAATAAGTGTGGGTATTTTTGTCCTAGAGGGGTATCGGTGAGCCAAGTGTCAAACCAAAATAAAGTAGTGGTTCCGCTGTTGGTTAAAACGAAGGATGTTGCGAAAAGGTTTTGAAGTTGGTGTTTGAGGATTTTCTATAGGAAGGAAGGGTAAGGCTGTTGTAAAGAAAAATTAAGCGAATTATGAAGAAGAAACAACTTGGCCCAAGGTAAATCTGGTTTCTCAAGTAGTTTCTAGAAGAATTTTAGGAGTACAATTGGCAATGTGCAAGGCGGTGTGTGTGATAACAGATGTGGTAACGGTGATGGTGGTGCTAGCAACAATAGGTGTGGCCCGTTTGGTCGTGGAAGCAGATGTAGCACCAGTTACCATGCCATACGTCACAATAAATTTTGTTTTGAACACGTCACCACAAAAATATTATATAACGTTGAGTTGCCACAAAGCCACATGGTGATCCAAATAAGGCATAAGCTTCGTTCGACACAAAAATTATATGTCGAGCCGCCAATATTTCAAGTTTATGTTGGATTGGCGTGATTGCCTCCGTAAAACGTTACAATTATTGCGAGTACTTGTGTCAACTTCTACAATTGAAAATGTTGTTGATATGGCTATCATTTGCTTATTTACATTTAATATATGTAGCTATCTAATCCGTGGCCTTTAAGTGCATGGAATCATTCGGTTTTTTAGCAAGGAAAGCTTTGGCAAGTACACGTAGCAGTGCTCAAATGGTTAGATTCTTTGTGGTGGAACCAACCCACCAGGGTTCAAATCCTAAACTTGAAATTGGTGGTTACATCTTTCTGCATTTATTTCAGACCTTCCGGTGATGTGCATTCAATGGCAGGAGACGCTTCCGTCGACTACGAAGGCATCTGTACAGATGCCTTCCTTAACTTTAAAATGATGAGTCAGCTCAATCTCTCGGAGGTAGTCATAGGAGTAAATTGTGTGCATACGCGTTTATAGAGTTGGGCGTATGTATGTAATTTTGAGATGCAAATATTTACAACTATAGCAAAGCTGCACTAGCTAGCTTAACTTAGGCATCTAAAGAAAAAGGTCGGTCTGTATCTTCTAGATGGAAGTAATTATTGCCTTTGAATATATGTTGCCAGTAATTACGCTTCAGTTACCATGAACCTCTGGTGGTCATCTAGCAACTGTGGGCAATCCCGAATATATGGAAACACATTTAATTCACATATAGGAAAAATTGGTAGAACTTAATTCACTCAGCGTGCATGACCAATCGGCTTAATTGCATACATATCTTTGTAAATTAGTAATTTCAGTTTATCTATGCATTATGAGATAATTTAAGTATGCTACTTACTGATTTTTTTATAATAATAACTTGGTTACAATTGAACGTACACATTTGAATAAGCATCCATCTTTAGAACATATTAAACTTTAAAATTAATTTGGTACTGTATAGCTGAAATAAGCATATCCTGTTAATAAAGATTCATGTGGCTCTTGAGAGAAACTAGTCTTTTAATGCATATTTTGCTTGACCGACTACTATGAGCATTCTATGTGTTTAATTTCAGAAATGTTGTGCTTTGATGATGCATTTATGAAGCACCTCCTTATCCTATCAACGTACATTTAAAAGTTTCTAGATTGGCACGCTACAACTTCCTCGTCTTGGGCCTCTTGGCTGAACCTCCACTATAAATCTATCCACTCACATTGCTTTCAACTCACCAAAACAAAGCAACTCTCCTTTGTCATTTTGTCCCTTTGTCGGAAATGGCTCGCAAGAAGGTGGCCCTTCGGTATATCCTCGATAAAAAGTCTCGATGCAGTACTTGAAAGAAGGGCCTTGAGGGCCTGCAAAAGAAGGCCGACGAGTTGGCCATTATGTGCAACGCAAAGGTGTGTGTGCTAATGTATGGTGAGGGTGAGGCGGTACCAAAGGTGTTCCCGTCTCATGCTGAGGCGGTGGATATACTGACTCGGTACAAGAATATTCCGGAAGGGAGGTTCAAGAAGACCGTGAATCACGAAGCCTTTCTCGGCCAACACTCTGGCAAGCTCGAGGCCAAGGGCCACAAGCTCCAGGGCATCTGCGAAGACAACGAGACCAGAATCCTCCTGCACAAGGCCATGCTCGAAAGCAACCTCTCGAGCCTCGATGGGCTCAACGTTGAGGATCTCACCAACGTTGAGGATCTCACCAAAGTTGGAGGTGATCCTCTAGAACATGGGGGAAAGCATCACAAAAATTAGTGGTCAACCGCCGGTCTTCCAACCCCAGGAGCCAATCGTCACCAACAACATGGACTTGGGGTCTCCACCAATGTATCACGCACCATCGCCAGCTCCATATGTCACCGACTACATGCACATGGAGTCACCATCGACTTATCAGGCACCACCGTTGGCTTCATACATCACTCACAACATGGACATGGGTCTTCAACGATGTATCAGGCACCATCGCCAATTCCTTACGTCACTGGTGGCATGGACATGGGGCCTCCGACGATGTGTAAGGCCCCAACACAGCAACAAGAGGATTCACTTAACATGATGAGGTATGGAGGAGACCTCAACACCCTGGTCTACAGTGGCTACAATTCTAGTGGTCGTAATGACACCAACACGATCACCGGCTTCTCTAGTGGTGATATTAACCCGAAGAAGTCGTTTGAGGTGGGGTTCGGTTGGCAGTTCGGTGGCGCTGATCCTGAAGCGTCTTCTTCAAGTCCTTTCCCCCCAATGTAAGCAAGGAGAGGATCTCTACATGTAATCCCATTAATAATAAGTGACATTATTATTGGTATGCTATATGAGTGAAAGCATATTTTGTTTAGTTATTGGAATTGTTATTATGGATCTCTTTGATGGTCTGTTTGTTTCATCTCCGCGATTTCAGTGGCTCTAACTTGTATGTTGCGTCTACTCTTTGTGTAAACATGCATGTTTTCTCAGGCATACCTTTGATGATAGTTTTTGTTGACTCTTAATGTCGCATCAAGTGATACAACCATGAAGAGTTCACTCCTGATGTCTGCATAGCTAGATGCACACAGCCTATACAAATCTATCATAGTTCTAGGAAAGTGAAAACACATGACATCGTTTGACACAAAAATAAGAAAAACTTCAAGAAATGGAGGACCGATCCGATGACTACACCTTCATACATGTTAGTTAAAGAACTCCTTAAAATCACATCTTCTATTGCGACATGCTTATGTGGAACTATATAAAAAACACTTGGGTGTGTACTGGACGCTAAGTGGGGTCATTTCCCAACCACGAGTCCTGCCAAAACCTAACATGTGAGCCGTCCTTGATAGAGATAGTTTCAGACCAGAAAAAGAGTCGTGTCTGCTTCACCAAAACAACCAAAATTTGGGACTCGGTTTTCCTCTAGACCTAGGATAGAACCTTAGAGCTCGTATACTTAGTATTGAATATATCATGCCATACATCATCCTTGGTAAGAAGTTTGAATAACTATTTATGGATAATACATATTTTGTGATTTTTCTCCATGCCAATCTCTAAGGCCTAATACCTTTGAAAATGAAATTAATGTGCTCCTTCGAAATGTTCCAAGCTATTATAACAAATATCCTAATTTACTGAACGTCACTTTAGTCCAGTACCGAAGCAATCCGCAAGGCATTCGGAGACCACATGAAAGGTGTATCCAACAACATATGCTAAAGGGGCAATGGAAAATGAGGTTCTCAATGGTCTCTTCGACAACATTACATAGGATGTAAGCATGATTGTTACTCACATTAAATTGTCTCAGCTTTTGCATATTTGGCGTATTAAGCCTATCATAAAGAAGCAACCACGGAAATACTTTCAACTCCATTTTGGCACTTCAGAGAAATACATCATGTAAATAATCATATTATAAAGCACAAAGTTGGTAAGGAGATGTCATCCTAGCTACATAGGGAAAATGCACCTCTTTCCAACTATTGAGACACTTTATATTTGTTCCTCCACGTGTTTCCATTCCTAGTGGTCTAGCACAAGTAGACACATTTCTATTATATCCAACAAATTCCTGTTTCTACTTGACGTTTAATTTTACAGTTGACACTTTCTCTTCTTATGGTATATAAGTAAATGGATGTGCAAAAGAACCTCGAAGAGATGTAGGATTGCTTCAATGTTCAAGGCCTAGCATGATGAGAATATGTTGGCAAATGGAGTGAGACAATACCCGTGATAATTGGATAAGGTGAATGCGTACAAAAGGCATACAAGATATGAGTCATGGCTAGAGTTATAGGTAACAAGGAGACAAGGTGAATATACTTTGAGTTTACTAGGTGGTTCTATGTTTTTAGTTTGCCTAAATGATAATAAAGGTATGTGTTTTTAGGTGGCATTCAATTCTAAACATGTAATCCTTCCATGTTTTATAGACTTCAAAGGGTCTGCCTAAAACATGGACAAGGTAAGCAGTGGTTCACATGTTTTTTTTTGGGGGGGGGGGGGTCATGACAAAATGAGAGTGGACAAATGATGTTACAGTGACATTCAGAATGATATCAAAATTCAAGTTAATTGGAAGATTAAGGACATACATCAAGGCTAGATATATATGACAAAAATGAAAGAAAAGTATGATTGATTTAATGTTCGCTGCTAGAGGCAAGGGAGTAGAAAAATCAAGCATAGTAATTGCACTCCATAAGTGTCGTTGAGTGTATATAATGATGCATCGGTAATGGGGTGCATGTTACTTATAACTGAACTTTATTTAACGTTTAACATGCTACATTCCATTTGTGAATATTGAAACGGCAAGAACATGATGAGGCGATCAGTGGCACGTTTCACACATATGTTGACGAGCATTACAATAATGAGAGGAACTACGATGGAGATCTAGGTGACTAATAAATAAATGATGGTCAACATACCTTGTTGACAGTAAGGGGACAAGTCAATACATCTAGTTAATTTGACAACCCCTAACTAGTTCTTGTAAGATTTGATTTTTTTTTCTTTCTTTCTAAAATCATATGATATTATTGATATTTTTAAATGACTATCTGTTACGTCCATTTTGCATCATGTTTTCCACTGTTATTTATTATATTTTAAACTCATATTACCTTTTATAATGCAATTCTAATGCCTTTTTGGTACGTCTCCAACGTATCTATAATTTTTTTATTGTTCCATGAAATTATATTATTAATGTTGGATACTTTATATGTAATAATATGCTATTTTATATCATTTTTTTGGGACTAACCTATTAACCAGTGCCTAGTGCCAGTTCCTGTTTTTTGCATGTTATTGACCTTTTCAGAAAAACAATACCAAACGGAGTCCAAACATGATGAAACTTTACGGGGGTTCTTTTTGGACATAAAGAGACCCTAGAAGCTTTGGGAGGGGGTCAGATGAGCCACGAGGGAGCGACGAGACCGCATGGCGTGCCCTGGAGGGTAGGGCGCGCCTTGTAGGCTCGTGACTCCCTCGCAAGCCCCCCTGGCCTAATTCCACTTCTATATATTCACATATACCCCAAAACCAACAGGGAGACACCCGAGACACTTTTTTCGCCGCTGCTAGCATCTGTTCTTCCATGATCCAATCTGGATGCCTTTTCCGGTTTTCTGCCGGAGGGGGAACCAATCACAGAGGCCGTCTACATCAACCTTGTTGCCTCCATGATGATGCGTGAGTAGTTCACCACAGACCAATGGGTCGATAGCTAGTAGCTAGATGGCTTCTTCTTTTTCTTTGATCTTCAATACAATGTTCTCCTCGATCTTCTTGGAGTTCTATCCGATGTAATTTTCTTTTGCGGTGTGTTTGTTGGGATCCGATGAATTTTTGGTTTATGATCAAATTATTCATTGAAAGTAATTAAGTCAAATCTGAAATTTATAACACATGATTGTTATAGCTTTGTATTTATCTCTGATCTATCCATTTGGTTTAGCCAACTAGATTCATTTATCTTCAATGGGAGAGGTGCTTTGTAATGGGTTCGATCTTGCAGTGCTCTATATCCCAGTGACAAAGTAGGGGACAAGACACATATTTGCATTGTTACCATTAAGGATAAAACGATGGGGTTTATTCATATTGATTGGGTTTACTTTGTCTACATCATGTCATCCTTGTCCAAGCTTAACTATGTTTGTCATGAACTTAATACCTAGAGAGGCAAGCACAGAAGCGCTCTCGAAATGGAGTAATAGTAGTAGATGCAGAACCGCGTACATTATTGTTGGGGAACGTTGCATGGGAAACAAAAATTTCCTACGCACACGCAAGATCTATCCATGGAGATGCATAGCTACGAGAGGGGGAGTGTATCTACATACCCTTGTATATCGCTAAGCGAAGCGTATATAACGCGGTTGATGTAGTCGTATGTCTTCACGATCCAATCGCGATCCGTCCCGATCTAGCGCTGAACGGACGACACCTCCGCGTTCAGCACATGTGCGGCTCGATGACGTCTCCGCCTCCTCGATCCAGCGAGTGAGGGAGGAGTAGTAGATGGATTCTCAACCCGCACAAAGACATGGTGGAGATGGTGGTGGAGCAATCCCGGCAGGGCTACGCCGAGCCCTACCGAAACCGCGAACGGAGGAGAAAACGATCTAGGGAGAGAGAGGGGCGCCAAGGGCTTGGTGTATCCTCTTGGGGCGCCCCCTCCCCTCTATATATAGGTGGAGGGGTGTGGAGATCAGCCCCTCCAAGCCCTAGGGCGCAGCCAAGGGGGGGGGGAGTTGGACTCCTAGTCCAATTCCCTTCCTTTCCATACACAGGTGGACTTTCCACCTCTCCCAAGCCACATGGGCCTTGAGGGACTTGTACGCCTGGCCCAATAAGGATAGGGCGCCTCCCCTCAGCCCATGCAAACCCTTGGGACGTGGTAGAACCCTTGGTGGACTTTCGGACTCCTCTGGAAGTTTTCGGGTCCTTCTAGAAGCTTCCCGGTATAATACAGGAAAAACCCGAAACTTTTCCGGTTGCCAAAATATCACTTCCCATATATAAATCTTTACCTCCGGACCATTCCGGAGCTCCTCGTGACGTCCGGGATCTTATCTGGGACTCCGAACAACATTCAGTGACCAACATACATAACCCAATAATACTATATTGTTACCGAACGTTAAGCGTGCGGACCCTACGGGTTCGAGAATCATGTGGACATGACCGAGACACCTCTTCGGTCAATAAACAATAGCGGGACCTGGATGCCCATATTGGTTCCCACATATTCCACGAAGATCCTTATCGGTTGAACCGCGATGCCAAGGATTCAATCAATCCTGTATGCAGTTCCCTTTGTCCAGCGGTATGTTACTTGCCCGAGATTCGATCGTCGGTATCTCCATACCTAGTTCAATATCGTTATCGGCAAGTCTCTTTACTCGTTCCGTAATACAAGATCCCGTGACTAACTCCTTAGTCAGATTGCTTGCAAGCTTCTTGTGATGATGTATTACCAAGTGGGCCCAGAGATACCTCTCCATCATACGGAGTGACAAATCCCAGTCTCGATCCACGCCAACCCAATAGACACCCTCAGAGATACCTGCAGAGCACCTTTATAGTCACCCAGTTACGTTGTGACGTTTGATACACACAAGGCATTCCTCTAGTGTCAGGGAGTTGCATGATCTCATGGTCGCGATAAATTAACACGATCAAATGCTATGCTTACGGTTGGGTCTTGTCCATCACATCATTCTCCTAATGATGTGATCCCGTTATCAAATGACAACTCATGTCTATGGTCAGGAAACCTTGACCATCTTTGATCAACGAGCTAGTCTAGTAGAGGCTCACTAGGGACATAGTGTTGTCTATGTATCCACACATGTATCTGAGTTTCCGAGCAATACAATTATAGCATGGATAATAAACGATTATCATGAACAAGGAAATATGATAATAACCAATTTATTATTGCCTCTAGGGCATTTTTCCAACTTTTATGCCTATATACATGATCATTGCCATGAATAACATCATAACTATGTGCTTTTCTATCAATTGCCCAATAGTAATTTGTCTACCCATCGTATTCTATGTGTTCGAGAGAGAAGCCTCTAGTGAAAACTATGGCCCCCTGGTCCACTTAATCCTATTGCTTAAAACCTATTTACCTTTCTGCAATTTTCTTAATTTATTTTTAATTTTGTCTTTATCTATCTACCACTATCATAATTAATCCTTGCAAGTAACGAGTCCAAGGGGATTGACAACCCTCTTGCCCGCGTTGGGTGCAAGTGTTTGCTTTTGTGTGTGTAGTTTCTGAAGACGGGAATTTGCATGGATCTCCTATTGGTTCGATAACTTTGGTTCTCACTGAGGGAAATTTATTAGCTACTATATCGGTTCACCCTTCCTCTTCGGGGAAAAATCCAACGGAGCTCACAAGTAGCAGAAAGAATTTCTGGCGCCTTTGCCGGGGAGACATCATGAAATTCTCATCATGTTCCTACATACAAACTATCATTCACTTGTTCTACTTTTTATTTTCCTTTGCTTTTGCCTCTCTTTTTCATCTCCTTCCACTTCTCTATAAAAATAAAAAACACAAACATATTTTTGTTTGCCTGTCTTGCTTGAAGTTGCTATCATGTCTAAATTTGAAAAAGTTATTGATGCTCCCGCCACTAGTGCGGAACCCTTTGAACATCAAACTTCACCAATGAATGAAAACACTAAAAGAAGTTTTGATGAAATTGCTAAAGGAACACTAGACAATCTGATACTTGTGATTCGCGTTGGGTTTTCCACGAAGAGGAGCGGGTGATGCCACAGTATAGATAAGTATTTCCCTCAGTGAGAACCAAGGTTATCGAACCAATATGAGTAGCACGCAACCCCCGTCTTCTGCGACTGCACACAAAGAAGCAAACACTTGCACCCAACGTGGGCAAGTGGGTTATCAATCCCCTTGGACTCGTTATTTGCACGCAATTGAAGTGTGTAGATGATAGTTGAAAATTGTAAATTGCAAAATAAATAAAAGACAAATAATGGCAGCAAGGTAATGAAAGCTTTTGGAAATATATAAGTGGATAGACCAGGGGGCCATAGTTTTCCCTAGTGGTATCTCTCATGTAGTAGGCATACGGTGGGTAAACAAATTATTGTTGGGTAATTGATAGAAAAGTGCATAGTTATGTGATATTCACAACAATGATCATGTTTATATAGGCATCACGTCCATAAGCAAATAGGCCGACTCCTACTTGCACCTACTACTATTACTCCACGTCGAGAGCGTTTCTATTCTTGCCTCTCTAAGTATTAAGTTCATAACAAATAGAGTAATGCTTGGAGAACGATGACATGATGTAGACAAAGAAAATCCAATCAATATGAATTAACCCCATCGTTTTATCCTTAGTGGCAACAATACAAAGATGTGTCTTGTCCCTTTCTATTACTGGGATATAGAGCACCGCCAGATTGAACCCACTACAACGCACCCCTCTCCATGAAGAAATATCAATCTAGTTGGCTAAACTATTTCAACGGATTGGAGAGATTTACGAAGCTATAATAATCATGCAAATAAGAATCATAATAGAATTCAGAGAAGACCCAAATCTTTTTCATGAATAATCTGAACATAAACCCACAATTCATCGGATCCCAACAATCGCACCGCACAAAGTGATTACATCGAATAGATCACCGCGAAGATGTGGTGAACTTTGTATTGAAGATCAAGAGAGAGAGAGATAGCCATCTAGGTACTACCTACGGACCTGTAGGTATGTGGTGAACTACTCACACATCACCATGGAGCAGAAAGGTTGATGTAGAGGCCCTCCGTGATCGATCCCCCCTCCAGCAGGGCACCGGAACAGGGCTCCAGATGGGCACACGGCGGAACAGAGACTTGCGGCAGCGGAAAAAGTGTTCCGGAAGGCTCTCTAGGGTTTTTGGGATATATTGGAATTTATAGGCCAGAGAGGGACGTCGGGAGACGCCAGGAGGGGCCAGCACACAACAGGGCGCCGCCAGCCCCCTGGGCGCGCCCTGATGTGTGCTGCCTCTCTCGTGCAGCCTCCGGTCTCTTCCCAAAGCTTCCAGGTCTTATTTTGGTGCAGAAAAAATCATTAAAAAGTATCATGGCTATTGGACTTTGTTTGGTACAGTAAACCTAAAAAGCCAAAAGCATGCAAAAAAACATCAATTGGCACTAGACACTGGGTTAATAGGTTAGTGCTCAAAAATAATATGAATTGGCAAACAAATGCCCAAAAAGTATCCTAGAATGATAATATTATAGCATGGAACAATAAAAAATTATTGATACGTTGGAGACGTATCAGCATCCCCAAGCTTAATTCCTGCTCGACCTCGAGTAGGTAAATGATAAAAACATAATTTTTGATGTGACATGCTACCCAACATGTAATCTATTGCAGGTATGATCATTGAGAAACGATGAATTAATAAACATCAACATAGTAATATTCATAAACATAAGTAACATAATCATCGAGTTTCAAAATACACGATCCTTAAAGAATGTTCAGCCCCTATTCATTTTATCATATTAGCATGGCATGACTCCGTCTTCACCACATAAGTATAAATGTCAACCACCACGGTGTTAAGTCAGGCAATTGGATCGTACTTTTTAACGCGCTTCAGCTTTTTATTACTCACGCAATATATGAGCGTGAACCATGGATATAGCATAATGTTGGAATAGAATGTGGTGGTAAGTTTCAAAGGGGTAAAAGTGGAGAAGAAAGTCTCGCATCAACTAGGCGTATCAACGGGCTATGGAGATGCCCATCAATAGATAAAAATGCGAGAGTAGGGATTGCCATGCAATGGATGCACTAGAGCTATAAGTGTATGAAAGCTCAACTGAAGCTAAGTGGGTGTGCATCCAACTTGCTTGCTCATGAAGACCTCGGGCATTTGAGGACGCCTGTCATCGGAATATACAAGCCAAGTTCTATAATGAAAAATTCCCACTAGAATATGAAAGTGACAAAACAAGAGACTCTCTATATGAAGAACATGGTGCCTTCTCTCTTTTCTCTCTTTTATTATTTTTTTTTCTCTTTTTTTCTTTATTTCTTTCTCTCCTTTTTTTTCTTTTTCTTTTTTTATTCTTCTTTTATTTTTCGTCCGGAGTCTCATCCCGACTTGTGGGGGAATCATTGTCTCCATCCTCCTTTCCTCACTGAGACAGTGCCCTAATAAGATGATCATCACACTTTTATTTACTTACAACTCAACATGAAAAACTATAGTATGACTCTATATGAATGCCTCTGGAAGTGTACCAGGATGTGCAATGATCAAGCGTAACATGTATAAAAATGATGAACGGTGGCTTTGCCACAAATACTATGTCAGCTTATATGATCATGCAAAGCAATATGCCAATGAAAGTATTAGTCATATGATGTAACAGTGGAAGTTGTGTGGCAATATTTCCCGGAATGGCTATGGAAATGCCATAATAGGTAGGAATGGTGGCTGTTTTGAGGAAGATATAATGAGGCTTATGTGCAACAGAGTGTATCATGTCACGGGGTTTGGATGCACCGGCGAAGGTTGCACCGATCCTCGAAGTGAGAATGGACAATGCATGGTACCGAAGAGGCTAACAAATATGAAGTGGTGAGAGTGCGTACATCCATGGATTCACATTAGTCATAAAGAACTCACATACTTATTGCAAGGTTTTATTAGCTTTCTCGAAGCAAAGTACTACTCACATGCCCCTAGGGAAGAGGTTGGGAGGAGTTAACCATCGCGCGCCTCCGACTTAAACAGCACTAGGATTTCAACGAGGAAGAAGAATGCACACACATCATCACCATGCCATAAAAATATTTAGATGAACAACAAGTTAAAACCCTATAATTTACAATATTCTTATTAACCAATGATCATGCACTCATGCCCTTTCACATTACCACATCAATATCATTAACCCACAATTTCTCTTCTATGTGCTACATGTGGTTTTGACTATGCACTCCTTGAATACCTATTATTTTTGGACTAGTCTTATAACCAATGCAAATTACCGTCACTATTTATTAACTCTCAAACAAATATAAGTGAAGAACGAGAGTGAAATTTTTTATTTAAAATCTATACGCCACCGTGCTCTAAAAGATATAAGTGAAGTACTAGAACAACTGCTTAGCTCAAAAGATATAAGTGAAGCACAAAGAGTATTCTAATAAATCATGGTGATCTCGTGTCTCTCTCAAGTGGGTGTGTCCAGCAAACAATGATCCTGGAAAACTAAAGCAAAAACAATCTAAAGCAAATGACGCTCCAAGAAAAACTCATATCATGTGATGAATAAAAATATAGCTCCAAGTGACATGCTGATGGATTGAGACGAAAGAGGGGATGCCTTCCAGGGCATCCCCAAGCTTAGATTCTTGAGTCTTCCTAGAATATTACCTTGGGGTCCCTTGGTCATCCCCAATCTTAGGCTCTTGCCGCTCCTTATTCCTTCATCCATCGTGATAGCACCCAAAACTTGAAAACTTCAATCACACAAAACTTCATGAGGTCCGTTATTATAAGCAACATATTGAATACTTTAGGTACTATTATAAATTGATTCTTATTTCATAATTGCATAATAGGTACTGTATTCTAACTTCTCCATGGCTTATACCCCCCGATACAATCCATAACAAAATCAAAACAAGCAACTATGCAAGGAAAAACAGAATCTGTCTAAAACAGAACATTCTATAATGATATGTAGAGAACCTATACTTCTGTTACTCCAAAAATTCTAAAACCTTAGTAAATCCTGAGGAATTGCTGTAGCAATACTTTGTAAAAAATTCAGATCAAAAAGACGTTCAAGTAAAATCAGAGAAATTCTGCACTGGATGCTAAAGTTTCTGTTTTTGCACCGTATCCATTCTACTTATCATGCAAGTCATCCCAAAGGCTTTACTTGGCACACCACTAATTTAAACATAAAAACACAATCATTACAGAGGCAATAATCATGTTATAAAAAACAAACAGAAAGTAAAAGCAAGAAAATAAGATAACTATTGGGTTGCCTCCCAACTAGCGCTATCGTTTTACGCCCCTAGCTAGGCATAATGCATATGATCAAGTGTTGTCATCCTTCTTATCAAGCTCCTCAATAACACAACAATGCTTAGGAAGAATATGAGGCTTGAAAATAGGCTCTATTAGCAAGTTTACAAAATTGGGATGCACACTAATCATTTTAAGATCCTCGTTTCTTTTGGTAGGAGTGACACTAACATTCTTAGGGACATATATAAACTTGGGATCTTTCTTTTGAGAGGTACTAGCATTAACTTTGGAGGGAGTGAAAGCGGAACCCAGTTTATCAATGACCTCCTCCATTTTATCAGTTCTACTCAAACCTTGCTCTACCCGCTCATTAATAATTGTATCCTTATCCTTTAATGTTTTCAAAGTAACTCCTACTTTTGATCCAAATTGAGTGATATGATTATGAATCTTTTTATCCAACTCCTCACTTTGTTCTTTAGTGGCCACTTTATTTTCAATAACTTCTAGCCTTTGCATAACATATTCCAGGGTCAAAATAGTTTCATTAATGATAATAGGTGGTGACCAAACTAAATTTTCCATGGCCTTGAAAGAATCCGTAGTGTGACTCATTAAGAAATTGCCATGGGTAATCGTATCAAGTACAAATCTATACCAAGTAGTAATACCAACATAGAAATTACATAGCAAGATGTTGGGGGATATCTTATGAATTGATTTATTTTGAGCATTGCAAATCCTATACCATGCATCGTTTAAACTTTCTCCGCCCCTTTGTTTAAAATTGAGTACCTCATTATCGGGGGTACAAGGAACAGAAGAAGAACTAGCCATAGCGACAAGCAAACAAGTAAACTAGCAAAGGTAAATATTTTTGTATTTTTGATTTTTTATGAAGCAAACAAAATACAACAGCAAATAAAAAGTATAACAAGTGAATGATAATTTGTGTGAAGGTACTTGGTAGTAGGTTGGTGATACTCCCCGGCAACGGCGCCAGAAATCCTTCCTGATACTTGTGATCTGCATTGGGTTTTCCGCGAAGAGGAGCGGGTGAAGCAGCACAGTATAGATAAGTATTTCCCTCAGCGAGAACCAAGGTTATCGAACCAATGGGAGTAGCACACAACCCCCGTCTTCAGCGACTGCACACAAAGAAGCAAACACTTGCACCCAACGCGGGCAAGAGGGTTGTAAATCCTCTTGGACTCGTTATTTGCAAGAAAATGAAGTGTGTAGATGATAGTTGATAATTGTAAATTGCAAAATAAATAAAAGACAAATAATGGCAACAAGGTAATGAAAGCTTTTGTAAATATATAAGTGGATAGACCCGGGGTCCATAGTTTTCCATAGTGGCATCTCTCATGTAGTAGGCATACGGTGGGTAATTTTTTTACTGTTGGGCAATTGATAGAAAAGCGCATAATTATGTGATATTCACGGTAATGATCATGTGTATATAGGCATCACATCCATAAGCAAATAGACAGGCTCCTGCCTACACCTACTACTATTACTCCATATCGAGAGCGCTTCTATGCTTGCCTCTCTAAGTATTAAGTTCATGACAAACAGAGTAATGCTTGGAGAACGATGACATGTGACGTGGCTTGAGACTGCGTCGGTATTTCCCCAAAGAGGAAGGGATGATGCAGCACAGCTACGGTAAGTATTTCCCTCAGTTATGAAACCAAGGTTATCGAACCAGTAGGAGAACCACGCGACACTATGTAACTGATACCTGCACACAAAGAACAAATACTTGCAACCCGACGCATGAGAGAGGTTGTCAAGTTCTCCACGGTAAAAAGATAGATTAGATTGTAATAGATTGGATAGATAGATCGCACAAGAACACAAAATAAAACAGGCAAATAAAAAGTGCAGCAAGGTATTTTTGGGTTTTTGGAATAATAGATCTGAAAACAAAAGCGGCAAAAGATAGATCGGAAAGCAATATGTTGGAAAAGTAGACCCGGGGGCCGTAGGTTTCACTAGTGGCTTCTTTCATGAGTATAGCACATGGTGGGTGAACAAATTACTGTTGGGCAATTGATAGAAGATCAAGTAATCATGACGATATCCAAGGCGATGATCATTATATAGGCATCATGTCCAAGATTAGTAGACCGAAACGGTTCTGCATCTACTACTATTACTCCACACATCGACCGCTATCCATCATGCATCTAGTGTATTAAGTTCATGGAAAACGGAGTAATGCAATAAGAACGGTGACATGATGTAGACAAGATCTATTCATGTAGGAATAGACCCCATCTTGTTATCCTTAAAAGCAACGATACATTTGTGCCTCACTGCCCCTTCTGTCACTGGGAGAGGACACCGCAAGATCGAACCCATCACAAAGCACCTCTTCCCATGGCAAGAAAAATCGATCTAGTTGGCCTAACTAAACCAAAGATTCGAAGAAGAAATATGAGGCTACAAGTAATCATGCATATAAGAGATCAAAAGAAGACTCAAATAATATTCATGGATAGAAACTGATCATGAACTCAAAATTCATCGGATCCCAACAAACACACCGTAAAAAGTCATTACATCAAATAGATCTCCAAGAGACCATTGTATTGAGAATCAAAAGACAGAGAGAGATAGCCATCTAGCTACTGCCTATGGATCTGTAGGTCTATGGTGGACTACTCACGCATCATCGGAGAGGCACCAATGAGGATGATGAACTCCTCCGTGATGGTGTTAGATTGGATCTCGTGGTTCTGGAACTTGCGGCGGCTGGAAGTATTTTTCGTCGACCCCCCTAGGGTTTCTGGAATATTTGGGTATTTATAGAGCTCAGAGGCGGTGGAGGGGACTCCCGAGGCGACCACAACCCACCAGGGCACGCTGGGGGCCTCTGGCGCACCCTGGTGTCTTCTGGGCCGCCTGGGCCCCCTCCCGGGTGCTTCTTTGGCCCACTGGCTTTCTTCTGGTCCAAAAAGTTTCATCGCGATTGGACTCCGTTTGGTACTGATATTCTGTGAAGTAAAAAACAAGCAAAAAACAGCAACTGGCACTTGGCACTATGTCAATAGGCTAGTCCAAAAAAATGATATAAAGTTGCTATAAAATGATTGTAAAACATCCAAGAATGATAATATAACAACATGGAACAATAAAAAATTATAGATACGTTGGAGACGTATCAGCATCTCCAAGCTTAATTCCTACTCGTCCTCAAGTAGGTAAATGATAAAAACAGAATTTTTGATGTGGAATGTCGCCTAACATGTTCATCACATATTCTTTTCTTTTGTAGCATGGACATTTGGACTTTTAGATGGTTCAAAGCAATAGTCTAGTTTTGACATAAAGACTTTAATACTCAAGCATGCCAACAAGCAACCATGTCTTTCAAAATATCAACACTAAAGAAAGTTATCCCTAGCCCATCATGCTCAATCATTGATCCATTCATGAAACACACTCAAATATTAACTACACCCAATGCACAAGTATGATCATAGTGCCCCCTAGTTGGTGCTTTATAAGAGAAGATGGAGACTCAAATTAAAAATAAAAATTGCATAAAGTAAATAGATAGGCCCTTCGCAGAGGGAAGTAGGAATTTGTAGAGGTGCCAGAGCTCAAAGCTTAAATTGAGAGAGAGAAATATTTTGGGTGGCATGCCTTTCCTGTCAACGAAAACGACCGAGTAGTTTTCCATGCTAGATACATCATAGGCGGTTCCCAAACATAAAATAAAGTTTATTCCTTTTTCCACCATTCTTTCACAATCCATGGCTAGCCTTATCCATGGTTGCCTTCCATACCAACACTTTCCAAGGAATTTATAATTTGACAACATAAAGTAAATTTCTTTTTCATTTCGGGACTGGGCATCCCTATTACCGCCGTACTCTCGTGCAATGACAAGTGAATAAAAACTCATCTTGAGAATAACACATCTAGCATGGAAAAATATTGGACACCCCCTACCGTTTCATGAGCGGTACGAGCACACAAAAAGGAAATTCATTTTGAAAATTAGAGATGGCACATACAAATTTGCTTAGGATGGCATTGAAATACCGCATATAGGTAGGTATGGTAGACTCATAAGGCAAAACTGGGTTTAAGGATTTTGGATGCACAAGTAGTATTTCTACTTAGTACATGTGGAGGCTAGCAAATAGATTGAGAAGCAACCAACCAAGAAACGAAAATTCAAATAAACGGGCATTAAGCATAACTAACACCGAATAATGCACCATAAGTAGGATGTAATTTCATTGCATAATTATTGACTTTCGTGCTTGCATAGGGAATCACAAACCTTAACACCAATATTCTTACTAAAGCATAATTACTCACCAACATGACTCACATATTACTATCATCATGTCTCAAAACTATTACAAGGAATCAAGTTTAATTTGTCCAATCATCTTCATGAAATTTTTATTATATGCCTCTTGAATATCTATCACTTTGGGACTAGTTTCATATATTGCCATTGCTTTTGACAAGCTCAAATAAATTGAAGTGAAGAACATGAGCATAAAAATTTCATCTCTCAAAATAGTATAAGTGAAGCATGAGAGAATTTCTTCAAAGTTTACTAACTCTCAAATTTATCTATGTGAAGCATGAGAGTTTTTCTTCAAAAATTTAAAGCACACCATGCTCAAAAAGATATAAGTGAAGCACTAGAGCAATTCCATAGCTCAAAAAACATTTAAGTGAAGCATATAGAGCAATTCTAACGAATCATAGCATAATTTTAGCTCTCTCAAATAGGTGTGTCCAGCAAGGATACTTGTGACAAACTAAAAAGAAAATCAAGCAAAGAATCAAATAATACAAGACGCTCCAAGAAAAACTCATGATATGTGATGAATAAAAATATAGCTCCAAGTAAAATACCGATGGTCGTTAGAAGAAAGAGGGGATGCCACTCGGGGCATCCCCAAGATTACTTGCTTGTTTATCCTTGGATATTATCTTGGGGGTGCTGTATCATCCCCATGCTAGGCTCTTTTCGCTCCTTATTCCTTCATCCATCGTGATCTCACCAAAAACATGAAAACTTCAATCACACAAAACTCAACAAAACCTTCGTGAGATCCGTTAGTATAATAAAGCAAATCGCCACTCTAAGTACTGTTGCAAACTCATTCATATTTGATTATTGCATTATATCTACTGTATTCTAAATTTACCATGGCTTATAACCTTCAATACAAGCCATAGATTCATCAAAACAAGCACACAATGCAACGAAAACAGAATCTGTCAAAAACAGAACAGTCTGTAGTAATCTGTACTCTAACCATACTTTTGTATCTCTAAAAATTCTGAAAAATTCGGACAACGTAAATAATTTGTATAGCAATAATGTGTTAAAATTTCGGCTCATTATCACGCACTAGTAAAAAAATGAATTTTTTTGCACTGGAGTCAAAGTTTATGTTTCAAATTCAGCATTGTTTCTACTCATCTTATGAATCATCCTAAAGGCTTTAATTGGCACAAATACTAAATAAAACATAAAAACACAATAAGAACAGTAGCATAATTGTGTCAACACTCAAGAACAGAAATAAAAAGGTGAAAATAAATTTATTCATTGTGTTGCCTCCCAACAAGCGCTATCGTTTTACGCCTCTAGCTAGGCATAAAGCATAGATTCAAGTATTGTCATCTTTAGTTTTTGCTCCATAGGATGCTATCATGATTGATTCATATGGTGGCTTAATTCTTGTTCTAGGGAAGTGTTCCATACCCTTTCTTAGTGGAAATTGAAATTTAATATTGCCTTCTTTCATATCAATCACGACACCTATAGTGCATAAAAACGGTCTACCAAGTATAATGGGACAAGACGGATTGCAATCAATATCAAGAACAATAAAATATATGGGCACATAGTTCCTATTTGCAAGAATAAGAACATCATTAATTCTTCCCAAAGGCCTTTTAATAGTAGAATCAGCCAAGTGCAAATTAAGAGAACATTCTTCAATATTGGTAAGACCAAGAACATCCCATAGAGATTTCGGAATTGTGGAAACACTAGCACCAAAATCACATAAAGCAAAGCACTCATAATTTTTAATCTTGACCTTAATGGTAGGTTCCCACTCATCATGTAATTTTCTAGGAATTGAAATCTCTAACTCCAACTTTTCTTCAAAAGATTTCATCATGGCATCAACAATATGTTTAGTAAAAGCTTTATTTTGTTCATAAGCATGGGGTGAATTTAACATGGATTGCAGCAAAGAAATACATTAAATCAAAGAGCAACTATCATAATTAAAATCTTTGCAATCCAAAATAGTGGACACATCGCTAGTTAACGTTTTGACCTCTTAAAACCCACTTTCATCAAAATTTTCATCAATATTTTCACCCTCCAAATCATTGGGACGCCTTCTAGCTAAAGTTGACTCTACTTCAGTCCCTTTATCATCAATTTTAATATTACTAAACAAGGAATCAATAGAAGAAACACCAATCACCTTAAGATTTTCATCATTTTTCTGGAAGTCACCAGAAAACGCTTTTTCTAAAAATTCTCTTTTAGCTCTAAGCATAGCGGTTCTTTTCTTACTTTCATCCATAGAAACATATAAAGATTTAATTTATTCATCAATCTTAGGTGCAAAATCTTTCAACTTGAGATTTTATACATCATGGGAAATTCTATCAATGCTTCTAGACGTATCATCAATCTTATTCAACTTTTCTTCTATCGTAGTATTGAAAACTTTTCGAGCATTGATAAATTCTTTAATATTACTCTTAAGATCAGAGGGGTTCATATTATTATTGTAAGAAGAATTACCATAGGAATTACCATAATTATTAGAGGAATTTCCAGGAAAAGGCCTAGGATTAAAATTACCTCTATAAGCATTGTTATTAAAATTGTTTCGCGAGATTAAATTCACATCTATAGAATCACTATTTTGCTCAATCAAAGTAGACAAAGGCACATCATTAAGATCAATAGGAGCATTTTTACTAGCAACCAACTTCATAAGAGCATCAACTTTTTCACTCAAAGTACTAATTTCTTCAACCGAATTGACATTTTTACTAGTAGGTGCTCTTTCAGTATGCCATTGTGAATAATTTGCCATAATATTATCTAGCAATTTAGTAGCTTCACCCAAAGTAATTTCCATAAAAGTACCACCCGCAGCGGAATCTAAAAGATTTCTAGAGACAAAATTCAATCCCGCATAAAATTTTTGTATGATCATCCAAAGATTTAAACCTTGAGTAGGACAATTTCTTTGCATCAATTTCAATCTTTCCCAAGATTGTGCAACATGTTCATGCTCAAGTTGCTTAAAATTCATGATTTCAGTTCTAAGGAAAATAATTTTCGTGGGCGGAAAATACTTAGTAATAAAAGCATCCTGGCACTTATTCCAAGAATCGATACTATTGCGAGGCAAAGAAGAAAACAAAAATTTTGCACGATCCCGCAAGGAGAAAGGAAATAATTTCAACTTCACTATATCATTGTCCACATCTTTTTTCTTTTGCATATCACACAATTCTACGAATGTGTTTAGACGGGACGCGACATCCTCATTAGGATTACCGGCAAATTGATCTTTCATGACAAGATTCAACAAAGCGGCATTAATAACACAAGCCTCCTCACTAGTGGCGGGAGGAGCAATCGGAGTACTAATAAAATCATTATTACTGGTATTGGAAAAATCACACAATTTGGTATTTTCTTGAGTCATCGTGACTATGCAAACAAGATTGCAAGCAAACAAGAGATCTGACGAGAAAAAGGGGCAAACGAAAAAGAGGGCGAATAAAACGGCAAATTTGTGAAGTGGGGGAGAGGAAAACGAGAGGCAAATGGCAAATAATGTAATTGCAAGGAGATGAGATTTGTGATTAGGAACCTGATAGATGTTGATGATGTCTCTCAGGCAACGACGCCAAAAATTCCTTTGATGTGGCTTGAGACTGGGTCGGTATTTCCCCAAAGAGGAAGGGATGATGCAGCACAGCTACGGTAAGTATTTCCCTCAGTTATGAAACCAAGTTTATAGAACCAGTAGGAGAACCACGCAACACTATGTAAACGGTACCTGCACACAAAGAACAAATACTTGCAACCCGACGCGTAAGAGAGGTTGTCAATCTCTCCACGGTAAAAAGATAGATTGGATAGATAGATCGCACGAGAACACAAAATAAAAGAGGCAAATAAAAAGTGCAGCAATGTATTTTTGGGTTTTTGGAATAATAGATCTGAAAACAAAAGCGGCAAAAGATAGACCGGAAAGCAATATATTGGAAAAGTAGACCCGGGGGCCGTAGGTTTCACTAGTGGCTTCTCTCATGAGTATAGCACACGATGGGTGAACAAATTATTGTTGGGCAATTGATAGAAGATCAAATAATCATGACGATATCCAAGGCGATGATCATTATATAGGCATCACGTCCAAGATTAGTAGACCAAAACGATTCTGCATCTACTACTATTACTCCACACATCGACCGCTATCCAGCATGCATCTAGTGTATTAAGTTCATGGGAAAACGGAGTAATGCAATAAGAACGGTGACATGATGTAGACAAGATCTATTCATGTAGGAATAGACCCCATCTTGTTATCCTTAATAGCAACGATACATGCGTGCCTTGCTGCCCCTTCTGTCACTGGTAGAGGACACCGCAAGATCGAACCCATCACAAAGCACCTCTTCCCATGGCAAGAAAAACCGATTTAGTTGGCCTAACTAAACCAAAGATTGAAATAAGAAATAGGAGGCTATAAGTAATCATGCATATAGGAGATCAAAAGAAGATTCATATAATATTCATGGATAGAAACTGATCATGAACTCAAAATCCATCGGATCCCAACAAACACACCGCAAAAAGTCATTACATCAAATAGATCTCCAAGAGACCATTGTATTGAGAATCAAAAGAGAGAGAGATAGCCATCTAGCTACTGCCTATGGACCCGTAGGTCTATGGTGGACTACTGACACATCATCGGAGAGGCACCAATGAGGATGATGAACCCCTCCGTGATGGTGTTAGATTGGATCTCGCGGTTCTGGAACTTGCGGCGGCTCAAAGTATTTTTCGTCGACTCCCCTAGGGTTTCTGGAATATTTGGGTATTTATAGAGCTTGGAGGTGGTGGAGGGGACTCCCGAGGCGACCACAACCCACCAAGGCACGCCGGGGGCCTCTGGCATGCCCTGGTGTCTTGTGGGCCGCCTGGGCCCCCTCTCGGGTGCTTTTTTGGTCCACTGGCTTTCTTCTAGTCCAAAAAAAATCTCCAAAAAGTTTCATCGCGATTGGACTCCTTTTGGTACTGATATTCTGCGAATAAAAGACAAGCAAAAAATAGCAACTGGCACTTGGCACTATGTCAATAGGTTAGTCCCAAAAAATGATATAAAGTTGCTATAAAATGATTGTAAAACATCCAAGAATGATAATATAACAGCATGGAACAATCAAAAATTATAGATACATTGGAGACGTATCAACATGATGTGGACAAACAAAATCCAATCAATATGAATTAACCTCGTCGTTTTATCCTTAGTGGCAACAATACAAAGATGTGTCTTGTCCCTTTCTGTCACTGGGATCCAGAGCACCGCCAGATTGAACCCACTACAACGCACCCCTCTCACAGAAGAATTATCAATCTAGTTGGCCAAACTATTTCAATAGATCGGAGAGATTTACGAAGCTATAATAATCATGCAAATAAGAATCATAATAGAATTCAGAGAAGACTCAAATCTTTTTCATGAATAATGTGAACATAAACCCATAATTCATCGGATCCCAACAAACGCACTACACAAACTGATTACATCGAATAGATCACCGTGAAGATGCGGTGAACTTTGTATTGAAGATCAAGAGAAAGAGAAAGATAGATAGAGATAGCCATCTAGGTACTAACTACAGACCTGTAGGTTTGTGGTGAACTACTCACACATCACCATGGGAATGGCAAGGTTGATGTAGAGGCCCTCCGTGATCGATCCCCCCTTAGACAGGGCATCGGAACAGGGCTCCAGATGGGCACACGGCAGAACAGAGACTTGCGGCAGCGGAAAAAGTGTTTCGAGAGGCTCTCTAGGGTTTTTGGGATATATTTGAAGTTATAGGCCAGAGAGGGATGTCGGGAGACGCCAGGAGGGGCCAGCACACAATAGGGCACAACCATCCCCCTGGGCCCTCCCTGATGTGTGTTGCCTCTCTCGTGTAGCCTCTGGTCTCCTCCCGAAGCTTCAGGGTCTTCTATTGGTCCAGAAAAAATCATAAAAAACTTTTGTGGCAATTGGACTTCATTTGTTACGGTAAACCTGAAAAGCCAAAAACATGCAAAAACAACAACTGGCACTAGGTACTGGGTTAATAGGTTAGTGCTCAAAAATAATATGAATTGGCAAATAAATGCCCAAAAAGTATCCTAGAATGATAATATTATAGCATGGAACAATCAAAAATTATAGATACATTGGAGACGTATCACAATCTTGCCGATGATGATCCTTCTAAAGAAGAACCCACTACTATGCATAAAAAAAATTCCGTATAGGTAGCGGTAATATTATTGGGAAAAGTGTGATTCAATATTTTTTTCACTTGTGTTGGCTCGCTACCTATGATAGGTGGATCAATACTTGCTAGAACTACTAGTTTTGCGGATGCCATATCGTTGCTTATAGTTGAATTGGAGAGACAATTTGTGCATATGCATCCCCATATACAATGGTTGTTTCTAGAATTTTCCAATATTCATGATCCCTCTACTTAGCACTTAGCTACTATATTTCTAGTTAACGAGTTCAGCCATATTATAAAAGAAGCAAGGGAAATATTTGCTCAATATAGAATAAATAGTGAATGTTATCCTATAGAAGGAATTCGTTATGATCAAGAAGAGATAAGGAAATTAAGATCGACGAATTACGCTACCTATGACGAGAATCTTAGAAAAAAGGTCCACCTAATGTTTTGGTTGATAAAATTTTCGAACACAATGATCAATTTGTTATAGGAAATCTTGGATTAGATCGCTTGAGAAATAGCTAAGGGAGTACCTTTATCGAAACTTGTATAATAAAGAATTAGCTATTACTTATAAGGGATCTAAAGAGGAGCCTCCTCCTCATCCTAAGATTGATCTCACGGATCCTTGCACTATAATATTTAGTCCCTTCAATTACTTTTGCTTACCCATTAGAAAGCTTGCCGCTGAAAGAGGGGAATATGAGATGAGTATGGTAGATATCCCTTATGGTTACTACAATACTTGAAACTATGCATTATGCCTAGCTAGGGGCATAAAACAATAGCGCTTGTTGGGAGGTAACCTAATAGTTATCTTAATTTTTTGCTTTTACTTTCTGTTATGGTGTGATCACACAATTATTACTATTGTAATGATTGTGTTTTTATGTTTTAATTAGTGTTCATGCCAAGTAAAGTCTTTTGGGATGATTTGGATAATGGTAGAATTGATACGGTGCAAAAACAGAATCTGTTGCGCCCAATTTTGATTTTTGGTTTTTTACTTGAGCATGATAAATTGCTGGAATGTTTACACAATATTTCTATAAGAATTTCCCAGATATTACTAATTTTTAAGATTTTTTGTAGTTCCTGGAGTATGGTTTTAGTACAGATCATTACAAACTATTCTGTTTTAGAGAGATTATGTTTTTTGCTTGCATAGTTTGCTTGTTTAAATGATGCTATGTATTATATATGGGGGTATAAGTCATGGAGAGGTTAGAATATGGTGGGTATTATGCATTGATAAAATATGAATTAGTTTATGACAATATCTAAAGTTCATGATATGTTCATTATACTAACGGATCTCACGAGGTTTCTTTTGAGTTTTGTGTGCTGATGTTTTCAAGTTTTGGGTGAGACAACGATGGATGGAGAATAAGGAGCGGAAAGACACTAAGCTTGGGGATTCTAAAGTCAACCCAAGGTATTATTCAAGAAATACCCAAGCTTCTAAGCTTGGGGATGCCCCGGGATGGCATCCCCTTTTTCGTCTCAAATCCATCAGTATGTTACTTGAAGCTACATTTTTATTCATCACATGATATGAGTTTTGCTTGGAGCGTCATGTATTATAGTTTGTTTTATTTTAGTTTGCCACAATCATTGTTTGTTGTACACACATTTTGAGAGATTGACACGCCTTTATCACGATTAATTAGAATACTCTATGTGCTTCACTTATATCTTTTGAGCTAGGCAGTTGCTCTAATGCTTTGCTTATATGTTTTAGAGCACAGCGGCGTTTATATTTAGTAGAAATCATTGCACTCTCATGCTTCACTTAAATCTTTTGAGAGTCTATAGAATAGTAATGGAAATATGCACGTGTTATAAGTCTAGTCCAAAAAGGATAGGTATTCAAGGGGGTCTAATAAAATCTTGCATGTAGATCACGAAATATGAAAGCGTGTGATTTAGTTATATTGATGTTATAATATGAAGGAATATTGGTTCATAATCATTGATTAGAAGGAATATCGGAATTTAAACTTTGTTACTAACTTCTCACCTAAGTGTTGGTCGTGTCATGGTGATGAGGTGTGAGCTATTTTATTTCTGAATGAAATCCTTGTGTGTTGTTATAATCGGATGTGCGTGATGGTTAACTCGTACCAACCAATTCGGGCATGTGATTAGGACTTTGCTTCGAGGGCTAATAAGGCTGTCACATGAGATCTTTATGACTAATGTGAGTCCATGGATATATGCATTCCTACCTTTCCACACAAAAACCATTATCTCTCACTAATTGTCAAAAAGCATTATCTTACACTATTCTAGAAATTAATCACTCTGGATTGCCCCAAGCCGAGCGTAGGGCCTAAAAATTGTACTAACATGCAGAACTTTGCGGTACAAAACCTTACCAATCAGCGCCCACAGTTCCTCCTCTTGTGCGTTGATCTCATCATCAATCACCAGCTTCACTTTCTCCTTGTCTATGAGGTCTAATCTTTCCATCATTTGTTCAACCTTCTCTTTCTCCTGATCCGACCTTTAGTTGTTTGCACTTGAACTTTGGTATCCACTAAGTCGGAAAACACATTTTCTTCATTTTGCCTCTTCTTGTTCAAGGTATCCTGGTCCACCAACATGAGTTTTCCATTAGGTGGTACTGCACTTGGGGAACTTCTGGGCGGGTTTTAGCACCATGTTTGATCATGTCTCGGATCCATTTTGTCTATTGAGATGTTGGCTTTTGCACAGATGCGGCGCTGTTTGCGTAGGAAAGAAGGATCTAGAAAGTTCATGTGGAGACGGACTGTGAAGAGTTGGTGAAGTTGTGGGGCAAGGCTTCACGAAGATCTGTGGCATCTCATATTTTATCAAAAATTAATTAGGAGGATGCTAGCAGCTTTCAGGGATTCAAGCTTCAGTTTGCTCCGCGTGAGGCAAATGGATATGCTCCTTTCTTGGGTAGGGGAGCGCTTAGTTATGATAATTATATAATCATAATGTACTCCCGGCTCTCTGACTAGCATTTTGCAGTCAGAACTCAGAAGTTCCTTCACCAATTGAATAAAGAACAACATGGTGAATAGCTTAAAAAATGGAATCTATATGTGATAGCCTGGCATATTAGGGATGATATACTACTCATATCAATAAGGAATTCCTTGTTTTCAGGGAGCCCATTCAAACAGAACTCCCAAGTTAAGTGTGCTTGGCTTGAAGTAATTCTAGGATGGGTGACTGACGGAGAAGTTGGTCCCGGGAGTGCATGAGTGAGGACAAAGTGTACAGGAAATACTAGTATTGATCTCTCGGGTCAATCTAGATCATGCGAGGAGTAACGGCCAGTGGCGGGTGTGCCCGGGGCTTTACAAGTTGGTATCAGAGCCAACCATCGCGGTTACACAGATGTTTGCCGGTCAGGTGCGCGGTCATGTTGTTCATGACGTTTGTGACCTGTCATGGCACGCGGCATGACACATGTACCGGACTGGACGCACAAACGTATGTGCCAAGAGGGAACGTTCTTGTGCCCCGATAGGGACGTCGGTTCCTCTGAGTGGGGGTGTATGTGATAGCTCGACATATTAGGGATGATAGACTACTCATACCAATAAGGAATTCCTTCTTTTCTGGGAGCCCATTTGATCAGAACTCCCAAGTTAAGTGCGCTTGGCTTGAAGTAATTCTAGGATGGGTGACCGATTGGGAAGTTGGTCTCCGGTGCGCATGAGTGAGGACAAAGTGCGCATGAAAGACTAGTATTGATTTGTGGGAACAATTTAGATCCCACGAGGGGTAACGGCCAGTGGCAGGTGTGCCCGGGGCGTTAAACTATAACCCCCGAACGTACATCATTTTCACATCTCGTCCGAAACGCGCTTTTGCCCATTGGATGACGAGCTCGGATATTAAAGTCATGGTCTGTCGTGGGAATGAACCTGACAATAGTACTAGGGGTACGAAAGGAGGGGCGAAGTCTAGCTACGGTGCAAGTGTGCACTCGGATATGTACGAGTTCAGGCCTCACTCGGAAGTGATAAAAGGCCTACGTCTCGAGCCCGGGGGCTTTGGTGTTTGCTTTAGGTGGTAGAAGATTACACTGGGTCAGAACCCTTGCACTGGCGCCCAGGGGTGGCTTATGTAGAGTGCGCCACCACCGGCTGAGCGCCATGATTAGGGTAATAAATGCCAATGAAGGCTGCGTTACAGGAACGGCTGATTAACTAGGCGTTACTGGTAACGGGAAATTAACTACATAACGAATGACTACTCGAATTCCACGGATGCTTTGTCTCCCGGGTCGCCTGAGCTCTTGTCCGACCGAGTGGCGCTGTCGAGTCCGAGTGACTTGAATAATCTGAGTGAATAGCCATATTCATCCGAATGAGTCTTTGCCCAGGGGCTTTAATGACATTGAAGGACCAAAGGTGGGCCTTAGATGTCAGGCCTGTGACCCTACCCATAGTAGGCATCCTCATCAGTAGCCCCCGAATCCATGAGGTTTTAGTGGTCGAGTGACTGACACTTGGAAGCGTCGATGACCTCTCAGAAGAGTCCGAGAAACGGTCTTGCCGTTCCTCACTCGGCTTCAAACCATGATGGATTCAGGATTGATGTCTCTTGACCGAACTGTCTTGTTTGATGAAGCAGTACTGTCATATGAAGTTGAAGTGTTTTTCGGAAGAAGTGATCCGAATGTCCGGTCACTTAATTCGAGTGTTTAGCTGGTGTGAGTCATTCACTCGGTTCGCAGGAGCGAGCCGTCAGATCCTTCGAGGCGTGGAGCGTGTCTCATTTGTGGCACAGAGAAACTTCCGCACTTCGAAATCGCCAAAGTTGCGCACGGGCGCGCGGTGGAACGGTCACGTCGTGGTAATTTGGGGTAGTGGGCACGACGCCTCGATAGCCGCGCCGAGATTTTCGCCACGTGTTCCCGAAGCTCTGAACAGTAGATCCGCGGATCTCGCTCCGTTTGCGGATTAACGGCCAGAGATTTCGCCGGATTTTGGTATAAAAAATGGAAGCACTATAGGGGGTGAAACAGATCTCACTTTCGCCCTCCCCCTCGTCTTCTCCGATGCCTGTCCGCGTTCCCCCCACCTTCCTCTTATCGAAGGTCAGTCCGAGCTCGCCAGAGAGGATGCGCGTGGCGGCTGCGACAACAAAGGCCGAGCGGGCGAAGAAGAGCTCGCGCGCCTCCTCCTCAGGCGCCAGAGCGCCGGCAGGATGGACTCAAGGCGAGTGGTTGCCATCGCGGGTCACCAAGGCCCGGATGCTTGAGCTGGAGAGCCAAGGATTCGTGCCCGAGGGGAGCTGGCGGCTACCGGGGGTGGGCGAGGATGAGCCTTCGCCGAAGGGAGACGAGCGTGTGCTCTTGGTGACCCATCTCTAGCGAGGTTTCTCCCTTCCGCCTCATCCCTTCTTCCGAAGATTTCTGGGTTTTTTTGGTGCTCAACTTCATCATATCCCTCCCAATGTTGTCGTTTACCTAGCCGCATTCAGCTCTCTTTGCGAAAACTTCTTGGGTTGTCATCCTCATTGGGGCTTGTTCAAGCATCTTTTTACTTGCCGAGTGATGACCGTAAAAAAGCCCACTCGGTCGAAAGCTAAGACGAATGTGGCCCAGTTGTGTGGAGGTCTAGGAATCCAACTGCGGGGAAAAGTCTGTTTCCCGCAAATGACGTTCCCTGATTCGGTGAAGGGGTGGCAGGAAAACTGGTTTTACTGCCAGGACATTCCAGTCGGCAAAGGTCAGTCGGGACTTCTGCCGTATACATCTGAGCGCATTCGGCCAGTTCCCAGGCTGACTGTGACCAAAGAGGAGAAGACCAAAGTGGACATCCTGGTGATAGCTCTGGTAGCCCTGGTGCAGAAAGGTGTCAACGACCTCGACTTGCTGGAGGTTTTCCTCCAGAGGAGGATTCAACCGCTGCAAGCCAGGGCTCACCCCATGTGGGAGCATGCCGGACTGAGTGACCCCACTCGAACTCACTCAGAGGAGCTCAATGAAGACATGGTGGAAGCCAAGATCAAGGCGATCACTCCAGCACGTGACAACCCTAGGGGGAGCAGGCTGGTGGCTCCACTTTCATCAAAGAATCCGCCGAATGAGGTAAACTCCGAAGGTCCATCATCCGAGTGATATTTGTGCATTTATTGTAGTTGATCCGACTGATCTTGTTCTTCATTCGGCAGGCCTTCACGCAAATGAGCAGCCAGGTGCCAATTGTGGACATGGGCCCGGTTGATGTAGCAAGTGATACCGATCATCCAGAAGATTCGGCAGAAGCAGGGGAGTATGAAGAGCCCGAAGGCGACGAAGATGATGAAGAAGAGGAAGAGGAAGGCTCGGAGGGCAGCGACGAGGTGGAGTCGTCGCGCTCGGATGACCGAGTGCCTGAAGACCATTCCAAGGCGCGCCAAGACTCGGGAGTCCGCGGTGGCGGTCCCAAGGGACCAAATGCTGCCAAACCGACTGGGTCTGCCCTTCCGACTCGCAGCTCGAAGCGCGGGCGTGGAGAACTTGTCTCTTCACCCGAGAAGACGGCGAAGCAGCCCAAAGTCACCACGGCTAAACCTCGGAAGGCAGTCCTCATCCCGAAGATTAAGATGACCATTCCCGTGGCCTCAGCGTAAGTATCTCCACTCTAACAATTGTTGTCTATATTTGTCCGAGTGATGAAATGATCCGAGTGTTCCCTTTGCAGTGTTGACACTTCAACTGCTTCACCTGATCCCCACACTCTGGAGAAAGAGTGGGCCGACGCCGATGTCGCGTCTTCAAAAGGTAAGCTTCAGACTCACTCGGTACCTTTGAACATCTCCGAGTGTTTACTTTTTACTCATCTTCGAGTGCCTTGAACGCTTGCAGCTCCTCGTGAGGTGATCGACATTGATGCGGACGACAAGGTTGACCTGCCAAACCCTTCGGCCAACGCGGACGTCGTGATGCAGGAGTCATCACCTGTCGATGCTTTGGTGCCAGCACGAGGGGCCAGCTCGGGAGCCGGGGCAGCACTCAGAACTAGCATATCATCCCCCTCGTTGACTCCCTCCGCAACCAACATCTTTGCGCTACACTATGTCCCGGAGGATCAAGTAGGAGCGAGCAAAGAGGCATTAATCCAGCTGGAGGTGATGAGTGAACGACCGAAGACGGCGTACAATGCGAGTGAGGCGTTGAAGAAGAATGTCCGAGTAAGTACTCTTGTAAGTACCTTCCTCGGTCAGAATTTTTATTTCTGTCTTGTGAGGATTTGCATCCAGGCACACCTGCTGGGTGTCTTTGAGTTCCAGTGGGGGCGCGCTGAGCGCACCCACTGGGTGTAGTCCCCGAGACTGCTGTCGACTGAAGCAGTCGGCGGGAGTCTAAGAGTCCGAATGAATTTGATGTTCGATCCGTTTGTTAAGTTTGCAGAAAAACCTTGTATTTGATTTTCTAGTGGGGGCGCACTGAGCGCACCCACTGGGTGTAGTCCCCGAGACTGCCGTCGACTGAAGCAGTCGGCAGGAGTCTTAGAGTCTGAGTCAAAATTTTAACCACTACCCTTCCCTTTAATTCTTGTTTGCAGGTTGTTTGTGAGCTCAAAAGCCACTACAAAGCTTTGGAGAAGGAGGTGCAGGACCTGCGCATCAACCTTGAAGCCGAGAAGACCAAGAACGCCCGACTGGAGGACGAGAAGAAGGCAATCGAAGGTATATCCATCTTGCCCGACTGTTGCAATAACTGTCCTCTCTTCCCGTCCGACTGAGTCTACTTCATCAGATCTTCATGGCGAAAATCGTAAACTTGTCGAGAGGCTGAAGAATTATATTTCTTTAGAAACTGTGAAGACGGCCCTTGAGAAGAAGGACACGGATCTGGCGGCTGCCCAAAAGGAGGCCAGCCGAAAGACCAAGGAGGCCGAAGAGAAGCTGAAGGCAGTCGGGAAGCTGGAGGAAGAGAAGAAGGCTCTGGAGGCTGCTGCGAAGAAGTCCAGGGAGGAGCTCGCCGATCTGAAGAAGTCATATGACGAGTTGGAGACCAAACTCAAGCAAATCACTGCGAAGAAGAACGAGCTAGAACAGTTTCTCGAGGAGTATGGTGACTCCGTGAGCGAAAAACTCAAAGGTAACGTTCCCGAGTGATTCTTGTCCGGCCGAATGAATTCTGATCACTTCTGACTCTTTTCTTCATCCGACGGAAACCCAGATTTCTGTGATGACGTCACCGAGGAGACTGACAAGATCGAGAAGGAGTTGGACCCGTCCTGAGAGCTGCTCAAGGATAGTGCTGCCATGGCCATTCTTCGCTTGGAAGAACGCGTCGATCAAGTGACTTCGTATATGAAGAGGCTCAGCACCGCCGTCTCGGAAATTGACCGAGACGTCTTCTCCGACGAAGAGACCTCAAAGGATCTGGAATCAGCCCTTACCCGAGTGAGGGACGTACCAAGCCAAGTGAAAGCTTGGAAAAAATCCGTGGCCCGGGCCGGAGCTGACATCGCCCTCTCACTCGTCCGTGTCCACTGCAAGGGAGTGGACGAGAAGAAGCTGAAGTCCTGACGTGGCTTGGACTGCGTCGGTATTTCCCCAAAGAGGAAGGGATGATGCAGCACAGCGATGGTAAGTATTTCCCTCAATTATGAAACAAAGGTTATCGAACCAGTAGGAGGAACACCATGACCCAATAAGTAGCACCTGCACACAAACAACAAATACTTGCAACCCGACGCGAAAGAGAGGTTGTCAATCTCTCTATGGTAATAAGATAGATTAGGTAGTGATAGATAGGAGAGATAGATCTCTCAAGAACACAAATAAAAAGAGTAAATATGCAGCAATATATTTTTGGGTTTTTGGTTTTGTAGATCTGAAAACAAAGATTGCAAAAAACGTAGATCGGAAAGCAATATGATAGGAAAAGTAGACCCGGGGGCTGTAGGGTTCACTAGTGGCTTCTCTCATGAGTATAGCGCATGGTGGGTGAACAAATTACTGTTGGGCAAATGATAGAAAATCGAATAGTCATGACGATATCCAAGGCAATGATCATTATATAGGCATCACGTCCAAGATAGATAGACCGACTCCTGCCTGCATCTACCTCTATTACTCCACACATCGACCGCTATCCAGCATGCATCTAGTGTATTAAGTTCATGGAAAAACGGAGTAATGCAATAAGAACGATGACATGATGTAGACAAGATCTATTCATGTAGGAATAGACCCCATCTTGTTATCCTTAATAGCAACGATACATGCGTGTCTTGCTGCCCCTTCTGTCAATGGGAAAGAACACCGCAAGATCGAACCCATCACAAAGCACCTCTTCCCATGGCAAGAAAAATCGATCTAGTTGTCCTAACTAAACCAAAGATTCGAAGAAGAAATACGAGGCTATAAGTAATCATGCATATAAGAGATCAAAGAAGAATCAAATAATATTCATGGATAGAAACTGATCATGAACTCAAAATTCATCGGATCCCAACAAACACACCGCAAAAGTTTACATCAAATAGATCTCCAAGAGACCATTGTATTGAGAATCATAAGAGAAAGAGGAGAAGCCATCTAGCTACTACCTACGGACCCGTAGGTCTATGGTGGACTACTCACGCATCATCGGAGAGGCACCTATGAGGAAGATGAACCCCGCCGTGATCGTGTTTAGATTGGATCTCGTGGTTCTGGAACTTGCGGCGGCTGGAATTGTGTTTCGTCGACTCTTCTAGGGTTTTTGGATTTCCAGGGAATTTATAGGCACGATAGTCGGTTGAGGGGGTGCCGGAGGTGCCCAGCACCCACCAGGGCACGCCAGGGGGCCTCTGGCACGCCCATGTGGGTGCTGGCCACCCTGGGCCCCCCTCTTCTGGTGTTCTTTGGCCCATATGGTTTCTTCTGGTCCGTAAAAAATCCACAAAAATCCCCGCAGCATTTCATCTCTGTATGGTACTGATTTCCTGCGAAGTAAAAAACAAGCAAAAACAGCAACTGGCACTTTGGCACTATGTTTATAGGTTAGTCCCAAAAAATGATATAAAGTTGTAATAAAATGATTGTAAAACATCCAAGAATGATAATATAATAACATGAAACAAGCAAAAATTATAGATACGTTGGAGACGTATCAGCATCCCCAAGCTTAATTCCTACTCGTCCTCGAGTAGGTAAATGATAAAAACAGAATTTTTGATGTGGAATGCTGCCTAACATGTTCATCATATTCTTTTCTTCTTTGTATAGCATGGACATTTGGACTTGTAAGTGATTCAAAGCAATAGTCTAGTTTTAACATAATGACTTCATTACTCAAGAATGTCAACAAGCAACCATGTCTTTCAAAATATCAACACTAAAGAAAGTTATCCCTAGCCCATCATGCTCAATCATTGATCCATTCATGAAACACACTCAAATATTAGCTATGCCCAATGCTCAAGTACGATCATAGTGCCCCCTAGTTGGTGCTTATAAGAGAAGATGGAGACTCAAAGCAAAAATAAAAATTGCATAAAGTAAATAGATAGGCTCTTCGCAGAGGGAAGTAGGGATTTGTAGAGGTGCGAGGGCTCAAGGTTTAAATTGAGAGAGAGAACATATTTTGGGTGGCATGCTTTTCCTGTCAACGAAAACGACAAAGTAGCTCACAATACTTTCCATGCTAGATATATCATAGGCGGTTCCCAAACATAAAATAAAGTTTATTCCTTTTTCCACCAAACTTTCACTTTCCATGGCAGGCCGTATCCAGGGTTGCCTTCCATACCAACACTTTCCAAGGAATTTATTATTTGACAACATAAAGTAAATATTTTTTTTCTTTTTTTCATTTCGGGAATGGGCATCCCTATTACCGCCGCACTCTCGTGCAATGACAAGTGAATAAACACTCATCTTGAGAATAACACATCTAGCATGGAAAAATATTGGACACTTCCCACCGTTTCATGAGCGGTACGGGCACACAAAGGAGAAAATTTATTTTGAAAATTTAGAGATGGCACATACAAATTTGCTTGGAACGGCATAGAAATACCGCATATAGGTAGGTATGGTGGACTCATAAGGTAAAACTTGGTTTAAGGATTTTGGATGCACAAGTAGTATTTCTACTTAGTACAAGTGAAGGCTAGCAAAAAGATTGGGAAGCAACCAAACCAAGAAACGAAAAATCACATAACTGAGCATTGAACATAACTAACACCGAATAATGCACCAAAAGTAGGATGTAACTTCATTGCATAACTATTGACTTTCATGCATGCATAGGGAATCACAAACCTGAAAGTTTTTATTATATCCTCCTTGGATATCTATAACTTTGGGACTAGTTTCATATATTGAGAGTACTTTTTGGCAAGCTCAAACAAATTTAAGTGAAGCACATGAGCATAAAGATTTCATCTCTCAAAAAGGTATAAGTGAAGCATGAGAGGATTTCTTCAAAAGTTTACTAACTCTCAAATTAATCTAAGTGAAGCATGAGAGTATTTGTACAAAAGTTTCCAAGCACACCGTGCTCAAAAAGATATAAGTGAAGCACTAGAGCAATTCCTATAGCTCAAAAAGTTTAAGTGAAGCACATAGAGCAATTCTAACAAATCATAGCATGATTGTGGATCTATCAAATAGGTGTGTACAGAAAGGGTACAAAGAAAAACTATCAAACAAATCAAGCAAAGATACAAGACGCTCCAAGCAAAACACATGATATGTGACGAATAAAAATATAGCTCCAAGTAAAATACCGATGGTCGTTAGAAGAAAGAGGGGATGCCACTCGGGGGCATCCCCAAGCTTAGTTGCTTGTTGCTCTTTGGATATATCTTGGGGGTGCGGTAGCATCCCCAAGCTTAGGTTCTTTCTACTCCTTATTCCTTCATCCATCGTGATCTCACCCAAAACTTGAAAACTTCAATCACACAAAACTCAACAAAATCTTCGTGAGATCCGTTAGTATAAGAAAGCAAATCACTACTTTAGGTACGGTTGTAAACCCATTCAAATTTTATAATTGCATTATACCTACTGTATTTTAACTTTACCATGGCTCATACCCTTCAATATAACCCATAGATTCATCAAAACAAGCACACAATGCAACAAAAACAGAATCTGTCTCAAACAGAACAGTCTGTAGTAATCTGTACCATACCCATACTTATGTAACTCTAACAATTCTGAAAAATTAGGACAACGTAAGGAATTTGTATAGAAACACTGTGTTAAAATTTCATCTCAAGATCACGTTCCAGAAAAAAATGAAAATTCATATATGGGACGCAAAGTTTCTGTTTCAGATTCAGCATCACTTCTACTCATCCTATGAATCATCCTAACGGTTCTACTTGGCTCAAACACTAAATAAACCATAAAAACACAATCATAACAGAGGCATAATTGTGTCAACACTCAAAAACAGAAAGGAAAAAGCAAAAATTTATTTATTCATTGGGTTGCCTCGCAACAAGCGCTATCGTTTTACGCCCCTAGCTAGGCATATTGGATAGATTCAAGTATTGTCATCTTTGGTTTTCAACTCTTCAATCACACAACTAGATTTCTTCAAGGACTTAGCATGCATGTTCTGAACGATAACACTCCTAGGAAGAAAACCAAAAAATTCATTCTTGTAAATAGGATCTCTTATGATTTCAACAAAGTCGGGATGAATACTAATCATTTTAAGATCTCCCTTGTGCCCACTAGGTGTAGCAACTTTGTTCTTAGTAACTTGCGTGGTCTTGCCAATTTTTACGGGAGTCTTTTCAATAGACTTGATAGAAGAAAAAGCTGAACCCAAATTACTAAAGATTTCTTCCAACTTATCAATAGGTTAAGGACTTTCTTCTACCCTTTCGTTAACTACGGTTTCTTTTGCCTTTAGTAGTTTAGTAGCATCTCCCGCCTTAGCACCAATTTTATTAGCAAGATTATGCAACCTTTTATCTAGATCATCAAGATGTTCTTTAGTAATCATCTTATTTTCAATCGCATCTAATCTCTCCATAACATGTTCGAGAGTTAAAGTTGTTTCATTGATCATGATAGGTGGTGATCCCACTAAACTTCCCAAAGCATTAAAAGCATCCAAAGATGGACACATCAAGAAATTCCCACCGGTAATCATATCAAGGATGAATCTATACCAAGTGGTGATGCCAACATAAAAACTGCGAAGAAGAACAACGGTAGATTGTTTATGGATAGATCTATTATGAGCATTGCAAATCCTATACCAAGCATCTTTTAAGTTCTCCCCTCCCCTTTGCTTAAAATTAAGAACCTCACTATCGGGAGTACACGCAACAAAGGAAGAACTAGCCATAATGACTAGGCAAGAGATCCGGCAAGAAAAAGGGCAAACAAAGAAGAGGGCGAATAAAATGGCAAATTGGTGAAGTGGGGGAGAGGAAAACGAGAGGCAAATGGAAAATAATGTAATTGCAAGGAGATGAGATTTGTGATTAGGAACCTGGTAGATGATGATGGAGTCCCCTCGGCGCCTACGATAGGCACGTAGAAGAGACTGCTTCCTCCCGGGCAACAGCGCCAGAAATTCCTTTGACGTGGCTTGGACTGCGTCGGTATTTCCCCAAAGAGGAAGGGATGATGCAGCACATCGACGGTAAGTATTTCCCTCAGTCATCAAACCAAGGTTATCGAACCAGTAGGAGGATCACCACCACCCAATAAGCAGCACCTGCACACAAACAACAAATACTTGCAACACGACGCGAAAGAGAGGTTGTCAATCTCTCTACGGTATTAAGATAGATTAGGTAGTGATAGATAGGAGAGATAGATCTCTCAAGAACACAAATAAAAAGAGTAAATATGCAGTAATATATTTTTAGGTTTTTGGTTTTGTAGATCTGAAAACAAAGATTGCAAAAAACGTAGATCGGAAAGCAATATGATAGGAAAAGTAGACCCGGGGGCCGGAGGGTTCACGAGTGGCTTCTCTCATGAGTATAGCGCATGGTGGGTGAACAAATTACTGTTGGGCAATTGATAGAAAATCGAATAGTCATGACGATATCCAAGGCGATGATCATGATATAGGCATCACGTCCAAGATAGATAGACCGACTCCTGCCTGCATCTACCTCTATTACTCCACACAACGACCGCTATCCAGCATGCATCTAGTGTATTAAGTTCATGGAAAAACGGTGTAATGCAATAAGAACGATGACATGATGTAGACAAGATCTATTCATGTAGGAATAGACCCCGTCTTGTTATCCTTAATAGCAACGATACATGCATGTCTTGCTGCCCCTTTTGTCATTGGGAAAGAACACCGCAAGATCGAACCCATCACATAGCACCTCTTCCCATGGCAAGAAAAATCGATCTATTTGGCCTAACTAAACCAAAGATTCGAAGAAGAAATACGAGGCTGTAAGTAATCATGCATATAAGAGATCAAAGAAGACTCAAATAATATTCATGGATAGAAACTGATCATGAACTCAAAATTCATCGGATCCCAACAAACACACCGCAAAAGTTTACATCAAATAGATCTCCAAGAGACCATTGTATTGAGAATCATAAGAGAGAGAGAGAGAAGAAGCCATCTAGCTATTGCCTACGGACCCGTAGGTCTATGGTGGACTACTCACGCATCATCGGAGAGGCACCTATGAGGAAGATGAACCCCTCTGTGATGGTGTTTAGATTGGATCTCGTGGTTCTGGAACTTGCGGCGGCTGGAATTGTGTTTCGTCGACTCTTCTAGGGGTTTTTGGATTTCCAGGGAATTTATAAGCACGATAATCGGTTGAGGGGGTGCCGGAGGTGCCCAACACCCACCAAGGCGCGCTAGGGGGCCTCTGGCGCACCCATGTGGGTGCTGGCCACCCTGGGCCCCCTCTTCTGGTGTTCTTTGGCCCATCTGGTTTCTTCTAGTCCGTAAAAAATCCACAAAAATTCCCGCAGTGTTTCATCTATGTATGGTACTGATTTCCTGCGAAGTAAAAAACAAGCAAAAACAGCAACTGGCACTTTGGCACTATGTTAATAGGTTAGTCCCAAAAAATGATATAAAGTTGTAATAAAATGATTGTAAACATCCAAGAATGATAATATAACAGCATGGAACAAGCAAAAAATTATAGATACGTTGGAGACGTATCAAGTACCTGGAGGTCGCCAACAGGAAGCATGCCAAGGTCGAAGAGTTCATGGAGATGTTCATGGAAGCTGCCACTCGGATCGCAGACAGCATCGACCTGGATACCTTCGTTGAAGCAGTGGTCCTGCCTCAACCCGAGTGATCATCGGGTTTAAAACTCTTTAAGCTTTTGCCTCAGAATGCCGAGTAGTGCTTGTAACCGTAAGACTTTGAATGAGCCTGAGGCTCCTGTCGTCAAAACTTTTATCCGTACTGTCGTTTCAAGTGACATAGTTTTTATTTGCCTTGACTTTATTCAATCTTTGATTTCTGAATGTTTATACTTAGGCGATGCGGTACCGTAACTAAGTCCTTGAGTGTGGGCGAGGCCCGCACTCGGAGTTGCTCATGAGAACAATGATGGTTCTGTCCATCTTAGTGTCTGACTGTAGAGGATGTCTCACTCGAAACGGTTATTAACTTAGACGATGCGGGGTTGCGTCTAAGCCCCCGAGTGTGGGCGAGGTCTGCACTCGGAATTGTTCATGAGAACAATGATGGTCCTGTCCATCTTAGTAATGATGGTCCTCTCCATCTTAGTGTCCGAGTGCAGATGATATCTCACTCGAAATGGTTTTTAACTTAGGCTGTGTGGGATCACGGCTAAGCCCCCGAGTGTGGGCGTGGCCCGCACTCGGAATTGTTCATGAGAACAATGATGGTCTTGTCCATCTTAGTAATGATGGTCCTGTCCATCTTAATGTCCGACTGCGGAGGATGTCTCACTCGAAACGGTTTTTAACTTAGACGATGCGGGATCGTGGCTAAGCCCCCGAGTGTGGGCGTGGCCCGCACTCGGAATTGTTCATGAGAACAATGATGGTCCTGTCCATCTTAGTAATGATGGTCCTGTCCATCTTAATGTCCGAGTGCAGAGGATGTCTCACTCGAAACAGTTTTTAACTTAGACGATGCGGGATCGTGGCTAAGCCCCCGAGTGTGAGCGTGGCCCGCACTCGGAATTGTTCATGAGAACAATGATGGTCCTGTCCATCTTAGTAATGATGGTCCTGTCCATCTTAATGTCCGAGTGCAGAGGATGTCTCACTCAAAACGGTTTTTAACTTAGACGATGCGGGATCGCGGCTAAGCCCCTAAGTGTGAGTGTGGCCCGCACTCGAAATTGTTCATGAGAACAATGATGGTCCTGTCCATCTTAGTAATGATGGTCCTATCCATCTTAATGTCCGAGTGCAGAGGATGTCCCACTCGAAACGGTTTTTAACTTAGACGATTCGGGATCGCGGCTAAGCCCCCGAATGTGGGCGAGGCCCGCACTCGGAATTGTTCATGAGAACAATGATGATCCTGTCCATCTTAGTAATGATGGTCATGTCCATCTTAGTGTCCGAGTGTAGAGGATGTCTAACTCGAAACTGTTTTTAACTTAGGCGATGCGGGATCGTAGCTAAGCCCCCGAGTGTGGGCGAGGCCCGCACTCGGAATTGTTCATGAGAACAATGATGGTCCTGTCCATCTTTGTAATGATGGTCATATCCATCTTAGTGTCGGAGTGTAGAGGATGTCTCACTCGAAACGGTTTTTAACTTAGGCTATGCGGGATCGCGGCTAAGCGTTTTACACCCACTGGGGGTGACAAAGGAGATTGATTCACCGGAGTGAAAAGAGTTAAATTTTGACAAAACATAAGGAACGAAACTTTATTCATCGAGATCACTCGGATCCATTACTGGAATGACAAACTAAAGTAGTCATGTTCTACGTGTAGAACTTGCCAAGCAGGTCCGCGTTCCAAGTTCGAGGCTCTTCTACGCCGTCTTCGATGTTGTAGAGCCAGTAGGCTCCATTGTGCAAGACTTTGGAGATTGCATACGGCCCCTGCCACGGAGGCGCTAGCTTGTGGGTTTTTTGCTGGTCCAGTCGGAGGACCAGATCTCCTTCCTGAAAAGCTCGGCCCTGGACTTGTCTGTCATGGTAACGCCTCAGATCCTGCTGATAGAGCGTCGATCTGATGAGGGCCAGCTCTCTCTCTTCCTCCAAAAGGTCAAGACCATCTTGTCGTGCTGCTTCAGCTTCGGCTTCGTCATATTGTTCCACTCGGGGGGAATTGTGCTGGAGATCACTCGGCAGCACGGCTTCTGATCCATACACCATGAAGAAAGGAGTACGTTTTGTAGAGCGGTTCGGGGTTGTCCGAATGGCCCATAAGACGGACGACAGCTCTTCAACCCAAGCCCCTGCAGCATATTTCAGGTCTCTCATTAATCGGGGCTTCAGACCCTGGAGGATCATTCCATTTGCCCGTTCTGCCTGCCCATTTGACTGCGGGTGAGCCACTGAGGCATAATTGACCTGAGTGCCTTGAGAGAAGCAAAACTCACGGAATTCGTCCGAGTCGAAGTTCTTCCCATTATCTGTGATAATGTCATGCGGCACGCCAAATCTGAAAATGATCCGCCGAATGAAACTGACGGTAGTGCCCGCATCCAAACTCTTGATGAGCTTCGCTTCAACCCACTTGGTGAACTTGTCAACCGCTACAAGCAGGTGGGTGAATCCACTCGTCCCAGTCCGCAGGGGACCGACCATATCGAGGCCCCATACTGCAAACGGCCAGGTGAACGGGATCGTCTTTAGGGCGGACGCAGGCTTGTGAGACTTATTTTTATAGAACTGGCATCCGACGCATAGGTCGACCAAATCTCTTGCTGCTTCATTGGCCCGGGGCTAATAAAAACCTGCCTGGAAAGCCTTAGCGACCAAGGTCTGAGAGGACGCGTGGTGGCCGCAAGTTCCCGAGTGGATTTCGTGTAAGATTTGCAGCCCTTCCTCTGGGGAAATGCATTTCTGAGTGACTCCTGTAGTGCTTTTCTTGTATAACTGGTCTCCTAGAACTTCGAATGACTTGGATCGATGGACGATCCAATGAGCTTCTTCTTCATCTTCGGGGAGTTCTTGCCTGAGCAAGTATGCCAAATAGGGTTGAGTCCACTCGGGAGTGATTACCAGCATTTCATGGACCAGATCCACTACGGCCGGAACGTCAACCTCAGTCGGATTCGACGGGCCGACTACTTGTGGGGGCTCCTCTGTGAAAGGATCTTCTGCAATTGTTGGGGCGCGTAGATGTTCAAGGAATATGTCATTAGGGACTGCTCACCGAGTGGATCCAATCTTTGCTAGGTCGTCTGCTGCTTGATTCTTTGCACGAGGAATGTGATGCAGCTCCAAACCTTCAAAATTCTTTTCCAACTTTCTGACCGCGTTGCGGTAACCGGTCATTGCTGGGCTCCGAATGTCCCACTCTTTCATCACTTGGTTGACAACGAGGTCCGAATCACCGTAGACCATCAAACGACGAATGCCGAGTGATATGGCCATGCGAAGCCCGTACATGAGGGCTTCGTACTCGGCCTCATTGTTTGATGAATCAAAATGGATTTGGAGGAGATAGTTCAGCCGGTCTCCTTTGGGAGAAACAAGAACCACGCCAGCCCCCGAGCCATTGAGCATCTTGGATCCGTCAAAGTACATAGTCCAGTGTTCGGGAACACTCAGAATTGGCTGCTCTTGCTCGATCCACTCGGCCATAAAATCAACCAATGCCTGGGACTTGATTGCTTTCTTGGCTTCAAACTTGATCTCCAACGGAAGGAGCTCGATTGCTCACTTTGCCACTCGGCCAGCAGCGTCTCTGTTGTGCAAGATCTCTGACAGGGGAGCGTTGCTAATGACCATGACCGAATGATCTTGGAAGTAATGAACCACCTTATTAGCAGTCAGGTAAATACCATAGACCAGCTTTTGGTAGTGCGGGTACCTTTGCTTGGAAGGGGTTAACACTTCTGAAATGTAATACATGGGTCTTTGGACCTTGAATGCTTTTCCTGACTCCTCGCACTCTACAGCAAGGACTGTGCTCACCACCTGGCTAGTCGCCGCGATGTATAGGAGTAAAGGTTCCTGGCTGCCCGGAGTAGCTAACACTGGCTGGGTGGAAAGCAATGTCTTGAGTTCTTCAAACGCGGCTTGCGCTTCGTTAGTCCACTCAAACTTGTCGGACTTTTTCATCAGTCGGTAAAGTGGGAGCGCCTTCTCGCCGAGCCTTGAGATGAATCGGCTCAGGGCCGCGAGGCAACCTGTCAGCCTTTGTACGTCGTGCAAGCGCTCCGGTTGCTTCATTCGTACTATAGCGCCGATTTTGTCCGGATTGGCATCGATCCCTCGTTCGGAAACGAGAAAACCGAGTAACTTTCCGGCAGCCACTCCGAATGTGCACCTAAGCTGGATTCAGCTTTATTCCGAAGCGTCGTAGGTTCGCGAAGGTCTCGGCAAGGTCAGTCAGGAGGTCGGAACCTTTCCTAGACTTGACCACGATATCATCCATATAAGCCTCCACGTTCCGACTGATATGCTTTTGCAAGCATTTATGGATCACGCGCTGGAAAGTGGCCCTAGCATTCTTCAGGCCGAATGGCATCGTGACATAGCAAAAGCACCCGAATGGGGTGATGAAGGCTGTTTTTATTTCATCAGGACCGTACATTCGGATCTGGTGGTACTCGGAGTACGCATTCAAGAACGACAGACGTTCACATCCGGCAGTAGAGTCCACTATCTAATCTATCCGTGGTAAAGGGAAATGATCCTTCGGGCAGGCCCGATTAAGGTGTTTGAAGTCAATACACATACGGAGTGATTTGTCCTTCTTCAGCACCAAAACGACATTCGCGAGACACTCGGAGTGGTAAATCTCGCGAATGAACTCGGCAGCAAGGAGTCGATCTATCTCTTGACCAATCGCCTTGCGCTTCTCGATGGAAGATCGACGCAAGTACTCTTTGACTGGCTTGGCCTTGGGATCAGTTCGGTGTCGGTGCTCAGCCAGTTCCCTGGGCACACCAGGCATGTCAGACGGCTTCCATGTGAAGATGTCCCAGTACTAACGGAGGAACTGGATGAGCTCGGCTTCCTATTTCTCTCCGAGTGACGTGAAGATGTTTTTCCGAGCAGCTCTTGGGTCACTCGGATGAACATGGACATGCTTGGTCTCGCCAGCCGACTGGAAGGCCGATTCTGAAGCCGGCCGCTTTGATCTGAGCAGATCTGCCGTATCCACTTCTTTCTTATAGCCTTCGAGCTCGACTGCGAGCACTTGCTTGTTGGCAATCTTGGAGCCATGCTGGAGGCATTCTTCGGCAATCTTCCGGTCGCCAGTCACTGTGATCACGCCTTTAGGTCCTGGCATCTTGAGTTTGAGATACACGTAACATGGTCTGGCCATGAAACGTGCGTAGGCGGGCCTACCCAGGATGGCGTGCTAAGCGCTGCAGAAGTCTACCACCTCGAAGGTTAACCTTTCCTTTCTGAAATTATTTTCGCCTCCGAATACGACGTCCAGAGCGATCTGGCTGAGTGACTCCACATTCTTCCCAGGGACAATCCCGTGGAAATGCATGTTGCTCTTGCTCAATTGATACATCGGGATGCCCATTGCCTTGAGCGTATCAGCATAAATGATATTGACTCTGCTGCCTCCATCCATCAAGACTTTGCGCAGTCGGACGCCACCCACTGCCGGGTCGACGACCAACGCCTGCCTCCCAGGGGTGGCTATGTGAGGTGGATGGTCGGACTGGTCGAAAGTGACAGGTGTCTTCGTCCTGTTGAGGTACTTGGGGGTAGTCGGAACTGCCATGTTAACCTCCCGGTTGACAACTTTCAACTGCCTCTTGCTTTCAACGTCAGCAAAAATCACGAGGACTTTATCAATCTAAGGGTACTCGAGAGAACCTTCCCCATCTTCAGCATCGACGTGTTCACTCGAAGGCTCCGCGCACATCTCCTGCTTGAGCAGGCGACATTCCCGAGTGGTATGCTTTGAGAGCACAATGTTGCCTTCTTCACCCGTCTTGGTATGAATCTGGCATGGCAGATCGAGGATGTCGGACTTAGAGTCGGACTTCTTCTTGGGAATCCACTCTTTCTTCTTCTTCTTCGGCTTCGGCTTGCTTTAGCCTTGCCCTTGGATAGCTGCCACCTCTACCTTGCCGGATGCATCAGCCTTCCGCTTCTGATTCTTCCCGACGTTGCCTCCCGATTGAGGGGCGTTGCCGGCTCGTCCTTTGCCGCTACGGAGGCGGTCTTCTTCCTCGCCATTGGCGTACTTGTTTGCGATCTCCATGGCCCGACTGAGGGACAGATCCCCAGACCGGCCGAATTCAAGATCAACTCCCGATACCGAGTGTCTGCCTTAAAGGCGCACACGGCCTGATGTTCAGTCACATTTTCCACGGTGTTGTGCAACATGGTCCAGCGCTGAATGTATTCTCGGAAAGTCTCGTTGCTCTTCTGGACGCAATGTTGTAGTTCTGTCAATCCACCCGGGCGCTTGTACATGCCCTCGAATGTCTTGACGAACACTCAGGCCAAATCTTCCCAACAGTAAATGCAATTGGCGGGCAACTGATTCAGCCACGCACGTGCAAACCCTTCCAGCATGAGCGGAAGGTGCTTCATTGCAACGAAATCATCGCCGCCGCCGATCTGGACAGCGACTCGATAATCTTCAAGCCAAGTCTCTGGCTTGGATTCGCCATTGAACTTCCCAATTCCGTTCGCCAGCCGATAATTGGGGGGTATCTCCGCCTCTCGGATGTATCTGCTGAAACACCTGAGACCGGTAACTCCCCAGCTGCTCGCTCGGTCTGTGTCATGTCTGTTTCGATCGACCACTCGCTGAGTGATGTCAGACCGGGCGTCGTAGCCTCTGTGCCGAACAGGGCTCCGCTCACGGTTCCTCCCGAGTGGATAGCCTTCGTCATACGGACGTTGGCCACGCAGGCCGCCCCTCGGAGGGGGGTCCGACTGAAGTCGCGGTCGTCGTGCCCGCGCCCTCCGTACGGACCTCTCAGAAGAGGAGGAGTTCGCGGGTCTTTTCTTGGTGTGAGGGGAATGTGAGCTGACTGGACGGTGTTTGCCCGAGTGGACTCATTGCGAATGCGTTCATGAGACTGTGATACCTCTGAATTTTGTTGTAGGGCGGTCTTCAGCAAAGCCTGTATTTGCCGAATGCCCTCACCGGCCGCCGAGTCAGACGGCTGGATTGAATCTGCAATCCGAGTGGCCGCGGCCAGATTCAGCAAGGGCGTGCGCATCACCGGGATGGTGTACGGATGATCCTTTGTGAGTAGCTGACGGCGGCTACGGCTGGAGCTGGGAAGGTCTCTTGTCGCGCGTTCGTCGAGTGATTGTTGTAGCCACTCGAGTCGCTCGCGCTCAGCCAGGGTGGCTTGGCGAGCAGCCTCCAGGGCTATCTCATCCGGGGTATTCCCCGCAATGGGCGTCAGAAGGACCTGATTGTTCCTGCGCCTCATTTCTTCCCGCTGCTCCCGGGTGAGGGGTCGGGGAACATAGCCGTCGGAGCTGGCGTTGTTGCGGTCGCCGTCCCGATCGCGGGTATCTCCCGCGGAATGCCCAAGAGGAGCAGCACCTTGGGCTAGGCCGGCCATCAGGACCTCCTCTACGTCTCCGCTGCTCTCGCGCTCGGCTGTTCCGGAAGATTCGTCATCCGACGACGGGAAGAGGCAGTGGACGGACTCGTCGGCTTTGAGTGCGGCCACTTGCTGTCCTGCGGCTTGGGCTGCCACGGCGTGCTTGATCCAACACTGTAGCCGTGAGCGCCCGGAGCGCCTATGACAAGCCGCAAGGCGAGTCAGAGAAGTCGGTCGATAAGGGGTAGACGGTTGTCGGAGGAGGACTCCGAACGTCGTCGCGCTGAAGTGCACCGCGCCTCGGGTGGGCAGTGCCTCAGCATCCAGCGGCACCTCCTGCAGCCATGCCGAATCGTCGACGGTGAAGCTGAGGGATCCGAAGAGGATCTCGCCGCCGAATGTGTTCATGATGATCGTGAAAGTGGAAATTCCACTTGCGCCGGAATTCGCTAGACACGCAGCCCCACGATGGGTGCCAACTATCGTGGGAATGAACCTGACAATAGTACTAGGAGTACGAAAGGAGGGGTGAAGTCTAGCTACGGCGCAAGTGTGCACTCGGATATGTACGAGTTCAGGCCTCACTCGAAAGTGCTAAAAGCCCTACGTCTCGAGCCCGGGGGCTTTGGTGTTTGCTTTAGGTGGTAGAAGATTACACAGGGTCGGAACCCTTGCACTCGCGCCCGGGGGTGGCTTATATAGAGTGCGCCACCACCGGCCGAGTGCCATGATTAGGGTAATAAAAGCCAATGAAGGCTGCGTTACAGGAACGGCTGATTAACTAGGCGTTACTGGTAACGGGAAATTAACTACATAACGAATGACTACTCGAATTCCATGGACGCTTTGTCTCCCGGGTTGCCTGAGCTCCTGTTCGACCGAGTGGCGCCGTAGAGTCCGAGTGACTTGAATAATCCGAGTGAATAGCCATATTCATCCGAATGAGTATTTGCCCAGGGGCTTTAATGACATTGAAGGACCACGGGTGGGCCTTAGATGTCAGACCTGTGACCCTACCCATAGTAGGCATCCTCATCATGGTCAATGCCACGTCAGATGTAGCAGACGTTCGTTCTAGTGATCCCGTCGTCCGAACATTTCCACCACGCACCACTCCACCCACATCACATCTCACCCCTCCCGAATGCGCTTTTGGCCATTGGATGACGAGCTCGGATCTTTAAGTCATGGTCAATGCCACCTCAGATGTAGCAGACGTTCGTTCTAGTAATCCCGTTGTCCGAACATTTCCACCATGCACCACTCCACCCACATCACATCGCACACCTCCCTCTCGCTCCCATCTGCATCTCACTCTCAGCCTCCCCCAAGTCCATATGGATCGAGGGGTGCCTGGAGACGAGGCCAGGAAGTGCTGGATCTCGGCGACGAGGCTGGAGGCCGTCGGATCCAGGAATAGGGCAGCGCCCCTGCGGTGCTGGCCCGACACGAGTTGGGCGTCTCGAGGATGAACACCGACGGCCATCTACTTAAGTTTGTTGCAACATCACGGATGAGGACGTCCAGGATCCACCATGGGAGGCAGAGGTCGACGAGGGAGCCGCCGACGCGGGTACTGCTACTGGTGGAGGAAGCCCCAACGCATGGGCTAGAAGTTTGCCCGCATCTCGACGAGCAATGTTGGATGTGTGCTGGCCATGGAGGTTGGTGGCGAGTGGTGATGGTCGCGTCATGCCGCTCTCGGGCTTGATGCGCGACAACCATGGAGGGGTTATCGGCTGGCCATGGTCGCGTCGGCGCCCCTCCATGGCTCGATGTGCGACAGTCGGGAAGGGATAGTGGTTGCCATCGGTCGTGTCGTGTCGCTCCCGGGCTTGATTTGCGGCGGCCGGGAAGGGTGCAGCAGCTGCCGACGGCCACGGCGGCGCCGCTTGTGCGCCAGGGCTGGACGGGGAACTCTCCAGGACCAGCGGCAGATAGGAGTACCGAGAACAGCGGCGAAAAGCAGGGGAAGATCATCACCTAATGTCTTCATCCACGTCCCAACGAGTTGCAAGGAGCAAACGGACAGGCATTGCCTGGCTGAGAGGGTAAGATTATTTGGTCCTCTCACTGCCATCGTTTCTTGTGTTCATTTCACCTAGTTTCCCCTCTGTCTACATTATTATTTTGCAAAGTTGGCAAAATTGCCATGTTTCACTCCAAAATGTTGTCATGTTTTTTCATTTCTGACATGTATCTCATTTTTAGGCCATTGAAAAATTGACATGGTTTAGGATGGAAACAACTAACATGGTCTTCTTATTATGTTTTCCCATGTCTCAAGATGTGCCATGGTTCCATTTCTTAACACGTCTCCGATTTTTGCGATGGCAAATTCCTTAATTTGTAGATTTGCAAGTTAACAATCCTTGTTCTCATGGCATATTTTGTCATGATTTTTGCAAAGCTAACTTTTTTTGTGCATACTCGTGTGTGTGTGGGGGGGGGCACGTGTGTGTAGGACGATAGCTAAACCAAATGAATCAAAGTGGGGTTGGCAAGTAGTTGCATTATAGCTTCGTTTTGTATCATAGAAGTATTTGGACCATGCCAAATTCAGTTACATGGAGCATGGCAAATATCAAATCATAGAACATACCAAATTCACTTTCTATAGAACCATGGCAAGTTCAATTTTATGGACAATGAAATTTTATTCCTTCGTGTAACATGTCTTCATTTTTTGGTCCATGTCAAATTCAGTTTCATGGACCATGGTGAAAGCACATATGCTCTCTTGGTGGTTTTGATAATTCATAACAACATACATTGTCTCATGGACTAATAGTTCTACCTAGTTTATTTCAAGTTTAGTCCACAGAGAGGATTGGCTAAAGGATTGTGAGGAGACCCCAAGATGCAAGGAATATGATTGGCAAAGCTACAAGCATGAAGACTCTACATTTTGCTTTGTGAGAAATCACTTGGAGTCCATAGGAAAGCCAATACTATCAAAAGGGAGTGAGACAATAATGGTGAATGAAATGCTCAAAATGATCAAGTGTTAGTCACCAAAAACACCCACAACCTCTCCCACGGATATTCTGTCATAGAGCCTACCACTCAAAATCGGTACCACCAACAATTCCATATCGGCTACACCGAGTCAAAAGCCCAGACAGAAACCCTAGCCAAGTCCCACATCTCGGTAGTACCAAGTTCCATATCGGTGCAACCGAGTTTCAGTGACCAACTTTCTGTTACCTCATTCACAAGAATCATAATTTCCGGGAATTGCGAATCGGTCTCACCGAGTTGTGTAACTGCCCTCGGCCACTCATATAGGTACCACCGAGAATTCCATATCGGTCTCACCGAAAAGGCCAAAGTTGCCACATTTTGCACTAGTCGGTGCAACCGAGTTTTCACTTCGGTTTCACCGAGTTGGGCAATAATGTTGTAATGGTTAGATTTTTGGAGATGCCTATATATACCCCTCCACCACATCCCACTCGAAAGAGAAGCACTCGGAACAGACCCACACTTCCCATATCCAAATTTCTGAGAGAGAACCACCTATCCTTGTGTTGAGGTCAAGATCATCCACTCCAACCATATGGATCTTGATTTCTAGCCTCCCCAAGTTGCTTTCCATCCAATCAATCTCTTCTACCCAAGCCAAATCTGTGAGAGAGTGATTGAGTGTTGAGGAGACTATCATTTGAAACACAAGAGCAGGGAGTTCATCGTTACTATCGAGCCTATTACCTTTTGGAGGGTGGTGCCTCCTAGATTGGTTAGGTGTCGCTTGGGAGCCTCCTACTTCGTGTTGTGGAGTTGAACCAAGAAGTTTATAAGGGCAAGGAGATCGCCTACTTCGTGAAGATCTACCCATAGTGAGGCTAGTCCTTCGTGGACGGAAGCCGTTACGGAATAGTAGAGGTTGCTACTTCGTGGACCCTTATGGGTGGAGCCCTTCATGGAATATCGCGACCGCTACCCTCCGTGGGTTGAAGACTCCATAAACGTGGACGTACGATAGCACCACCTATCGGAACCACGGGAAAAAACTTCGTGTCTCCATATTGCATTTGATCTTCCTATCTCAACTTCCTTACATATGCTTGTCTTTACTTTCCGCTGCCATACTTGTTGACTAGCATGTGAGGGTGCACTAGACTTATTAGAATTGCTAAAATCTGCCAACCAATTAACTTGGGAAAAGGTTAGGTTTTTAATTTATGCAAATAGTCTATTCACCCCCCCCCCCCTCTAGACACCCCTTCTAGTGATCCCACACATGGCACAATCACTTCATGGACCATGGCAATTTTCTTATATTTACGCACCATGCCATTTTTCACTTTCTCTTAAGGACCTTAGCAAATTCGGTTTATGGGCCAGCACAATAACTTCATTGACCATGTCAAATTTCTTTTCTTTAATTACCATGTTAGAAATTTCTTCCTTGGACCTTGGCAAAATCAGTTCACATACCATGGCAAATTCACTTCAACGGCCATGGAAAATTCACTTTCATACACCATGTCAAATTCACAAATTTTATTTCCATGGCAAATTTAACTTAATTTCCACGACGTTTTTTTACTTTTACACACATGGCAATTTTACCTTTTATTTTCCATCGCAAATTCACCTTTTAATTTTGCCATGTAAAATTTTAAAATAATTGCCATGGCAAATTTACTTTTACACACATGGCAACTTTTTTGCCATCCCAAATTCACTTTTTTAATTTTGACATGGCATAATTTACTTAATTGCCACGACAAATTCAGATTATGTAGTTCATGTTTATTTTGCCATGGGAAATTTGCCATGGCAAATTACTTTTACACACATGGCAATTTTACCTTTTATTTTGCCATCCCAAATTCACCTTTTAATTTTGCCATGGCAAATTTACATGATGTAGTTCATGTTAATTTTGCCATGGCAAATTACTTTTACACACATGGCAATGTTACCTTTTATTTTTCCATCCAAAATTCACCGTTTAATTTTGCCATGGCAAATTCACATGATGTACTTCATTTTTATTTTGCAATGGCAAATTTAACTTAATTGCCATGACAAATTTACTTTTACACACATGGCAATTTTACCTTTTTTCGTCATTCCAAAATCACTTTTTAATTTTGACATTGCAAATTTAGCTTCGTTTCCATAGCAAAATTTTACTTAACTGCCGCGGCAAATTCAGGTGATGTAGTTCATGTTTATTTTACCATGGGAAATTTTACTTAATTGCCATGGCAAATTACTTTTACACACATGGCAATTTTACCTTTTATTTTGCCATCCCAAATTCAGCTTTTAATTATGCCATAGCAAATTCACATGATGTAGTTCATGTTTATTTGCCATGGCAAATTTTCTTTTAGACATGTGGCAAATTTAACTTTTATTTTTCCATGGCAAGTTTATTCTGTTTTTGCAAGGTTTTCCTCCTTTTCTTTTATTTTCTTTTTCATATTATTTCTTGTTTTTTGGTTTTGTTTTAGTGAAACAGTAGACAAATTACAACACCAAGGCAAATTTTGCCCCTCAAATGTCATGAAGTGTGCTTGAACATCATGCCAACCCATCAAATTTTAACCTTTTTATAATTATATGGTAGATTTATAAATTTCCCATGGCCGTGTTGTAAATTTTCCATGGCAATTAACTTAATTGCCATGGACAATATTACTTGAAAATGATCCTGGTAGTTGCCCTAGCACAATTTTTGAAGCTTGTCAATTGAAAATGCAAATACTCACATTGAGTAAGTGGTAGTTTTGCCACTTAGGAGCATGTAAACTTTTTAGTTTGTAACAGTTTGTGGATATTTTTATGGACGTAAAATGACATGCATATATGTAGTTTTTGAATCCGTATTTAGGATTTTGTTTTCTTTCAAAAAGGGTGCCAACTTTCTCTGTACGTTAAACTAAAAAGTTAGTGTTAGTACCACATCAGCCACTATTACAAGAGAGAACCCAAGCAATGAAGCCCAAGTGGAGATGGAGCCCATGAAGAGGCGAACACTACTAGGAGAAAGCCTATAGACAGGATTTTAGCACTAGCGCTGGATAGTGGAAAAGCGCTTTTGCTAAGTAGTAGTAGTGTGGGGACACCAACCAACGCTACAAGTAGAAAAGTAGTAGTAGCGCGGGCAACCAAATCAGCGCTACTGCTAAGTGGTCCCGTCGCCACCGCCAGTGGCTACCTGTAGTGGTAGCGGTTGTCTAAAACCGGCGCTACTACTAATGTCATAGCAGTAGCGCGTGTCGGTGGCCCACTGCTACCGCTATGTCTGTACGTTGCCAGCAGGTGGGCCCCAATTAGCAGCAGCGCTGGGTCACCGACACGCGCTACTGCTATGGCTCTTAGAAGTAGCGCTCTTCCTCCTCCAGCGCTACTGCTACGCGTAGCAGCCACCTTTTCTCCCTCCCACCCTCCCCCTCCCCCTCCCCTTTCCCCTCTCCCTCCTCTACCTCCCTCACTTAGTTCTTCCTTCTCCTACCTCTCTTCTCTCCCCATTAATACCCCATCCACCATCTCCTCCATTAATGGCTTCTTTTCCCCCACTTGAATTTATTTGTCTCTCCGTCCTTCTCTCTTCCAGTCCCACTCTTGCCTTTTGTCTCACTAGCTAGCTTTCCCTCCCTCTCAACTAGTTAGGTAGAGCATCTCCTTCCAACTAGATCTACCATGCATCTTTGTCCTACTTCTTTCGATCCCTTGCTAGCTAGATAGCGGTACCGGCCATCTACCATACGTTTGCTCGATCGATCCCCTCTCTCAGGACGAAAGGTGAGCAAAAAGTTGTGCTTTGCAAGAATTAATGGAAATATGTGTGTTTGCGCTATGATGGTGGGAATACGTGCGTGTGGCATGAGTTGCCGCCTATGTGTGTTTGTCGGATCGTGCTTGACATGAGTTGCTTATGTTTTGCCGAAATGTTGATTTATTTCCGTTTCGACGAATTTCGGGCAAACTCTATATGCCCTATTTTTAGGGGAGGTCATGTCGAAATTTTGTATGACTTTGATATATGCATGCATGGTTAAAATTCTTTTGCTTATTATACCGCGCAGGCAATCATGAAGGTCAGTGGAAGGGTGGTGGAAATATGGTTGCAATCCGCGGTGCACGACATGTATTTACATAACTGGACTAGGGTTATATGTCTGTGTAGAAGATGCAAACTAATCATCATCTTGGACCCCTTTGACCGTGGCAGTTTGAAGGCGCACCTGCTCATGTATGGTTTCATGGATGGCTATACTTGGTGGATAATTGAAGATGATGATGAGGGTGTCCACATGGCAGACAATAATGACATGGGGGTAGACGAAGAGATGGTCGACGATGATGGACCCACAGAAGAGTTTGAGGGCGCGGGACATGGCGGAGGAGAAGAGGTCGTACACGGCGGAGAAGTGGCCGGACATGGCGGAGAAGAGGCCGGACACGGCGGAGAAGAGGCGGATATGCTGCAGTCTTCGATGCGACTAAGTTCAGTCGTGCAGGACCCTCATGTTCAAGACCTGCTTCGCAAGAGTACGACTAGCGACAGAGCCGCTTCAAGAGAGGAGGCCAAGCTGGCGCAACTGGAGGTAGACTCGAATACTCCATTGTATGATGGTTGCGATCCCGAGGTGACCCTCTTGAGTTTCACGATCGAACTTCTAAAGACGAAGGCCAAAAACAAATGGACAGACACAAGCCTCGATGAGCATTTGAAGTATCTACATAATAAAGTTCTTCCCTCGAGGAACCTGTGTCCTACTAGTGTCGATGAGGCCAAGAAGATCGTGTGCCCTCTTGATCTGCCCCACATTAGATACCATGCATGCATCAACGATTGCATCATTTCTCGGAAGGAGCACGTGGAAAAAACCAGTTGTCCGGTGTGCAATGCTTCTCGATACAAGAAGGCCGGGAAGAAATCTCCTCAGAAAGTTGAATCGTACTTACCGATCACTCCCCGCCTGCGGCGTTATTTCGTAGATCCTAAGGAAGCAAAGCTCGTGCGCTGGCACGCGGAGAGGGTGAAGCCCGACGACGGAGATGATCCGAAGCTAAGACACCTCGCGGATGCTAGCCAGTGGTGAGCATTCAACGCGGAATATAGATATTTCACAGATGATGCAAGGAACATCATGCTTGGCGCGAGTACCGGTGGCATGAATCCGTTTGGCAACCAGAACACCAACCATAGCACATGGCCCGTGTTTGTATGGATGTACAACCTCCCCCCTGGTTGTGCATGAAGTCAAAGTACATACACATGAGCATGCTGATTAAAGGGCTGAAACAACCGGGAAATAATATTAATCTCTATCTGGGGCTACTTCAACAGGAGTTAGACACGTTATGAAAAACACCGGCCAAGACATGGGATGCCAGTAAAGGCGGGTATTTCTATATGAGAGCCATCCTAATGGCGATGGTGCATGACTATCTCGGTTACGGATATGTCACAGGACAGGTGTGCCACGGATATTGCGGATGCACGCGGTGCATGGATGATACAATGTCTCAGCAGCTAACGTCAACAAAAGATGGCGGGTCTGGGAAAATGATGCACATGGGGCGTCGAAGATGGCTCGCGCAGGACGACTGATACGTCTCCAACGTATCTACTTTTCCTCACTCTTTTGCCCTTATTTTGGACTCTAATTTGCACGATTTGAATGGAACTAACCCGGACTGACGCTATTTTCAGCAGAACTACCATGGTGTTGTTTTTGTGCAGAAATAAAAGTTCTCAGAATGGAACGAAACTTTTTTGGGGATTTATTTCAGAATAAATGTGAATTATTGGAGCCAAAATACACCGAAGAGGGGAGCCAGGGTGAGCATCACCCACCAAGGCGTGCCCTGGTGGGTTGTGCCCACCTCGTGGCCCCACTTGCCCTAACTCCCCCACTATAAATTCCTAATTTCGGAGAAAAAATCAGAGAGAAATAATTATCGCGTTTCAGGATACGGAGCCGCCGCCACCTCCTGTTCTTCATCGGGAGGCCAGATCTGGAGCCCGTTTGGGGCTCCGGAGAGAGGAATCTTCGGTCTTCGTCATCAGTAACCTTTCTCCATCGCCAATTCCATGATGCTCCCCGCCGGGAGTGAGTAATTCCTTTGTAGGCTTGCTGGTCGGTGAGGAGTTGGATGAGATTCATCATGTAATCGAGTTAGTTTTGTTAGGGCTTGATCCCTAGTATCCATTATGTTCTGAGATTGATGTTGCTATGACTTTGCTATGCCTAATGCTTGTCACTAGGGCCCGAGTGCCATGATTTCAGATCTGAACCGTTTATGTTATCATCTCTATATCTATGTTCTTGATCCGATCTTGCCTAGTCATATGCACCTATTACGTGTTATGATCCGTCAACCCCATAGTGACAATATTTGGGATACTTCGCGGTGATGACCATAGTTTGAGGAGTTCATGTATTCACCATGTGTTAATGCTTTGTTCCGGTTCTCTATTAAAAGGAGGCCTTAATATCCGTTAGTTTCCTTATGGACCCCGCTGCCACGGGAGGGTATGACAAAAGATGTCATGCAAGTTCTTTTCCATAAGCACGTATGACTATTTACGGAATACATGCCTACATTACATTGATGAACTGGAGCTAGTTCTGTGTCGCCCTAGGTTATGACTGTTACATGACGAATATCATCCAACGAGTTACCGATCTAGTGCCTATGAGTTCTCCACTTATTGTTCTTGCTAAGTTACTATTGTTGCTGCTACTGTTCCAACTGCTACAAAACTACTTCTATTACTGTTACCGTCACTACTACTATCAAACTATCATATTACTGTGCTACTGATCACTCTGCTGCAGATATTTAATCAGTAGGTGTGGTTGAATTGGCAACTCAACTGCTGATACTCTCAAGTATTCTTTGGCTCCCCTTGTGTCGAATCTATAAATTTGGGTTGAATACTCTACCCTCGAAAACTGTTGCGATCCCCTATACTTGTGGGTTATCAAGACCTTTTTCTGGCGCCGTTGCCAAGGAGCATATCAATATTTGTTGAGTCACTTGGGATTTATATCAATCTATCACTATGAAGAATCTGAAGGATACTAAGACCAAGATTTTTTCCTCTACTACGAGGGGAGGTAAGGAACTGCCATCACACTCTGCACTTGATTCACCTTCTGTTATGAGTAAGCTTGCAACACCACCACATGCTAGTAATCCTGATATGTCGCAAGTTATTGATGATGCTACCTCTGCTATGAATTATGCTATTGATGATGCTAGTATCATGCTTGATGATAATGTGTCGCTAGGAGAATTTCTTGATGAACAAATTGCTAGAGCTAAAGAAAATGAAACCACAGCAATTGTTGAGACTACTGAAACTGATGAAGCTTATGAAACTGATGATAATTATGAAACTACTATTAGTCCCAGCTCTCCTAAGTTTGAAATGCCTAAGATACCTGAAGGTTATGTTATGGACGAGAAGATAACTAGAGAAATTCTTTCTTGCAAGGATAGGGACGATCTTAAGAAATTGCTATGCAAGTATACGGAAAAGACTTTGAATGCTAGAATGAAATGTGATCCTAAGTTTGCTACTTCACCCATCTTTGTTACCGATAAGGATTATGAGTTCTCTGTCGACCCAGAGTTAATTACTTTGGTTGAATCTGATCCTTTTCATGGTTTTGAAACTGAAACTGTAGTGGCACACCTTACTAAGCTGAATGATATAGCCACCCTCTTTGCTCATGATGAGAAGATTCGCTACTATTATATCCTTAAGTTATTCCCGTTCTCATTAAAGGGTGATGCTAAGACATGGTACAATACTCTTGCTCCTGGTTGTGCGCGTAGTCCCCAGGATATGATCTACTACTTCTCTGAAAAATATTTTCCTGCGCATAAGAAACAAGCTGCCTTACAGGAAATATTTAACTTTGTGCAAATTGAAGAAGAGAGTCTCCCACAAGCTTGGGGGAGGCTTCTCCAGTTGCTTAATGCTTTGCCTGATCATCCTCTCAAGAAAAATGAAATACTTTATATCTTTTATAATGGACTAACTAATACTTCTAGGGACTTCCTAGATAGTTGTGTTGGTTGTGTTTTCAGGGAACGAACTGTTGAACAAGCTGAGGAATTATTGAATAACATATTGAAGAATGATGATGACTGGACTCTTCCTGAACCACCGCCTAAACCCACTCCGAAGAAGAGGGGTATCTTATTTCTCAGTCCTGAAGATATGCAAGAGACAAAGAAATCTATGAAGGAAAAAGGAATTAAAGCTGAGGATGTTAAGAATTTGCCACCTATTGAAGAAATACACGGCCTTGACACACCACCACCTCCACAGGTGGTAGAGGTAAATTCTTTATTAAAGTTTAATGAAAGTGACATCCCTCACAATAAACATCCTAGTCAGTGCTTATATGAGTTTGACAACTATATTATGAAGCAAGATCATTTCAATGCTCATGTTCTGAAACAATTGAAATATAATTCTGATATGATTGCTCGCTTGAGTGACTTCCTATTTAGAATCAGTAATGATGTTAGAGGTGTAGGAAAACATGCCTCTATGGTTCAAACTCAGTTAGAACAAGTTGCTAAGTATCAAAAAGAATTGCTTGATGAAATGAATAATAATATGCATGATTTCGCTGCTAGAGTAGTAACTTGAGGAGGTTGAATGACCCAAGAACCACTCTATCCTGAGGGTCATCCTAAAAGAATTGAACAAGACTCTCAGAGAATTAATCCTGATGCACCTAGTCCCTCTAAGAAGAAAAACAAAAATAAAAATGATAGGACTTTGCATACCTCTAGTGAACCTGAGACACAAAAACCTCTTGATAATAATGATGTCTCTATTTCCGATGCTGAAACTCAATTTGGTAGTGAACATTCACCTAGTGATAATGATAATCATGATGTTCACGATGATGCTCAACCTAGTAATGATAAAGAACCAGACAATGATGTTGAAATAGAGCCTGCTCCTGATCTTGATAACCCACAACCTAAAAATAAACGGTATGATAAAAGAGACTTTGTGGCTAGGAAACATGGTAAAGAAAGAGAGCCATGGGTTTAGAAACCCATGCCATTTCCACCTAAGTCATCTAAGAAAAAGGATGACGAAGAATTTGAGTGCTTTGCTGAAATGATTAGGCCAGTCTTTTTGCGTACCCGCTTAACCGATATCCAAAAGATGGCCCCTTACGCTAAGTATATGAAAGACATCATCACTAATAAGAGAATAATACCTGAAGCTGAAATCTCCACCATGCTTGCTAATTATTCTTTTAAGGATGGAGTACCTAAAAAACTTGGAGATCCTGGAATACCGACTATACCTTGCTCCATTAAAAGAAACTATGTCAAAACTGCTTTGTGTGATTTGGGAGCCGGTGTTAGTGTTATGCCTTTCATCTTATATAAAAGACTTGATTTGAATAAACTCACAACTACTGAGATATCATTGCAAATGACTGACAAATCAACGGCCATACCTATTGGTATTTGTGAGGATTTTCCCGTTGTTGTTGCAAACGTTACTATCTTAACGGACTTTGTTATTCTTGAGATGCCCGAGGACGACCACATGTCGATTCTCCTTGGTAGACCCTTTTTGAATACTGCAGGGGCTGTTATTGATTGCAATAAAAGCAAAGTCACTTTTCATATCAACGGTAATGAGCATACGGTGCACTTTCCGAAGAAACAATTCCATGTGAATGGTATAAATGTTATTGAAGAATCTCCGACCATCACTGATGGAAGTTTTCAATTACCTCTACCTACTGTCAAAAAGAAATATGATATACTTATTGTTGGGGATATGCACATCCCCATTGAGGTAACTTAGTGTTTTACGAAAGTTTTCGGTTTCATGCTAATCGGAAGTGGTTGTTAATAAGACTTGATCAACCTTATTAATGGATCATTTTCGAGAGGCATGAAGTTGAGGAATCTAGTAAGCACAACTCTCTCCTCCCACCTTTTATTTTCGGTTTTAGTTAGACAAATAAAATAAAATGCCATGATTATCCTGTTTTCTGTTTTCTCCGTGCAATAAAAAATGACCCAAAATAAAAATTCTCAGAATGCCCTGAAAATTTAACACGATTTTTTTCGGAATATTTATGAATTTTTGGTACAAATAACACCAGAGGGGGGTGCACCTGGTGCCCACAAGACACCAGGGCGCGCCAGCACCCCCAGGCGCGCCCTGGTGGGTTGTGGCCCCTACGTGGGCCCCCTCACTTATCTCTTTAGCCCACATCATCACCTACCTCCAGCAAAAAATCACCACAGCCACCATTTTCGTGTTCTTGCTATCAAACCCGCGAATTTCGATCTCTTTGCTCGAAGCTCCGTTTCTGAAACTTTTTGGATGGATTGCTACTTGGTATGTGACTCCTCCATTGCTCCAATTAGTTTTTGTTTTAGTGGGTTATTTTTAGAGTAATTAGCTACCCTTGGTGCTGCTGTAGATGAGCTTGCATGTTAAATTCTTAGAGTTATAAGTAGTTTGAATGCTCAATATGGCACTTTGCCGTCTGCCATGGCGGACGGCAAAGAGGAGGACTACGGACGGCAAACCTCTTTGTCGTCAGCCGGCAGACGGCCACAGTTTCGGCACTGTGAATTCCGGTAAAGGAGTTCTTTGCCGTCAACCTGGGCTCACCGGACGGCAAAGTTTTTTGCCGTCAGGGGGCAGACGGCAAAGAGGCTCGACGGTGTAGCACTGTCGTTAACCCCGTCAGGTGGCTATCGGCACCCTTTGCCATCTGCCATGGCCACCATTGCCGTCGGCCCCCTTTGTCGTCTGCCCCCCCACCCTTGCCGTCTGCCCCCCCCCCCCCTTGCCATCGGCCCCCTTTGTCGTCTGCCACCACCCTTCCTTCGGCCCCCTTTGCCGTCTGCCACCGACGGCAAAGGGGACAAATGGCCCAAGGCCTGGTGTTCCCAGGTTGCACAGGCGGCTGACGTGTGTCACCTTTGCCGTCGGTGGCAGACGGCAAAGCCACCTTTGCCGTCGATGGCAGACGGCAAAGTGAGCATATTGCCCTTTTTATATTTATTTTTGATATATCCAAGCATTTTCACAAGCAAAATGTATGATATACAAATATATTTCACAAAACCCATATCCATGCCATATGAATATGATCATCGAACAAACATATCAAATCAAAAGTGCAAGTTTCACCATATTACAATAGTTTCATCCATACATACATAGTTTCATCCATACGTAGAAAGTTTCACATAAGTTCATCGATACAAAATGAAAACAGAAAGTAAACACTAGCACTCCATCAAAGCAAGCTGCCATGAAGTGAATCAAATCTGCAAAATTGGAAATGAGAAAGTTAGAAGAAGAATACTAGAAGAAGTAGAAGAAGATCTAGAAGAAGAAGAAGAAGAAGATGATGAAGAAGCTTTTTCTTCTCTTTCTCTTTCTCCTCTTGTTTTTCTTCTTCTTATTGCTTATTTGTGTCATTTTAAAGCTAACCTAGGTAATTATGCCATTTTTCACCTAACTAAGCTTATTGTGTCATTTTACAAGATAATAAGCTAAATATATGGCATTTATGAGGTTACCAAGGCTATTATGCCATTTTTGAGTTAACTAAGGTTATTATGCCATTTGTTGAGCTTGACTTTCAGTCTTTCGAGGTTTTCCATACAAAAACTCTCATGCCTCATGGTGTGTATGGTGCGCACTCACTCACACTTATATGGTGGTGTATGTTGGTGGACACTACCTAACACTAATATTTCGACCGTCGGTGATGGTCGTTTCCCCTTCTCCTCTCCCGCAATATAACAAGGTAGATATCGAGAGAAGGAGAAGAAGAAATGACCCCCGCGACAATAGTCGGGATTCCTTCATCAAGAAGAGGCATGAAACTCTCACAAGGAGCTCCGACAGACCGAAAGTACATAATTTTGTCTAAGTGCTAAGTTTGTCTTTCTTTGAGAAAATGAGCCAAGTAAGTGGCATATTAGGGCTTACCGTCCTCGTCATCACGGAGGTGAAGCACCGGGGTTGCTCGGGCCGATGTCACCTGGAGCACTACTTGGCCCTGGAGAAGGATCGTGCGATGCGGCTCGGGAGTTATGTTGCACCAAAGATCATTTGCAAAGTCTCGTTAGCATGATGACACTGAAATGTTAAGACTAGTAACTGATGACCATTGAAATGAAACTCACCGTTCCCGACGTGGTAATGACTGGAATCGGCGGAGGGGTCTGGCCGGTCTTCTCACACAGAGACTGCACATTTGGTTTTGACAAGTCAATCATATTGGTTATTAATGAAACGAACCTGTAGTGCATGATTTGGCTAATATGAAGAAGAAACTTACCACGATGAGCTCGTACATGGCCCGGTTAGACGCATCATTCCGTGCCCTCTCCTCCTCTAACAACTTAGCCGTCCTCTCCTCCAAATCCCTCTTCTCCTCCGCCGCCTGCCGGGCCTGTTCCTCCAGAAGCGCCTGGGTTGCCTCTCTCTCTTTCTGTAGAGCAGCCTGCAACACAACTCCTCATTAGCATTGTAATCATCTTTGTTCGCACAGACAATGTAATGGAGGAAAGCTATCTGAGTCTGTATGACTAACCTCGATGGCGAGCTCGACTGGCCGTGGACAAGGCCTTATCTCAGGACAGGAGCTCGTTTGGCGCGCCTTGATCTTCCTGAGAGTGCGAGAAGACCGTATAAGTCCATCTCCAATGGCTATCGAGCCATGGAGCCTCTCGCCGCCAGCTATCATCACCAGCTTTGGATCAATAGGATGCTGGCTCGGGTTAAAGTCATCCCCTTTCCTCGCCTTCCCGTCATCTCTGTACCTCACGTGCTTGTCGTGGGAGGAGATGTTGGTGAAGTTCTCGGGATGATCGAGGTCAGACTCCAAGAATGCCTTGGCCTTCTTGTACGAGGCAGTATGGGCCATGGCATAGAGGCCGTACACCCCTGGCACCTCCGTGTTATTGTAGTGCGCCTAAAAGAGAGAGAGAGAGAGGAACAAAGTACTAGTAAAGGGCTCAAGCAAGCATCAAGAATGAATTGCATGAGTAATGAAGCAAACCACGTACCCAGTTCTCCCCGAACTGATATAGGTCGGCGCTGCCTTGATGGTGGTCTTTGAAGTAAGGCAGATCCCATAAGCATGTCTTGTGAGTCCAGGCGTGTTGCGAATTATACCCTATGAAATACCCTGGACGCTCTGGATCAGGCTTGAGAGCGTTTATCTGATCCAGGGTCTGTTGGCCTGTCCACGCAGGTGGTGCAGAGTTTTTGACAACTCTACCTTTGATGAAATTCTTCTTGTCTTTTCTAAACTTATGGCGAGGATCCAGGAACTGTCTATGCAAGTCGAAGCAAGAAAACTTGCGACCCGCCTGCAGCCAACGGAACTGAAGAGCTGCCTTGCATGTGGGGCACGGGAACCTTCCATGCACACACCAGCCAATGAATAGCGCATACGCCGGCAAGTCATGCATCGAGTACATGTACCACACATGCATCATGAAGTTTTGTTTTGTAGCGGCGTCGTATGTCTTGATCCCATTATCCCAAGCTTCTTGCAATTCATCCTTAAGCGGCTGCATGTACACATTCATATTCTTCCCTGGATAGTTGGGCCCTGGAATTATCAATGTCAGGAAAATGTTCTTTCTTTTCATAATCTCTCCGGGGGGAGATTGAGTGGAATGACAAATACATGCCAACAACTGTATTGGGTTGCCGTCATACCAAACACATTGAACCCATCAGTGCTGATGGCGACTCGAGGATGCCTTGGATCTGACGCTTTATCCTTATGTAATGCATCGAAGTGCTTCCAGGCAAAAGCGTCTGAAGTGTGTACCAACAACTGATTCCCATCTACATCTAGTTCGGTTCTTTTGCCCAATTTGTGCCATGTCATCTGTCTGGCCGTCTCTTCGACCATGAAAAGACGTTGAAGTCTTGGTACGATTGGCATATAGCGAAGAACATTAACGGGGATTTTGGTCTGATTCTTCTCACCCATACCGTTGTCTACCACAACATACCTGGAAGACTTGCAAATGGGACAATAGTTCAAGTCCGCATACTCAAGCCTAAATAAGGCACATCCATTCTCACAGGCATCTATCTTCTCATAGGGCATCTTAAGTACACGGAGGATTTTGTCCGAGTGGTACAGGTTTGCAGGCAGTACATGGCCTTTTGGTAGAAAGCGTCCAAATATTGTCATCATCGCGTCGTAGCATTCTCTTCCCAAGTTGAATTGAGCCTTCAGAGCCATTACTTGCGCGATGGCATCCAACTGACAAAGCTCAGTGTGCTCGTGGAGAGGACGTTTTGAAGACTCCAACATTTCATAGAATGCCTTTGCAAATTCCTCCATCTCATCGTTCGAATCCCGAGCATCATCAAAGTCTTGCACCATGTCTTCGATCCCGGTACCATGCTCGTCGGTGCGATGACGAACCACCTCAGCTCTGGCACGTTGGGCAGACTCACCATGAAAAGTCCACACCGTATAATTAGGCGTAAAACCCCACTTCTGCAGGTGTTTACCCATTTCACCCTCTGTCTGCTTTTTAAAGTTGTCGCACCGGGGACAGGGGCACCATATTATATCCTGACCATTTGCAAATGCGGCTCTCACAAACCCCTTGGTATTTGTTAACCATTCTTTGGTCATGTCTATCTGACTAGTGTGACCGGTGTACATCCATGCACGATCACTCATCTTGCATAGCTACTAGACACACAAGAAATATATATATAATTCAGCATATATATTCATCAGTTCAAGTTTGTCAGTTTTATTACGTCCATGCAACCTACACGCTAATAGGTAAAGATAGGTCCTAATCCCACCCGAGTATGTGTAGATTGGGTTCGTTTTCCCATGCTCTGCCCCGGATCGGACGCAGAATTTCGGCAGCACCTCCCCGATGTTCTCCTGATACACGTCTCGGCAATAAGCAGAGAGGATGTGTACCCGGAGAACAACAGGGAGGCACTGACGAAATTCCGCATCGGATCCGGAGCAGAGCATACGGGAAAACGAACCCAATCTACACATACTCGGGCTGTCCATGGATAACGTTGGACAATTCGAAAGGATGGCGGTTATAAATATGCAAAGACATGCATATTTATAGATGTCGCCCTTTCGAACGGGAGACGCATACTGGTCACGCATACTGTTGAATTGAATACACCTATAGCTAGCAAGTTTCATCGGCACGAAGACCGGAACAGAGCAAATTAAGGGGGGGAGGAGATGTCATTTGTGCTCACCCACGAACACAGCAGGGAAGCTCGTCCAACGCACGGGGTAGGTCGTCGAACAACTGCACATTGAAATTCACCCGATCAACACAAATATGATGTTTTTTATAACAAAATCGGAAAATATGTGACCTAACTCATAATTTGCAAAACTATGATCTCCCCGGCCTCTCGAAGGCCGAAGAGCACCTTTTCGGTCAACAGGAGGCAGAATAGGTGTCGGGGGTCGGGGGTCAGTGGCGTCGAGGGTCACTGTCGTCGGCGGTCAGGGGTCGGTGGTCGGTGGCGTCGGGGGTCGGGGGTCGGTGGCCGGTGGCATCGGTGGTCGGGGGTCGATGGCGTCGGGGGTCGGGGGTCGGTGCCGTCGGGGGTCGGGGGTCGGTGCCGTCGGGGGTCGGGGGTCGGTGCCGTCGGGGGTCGGGGGTCGGTGTCGTCGGGGGTCGGGGGTCGGTGGCGTCGGGGGTCGAGGGTCGGTGGCGTCGGAGGTCGGGGGTCGGTGTCATCGGGGGTCGAGGGTCGGTGGCGTCGGGGGTCAAGGGTCGGTGGCGTCGGAGGTCGGGGGTCAGTGGCATCGGGGGTCGGGGGCTCTTCTTCTTCTTCTTCCTCTTCTACTTCTTCTTCTTCTTCTTCTTCTTCTTCTTCTTATTTTCCTTTTTCCTCTTCTTCTTATCCTCCTCTCCTCTTCTTCTTCTTCTTCTTCTTCTTCTTCTTCTTCTTCTTCTTTCTTCTCCTCCTCCTCCTCTTCTTCTTCTTCTCCTTCTTCTTTTCCTTCTTCTTTTCCTTCTTTCTTTTCCTTCTTCTTCATTTCCTTCTTCTTCTTCTTTTCCTTTTTTTCTTTTTCATTTTTTTCCTTCTTTTTTTTCTTAACTAATTTTTCTTCTTCTTCTTTGTTTATTAAACTAACCTAACTAACTAACATAACTAACTAACCTAAATAACATAACTAATTTAACAGAAAAAAACAGAAAAAAATGAGGCGGGCGGCGGGGGGTTCTCACCGGCGTGGGCGGCGGGGCGGCGGGCGGCAGGGCGGCGGGGCGCCGGGGCCCCGGGGCGGCGGGGCGGCGTGGGCGGCGGGGCGTCGGGGGCGGCGGGGCGCCGGTGCGCCGGGGCGGACGACGGGGCGATGGGGCGGCGGGTGGGACGACGGGCTCGGTGGTGGAGGGGGCGCGGGGAGGGGGACACACGGTGCGAGGAGGGGGGCGCGGGGCGGCGAGGCGCCGGGGCGCCGGGGACGACGGGCGCGGTGGGCGGCGGCGCGGTGGTGCAAGAGGTGGTCGCGGGGAGGAGGGGCTCGCGGGGAGGGGGGCACGAGGCGCCGGGGCGCCGGGGACGACGGGAGCGGTGGGCGGCGGCGCGGTGGTGGAGAAGGTGGTCGCGGGGAGGAGGGGCGCGTGGAGGAGGGAATGAGAGAGAGATGGGGGAGAGACGGGGGATTGGGGTGGGGGCCGACGGCCGTTAGGGCGGCATCCTCTTTGCCGTCCGCCAGCCGATGGCAAAGAGGCAAAAGGCGGACGGCAAAGAGGCCGCCAGCCAACGGTGTAGTGGGGCCCACCCCGTGCTCTTTGCCGTCTGCCTTCGGGCTCTTTGCCGTCAGCCAGTGGACGACAAAGAGCTTACTGATGGCAAATTAAATCTTTGCCATCTGACTGCTCTTTGCCGTCAGGTTTGTTGCAGCAGACGGCAAAGACTCTCTTTGCCATCAGCCAGCAGACGGCAAAGAGCTGGCAGATGGCAAATCCCTGGATTCCAGTAGTGGGAGTAGTTGCTAACAATCTTACAAAGTTTTGTTAACAAATTTTTGTGGACTAAAATTTTTCAGAATTTCTATAGGAATAAAATGCAATTCTTTAGGTGTTCTTCGAGGAGGAGATCCTCGGGAGCCTCATCAAGTGGAAGCTCAGTTCGACAGTCTTATGTTGAACCAAGCGAAAGCTCGATGCGAGATGCCGCCACCAAATCAGGCTTGTGGCCTTGCGACGAGTTCATGGAAGGTGCAGGTATTAAGGATGAATTTGATCAATTTATTCACAATACAGAGCTTGCTCCTTCATCGCAGATAAGTGCCCCCAACACCTCGAGCTCACGAAAACCATCACAAAGAAATTCAAATATTTTCCTCATGAGTCTAGAGTTTCGTTCAACCTGTACGATCATTCCTTTACCATGCCGTTAGAAATGTTTAGCGATGCATGCAAACTTCCATATGAGGGTTCCCTCGATGAACCAACAAAATCTGAGTACGAGTCATTTTTAGTTAATCTTTGCTTTGGTGAAGATAGGGGGGTTACACAAGGGAGGATTAACAGCATCCATTTTCCATCACTACAATATTTTGCGCTCTTTAACAGTAAATGTGTTGTAGGCAAACAAGACAGTAGCACACTGTGTGCTCATGATTTGAGTCTCTTACACACTGCCATAACTGGGAATAAGGATTATAATCTTGGTGCAATTGTTGCACGGAGGTTGCAGCTTAATGCTGCTAGTGGTAATTTTTATGGAGGAATCTATGCCTCCCGTGTAGCTGAGAGATTAAATGTTTCACCATGGCCTAATGACCCCATCCTACCCACTCAGTATTTAGACTTTGATGCCATGAAGCGTCATAAGTTCCTTGCGGGCACGGCCACCAACTATACCTATAACTTGAGATTTAACAAAAAACCGTTGTGCCTGTTGCTTTGCCTGCTTCTGCTCTCTTTGATTTTCACACTAGGGGAAGATATTATGTTCTTGAGAGCGAAGCCCATGCGTACAACGCGGAGGTTGAAGCTGCCAGGAGGGCCGCAGAGTCTGCTCCGAGGTTTTCAATGAGCCATCGCCCAGATTATTATTCATACGGATGGTGATTACCAAGCTAGGCCAAAAGCCTAAGCTTGGGGGAGTACGTATTTCCACCGACATTACATTCATGTTCACACATTTCATTCCAGTTGTCGGTGTTCACACTCTTTCATTGTAATATCCATGCTTGATTTGTTTTCTCGCTTTCTTCTTGTGTGTTTGAAAAACTTTGAGAAAACCCAAAAATATTTCTTACTTCTTTTTAGTTTTCTTTCTAGCTTAGTTTAATTGTTGCATCAAAAGAAAACCCAAAAAGATTTCTCGCTTCTTCTTTTATTTTGTTGGGAGCTTTCCCGTGTAAATAGTTTTTCTCGTTTTGGTTTTCTTCTTTAATTTGCTTTCTTCAAGAAAAACCAAAACTCCAAAAATATTTCAGTGTGTTTCTCTGAAATTCTTTTCTTTTTATTTTAGTCGTACCTAGGAGAAGACCACAATGAAATTGTTGAGTGGTTCTCATCTGCATTATCGTTTATCTAACAAAGAGCCCATGTTACTTTGTCTTCTCCTCTTGAATAAAATGTTTGCAGATTCTGGCTTAGTCCACAACACTCTTGCACTATTATTATCTTCTTATCGTTCGATCGTGCAAGTGAAAGGCAATAATGACGACATTTGATGAATTGACTGTGGCAGCGAAAAGCGGGTATGAACTCAACTTGTTTTTGTTTTTGTAAATATGTTTAACCTAGTATTCCTTGATTCGGCCCATTATGATCAAACATGTTTGCAATGGCCATTAGAGATTATAGTTGTTCATGCCATGCTTAAGTAGCTAGGAGTGGATAATGATTTATCTTGGGTGTCAACATGCATTAAAATGGTTGTGATGCGGTATGATGATATGGTATCCTCCTCTGAATGTTTCAAGTGGCCTGACTTGGCACATGTTCATGCATGTAGTTGAATCAAAACCAACATAGCCTTCATGATATTTATGTTCATGGTGTCCATATCCTACTCATGCTAGTATTCAATGTTAATTATATGTAATGCATGTTCATGACCATTTTCGCTCTCTAGCTGGCCGCTTCTCAATCTAATTGCTAGCATTCGTCTGTACTAAGCGGAAATACTGCTTGTGCATCAAAACCCTTAAACCAAGTTATGCCAGATGAGTCCACCATATATACCTATATGCGGTATTACCCTGTCGTTCCAAGTAAATTTGCATGTGCCACCTCTAAAAAAAATCAAATGAACATCTGTTTTGTGTGCCTGGACCGCTCATGAAGCGACAGGGGGCGGTCAGTATCTTCCATGCTAAGCGGGTTATTCTCATGATGAGTGTTTATTCACTTGTCCTTACACGAGAGGGGCGGTAATAGGGATTCCCAGTCCCGAAATCAAAAATAAAAATAATTAAACAAAACTCCCCCCAGGAATGTTGTTGGTTTGGACGGTACCCGTGGATATGGCTCGCCGTGGAGTGTGATTGTTGGTAGAGGGGGAGTAAACCTTTACTTTTACCGCTTGGGAACCGCCGCTAATTTGTTTAGCATGGAAGATATTGATAACTCTTGGTCATGACGTTGACAGGAAGGGTGTACTTCCCAAAATTATATCTATCTCTGTTTTAAACTTTGAGCTCTGGCACCGCTGCAAATCCATGCTTCCCTCTGCGAAGGGACTATCTATTTACTTTTATGTTGAGTCATCACCTTCTCAAATAAGCGCCAGACCTGAGAGCATTATTGTGATCCTCATGCATTGTGTATAGTTGATGTTGGGTGCAGCATGACTAGATCTTTTCTACCATGAATTACAATGTTTAGTCGCTGCTTGAACTTTGGAGGTGCTCTGCATTTATGTTTTGCTGTCTCAGAAAGGGCTAGCGAGATACCATTATTGTCATATTGTATCATGATTGTTTTGACAAAGTGTTGACGTTCGAGATGTCTTATTATTGCTCGCTAGTTTCTTATGTTATTGTTATGAGTAAATATAATTTCTAAGAGTTATTGTTGACATGGTTAGTCATAACCTTTGCTGAAACCCTGGGTGCTACTTAAGCATATATATGTAAACAAGAACAAAAGAGTTCGTAAAAGTTTTTCTTTATCACTTTCAGTTTGTCAACTGAATTGCTTGAGGACAAGCAAAGGTTTAAGCTTGGGGGAGTTGATACGTCTCCAACGTATCTACTTTTCCTCACTCTTTTGCCCTTGTTTTGGACTCTAATTTGCACGATTTGAATGGAACTAAGCCGGACTGACGTTGTTTTCAGCAGAACTACCATGGTGTTGTTTTTGTGCAGAAATAAAAGTTCTCAGAATGGAACGAAACTTTTTGGACATTTATTTCAGAATAAATGAGAATTATTGGAGCCAAAATACACCGAAGAGGGGGGCCAGGGTGAGCATCACCCACCAGGGCGCGCCCTGATGGGTTGTGCCCACCTCGTGGCCCCACTTGCCCTAACTCCGCCACTATAAATTCCTAATTTCGGAGAAAAAAATCAGAGAGAAAGAATTATCGCGTTTCACGATACGGAGCCGCCGCCACCTCCTGTTCTTCATTGGGAGGCCAGATCTGGAGCTCGTTTGGCGCTCCAGAGAGGGGAATCTTCGGTCTTCGTCATCAGTAACCTTTCTCCATCGCCAATTCCATGATGCTCCCCGCCGGGAGTGAGTAATTCCTTCGTAGGCTTGCTGGTCTTTGAGGAGTTGGATGAGATTCATCATGTAATCAAGTTAGTTTTGTTAGGGCTTAATCCCTAGTATCCATTATGTTCTGAGATTGATGTTGCTATGACTTTGCTATGCCTAATGCTTGTCACTAGGGCCCGAGTGCCATGATTTCAGATCTGAACCGTTTATGTTATCATCTCTATATCTATGTTCTTGATCCGATCTTGCCTAGTCATATGCACCTATTACGTGTTATGATCCGTCAACCCCATAGTGACAATATTTGGGATACTTCGCGGTGATGACCGTAGTTTGAGGAGTTCATGTATTCACCATGTGTTAATGCTTTGTTCCGGTTCTCTATTAAAAGGAGGCCTTAATATCCCTTAGTTTCCTTATGGACCCCGCTGCCACGGGAGGGTAGGACAAAAGATGCCATGCAAGTTCTTTTCCATAAGCACGTATGACTATTTACGGAATACATGCCTACATTACATTGATGAACTGGAGCTAGTTCTGTGTCGCCCTAGGTTATGCTTGTTACATGACGAATATCATCCAACGAGTTACCGATCCAGTGCCTACGAGTTCTCCACTTATTGTTCTTGCTAAGTTACTATTGTTGTTGCTACTGTTCCAACAACTACAAAACTACTGCTATTACTGTTACCGTCACTACTGCTATCAAACTATCATATTACTGTGCCACTGATCACTCTGCTGCAGATATTTAATCTCCAGGTGTGGTTGAGTTGCCAACTCAACTGCTAATACTCTCAAGTATTCTTTGGCTCCCCTTGTGTCGAATCTATAAATTTGGGTTGAATACTCTACCCTCGAAAACTGTTGTGATCCCCTATACTTGTGGGATATCAACGAACCGTGGAGAAACCGTGGAGATCTATTCAATGGTGAGGCTGAGCATCGAGGACCTCCACGTAAGCGGAGCGGCGCCGAAATCAATGAGCTGTTGAAAAACTGGGAACAGTTCCCCGCGCTGGGAAAGACGATGAAGGTATGGAAGACGAGGTCTGTTTTCTGGGACTTGGAGTACTGGCCTAACCTGGACATGCCTCATTGCCTTGATCAAATGCATATCATGAAGAATATCCTTGAGAGCTTGCTTGCAACAGTGATGAACATGCCGGATAAGACCAAGGATGGTCCAAAGGCAAGAAGAGACTTGGAAGATTTGAAGATCAGGGTAGATATCCACATGTCATCCCGTAAAAAGTACGAGGAGACGGAGACGAAGACAGGGACAGAAAAGTCAACAAGAAAAGTCAACAAGATGGAAGAGAATTATTGCCCCCCTTCTTGCTTCACCTTAAGTCCGAAGGAGATCGATCAATTCTTCAAGTGCCTTACCGGAATCAAAGTTAGTTCCGGTTATTCTGGGAACATAAGCAGATTTCTAGACACCAAGAATAAAAGGTTCAGCGGGATGAAGTCTCATGACTGTCACGTGATGATGACGCAGATCCTTCCGGTTGCCCTTAGAGGTATAATGGACGAGCACGTCCGTGAAATGCTCATTGGTATGTGCAACTCTTTTGATGTTATCTCTCGAAAGTCGATCGGTGTGAAGCAGCTCCGAAGGCTACAAGAAGAGATCGTTGTCATACTAAATGAGCTTGAGATTTACTTCCCACCCGCATTCTTTGACGTCATGGTGCATCTGTGTGGACACATTGTGGACGAGATCATCGACCTCGGACCGTCATTCCTTCACAACATGATGTCGTTCGAGAGGATGAATCGGGTCATCAAAGGATTCGTTCGTAACATGTCCGTCCGGATGGAAGCATCGTGCAGGGCTATCTGACCCAAGAGTGCATCTCCTTCTGCGAGAATTATCTAAGCGACGAAAACCCTGTTGTTGGTTTGCCCGTAACCAAGCACCTTGGGAGGCTCGGAGGAGAAGGTCACACGAACGCCTGGAGGGAATTGCATGTGGACTACTTGGGTCGACGCAACGACTTGGACATAGCAAACTTAGTAGTGCTACAACACCTAGACGTGGTAGATACTTTCATGAAACTGCACAAAGAAACCATCGTAAAGAAGTATCGTGACCAGGGGCTACAGAAGACGGGCGCCGAAGTTACTAGAGAGCACAACTCCACTTTCTTGTGTTGGTTCAAAGAGCATGTTCTTGCTAATCCCCCGGAAGAGGGCAATGCGGACGGATTGCTCATACACGCCTTAGCACATGGCCCCGCGGCCAACCTCACGACCTATCAGGCATATGATATCAACGGATACACGTTTTACACGGAGGCCAAAGACATAAACAGTGATTACCAGAACTCGGGGGTGACGATCGAATGCATGACCGGCAACAACGGCGCAACTGAAAGATTCTACGGAAGGGTCGACGAGATCTGGGAGCTTGACTACGCTGGACTACACAGTGCGGCGATGTTCTATGTCAGATGGGCTAAGGCAGTCGAAAGAGAGAACCGGTACTTCACTACCATGTCTATACCCGACGCGAATAGCACAGCTACATTGAACGTCATCACCAAAACTGAGCCATGGGTACATGCTAAGCACGTGACACATGCTTCTTCATAAGCGACCCGAGCAATCCGAGCCGTGTTGTCGTGAGGAGAGGCAAAAGGAGCATCGTCGGAATGGACGGGGTCGCTAACGAGGAAGACTACGACCAGTACGGTGACCCGATGAGGGGAGATGACGATGACGATGAAGCATATGTCAAAAGAAGAAGCAAGACTACATTACCTAAGAAAAATCACACTCCATGGAAAAGGAAAAGTCATAACGAGGGGCTCAATTACTCGGCAGCGAACAAGAAAGCAAAGAAGCTCACTCAGAAACGAAAATGTCGACGCTGAGAAACCATCATTTATATATATGTTTCTATTTTGTATACGCACTTAACCGTTGTCGGTCAAATGATGTAATATATATATCGCCTTCCCACCATGCATATACATTGTATTCCCTTCCCACCATGCATATACATTGCCTTTTGGAAGAGAAAAAGAAAAAGAAAAAGAAAAGGAAAAAAGGAAAAGAAAAATAAAAATAAAAAGAAAAAGAAAATGAAAATGAAAATGAATAGAAGAAGCAAAAGGAAAGGAATAAGAAAATGAAAAGAAAAGGAAAATTAAAAGGAAAATTAAAAGAAAAAGGAAAAGGAAAAGAAAAAGAAAAAGGGAAATTAAAAGAAAATGAAAAGGAAAAGGAAAAAGAAAATGAAAATGAAAAGAAGAAGCAAAAGGAAAAGAATAAAAAAATGAAAATAAAAAGAAAATAAAAAGGAAAGAATAGGAGTAGCGCGGTTTTCCATCCCGCGCTATAGCTAAGTTAGCTATAGCGCGGGTTACTGACCCTCGCTACTGCTATTGTAAGTTAACCACGCGTGGGCCTCCCTCTTCTTCCCCCAAATCCCCCCGATTCCCCCTGATTCCTCCTGTCGCCGCCGTCATGCCCACGCCGTCGTCGACCTCGTGCCCCCGCCCTCGTCGCCGGACCCCTCCCAGCGCCATCGTCGTCGCGCCCTCCCCCGCGGACCCACCCGATGTCGTCGGAGCACGGGCCGCCGCGCCCTCTCCTCCTCGTCGCCGCGGTCTCCCCCGCCACCGGAGGTCGCCTCTCCTCCTCATCGCCGCACCCTCCCGCAAGCCACCCACGGTCGCCGGAGCATGGGCCGCCGCCACCCGATGCCTCTCCTCCTCGTCGCCGCCTCCCTTTCCGCCCTCTGCAGCCCTCTCCGGTGAACCCTCTCTCTACCCTCCCCCTCTCTTCTTTGTAACACTAGCTAGCTAGGATTCAACAGTAGCTAGGGTTCCTAGTGTTCATTAGCTAGGGTTCATTAGGATTTTAGTTATATGATTTTAGTTATAGGATTTTAGTTCAACAATAGGATTTATTAGCTAGGGTTCCTAGTGCTGAATTTAGTGTCAAATTATTAGGGTGGATCTAGTTCAACAGTAGGATTACGAGTGTATGATGATGTTCGCTAGGGTTCGTTAGGATATTTTTACTGTTCAGAGTGATTTAGGGATAATTAGTAGCAATTTTTACTGTTCAGAGTGATTTAGGGATAAGTAGTAGGAATTTTTCATGTGTCAAATTCTGCAATATGATGTTGGTTGTTTTATTTGCCATATATATATGATGTGCCAAATGATGGCTTTATTTCTGCAATATATGATCTTTCCAGGGAATCTCATTCCGAGTGGCCTATGTTTTGCCGTAATGTTGATTCATTTCTGTTCCGCCAAATTTCAGGCGCTTATGTCCACTTATTAGCAAAGGTCATGCCGAAATTTTCCGTGAATTTCGGCATGACTTGTGCTAGAAACTAGGACATATCGAGTGCCCTGGCTTTGCCGCAACGGGAATGAATCAACATTCCGGCAAAACATAGGCCTTTTTTATGTCATTATTCATTTTATTAGATCTAGAATTAATTGACTAGACTTAAGCGTAGGAAACATGGCTAACAACGATGAAGGAGGGGGTTCTGGTAATTGCGACATCTACGAGGTGGCAAACAACTATTTTAACTATCTGGATGAGCAACGGTTGTCGTACCCCCTGTCACATCCGAGGGTTGCACCGACACCGGCACCGACACCGGCGCCGAGACCGGCACCGATGCTGACAAATTAGCCGGTACAGAACCGCAACCGAAGAGGATACGGCGCCCAAACCAGCTCAGCACTACTAGACTGGTGGTCACGGAGGTGGACCCCGTCAATTTCGAGCCAAAAGAGCCTGAGGAAGCGCACATATGCTACGGCAATCAAATAGGCTGCATCCTATGGGAAACCGCCACCATCAACGACGAAAATTTATGGAAGATACCAAATATGGAGCACTTCCTCCTAATGAAGCTGCACCAGAGTTTCTTGTTCCCGGGATGGGATGAAACCAATTATCCTAGACCGTGGCTAGACCCGGCAATGAAGAAGATAAACAAAGCCATGGGCAAGTTTAGCAACGCGTTGTCCGCCTGGAAAGTAAGGCTGAAAAGTCGGATCATCGTCAAAAAGCAACCCTACTCCAAGATTGTAAAGGATAATCCGACAATTACGGAAGAGCAGTTCGAAATGTTCAAGGCGGCTTGCATTAGCGAAGCTGCCAAAGAAAAGTCGGAGTACATGAAGGGGCTTCAAGAAAGGAACATGGGGTACCACCGCCTCGGAAGTCGTGGTTACTCGGGGAAGAGGCGCATATGGGACAAGGAGGACGCGGAACACGAAAGTCTAGGGATCCCCGACCCCTTGGCGGAGTTCACCGTCCCGCAGGAGCGTGACGTCATCAGGGCCCGGTACCGTTGGGACCCAGTCAAGAAGGTTTTCGAAACGGACGCGGTCACGAGGGAGTTCATGAGACTGCTGGTAATTATTAATTTACCCCCTAATTTTAGCTTCTGATCAATTTGACTGCACGTTTAGTCACATTTGTAAACAATCCACGTTCCTTTTGCAGAAAGAGCAGCACAGGATTGCGGCTGAAAGCGACTCGCTGTCTGAGGCGTCGGCGAGGCCCAAATGGGACACCCCTTTCAACCGGGCCTTAAACGTATTGAAAGACTCCCGGTGGACACTCGGTCGTCGTATGGACGCATGCACGGCGTCGGAGACGGCTCCACATGGAAGCACTACTACCATGAGGACGCCGAGGAGAGAAAGGAAAGATGGAGGTTAAACGAAATAAACATCGACAAGAAGGTTGAGATTGTGGTCGATAAGAAGGTTGAGATTGCGGTCGATAAGAAGGTTGTGATTGCGGTCGATAAGAAATCAGCTAAGACCAAAGAAGCGATACGACCTCAGTTGGTGAACGAGGCAGTCAAAGCAGCGGTAGCTGCCGCAAGAGAGGAAATGGTATCTTCGTTTAGTGACTTGATTCCGGCTGTCATCGAATGGCTCAAGCAAAATCCAGGTAAACAGGCAGCGGACTTTCCCCTTGCCAGCTTCGTCGGGAGCAGCTCATTTAGCGTTGCACCGCCAGCACCTGCTCACGCAACCGCACCTGCTCCCGCACCAGCTCCAGCACCTGCTCCCGCACCTGCTCATAGCAGCCCGTCCTCCGTCTCTGGCGCACTCGGCGGGGCTTCGTCTTTGGCTGAGCTCGACGCCCTCACGGTAACTACCTATCACACCGGCCCTCTTCAATATATGTATAATCTCCCGTTTCTGTTGCCTTTCGGATGTCTCACATCGCAGACATGTCTTTGCAGGCCGACGAAACCCCGTGCACCATATTGTACATCATCAGCGGCCAGAAGGTGGACGTGGGAAAGGTGACGATAGTGAAGCCGAAGGAACAATTGTTCCACAGCCGGCCGATGCCCCCTGGCGTCTTCAAGGTTTCCGTGGCCAGTGTCAAAGCGGGCTACGGGAATTTGGCTCCTCCGATACCACAAGGGGGGATAATGACGAGACCCCGACACAGCTTGGCAATTGCAAGAGTTGGGTCCTGTTGTGGCCTAAGAGTCCCCTTCATCTGGAGACGGCCGGGAGCACACCCACGACCAAGCAGCCTCAACAAGGTATGAACACCACCACCCCACCTACCCAATTAGCGGCGCCTGTCATGCCGGGTGATAGCGGACGGCGTGAGGAAGAGGCTCCATTAGTGGCTGATGATGTCGCCGCCGTTGAAGAAGCAATGCATGATGCCATGGACGAGGATGATGACGTTCTACGGTATCTCAATACCGACGCCGACGGCTATGATGACGTAGGATTGATGGCTCAGCAGTATGACTCAGGGTTTGAGCATGACGAGTTGATGCCTGAATTGCCGGAGGAGGAACGTCTTCAGGCTGATTGCAAGAAGTCTCTCTTCCTGCAATCCTCGCGGGACACGCCTCCATATGCCGCCTCAACCCAGCAACAAGAACGTGGGGGTCTTGCATCATTGCTGAGCCCGACAACACTGGGGCGGTGGTCAGGGACAGTATGTACGTCTCACTTCCGGCAACAAAGAAGCATAGGAAGAGAACGAAGAAAGGCCCTAATGGCGGCAAAGCTGCTTATATGAGCCAGCCGCCTCCGCTGCCTCGGGTTGAAGACCGTGTACCTATCAAAGGTGCGGCGAAATACCATATCCCCGGTGATCCGATCCTACCTAAGGCAGCGGTAGAGGCCATAGACGGCGATCTAAGGAGACTTCATGACGATGTGCTGTTGTAAGAGAAAAGCCTTATCGCCTCGAGAAATCCAGGATACCCGCTCTACGTGGTTAATGTGCCGCAGCAAAGGTTGTACGTCCAGACATTCCCCGCGGATAAGTTCTTTCTTCGATTCGATTACATCTTCGACATGTTTCACATGACAAAGCTGGATTTTGCGTTCGTCCGCCTGTATGCCTTGTTGGAAATATGCCCTAGAGGCAATAATAAATTGGTTATTATTATATTTCCTTGTTCATGATAATCGTTTATTATCCATGCTATAATTGTATTGATTGGAAACTCAAATACATGTGTGGGTACATAGACAACACTGTGTCCCTAGTAAGCCTCTAGTTGACTAGCTTGTTGATCAAAGATGGTTAAGGTTTCCTAGCCATGGACATGAGATGTCATTTGATAACGGGATCACATCATTAGGAGAATGATGTGATGGACAAGACCCAAACTGTAAACGTAGCATTTGATCGTGTCAGTTTATTGCTATTGTTTTCTGCATGTCAAGTATCTGTTCCTTTGACCATGAGATCATGCAACTCACTGACACCGGAGGAATACCTTGTGTGTATCAAACGTCGCAACGTAACTGGGTGACTATAAAGGTGCTCTACAGGTATCTCCGAGGGTGTCTGTTGGGTTGGCATGGATCAAGACTGGGATTTGTTACTCCGTGTGACGGAGAGGTATCTCAGGGCCCACTCGGTAATACAACATCACAATGAGCCTTGCAAGCAATGTGACTAAAGTGTTAGCTACGAGATCTTGTATTACGGAATGAGTAAAGAGACTTGCCGGTAACGAGATTGAACTAGGTATAGTGATACCGACGATCGAATCTCGGGCAAGTAACATACCGAAGAACAAAGGGAACAGCATACAGGATTAACTGAATCCTTGACATAGAGGTTCAACCGATAGAGATCTTCGTAGAATATGTAGGAGCCAATATGGGCATCCAGGTCCCGCTATTGGTTATTGGCCGTAGAGGTGTCTCGGTCATGTCTACATAGTTCTCGAACCCGCAGGGTCTACACACTTAACGTTTGGTGACGATTAGTATAATTGAGTTATTATGTTGGTGACCGAAAGTTGTTCGGAGTCCCGGATAAGATCCCGGACATGACGAGTATCTCTGGAATAGTCCGGAGGTAAAGATTGATATATGTGATAATAGTGTTTTGATCTCCGAAAGAGTTCCGGAGTTCACCGGAAGGGGTTCCGGATGTTTACCGAAGTGTTCGGGTGCAGCAACACTTTATATGGGCCAAAGGGATAAAGCCCACGAGGTATTGGAAAGTGCAAAAAGTAGTTTTGCTGCCGCGTAAGCGGTACTACCGCTTGTGTGAAGCGGTACTACCGCCCGAGCGGTACTACCGCTTGTGTGAAGCGGTACTACCGCCCAAGCGGTACTACCGCTTGTGTGAAGCGGTACTACCGCTTGTGTGCGGCTGTGCACGATTCGGCAGCGGTCCGAGTTGGACTCTTTCCCTGCGGGCCAAACCGACCTTGTGCGGGCAAAACCGACCTGGAGGAGGCTTTTACTCCAAGTTTAGACCCCAAGGCTCAACATATAAATAGAGGGGCAGGGCTAGCACACGGGACACATCAAGATTTCCCCAAGCCGTGTGCGGCAACCCTAACCCTCTAGTTCCTCCGTCATAATCTCCGTAGTGCTTGGCGAAGCCCTGCAGAGATTGTTCCTCACCACCATCACCACGCCGTCGTGCTGCTGGAACTCAACCACTACTTCACCATCGCTCGCTGGATCGAGGAGGTGAAGGCGTCATCAAGCCGTACGTGTGTTGAACGCGGAGGTGCCGTCCGTTCGGCACTAGATCGGAAGGATCGTGATTGGATCGCGGGACGCTCGGCGAATTGGATCGCGAAGACGTTCGACTACATCAACCGCGTTTCTTAAACGCTTCCGCTTAGCGATCTACAAGGGTATGTAGATTCACTCTCCCTCTCGTAGATGCTCATCACCATGGATAGATCTTGTGTGTGCGTAGGAAAATTTTTGTTTCCCATGCAACGTTCCCCAACAGTGGCATCATGAGCCAGGTCTATGCGTAGATGAGATCTCGAGTAGAACACAAACGAGTTGTGGGCGTGGGTGTATACATATTGCTTGCCGTTACTAGTTGATATTTGATTCGGCGGTACTGTGAGATGAAGCGGCCCGGACCGACATTACGCGTACACTTACGCGAGACAGGTTCCTTCAACTGACATGTAACTTCGTTGCATAAAGATGGCTAGCGGGTGTCTGTCTCTCTCACTTTAGTTGAATCGATTTCAATGAAGAGGGTTCTTTTAGAAGATCAAAAAGCAATCACTACACCACGTTGTGGTTTTGCGTAGGTAAGAACGGTTCTTGCAAACCCGTAGCAGCCACGTAAAATTTGCAACAACAATTAGAGGACGTCTAACTTGTTTTTGCAGGGTATGTTGTGATGTGATATGGCCAATTACATGATGAGATATATGTGATGTATGAGATGATCATGTGTTGTATAGAATATCACGACTTGCATGTCGATGAATACGGCAACTGGCAGGAGCCATAGAGTTGTCTTTAATTATTGTATGACCTGCGTGTCAATCATTAAGCGCTATGTAATGCTTTACTTTATCGCTAAACGTTAGCAATAGTCGTGGAAGCAACAGTCGGCGCGACAACCTTATGGCGACACGTTGATGGAGATCAAGATGATGGAGATCATGGTGTCATGCCGGTGACGATGGAGATCATGCCGGTGCTTTGGAGATGGAGATCAAAAGCACAAGTTCATGGCCATATCATGTCACTTATGATTTGCATGTGATGTTAATCCTTTTATGCATCTTATTTTGCTTAGGACGACGGTAGCATTATAAGGTGATCCCTCACTTAAATTTCAAGATAAAATTGTGTTCTCCCCAAGTGTGCACCGTTGCGAAAGTTCGTCGTTTCGAGACACGCCGTGATGATCGGGTGTGATAGACTCTACGTTCGCATACAACGGGTGTAAGCCATGTTACACGTGCGGAACACTCGGGTTAAACTTGACGAGCCTAGCATGTACAGACATGGCCTCGGAACACAAGAGACCGAAAGGTCGAACATGAGTCATATAGTAGATATGATCAACATGAAGATGTTCACCATTGAAACCACCTCAACTCACGTGATGATCGGACTTGAGTTGGTGGATTTGGATCATGTTACACTCGAATGATCGGAGGGATGTCAATTTGAGTGGGAGTTTTTTAAAATATGATTAACTAAACTCATTATCTAAGAACAATAGTCTAAGTTGTCTTTGCTATATTTATGTTGTAGATCATGGCTCGCGCAGTAGCACCCCTGAATTTTAATGCGTTCCTAGAGAAAGCTAAGTTGAAAGATGATGGAAGTAACTTTGTGGACTGGGCCCGTAATCTAAGGATTATCCTTACGGCTTCCCAGAAGGCTTATGTCCTTGATGCACCGCTTGGTGATCCACCCGCTCCAGTTGAGTCTCTAGACGTTGTGAACGCCTGGCAGGCTCGTTCTGATGATTACTCAATAGTTCAATGTGCAATGTTGTATGGCTTAGAACCGGGACTTCAAAGACGTTTTGAACGTCATGGAGCATATGAGATGTTCCAGGAGTTGAAGTTTATCTTTCAGAAGAATGCCCGGATCGAGAGATATGAGATCTCCGATAAGTTCTATGCTTGCAAGATGGAGGAGAACGGGTCTATCAGTGATCACGTGCTCAGAATGTCTGGGTACTCCACCCGTCTGGCTGAGTTAGGGATGCCCCTTCCACCAGAGGCTATCACTGACAGAGTTCTTCAATCATTGCCACCTAGCTACAAGAGCTTCGTGTTGAACTATAACATGCACGGGATGAACAAGTCAGTCGCTGAGCTGTTTGCGATGCTGAAAGCCGCTGAGTCTGAAATTCAGAAGGAGCATCAAGTGTTGATGGTCAATAAAACCACTAGTTTCAAGAAAAATGGCAAGGGTAAGAATGGTAACTCCAAGCAGAGTGGCAAAGCAGTTGCTCCTCTCCTGAAGAAACCCAAGGCTGGACCCAAACCAGAAACTGTGTGTTTTCATTGCAAGGGAACTGGACACTGGAAGCGGAATTGCCCCAAGTATTTGGCTGACAAGAAGGCGGCCAACAACAAACAAGGTATATATGATATACATGTTATTGATGTGTACCTTACCAACTCTCGTTGTAGTGCCTGGGTATTTGATACCGGTGCGGTTGCTCATATTTGCAACTCAAAACAGGAACTGCGGAATAGACGGAGGCTGGCAAAGGACGAAGTGACGATGCGCGTGGGAAATGGTTCCAAGGTTGATGTGATCGCCGTCGGCACGCTCGCTCTTCGATTACCGTCGGGATTAGTGATGAACCTAAATAAGTGTTATTTGGTGCCTGCGTTAAGCATGAACATTATATCTGGATCTTGTTTATTGCGAGACGGTTACTCATTTAAATCAGAGAATAATGGTTGTTCTATTTATATGAGTAATATCTTTTATGGTCATGCACCCAATGTGAGGGGTTTATTCTTATTGAATCTCGATAGTAATGATACACATGTTCATAACATTGATGCCAAAAGATGTAGAATTGATAATGATAATACCACTTTCTTGTGGCACTGCCGTTTAGGTCATATTGGCGTAAAACGCATGAAGAAGCTCCATGCTGATGGACTTTTGGAGTCACTTGATTTTGAATCACTTGACACATGTGAGCCATGCCTCATGGGCAAGATGACTAAAACTCCGTTCTCTGGAACAATGGAACGGGCAAGTGACTTATTGGAAATCATACATACTGATGTGTGCGGTCCAATGAGCATTGAGGCGCGCGGTGGTTATCGTTACTTTCTCACCTTCACTGATGACTTAAGTAGATATGGGTATATTTACTTAATGAAACACAAGTCTGAAACATTTGAAAAGTTCAAACAATTTCAGAGTGAAGTTGAGAATCATCGTAACAAGAAGATTAAATTCCTACGATCTGATCGAGGAGGAGAATATCTGAGTTATGAGTTTGGCAGTCACTTAAGACAGTGTGGAATTGTTTCACAATTAACACCGCCTGGAACACCACAGCGTAATGGTGTGTCCGAACGTCGTAATCGAACCTTATTGGATATGGTGCGATCTATGATGTCTCTTGCCGATTTGCCACTATCGTTTTGGGGTTATGCATTAGAGACAGCTGCATTCACTTTAAATAGGGCACCATCGAAATCCGTTGAGACGACACCATATGAACTTTGGTTTGGCAAGAAGCCAAAGCTGTCGTTTCTTAAAGTTTGGGGATGTGATGCTTATGTCAAAAAGCTTCAGCCTGAAAAGCTGGAACCCAAAGCGGAGAAATGCGTCTTCATAGGATACCCAAAAGAGACAGTTGGGTATACCTTCTATCTCAGATCCGAAGGCAAAGTGTTTGTCGCTAAAAATGGAACATTTCTTGAGAAAGAGTTTCTCTCGAAAGAATTGAGTGGGAGGAAGATAGAACTTGATGAGGTTGTTGAACCTTTACTTCAACCTGAGAGTAGCGCAGCGCAGAAAGTTGTTTCTGTGGAGCCTACATTAGCTGAAGAGGAAGTTAATGATGATGATCATGAAGCTTTGGATCAAGTTGCTATCAAACCTCGTAGGTCGACAAGGACGCGTACTGCTCCCGAGTGGTACGGCAACCCTGTCTTAGACATCATGTTGTTAGACAACGATGAACCTACGAGCTATGGAGAAGCGATGATGAGCCTGGATTCCGAGAAGTGGTTAGAGGCCATGAAATCCGAGATGGGATCCATGTATGAAAACAAAGTATGGACTTTGGAAGTATTACCTGAAGGGCGTAAGGCCATTCAGAACAAATGGATCTTTAAGAGGAAGACGGACGCGGACGGCAATGTCACCGTCTATAAAGCTCGACTTGTGGCAAAGGGTTTTTCACAAGTTCAAGGAGTTGACTACGATGAGACCTTCTCACCCGTAGCGATGCTTAAGTCCGTCAGAATCATGTTAGCAATAGCTGCCTTTTTCGATTATGAAATTTGGCAGATGGATGTCAAAACAGCGTTCCTTAACGGTTACCTTAAGGAAGAGTTGTATATGATGCAACCAGAAGGTTTTGTCGATCCAGAGAATGCTGACAAAGTTTGCAAACTCCAGCGATCCATTTATGGACTGGTGCAAGCATCTCGGAGTTGGAATCTTCGTTTTGATGAGGTGATCAAAGCGTTCGAGTTTATACAAGTTTACGGAGAAGCTTGTATTTACAAGAAAGTGAGTGGGAGCTCTATAGCGTTTCTAATATTATATGTGGATGACATATTGCTGATTGGAAACAATATAGAAATGCTGGAAAGTGTAAAGGAATATTTGAACAAGAGTTTTTCAATGAAGGACCTAGGAGAAGCTGCTTTCATATTAGGCATCAAGATCTATAGAGATAGATCAAGACGTTTAATAGGACTTTCACAAAGCACATACCTTGATAAGATTTTGAAGAAGTTCAAAATGGATCAGTCCAAGAAGGGGTTCTTGCCTGTTTTGCAAGGTGTGAAGTTGAGTAAGACTCAATGCCCAGTGACTGCAGAAGATAGAGAAAAGATGAGTGTCATCCCCTATGCTTCAGCCATAGGCTCTATCATGTATGCAATGCTGTGCACAAGACCCGATGTCAGCCTTGCCATAAGTATGGCCGGAAGGTTTCAAAGTGATCCAGGAATGGAACACTGGACGGCGGTCAAGAATATCCTGAAGTACCTGAAAAGGACTAAGGACATGTTTCTCGTTTATGGAGGTGATCAAGAGCTCGTCGTAAAGGGTTACGTCGATGCAAGCTTTGACACTGATCCGGATGACTCTAAGTCGCAAACCGGATACGTATTTATTCTTAATAGGGGTGCGGTTAGCTGGTGCAGTTCCAAGCAAAGCGTGGTAGCAGATTCTACATGCGAAGCGGAATACATCGCTGCCTCGGAGGCGGCGAAGGAAGGTGTCTGGATGAAGGAGTTCATGACAGATCTTGGAGTAGTGCCTAGTGCGCTTAACCCAATGACTCTGTTTTGTGATAACACTGGTGCCATTGCTCTAGCCAAGGAACCAAGATTTCACAAGAGGACCAGACACATAAAACGACGTTTCAATTCCATCCGCGATTACATCAAGGAGGACGACATAAATATTTGCAAAGTACACACGGATCTAAATGTTGCAGATCCGATGACTAAACCTCTTCCAAGGGCTAAACATGAACAACACCAGAACTGCATGGGTGTTCGATTCATTACAATGTAAATCACATAGTGATGTGAACTAGATTATTGACTCTAGTGCAAGTGGGAGACTGTTGGAAATATGCCCTAGAGGCAATAATAAATTGGTTATTATTATATTTCCTTGTTCATGATAATCGTTTATTATCCATGCTATAATTGTATTGATTGGAAACTCAAATACATGTGTGGGTACATAGACAACACTGTGTCCCTAGTAAGCCTCTAGTTGACTAGCTTGTTGATCAAAGATGGTTAAGGTTTCCTAGCCATGGACATGAGATGTCATTTGATAACGGGATCACATCATTAGGAGAATGATGTGATGGACAAGACCCAAACTGTAAACGTAGCATTTGATCGTGTCAGTTTATTGCTATTGTTTTCTGCATGTCAAGTATCTGTTCCTTTGACCATGAGATCATGCAACTCACTGACACCGGAGGAATACCTTGTGTGTATCAAACGTCGCAACGTAACTGGGTGACTATAAAGGTGCTCTACAGGTATCTCCGAGGGTGTCTGTTGGGTTGGCATGGATCAAGACTGGGATTTGTTACTCCGTGTGACGGAGAGGTATCTCAGGGCCCACTCGGTAATACAACATCACAATGAGCCTTGCAAGCAATGTGACTAAAGTGTTAGCCACGAGATCTTGTATTACGGAACGAGTAAAGAGACTTGCCGGTAACGAGATTGAACTAGGTATAGTGATACCGACGATCGAATCTCGGGCAAGTAACATACCGAAGAACAAAGGGAACAGCATACGGGATTAACTGAATCCTTGACATAGAGGTTCAACCGATAGAGATCTTCGTAGAATATGTAGGAGCCAATATGGGCATCCAGGTCCCGCTATTGGTTATTGGCCGTAGAGGTGTCTCGGTCATGTCTACATAGTTCTCGAACCCGCAGGGTCTACACACTTAACGTTTGGTGACGATTAGTATAATTGAGTTATTATGTTGGTGACCGAAAGTTGTTCGGAGTCCCGGATAAGATCCCGGACATGACGAGTATCTCCGGAATAGTCCGGAGGTAAAGATTGATATATGTGATAATAGTGTTTTGATCTCCGAAAGAGTTCCGGAGTTCACCGGAAGGGGTTCCGGATGTTTACCGAAGTGTTCGGGTGCAGCAACACTTTATATGGGCCAAAGGGATAAAGCCCACGAGGTATTGGAAAGTGCAAAAAGTAGTTTTGCTGCCGCGTAAGCGGTACTACCGCTTGTGTGAAGCGGTACTACCGCCCGAGCGGTACTACCGCTTGTGTGAAGCGGTACTACCGCCCAAGCGGTACTACCGCTTGTGTGAAGCGGTACTACCGCTTGTGTGCGGCTGTGCACGATTCGGCAGGGGTCCGAGTTGGACTCTTTCCCTGCGGGCCAAACCGACCTTGTGCGGGCAAAACCGACCTGGAGGAGGCTTTTACTCCAAGTTTAGACCCCAAGGCTCAACATATAAATAGAGGGGCAGGGCTAGCACACGGGACACATCAAGATTTCCCCAAGCCGTGTGCGGCAACCCTAACCCTCTAGTTCCTCCGTCATAATCTCCGTAGTGCTTGGCGAAGCCCTGCAGAGATTGTTCCTCACCACCATCACCACGCCGTCGTGCTGCTGGAACTCAACCACTACTTCACCATCGCTCGCTGGATCGAGGAGGTGAAGGCGTCATCAAGCCGTACGTGTGTTGAACGCGGAGGTGCCGTCCGTTCGGCACTAGATCGGAAGGATCGTGATTGGATCGCGGGACGCTCGGCGAATTGGATCGCGAAGACGTTCGACTACATCAACCGCGTTTCTTAAACGCTTCCGCTTAGCGATCTACAAGGGTATGTAGATTCACTCTCCCTCTCGTAGATGCTCATCACCATGGATAGATCTTGTGTGTGCGTAGGAAAATTTTTGTTTCCCATGCAACGTTCCCCAACATGCCTTGTACATGAACTACATCATCAGGCGCGAGCAAATACCTTATATCTGTGTCGCTGACCCGTACTTTATGCATGAGGGCTTCTTGGCAGTCTGTCCAAAGCACCGTGAATATGCGAGGAACTACATCACTGATTTCATGGTCGCCAATAAGGACGAGGAGACGATTCTCCTACCTTATCATCCCATGTAAGTCATCCGCGGATATCCTTCCTTCTATTTCAATCATTCATTTGCACGCGTGAAGGCTAATTTGAGGTGTTCTTATTTTGCACAGCGAGGGGCACGCCGTCCTCATCATTCTTTACCCCAGATTCTCCCACGCTCTTTACTTGGACTCGTCGAAGAACATGAAGAAAAAGGATTACACCCACATCAAGGCTATTCTCGACACTGCTATCTTAAACTACGGCCAACGGGGTGGAGAGATCATGGTCAAGAAGACAAGGAACCGCGTGCCCTCCTTCAGCCATAAGACCGACTTCTGCTGCATCCAACAACCGAGAGGTACTCTCAGTAATGGATTCTATGTCCTCCACCACATGCTTGATTACAGACGGGATTGCCAGAACCTTCGCATGTCATCTAAATCCGGCGATGCCGATATTCTGCAATGGGCAAAGAAACTAGGAAATGTACCGGATCATCGACTTCGAGCTGAGTTTTATCACATCCAGCGTGAACTTGCCCAAGTCATCATGAAGGAGGTCTTCGAAAAAACAGGGATGTTCTACGAAGAAGGGCAAATGTCGCGGGAAGACGTCCGAACACGCGTAGCCGCTCAACGTCTCGACCTGAAGCCTTTCACTTCGCTCGGGTCCTTCCTTCCTGATTTGGAAGCATGGCAGGACATGTTGGAGTGATTGACGATGTATGACAATGACTCCGTTTAGTCACTACTTTCTCTATGACGAAACTTTGAGTTATGCACGACGAAACTTTGTGATGTAATTAAACCGTCCTCCTCAACTAGCGAAGATCACTCTAGTTAGGGCAGTTTGGGTACGATGAACTTTGTTATTTACGCTTATGATATGTTGCTTCTTTTTTTGCTAACTCTGTCTCTTTCTGTTGCTCAACTATATATTATGTTGCATATTATCGACTCATGTGACGATGCAGGTACATAGATCATCGATGGCGAAGAAGTGCTATGCCGTGTATGTAGGGAAGGTTCCAGGAGTGTACGACGAGTGGCCTGAGTGTCAGGCCCAAGTGCACCAGTTTCCGGGCGGCAGCCAGAGAGGGTTCGATAGCAGAGCCGAAGCGGAAGATGGTTACTTGAGGTGGTGCACTCTAGCGCGAGAGAGGGATCGGAACCGGCGCCTCAAAAACTACATTATCGCACTCTTGCTCATAGTGATCGCTCTTCTCTTCTATATCTTTGTTTAGATATAGATGATGAGACATGTGTATGTGATGACCATGCAGTTGCTTGTATTCGAGACATGATTTGTGTTGGATTATGATGAGACGATATGATTTGTGTTGGATGATGTGATGATATGATGAGACTATTATGTGTATGATATGATGAGCATATTGCATGTTTCTGATATGATTATAATATTGTATAAAACCTGTACAAATACAGCGCAAATACGCAGCAGAAAAAAATATGCATAAATATAGCAGTAGCGCTCTTTAGCAGGAGGCAGTAGCGCAGGGTGCCAGCGCTACAGCTATGTAGCAGTAGCTATGTAACAGTAGCACCTGTGGGGCCTACGCTATAGCTAAGTAGCAGTAACGCTGGCCGAAACTACGCTACTGCTAAGTAGGTATAGCAGTAGCGCGGGCAAACCAACGCTACTGCTAGCCTTTTCCCTGGTAGCGAAGGCAGTCATCCCAGCGTTACACCTCGGACCCAGTGGGTGAAGTGATCTATATATCGACAAGTATTGGCTACCGTGTCAATTGGCTATTGGTCGAACGGCTTTGCCGTCAGCTTGTAACAGAACAGAGTAGCGACTAGCTACTGAATTCGAATCTCCAGAGCAATTCCCCGGTTGACCCCCAAATCCATGGCAAATCGCTAGCTAGTTGTTAACGATTGGTACTCAGAGACAAAAATACCCACCCACGATGGAGCATCTACACGACACACGGTTGGTGGCGGCGGTGGTGCGCCGGTGGAAGGAACTCATGGAGAATCTTACTCCCGAGGTCAAGGCCATCTACGAGACGATTTTGCAAGAAAGCAAGGCGAACCACCTTCGGCATCAGAAGGAGGTCGACGCGCTGATTGTGGCGGCGGTGGGGAGCGTAGTCGAGGCGGCGGTGTCGTGCTCGGTTGGGGCTGTGGTCCACAAGGCAGCCACGGCAGCGATGGTGTCTGCCGTCAATGACATGCAGGTGTACACCGATGGTGCCGAGGTGGACCTACTCAAGCAGATCCAGGACCTGCATGCAGCCAAGGGTACCACGTCGCGCACCGGCAAGCTGATCGGCTACGAGCTTTCACCGAAGGGCGTGACACATACAGGCACGGCGGGGCTCCGCTCGTCCATGGCAGCACAGGGCACAACACCGGCTGCTGCTTATGTTCCACCACAGGCCCGAGGTACATCTGAATTGCCTCGAACAAATTCTTCCTTCTCCAGTCTGTCACATAGAGAGAGGAGATGTGGTTCGTCATCTTCGTCAGGCAATAAAGGCTATGGAAGACCACCGTCAGTGGATTTTCCGAGATTTGACGGGGAAAATCCGAAGTTGTGGCAGAGCCGATGTGTGGACTATTTTGAGATGTTTGACACCAATCCTAATCTGTGGACTGCAGTTGCAGCTATGCAGCTCGAAGGTGCTGCAGCGCGTTGGTTATCTTCAGTCCAGCACAGATTTGTGCGCTCGTCTTGGGAGGAATTTTGTGTTGTTGTTTTGCACCATTTTGGCCGCAACCAACATCAAACACTTGTGCGCAAGTTATATGGTCTGCGACGGACCGGATCAGTTGAAGAGTATATTAACCAATTTTCTGAACTCATGGACCAATTGACTGCTTATGAGCCTACGCCAGATATGTTGCACTATACTACAAGGTTTATTGACGGACTTGAGTTCAATGTGCGCATGGTTATGGCAGTACAGCGTCCCCCTGATTTGGATACTGCTTATTCGATTGCATCTGTACAGGAGGAAGTGGGAGACAGCGAACCAAAGTTTTCGTCCAACAAAAACAGAGTTACTCTACTTCTTTTTCTTGTCTGTATAAACAACAGTCTGAATATAAAGGTCTAACTGAAGTAAGAGCCACTGAACCGCATAAGTTTTCAGCTGGCTCTGATGATAAGCTAGCAACTCTCAAGCATATAGGAGGGCCAAAGGATTGTGCTATGTTTGTGGAGAAAGATGGGGTAGATACCATAAATGCAATAGTACTGTGCAGCTACATGTGGTGCAAGAAATATTGGAATTCTGTGTTGTAGACTCAGTGGATTCAGATGATAGTGAAGTGGATTTCATGGTCTTATCTGCAGAAACACAATCAGCTAATTCAGCTAATAGTCTATTTGGCTCACTTGTCAAGTTGCAGGACAAGAAGTAGTATTCTTACTGGATTCTAGCAGTTCTCACTCATTCTTAAGCGAGAGACTCGTTGGCCAGTTGTCAGGGCAACAGATACTTGACAAGAATCACAAAGTCAAGATTGCAGGGGGGGCAATTACTCCGTTCTGCTTGGATTCCAAATTGTGCTTGGTCACTAGGTGGGCATGAGTTTGTTACTGACTTCAAGATATTACCTCTGCAGCATTATGATGGTATCATTGGCATGGATTGGTTGTCAGCTCAGGGCACCATGAGTGTAAATTGGTTGCAAAAATGGTTATCATTTTATCATAAAGGTACCAAGGTGTTCTTGCAAGGAGATTTACCATCTCAATTCAAGTTTACGGTGGTGGAACTCCAGTTAATTCAGGAGAGACAAGAGACAAAAATCACAGTGGTGGATGTTATACCAGATGAAATTTAGGAAGTGATAGATTCTTTTGCAGAAATCTTTGAGCCACCTAGTGGTTTGCCTCCTCGTCGTTCTTGTGATCACCAAATTCCGTTGGTTGAGGGGGCTCGGCCTATGAATATCAGACCATATCGTTACTTGCCAGAGCTGAAAACTAAAATTGAAAAACAAGTAAAAGAAATGTTAGCATCTGGTGTGATCTCACCGAGTGCTAGTGCTTTTGCATCTCCCATCATTCTGGTGAAGAAGAAAGATGGTGCATGGCGCTTTTGTGTGGATTACAGGCATCTGAACATGTTGACTCTCAAAGCTAAATATCCTTTGCCAGTCATTGACGAGTTACTTGATGAATTTTCAGGTGCCTCGTGGTTCTCCAAGTTAGATCTTCGTGCAGGTTATCACCAGATACGTTTGGCTCCGGGGAGGAATACAAAACATCGTTTCACACACACATCAGGCACTACCAGTTCAATGTTGTAGCATTTGGTTTAACTGGAGGTCCAGCTACTTTTCAAGGTGAAATGAACACAACTCTGGCTCATGTACTCCGTGTTGGTGCTGTGGTATTCTTTGACGACATTCTAGTCTTTAGTGCTACTCTAGTTGAGCATGTGCAACACCTAAAGCAAGTTCTGCAGTTGCTACAGCAACATCAGTGGAAGGTCAAAGCCTGCAAATGTGCATTTGCTCAGCGCAACATTTCTTATTTGGGATTTGTTGTCACTGGGAAAGGTGTCTCAATTGACCCAACCAAAGTGGATGATGTGCTCAAATGGCCTATACCGCAGAATGTCAAGGAGCTTAGCGGCTTCCTTGGTCTTTCTGGATATTATCGTAAATTTGTACGCAATTATGGCGTGATCAGCCAGCCTCTGACTCAGTTGCTACGCAAGGAAGCCGCTAAGACAGCAGTGGCATCTGCACCTATACTGGCGCTGCCCAATTTTCGTCTGAAATTTATAGAAACGGATGCCAACGACACTGGAGGTTGTGCTGTATTGCTTCAACAAGACCATCCAATTGCGTTCATCAGCAAAGGACTGGGGCCATGTACCAGGGGATTTTCGACATATGAGAAAGAATACATGGCGATTTTGTTGGTTGTCGAATAATGGAGAGCATATCTACAACATTCAGTGTTTTTAATTTTGACTCATCATTGTAGTCTAGCTCACTTGGAGGATCAGCGCTTACACACTCCCTGGCAGCAAAAAGTCTTCACCAGGTTATTAGGGTTGCAGTTTAAAATCAAATATAAAAAAGGCAGTGAGAATAGGGTCGCTGATGCTTTGTCCCGTATGCCCCATCCCGATTCAGAATTATTGTCTGTTACATGTCATCGTCCAGCTTGGCTGCATGATGTTCTTGCAACTTATCAACAAGATCAGGAAGCTTAGGATCTGTTAACTCGTTTGGCTGTTCAATCTGACAGTGATGCTCATTTTGATTTACAAAATGGATTGATAGATACAAGAAACGGTTGTGGTTCCCTAGCAGTTCTTCTTTGATAGTCACTGTCATCGAAGCCTTTCATGCTAGTCCACTCGGAGGACAATCAGGTGTGCTAGTTACATTGAGACGACTCAAACAACTCTTCTATTGGAAGGGAATGAGCAGTCAGGTTCACAAGTTTGTCCAAGAATGTGTGATCTGCCAACGAGCTAAACCGGATCGTACCAAATATCCTGGTCTTCTAGCTCCTCTGCCGGTTCCCTCCAAGTATTGGCAAATGTTGACAATGGATTTCGTCGAAGGCCTTCCTCGCTCAGGACGTTTCAACTGTATATTGGTGGTCGTTGACAAACTTTCCAAATATGCACATTTTATCGGCCTTCAACATCCTTTTACAGTCTCGACAGTTGCTGTTGTGTTCATGGATAATGTATACAAACTTCACGGCATGCCAGAGTCGATTGTTACAGATCGTTATCGCATATTTACAAGCCGTTTCTGGCGGGAGATTGCTGCTCTGACTGGGACCAAGCTACGGATGAGTTCTCATCATCCTCAGACAAATGGGCAGTCTGAGAGGGTGAATAGGTGCCTTGAAGCTTTCTTGTGTTGCTTTACCCATGCATGTCCAACAAAGTGGGCCCAGTGGTTAGCCTTGGCCGAGTATTGGTACTATACGAGCATGCATTCGTCGTTGCAGGGCAAATCACCATTTGAAACACTTTATGGGCATTCCCCTCGATAGTTTGGCATCTCTGACATGGGCTCATTGAGTGGTCTGATCAACCGGAAACCTTGGCCACCTGGAAGGACTTGGAAGAACTGAAACAACGTTTTCCATGAGCAACAGCTTGGGGACAAGCTGTTTTTCAAGGGAAGGGGAATGTTAGTACCACATCAGCCACTATTACAAGAGAGAACCCAAGCAATGAAGCCCAGGTGGAGATGGAGCCCATGAAGAGGCGAAGGCAGCCAGCCCAGCGTTACGCCTCAGACCAGTGGGTGAAGTGATCTATATATCGACGTGTACTCGCTACCGTATCAATTGGCTATTGGTTAAACGACTTTGCCGTCAGCTTGTAACAGAACAGAGTAGCGACTAGCTACTGAATTCGAATCTCCGGAGCAATTCCCCGGTTGATCCCCAAATCCATGGCAAATCCCTAGCTAGTTGTTAACAGTTAGCCTGATGCTTTCACGTGAAATAGTTGGGCCTTTTTTTTCTTTGGTCCACTTGGTTTACTCGAGGGAGGGGGGCGCTCCTTTTTTTAGCGATCGGGGTTCGGACTGGAGCGTGTCTTGCCCGAACGATCTCGTTCGATGAATCGATCCCCCTTACCGAATGATTCGTTCGGCCTGGGAGGGTCCCACGGAACGGTCGGGAGCAGCTTTGCTACATCTACATAAGGTATTAACGTAAACTTACGTACAAACCAATCTGGCGTGATTTGATTGGAAAAACAAAAAGCCCAGGCCCACCCCGTGAAAATCAGGGGGCCGGTGATTGGATGAGGGGGGAAGGAACGTAGATGTAGCATTTTTGCGGTCGGGAGATATCGACGTCCTATAAAAAAAAACTCTTTATGGTCTAGCACGGTTGATGGAAAAAAAAATGGGACCTCGCCGGCGCAGCAGCGCCATGCAGCACTGTTGAAGGCCGAGCATGACCAGGTCAGAGCGGTCAAATGGATTTACCCACCAACCAGCGCATGCAGTCTGAAGTCTCAATTCTGACCAAACAGGAGCGCCGGGATGGTGCATCGTATGGCAAACCCACGTCTCGCCTCCGCCGCCTACCCAGTTTCTCAGGCCAGCACACGGATTCCACCCAAAACCATCAACTTTTGCGGCATCCCCTCGTGCCTTCGCCATCCCCGCTCACACGTACCTACCATTGTCAAACCCATGGCCGGCGTTATATAAGCACGCCACGGAACATGGCACCTTCACAGCAACCAACAACATTCTAGTATCAGCAACAGGCCACCAGCTCAAGCCCACATAGCACGCCAAGCTAGCACCCGCCCAGAGCACAGCATGGCTGCCTCCGCGCGTAGGGTGGCCTTCGCCGCGGCGGCCTCCTTGGCCGTGTACTGGCTCCTCAAATCGTTCCTCCACGCACCGCACCCCGCGCTGCTGCCGGCGGCGGCTGCCCTCGTCGCCGTCGCCATCACCGTGGGAGCGGGAGGGAAGCGTGCCGGCGCCGGCGCTCCTCCCGGGCCCGCGGCCGTGCCGGTGTTCGGCAACTGGCTGCAGGTGGGCAACGACCTCAACCACCGCTTCCTGGCGCGGCTGTCGGCGCGGTACGGCCCCGTGTTCCGGCTGCGGCTGGGCGTGCGCAACCTGGTGGTGGTGTCGGACCCGCGGCTGGCCACGGAGGTGCTCCACACGCAGGGCGTGGAGTTCGGCTCCCGTCCGCGGAACGTCGTCTTCGACATCTTCACGGCCAACGGCGCCGACATGGTCTTCACCGAGTACGGCGACCACTGGCGCCGCATGCGCCGCGTCATGACGCTGCCCTTCTTCACGGCGCGCGTCGTGCAGCAGTACCGCGCCATGTGGGAGGCCGAGATGGACGACGTCGTGTCCGACCTGCGCGGCGACTCCGCGGCCCACGGGGCCGGCGTCGTCGTGCGCCGCAGATTGCAGCTCATGCTCTACAACATCATGTACCGCATGATGTTCGACGCCCGCTTCGAGTCCGTGGACGACCCCATGTTCGTCGAGGCCACCAAGTTCAACTCCGAGCGCAGCCGCCTCGCGCAGAGCTTCGACTACAACTACGGCGACTTCATCCCCATCCTCAGGCCCTTCCTGTGTGGCTACCTCAACAAATGCAGGGACCTGCAGACGAGGAGGCTAGCCTTCTTCAACAGCAACTACGTCGAGAAGAGAAGGAAGGTGATGGACACGCCAGGAGACAAGAACAAGCTCCGATGCGCGATCGACCACATCCTCGCAGCAGAGAAGAGCGGCGAGATCACGCCGGAGAATGTCATCTACATCGTGGAGAACATCAATGTCGCGGCCATCGAGACGACGCTATGGTCCATCGAGTGGGCGCTCGCCGAGGTTGTGAACCACCCGGAGGTGCAGCGCAAGGTCCGCGGCGAGATCAGGGACGTGCTCGGCGACGACGAGCCCATTACCGAGTCCAACATCAGCAAGCTGCCGTACCTGCAGGCCGTCATCAAGGAGACGCTGCGGCTGCACTCCCCGATCCCGCTCCTCGTTCCCCACATGAACCTCGAGGAGGCCAGCCTCGGTGGCTACACCATTCCCAAGGGCTCCAAGGTCGTCGTCAACGCCTGGTGGCTGGCCAACAACCCGGAGCTGTGGGAGAAGCCGGAGGAGTTCAAGCCGGAGAGGTTCTTGGGCGAGGAGAGCAACGTGGACGCTACGGTCGGCGGCAAGGTGGACTTCCGATTCCTCCCGTTCGGCGTGGGGCGGCGCAGCTGCCCTGGCATCATCCTCGCGCTGCCCATCCTCGCGCTCATCGTCGGGAAGCTCGTGAGGAGCTTCGAGATGGTGCCCCCGCCAGGCGTGGACAAGCTCGACGTGAGCGAGAAAGGCGGGCAGTTCAGCCTGCACATTGCCAACCATTCCGTTGTCGCCTTCCACCCCATCTCAGCATGAGCAATTACTTCAACCCAAAAAAGCATGATCTACATGCAAAATTACTCTTTTCGGATTACAAATACAGTAGACTACATGAAAGTATGTCAGTTGATTTATTAAAGGGGTTTACCTTTTTTTTGTGTGTTTGAAAAGGAGGATCACCCCTGGCATCTTCATAAGGGGTTTACATAATGTTTTAAGAAATGTAAGTATTTGCCAAATCAAAATGTTATTGTCATAGAATATTGGCCCGAGAATGACGGCCGACATGAACAGCTCTTTGATCAAAGGCTTTACCAATAAAGAGATCTCAGACGCGCTCTTCCAGATTGGCCCTCTAAAAGCACAGGGGTGGATGCTTTTCCGACAAGATTCTATCAAGAAATTGGGCAACAATCAAGAAAGATGTCGTTTACGCGGTTTAGAAGTTCTTTGGTTCGGGAAATATGCCCCCCCCCCCCCTCCAAAAAAAAAAAAATGTGCCACAAGTTCACGAACTCAAATTGATTGCACACTTTAGGCCAACAACTTCAAAAGTGGTTGCTTCAAAAAAACTCTAAAAGTGATCATATTTAGTCCACAAACTCGTTTGTTTGATCAAATAAGACCATAAGCGGTTATAAAGATGATAAAATCCGGTTGCATGTCTGCCACATCAGCGTTCATTATCCCGTTTGTGAACTAACTATCTTTTACATGGACTTCTTTGGAAATTGAATGGTTTAAAAAATAAAAACTTTCATGTTGTTCGAAACCAGTTTTTTTCGATAAAGGGCGCTTTTATTAACTCAAAATGTAGCATCGAGCCGATATAAATCATACGGAGCAACACCCGGCCTCTGCATAGCTAAGATGCACATAGCCATCACACGAATAGTCTGACAAAGAATATAAAAAATGAGAAAGTAGCAACAGTAAAGCCATGTGAGACCGAAACTATGCCTATGTCAACGAAGAAGGTGGTCCAATATGGAGATTATGTTGTCACCCATGTTGGGTAAAGACCTCCCGGTCCCCCTGCTCATACACACCGCCTTGAACAGGGATTGGTACTCCGTTCGGTGCATAATAGACCATGTACGAAGCCAGTGCGTACATCGGTATATAACCTGCATAGGAGAATAGATTTTGCCATTAAAAACACAATCATTTCTACATAGTCAAAGCGACCATAGTAAGACAGACGCTCCCACCCGTATTAGCGTGCTAAACGTATTTGATATTTCATCAAGCCAGTGGCCATATATATTGGCAACACTTGTTAGTGGAAATTTGACACTATTTGGATGACTGGCCATGTAAAACGCGCAAACTTGCATTAAAAGAAGAGGTGTTTGATTGTCTCATCATGAGTACAAAAACTACACTTCTTGCTTCCTTTCCAGTTGCGTCGAGCGAGGTTGTCTTTTGTTAGCACAACTCCTCTCCGAGGATACCACATGAAAATCTTAACTTTTAGTGGCATTTTCGATTTCCAGATTTGTTTATAATTGTTCATTGGAATCTCTGTGTGCGAGAGTGCACGGTACATAGAGTCAACTGTGAAGGACCCAAATCTAGTAAGATTCCAGCGAAACACATCCCGCCCTTGTGTCAAGTTAATCAAATCCAAATGGGATAGCAGATGTTGTCATGACACAAGGCGGGGGCCAATCAAATCCCTCCTAAATGATATATCTGGTGGGAAAGAGCTCATCACGTGCTCAAGAGTATCATTCTTATCGCGTACAATGCGGTACAAGGCTGGGTACTGTTCTCGGAGAGTGGCATTTCCTAGCCAGTTGTCCTCCTAGAAACATATCTCCGAGTCGTCCTTTATCGCAAAAGATCCGAAGCGGAAAAGATGTATCTTTACCGCCATCAGTCCAGCCCAAAAATGCGAGTCGTCGCGCTTCCAATATGCCCGGGACAACGCCTTTTGGCCTAAATACTTGTTGCGCAGCAAAGTTTGCCAAGCACCATCCTTGGTAAGTAGCTTGAACAACCATTTACTAAGTAAGGCATCATTCTTGACCTCGAGGTTTTGAACACCTAAGCCTCCCTGGTCTTTCGGTCCACAAACAACGCTCCATTTGGTTAGCCTATATTTTTCTTTTTATTGTCTCCATGCCAAAAGAATCTGGATCTGAAGTAATCCAGTCTTTGGAGAACCCCTTTGGAAAGTTGGAAAAATGAGAGCATGTAGAGAACCATATTTGTGAGGACAGAATTGATCAAAACTAGTTGTCCTCCAATGGAGAGCAACTTGCCTTTTCAACTGCTCAACCGTTTCTCCAATCGCTCCTCAACATGTTTTCACGCCGCATTAGTGAGACGTCGATACTGAATCAGAATTCCCAAATATTTAATCGGGAATTGGCCTTGTGCACAGCCAAATAAGTCAGCGTATTGTGCATCCGTCTCCTTGGCTTCTCCAAAACAGAACAATTCACTTTTATGGAAGTTAATTTGCAAGCCTGACATTTGCTCAAAAGCTGAAAGCAAAAGTTTCAGATTTGTCGCCTTATCAAGGTCATGTTCCATAAAAAGAATGGTATCATCGGCATATTGCAAGATAGAGAGTCCCCCATCAACAAGATGTGGCACTACTCCTGCAATTTGACCGTCTTGTTTGGCGCGTTTGATCAAAGTAGCCAACATGTTAGTGACAATGTTAAATAACATTGGAGACATTGGGTCACCCTGACGTAATCCCTTTTTCGCCTGAAAGTAATGGCCTACATCATCATTGACTTTGATAGCCACACTACCTCCAGTAACGAAATTTTGGATCCACTCGCGCCATCTATCGGAGAAACCTTTCATTCTCAGGGTCTGTTGGACAAATGACCAGTTGACTTTATCATATGCCTTTTCAAAGTCAATTTTTAATACTACCCCACTCATGTTCTTTCGGTGCATCTCATGAACGGTCTCGTGAAGGATAACTACTCCATCGAGTATATTTCTTCCTTGCATGAAAGTCGTTTGGGATGGTCGAAGAACATGGGCCGCAACCGCATTTAGCCTATTAGTCGCAACTTTGGTGAATATTTTGAAGCTGACATTAAGGAGGCATATGGGTCTGTATTGTTGGATACACTCAACCTCCTTTGTCTTGGGCAACAAAACAATCTCGCCAAAATTAAGCCTCGATAGGTCAAGTTGGTTGGCATGAAGAAAATTGAACAAATCCATTAGGTCAGTCTTGATGAGATCCCAGAAGTTCTGATAGAACTATACGGGGAAGCCATCAGGTCCTAGAGCTTTGTTATGTTCCATTTGGAACACCGCAGCTCGCACCTCCTCTTCAGAGAAAGGTCCTGTCGAGATATCACTCTCCTCTGCCGTGACTTATGGAATATCCTCTCTTCGGGTCTCATCGAGATTGAAGTTCCCTTCATCTGGAGCCCCAAACAGAGACTTGTAGTATTTGGTTATATAACGCTTGAGCTCTTCCTGGCCTTCGATCCGTCCCTCATCCTGTTGGAGACTAAAAATACACTTCTTCCGGTGCCGCCCATTGGCGACCAACTGGAAATAATGTGTATTGCTATCTCCCTCCAAAATGAATTGTGCATCGGATCTTTGGTACCACTTGAGTTCCTCTTCTCGCAATAGACGTGTCATCTGCTCATTAGTTGCTGACTAGTTGAACACAATTTAACGCATATAATTACTGGCAACCGACTTTATATATATATATATATACATAGAACAAGTAGATTCCAGGCAATGACCTAATCAATTTATTAATGATGTTGGTCAATAGATTTCCTTATATTCGCAAACCAATTAACTTCCTCTTAGCTCATTTCCTGCCTTTGACATTAATTGCTTGGAAAGCACAATCTGAAAATATAACGCTATCATGCATGGACGGTTAACATCAACGCAATCTGACCGCTCGGACAGTGGCACTACTTAGCGGCTCGTCAATTAATCCGAGATTAATTAACATTTTATTACCGGCAAAAATAAGGCTCGGCTTGATGTCTACTATGCAACCTTCTTCTTGTAGACTCGTGTTGGGCCTCCAAGCGCAGAGTTTTGTAGGATAGTAGCAAATTTCCCTCAAGTGGATGAGCTAAGGTTTATCAATCCGTGGGAGGCGTAGGATGAAGATGGTCTCTCTCAAACAACCCTGCAACCAAATAACAAAGTCTCTTGTGTCCCCAACACACCCAATACAATGGTAAATTGTATAGGTGCACTAGTTCGGCGAAGAGATGGTGATACAAGTGTAATATGGATGGTAGATATAGGTTTTTGTAATCTGAAAATATAAAAACAGCAAGGTAACTAATAATAAAAGTGAGCACAAACGGTATTGCAATGCTTAGAAACAAGGCCTAGGGTTCATACTTTCACTAGTGCAAGTTCTCTCAACAATACTAACATAGTTGAATCATATGTAAATTCCTCACGTGCGACAAAGAGTTCACTCCAAAGTTACAAATAGCGGAGAACAAACGAAGAAATTATTGTAGGGTACGAAACCACCTCAAAGTTATCCTTTCAGATCAATCTTATGAGCTATCCCTATAAGTGTCACGAACAGCCCTAGAGTTCGTACTAAAATAACACCTTAAGATACACATCAACCAAAACCCTAATGTCACCTAGATACCCCAATGTCACCACGAGTACCCATGGGCTTGATTATACGATATGCATCACACAATTTCAGATTCATCATGTTCAATCCAACACAAAGAACTTCAAAGAGTGCCCCAAACTTTCTACCGGAAAGTCAAGACGAAAACATGTGCCAACCCCTATGCATAGATTCCCAAGGTCACGGAACCCGCAAGTTGATCACCAAAACATACATCAAGTGGATCAATAGAACATCCCATTGTCACCACGGATATCCCATCGCAAGACATACATCAAGTGTTCTCAAATCCTTTAAAGACTCACTCCGATAAGAAAACTTCAAAGGGAAAACTCAATTCATCACAAGAAGATAGAGAGGGAAAAACTCCATATGATTCATCTATATCAATAAAGCTCGCGGTACATCAAGATCGTGCCATCTCAAGAACACGAGAGAGAGAGATCAAACACATAGCTACTGGTACATACCCTCAGCCCCGAGGGTGAACTACTCCCTCCTCGTCATGGAGACCACCGGGATGATGAAGATGGCCTCCGATGATGGTTTCCCCCCTCCGGCAGGGTGCCGGAACGGGCTCCCGATTGGTTTTTCGTGGCTCTAGAGGCTTGCGGCGGCGGAACTCCCGATCTAGGTTTCTTTTCGGAAGTTTCTGTATTTATAGGAATTTTTGGCGTTGGTCCCACGTCCAGAAGGTTCCCGAGGAAGTCACAAGCCAGGGGGGCGCGCCCTAGGGGGGGGGGGGCGCCCCCCACCCTTGTGGCTTCCTCGGCCTACCTCTTCGGTGACTTTTCGCTCCAGTATTTTTTATATTTTCCAAAAATATTCTCCGTAAATTTTCAGCTCATTCCGAGAACTTTTATTTCTGCACAAAAACAACACCACGGTAGTTCTGCTGAAAACAGCGTCAGTCTGGGTTAGTTCTAATAAAATCATACCAAAATCATATAGATATATTGTAAACATGGCATGAATACTTCATAAATTATAGATACGTTGGAGATGTATCAGCATCCCCAAGCTTAATTCCTGCTCGTCCTCGAGTAGGTAAATGATAAAAGAAATAATTTATGAAGTGTGAATGCTACCCAACATGTTCATCATATTCTTATCTTCTTTGTATAGCATGGACATTTGGACTAGTAAATGATTCAAAGCAATAGTCTAGTTTTAACATAATGACTTCAATACTCAAGCATGTCAACAAGCAACCATGTCTTTCAAAATATCAACACTAAAGAATGTTATCCCTAGCCCATCATGCTCAATCATTGATCCATTCATGAAACACATTCAAATATTAGCTATGCCCAATGCTCAAGTACGATCATAGTGCCCCCTAGTTAGTGCTTATAAGAGAAGATGGAGACTCAAAGCAAAAATAAAAATTGCATAAAGTAAATAGATAGGCCCTTTGCAGAGGGAAGTAGGGATTTGTAGAGGTGCCAGAGCTCAAAGTTTTAAATTGAGAGAGAAAAAATATTTTGGGTGGCATGCTTTTCCTGTCAACGAAAACGATAAAGTAGCTCACAATACTTTCCATGCTAGATACATTATAGGCGGTTCCCAAACAGAATGGTAAAGTTTTTACTCCCCCTTCACCAATCAATCACACTCCACGGCGAGCCGAATCCACGGGTACCGTCCATACAAACAACAATCCTGGGGGAGTTTTGTTTCATTATATTTTGATTTGATTTTTGAGCATGGAACTGGGCATCCCGAATACTAGCCACTTTCTCGTGAATGATAGTGAATCAACACATATCGAGAGAATAACACACCTAGCATGGAAAAATATTGGATACTCCCCACCGTTTCATGAGCGGTACGGGCACACAAAAGAGAAAATTTATTTTGAAAATTTAGAGATGGCACATACAAATTTGCTTGGAACGGCATGGAAATACCGCATATAGGTAGGTATGGTGGACTCATAAGGCAAAACTTGGTTTAAGGATTTTGGATGCACAAGTAGTATTTCTACTTAGTACAAATGGAGGCTAGCAAATAGATTGGGAAGCAACCAAACCAAGAAACGAAAATTCACATAAGTGAGCATTGAACATAACTAACACCGAATAATGCACCACAAGTAGGATATAACTTCATTGCATAACTATTGACTTTCGTACTTGCATAGGGAATCACAAATCTTAACACCAATATTCCTACTAAAGCATAATTACTCACTAACATGACTCACATATTACTATCATCATGTTTCAAAACTATTACAAAGAATGAATTTTAATTTGTCCCATGATCTTCATGAAAGTTTTTATTATATCCTCCTTGGATATCTATCACTTTGGGACTAGTTTCATATATTGCCATTGCTTTTTCGACAAGTTCAAACAAATTTAAATGAAGCACATGAGCATAAATATTTCATCCCTCAAAAAGGTATAAGTGAAGCACGAGAGGAAATGACAAGCTACTCTCAAAAGATATAAGTGAAGATCAATGAGTAGTCAAACAATTAAGTAGCTATGTGAGGACTCTCTCTCTCTCTCTCTCTCTCTCAATAAATATTTTCAGATCTGAGTATTTTATTCAAACAGAAAACTAAACAAAAATAGAACTCCAAGAATAGCACGCATCATGTGAACGAATAAGGATTTAGGCTCAACAAAGGCTAACCGATAATTGTTGATGAAGAGAGGTGGGATGCGTAGCATCCCCAAGCTTAGATGCTTGAGACTTCTTGAAATATTTACTTGGGGTGACTTGGGCATCCCCAAGCTTGAGCTTTTGTATCTCGTTCAATCCTCTCATATCATGGTTTCACCTATTCTCAAAAACTTCATCCACACAAAACTCGAAAAGAACTCGTGAGATAGGTTAGTACACATAATAATAAATCAACTCTTTATGTACTGCCAAGACAAGTTGCACAATAATAATCAAACATCATCTACTGTTTACTATCATTTCCACAATTTATATCTACCAATATAGGCTATGGAAACTATAGGATAAGCAGATAACAAAATTATGACAGCAATCTGTCCAAACAGAACAGTCTGTAGCAATTTATGAAAACAGTGTACTTCTGTAACTCAAAAAATTATGAAAATTTAGGACATGCTATAAAATTTATATGAAAATACTGTGTAAAAATTTCAGAAACTTTCCACGTTCTAGTAAAATATGAAAATTCAAACACTACAGCCAAAGTTTCTGTTTTTACACAGCACTCATCAAAACATGCAATGCAAGCATCCTAAGGCAATTCTTGGAACTTTTTATTGAAAAACAAGATTATAAATAACACCTAACAGAGAACAACAAAATAAATTGACGCTCCAAGCAAAACTCATATTATGTGACGAATAAAAATATAGCTCCAAGTAAGATATACCGATGGTGTTGAAGACGAATGAGGGGATGCCTTCCGGGGCATCCCCAAGCTTAGGCACTTGAGTCTTCCTTAGATATTACCTTGGTGGTGCCTTGGGAATCCCCAAGCTTAGGTTATTTTCACTCCTTATTCTCCTCATATCGGTATCTCACTCAAAACTTGAAAACTTCAATCACACAAAACTTAACGGAACTTCGCGAGATGGGTTAGTATAATAAAGATAGATCATTCACTTAGGTACTGTCAAGACAAGATTCATAATTGTTCCCACATGATACCTACTGTATTATATCATTCCCATAATTTATATCACTCAATATAAGCTATAGAAACACTAAAACAAGTAAACTATGCATGCAAAACAGAATCTGTCAAAAACAGAACAGTCTGTGAAGATCTGTAGCGTAACCATATTTCCCTGTCTCTAAAAATCCTGAAATATTAGGACAATATAGGAAATTTGTATATCAATCATGTGTAAAAAATTCAGATCAAAAGCACGTTCCAGTGAATTTACAAAATTCCTGGACTGAATTCTGTTTTTGCACAGAATCAAGTCAACTATCATCCACACTATCCCAAAGGCTTTACTTGGCACTTTATTGAAACAAAAGCTATAAAACATGATTATACAGTAGCTTAATCATGTGGACACACAAAAACAGAAAGTAAAAGTGTTGGGTTGTCTCCCAACAAGCGCTTTTCTTTAATGCATTTTAGCTAGGCATGATGATTTCAATGATGCTCATATAGGAATAGTAATTATAACATGCAAAAGAGCATCATGAATCTCATGACAAGCACATTTAAGCCTAACCCACTTCCTATGCATAGGGATTTTGTGAGCAAACAATTTATGGGAGCAAGAATCAACTAGCATAGGAAGGCAAAACAAGCATAACTTCAAAACTTTGACCACATAGAGAGGAAACTTGATATTATTGCAATTCCTACAAGCATATGTTCCTCCCTCATAATAATTTTCAGTAGCATCATGAAGGAATTTCACAATATAACCAGGACATAAAGCATTCTTTTCATGATCTAAAAGCATAGAAATTTTGTCACTCTCCACATAAGCAATTTTCTTCTCATCAATAGTAGTGGGAGCAAACTCAACAAAATAACTATCATGTGAAGCATAATCCAATTGAAAATTAAAATCATGATGACAAGTTTCATGGTTATCATTATTCTTTATACCATATATGTCATCACAATAATCATCATAAATAGGAGGCATTCTTTCATCATAATAAATTTGCTCATCAAAACTTGGGGGACTAAACATATCATCTTCATCAAACATAGCATCCCCAAGCTTGTAGCTTTGCATATCATTAGCATCATGAATATTCAAGGAATTCATACTAAAAACATTGCAATCATGCTCATAATACAAAGATTTAGTGCCAAACATTTTAATAACTTCTTCTTCTAACACTTGAGCGCAAATTTCCTTTCCATCATTTTCACGAAAGACATAAAAAAGATGAAGTATATGAGGCAACCTCAATTCCATTTTTTTTGTAGTTTTCTTTTATAGACTAAAGTAGTGATAAAACAAGAAACTAAAAGATTCAATTGCAAGATCTAAAGATATACCTTCAAGCACTCACCTCCCCGGCAACGGCGCCAGAAAAGAGCTTCGTTGACGGGATGTGAGTGCCGCTTACCTAGCCTCCCCGGCAACGGTGCCAGAAAAGAGCTTGATGTCTACTACGCAACCTTCTTCTTGTAGACTCGTGTTGGGTCTCCAAGCGCAGAGTTTTGTAGGACAGTAGCAAATTTCCCTCAAGTGGATGAGCTAAGGTTTATCAATCCGTGGGAGGCGTAGGATGAAGATGATCTCTCTCAAACAACCCTGCAACCAAATAACAAAGAGTCTCTTGTGTCCCCAACACACCCAATACAATGGTAAATTGTATAGGTGCACTAGTTCGGCGAAGAGGTGGTGATACAAGTGTAATATGGATGGTACATATAGGTTTCTGTAATCTAAAAATATAAAAACAGCAAGGTAACTAATAATAAAAGTGAGAACAAACAGTATTGCAATGCTTAGAAACAAGGCCTAGGGTTCATACTTTCACTAGTGCAAGTTCTCTCAACAATACTAACATAGTTGAATCATATGTAAATCCTTCACGTGCAACAAAGAGTTCACTCCAAAGTTACAAATAGCGGAGAACAAACGAAGAAATTATTGTAGGGTACGAAACCACCTCAAAGTTATCCTTTCTGATCAATCTTATGAGCTATCCCTATAATTGTCACGAACAGCCCTAGAGTTCGTACTAAAATAACACCTTAAGATACACATCAACCAAAACCCTAATGTCACCTAGATACCCCAATGTCACCACGAGTACCCATGGGCTTGATTATACAATATGCATCACACAATTTCAGATTCATCATGTTCAATCCAACACAAAGAACTTCAAAGAGTGCCCCAAAGTTTCTACCGGAAAGTCAAGACGAAAACATGTGCCAACCCCTATGCATAGATTCCCAAGGTCACGGAACCCGCAAGTTGATCACCAAAACATACATCAAGTGGATCAATAGAACATCCCATTGTCACCACGGATATCCCATCGCAAGACATACATCAAGTGTTCTCAAATCCTTTAAAGACTCAATCCGATAAGAAAACTTCAAAGGGAAAACTCAATTCATCACAAGAAGATAGAGAGGGGAAAACTCCATATGATTCATCTATATCAATAAAGCTCGCGGTACATCAAGATCGTGCCATCTCAAGAACACGAGAGAGAGAGATCAAACACATAGCTACTGGTACATACCCTCAGCCCCGAGGGTGAACTACTCCCTCCTCGTCATGGAGACCGCCGGGATGATGAAGATGGCCTCCGGTGATGGTTTCCCCCCTCCGGCAGGGTGCCGGAACGGGCTCCCGATTGGTTTTTCGTGGCTCTGGAGGCTTGCGGCGGCGGAACTCCCGATCTAGGTTTCTTTTCGGAAGTTTCTATATTTATATGAATTTTTGGCGTTGGTCCCACGTCCAGAAGGTTCCCGAGGAAGTCACAAGCCAGGGGGCGCGCCCTAGGGGGGGCACCCCCCACCCTTGTGGCTTCCTCGGCCTTCCTCTCCGGTGACTTTTCGCTCCAGTATTTTTTATATTTTCCAAAAATATTCTCCGTAAATTTTCAGCTCATTCCGAGAACTTTTATTTCTGCACAAAAACAACACCACGGTAGTTCTGCTGAAAACAGCGTCAGTCCGGGTTAGTTCTAATAAAATCATACCAAAATCATATAGAATTATTGTAAACATGGCATGAATACTTCATAAATTATAGATACGTTGGAGACGTATCACGGCTCAGTCCCGCAACCCGCAACACGTGCGCGTCATGACGAGGCAAGGCGTGGCGTGGCATGTCATTGCAAGGTGAGGTGTGGTGTACGTGCCATGGCGAGGTGAGGCCGGCGGTGGAGGAGGAGGAGCACGCGTGTACGACTCCTCTTTCCAAGCTCCCAATGGCAAGTGGTAGAGCAGCCCTTATAAAGGGGTCTCACTCTCACTGCACTAACAGTATGGTACTAAACTTCCCATCACTTGTCATGCATCTAAATGGGTCTTAGAGATTAACTAGGGATTATTGTCTTATATTGGCCAAATCCCATCTACAATCCAACAATCCCCACCAGATCTCGAGGCACATAAGTTTGTCAACTGTTCCAAACAATGTTTTGATATATCAGAATTTTCAGTGGAGACTGTTAAGTTGAACTTCCACCTAGAGCAACAGGATTAGACTTCTTCACAGCTGAACACTGGACTGTGCTTTGAATTGTCATTTTAGCGTGCAGAAGTTTCACCTATTATTAGCTGATACGTGGTTGTCGAAGTCTAAACCCCACAGGTGGAGGTTATTAGTCATACTCTTGACCTTCTCGTAAGCTTCCTTGAGATTACCATATCTCATAGACTGTGACCAGTAGTCGGGCTCACATAGGTGTGTTCCTCTAACGATCGCTTTGTAGGATAGCATTTGCTTATACAAGCTTTGGAACACATTAAGACAAAAGTCAACATGTCTTACAGATTACGAGAGTATTGCAATAGTTTTGTAGCAAGTGTAACAGTAGCAGCAGCAATAGTAACTCAGCAAGAACAATATGTGGAAAACTCGTAGGCACTGGATCGGTGAACTCGTTGGATAATATTCATCATATAACAGTCATAACCTAGGGCGACATAGAACTAGCTCCAGTTCATAAATGTAATGTAGGCATGTATACCGTAAATAGTCATACGTGCTTATGGAAAAGAACTTGCATGACATCTTTTGTCCTACCCTCCGTGGCAGCGGGATCCATAAGGAAACTAAGGGATATTAAGGCCTCCTTTTAATAGAGAACCGGAACAAAGTATTAACACATAGTGAATACATGAACTCCTCACACTACGGTCATCACCGGAAAGTATCCCGACTATTGTCACTCCGGGGTTTACGGATCATAACACATAGCAGGTGCATATGACTAGCAAGATCGGATCAAGAACATAGATATAATGGTGATAACATAAACGGTTCAGATCTGAAATCATGGCACTCGGGCCCTAGTGACAAGCATTGAGCATGGCAAAGTCATAGCAACATCAATCTCAGAACATAGCAAGCCCTAACAAAACTAACTCGATTACATGATGAATCTCATCCAACTCCTCACCGACCAGCAAGCCTACGAAGGAATTACTCACTCCCGGTGGGGAGCATCATGGAATTGGCGATGGAGAAGGGTTGATGATGACAAAGACCGGAGATTCCCCTCTCCGGAGCCCCAAACGGGCTCCAGATCTGGCCTCCCGATGAAGAACAGAAGGTGGCGGCGGCTCCGTATCGTGAAACGCGATGAAACTTTCTCTCTTATTTTTTTCTTCGGAAATAGGATTTTATAGCGCTGAAATTAGGGTCAGTGGGGCCATGAGGTGGGCACAACCCACCAGGGCGCGCCTGGAGGGGGTGGCGCGCCCTGGTGTATCGTGCCCAACCAGGGCACCCCCTCCGGTGGTTCTTAGCTCCAGTATTTTTTATTTATTGTGAAATAAATCTCCAAAAAGTTTCGTCCAGTTCTGAGAATTTTATTTCTGCACAAAAATAACACCATGGTAGTTCTGCTGAAAACAGTATCAGTCCGGGTTAGTTTCATTCAAATCATGCAAATTAGAGTCCAAAACAAGAGCAAAAGCGTTAGGAAATGTAGATACAACGGAGACGTATCAGTGGTAAGGGCAAGCAGGTAGTTTCTGAGGCCAGTTTCACTAGGAGGAGAGGAAGTCGTTGTTGTAGACTGTTGGCAACCTGTTCAAGATGTGTTAGTCTATCTAGAGGCAAGCTTGAGAGGCATCAGAAGATGGATGCACGTGCAGAAGCAGGGGAGCAGACATGTCCTAGTTCTAAGGATGAGGAACGCGTGGCCACAACTCGTTCATTCCCTCTGGCGGGTTGGTGCTTTGATGATGATGATGATTCTTCGAGCGCATCTCCTCTTGTTTAGTCTCTGCTACCATCGCCTTTTTCCCTTTTTCTTATCTTGATGATAAAGGGGGAGAGGTGTTCTATTTGGGATCATCTGCAATTGAGATCACAAGCCTCATCGGTTGTGTTTCCTTTGGCTTGCGAAACTTCTATTTTCTTTCCGTTGTGTGGTGTGAGCTACCTTATCTTTGTGAGAGATTTGATTTGCTTTATGAGACCAAGTTATGATTATTGCTTTATATGTTGGCATATGTCATGTTTACTATTCTTGGCTCACACTATACTTGCTCACCACACCTCTTGCATGTGATCTAGGCATTGTTTAGTCTTTCTCTTATTGATCACATGTCAAGCTCTTATGCAATGAGTTTTTCTTTTGGTTTGCACTCATCTCATTGCATATGTCTATTGACAGAGTGTGGAAAAGTGCGCAAACCTTTACAGAGTGTAAACCTAATCGATTAGTCGTGTCCCTGGTTATGAACAATTTGAGCATCTATAAGTGGAGTTATTGAGTGATCTCATCATATTTAATTAATTGAATGGGTGTATTCAACTATGGGATTAGATTTTGTTCGTGATACCATCTCAATCATGTTATTAATGAAGTAAGTAAAATATTCCTTTGATAGTAGGGAAAAATGGGCTTTATGCAAATTAAATCTAGAAATTTCCACCAGCCAGATTGCATGTAGAAGTAGGACCTTTTGTTTATATCATGTGGTGTGACTTGCCAGTTCATTCTATTTGCTGATCTACACGGTTGCAACTTATCATGTTACAGATTATTCCGACGAGGATTAATGTGCGAATAGGCCATTTTTATGCACTCAGTTTCTGCTAGTGGAGTTGATGGAATCATTATTCTTCTAAGCTTCTGCAACATTTGCTTTAGATGGCCTTAAGCCATATTTATGTAATAAATACTCTATTTGAGGACTATTGATGTAATAAAATGTGTGATTGAACTCTGTTATTTCATTGAGTATTGTGTGTGCTAGCAAACTGATCCATGGACTAGCACAGTAAGCACAGAGGCTCTGATTCATTCGGGTCGGTACATGAATCCCTCCATGCCCGCATAGCCAAAAAGTGGAGAAGGAGGGCGGTCAAGGCAATGGCTAAGGGTCAAAGCAGAAGGACAAGAGCGTCGACGAATCAGACAACTTCGACATTGATTTGATCCGCCTCCATTTGTTTGCATCTTCGACCGGTACTGCCGCAAGAACACGACAAGGTCAAGGGAAACCTTGGATGAACTTCTTCCATTGTCGTTTCATTTGTAGTATAATAGCATGTCAATTTTCTAGCAGTACCATGAAATGTGTTCGTCTATATATGCTAGTATGAAAATGAGGATTTGGTTTGATGGACCCGGTTGTCGAAGCCAGATTTTAACGTCTACTCGGTCACTATCTATGGACGCACCCGAATGCACTCGCGGATGTATAGGGTGTTGTGTATATAAGAATTTTTTTGATTCAGTTAATCTAAGAATAAATCATGAGCATGACGTAAATAGTACTAAGCACATACAGATACTTGATCATATTATCACGTACAGTAACAGACAAATAGTAGAAACATATACGCAAATCGCTAGTACCGCACACACAGAGAAATTAACAGGTGCGCGATAAACATGTTATACCCTCCAGTAGGCCAGTTGGTCGTAATGGCGGCGACAAGTCTCTCAACTTCGATGGACACGGTGATGACGACGCTGATGCGAACGTAGAGGAAGCAGACGAACGAAGGCAAGCAGTTGCGTAGGAGACGCTTCCAAAAAACCTAATAGCCCCTCTCCCATATAGGATCTAGAGAGGCGGGGTTTCGGAGGCCTACTCTCCCATAAATCGTGTACGCGATGGACATGATGAAATCACCGGCTGCAGCAACAACAAAAGGAATGACAAGGGCAGTGCGCGTGGAAGCAGAGCAAGTGCGATATGTTCTTCTGGTGGTGGCCAAGGTTGCAGACGCCTCCACTATATAGGCGCGGTCGGGTAGGAGGACGTGGGTTGGACCCACGTTCGAGTCGGTGATAGCCCACGATCCTGCGTCTCGGATTCGTGGCGAGTCTATTATGGGCTTTCGATTTTTGACTGGCAAAAATAAGCGCATAGGTGCGAGGTCGGCTCATTTCCACAACCCGCGCCACGCAGGGGAACCATTTGTTTTCTCAAGTTCCAATAACATATGAAAGAGAATCCTTATAAAGATGCCCAACTCCTCTTCCACTAGCGAGGTGGGACTAAATTTTCCACCACACCATTTGTTTTTTTGGGTTTTACATCCCTTGTTATATAACCCATTTGAACCCATAGTGATTTTCTGAAATTATTAGATGGGCTTAAGGCCAATCCTATATTTTAACATAGGGGATCGGGTTACTTAACTAACGTTGCAGATGCTCTAATACCTTGTAGAGTGCTAAATGCTTAAAAAAATAAATGGGTTTTATGAAGCACCAATGTTTTTTTTTGCGAAAGAAAGCACTAATGCTTATTGGAGTAACACTTGATTAACCTCTACAAATAAACACGAGTGATTAAGGAAATATTGGTTTATTTTTCAAACACCTCCCCTAAATGCCTTGCGCAACATGGACGCCCACTTCACCCGCGGAAATAGAATGACAAGATGGGACAACATGCACCACCGCCAACACACATGCCATCTAAAGCATTCTGGTACTGTCGTGGTTTTGTCACGGCAGATGTCCTAGTGAAAGGACTTAGGGGTGAAGCCATTGCTACGGTGATTAACTTGAAGGGGTTGGTCGGGGCGAAAGACACGGGTTTAACCAGGTTCGGCCCCTCACCAAGGAGGTAAAAGCCTACGTCCTGCTTTGTGTTGTATTGATTGGGTGTCGATTACAAGGGAGCGGATTCGCTTGACCTAGCTCTCGATCAATAGTTTCTTACCCTAAGCTGCCCAAGGAACTCGCCTTTATATACACAGGTCAAGGCCATGGGCTTACAAGAGTCCGGGCCGGGTTACACCTCATAATCGACATTGTCTCTAAGTCGCCTTGCCTTCTCTGGCAAGCCATCTCTGGGCGGCTTACGCCTCCGGGTCACACGCCGTCATCTGGCTCTGGGCCTCTGTTCGGCCCGCCTGGTGAGTCACCTCCATGCTTATCTTGGTCTTCAGGCCTGTTTAAGGCCTTATTGCTAAGTCGCCAACTTCCTAACCCGGCCCCTCCTGGGCGGGTTATACCACGGGGTTATATCCCCAACATTAGGCCCCAGATTGATTTGAACTTGTTCATATCAATCTTCAAGTCTTCTGGTTGGCGAGTCTCGTGTCTCCTTTTAGTCATTTAACCTAAAATAAACCTTCATGACCCGCCATATAAAATGAATGACGTCATCTCTGATAAATCCAGAAAATCTTCATGACATCACAACGGATCTTTGCATTAACTAGTCATTCCGAAAATTGAGGCGCTTCCTTAGTCAATCATTATCATGCCTCCTCGATTCTCGCGTTGGACTGTTGTCGTTCCATCTCTTTCCTTCCTTATAAATAGGCACGGGGGGGAGGGGCATTCCTTTCATTTCCCCGCTGCCGCTTCCTCTTCTTCTTCCTCCGAGACTTCGCGCGACCGAAGCTCCGCCGCCCTAGTCGGACCGCGTCGTCGACCTCACCGAGGCCGCTGCATCAACCTGTTGTGACCAGAACTCGTCGGCACGTGCCCGCACTCCTTGCGTCTTCTCAGGTTCCACTCTTCATCTCTCTCAGATCTGCATTAGGTTGCCGGAGTTCTTCAGAGTTCATCGCCTGTTCATCGGAGTTCATACCATTACCTAAGAAAAGAATCATCTTTTATCTTGGAAATTCTAGCAAAATCGTGCGGTGCCTTATTTAGCATCCGTTTTGCATCTTGAGTAGATCGCTTCTTCCCCGAAATCAGCGCATTGCCAGCTAGTTCTTCAATTGCTGTTTTTTAGGGTTAGCAATTACTCCCCTTTTATCTTCATCCGTAGATCCATAACTGTAGTTGTAACTTGCGAAACTTGTTTGCCCACACTTTACAGTATTTTCAGTATTCACTGAGCTATTAACCCGCCACCATGCTGTCAGCTCATCTTGACGGGATATAAGCCACCATACTTTAATGCCCCTTATTCATGTAGCAAAAGACGGCTCACAATTTATCAAATGACCCGCCAAATAGCGTTGCCGTCTTAGAGTCATAACTGGCTTGTCATGTAACCTTCCTAATCCGTCGTAATTTTATACTTTCCACAGCTTTCAACCCGGTCAGTCATGACTAAGGCTCCCTCTTGTTGCGATTGGGTAGCCTCCGGGGTCACTGAGCTTATGCTCAATGAGTATGTAGCCATGGGGGTTTTGCCGGCTCAAGAAATCATCCATTGGCGGGTTCATGGTCCCGAAACTATCCCCGAACCCAAGGAGGGGGAAGTGGTTATCTTTACGGATCATCTTCTCTGCGGCTTCTCACCGCCCAGGTCAAAGTTTTTCCGGGACGCCATGCATTTTTCTAAACTTCACCCTCAAGACATTGGCCCCAAATCCGTCACCAATTTGTCCCAATTTCAAGTTTTCTGCGAGGCGTATCTACAAGAAGAGCCCACTGTTGACCTCTTCAGAGACTTCTTTTACATCAACCGCCAGACTGAGATAGCAGACGGACCAAGTCTTGAACTCGGAGGCGTTTCCATCCAGAGGCGGAGAGATGTATCTTTTCCCTCTGCTGTTCTGCCCAGCCATCCCAAAGATTGGAACCGCACTTGGTTCTACTGCAGAGACACTGCTCCGGCTGAAGAGAAACCATTGCCGGGTTATCGCCCCTACCGGCTCTGCACTACCATCGAGCTTCCAGACCGGTTATCCGCCACAGAGCGCGCTCAATACGCTCCCACATTTTCAAAGATCAGGGCTTTATTAGCTAATGGGTTAACTGGCGTTGATCTGACCCGCTGCTAGGTTTCCTGGAGAATTTTGCCGCTGAGCCGGCGCGGCGGCTTAATGTGTCAATACACTGGCGATGTGGACGACCCTCAGCGCTTCAACCAAACGCCTCTAGTAGACAAATACCTCAATTTAATTGTCAAATCACTGCTTGGAGAACCTCGGGAGGAATAAGACGGGGTTAAACCCCTTCTATGTTCTTAACCCGGCTCCCGCAGTAAGACCTTTTACTTTAATCTTCACCTTTTCCTTGTAGGTTTTGCACTTCACATCTCTTTTAACCTTTCTGCAAATGTATGTAGGCCGACTCTCCCTTCTAGAAGAAGAGAATAACTGCAACCTCCACTTTGAAGAAGAAGAAAACAAAAGCGACTAAACCTCGTGGCCCTGGCCGCTCAAAGAAGCAAACTGCCCAAGAACTGCTCGAACTGGATGACTCGGAGGTAGAACTTGACTCCCTTGGCCTTCTTTTCATGCAACTTATTGATGCTGACTCCTCTCAGGGTGAAGCGGAGACAAGACAAGCCGGTGCAGTAGAGGTAACTATCATCTCCTCCGACTCGGAACCTTTGCCAACAGAGAAAATACGGCGGGTCATCCGGAAAGTAAAGTTTTCACACCCCCTTGCTCACTTGGATCCCAACTTTCTTTTGAAGAAGCAGCAACATGACTCTAGGCGTCAGACCCGGAGCGGCGGCTCTGAAGATCTAGTAGCTGGCTTATCCAACACACCAGCTCCTCGGAAGTGCCGCAATGAGGTACTTCATAATTCTGTTTTCATTTCTTCTGCACGTTAGTCTCATGCCGCAACCTGTTTATATTGTCCAACTCCGACTTTTCAGGAAACGCCTCCATCCTCTGGCGACTCAACCGGCACACAGCTGCCTGCCTTCGTTGTCAACCCTGGGTAAGGACTCTTCCTTTGTTGGTATCCAAAAAAATTGTTTTCATATGCTCATAAACTCGTCCACTTCTGTTTCAGGGTTAAGGCAAAGATAAGCAAGAAACAGAAGGTGGGCGACTCTTCCAAGACCTCCAAGGTCTCTGAGCCGGAGATAAATATTCCAAAGCCCCAATCCAGAGTTCTGAAGACCCCATCTCTCATCAAGACAATCCTCCTCCGCAGGCTGAAGAAGTTTTTTCTGAGGCCATGGACACTGATGCTGATCCGGCCAACATTGGTGACCCGCCGAGTCCAATTCCTCTCCATCCAATTGAAGAGAACCCTTCTACGAAGAATGATGCTAATGTGGTCATCACCGGGGCGGGTTATAAACCACCAGGGGCCTCAACTGTATTGGCCAAGCACAAAGAAGAATCACCTCTGCTGGAGAAAGGCAAGGACAAACTAGACCTGCCGGATTATGCAGATTTCAGTGCCAGCGAGCTGCACGCGGGCTACCTAAGCCGTCTTCATACAAGCCATGACATGGAGGCCGGCTTAGTCAACTTAATGAAGCAGAAGTATGAGGTAAGAATATCAACCCCTTTGCATTTTATAGATATATACCCACGTACCCCCAAGGGCCGGCTTATCTTGAAAAGATGAGCCGGGTCTTTCCATGCACACTTTAGAAAGAATCCATACGTAGCCCCCAAGGGCTGGCTTATCCTGAAAAGGACGAGCCGGGTCTTCCAATAAGTACTTAAACAAAAATCCACACGTAGCCCCCAAGGGCCGGCTTACCCTGAAAAGGATGAGCCGGGTCTTCCAATAGTCACTTAGGCAAAAATCCGCTTGTAGCCCCCAAGGGCCGGCTTATCCTGAAAAGGATGAGCCGGGTCTTTGCAAGACATTGAAATGACCTACATTAGCCCCCAAGTGCCAAGTGTATTGCTTGCAATGTGCTTGGGACTTGAATATTTGAATCATAATAAACATGTGCATTAATGATTTCCAAACCAACTCTCAAACTTTATGTAGGAGGCATTAAGCTTGAAAGAGTCGCATCTTGGCGACTTAAACAAGAGAGTGGCGGCTCTGGAAACCAAGAGCAGCGAGGCCGAGGCAAAGCTCAAACTTACCTTGGAGGACTTAGAAAAATCAAAATCTGACTTTACCGCTGAACGTGCCACTCTTGAGTCAGAAAAGACCGCCTTGCAAAAGCGCGCTAAAGATGCTGAAAAACAACTGAAGCCGGTTGCTGAAGAGCTTGCCGGCTTAAAATAGCAGATATGTCGAATGACAGCCGCCATCTTCGGTAAGTGCCAAAAAGGGACTTTCCATTGAAGCACTTCATCCATTATAGTAGTCACAAAATGCTCAACTGATTTTATACCCTTAATTGTCTGACAGGCGCCAGGAGTGCCAACTTTGGCCAAAATATTTTGCTGAAGCTGAAAGCTGTGTACTCATTGACCGAGCAATTATATGATGGGAGCCTGCGCACACTTGTAGCTGTATCGTCAGGAAAGAAGCCGCCAACACCCATCAAGACAGTGCTGGATCAGCTATCATCTGTGCCGTCTCAAATTGAAGAGCTGAAGCTGTCAGCCGCCCGCGCAGGAGCTATTTCTGCTTTAAGCCGGGTGAAGGCATGGCAATCGGATCTAGACCCGGCTGAGATGGCTGGCGGGTACCCAGAATATAACGACGATGGAACTGTCTTCAGCGAGTCAGACTTCTCCAAATGTGTCAAAGATATAAGGCCGCTAGCATGCGAACTTGCACAAGGGCTAGATTTGGCCAAGTACCAGCCGGCTTACGATGGCAACAACACGCGTATCAAGGCGCCCTCGCATGCCGTCGTCGATTGGACTCCTCAAAGGCGTAAGCATATGTTTGCCCCTCAGCTTGATCCATCCATAATTCTTAACGATGAAGCCACCTTTGAGGCGTTAACCGGCATCGACTGGACTTCGGATGATCCCCAGATGGCCGACGACGAAGAGCCGACAAAGGAGGACCCGGAGCCTTCCACCTCCAAGCGCCAGGGTGACCCGGATGGTACTGAGGCCGCCTCGGAACCGTGAAACTCTGAAAAACACTTGGCCAGGATTTCGAAGGGCCCAGCTATGGCTTTGTAATAGTATAGTTTGAAAACAGCTATGATTTTGCCATGCCTTCGTGCATGTTTTTGCCAACTTATATTCTGGCGGCTTAATCGCTACAATCCTTATCAAAACACTTGTACGTTTGATGTGATGATATCTCTTGATTTTCCAAGAAATTTTGATCAACTCCTTGGCTGGCGACTTACCACCATAATCCGGGGCGAGTTAATAACTCAATACCCCATAGTCTTGAAAATACGGAAACGAACCCGCTGGCGGGTCATAACAGCAACAAACTTTGATAAATGAGTAATACTAAGCCAAACCAGTTGTCATCCAAAGACTTAGAACCTCCTTATTAAAAATTTCCTGTAAAACAACAAGCAGAAAATATATACATATGTATCTTCAACTTTTGTTAGGCGGCTTTGAAGGCACAACCAGAAAAGATCAACTCTTGTTTGTATTTTTGAGAAAAAACTCAAGGTTTTGCTTCAAGAAGCTAGGCATGAGTGGCCACAATCCCATAAGCCGGCTCTCACGTGACATAAATCCGTTGTTTTAACCTTAACTAGTTCAGGGTCTTAAAAAAGATTGACTGTTAAGAGTACGAACGGGCCACATAGCGGAGAGACTACAGCAAACATGTGAGTTTATCCTAGCTCTCTGTAAGCCGGCTCTCTCATGACATAAGACATCGTTTTAACTTTGACAAGTTCAGGGTCTTATTGAAAGATTGACTGTCAAACGTACGGCGGGTCACCTGATGGAGTAGCAAGTTGCAAACAGGAAGGTTTAACTCAAATATGGCTTTTAAGCCGGTCAAGAGCGTATGAAAGCTAAACTCGGTGAGTTGGAAGCCCCCAAGTGACCTTGTTATTAACCAAATTTTACACAAGAAATCGTTGGATGAAAACGACAGAGGCCCCGAATTATGGGGATGCCGGTTTTATTATATTATAAAAAGGTATATACAATGACAGAGGCATGTACATTGATGAGAGCCAATGACTCAAGTGTAGCAAGGCCGAAGATGAGCAATATTCCACGGCCTACTAGTTTCCTCCCCAGAAGTACGTGACTTGTCACTCCCCCGTATATCAATGAGATAATATGACCCATTGTTGAGATTCTTGCTAACCACAAAAGGTCCTTCCCAAGGGGGTGATAACTTATGCATATCTGTCTGATCTTGAATCAAACGAAGAACTAAGTCGCCTTCTTGGAACATCCTGGTTTTAACCCTGCGGCTATGATAGCGACGCAGATCTTGTTGATAAATCGCCGATCATGCTGCTGCAAGATCCCGCTCTTCATCCAAAGCGTCCAGCGCGTCCTGACGCGCCGCCTCATTATCAGTTTCAATGTAAGCCGCCACCCTGGGCGAGTCATGACGAATATCACTGGGGAGAACTGCTTTTGCGCCATAGACCATGAAGAAAGGCGTGTAGCCTGTTGATCTATTGGGGTGGTTCTAATGCTCCAAAGAACTGGAGGCAGCTCCTCAACCCAACGACCCGGCGTTCGTTCCAAAGGAACCATAAGTCGGGGTTTGATCCCTCTCAAAATTTCCTGGTTAGCACGTTCTGCTTGACCATTAGACTGTGGATGAGCCACGGAGGAGACATCAAGGCGGATGTGTTCACTTTCACAAAACTCTTTCATAGCTCCTTTGGACAGATTTGTGCCATTATCAGTGATGATACTGTGGGGGTAACCAAAGCGGAAGATTAGCTTTTTGACGAACTGAACTGCAGTTGCTGCATCGCATTTGCTGACTGGCTCCGCCGCAATCCACTTGGTAAATTTGTCAACAGCCACCAAAAGGTGGGCTTTCTTATCCTTAGACCTCTTAAATGGTCCAACCATATCAAGCCCCCAGACCGCAGACGGCCAGGTGATCGTAATCATCTGCAACTCTTGAGCCGGCACATGGGCTCGTCGTCCAAATTTCTGACACCCATCGCACTTGCTAACTATGTCCTCCGCATCTGCATGAGCCGTCAACCAGTAAAACCCATGCCGAAAAGCCTTGGCCACCAAAGGTTTTGAGCCAGCGTGATGACCGCAGTCGCCTGCATGTATCTCTTGTAAAATTTCACAGTCTTCCTCCGGAGAAACACAGCGTTGAAAAACACCAGTTACACTGCATTTATGTAAATCGCCATTGACAATAGTCATGGACTTAGATCGCCTCGTGATTTGTCGCGCCAAGGTCTCGTCCTCGGGTAACTCGCCATGAGTCAGATACGTTAGATAAGGCAGGGTCCAATCAGGAATAGCGCGAAGAGCCGCCACCAACTGTCCTTCCGGGTCAGGTATGGCAAGATCTTCCTCAGAAGGTAACTTGACCGACGGGTGATGCAACACATCAAGAAACACATTAGGTGGCACCGGCTTACGCTGAGACCCCAGCCGGGACAGTGCATCGACCGCCTCGTTCTTCCGACGATCAATGTGATCCACCTGATAACCCTTAAAGTGGCCAGCAATGACATCAACCGCCTGACGATAAGCCGCCATACGAGGGTCTTTAGAATCCCACGTGCCTGAAACTTGCTGAGCCACCAGGTTTGAATCGCCCAGACATCTGACCCGGCTCAAATTCATCTCCTTGGCCACTCGGAGCCCATGAAGCAAGGCTTCATATTCAGCTGCATTGTTGGTACAAGGAAACATTAACCTTAAAACATAACAAAATTTATCACCTCATGGGAAAGTTAAAACAACTCCAACCCCTGAACCTTCCAACTGTCTGGATCCATCAAAGTGAATTGTCCAATACGTATTGTCCGGATTCTCCTCGGGTGCTTGACACTCTGTCCAGTCATTGATAAAATCCACCAGGGTTTGAGACTTGACAGCTATTCGAGGCACATACCTCAAATTAAGAGGGCCAAGCTCAATTGCCCACTTAGCAATCCTGCCGGTGGCCTCTCTATTTTGAATGATATCTCCTAAAGGAGCAGAGCTAACCACCATGATTGGATGTCCAAGGAAATAATGTTTCAGCTTGCGATTTGCCATGAACACTCCAAACACTAGCTTCTGCCAATGCGGGTACATTTGCTTGGACTCGGTCAAAACTTCACTGACGTAATAAACCAGCCGCTGGACGGGGTACTCTTTGCCCGTCTCCTTGCGCTCCACAACAACCGCCATGTTGACGGCCCTGTTATTAGCCGCCACGTACAGGAGCAATGGCTCTTTTTCCACGGGAGCAGCCAAGATAGGCGGCTCAGCTAACTGTTTTTTGAGCGCCTCAAACGCATCATTGGCGGCATCACTCCAGACAAAATTATCTGTTTTCTTCATCATCTGATATAAAGGGATGACCTTCTCTCCCAGGCGGCTTATAAATCGGCTTAAGGCGGCAATACGACCCGCCAAGCGCTGGACATCATTGATACACGCCGGTTTAGATAATGAGGTGATGGCCTTTATTTTATCTGGGTTAGCTTCAATACCCCGCTCTGAGACCAAAAAATCCCAGGAGCATGCCTGCAGGCACACCAAAAACACACTTAGCTGGATTAAGAATCATCTTGTATACCCGGAGGTTATCAAAAGTTTCCTTCAAATCATCAAGCAGAGTCTCCTTCTTCCTTGATTTGACCACAATATCGTCCACATAAGCATGAACATTGCGCCCGATCTGACCATGAAGACAATTCTGTACACAACGCTGGTAAGTCGCCTGAGCACTTTTGAGTCCAAAAGGCATGGACACGTAACAAAAAGCTCCAAAAGGTGTTATGAAAGATGTCTTCTCCTGGTCCTTAATTGCCATCTTGATCTGATGATAACCCGAATAAGCATCCAGGAAACATAAACTCTCACAACCCGCTATCACGTCAATGATCTGGTCGATACGGGGGAGAGCAAATGGATCAACCGGACAAGCCTTGTTAAGGTCTGTGTAGTCTACACACATACGCCACGTGCCGTTCTTCTTAAGGACGAGCACAGGGTTAGCCAACCACTCTGGGTGAAAAACCTCCACGATAAACCCAGCCGCTAAGAGCCGGGCTACCTCTTCTCCAATAGCTTTACGCCGCTCCTCATTGAAACGACGGAGGAACTGTTTAACCGGCTTAAATTTAGGATCCACATTAAGATGGTGCTCAGCGAATTCTCTCGGTACACCCGGCATGTCAGAAGGTTTCCATGCGAAGATGTCCCAATTCTCACGGATGAATTCGATGAGCGCGCTTTCCTATTTGGGGTCCATATTAGCCCCTATAGTGAACTGCTGCGATGAGTCGCCAGGGACAAAGTCCACCAACTTGGTATCCTCTGCCACAAATTTCAGGGGCGGGTCAGACTCGGTGCTGGGCTTTTTCAACGGGGACATATCCACCGGGTCAACATTATCTTTATAAAACTTGAGCTCCGCCTCAGCACAGCTTGACTCCGCATACGCAACATCACCTTCCTCACACTCAAGAGCAATTTTTCGATCACCATGCACCGTAATTGTCCCCTTCAGACCTAGCATCTTGAGCTGCAAGTAAACATAACAGAGCCGAGACATGAATTTAGCATAAGCCGGACGCCCAAATAGAGCATGATATGGGCTCTTGATCTTGACCACTTCAAACCACAAGGTCTCTACCCTGTAGTTGTACTCATCACCAAAAGCCACTTCGAGGGAAAATTTTCCTACTGGATAAGCCGACTTGCCGGGCACTACACCGTGAAAAACTGTGGATGACGGCTTGAGATCCTTGTCAGTCAGATTCATCCGGCGGAAAGTGTCGTAGTACAAAATGTTGATACTGCTACCACCATCCATCAGCACCTTGGTGAACTTGTAGCCTCCTACCTAAGGGGCTACCACAAGGGCCAAGTGCCCCGGGTTATCAACTCGTGGCGGGTGATCCTCCCTGCTCCATGATATCGTGTGCTCAGACCACTTCAAATACTGCGGAATAGCTGGTGTTGCTGCATGAACCGCCCTCTTGCGCACCTTCTGATCACGTTTGTCCAGACTCGTGGTGAAGATGTGATATTGGCCTCCGTTAAGCTGCTTCGGGTTACTCTGATACCCTGACTGATTGTTTTGCTGCTGACCACCATTACCGGACTGTTGATTGTGGCCACCATGGTTGCCTTGACCCTGATAACCCGAGCCTGAGCCACCCGCACCGGAACCTGACCCATGAGAGCCGGATCCTGACCCGCCAGGCAGTCCATTGCCGTTACCATGATGCTGGTTAAGGCTGTAATTCTGGAACTTCCGCATGATATAACAATCCTTCCAAGCGTGGGTGGACGGCTTGTTGGGAAGACTGTGCTTTGGGCAGGGGTCGTTTAGCATTGCTTCCATGTTGAAAGGCTTGCCCTTGCCAAAAGGCGGTTTACCGTTGCCCTTGGTGCGGTTGTTCCCGGTGTTGGTGTTGGCCACCAAGTCTGACCCGCCGTCTGGATGCTTCCGATTGCCGCCATTACCCGAGTTGTTATTTCCTGCCACATTCTGTTGCTGACCCTTACCGTTGCCATTCTTCTTACCCTTTGCAGACTTCTCGTCATCAGAACCAGGATCTTTTGTGCTATCAGAATCTGCATATTTAGTGAGAGCAGCCATGAGCTTGCCCATGTCCTGGCAAGAATGCTTGAGCCGTCCAAGCTTCTGCTTAAGGGGGCAAGAAGTGACAATTCTTCTCCAGAATCAGGACCGCCTGAGCAACCGTGATATTATCAGATGAGTGGATAATGGTTGAGACCCGCCAGCCCCAATGATGGCCCGTCTCATCCTCCCGCTGCACGCAATGATCTAAATCAACGATCGTCATAGGCTGCTTGCATGTCCCTTGAAAATTCTTGATAAATCGTGCTTTCAACTCGGCCCAGGAGTTTATGGTATTGGGGGGTGAGGGAGTCCTGGTTTAAGGGGTCCTCGGGAGGTCGACCTATTGCTTATGGGCCGGACTATATGGGCCACTTGCCGAATACTGGATGGATTGAAGACCCTGTCTCCAGGAAGGAGGCTTCGAGAATTATGGCGTGTCCTCCACGTTTAAGTAGTGAATAGGCATGTTTATCCCTTCGACGTGTAACCGACCATGTGTAAACCCTAGGTACCCTCGGCGTCTATATAAGCCGAAGGGTTTTAGGTTGTAGGCCAAGAGAACTCATCTAGGGTTTTAGTCATACGATCTCGTGGTAGATCAACTCTGTAATCCTCATACTATCAATATAATCAAGTAGGACGTAGGGTATTACCTCCATAGGAGGGCCCGAACCTGGGTAAAACCTTGTCCCCTTCGTCTCTTGTTACCATCGATCCTAGTCTCACAGCTCGGGACCCCCTACCCGAGATCCGCCGGTTTTGACACCGACATTGGTGCTTTCATTGAGAGTTCCGCTGTGATCACCAGAAGGAATCGATAGCTCGCCTTGTCATCAACGAAGAGGTCCGTAACCCGGGCACTTTCGTCCCCGGACAGATCTTCGCTTTCGGCAGCATTGTGCTGCATGCCGACCCGACCGGCCATCTGGGCCGCGTCGGAAGTTTCGCCCCTGATCAAGAGGTCAGATTCGGGAACTTAGAGTTCTCCGCAGATTCTCGGGGCGATCTATCGCTAACCGGGCTCGCAGTCTCGCCTGCTACGCCCGAAGACTCCGAGGCTTTAACCTCAAATCCATCTTTCGGCCCCGCCCACGGGATCTACCCCGGCGAGGGCCTGCCTCTTAGTCCGGATCCGGTCATAGTGCCAGATGTCCGGACGTCTGTTCTTGCCGAATACTCTCCCTGCGCGGACGCATCGAAGGTTCACTCCGGAATCTCTGGGCAGGCCGACTCGATCGAGCTCTCGATACTCAACGAGGCTCTAGATCGGATCTCGTCGATGAAGATCACCGACGACCCAACCCCGATCTGTTCTCAGATCGGGCTTCAAACGGGTCAGGACGAATTTTTTGTCCCACCCACCACCCACTTAGTAGCCACTGTTGAGGATTTAACCGACATGTTGGACTACGCCTCTAAGGAGGCAGATTACATGGATGAGGAGGATCACGCCCTCGCCCCTGTTAACACCGGGCGATGGACTACCATCTCCACATACGACGTCTACATGGTGGACACTCCGAAAAACGATGGCGACAAATCGGATGAAGCGCCGTCAAGACGCCGAAAGCCGCATAAATGGTCAAAAGGAAAAAAGGGACGAAAATCTATCGATGGCACCGGGGACGGAGACACCCCGGAAGACATCGGCGATCCCGAAATCCCCGAACACCCGTTAGAGGGTCAGGAGAGGCCCGAAGACCGGCGCAACCCCGATGATCCAGATGATCCTGAGGACGACGACTACCTCCGCTCTATCGAGGGGGAGGACAATGCGGAAGCCGGTGACTTCTCCATCCCTGATAATCCTGAAGACCAGGAGCTGTTCAGGCAGCAGCTTATAGCCACGGCCCACAGCCTGAAAGCAAAAGAACGGCAGCTTAAAGCCGAGCAAGATGACCTCAACGATCGATGGACGAGAGTCCTCTCAGCTGAGGAAGGGTACGGTACCGGTTTATAGGACCAACCCAAGAGCTATCCGCGCAGAAGGCTGCTGCCACAATTCGATGACGAGCTCACTGATACGCCGTCCCCCAAGCATACCCCATACGACAAGCCAGACCGCCCTCCTCGAGGACGAGATAGGACGGCTGACAACACTGGCTATAGGCCGACAATACCCCGAAGACGGGGAAAAGAGCCACTAGAGCCCGATGACAGGTTCGACCTGCGACACGACCTGGATGATAGAGCAGGTCGTACGCGATCCATCTACGGATCCAGAGGATACTCACCCGATGGACGGGAAGGGTACATGCCTTGGTTCGACCGCAACAATGAAGGTCGGGAACGAAACCGAGCTAGGACAGACGCCGATCACCGGCGCGACATAGCTCGGGTTAGAGGCGCTGCTCACCCACTGTGTTTTACGGACGAGGTGATGCGGCATCAGTTCCCGGAAGGGTTTAAACCCGTAAACATAGAGCAATATGATGGGACACCTGACCCAACCGTATGGATCGAGGATTTCCTCCTCCACATCCACATGGCGTGAGGAGATGACCTCCACGTCATCAAGTACTTACCCCTGAAGCTCAAGGGACCAGCTCGGCACTGGTTAAATAGCCTCCCCGAAAACTCCATTGGGTGTTGGGAGGACCTGGAAGACGCATTCCGATCTAACTTCCAGGGCACTTATGTTCGGCCGCCGGACTCCTCCGACTTGAGCAACGTCGTCCAGAAGCCAGGAGAATCTGCGCGGCTATTCTGGAATCGGTTTTTGACCAAGAAAAACCAGATAGTTGACTGCCCGGACGCTGAAGCAATAGCCTCTTTTAGGCACAATATTCGGGATGAGTGGCTGGCTCGTCAGCTCGGCCAGGATAAACCAAGGACAATGTCCGCTCTCACAGCACTCATGACTCGCTTTTGCGCGGGCGAAGATAACTGGCTCGCAAGACGTAGCCACAACCCCGAAGACCCCGGAACCTCCGAAGTTCGGGACGGAAAGAGGAAACCGAAGCGCAACAAGAACAAGCGTCGGCACAATAATAGTGACGCCGATGACACGGCTGTTAACGCCGGCTTCCGCAATTCCCGGCCTGGGCAGCGGAAGAAGCCTCCTAAAGGCAAACACGACGGACCCACCCCGCTGGACAAGATCCTGGAGAGGCCTTGCCAGATTCACGACACTCTAGAGAAGCCCGCTAATCACACCAACCGTAACTGTTGGGTCTTCAAACAGGCCGGCAAACTCGCATCCGAGGACCAAGGTAAGAGCCCACGCAGCGAGGACGAGGATGAACCCCGTGGTCCGATTGGTGGCGGACAAAAGAAATTTCCTCCAGAGGTAAAAACAGTAAACATGATATACGCCACCCATATACCCAAAAGGAGAGGAAGCGCGCCCTTCGAGACGTCTACGCCATAGAGCCCGTAACCCCGAAGTATAACCCATGGTCGGCATACCCGATCACCTTCGATCGACGTGACCATCCGACCAGTATCCGTCATGGGGGTTCGGCCGCACTCGTCCTAGACCCGATCATAGACGGGTACCACCTCACTAAAGTCCTAATGGACGGAGGAAGTAGCCTCAATCTGATTTACTCAGATACGGTGAAAAAGATGGGCATAGATCCGCCAAGGATCAAGCCCAGCAACACTACCTTTAAAGGAGTGATCCCAGGCGTCGAAGCCCGGTGCACAGGCTCTGTAAGCCTGGAAGTAGTGTTCGGCTCGCCCGATAACTTTCGAAGCGAGGACTTGATCTTCGACATCGCACCTTTCCGCAGCAGCTATCATGCCCTGCTCGTCCATATAGCGTTCGCTCGCTTTAACGCCGTCCCGCACTACGCATACCTCAAGCTCAAGATGCCCGGCCCTAGGGGGGTCATTACTGTCAATGGCAACATAGAGCGCTCCCTCCGAACTGAGGAACATGCGTTGGCCCTGGCGGCCGAATTCCATTACACCGATGATTGGCAAGCGCCGACATCTGCCGTAAAGGCACCCAAGGCTGTGAAGCGAGCTCGGTCTCAATCCGAAGTACCAGAACCTTCCTCTCCCCAAAAATAGGGACTCGCCCCCATCGCACAGCCCTAGAACCGGCAAAGTACGTGCCAAGGAGGCACAACTTCGCGCTTAAAATTCCATGGGCAGCGGTGGGGAAAAATTATTAAATGGTAAGTGTTCGGTTGGACCGAACTATCACCATCAACATGTCTTCGGACACACTACAGGTATCATAAAGTACCTGCTACGGCGTAAAGCTCATTCACATTTCGGCGACTTCTCAAGACTTTTTCCCCAAAGTCCGCTCGCCGAACATTACACCCAACACGGCATACAACCCCTTGGGAGACGCAGGAGCGGACAAGCGACAGGGCACATCGACGACGTCAGGTCACCTACCGAAGACCCTTGGTACAACCCCTCCTGTAAGGTTTATATTTCATTATTAATACCTGTAAACAGTTGTATCGGCAATTCGAATAATAAGAGTTGATGAGTAAAATACAGATGTATCTTGCATGATCGTTTCGCTGTTTTTAGCGCACTCTCTATTTTCCCTCTCTTCTTGCGAACCTGTTCGGTATACTTTACGATGCAACCGGCTAACAGACCGGGGGCTCGACCTTAAAAAATCGCCCTCAGCACAACTGATTTCATGTTCGGCGTCTTGGAGTTCTGCTTTATATGCATTGGTTCCGAACTATGTCTTGGGTCAATAGTTGGGTTGCCCGGCTCCTGTGCTTGCCCCTTTATGTTCCGCTCGTTCGGCTAAAAGGGCAAAGGGAGAACCGCTGCGATTGTGCTTCCGGCTAGCCTGGTCAAGCACCTCAGCAGAGAAAGCCGAAAACTGACTGTCATGGTATGCGAGAACTGGTCTGCGAATCCGAGCTTGATTAAATCTCGTCAGAGGTTATTCCGTGTCATACGATGGGTTTGGTATTAGTACAAACCATGTGATATAGGCTTTGGCCACAGTTCATTCGAACATCACAAACCCCTGGGGGCTAGTCATCAGCCCCCCGCACTCCTTTCTCGCGCCCCTATGGCTAAGTGAAAGCAATAAAGCATTATGGTCCTATTGCCTTGTCCGCCCCACACTACCGCCTTCGGGTACCGATAGTTCGGCTAAGGGTCACAGTGCGTTGGCAAAGACACCCCGCATAGTATCTACATGGGGGCTGAAGCCGACGACTCGCCGCTTTCAGTTTTAACGGCCACACAGGAGTTATAAAGGATGCAAAACATAAAAGACATGATAAACCATGCACCTTAAATATAAATGCGTTCAAGAGTCTTCGGACATATTACAACGCCTTTACTCATACACGTTTTCTCTCGAACATTGCGCCTCTATTGCCCAAGCACCCTCCATTACGCCGGAGAAGTACAGCTCGGGGCACCTATGCTCTTTTCCAGGAGGCAAAGGGGCGATGGCTATCTTCATCGGATCTAGCCCCGGCCAGTGCACCTTGGCCTTCGCAAAGCTCATCCGAGCTCCCTCGATACAGGATGATCGCCTTAGCACGTCGATCCGGGGCGAGGCGTTGCTCATCTTCTGCACCAGGCCGAAGTAGCTGTCCGGCAACGGCTCGTTGGGCCATAGCCGGATGCAAAGATCCTTCATGGCCGGCTCCGCCATCCGGTGCAGCTCCATCAGCTGCTTCAGCTGCTCTACAAGGAGTGGAGAGCGCCCGGGGGCTTCGAATTGCGCCCAAAACAGCCGAGCTTCATCTCCTTCTCCCCGCGAAGCATAAAACTGGTTTGCGTCCGCGGTGCTCTTCTGGAGGTCCGAGCAGGCGCCTAAGGAACGCCATACTTGGGTGAGCACTTTGAACTTGCTATCCCCGAAGATACACTGCAATAAATACGGCTTACCATCCATGATAGCCTTGGCCTGGCCGACTTCCTCTTCATAGGACCGCCTATCCACCCGCTCCTTTTGGAGATCGGTTTTCAGGGTGGATAGTTCGGCGGCCTGCTCCTTGCTTTTCCGCTCAAGGTCCTCGCACTTTCGGCCTGCGTCCTTGAGCTCTTGTTGGATTTCTTCCACCCGAGCCTCATGCTTGTCGCTGGTGGCTCTCAGGGCGGATAGCGCGGTAGCCGCTTCTTTGGCAGCCGCCCTCTCAACCGAAGCCTCCTGCTTCACCTTCTCAAGCTCGGCCTTGAGCTTCTCAATCTCCTTCGCCGAGGCTGCGCAAGTATTCAACATATCAAAAATACTACGTTGACAGTACTGTAATGAAGAGTTTTGAATACTCTAATTCGGCTTACCTTGCGCCTCGTCGAATCTCTTGTTCAGAGCGTCAAGCTCGTCTTCGGAGCTTTTGAGCTTCCGATTTAGCTCGTCCAGCTCGGCAGCGTTAGAAGCCGCCGCCGTCGACGAAGCATGTAAAACACAAAAACAACTATATCAAGTTACACGGGTTCACAACTTCCGAACTATCATAAATACGATCCTATGTCCGGTCGCCTTAAAGGCTGTTAGGACATTCCGAACATATACCGTCTTGTACATAGTTCGGACAATGATCTATTATTGACCCCTAGGCAAGTTTTTTCCAAACTCACCTAGGGCTCGGGGGCTGTCATGTATATAATGATAAAGATATTAATATTTCATAAAATAGAGCATTACATGGCTTACCTGGAAGCCCGTCAGGAGACCGTTGAAGGCCTCCTTCAGTCTGTGGTCTACGGACTGAATGCTCTGCAATACCGCACCCGGGTGCGGTGCTCCCCGGAGATGGAGGCGCTTGACAGAGCCTCCCCCATAGCCGGCCACCCATTGGTCGGTGGCGCCGGTGGGGATCGATTGACCCGATCTCCAACCGGAGATTGAACCGGTGCCTCCGGAGGCATGGTGCGCTCCGGAGACCGCCTTGGAGGTGACTGGACATCTTCTCGTCCGATCTCCTCAGTATCCGGGAGGGGCCTCTCCCCCGGGTCTTTGGCGGCCGAGGTGTTAGCCTCGGCCATGATGTCATCGCCCTCGCCTCCAGTGCCCGGCTCCAGAGGAGCCTGTTGGGACGATACCTCCGCGGCGTCCTTCGCGGCGCCCGGAGGAGAATGGTGCGCCCGCTAGCTTGGCGGGCGGGGTCTCCCCATCCGAAACTTGATCGGTGAGGAGAACACGCGGGGGGCTGTAAGACAATAGGCATTCACATGTCAGTAACGTTCAAAACTTAGCATTGATAGCTCAGGAGGTCTTCGGATCTTTACCTTCGAGGTGGGGGCTTGACCCTGAGGGTCCTTCGTGGAACCCTCTCGAAGTCCTCGGACTCAGTATCCGAGTCCGAGCTATCACCGGACAGGGCTACCTGTGTCCGGCGCGCTTTCTTCTGGGCGGGAGGAAGTACATCCTCTGAGGTGTCCGATGACGCCGCCCTCTTTCCTGTGAGGGGGGAATCGCCTCCCCCCTCAGCCTCATGCTCCTCCTCTTGATTCGAGGAGGCATGGGTTTCATCGGACACAACCCCTGGCTGGTCCCTGTTGCGCAGGCCTGCTTGGCCTGGCTTCTTCTTCTCCTTCTTCTCTGGCGCCTTGTAAGGCGCCACGACGAGCATCTCCAACAGCAGCGGAGACCTGGGGTCTTCGGGCTGTGGAGCCGGACACTTGATGCCCGTGGCCTTGCTCAGCCATTCCTGCGAAGGTGATCGGAGAATGCTTAGACTTTCTTTAGGAAGACAGAGCCGATCAAATAAAAACTATATCATACCTCGGAAGGGAGCTTATCGGCGCGTAAGCCCTGGTCCTCCTTCTTGGCCGGCCAATTCTCCTGCGCCTTGAACAGCGCCTTCCACAGCTTCTCCCGTGTGGTGCGGAAGATCCGACGAATCGTAGGATCGTCGTCAGTCCGATAAGTCCACATGGGAGAGCCCCGACGCTGGCAGGGGAGGATGCGCCGCCGAAGCATAACCTGGACCACGTTGGTCAGCCCGACTCCATCCTTGATCATGGAGGCGATGCCCCTTTGCAGGTCGTCCACCTCTGTGTCCGACCCCCAGTCGAGGCCCTTTCGGACCCATGAGGTCAATCTGGCCGGGTGTCCGGACCTGAATTCGGTAGGAACAGTTCCGCCCTCCTCCCTTGGCTCAGTGATGTAAAACCACTCTTTTTGCCAAGTCTTGATGGTGTCGATGAAGGTGCCTGATGGCCATACTGCACGCGGAAGCTTACCGATAACCGCCCCGCCGCAGTCCGCATGTGCGCCGGCTACACACTTCGGCTTGATGTTGAAGATCTTGAGCCACAATCCGAAGTGTGGTTCGACTCGCAAGAAAGCCTCGCAGACGATGATGAAGGCCGATATATGCATGAAAGAATTCGGTGGGAGGTCGTGGAAGTCGAGGCCGTAGAAGAACATGAGGCCCCTCATGAAGGGGTGGAGCGGGAAGCTCGGTCCTCGGATGAAATGAGGGATGAAGACCACCCTCTCGCCTGGTTTGGGGGTGGGGATCACCTGGCCCTCCTCTGCGGCGCGGTGGAAGATGTTGGCGGGGAGGTACCCGGCCTCCTTGAGGTCCCGGATGTCCTGGTCTGTGACTGAGGAAGCCTCCCACTTGCCGCTAGAGCCTGAGCCGGCCATGGCTGAGCTCGGAGGAAGAATGGGTGGAAAACCTAGATCTGGGCTCTGGAGGCTCAGTAGATTAGGGAAGCAGGGATGCGAATGGGAAGTGCGGTTAAGCCTTGGGGTTTTCTTCCCCTTTTATTGGACTTGTCGCTGGTTAGCCTCCCTTCACCGTGCCGTGAATCCCTCCGCTTCCCGAGACGTGCGTGCCATTGTATGCGCATGATTAAACATATCCTGTGTAAAACGGAGCACGATCTAAGCATTAATGGGTCGTGTTGATGGAAACGGCCTCGAACCGCGAATCGAATTGTTACGACTGGTTTAGTGGTCGTGGCGGGCCGTGACCTTTCATCTGTAAGGTTGTCAGAGAGCATTATTGACTCCCTGACGTTTGGCCTCCAAAGCCAAATTATTCCTGATGTTCGGACGATCTATGATCGGAAAAAACTACACGTCGTCGGAGGCCGAGCTAAACTCGGTCGATCACTATTCGGAGGAAGGAACTCGCCTCGCAAGCCGAAGGCTCTGATCATTTGAAGCAGCTGGAGCTTGGACCCTTGGCGTTGGAGGCTAGTTCGGGGGCTACTGAGGGAGTCCTGGTTTAAGGGGTCCTCGGGAGGTCGACCTATTGCTTATGGGCCGGACTATATGGGCCACTTGCCGAATACTGGATGGATTGAAGACCCTGTCTCCAGGAAGGAGGCTTCGAGAATTATGGCGTGTCCTCCACGTTTAAGTAGTGAATAGGCATGTTTATCCCTTCGACGTGTAACCGACCATGTGTAAACCCTAGGTACCCTCGGCGTCTATATAAGCCGAAGGGTTTTAGGTTGTAGGCCAAGAGAACTCATCTAGGGTTTTAGTCATACGATCTCGTGGTAGATCAACTCTGTAATCCTCATACTATCAATATAATCAAGCAGGACGTAGGGTATTACCTCCATAGGAGGGCCCGAACCTGGGTAAAACCTTGTCCCCTTCGTCTTTTGTTACCATCGATCCTAGTCTCACAGCTCGGGACCCCCTACCCGAGATCCGCCGGTTTTCACACCGACAGGGGGCAGACCCTTTAACCATGTATGAGCCGGTCCTTCCAACATCATGATAAAGTATTTCGCACAAACAGCATCACTGACATCCAACATCTCCATGGCTAACTCATAACTCTCAATCCAGGCTTCTGGGGGCAGATCAGCCGTGTAATTAGGCACCTTGCGCGGAACCTTAAAATCCTTTGGCAGGCGTTCTTTCCGGAGAGCCGGTATTAAACATGGCACCCCAACAGCCCTGGAAGTGACTCCGGCTCCCACCGAAGTTGAAGGGGTCACCGGGGGCGGCTCTTGATAAGCCGCCACAGCCGTCGCCTCACGCTGAGCTCTGGCATTATCCACGATTGCCTGAGCATTGACAACGGGTGGGCCATCATAGGGCGGGTTCCAACGTCGCTCGCTGTTGGAGACCGCCGGCGACTCCATGCGTCGGCTATAACTGCGGCTTGGAAGGGGGGTTGAGTGCACACGACTTCGGCTGTACGTATACTTCTCCTGTTGAGCCATCGCTGTTTGCAATAACTCGATGGCATTCTGTGCTTCTTCGGCGAAGGGTGTCCCATCGGCGAGAGGGAGCGCATTGAGCCTGGCAGCCGCTGCTATCATGTTCTCCACCGGGTTAGAATAATGACCAGGTGGTGTCAGAAAGCGCTGCGGCGGGATCTGATTCCTGCGGGGTGGGTCTGGCTGCCGATGCTGAGTCGCTGCCCTATTCCCAGGCACCTCCGCCGTTTGGGTCACGGTCAGCGGTGCATTCGGTCCTGCTCCCGGGGTGTTAAAGAGATTCCTGGGCTCATAATGCGCAGGCAGGCGGGTCTGATATCTCATCCGAAGAACTGCCTCCGAGGCCTGTCGATCCAGATTTAGACGAAAAGCTTTCGCCTTTAGACGCTCCGACTCAGCATCCATCTGAACCTGCATTGCATTGATATCTTCCTGGGCCCTGGTCATCTGCTCTTTCAGCCTCGCAATCTCTGCGTTACGGCCTGCTTGATTTTCACTCGTGACCTCGGTTCCCATTAGAGTTGTCAGCTCATTTTGAGCCGGCGGCCTGGCTGATCCGGATCCTGACGCGCCGGCAGCCGCCGCCGCTTCAGCCGCCGTGCTGTTAACAGCCGGCGCCGTGCCTGCCATGAAGATGGCGGCTCGTAGGGCTCCGGAATACTGTCACCATCGAAATAGCCCCCAAGCCCGCCGTCATGAAGCTGGTAAATTGATTCTGTCTCTCCACTCGAGGATCCATCCTCCGAGCAGACGAGGGTTTCTCCTCTCGACACGGAATCCTCCGCGAGTTCCGCGCCTTGGGTGAAGCCGACGAAAACGCACTTCCGGCCGGCTTGAATCCGGGCGGGTTGCGCGCGCCGGGCCGACTCGACGAGGTTGGTGCAGATGTCCGGCCCGGGCTTAGATACGCCGATCTTCCCGATGAAAACGTGAATTCCGCCGAAGGGGACCCTGTACCCGTACTCAACTGAGTCGGCCTCGGGGCCCTAACCAGCGTCATCGATGTAGAGTTTGCTGCGGCGACTCTTAGTCATCTTGCCAACGGCGTATCCTTCGATCCCCGGGAGAGAGCTCTTCGAGTACTCTAAACCACTGCGCATATGCCCACGATGGGCGCCAACTGTCGTGGTTTTGTCACGGCAGATGTCCTAGTGAAAGGACTTAGGGGTGAAGCCATCGCTACGGTGATTAACTTGAAGGGGTTGGTCGGGACGAAAGACACGGGTTTACCTAGGTTCGGCCCCTCACCAAGAAGGTAAAAGCCTACGTCCTGCTTTGTGTTGTATTGATTGGGTATCGATTACAAGGGAGCGGATTCGCTTGACCTAACTCTCGATCAATAGTTTCTTACCCTAAGCCGCCCAAGAAACTCGCCTTTATATACACAGGTCGAGGCCATGGGCTTACAAGAGTCCGGGCTGGGTTACACCTCGTAATCGACCTTGTCTCTAAGTCGCCTTGCCTTCTCTGGCAAGCCATCTCCGGGCGGCTTACGCCTCCAGGTCACACGCCGTCATCTGGCTCTGGGCCTCTGTTCGGCCCGCCTAGTGAGTCACCTCCAGGCTTATCTTGGTCTTCAGGCCTGTTTAAGGCCTTATTGCTAAGTCGCCAACTTCCTAACCCGGTCCCTCCTGGGCGGGTTATACCATGGGGTTATATCCCCAACAGGTACTCTTGCTCAGATCATTCTTCGACGTCGTCGTCATCATCATCCTCTTCTTAATCTTCTTTCTTGTCACGTGCATGCTTTTCTTTTTGCTTGTCGGCCTTGTGGCGCCAGCCCCTGCGGGCGTCACGGTTCTTCTTGTCGGATCAACCGACACCGTCTTGACCCTTCTTCTTGTCACGCTTCTCGCGCATGGACGGCTACTTCACCCATGGTAATAGGATGATGATACGGGACAAGGCCTTCACGGTTCTTCTTGTCAGACCCTCCGACACCGTCTTGACCCTTTTTCTTGTCAGGTTTCTCCTGACCTGTGGAAACAGGATAACGTGCTGCTGCGCCCACCGTAGGGTCAAATCGAACTGCCGCGAAGTCAGCCGCCGGCGCATGAGGCGGAATACAGAGCGAGCAGCCGAGCACGCGCACACCTGAGCCGATCGCGACAACAAGAGACGCGACGAAAGGAAAGATTCGATTCTTCTCCGCCGAGGCGAAAGCACGCACGCACGGACGCCCGGCCCCGCATCGGCCGAAACGGAAACGCCCAACACCGGGGGTATATCGGTCATTCCAGACGCCGCCGTCATCATAATCACACTACATCGGCGCAATCAACATCGCGGGTTTAGCGAGGCAACCGTTCCGTCTTCCTCTGCTCCATCCCCGTGTTTACGAGCACTAAACAGACCCGCACCCACCACCCCCGTCCTCCTCGCCCCGAGCCCGGCCCGCGCCCTCCTCAACTCCGGCGCCGCCGCGGCCGCCGCCGTAACCCGCCCCCGCCGCGTCTCCAATGGTAATGCCTCGGTAACTAAAAGCCCTCGCTTCGCTCCCCTTCCCTCCCCCCCTCCCTCGACCCGCGCCGCAATCCCCGCCGCGGATTTCGCGGGCGGTTGTTTGCGGGGCGTCCGCGTCGATCGCGGTTCGCCGCCGGGTCGTCATTGCGCGACGGTGTGTGCGTGCTGCGCTGCTCTCCTGGTCCTAGGGGTTGGTTCACTTGGTTGGGTCGTCCGCGGGCGGTTGGGGTTTGGGCGTTTGGGTTTTTTCAGACGAAGCGGGTGCTCGGCGCCGTTCGTGTGGTGCTCGATGGCCGACGCGCGTCTCGCGTGCTCCCCAAAGGATTCCGGGCTCCTCGCTCGCGTAGTGGTTCATGCGTCCCCGCAGCATGATTTTCCATTGTTTTTTTTTTTTTTTGTCTCTGCCAAAACAAAACCAAAAGGAATGGGGGCTCCTGTGCATTGAATGCCCTCTCGTCCCCGAGCCCTTTTCTGCTTCTTTGAAAAATACCTTTTCTGGCAAATTGGTCGTCGCTTCCCCAGGGCCCGCAAGGGAGGAATAATCACGGGCACCACAAACTTGCATGCTTCCAATTTGTGTGCTCTGTTCTGTTCACTTGCTTTCTTCACTTTGTGTGGAATCATGCCTACTTGAGCCAGGGAGGGATTTTAATTATGTTAATTAGGCGATGGTCTTTGTCTTGTGTGCTTTGGGGGTTGAATCGAAGCAGGAACCTGCGTTTGGTCATGATCTTGAGTATTTTGGTCCTGATCTTGCTATGCGTGGAATCGGATAATTATCTTTAGTTGCATGACAAGGGCATTATTCATGGCATTGGTGCTGTATTCGGTTATTTTGTTGTATCTTAGTTTCAATCATTCGGAGGTATATGGTGCTATTATATGCTGAAGCTTGTGCTCAGTTATGTATTTGTTATTAGTGTGTGTATGATCTTTTGGCCTTTGGGGCTTTGTCTGCCAGGTCTTGGAGGAGATGGTTTGCTTGTATCATCCGCATTCCTCGCGAAATACAATATGGAATCATTGTGTTACTTGGCAGGGTTGCTTTCCCATGTTATTAGAAGGATAATAATCTAGTTCCCCTGCTGCCTTATCTAGAAAGAGTAGTTTGGCTGTGTGCATCCTCGAGGCACGGGCCCGGAGTTGAACTCTTTTGTGGTTGCACACGAAAAGGTTCTAGTGAAAATCTAAAAAGAGTAACAATGCTGCATCTGGGCAACTAATAATGCTTAGGAGTGGCTTGTCCACGTGCTTCATTTGATCGTTTCAAACTAGGACTCTTTTGTGGTGCAATTTGTGGATATGGGATCACTTTCTTCCATCTGTTGGTATACTTAATGACCCATTATTATTACTTCAGAATTTTTATGGGTGTGTATATGCTCTGGTCATGTCTTGGCTACCAGTGTTTTGTGTTTTACTTTAGAAATCGTGGTTAAAGGGGGGAGGATCCCTCCCTTAACTGTCTGCTCTTAGGTAGGAATGGGACATCCCTGCAAATTAATGTGGATAGCACCCCAGCGGAGTCCCCGTGTGGATTTGAACGTGGGCGGGCGAGTTCAACAAACACCAGCCACTGAGCTAGCCCTTGGTTCTCATTTTGTGTTTTACTTGTATTGTCGTGTTTAACTTCATGGGCAGCATAGGCTTGACTGTAGTCTGGGGCTCTGGGCGTATGTGCATTAACATACACTTTGAAAACAATTAGTTATAATCTGATGTGTGTTGCTGTTTCTAGGAGGCGAAGAAATGCGTGGAAGGGATTGATTTGAATGAGCCACCACACAAAAACCGAGGTACAACTGTTGCTGTTATAATGAAAGACGGATCCTTTTGTAGGTCGATCTTACTTAGAAAAGTTGAGAGAAAATTGACCAACCCCACATGTATGTTGTACTATTTGAACTTGATATACTTCAAAGTCGCACCTGTACTTTTATTTTTTGATAGTCTACCGCCTATAATAGTAAGTGCATACTGACTGTTGTGGTTGTATACTTTTAGTAGCTTACCCATGGATAGTAAACTTGGATAATAGCTCATGTTAACACATGCTAGTTGCCTCATTACCAACTTACGATTTTCCGGATGTAGCTGTAAAAAACGAGCAAAAACTGAAAACAGAAGTTAGCAGGTATTAATTTGTACAGATTCAAAATTTCAGATAGAGAGATGACTTTTAATTTAAAGTAGAACTAGTCCGGAGTTTAAAGAGTGATAATCTGCAAATCTATAGTGTAGATTGATGAAGTTCAAAACTTATATTAAATAACGTCAACATATGTATCCATTTTTTTAACTTGAGCTCAACATCTCCTATTATGAATAAATTTTGGTTTTTGCTGTCTTTTCATTGAAATATGTCATACTATGTGGTAGTACAATATAGGTGTTCCAAAACTTGCCATGAAGTGCGTATTTTCTTATGGTAGGTGTCAGGTCGAGCCATGTACTGCTGCAAAAGGATTGTAAGAATATATGCCGCACAAAAGCTTGTGATGTTTCAATAGAATTGTAAGTTGATCTTAATTTTCCCGCCTGGTTATTCTAGTGTGTACTTCGTATACTAGCTTGGATCAAAATTATTCATGTTTTCTGTAGCATATTGTCGCTGACGAGTCAACTTATAGTTTACACTTTTGATGTGTGGGCTTTCCACTGCTGTTACAGAGCAAATGCGGCCATGATCATGTTTAACACTAGCCGCATCCACTTGACGGTTTGCTTGGATACAGAATGATCAGATCCAATTCTTGCAGCTCATATCAAACGTATCCAAACAGGCTCTGGGTGAAGTTATCACTCACCAAATTAAGAAGCTAGTTGTTGCATAGGAGCACATATACCACCCCACCCCACCCCCACCCGCGCGCACATGCCTTGTTAACATATTACAATGATCCAACCTCTAATAATTACAATTATGATATCCCTGGTTTCCTCAAATGTACAAACCCATTGAAACTAGGTATCCCAAGGAAATATAAGCAGAGCAAAAGGGAGTATCTTTTTCAAAATTACTGTGGGAGCACTCTTTTTTTCATGTTTTTTTCCCGCTTGGCAGAAGGTTGTACCGGCATTCTATGATGTCAGAACACTAGAGTAATTTTATGCTTTCCTTTACAGGCCCTCTCTTTGGTCAATTAGTAATTTCGTGTCAAGTAAGGTATATGAGCTGAATAATTTCCCGAAATTTTCACTGTATCCTGATCCGGAAGATGGTCGCCAGAGTAGTGAATGGGGAAAGTTTATGCATTTCCTTTGGCACAATCAGAGGGTAAATATATTTTTCCACTTCATGGGTATTCAGTTATTTACTCATTACTACTATAGGAGATACAATATAGGCTATATTTTCTATCTTCAAATTACTCTTTGAAAAATGGGGATGTGGATGGTGGAGAAGGGCGGACACTATATTTCAACACTCCCCCTCATGTATAGGGTCGATGTAGGCTGCAAGATTTCTTTTACCAATAGTGCGTTGACCGGTCTTCAGCTCGAGACCTCTTGGCTCTGTTGGATGCAACAGCTAGTTCACCCAAAAGAATGAACTGCCAGAGAAGGGCTGGCAATATATTTCAACAGTTACCATCCTGTAAGATTACACCTCTATTGGCAGGGTGTGGCTATTGGATAGCTAGAGGCGTTGGGCACGGTTAAAGTAACAGGAGCGGTTGAGACAGAAAAGTAATGAAGGTGTGAGAAAGAGGGATGCACCAGCCAGTTCACCCAAAAGACTGAACTGCCAGAGAAGGGCTGGGCAATATATTTCAACAGTTACCATCCTGAAAGACTACAGTTTGGTGGGGTGTGGCTATTGGATAGCTAGAGGCGTTAGGCACGGGTTAAAGTAACATGAGTGGTTGAGGCAGAAAAGTAATGAAGGTGTGAGAAAGAGGGATGCAATACTGTTAGGAATGTTTAGTTTTCAATGAATGTAATTTAGAATTGAGGCAGGGTTTTTGCAGCTTGCAAGTTGGGCAGTTTGTATGTATTTTGATGCAATCTACTAGCTTTATTTTGTTGCATGATAAGTGAAGGCCCTTGTTCTTTTCTTGTTTATCTTGTAGGCCGGTATTGTTAGACATGGGTCCTTCACCTTCCACATTCTTCCTGCTCAATCTGAAGAACGCCCTAACTACTCACATGCTTTGATCTTGTACGAGACTGAACAAAAAGATCCTGTAATCCGCAAAAGGAGGACCGGAATATCCGGTGAGAGTTTTGCTATATTACTTGGATAATAATGTATTGCTTGGGTTATTCATTATTAGTCCTTCACGAGTATATATTTTAGTCAGCCTGCTGTACTGTTTGTTTGCTTACTAGGGGAAGTTGACATCATGTCATTTCTTAAGAGTCGCATTTGCTGAGCTTTAATTTTTACATTCTTTATGTGGATCAGTACTTCATGTTGTTGAGGGAAGTTCTATACTTCTCTCTATAGTTGGAGCTGCAGCTGTGCATCATCTTATGCCGTTGCTTGCTATTAGCTACTCCCTACTGCTGATCTGAATTGTTTTTTCTTATCATCTGTTTTTCACTTATTTGATGTGCCACCAGAGAAATCCAACAAAAGCGAGGAGATCTGTGATAGTGTACCCAATCCAAGAGGGCTGAATGCCTCACATATACACCATGATCCAGAATCCTCACCATGTGAATCTGTTGAAGATGGTAATAGAATTTCAGATTCATTTGTGAAAAGGGGAACATCTACTCTTAGAAGAAATTTCGTCAGCACAGACCCATCTTATCTCCGAACACTCAGTCAGACACATGCTGGCTGGATCTTTGGAGCAATAGCAGAGCTCATTGACAACTCCAGAGACGCTGGTGCATCCAGGTACCTACATGACTTCAACATGCTAAACTCCAGAGACGCTTGTTTTTTTTTAAAATTATTTTTAGGTACAGTCTGTCAACCCGGGATTATAGATCATGTTGCATTATGTAACCTTAGTTATTCAATATATTATCTAGTAATTTTGGTAATAGATATTTCAATGTCTCCAAGGAAGAGGTTTTCAACCTTTTAATATCTTCAAAAATAATAAGTGAAAAACTAAACATTGAAAGCCACCGCTGTCCCAATCTAAGCTTTATTTTTACCGTATCATTATGCTTCTCTTCCAGGTGAATATGTACTCTCTCCTTAAAGAAATACAAGAGCGTTTAGATCACTATTTTAATGATCTAAATGCTCTTATATTTCTTTACAGGGGGAGTACAAAATATGCTGCTTTTATTTGTAATTAAAATTAATGTTACCTGCAGTAATACATTTTCTGAACATTCCTCACTGAGATAGCGTTTGACTGGAGTTATTCCTGTTGTTTTATTGCATTGACTGCTTATTCTTGTTGTACTCCATTCTTCTGCAAGGTTGGATATTTTCATCCAAACTATGTTTTCGAAGAAAGCAGCAGGCAAAGTTCCTGTTTTATCTGTGATTGATGATGGGCGTGGCATGACTTACCCTGAAATGATGAGAATGATCTCATTTGGTCATAAACGACCAAATGAACATTGCAATGATCAGATTGGGAGGTTTGGAATTGGATTTAAGGTAAATATCCATCATAAAACAGTTGTAGAAGGTCTTTGTATCTTTCTGCATAATACTTGATTCCCCTCTTCTTTATACTGTCTTCTGTTTCCCATGATTGATGTGGTCTGTGTTATGAATGACCTTTAAATAAGTCACTAAATCTGCTACATCCTGAGCTGCCACGAATGTTGTGTTGCAATAATTTTTCTGATTTATTTAAAATGTGGGACTGAAATACGTCTGTCAGGATGATAGCTTCATACTTCTCTCACTTACAATGCACTATTAAGACGTGTAATGCTGTTGAGTAAATGAAGAATTGTTTGCCTGTTCCGTCCCATAATGCAAGACGTTTCTGCAATCTTGTTTAGCTTGCAAAAACGTCTTACATTGTGGGACGGATGGAGTACTAAATATACTTCCGGACATGTGTTCTTTTCCACATTATACTGTCAGTGGCTCACTGCTAGTCATTCGTTAGTACTGTCAGCTAGGTTTTCCTGTGTAATGTTATTATGCTAGTGCTATTATGTTTAACTTGACTGCGCAAGCAATGAGTGAAGTAACGATTAGTTGCCACTTGAAAGCTGTTGTTTGCACTGATAGGAAATGTTCTACAGGAACCATAGCATCTGCCCTCTGCATTGTTTTACCCCTAGATTTATGGAGGTTAAACCATACCTCTCCAGCCTTTGCTTGTGCTCTAAATACTTCATTACATTTTGTAACTACATGCTTTACGCATGTCTGCAGTCTTCTTGAATCAAATTGGGTGCTGTTTTGTAGACTGGTGCAATGAAACTTGGGAAAGATGCAGTTGTGCTTACCCAAACTTCAACATCCAGATCAGTGTCCTTTCTATCCCAGTCTTTTAATGAAAATAAAGATGTAAGCAGTGCTCTACTTTTTTACTCGTTCTCTACTATCATGTTAAGGTTATAATAGTATAATTTGCTACAGAATCTTGAGATCCCTGTGGTGACCTATCGCAAGGAAGGACAATACATGGAAGTTGATTTGAGTGTCCAGTCTGAAGCTACTGCAAAATATAACCTGAATGCTATCAAGGAATTCTCTCCCTTTAATGAGTATTTCATCGGAGAAAAGCTAGGTTTATTTGGTGAAGAGGGTACTGGAACACAGATTTATATATGGAATTTAGATAGGTGGGGTAAAGACTACACCTTGGACTGGAATTCAGGGAGGCCTGATGAAAACCCCACTGACAAAGGTCATGGAGACATATTAATCCGGTCAAAAAGAGTCAGATCACGTCCAGGACAAACAAGTAAAAAGGTGTGTGTTGTACTTTTGCTTTTGACACAAGAGATAAACTTCTAGGTTCAATTCAAGATAAATGAATTTTATATTTATAGCTTTAGAGTTGATATTTGGGGGCTTAATGAGCTTGTAGTGACATAGCCTTCACACACATTCGGTACTCTCTAATGCCATGCATGACTTTGTGATGTCGAACTTAGTCTTCTTAATTTCGTTTTTCTGGTCATGCACTTTGCTTTAGGGAAATGCTAAAAACGTGGCTTGGCTTGACTTGTTGATTAATTATATTATGTAGGTCCCATTGGACTATTCACTTCACTCTTATCTGGAAGTTATCTTCCGGAATCCTCGAATGAAAATCACAGTGCAAGGGTCTCAGGTAAATGTACATGTCATATATATGTTGGTTTCCATGTGATATTCTCCCATCTTTATGTTGTTGGGGCACAATATATCCCTGTTTACAGTTTATGTTGTTTCTAGGTCAAAGCACGCCCTTTGGACAAGAGCCTTAACACGACTTCAGTGATTTCTGGTGACATTGCGGGAAGGAATATTGAGTTGACTATTGGAATGAGCAAAGTAGAATGGGAAAGAACAAACTGTGGGGTTTTCTTGTATTGGCGTGGTCGACTAATAGAGGTGGGATTAGCTGACATTGTATTAAATGACTAACTTGGCCATCCTCAGCTAGCTATAAATGCCTGTTTGTCCAACCATCTTTTTGCCTATTTTATTGTTTGGCCAACTGACTTTTCTTTGTTTCATGGCTATTACACAGTACACACACACACACACACACACAAGTTAAGCTACCACAAACTGAGCCTTTGTCGTGTTCATAGGCTTTGTGCTTTTACTCCATTAGAGTACACCTTTTGCATTGCGTGCTGGGGTGGGTAGGAGTGTGGAGTTAACCCCGTGTGTGTTGAGCATTGAAAACTATATTGAATGTAATAGCTTGCTGCAGGAACTAGGTTGAGCCTTTTCATGTTCAGTGTATTAGTTGTACCTTACAAACAAAATGTTTGTTTCGTTGCTGGAAGCCATTTGCACCTTAAACAATTTAACATGTATTTTACACTTTACAGTACTTCCATACCTTCAATGTGAATATTCTTTGCCTCTACACATGTGCATGCTTTTTCTGACATTTGATTTTTGTGTTCTCTTCTCAGTCTTACAAACGAGTTGGAGGTCAAATGCATAATGCTGACACGGGACGTGGAGTAATAGGAGTTGCAGATATTACAGAACTCGTTGTATGGTTCATAATATCTTGGCTTTGGTAGGGATGTTGTTCAGTTCCATCTTGTTTGAATAAACTTCTCCATTTATCCTGCAGGATGATGAAGATGGCAATTCATGGGTTCTTAACAGCAAACAAGGGTTTCAAGATTGTGAAATGTATGCTGAGCTGGAGGAATGGCTGGGTAGCAGTATGGATGAATACTGGGAGACAAATTTTGACAATGTAGAATTGGTATGAAATTTAGACATAGTTTATATTGGGAAATATCTTGTCAGGCATATCTGGTCACGAACTGCTTTATGAAATATTTTTTGCATTGGATTTGGCAACAGACAAGTAGATAGCAACACTACAACATTGATAGATTTGGACATAACTGATCATACATGTTGAGAAAAAAACTACTGTCTGTTTCATTTTGCATTTATTTGATAACCTCTTATAGGAAAATATTAACCATAGCGAGTAGGAATGGAAATATGGTAGACTTTCAACGGGGTGAAGTCCCCATCTCGTATCATCATGGTATGTAGACAAAAAAATAATTTTAGTTATTATGAGTTGGAAAGCTACTTACCTTCTGTAACTATATATGGTGATGGATGTATAGATATCACTATCAGTATGATGTATGCAACTTTCTCTTTGCAGAATATATGTACTCCCTCCGTCCCAAAATAAGTGACTCAACTTTGTACTAACTTTATACTAGAGTTAGTACAAAGTTGAGTCACTTAATTTGGGACGGAGGGAGTACTTTACTACGGAAAACATATTTACATGTATATAATCAATCATGCTGCTAGGGATGTAGTAGTGGGGTAAGGGATCGGGGTTGCTCTTCAATCCTTTTTTCTGTTAGTGATCAGGAGCCAAATGTTTATTATCCAAGAACTAAGTTATGACGGTGGTACCTTTAAGGTTTGCCTGTACAATTCTGGAAGATTATGTTTGCTGTATTTAGAAGTGTTACTCACTCTACAACTTTCTTTATCCAGGGGAAAGCGGCCGGCCGCTGCAAGCCTGATCATGAATGGGTTCAGTGTTATGGCTGTCGTAAATGGAGATTGTTGACTACCGGCTTTGATACGGAGTCTCTACCAGATCAATGGTTTGTATCCGGCAATCATACCCAACATCATACATGATAAGCTATTTTTTACCTTGTACAGGATAAGCTTAGTTGATGAACTGTAGTGATTTTATAATTCTAAAGGAATTCTTTTGAGTGTCCCCCATCATAGCCGGGCAAAACTTGGAGCCTGCAGTTTGCAATAATACAACAACAACAACAACAACAGCCTTTAGTCCCAAACAAGTTGGGGTAGGCTAGAGGTGAAACCCATAAGATCTCGTGACCAACTCATGGTTCCGGCACATGGATAGCAAGCTTCCACGCACCCCTGTCCATGGCTAGTTCTTTGGTGATGCTCCAATCCTTCAGATCTCTCTTTACGGACTCTTCCCATGTCAAGTTCGGTCTACCCCGGCCTCTTTTGACATTATCAGCATGCTTTAGCCGTCCACTATGCAGTGGGGCTTCTGGAGGCCTGTGCTGAATATGCCCAAACCATCTCAGACGATGTTGGACAAGCTTCTCTTCAATTGGCGCTACCCCAACTCTATCTCGTATATCATCATTCCGGATTCGGTCCTTGTGTGGCCACACATCCATCTCAACATGCGCATCTCCGCCACACCTAACTGTTGCACATGTCGCCTTTTAGTCGGCCAAGACTCAGCGCCATACAACATTGCGGGTCGAACCGCCGTCCTATAGAACTTGCCTTTTAGCTTTTGTGGCACCCTCTTGTCACAGAGAATGCCAGAAGCTTGGCGCCACTTCATCCATCCGGCTTTAATTCGATGGTTCACATCTTCATCGATATCCCCATCCTTCTGCAACATTGACCCCAAATATCGAAAGGTGTCCTTCTGAGGCACCACCTGTCCATCAAGGCTAGCATCCTCCTCCTCCTCGTGCCTAGTAGTACTGAAAGCGCACCTCATGTACTCGGTTTTAGTCCTACTAAGCCTAAAACCTTTCGATTCCAAGGTTTGCCTCCATAACTCCAACTTCCTGTTGACCCCCGTTCGACTCTCATCGACTAGCACCACATCGTCCGCAAAGAGCATACACCATGGGATATCTCCTTGTATATCCCTTGTGACCTCATCCATCACCAAGGCAAAAAGATAAGGGCTCAAAGCTGACCCTTGATGCAGTCCTATCTTAATCGGGAAGTCATCAGTGTCGCCATCACTTGTTCGAACACTTGTCACAACATTATCGTACATGTCCTTGATGAGGGTAATGTACTTTGTTGGGACTTTGTGTTTCTCCAAGGCCCACCACATGACCTTCCGCGGTATCTTATCATAGGCCTTCTCCAAGTCAATGAACACCATATGCAGGTCCTTCTTTTGCTCCCTATATCTCTCCATAAGTTGTCGTACCAAGAAAATGGCTTCCATGGTCGACCTCCCAGGCATGAAACCAAACTGATTTTTGATCACGCTTGTCATTCTTCTTAAGCGGTGTTCAATGACTCTTTCCCATAGCTTCATTGTATGGCTCATCAGTTTGATTCCACGGTAATTAGTACAACTCTGAACATCCCCCTTGTTCTTGAAGATTGGTACTAATATACTCCGTCTCCATTCTTCTGGCATCTTGTTTGCTCGAAAAATGAGGTTGAAAAGTTTGGTTAGCCATACAATCGCCATGTCCCCGAGGCCTCTCCACACCTCAATGGGGATACAATCAGGGCCCATCGCCTTCCCTCCTTTCATCCTCTTTAAAGCCTCCTTGACCTCCGACTCCTGGATTTGCCGCACAAAACGCCTGCTAGTATCATCAAAGGAGTCGTCCAGATCAATGGTAGAGCTCTCACTCTCCCCATTGAATAGCTTGTCGAAGTACTCCCGCCATCTATGCTTAATCTCCTCGTTCTTCACCAGGAGTTGATCTGCTCCGTCCTTGATGCACTTGATTTGGTCAACATCCCTCGTCTTCCTCTCGCGGATCTTGGCCATCTTATAGATGTCCCTTTCGCCTTCCTTTGTGTCTAACCGTTGGTAGAGGTCCTCATACGCCCGATCCCTTGCTTCACTCACAGTTTGCAATAATATCAATTGCAATTTCCTGACTAGGAGGATTTGACTTCTGTGACTAGGATTTGACTCTATACAAAATAAAATAAAATCCTGGGGTTCATCCAGGACCCTAAACCCTAAATCTGGTAGCATGTATACTATTTTTATTTCTGTTCATACAGGAATTGACTCAGTATTCAGTAGCAACTCTCAAGCACATAATGATTAAAAATTCAGTAACATGCCAGTTTGACTCTCTATGCTAACCAATTACTGTTGAAATTTTGGTCCAAGTTTAAAATTTTCAGTTTCTTGTTGGAACTGCAAACTAGAATGAAAAATAGAGTTCAAAAACATGAAAATAATAAGTTTCATGTCAATCATGTCTGACACAACACTAGGAATAACTATTTTACACTCACATATCATGATTTGTTGTTATTGGAGTGTCTTCTTGACTACTTCATCTTGCTGGTTCATCATGTGCTTACTGGATGATTGTTCATGTTGCATTTAAATTTTGTAATCATCAGCTAATAATATTTGTGTCAAGATTCAGAACTCTATTCACTAATAAGTTCAAATAATATTCTTGTATCATCACAATTCTAAGGGTTTAAGAAACATACAGTAACTTAAATATCTTGGTTATGTAAAATTTATATACAGGATAGCCTCTTTCCTTCTTTTCTTTCGACAGGTCTGAAGTTTTGACACCTGAAATTTCAGGTTTTGCTTGATGCCACCCTTCAATGGGAAATGTACGATACCAGAGCAACAAATGGGCCATGGTTCCATAACCATAGGCGAGAAAAGATCCGGTAATGTTACCCACAATAGGATTACCCAGCGGGAAGCTACAGCTAAGGTCGATACAAACAAAATAGGGAACAATGAGTTCAGTCAGGATGAAGATGTGAAGGTAACTACAAATCTAAGGATTATATGCATGCCATATTTTTTGAAGGTCAATTCATGAGAAGTAAATAACTTAATTGTGTTTTGTGCGCAGAATGTAAAGCTAATCCCAACAATTGTCAACAAGCGAAAGAATACTTCCAACGGCACGAACAGCATCGAAGGTATGCATGCGTTGTGTAGACAAAACAGAAACGCTGGAAAGTAACAAGAATGGGGAAACCCTCTAAAGCTTATCATCTGACTTCCTTACATGCACTACCAATGGGCTTGCCAGATGATTTGGACGGCAATTCCTCGCAAACCGAGTCTGTTGGCCCTCTCCATGTTTTGAAGAGGATACGGAGGGGTGGCGCAAGAAGTTGCAAGACGTGATGATGAATGACAATGCACGGTAAAATGTTGTGCTTTTGTTTATCTTTCTGCAGCCGATAGATTTTGCTCAACTTGCAACTCTTCTGTTTTTTTATCTGCCTGATGCCCCTGATAAATATTTATTTTTTACAGGCAGCAAAGTTTCCTTCTTGGAAGTGTTCCTGGGGTGTTGCAGCAGTTACATCATGATCGTTCGGCTTAAACAAACTCCAGTAGTGGGACCAAATTCGTTCCTGTAGATAGCTTCCGTGGCGGTGAAACTAGTGTGTCTGCCAAATGTGGAGAAGTGGGATCGAAGCTAACCAAATTTGTGTGTAACTAGTGTCTGTCGGTTTATCCTTGTTAGGTTACAACTCCCGTTGCATTCATGGTCGTGCAACGTATTCACACAGTGGGCCAAGTCGGTGGTTTAGCATATCGTCCGAAAAGCTACAGAGTGATGCCTCTACAACTGCAACAGAGTCTCGAGGGAATTCTGAACTTGAAGTTTTTGTGTTTGCTATTGGCAAGTTGCCTGAATTTGTAACTCGCGCCGATTGATTTCTGTAGCGCAGTCCCGAGGCGCAGACGGGGTTGCCGATGATGGCAAGGCCTTGGCAGGGAGTGCCACAGAGCCGGGGACGCAGTTTTTTTTTTTTTTTTTTGAGGGCTGGAACGCAGCAGTGGAGTCGTGGAGAGGAGTTGAAAGTTGAAAGTTGGCCGGCCTGGGCAGGAGGATGAGGATGCGCATCAGCCTTTTGATTTCAATCCGACAGCTGGGAAATACACTGGCGTGGTTTTTGAAGGCAACTTACAAATAACCATCCCCTAAAGTTCACTAATCATGTTGGACGTGCGTGGCGTGCAGAGCGAAAACCATTCCCGTTCTTGGGTCACGGCATTGTAGTAACCCTTGTAGTTGTAATTACAGTCGTTGGAGCTTGCAACCCTCTTTCACCTACTCGACGAACTGCTTGCCGGCAAACGTTTGTGCAAACATCCAGTCCGAAGGCGCGACGTTATACATGGTGATCGTCCTCCCCTTTCCTCCGGTGACCTCGAAAGACAGCGGCTGGCCTCGCAGGTCCGCGTCGCACTGCCAGTTCTGCCCCCAGTTCCTCCCCATTGGTATCCACCCCGTCTTTGACCCCTTCACCTTCACGGCGTCGACCTCGCCGTCGGCTGCCACGTTGGTGATCAGCACCTGGAGGAAGTTGGGGCCGCCGGTGATGGTGAAACGAATGCCGCCGGTCCTGTCACAGCTCACCCTGCAAAACCATCGTCAATGGCTAGTCAATTTATGCATGGTTATCAAACTGGACACTATCTTAATCTTATTCTACACTATAAAGGATACTTGGTGTTTACTACTGTTGGGGCATAATCATATCATTGGTCTGCAACTGTGGAAGTACTCATGATTAGCATACGCAAGTCAGATTCAAAAAAGAAGAAAGCGTTGATTAAAGCTGCCCTTTCCTCAGCACCCTCTCATCAGCCCTGATACTTTCCACCCAGCAGTCCACAATGCAAAGTGGCTTCAGACATGTTCCGCATATTTTATGATCCATTTGTAATCATCAGAATTCAGACATCATTCTGAACTTCTGCAACAGGCAGGCTAAAAAAACTACTCCAGATGCACAACTCAAGAACGATAGTGCCATGCTTTATCTACAACATATGCACAACTCAAGGATGATAGTGCCATACTTTTGCACATTTATTTTCACAAGCCAGCTAGCTGCAGGATCAGTGGTAAACCAAATGGGATCAATATTGCATTACTGATAAGTTGATGAACTGTTTGTTACCTTCGGAACTGCACCTGGACAATGTCAGCCTTGGCCTTGGCGACCCGGAGGAAGGCGGCCTCGGTCATCTCCAGGTGCTCCTTGGGGAAGTTGCACCAGCCGCCGTAGTCGTCGGCGAGGCCGAAGTTTGGGGCGCAGAAGTCGGTCGCCGTCACGACCACGGTGGGGCTGCCCCGCAGACAATGGAGGATGTTGTTCACGCACCGGAGCTCGTAGCAGCCGCCGCAGGCGCTGCCCCGCCCGAACAGCGCGCCGCTCAGCCCGGCCGTGTACCTCCCGTATCTGAATATGTCCAGGTCCCCGTACCCGCAAGCGCCGCCACCTTTGGAGTTTCAAGCAGCCATTGCATCAGAATTCAGACAACACAATTTTTCGTTTCTTCAGGTAACATGAAACAGAGCAAGGACTGGCACTGAGCACGGGACGGAATTAAATGAAGGAAATTGAGCATACGGGTCTTCAGGATTCAGAGAGTATATTTTGATGGATCTTCATGGAGGTACACTGTGAAGGTGGGGAGGGACAACGGAGTCGATTTCAGTGGAGCAATTACTGTGAAGGTACACTGACTTGAGTGCAGGTAATGACAGCAAGAAGAGGCCATGTTGTACTGGCCTGCCCCTCATGTTAGGATTGTCAAAGCATTCAATGTGACTCACTCCCACTTCTTACGCAAAGGTCAAAAATTTGGTTTACAGACACTTTATAGTTAGTAAACAGAAAATGGAAAGTTGCATTACTGCTCTACTCCATTATTGGTGTTCTTTCGGCTGATTTGGATAGCATAGTAGTGCACTAACACACCAAAAAGAAGTTTTTGAAGTATTATCTGGAAAATGTTGATGGTAAGGACAGCATTAGCGTCAATACTGCACTATAATTATCAAAGAAACCCTTTTCTAACCTTTCACAAATCACAATTAAATATACTAGTAGTAGAATGTTTCTAGCATCTGCAGAACATACATGGAATGTTCAGTTCCAAGAGTCAAAATGCATCTCCCAATGAGTAGTAGAGTAAAAGGGGACAGCTTTCAACAGCAAATCTCCACATCTGCTTTCTATCGCGACCTCCCAGTGGCATTTCTCTGCCCAATATGCCGGATCTACCAAATACCACACCAACATCTCATCCTCGCAAACAGCATTCACCATCTCCAATCTCCATTCAGAGAAAATGCACAAGGAAAGAAAGGGGGAGAGAAAGGCCAGACATTCCCTTTCCTTCCTGCCTGATGTTCTTGATGCTGCTGCTGATGAAAAAGGATGAATAAAAATACAGAGTACATAGATACATACCGTCATTGAGCGGGTGGCCCTGGGACTCCTTGATGTAGGTCGCAGTGCCCAGCCTCCAGTCCTCGTAGCCGCCATTGCCCGCCAGCCTCACGCCGCCGCCGACCCCGACCCCGAAGGCCAGCAGGGAGAGCAGGAGCAGCGAGCCCATCATGGCGCCTGCGCCTGGTGGTGATCGCGGGCTCGCCGGCCAGCGCCGCTACCGGACGGAAGCGTTCGAGTGCTCGCGCCGGGTTGGACGGAGGAAGGGGCTTGCGTTGTGTGTTGGCTCTGGCGGCGGCGTGCGCTTTGGTTTGTTCTTGGCTCCCGGTCGGAATGGGCAGTCTTTTGTTCGCCTCGGGTTGGACCGTGGTGGCGCGGGGGTCAAAGATGAGGAGGGCAGGGCAGGGCAGGCAGGGGTGCAGTGGGACACGGGACGGGAGGAGGAGAACAGGGGGCCTGCTTTCGCCACGCCCTTTCTGCCCTCGCTTTGTTGGGATTTGCGGCCATGGCTTGGCAGCACACCCCGACCCCGCGCGCGGCGGCCTCCCTCCCCTTTCGAGGACGTGACACTCTCCACGCCGCGCGCCACGAAGCATCACGTCTCGCACACAGTGGTACTGCTACTGCCGGATCAATGCGTTGCCGCTCCATCACTCGGTCTGTTTGCCTTGCTGTTCGGCCATTCCGTTCTGAGAGTTCAGAAGTTACAGTTTTGCACGCACAATCAATTGAAAATTTTGCTGCTGGGTGTTTCTTCCTCTTTTTTTTTTAGGGTATGGTGTTTCTTCCTTTGTGTGTGGAGCGAGCGAGTTGGGAGGGTGGCGGAATTTTATTAGCTCTGTGTACATGTCCTTGAGCTCGATTGATTCCCCCTTCCTCGTGCTACTACTGCCCTGCCTGCTGCGTGCGTACGGACTGGGCTCTTTTTTTTTTTGAGGGGAAACATAGCTGCCATATCATTACTTAGTCCGCAGCACCATCGGCCACGATAACATCACGAATACAACATGGAAAAACAGAAAACCAAGTCTTACACAAATTAAAAAGGCAGCCCTCCCTAACTAAGTTGTGAGCAACTTTATTCGCCGCTCTTCTAGTCCACGCAACCCGAGACTCTGGTATGCCGGCGATCAACTCTGTTATCTCCTAAATAAGCTGGCCAAATCTTGAGCGATCACGAACACCGGAGTTAAGTACCTGAGCCACACTCAAACTATCAATTTCTAGGACCAGTTTTGTTGCTCCAATTTCATGCGCCAATTGCAGTCCTCGCCGACACGCCAGCAGCTCCACGTGCTCAGGAACCGAGACATTGCTGAAAGCATGACAAGCTCCAGCCTTAAAAGAGCCATGATGATCAGGAATGACAGTGCCGCCGCCGGCACCCAATCCATTCTTTTTCAGGGAACCATCTACATTCAGCTTGAGCCAGTGCTCATCTGGTGGATTCCATCGCACATCATGAGAAGCTGTCGGGGTCGACACCTTAGGAGCATGGATGCCTACCCATTCATCAATTAACCTGAAGACTCTTTCCGCCACAACTGCAGCTTGCTCAAAAATCTGTGATTCTCTTGCATTATTTCGAACAAGCCACATATGGTAGAGGCTCATGATCATGATAGCTCTTTCCGCTTCCTTACTACGACCCAACTAGTCTAGCAGCCACCCGGCCAGCTGTCGATGTGAAGAGACCCACTGCGGCGGACAGAAAACAGCATCATCCCCTCGGATCGTATTCACACAACCCCAATATAGCTGGGCATACGGACATCTCCAGAACCGGTGCAAAATAGACTCTTCCCGTCCACAGGCAATGCAAAAAATCCCTGGTTTCATCCTTCTTCGATGCAATTCTACACCCACAGCAAGGCCATTTTTGATCACCCACCACGCATGAACCTTCGCTTTGCCCGGGACCTCCGTACTCCACAGCTCTGTCCACCCCGCATGCCGCGCCACCGAAACTGAGTTCTCCGGTGAATCTGCTATGCTTTCCTTCAACTTCATCTCGAGATGGTAGGCCGATCTGACTGAAAAAATACCATTCTTCGTGTAGTTCCAAGCCAGCATATCCTCCCTTCCCGGTCCTCCCACCATGATCTGAGAAATATCAGCAATATCCACCTCATGAAACACCCTACGTAGCGTGGGAATGTCCCAAGAAGTCCCCGAGTAATCCAAGAGATCATCAACTGTACGTATATTCGATGTATCCCTCGCCCCAACCGGTTTCAGATTGCCTTCCCGAGGAATCCAATTTTCCGACCACACCTTGACTCGGGTACCATCCCCGATGCGCCATATCAAACCTTCTCTAAGAAGAGATCGACCATGGATGATACTTTTCCACGTCGTTGATGCACTCTTAGGAGATGAGGCCTCCATGAAATCCCCATTTGGAAAGTACCTTGCCTTGAGGACCTTTGCACAAAGAGACTCCGGCACAATAAGGATTCTCCACGCCTGCTTTGCAAGCAGAGCTTTGTTGAAGGCTTCAAAATTACGGAACCCCATACCGCCTGCCCTTTTGCTCTTGCACATTTTGTCCCAAGCAATCCAATGCACTTTACGTTTACCATTTTCTGCTCCCCACCAAAAGTTAGATGAAATAGATGTCAGATTCCCGCACAGTTTCTTGGTGAATTGGAAACAGCTCATGGCAAACGTTGGAGTAGCCTGAAGCACCAACTTAACCAGCACCTCCCTTCCCTTCTTTGACATTCCTTGTCCTTTGCAGCCCGTCACTTTTGCACTTGCTCTTTCTCTGATATACTTAAAAGACCCCCCCCTTTGATCGTCCTACCACAGTTGGTAGACCAAGATACTTCTCACTGAGCGCTTCAGAATGAATATTCACTATTTGCTTCATGTTCGCTTTGGTCACATCCTGGCAACCTTTTCCGAAAAAGATAGAAGACTTTTGAAGGTTTACCTTTTGGCCCGATGCTTCCTCATAGACTCTAAGGATATGATTCAGTTCCAACAAGCTATTCTCCTTCGCCTCCAAAAAGACTATGCTATCATCCGCGAACAACAAATGAGTTATGCGAGGGCCGTCCCTCCCAAACTCCACACCACGAATCCGCTTCTCCTGCTGAGCCCTGTTGAGAAGAGCAGAGAACCCCTCAACGCAAAATAAAAATAAATAAGGGGAGAGAGGGTCACCCTGCCATAGGCCCCGAGATGGATAAAACATTTCTGAAACTCCATTATTGAGCTTGACAGAGAATTTGACCGAAGTGATACAATGAAGGATCATGTCAACCCATCTTCTAGAGAAACCCATCTTAACCATCATTGCTTCAAGAAAACTCCACTCAACCCGGTTGTACGCCTTCATCATATCCAACTTGACTGCACAAAGGCTCTTCTTTCTCTTTCTTTTCCGGATTGAGTGAATGCATTCGTAGGCAATAAGAACATTATCCGTGATTAACCGGCCTGGAACAAAAGCACTTTGTTCTTCAAAGATAAGAATTGGTAAAACACTCTTAAGCCGGTTAGCAAGAACCTTCGCTGCTATCTTGTACAAAACATTACATAAGCGGTAGGTCGGCTCTTGATGTAGTATGTCGGCTTTAGACGAGCGGCGCCAGCGCGTGAGCCGGTGGCTGCAGCCGCGAGCGGTTAGCCGGTTACACCGAGCAGCAGAAACATGAAACGGGCGGGTTGAGTTTGCCCTAGCCTGCGCTAATTACATAAGAGCTGTTTTTATTTTTTGCGAAATTAATTACATAAAAAATGTTATTCCAACAGAAGTCCAAGTGTTGCAACCAACGCAAATCAAGGAACCTCAATTGCTCCCGCCAAGAGTTCGCCCACCACCACGTCTCCCAGTCGCGCACGACCAACGGGTACACGATCGCCAGAGTCTGCGCCATCCGAGGATGCTATGGAGTGCTCGAAGACTTAGTCGGAGACCTCGGAATCGGAGAAGTCAGTGATTGGTTGACGTACCCATTCCCGGGCCGGAGAAGGTCAGTATCGCCTACTGGCTCATCACAAAGACCATGTATATCTGGCCGCAGAAGCCTGCTCTCGCCCCCGACATTATCAGCTTGATCAAGGGCACGTCTGGCACTATTGTGCTCGAAAGGGGTGGGTTGTTGTTGACTTCTTGGCTCGGCCATAGCAAGTTATCCTATGGCCCCATGCCACACTTCATCAATGATGATGAGTTTATCAACAGCAGCACGAGGCTCTTTGTTGTCGGCTCGTTGGCCGGCCTAGGCGGTGAAGAAGACACATCCCTGGCAACATTAACCCGATGGAGGAGTCGTAGATTCAAGGTTGTATGAGTGGATGCGTTGCAACATATCAGTTGTCCTCTAATATCCTAACTTATATGGGTTTTCTTTTGTGAGAAATCCCAACTCATAGATGACAATAACACATGCCATTCCCTATATGACTACATGAACGAAGCCTATCTCTGGACTGATGCTGGACACCAGCTCAATTTATAGGCCCGACAAATGAGTTTTTCACGCTTTTATTATGCTTTATGTAAATGGCCATTCATGAACGTTGCATGCCTAAAGCCCGTATAGCATGTAGCAAGCTGCTAGGTTGTGTGTCCTTGAGCATATACATTTCCTCGTGCTATTGGCTGCTGCATATACATACTTATTTGATGTAGGCCGCCTTCAGATGAGCAACGCGTAACTGTGTGTTTGCGTCTGCAGGCAAGAGGTTACACTGTAGATCTAAACACAATTTTGCTGCCTGGATTGCATTTTTCTCAATAAAAAGTGGATTTTATTGATTCAAAATAAAAATTATTGTACTCATGGATTTGTTATCTTGGTCCACTAACACCCGTGAAACCTAGGCATGAGTGTCTATCTACCATGCAACATGCATTAGTGCATTGTAAACGGATTTTAAATCCTAACATATTTAATTGTGATATGTGTTAACTTTTTATATTAGGATATTTTTGTTTGTGTTTCTACATAAAATTTTCACATAGTTAATATCAAGGGCTGAATTAATACCCTATAATGTTTAGAAATCAAATGTTTAATTCTACGATAACATGTGGGGTATCGTCTAGTTCTTAACAAGATCTCTGTTTCACGCATATGGTGTGGGACAGCTGGGCTAACGATTGGCCAGACCCTGATCCAATTTTCCTTGGAACTCTTTATTTTGTAGATTAAAAAAGTGAAAATCAGTTAAAAATGTTAAAAATATATGAAATGAAAAAAATGTTCAAGTTTGTATTATAAAAAATATTCACCGGAAATTCCAAAAAAAAGATTGTTACATATTTGAAAAAATTATTTAAATTGTATTTCAAAATGTTCATCGCATATTTGAAAAATACCTATCACGTATTTCAAAAAAATAATTATGTATTTGGCATATATTAATAACAATAAAAATGTTTTCTATATTTTAATAATTGCATATTAAATAAATGTCCATCACATATTTGAAAAATGTGCATAGCGTACTTAAAATTTGGGAAAAAAATTGTTGTTCGCCGTTTTTTCTTCTTGAATGGTTGTGTATGTACTATGCAGTGATTGAGAGAGTCGGTGTGAGTACGAAGGGTGGGAAACTTTTTATTTTTACAGGTAAAACTATGGGAAATTTTATTAGGTTGTGTACATGTCTTTGAGCTCCATTGACTCCCCTATTGGTGCTACTACTGTCTGCCACGTATGCACGGAGAGGGCCTTTGAAGTAGGTCGGCTCAGGATGAGCAGTGTGTGAGCTCGCAAACTGCGGTCGAGAAGCTTAGCCAGTTAGGGCTGCTCCAAGGCATGATCATCGTGGCATGATAATGCCATGAACCACGTACTAGAATTGTGATCGTTTTCGTACGTTTATTGATGCCTGGCATGTTCAAAATTTTTAATTTTAATTTGAACTATGTCATTTGCAAAGGGAAATTTAGAATGTTGTTGGATTTATTTATCTTTGAATCATCGTGGTGGCAAAGCAATTATGAAGTATAGTAATATTGTCGAGCAGGTGAAAAGAGAATAATGCACAAATGGGGTGACAGGCTTTCCTTGGGTGATCTCGCAATTTGCCCATCCAACACACAAACATATTATTTTTTGGGAGACTCTCTCGCAAATGAGGAGTTGACCTTACACCGAGGGTGCGTACGTAGGGTCAGTTTGGATTGCTTCCACAGCTCAAGATGCCTGGCCTGGCGTGTGCCTGGAATCTGCCTGATGGCTGTTTGGTTGATGCCTGAGAGAAAAACGGGTGCCTGGCCTGGCCTCCCCTAGCTGTAAGATTAGCCTGGCCCAATTAAAATATACCAATAAAATATAAGTATCTAGCCCAGGCAGGTTGATCAGCCTGGCCCAGGCATAACTTTCTCCACGCCTGGCCGTGCTGCCTGGACCAAATAATGATATTAGCAATACCTGTGTCAGAGAGTAGCACATCTTCCTACATAATAATTTCTCCAGGCCACATTCACAAACCAAACACCATCCTCCCATGTGTGCCTGGCCAGGCAGAATCTAGCAGTTCTCCAGACCATTTTCAGGCTTTGCTTTGTCCCACGCATAGTGCCCAGGGCATGAACCAAACTAGCCCGTAGTCTCTCTAGTCAGAGCTTCCCTCGCGCTACCACATTGTTGGCAAGACCACGCTCATGTGAAGCCCATTGCTTGACCATAGTAAAAGCTGATCCAAGCCAGTTGCGACCTTGGTCTGGACGCAGTACACTTGCTACCGTCGGAACTTGTCCTACTACAACTCCTGCAGCCGCGGACCGCCCATGGCGTGTTGTGCAACTACTGTAGCTCGTGAGCCACTGTAAGACAATAGGTTTAGAGGGGAACCGGCACAACCCTCTAGGGGTGGCCTATCACATATATATATGAGTGGGTATACAATGTTACAACATACGTATACGTATACAGAAGCTATACAGTCTAACACCCTCCCTCAATCTTAGCCACTTCCTAAAGAATCTAGAAGGGTAAGATTGCGCCTACAAGACTCAAACTGTGGTAGAGGTAGAGGCTTGGTGAAGATGTCTGCAAGTTGATCCTTAGAGGAGATGAACTTGATCTGTAGTTGCTTCTGAGAGACCCGTTCCCGCACAAAGTGATAGTCAACTTCAATGTGTTTCGTTCGGGCATGAAATACCGGATTTGCAGAGAGGTATGTAGCACCGATGTTATCACACCAAAGAATAGGAGGCTGTGATTGGGATATACCCAACTCCTGAAGCAAAAACTGTACCCAGATAATCTCTGCAGTAGCATTGGCCACAGCCTTATACTCAGCTTCAGTACTGCTACGTGAAACAGTAGCCTGTTTCCGAGCACTCCAGGCGATCAAGTTAGAGCCATAGAACACAGCATAGCCCCCCGTGGATCGCCGATCATCCGGACTGCCAGCCCAGTCCGCATCAGAATACGCCGAAAGAACCCCAGAGGGGTTTGGCCGAATATGCAGCCCATGAGACACTGTGAATCGGACATAGCGCAAGATGCGCTTAACAGCAGACCAATGAGTGTCGCGAGGCGCCTGCAGATACTGACAAACTCGGTTGACAGCAAAAGAAATATCTGGTCTCGTGATCGTTAGGTACTGAAGACCACCAACAATACTCCTGTATTCCGTCGCATCAGCAGAAGTCAGAAGCTCACCATCAACAGCAGTGATCTTGTCAGTGGTAGACATAGGAGTCGTCGTCGGTTTGCACTTAAGCATCCCAGCCCGCTGCAATAAATCCAAGGAATACTTCTTCTGCGTCATAACAAGGCCATTAGCACAAGAAGTAACCTCCACACCAAGAAAGTAATGTAGCATCCCAAGATCTTTGACAGCAAAGTCAGAACCAAGAGAGCGAACGAGAGCAGTAGCAGCTGGCTGAGATGAGCTGACAAGAATAATGTCATCTACATAGACCAAGAGGTACATAGTAACCTCAGGTTTCTGTAGAAGAAACAATGATGAGTCAGCAGTCGACGGTGTAAAACCATGAGCACGAAGAGCTGTAGCAAGACGAGCATGCCAAGCACGGGGAGCTTGCTTCAGTCCATAGAGTGCTTTGGTGAGACGACAGATATGATCAGGCTGATTAGGATCAGAAAAACCAGGAGGCTGCCGCATATAAACCTCCTCCTCCAAGACGCCATGAAGAAAAGCATTCTGCACATCAAGCTGACGAAGGAACCAACCTCGAGTAACAGCAAGAGAGAGAAGAAGCCTGATGGTGGTAGGCTTAACCACTGGACTGAAGGTGTCTTCATAGTCAAGACCATAGCGCTGACGAAATCCTCTGGCAACAAGACGCGCTTTGTAGCGCTCAATAGACCCATCAGAATGCTTCTTCACCTTGAAGACCCATTTAGAATCAATAACATTAGCTCGAGGTGGAGGAGGAACAAGAGTCCATGTCTTGTTGCGAAGAAGAGCATGATACTCCTGCTCCATGGCCTCTCTCCAATGAGGAATACTCATAGCAGCTTGATACGAACGCGGCTCGGAGGACGGATCAGCAAGAATAGCCGTCATGCATGCAGCAAGCCAAGCAACTGTACCATCAGTGCGCTGCTTGGGCTGCACAATGCCACTACGACTGCGTGTATGTGGTCGTAGAACAGCAGCAGGAACCGTGGATGTCGAAGGTGCAGCCGACAAGGGGCTAGGCGATGCAGACTCAGTCAACGCGGGACTGAGAGAAGATGACGAAGAGGGCCCAGTCGGCGAGGGACTGGGCGACGGCGAAGCGGACCCAGTCGGCGAGAGACTGGGTGACGGCGACGAAAACAGCCTAGTCGACGAGAGACTGGGCGACGGCCCAGCCGGGGGCGTCACTGGGCTCCTGGGCGAGGGAGGCAGCCCAGTCGAGGGGCTAGGGGAAGCCAGCCCAGGCTCAGTGGGCGTGACCGGCCGCTCGGGAGGCGAGGCCGGCCCAGACGCCGTGGGCGCTGGCATCACGGGCGCATCGGCCTGGCGTGCATGGGCACGCGGACCGAGGCCATGCATAGACACGGCATGATCGACGTGAACAGCAGCTGATGACGTCGATAAGGGAGGTGATGGTGCCTCCAAGATTTCCAAACGAGCTCCACGTCCAGTTCCTGCACCATGGTTAGGCAATAATACAGGAGAGTATGCAACATCATCAAATTGGTCAGAGGCAATGGAGGATGAATGCATAGATGGTGGTTCAGTGGTGGACACAGGAAGTTTGGCAAAGGGAAAAACATGCTCATCAAAGACGACATCCCGAGATATATAGACACGATTAGTGGGAACATGAAGACATTTATATCCTTTATGAAGAGAACTATAGCCAAGAAAGACACACTTTTTGGACCGAAATTCTAACTTGCGCTTGTTGTATGGGCGTAGATGCGGCCAACAAGCACACCCAAATACTTTGAAAAAAGTGTAGTCGGGCTGTTCATTAAGGAGAAGTTCAATGGGAGTCTTCATGTTTAAGACACGAGTGGGAGTGCGATTGATAAGAAAGCATGCAGTGGTGAAAGCATCATTCCAAAAACGAAAGGGAACCGATGCATGTGCCAAGAGAGTAAGACCAGTTTCGACAATATGACGATGTTTACGTTCTACAGAACCATTCTGCTGATGTGTATGTGGACATGCTAAACGATGAGCGATCCCAAGCGACTGGAAAAAGGAATTGAGGTTGCGATACTCACCCCCCCAATCCGACTGAACATGAACAATCTTATGCTTGAGAAGGCGTTCAACGTGTTTTTGAAACTGAATAAAGATATCAAACACATCAGATTTGCGCTTAATAAGATAAAGCCAGGTAAAGCGACTGTAAGCATCAGCAAAACTGATATAATAATTGTGACCACTGACAGAAGTCTGAGCAGGACCCCATACATCTGAAAACACAAGTTCTAAAGGATGTTTCACCTCACGACTAGACTCCGAAAAAGGAAGTTGATGACTCTTCCCCTGCTGACAAGCATCACACACTGCTACATCTTTATTACTAGACATGCTAGGAAGCTCATGACGACGCAAAACATGACGGACGATAGGTGTGGCTGGGTGACCAAGACGAGCATGCCACTGTGACAGAGATACCCGAACTCCACTGAAAACGCGAGCGACACCAGGATGCTCCAGACGATAGAGGCCCTGGCACAATCGCCCGCTAAGAAGAATGTCCCTCGTGCCCCGATCCTTAATAAAAAGATCAAAAGGATGAAATTCACAAAGCACATTATTATCACGTGTGAGTTTAGGAACGGAGAGAAGATTACGTGTCACAGATGGAACTCTAAGAACATTGCGAAGCTGAAGACTCCTATTTGCATGTCTAGTGAGAAGAGATGATTGACCAATATGAGAGATGTGCATACCTGCTCCATTGGCGGTGTGAATCTTGTCGGAGCCATGATAGGGTTCACGAGTGTGAAGCTTCCCCATCTCGCTCGTCAGGTGCTCCGTTGCCCCAGAATCCATGTACCAGTGGGGATCGATGGAGTAGGACTGAGTGTGTCCTTGTTGCTTCGGCGGCGCCGGACGATCAGCCATGGCAACCTGACGCGCAAAGTTGCGTGTGTCCTTGCCGTCATTGCCGAGGCCAAGAAAACTCTGCAGAAAGCGTTTGTGGCATTTGGAGGCCCAGTGCCCCTCAATGCCACACAACTGACACACACGCTTACCACCAGTCCCTGGTAGAGTTGCGGACGGGGGGGGGGGGGGGGGGGGGAGCCGAGGGTGACGACGACGATGCAGGGGGTGGCGCCTTAGACAAGTTGCGGCCACCCTTGGTGGCGGCGTTCGCGGAGAGGGGGCCGTGACTGGCCTTGGCGCGGCGCGCCTCGACACACTGTTCGGTGAGGAGGAGGCGGGAGTAGACCTCATGTGCCATCATGGGGGTCGAGTTGCCCCGCTCGTTGATGATCTCGACCAAAGCATCATACTCCTCGTCGAGCCCGTTGACGATGAAGGAGTTGAACTCGGAATCGGTGAGCGGCTGTCCAATGGAGGCCAACGTGTCAGCAAGGCCCTTGACCTTGTTGTAGAACTCCGTGGCCGTGGAGTCGAGCTTCTCACACTCGCCAAGCTGACGACGAAGCGTGGAGACACGAGCCTGTGACTGTGCCGCAAACGAGCGCTCGAGTATAGTCCATGCCTCATGAGATGTCTTGGCGAAGACGACAAGCCCAGCGACAGCCGGAGAGAGCGACCCCTGGATGGAGGAGAGGTTCGCCTGGTCCTGCCCCGTCCAAACACGGTGGGCCGGATTATAGACTGGGCCGTGCACACTGTCCACCAGCGCGGGGGGGCAAGGGAGAGAGCCGTCGACGTAGCCAAGCAGGTAATGACTCCCAAGAAGCGGAAGAACCTGAGCACGCCAGAAGATGTAGTTGTCCGACGACAACTTGATGGTGATGAGATGGCCGAAGTGAAACGGCGGCGGCGGCTGCGATTCCATCGAGGAGACTGCCTGAGGTGAGGACACCGTAGAGACAGTCGGCGGCACCGTGGATGTGGCCAGAGGCGCAAACGGCGCGAGAGCAGATGGTGCTGCGGCCGGGACCGACGCCGCAAGCCCCGCCATCAGGACGGACGCGGGCGCCACCAGCGGGAGAGGTGGGACGGCGACCGCGACAGAAGAGGCGGACGAGGCGGCAGCGGTGTGCACCGCGAGCACCTGCCCGGGCGACGAGGCCGCCGGCGGGATCGCGAAGAAGGAGCCCACGCTCCTCGTCCCGAGCGGAGACTGCATGGCGGCGGCGTCCAGCGGCCGGGACAGCAGCGCCGCAAGGGAGGCCGGCAGGAAACCGGCGTTGGTGGATCCGGACGCGGCAGCGCAAGACATGGCGGCGACGCGATCGGGAGTGGGGCGGCGGCGGCGGCGGCGGCGGCGGTGACTAGGGTTTTGGCGGAAGCGTACGTAACCTAGCGTGATACCATGTAAGACAATAGGTTTAGAGGGGAACCGGCACAACCCTCTAGGGGTGGCCTATCACATATATATATGAGTGGGTATACAATGTTACAACATACGTATACGTATACAGAAGCTATACAGTCTAACAGCCACCAACCACATCAACTGACGCATCAGCCCAACGCCATTTGAGGGTGCTAGGCGTGATTGAAGAGTTGGAGTCGATGTACCCACTTTCGACACGGAGAACACACTCGTCGACATTGGGTGCATCACAGAGACCGAATACATCTACCTACATGACCTTGGAAGCGTGTTCGACATTATCGGGTCGGTCAGGGGCATGTTTTGACACATATAAAACATGTCCTTTCTATATCACTACATGGACAAAGCTTATCTTCGGACTGAGGCTGGCACCAGCTCAATTTATAGGACCCAGCAAATGAGGTATTCACGCTTTCATTATGCAAATGACCATGCATGAATATTACGTGCCTAAAGTCCGTTTAACATGAAGCAAACACCTAGGTTAGGTTGCGTGTCCTTGCGCTCAACTGATTCCTCTCCTCGTGCTTCTGCCTGCTGCATACATACGGATTTCATGTAGGCCGGCTTCAGATGAGTAGCGAGCGAGCAGTTACACAGAAGATCCAAACGCAATCTCGTTGCTCTGACCTAGCCCATACACACTAATTAGCTGGACCAGGGACGGCATGCATGCATGTATCTCACATATTTACAAACTTAGGGATTAAATTTATATTGTATACAATATTTAGAATTTCTTTTTTAGAAAAGGAGGATTACTCCGGTCTTTACATCTGGGCGATGCATTCAACCATTTTAATGATTATTCACAAAGACCTTATAAAATAGTACATCAGGTAATCTGAAGCCACAATCAAATAAATGTCTAGTTTTTAACCGTCGGGGAGCTATGTTAAGGTCAACCTTTGTCGTGGTCCGTCAACCTTTGTTTACCGGAAATATTGTGCTGGGCCATGGTTCAACCGAATCTATACTCAGCGTCACACATCCCAGGGCAGTCTTTTTGGGATCTGTGCATCGCAGGAGTGGCAAAACATGGCGGGAACGATTAATTCACATGTCAAAAAGTATTTTCCGTTAATAAACTACTGGCTGCTAGTAATATAGGGAATAAAATAGGGGACCTGGCTCGAAAAATAGAAAGATGTCGCTCATGCAGCCACACTTTTCACAATTGTTTAATGCATGTCAGCCCTACCTCAAGACATGCATGGACTTGGATTACTGGCGCCAAAATAATATTCATGTTTTTTCTTTGTTAAAAAAGCACACATGTAGCAATCTAAATGTTCGATGAACTGACAAACTTTCATAATAATTCAAATGGATGAGATCTGTACAAAAATATGAAGTTTGGTTGCGTTTCTACAAATTTGAACAGCATCTGCTTGTTTTTTCGTACAATATGCAAAAATCAATATCATTTTCTGGAACTTTTTGTGAGGGTAAAGTACATCTATCCAAATCTGTATGCATACATTGGATGATTTTTTTATTGCTACAATTTTTTGAAAATTATTTTAACACACGGGGAGCCAAATGGCTGCCTCCAGTTTACATGCATGAAATGTTTTTGAACACTAGGGATTGGGCTCATGTGCTACAGGACATTAATAAGTGTGCTAGTCCATCACGTTAAAAAAAAGGAGTCTACATGAAAGTGCCCTTTTGCTCCCGAGCTCAAATGAGCTCGATGAACAGTAAAATCGAAAAAAAAATAAAAATTCAAAAAAATCTGATTTTTTTTGTTGACAAAAGTTTTAAGCGAGTGTAAAAATTCAGCATGAAATGACATTCCTATAAAGCGTGGCAAAAAAACAAAATCGATACTTTGAAAATGCGCATTTTCATACTATTGATTTTGCTTTTTTTTCCATGCCTTATAAGAAAGTCATTTCAAGCCAAATTTTTACACACACTTAAAACTTTTGTCAATGTTATTCACAAAAAAATTCAGATTTTTTGAATTTATTTTGATTTTACTGTTCACCGAGCTCATTTGAGCTCGGGAGCAGAAACTCTGCGTTCGAGCCTACACAAGACTATGGGCAACCTGATGGAGAATTGGATAAGGACAAACAGTACACGATCAAGGAAATTTGAATGCTGACATGGCCCGGATCCACATGAAAATAATACAAGATTGGACGGTGCCGAGCATAGGTTCGTGTGAACCATGGGCCCAAACTTCCTCTCTCTTCGTATACTGTACACCCACTCATGGTCCATTTAGAAGAAATGTTCCTTTAGCCTGGCCTGCCGGGGTATTTGCTTCAAGCTCCCCAAGTGGTTCTTAAAATGTATAATGATAGTAATACATGTAAATAGAGGACTAAAATCACATAATTTTGTAATTGTGGTATTTTTTGTTCACCATAATAGGAAAAACCACGAGCATTTCGATAAGCACAGCCAATTCAAAGTAAAACCACATAAAAGTAAAAATGAGAATGCTATTATGCCACTAAGGACAATGATTTTGGTCTTTGTGCGTGTTGGACAACGTGAAATATGGTGATGTTATTATGCCGGAGACGAGAAATCAACAAACACGAGCGACAAAACAAAGATGGCTAGTTTAGGACTGAATACTGATCAAAGGTTACTTTTTTTAGGGCTAAAAGCAGCTCTGTTAAATCTCAATAGACAGGGATACAAATTATGTCAGGTCTTTCCGTTAGTCAAAGATGGCGTCCTGGAGCTAAGGTAGTTGCAGCTTTAGCAAGTAAATGAGCCTCCTTATTACAGTCGTGAATTTCATGAATGAAATATGAAGAGTTGAACATTAAGAGCTTGGACTTGATCTACTCCACCACCACCATACTAGCGCCCGGGTAGTGCTCCTTAATGTGTTTGACAGTAGCGAGGCAATCTGTTGATATCAACACCCTCTGAACATTAAGATCAGAGCTAAAGAGAGCCCCTCGTTGTTTGCCATTGCCTCAAGAATCTCCGGGTTTGTCGTATCATCAACTATCATCACCGCCGCCCCCAGGGACAGACCAGTGTTGTCTCGGCATATCGCTGCCATGGCACCTCGTTGACCATTACGCGAGATCGCTGTGTCAACATGAACCTTTAGAGCATCTCCAGCCGCGCCCCCAACAGCCCCCAAGCCCATTTTTTAGCGCCGAAGATGAAAAAATGGCCCAGTCGCGCCCCCAGGATCTCGTTTTCCGCCGGTTTGGGCCGAAATTGGCGCCGGCGTACCCAGGCCGAACCCAGCGCTCCGAGGGCGCCTGGGGGCGCCGGCTGAAGCGAAAAGGCGCGTGGGGCCGTTCTGTCGGTGACACCAGCTGATTTTCCCGCCGTTTCCCTCCTTTTCCCTCCCCGTCGTCCACATTTCCCCGCCGTTCCCCACCATTCTCTCCATCTCCCTCCCCCGTCAATGCCGCCGAAGAAGTACGCCGCCCCTCGCCAAGCCACCGAACCCGCCGCACCAAAGGGGAGGAAGCCTCGGGCGCCGATGGCAAGGCCCCCGGGGCTGACAAACGCGGAGTGGAAGGCTGACTTTGACCGTCGGTCGGCGGTGACCACCGATCGGCGGAACAGGCTCCTCATGAAGAAAGCCAGGGATGCGACGGCGGAGCAGGAGGCGTCATTTCACTCGGCCATGGCGAACGGGCGGCTGATCTTTTCGCCTCAACAGGCGGGGCCGTTCCCGCAAGGCGCGTGGGGCAGCCAGTAGAGCATCGCCTCGCCGGCCAACTTTCCATCGCCGGCGTGGGGCTACGCGTCCTCGCCGGAATATGTCGACGGTGACGCCCTCGGCGGCTTCAACCCCAACATCACCTTCCCGCGCACACCTTCCGCCTTCACCACCGGCCACCACAACTACGGCTACCCGCCGACGTACTCGGGTGCATCGGCGGCGGCTCTGCGCCGCGGCCCCCTGCCTTTCGCGTCGGGATCGTCGCCTCAGTTCAGGAACACCAACGCCGATATGGAGGAGATGATCACCACCGGCTCGGCCGCCGCCGCTTCTTTCCCCGGGTTCGGCGGCACGCAAGAGGACATCGTCGGCGACAAGGGCGACGACATGGACGACGCCGCCGAACCAGAGGAGTTCGAGGAAGAGGTGGAGGAGGAAGAACCGGCGGAGCCGGAGCCGGAGCCGGTGATACGTCCATTTTGCATCATGATTTCCTACTATTATTTATAATGTTTTGTTGAATTATAATGCTTTAGGGAGTGATTCTAATGCCTTTTCTCTCATAATATGCAAGGTTTACACAAAGAGGGAGAATATCGACAGCTAGAATTCTGGACCTGAAAAAGCACATCAGAGATACCTATTCTACACATCTCCAAATAAGCTGAAACTTTACGAAGAAATATTTTGGATTATATAATAAATATTGGAGCAAATAACTACCGGAGGGGCCCACCCTGGTGAGCACAAGACACCAGGGCGCGCCAGGCCCCCCAGGCGCGCCCTGGTGGGTTGTGCTCAGCACGGCCCACCTCCGGTGCCCATCTTCTGGTATATAAGGTCTTTTGACCTAGAAAAATAAATAAGGAGAGGACTTTCGGGACGGAACTTCGCCGTCTCGTGGAGGAACTTGGGCAGGAGCACTTTTGCCCTCCGGCGGAGCGATTCCATCGGGGGAACTTCCCTCCCGAAGGGGGAAATCGAAGCCATCGTCATCACCAATACCCCTCTCATCTTTGGGAGGCCAATCTTCATTAACACCATCTCCTCTCAAACCCTAGTTCATCTCTTGTGTTCAATCTTTGTACCGGAACCTCAGATTGGTACCTGTGGGTGACTAGTAGTGTTGATTACATCTTGTAGTTGATTACTATATGGTTTATTTGGTGGAAGATTATATGTTCAGATCCATTATGCTATTCAATACCCCTCTGATCTTGAGCATGAATATTATTTGTGAGTAGTTACCTTTGTTCTTGAGGTCACGGGAGAAGTCATGTTGCAAGTAATCATGTGAATTTGATATGTGTTCGATATTTTGATGATATGTATGTTGTGATTCCCTTAGTGGTGTCATGTGAACGTCGACTACATGACACCTCACCATCCTTGGGCCTAAGGGAATGCATTGTGGAGTAGTTATTAGATGATGGGTTGCTAGAGTGACAGAAGCTTAAACCCTAGTTTATGCGCTACTTCGTAAGGGGCTTATTAGGATCCAAACGTTTAATGGTTAGATTTTATCTTTATACTTTTCTCGTAGTTGCGGATGCTTGCAAGGGGGTTAATCATAAGTGGGAGGTTGTTCAAGTAAGAACAACACCCAAGCACCGGTCCATCCACATATCAAAATATCAAAGTAGCGAACACAAATCAAACCAACATGATGAAAGTGACTAGATGAAATTCCCGTGTACCCTCAAGAACACTTTGCCTATTACTAGAGACTGGTCTGGCATGTCCTTTTCCACAAAAGGATTGGGCTACCTTGCTGCACTTTATTTACCATTACCGTTATTTGCTTGTTACCAATTATCTTGTTATCAAACTATCTATTACCTACAATTTCAGTGCTTGCAGAAATTACATTGCTGAAAACTGCTTGTCATTTCCTTCTTCTCCTCGCTGGGTTCGACACTCTTACTTATTGAAAGGACTACGATTGACCCCCTATACTTGTGGGTCATCAAGACTCTTTTCTGGCGCCATTGCCGGGGAGTGAAGCGCTCTTGGTAAGTGGAAATTGGTAAGGAAAAACTTATATTACGTGCTGAAATTTATTGTCACTTGTTACTATGGAAAACAATCCTTTGAGGGGTTTGTTCGGGGTATCTTCACCTCGACCGGAACCACAATTGGTTGCCCCTCAACCTACCGCACCTACTGAAAATATTGGTTATGAAATTCCTTCGGGTATGGTAGAACAACTGCTTGCTAAACCTTATGCAGGAGATGTAACTGAACATCCTGATATGCACCTATTATATGTGAACGAAATTTGTGGATTATTTAAGCTTCCAGGTTTACCTGGAGATGAAGCTAAGAAGAAGGTTTTCCCTTTATCTTTGAAGGGAAAAGCATTGACATGGTATAGGATATGTGATGATATTGGATCATGGAACTACAATCGATTGCAATTGGAATTCCATCAAAAAAATTATCCCATGCATCTAGTTCATCGTGATCGGAATTATATATATAATTTTTGGCCTCGTGGAGGAGAAAGCATCGCTCTAGATTGGGGGAGGCTTAAGTCAATGTTATATTCATGCCCCAATCATGATATCCCGAGAGAAGTTATTATTCAGAATTTCCATGCTCGGCTTTCTCATAATGATCAATCCATGCTCGATACTTCTTGTACTGGTTCTTTTATGAAGAAGACTATTGAATTCAAGTGGGATCTCTTAGAAAGAATTAAACGCAATTCTGAAGATTGGGAACTCGACGAAGGTAATGAGTCAGGTATAAAGCTTAAGTTTGATTGTGTTAAAAAAATTATGAATGCCGATGTTTTTCACAAGTTCAGCACTAAATATGGACTTGACTCTGAGATAGTGGCCTCTTTCTGTGAAGCATTTTCTACTCATGTTGATCTCCCTAAGGAGAAGTGGTTTAAATATGATCCCCCAATTAAATAAGAAATTAAAGAATCGGTAAAAGCTAAAGATGAAACCATCATTTACAATGTTGATCCAGTTGTGTCGACCGCTTATATTGAAAAACCACCTTTCCTTGTTAGGATAAAGGAACATGCTAAGGTATCAACTGTGGTTTGCAAGAGTAATATTAGAGCACCTAATCCCTCTGAACAAATTAAAGTAGAACCTAGTGTTGCTATGGTTAAAGATCTCTTGGTAGAAAATATTGATGGGCATGTTATTTACTTCTATGATGAAGCTGCTAGAATTGCCAAACCTGATGAAAAAGATAAACATAGACCCGTAGTGGGCATGCCTGTTGTCTCAGTCAAAATAGGAGATCATTGCTATCATGGTTTATGTGACTTGGGTGCTAGTGTTAGTGCTATTCCTTTTACCTTATACCAAGAAATTATGAATTATATAGCACCCGCTGAAATAGAAGACATTGACGTTACTATTAAACTTGCTAATAGAGATACCATCACAGCACTTGGGATTGTTAGAGATGTTGAAGTCTTGTGTGGGAAAGTAAAATACCCTACTGATTTTCTAGTTCTTGGTTCCCCACAAGATGAATTTTGTCCCATTATCTTTGGTAGACCTTTCTTGATTACCGTCAATGCTAAGATAGATTGTGAAAAACAAACTGTCGGTGTTAGTTTCGATGATGTGTATCACGAATTTAATTTCTCCAAGTTTAGTAGACGACCTCGTGATAGAGAAGTATCTAGTAAGGATGAAATAATTGGTCCTGCTTCTATTGCCGTGCCTCCTACTGATCCACTAGAACAATATTTGCTTGACCATGAAAATGATATGCACTTGCGTGAAAGAAATGAAATAGATAAAATTTTCTTTGAACAACAACCTCTCCTAAAACACAATTTGCCTATTGAAACTCTTGGAGGTCCTCCTCCACCTAAAGGCGATCCTGTGTTTGAATTAAAGCAATTGCCTTATACTTTGAAGTAAGCTTATCTTGATGAGAAAAAGATATATCATGTTATTATTAGTGCTAACCTTTCCGAACATGAAGAAGAAAGATTATTAAAAATTCTGAGGTAGCACCGGGCTGCTATTGGATATACTCTTGATGATCTTAAGGGCATTAGTCCCACTCTATGTCAGCACACAATTAATATGGAACCTGATGCTAAACCCGTTGTTGATCACCAACGGTGATTGAATCCTAATATGAAAGAAGTGGTAAGAACCGAAATATTAAAGCTTCTGGAAGCAAGTATAATCTATCCCATAGCTGATAGTAGATGGGTAAGTCCCGTTCATTGTGTCCCTAAGAAAGGAGGTATTACCGTTGTTCCTAATGATAAAAATGAACTCATTCCACAATGAATTGTTACTGGCTATAGAATGGTAATTGATTTTAGAAAATTAAATAAAGCTACTAGAAAAGATCATTACCCTCTACCTTCATTGATCAGATGCTAGAAAGAATATCTAAGCACACACACTTTTGTTTTCTGGACGTATATTCTTGCTTCTCTCAAATACCTGTATCACAATCTGATCAAGAGAAAACCACCTTTACTTGTCCTTTTGGAACCTATGCTTATAGACGTATGCCTTTTGGTTTATGCAATGCACCTGCTACCTTTCAAAGATGTATGACTGCTATATTCTCTGATTTTTGTGAAAAGATTGTGGAGGTTTTCATGGATGATTTTTCCGTTTATGGAAATTCTTTTGATGATTGCTTAAGCAACCTTGATCAAGTTTTGCAGAGATGTGAACAAACTAATCTTGTCTTGAATTGGGAGAAGTGCCACTTTATGGTTAATGAAGGTATTGTCTTGGGGCATAAAATATCTGAACGAGGTATTGAGGTGGATAAAGCTAAAGTTGATGCAATTGATAAAATGCCATGTCCTAAAGATATTAAAGGTATTCGAAGTTTCCTTGATCATGCTGGTTTCTATAGGAGGTTCATTAAAGACTTCTCTAAAATTTCTAGGCCTCTTACTAATCTTTTGCAAAAGGATATCCCTTTTGTTTTTGATGATGATTGTGTAGAAGCCTTTGAAACACTCAAGAAAGCCTTAACTTCTGCACCTATCGTCCAACCACCTGATTGGAACTTGCCTTTTGAATTTATGTGTGATGCTAGTGATTATGTTGTTAGCGCTGTTCTAGGACAAAGGGTTGATAAGAAATTGAATGTTATCCATTATGCTAGCAAAACTTTAGACAGTGCCCAACAAAATTATGCTACTATTGAAAAAGAATTTTTAGCAGTTGTGTTTGCTATAAAATATCTTATGGAAAAGAAAGATGCTAAACCTAGACTCATTAGGTGGGTTCTCTTGCTTCAAGAATTCGACTTACATATTGTTGATAGGAAGGGAGATGAGAAGCCCGTAGCTGATAACTTGTCTAGGTTAGAAAATATTCTTGATGACCCACTACCTATTGATGATAATTTTCCTGATGAACAGTTAGCTGCAATAGATGTTTCTCAAAACACTCCTTGGTTTGCTAATTATGCTAATTACATTGTCGCTAACTATATACCACCTAGCTTCACATACCAACAAAAGAAAAAATTCTTCTATGATTTAAGACATTACTTTTGGGATGACCCACATCTTTATAAAGGAGTAGATGGTATTATTAGACGTTGTGTACCTGAGCATGAACAGGAACAAATCCTACGGAAATGTCATTCTAAAGCTTATGGAGGACATCATGTAGGAGATAGAACTGCTCACAAGGTATTGCAATCTGGTTTTTATTGGCCTAATCTCTTCAAGGATGCCCGTAAATTTGTCTTGTCTTGTGATGAATGTCAAAGAATTGGTAATATCGGTAAGCGCTAGGAAATGCCTCTGAATTATTCACTTGTTGTTGAACCATTTGATGTTTGGGGTTTTGATTATATGGGACCTTTTCCTTCCTCTAACGGGTACACTCATATTTTGGTCGCTGTTGATTATGTCATTAAGTGGGTAGAAGCTATTCCAACTAGTAGTGCTGATCACAACACCTCCATTAAAATGCTTAAAGAAGTTATCTTCCTGAGGTTTGGAGTCCCTAGATATTTAATGACTGATGGTGGTTCACACTTTATCCATGGTGCTTTCCGTAAGATGCTTGCTAAATATAATGTTAACCATAGAATTGCATCACCCTATCATCCTCAATCTAGTGGTCAAGTTGAACTTAGCAATAGAGAAATAAAATTGATATTACAAAAAACTGTCAATAGGTCTCGAAAGAATTGGTCTAGAAAACTAGATGATGCACTTTGGGCCCACATGATAGCTTATAAAAATCCTATGGGTATGTCTCCATATAAAATGGTGTAGGGAAAAGCTTGTCATTTGCCTCTAGAGTTAGAACACAAAGCATTTTGGGCAATTAAAGAACTCAATTATGATTTCAAACTTGCCGGTGAGAAGAGGTTATCTGATATTAGCTCACTAGATGAATGGAGAACCCAAGCCTATGAAAATGCCAAACTATTCAAAGAAAAAGTAAAAAGATGGCATGACAAAAGAATCCAAAAGCGAGAATTCAAAATAGGAGACTATGTTCTTTTGTACAACTCTCGTTTAAGATTTTTTGCAGGTAAGCTTCTCTCCAAATGGGAAGGACCATATATTATCGAAGAGGTTTATCGCTCTGGAGCTATCAAGATCAATAATGCCGAAGGTACTAACCCGAAGGTGGTCAATGGACAAAGAATTAAACACTATATCTCATGTACGCCTATTAATGTTGAAAGCAATGTTATTCAAACCATGACACCGGAGGAACACATAAAAGAAACCTTCCAGAACACTCCAGAATATTTAAAAAGAGGAGGTACATGATACGGTAAGTAAACGGACTCCGAAAAATCCGCAAAAATATTTTCTGTCAGTTTTGGAATATTACAAAAATAGGAAAATAAGAAATAAACGGGAAAGCAACCGAGGTGAGCACGATACACAAGAGCGAGCCAGCCTTGCCAGGCGCGCCCTGGTGGGTTGTGCCCACCTCGGACACCTTCCCGACTCCGTTTTCCTTCCATATGCTTGCTTCCCAAGAATAAAAATTCTCTATATATACCCCCAATTGTTTTGACCACCGCATCGCAGAAAAATCCCCTGTTCTTGTTTCGTGCTGTTTTCCTATTAGATCTGTCAAGCCAGGAATCATGTCCTCTCCCTCCTCCAATAACGTAGAAGAAGATGCATGGCTGATGAAGATGGAGCTGAAGAGAGAGGAGCCAAAAGAAGCCAATTATGAAGACAAGGGCAAGGAAGCTATGAAGGATCAAGCTCCAGAAGGAGGGCATTCCATGCTAACAGAAGAGGGGGAAGAAGAAGATATCCTTCAACCTTATTACAATCATCTCACCCCCACTAAAATTGAAGCTTTTAGGGCTTTCGAAGCGGTTCGTGTTCAGAATAAATTTCTCACTCGTGAAAATAATTTGCTAGAAGGGCACATCATCACCCTTCGGAGAGCCATCCGCAAATTGGAGTACCTATTGAGTCTGAAGTGTGACACTTCATCACCACCACCTTCATCATCTTCACCACCAAAGGAGACTTGAGTACACGGGTATGGGCACTCCCCTTGGCTTGAGCCAAGCTTGGGGGAGATGCCCCGGTATCGTATCACCATCACTTTTATTTACCTTTACCTATTTTAGTTCGATCCTTAGCTCTTTCGTGATTTAGTTGAATAAAAGTTTAGCATGATCTATTTTCGTGTGTTAGTTTCGTGATATATCTATCTATGTAATTGAGTGAGAGTTATATAATAAAGTTTAGTTGAGCTTTTGCTTCTTTATTTTCTTGTTGCAATCAAAATAAAGGGAAAGAGAAATAAATGAAATGAATCATATGCTAATATTATGGTAAGTAATGACATCACATAAGGAAAAGTATAAGTGGTAAAATTTATTGGAGATTGACAAACATAGCATTGGTCAATGATGCAATTAATGAAAGAATTAATAAGGGAAGAGAAGATTCACATGCAAATACACTATCTTAGACATCTTTTATGATTGTGAGCCCCCATTAAATATTATATGTCAAAATTATTGACGTTGGACAAGGAAGACAACGTAATGATTTATGTTTGTTCATATTCACATAGAAGTTATATTGTCATAGATCCTTCAACATGTGGTGCTTGCTCAATATCTTTGCTAGCAAAAAAATTCCGCACTAAGTAGAGATACTACTTGTGCATCCAAAAACCCAAAACCCAAATTCATGTTTTGAGAGTCCACCATACTGATACGTCCATTTTGCATCATGATTTCCTACTGTTATTTACTTTGTTTTGTTGAATAATAATGCTTTGGGGAGTGATTCTAATGCCTTTTCTCTCATAATATGCAAGGTTTACACAAAGAGGGAGAATACCGGCAGCTGGAATTCTAGACCCAAGAAAAGCACGTTAGAGATACCTATTCTGCACAACTCCAATGAAGCTGAAAATTTACGGAGATTATTTTTGCATTTAATAAAAAATACTGGAGCTGAAAACTACCGGAGGAGGCCCCCCAGGTGGGCACAACCCACCAGGGCGCGCCAGGCCCCCCTGGGCGCGCCCTGATGGGTTGTGCTCACCCAGGCCCACTTCCGGTGCCCATCTTCTGGTACAAATTCCCAAAAAACCTAAAAAAATTTGGAGGAGGACTTCCGGGACGAAGCGCCGCCGCCTCAAGGCGGAACTTGGGCAGGAGCACTTTTGCCCTCCGGCGGAGCGATTCCGCCGGGGGAACTTCCCTCCCGGAGGAGGAAATCGAAGCTATCGTCATCACCAACACCCCTCTCATATTTGGGAGGCCAATCTTCATCAACATCTTCAATAGCACCATCTCCTCTCAAACCCTAGTTCATCTCTTGTGTTCAATCTTTGTACCGGAACCTCAGATTGGTACCTGTGGGTGACTAGTAGTGTTGATTACCTTGCGTAGTTGATTACTATATGGTTTATTTTGTGGAAGATTATATGTTCAGATCCATTATGCTATTCAATACTCCTATGATCTTAAGCATGATTATTATTTGTGAGTAGTTACCTTTGTTCTTGAGTTCACAGGAGAAGTCATGTTGCGAGTAATCATGTGAATTTGATATGTGTTCGATATTTTGATGATATGTATGTTGTGATTCCCTTAGTGGTGTCATGTGAACGTCGACTACATGACACTTCACCATTCATGAGCCTAAGGGAATGCATTGTGGAGTAGTTATTAGATGATGGGTTGCTAGAGTGAAAGAAGCTTAAACCCTAGTTTATGCGCTACTTCGTAAGGGGCTGATTTGGATCCACATGTTTAATGCTATGGTTAGACTTTGTCTTAATACTTTTCTCGTAGTTGCGGATGCTTGCGAGGGGGTTAACCATAAGTAGGTTGTTAGTTCAAGTAAGAACTGCACCTTATCACCGGTCCACCCACACATCAAATTATCAAAGTAGCGAACACGAATCAAACCAACATGATAAAAGTGACTAGACGAAATTCCCGTGTACCCTCAAGAACACTTTGCCTATTACTAGTGATTGTTCTGGCCTGTCCTTTGCCTCAAAAGGATTGGGCTACCTTTCTGCACCTTGTTTACCGTTACCGTTACTTGCTCGTTACAAATTACCTTGCTATCAAACTATCTGCTACCTACAATTTCAGTGCTTGCAGAATTTACCTTGCTGAAAACCGCTTGTCATTTCCTTTTGCTCCTCGTTGGGTTCGACACTCTTACTTATCGAAAGGACTACGATTGATCCTCTATACTTGTGGGTCATCAAGACTCTTTTCTGGCGCTGTTACCGGGGAGTGAAGCGCTCTTGGTAAGTGGAAATCGGTAAGGAAAAACTTATACTACGGGCTGAAATTTATTCCTACTTGCTACTATGGAGAACAATCCTTTGAGGGGTTTGTTCGGGGTATCATCACCTCGACCGGAACCACAATTAGTTACCCCTCAACCTACAGCACCTACTGAAAATGTTACTTATGAAATTCTTTCGGGTATGCTAGAACAACTGCTTGCTAAACCTTATGCAGGAGACGGAACTGAACATCCTAATACGCATCTTTTATATGTGAATGAAATTTGTGGATTATTTAAGCTTGCAAGTTTACCCGGAGATGAAGTTAAGAAGAAGGTTTTCCCTTTATCGTTGGAGGGAAAAGAATTGACATGGTATAGGCTATGTGATGATCTTGGATCATGGAACTGGAATCGTTTGCAATTGGAATTCCATCAAAAGTTTTATTCTATGCATCTATTTCATCGTGATCGGAATTATATATATAATTTTTGGCCTCGTGAAGGAGAAAGCATCGCTCTAGCTTGGGGGAGGCTTAAGTCAATGTTATATTCATGCCCCAATCATGACATTCCGAGGGGAGTTATCATTCAGAATTTTTATGCTCGGCTTTCTCATAATGATCAATCCATGCTCGACACTTCTTGTGCTGGTTCTTATATGAAGAAGACTATTGATTTCAAGTGGGATCTCTTAGAAAGAATTAAACGCAACTCTAAAAATTGGGACTCGACGAAGGTAATGAGTCAGGTATAAAGCTTGAATATGATTGTGTTAAATCTTTTATGAATACCGATACTTTTCACAAGTTTAGCACTAAATATGGACTTGACTCTGAGATAGTAGCCTCTTTCCGTGAAGCATTTGCTACTCACGTTGATCTCCCTAAGGAGAAGTGGTTTAAATAGCATCCCCCTATTAAAGAAGAAATTAAAGAACCGGTCATTGCTAGAGAAGAAACTATCTTTTACAATGTTGATCCAGTTGTGCCTACCGCTTATATTGAAAAACCACCTTTCCCTGTTAGTATAAAGGAACATGCTAAGGTATCAACTGTGGTTTGTAAGAGTAATATAAGAGCACCTAAACCCCCTGAGAAAAAAAAGTAGAACCTAGTGTTGCTATGGTTAAAGATCTCTTGGTAGAAAACATTGATGGGCATGTCATCTACCTTTGTGATGAAGTTGCTAGAATTGCTAAACCTGATAAAAAAGATAAACATAGACCCATAGAAGGCTTGCCTGTTGTCTCAGTTAAAATAGGAGATCATTGCTACCATGGTTTATGTGATTTAGGTGCTAGTGTGAGTGCTATCCCTTTTACCTTATACCAAGAAATTATGGATGAAATAGCACCTGCTGAAATGAAAGATATTGATGTTACTATTAAACTTGCTAATAGAGACACTATCACACCACTTGGGATTGTAAGAGATGTTGAAGTCTTGTGTGGGAAAGTGAAATACCCTACTGATTTTCTAGTCCTTGGTTCCCCACAAGATGACTTTTGTCCCATTATCTTTGGTAGACCTTTCTTAAGCACCGTCAATGCTAAGATAGATTGTGAAAAACAAACTGTCGGTGTCAGTTTTGGTAATGTGTCTCATGAGTTTATTTTTTCCAAGTTTAGTAGACAACCTCGTGATAAAGAGTTATCGAGTAGAGATGAAATAATTGGTCTTGCTTCTATTGCTGTGCCTCCTACTGATCCGTTAGAACAATATTTGCTCGACCATGAAAATGATATGCACTTGCGTGAAAGAAATGAAATAGATCAAATTTTCTTCGAACAACAACCTCTCTTGAAACACAATTTGCCTATTGAAATCTTGGAGGACCGCCTCCACCTAAAGGTGATCCTGTGTTTGAATTGAAACAATTGCCTGACACGTTGAAGTATGCTTATGTTGATGAGAAAAAGATATATCCTGTTATTATTAGTGCTAACCTTTCAGAACATGAAGAAGAAATATTATTGAAAGTTCTAAAGAAGCACCGGGCTGCTATTGGATATACTCTTGATGATCTTAAGGGCATTAGTCCCACTCTATGTCAGCACAAGATCAATATGGAACCTGATGCTAAACCCGTTGTTGATCACCAACGTCGATTGAATCCCAAGATAAAAGAAGTGGTAAGAACTGAAATATTAAAGCTTCTGGAAGCAGATATAATTTATCCCATAGATGATAGTAGATGGGTAAGCTCCCGTTCATTGTGTCCCTAAGAAAGGAGGTATTACCGTTGTTCCTAATGATAAGAATGAACTCATTCCACAAAGAATTGTCACTGGCTATAGAATGGCAATTGATTTTAGAAAATTAAATAAAGCTACTAGGAAAGATCATTACCCTCTACTGTTCATTGATCAAATGCTAGAGAGACTATATAAGCACACACACTTATGTTTCTTAGATGGATATTCTGGTTTCTCTCAAATACCCGTGTCACAATCCGATCAAGAGAAAACCACCTTTACTTGCCCTTTTGGAACCTATGCTTATAGATGTATGCCTTTTGGTTTATGCAATGCACCTGCTACCTTTCAAAGATGTATGATTGCTATATTCTCTGATTTTTGTGAAAAGATTGTGGAGGTTTTCATGGATGATTTTTCCGTTTACGGAACTTCTTTTGATGATTGGTTAAGCAACCTTGATCGAGTTTTGCAGAGATGTGAACAAACTAATCTCGTCTTGAATTGGGAGAAGTGCCACTTTATGGTTAATGAAGGCATTGTCTTGGGGCATAAAATATCTGAACGAGGTATTGAGGTGGATAAAGATAAAGTTGATGCAATTGAGAAAATGTCGTGTCCTAAAGATATTAAAGGTATTCGAAGTTTCCTTGGTCATCCTGGTTTTATAGGAGGTTCATTAAAGACTTCTCTAAAATTTCTAGGCCTCTTACTAATCTTTTGCAAAAGGATATTCCTTTTGTATTTGATGATGATTGTATGGAAGCCTTTGAAACACCCAAGAAAGCCTTAACCTCTGCACCTATTGTTCAACCACCTGATTGGAACTTGCCTTTTGAAATTATGTGTGATGCTAGTGATTATGCTATTGGTGCCGTTCTAGGACAAAGAGTTGATAAGAAATTGAATGTTATCCATTATGCTAGTAAAACTCTAGACAGTGCCCAACGAAACTATGCTACTACTGAAAAAGTATTTTTAGCAGTTGTGTTTGCTTGTGATAAATTTAGATCCTATATTGTTGACTCCAAAGTTATTGTTCACACCGATCATGCTGCTATAAAATACCTTATGGAAAAGAAAGATGCTAAACCTAGACTCATTAGGTGGGTTCTTTTGCTTCAAGAATTGGACTTACACATCGTTGATAGAAAAGGAGCTGAGAACCCCGTAGCCGATAACTTGTCTAGGTTAGAAAATATTCTTGATAACCCACTACCTATTGATGATAGTTTCCCTGATGAACAGCTATCTGCAATAAGTGTCTCGCAAAACACACCTTGGTATGCTAATTATGCTAATTACATTGTCGCTAAATATATACCAGCTAGCTTCACTTATCAACAAAAGAGAAAAACATTCTATGACTTGAGACATTACTTTTGGGATGACCCACAACTTTATAAAGAAGTAGATGGTATTATTAGACGTTGTGTACCTGAGCATGAACAGGAACAAATCCTACGGAAATGTCATTCCAAAGCTTATAGAGGACATCATGCGGGAGATAGAACTGCTCATAAGGTACTGCAATCTGGTTTTTACTGGCCTATTCTTTTCAAAGATGCTCGTAAGTTTGTCTTGTCTTGTGATGAATGTCAAAGAATTGGTAATATCAGTAAGCTTCAAGAAATGCCTATGAATTATTCACTTGTTGTCGAACCATTTGACGTTTTGATTATATGGGGCCTTTTCCTTCCTCCAATGGGTACACTCATATTTTGGTTGCGGTTGATTATGTCACTAAGTGGGTAGAAGCCATTCCAACTAGTAGTGCTGATCACCACACCTCCATTAAAATGCTTAAAGAGGTTATCTTCCCAAGGTTTGGAGTCCCTAGATATTTAATGACTGATGGTGGTTCACACTTTATTCATGGTGCTTTCCGTAAGATGCTTGCTAAATATGATGTTAACCATATAATTGCATCACCCTATCACCCTCAATCTAGTGGTCAAGTTGAACTTAGCAATAGAGAAATAAAATTAATATTACAAAAAACTTTCAATAGGTCTCGTAAGAATTGGTCTAAGAAATTAGATGATGCACTTTGGGCCTATAGAACAACTTATAAAAATCCTATGGGTATGTCTCCATACAAAATGGTGTATGGGAAAGCTTATCATTTGCCTCTAGAATTAGAACACAAAGCATTTTGGGCAGTTAAAGAACTCAACTATGATTTCAAACTTGCCAGTGAGAAGAGGCTATTTGATATTAGCTCACTTGATGAATGGAGAACCCAAGCGTATGAAAATGCCAAGCTATTCAAAGAAAAAGTAAAAAGATGGCATGACAAAAGAATCCAAAGGCGGGAATTCAAAATAGGAGACTATGTTCTTTTGTTCAACTCTCGGTTAAGATTTTTTGCAGGAAAGCTTCTCTCCAAATGGGAAGGACCATATATTATCGAAGAGGTTTATCGCTCTGGAGCTATCAAGATTAATAACACCGAAGGTACTGACCCGAAGGTGGTCAATGGACAAAGAATTAAGCATTATATCTCAGGTACGCCTATTAACGTTGAAAGCAATGTTATCCAAACCATGACACCGGAGGAACACATAAAAGAAACCTTCCGGAACACTCCAGAATATTTAAAAATAGGAGGTATGTGATACGGTAAGTAAACGGACTCCGAAAAATCCGCAAAAATGTTTTTTGTCAGTTTTGGAATATTTTAGAATTTTGGAAATAAAAAAATAAAACGAAAGGTGATCGAGGTGAGCACGATACACCAGGGCGCGCCAGGCACCCCTGGGCGCGCCCTGGTGGGTTGTGCCCACCTCGGATGCCTTCCCGACTCCGTTTTGCTTTCAAATACTTGTTTCCCAAGAATAAAAATTCTCTATATATACCCCCGACTGTTTTGACGACCGCATGACAAAAAAAATCCTCTGTTATTGTTTTGTGCTGTTTCCCTAGCAGATCCGGAAATATGTCGTCTCAAGATTCGGAGGGGGAGAGCCATGTTGATCCCTATGTTCCAGACCCGAAGATCTTTAGGGAAATTTACCCCTATCTATGGACCTCGAAGGAGGAAGAAGATGCTATCACGCAGGAAACAAAAGATGATAGCTTTGAGGAAGAGGGTGATCTATTGCCTCAACCCGGAGACATGCATGTGGAATTCAAGAAGTCAAGCCTCCCTAGAAGATACAAACCTAAGGTCCAATTTATCCCGTCTCGTTTTCTGCAGAAAAGCAAGGAGGCCTTATCCCAAAGGATATTAAAACTTGAATTGGAGAATGATGATCTAAGGGAGGAAAATTTTATGCTTAAATATAAGTTGAAGAAGAAGGCTTCCTCTACACCACCACCTTCTTCATCACCCCCACCAAAGGAGACTTGAGTACATGGGTATGGGCACTCCCCTTGGCTTGAGCCAAGCTTGGGGGAGGTTCCCCGGTATCGTATCACCACCACTTTTATTCACCTTTACCTATTTCAGTTCTATCTTTAGTTTCCCTTTGCTTTAGTTGAATAAAAGTTTAGCGTGATCTATTTTCGTGTGTTAGTTTCGTGGTCTATCTATCTATGTAATTGAGTGAAAGTTATATAATAAAGTTTAGTTTGAGTTTTTGCCTCTCTACTTTTCTGTTGCAATCAAATAAGGGAAAAAAAGAAACAAATGAAAAGAATCATATGCTAATCTTATGGTGAGTAATGACATCACATAAGGAAAAGTATAAGTAGTAAAATTTATTGGAGATTGACAAACATAGCATTGGTCAATGATGCAATTCATGCAAGAATTAATAAGGGAAGAGAAGATTCACATGCAAATACACTATCTTGGACATCTTTTATGATTGTGAGATCCCATCAAATATTATATGTCAAAATTGATGAAGTTGGACAAAGAAGACAACGTAATGATTTATGTTTGTTCATATCCACATAGAAGTTATATTGTCATAGATCCTTTAACATGTGGTGCTTGCTCAATATCTTTGCTAGCCAAAAATTCCACACTAAGTAGAGATACTACTTGTGCATCCAAAAACCCAAACCCAAACTCTTTCCTTGAGTGTCCACCATACCTACCTATGGATCGAGAAAGATCCTTCAAGTAAGTTGTCATCGGTGCAACAAGGCAATACGAATTGCTTCTAAAAGTGTTTTGATCAATTAGTGTAAGAGAAAATTGAGCGTTATACGAACCTATGATGGCAAAGTAATAAAAGCGACGGACTACATAATAAAGGTTGCTATCATAGGGGGCAATATAGCGTGACGTTCTTTTACATTAAGGGATTGGGCATACAAATCAATAAGCGCATGACAACCTCTGCTTCCCTCTGCGAAGGGCCTATCTTTTACTTTTATGCACTTACTTTTATGCAAGAGTCAAAGTATTCCTCCATATTCCTTTTTTACTTTTTCTTTTGCAAGCATCATGTGGTGAGGAAAGATCTAGGCACATATATCCAGTTGGATATGGGTGGGCATGAGTTATTATTGTTGACATCACCCTTGAGGTGAGTGAGTTGGGAGGCAAAACTATAAGCCCCTATCTTCCTATGTGTCCGGTTGAAACTTTTTGTTCATGGGTTGTAACACCCCAAAAATTTAAACATGTTTTATTAATTAAAATTTTGTCAGGAATATTTGTTTTCTATTTTCTGGATTTCCTATTGATTTCAGAACCACTTCTTTTCTCTGAATTACAAAATTCTTCCCCCTTATCTAAAACTTTGGAATAATATTGTGGGACTTGAATGCTTTATCAAAGCATTTTATTCCATTTAGTAAAACTAGTAGAATTATTTTTATAATAAAACTTGCCAAGTTTTAATTCCTTTTAATAGTATTATCATTGTTTTAAAGACCTAAGTTACACTACAACCACTTCATAAACCCTTTTAAAAATTCCATAAAAAATTGTAGATTACATGTAATGTCCCTGGATCACTTTTATGCAAAAACCTAACCTTGTGTTTTGGTAGTTTTGAACAAATCAACCTCTTTTTCATTCTGGTCCAGTTTGGCATTTTGCACTCCAACATTATTTTATATTTATCCAATGACCTTGAGATTTTTCCTAATCGTAGTTATCCCTACCAAACCCTTAAGTCCAGGAGATCAGCATCATTGAAATATTTTAAACTCATGCAATAATACCCTATAGTTTCTGTACAGAAACAAGTTATGAAAACTTTTGCACTATCAAGTTTTTGCTTTTGACAAACTAAGCTTGCCATCCTAGTATTCATGTAAAGAGACCACAACCTGGAGAGTATGGCCACCAGAAAGGTTGTGCTCATGCCTCTAGCAATCTGTCGAACACCTTGTGTGTCGGGCCAGTGTTGGCATGATGTTAGTTTGCATTGTGAACCTGCTCTTATAACCCAATCGGCATGTCCACTAGGCGTATCTTGCCCCCTAGCTTAACCCTGTGAATTTCCGGCTCCATCCAAGCCCCAAAACATGCTAAGGCATTCTGTCGAGCATGTGCCGTGCGCGTCCAGAGCGCACGTTTTGCACGTGCGCGCAACCGAGCCGCCGCACTCGCCTAACCCCGCCCCTGACGTTTCCCCCTCGCGCACAGCCGCAACCCTGACCCCTTCGAGCCGTTGGGAGCCGCTCCGACCGACCCCTGGCACCGTGCAGCGTCGCCGTCAGAAGCTTCTTGGCAGCTTGCCGCCGGCCGCAGTCGTTTCTGCCATGGCCGGCGCCGCCTGAGCCACCCCAGCGCGCCAGCTGCCCCCTGGAACAGCGCGAGCTCATCCGCAAGCTCATCCGCTAGCTCCTGGCCCCGCCAACCGCCGCCACGTCGCTCCCTTGCTATAGACCACCGGACTTATCCGTTGCCGCCGTCGAACCGACCTCCCGGCTCTATAAATAGCCCAGCATCGAGACACAACGCACTCCAGGATCATTCCCGCATCCGTAGCAAACCCCCGCAGCAACCGAAACGACCGGAAGAGGTTGTCTCCCTCGTCTCCGGCCAAGCCAACCGCCGCCGTGCCTCTTCTAAATTCGCCGCAGCAGAACCATCTCCCCCACCATTACCTCCGCAAATGGACTAGTACTAAACCCCGAAACCTTTTCCCCCACGTCTATTCCACCAGAGATGCCCCCTGGACGGAGCCCTGGAGTCACCGGGGGCCTCTTCCGCCATGGTCGAGGTCCTGCTCGACCTCGAGCTCCCCAGCACCTCCTTGCCCCTCCATCCAACGCGACAGCTTTCCCTGAGCCCGTGGATAGGCCGGGCGTCGAAAACGGCGCCCTTTAGCGCCGGCAATCGCCGCCGGGACTCGCCTCAGTCCCTGACCAAGCGCACACGTGAAGAAGGAGACGAACCCGACTGGTGGCCCCCACCTGTTGGTGAGTCTGCCCAAGCCACCGGTGGCGCGACCCCGCCAGTGCGTGTCCCGTCGAAGGAAGCACTCTTTTCAGAATACGCTTTCGCCTTCGGTAAGCATACTTCGGCCGAAGCGTTTCCTTTTATTTGTCTCGGGTTGACACGACTTTGGTGCTGACATCTCGTTGGAGCGAGAATGGTCAGTGAGGCATGATGGAGTGTGATGAGTGGTGATTCTGTCATATATTGTGAAAATTATTTGTTGTGCTAATCATGTAGGGAACACTTAAACCTCCTGAGTCGACCATAGATCGAGTCTTGTTCCAGTAACCCCCATACTTGTTTCGTACTACCACTTGTCCCTATCGCAGGTAGGGTACGGTTCAGTAAGTTGTCAACTCCTTTCTTGGCACACACCGTACAGAGAGGCCACAGTGGAAGATACCGGAGGCATCTGGTAGGCATGCCACTTGGTCCGGGGGCATGGGTGTTTCCGGTTGGGACCGAGAGGGGGGCACCCCTTAGTAGCGCGCGGTATAAATGTGATCCCATGCTAATCGAGGTTGTAGCCTCCCCACTTAGAGTTTTGCTTAACGAGTGTCGTGGGTGATTCCAGACACCGGTAAGTTAAGCTGGTGTGTGCGGGTCAGGTGTGTTTTCAACTCAAAGACCGTAAGCGGAATTAGTCCCGGTGGACTAAGGGAATCCGTTACTCGTGGGTAAAGAGTACACCCTCTGCAGAGTTTCCATCTATTCGAATAGCCGTGTCCGCGGTTAAGGACTACAGTCTGGGATGGGTCGAGTGTCGGTCTTAGTGTCGGTCTTCGGAGGAAAACTTCTAAACCGGTATATTGATCATGACGTGGGACAAATGATGATTATGCTTATTCTTATTGTGGACTAACCATGTTGTTTATTTGGATTGCTGAGTATCACTTGGGATGGTTCTACCTCCTGGATACTCATTGTGGTTATTTTATATATAAGCCCTTTATGTGGCGTCGCTCAGACGCCTGACTATGGCACGCATGTTGTTTACCTTATATATAAGCCCTTTATGTAGCGTCGCTCAGACGCCCGACTGTGGCATGCATGTTGTTTACTTTATATATAAGCCCTTTATGTGGCGTCGCACACATGCCCGACTGCGGCACGTATGTTATTATTATTATTATTTATAAGCCCTTTATGTGGCGTCGCTCAGACGCCCGACTGTGGCACATGTTATATTTTTTCCCTTCGAGGCGTCGCTTCAGACACCCGATCGGATTATTTTAATTTCATTCCCTGATTGGATTATATTATTTTTATTCCCTGTTTGCTTACTCAGTTTAACATGAATGACCTGCTTGCGTGCATCATGAATTTAATTTGGTGACTAAGTGATCGTGTATTATTTCAGTGCATGATTATCACCTGCTATATTATACCTGTGTTCATGATGTTTGCGAGTACATTCAAAGTACTCACTGGCTTGTCCCTGGCTATTGTCTTAGCTAGATTTCTTGCTTGGAGAGGAGCGAAATGACGACAGTCCCGGAACCTAGGCAACGAAGATAGCAGCCATGCGAAGATAGGAATTATCCAGGTCAGCTGTTCCTGTGGGAAATGGAGTCCCATAGACGCTGATGATCTGCAAATTGCTTCCGCCATCAACCATTAGAAACTTTTGACCATCATGGTCTTGTATTTCAGATTTTGTATTTTGCTTGGAATTTCTGTATCAAGTATGTGCCTCACCAGCTTATAGTAATCCTGGGGTTGGTGAGCACAAGGGCCATTTGCTGGGAAATTAATATCCTGGTAAACCGGTCCTGACAACCTTGGTTTCAGAGCCAGGCTAACCATTGGCTAATCCTATCTTAGTCGGGTCAAGAAAACCTAGGTTACCACCCACCCAAACCCTACCATAACCATAGGCGAGCCTATCCTATCAGATAGCCCACTCAGTGGCCCCGACACCTTTTCGCAGTCAGTGCCCAACCTATCAGCCTAACCCAGTAAGCCACACGCCTGTGACCGACACCTGAGTTGTCCCATTCGCAAGCGTGCGAAGGAAGACTCCGTTTTGTTTTTATAAAGGAAACGTTTGCCAAACCCAACACCCCATAGCCTCCTATCCAAAACCAAGCCAAGATGCCTGGCGCCATAGTGCGCAATGGGATCACCGCGACCGACCTTGGAGGTTTTGTGACCATTCTCGCCAACCTCACCCGTCGTGCCTTTGCGTTAGAAGAGCACCCAGAGTATGTTGTGTTCCAGGAGCACACGAGTGATGCCATTCATCACTTTTGGGCCACAGTGCACATTTTTGGCAGGGGTATCTCGCCAGAACGCCCCTATTGGTTCACCGAAAGGACAACTTTCCGCGAGCCGCAATCCATCCAGCTAGCAGCTCGAGAGGCTATAGTTCAACTCCGGCACCTGTCACCGAGGGCTAACTGCCGCTCGTTCTACTACTACCCCAACCGTGAAGGATATAGTAGGTCGCCCCAAGTTGCCAACGGAGACCATGAGGCGGACCCTGCCTTATTGCATCTTGTGCGCTACCTAAGGGCACAAGAGGCGTTGTTTGATCAGGTCACCCTTGATCTGATTACAACTCGCGGAGAACTCGCTCGCCGAGTCCTGACAAGAAGAGGAGCGGTGCCCGATGCCGACAACCAAGTCGTGCCATTCAGACAACTGATAGAGTTGTCAAGGCCTGTCCCTGCAACCGAGCGTAATATATCGGTATCCTCGGAGGAGCTTCGTCGCCTTTTGGGGACGTACTCCAACGGGATTGTGACCACGAACCCCCGCGATGGTCATCATCGCTACCCCGATCCCGCAACACCGCACCCTAACCCAGTCAACCCCAACGGTGAAGCCCAAGGAGAAGCCTCGACGTCCGCAAGGCACGCTCGAATAGACATGAATGAAGTAGACTAAGCCACTCGAGTAGTGCCGAGTCTTAGTATTACTACGCCGTGTAATAGAGTGACCTTATATCGCCATTAATAAAATGCAGAATCCTTGTATGCCATCATTTTAATAGTACTACAAGTAACCATGCATAAATAATTTTGGCGTCTGGTCACATATTTAATTCTAGGCGTAGTTACCAAAAGACCACCCAACCAACGACCACAGTAATCCGTCCCATTTTGCGATATGTATATACATGTGGAATTGACCCCGACCACCATAGAGCAGAACCGACAACCACAGTTGCACCCACACCGCAACATAACCCTAGCCCAGATGCTATACAATAGGCCACTCCGTGACCTTACCAAGCATCCCTCACCATGTGCATGGCCTCCACAACAATTTTCTTCATGTCACGCCTTGGGATTCATATGAGGACCCCAGATGCAACCCCGGGGAGTTTTGTTAAGATAACTGTGGGATTTTACCCACAGTACCATGAGTTCACCCCACCCATCCCAGTACCAGTTGTTCAAATCGAGGGTCACTTTCACCGCCTCGAATTATTGGGCAGTCATGCACATCCCGCCGGTATACCCAAACCAAGACCCCACGGAAGTCTCCTCCATCGAAGAATATTTCCTCATGACCTATAGATTTTTTTACCTGTACCGTAGGCACCGTGACTGTATTAATTAGCGTAGCGTTTGTTTGCCTGATGTAATATCTGTGTGTGCTTTATAATTTACTATGTGAATCTATTGTGTTGGTTTCAGTTGCTTGCTATGATTTAAAATTGGAGTGTTTTCATCGTAGCAAATCTTAGGGTGAGATTTCCTTAAGAGACCACCACAACGGAAGATGTTTTCCCACCAAATGTTTGATTTGCATGTCCTCGCGTTATACGACTCACAGGCCACGTACACTAAATGCAAAGACCGCGCACTCTTTTATCACCTAATCGATCACCCCGTTAGCTCATCACAGTTGCACCTTGGTCAGCGATTTTACTGTGACCCCGTCCTATCGTGTGTGTGGATTATTTATTTTTCATGTTAAGATTGCCATGCGGTAGGAGTAATAATATTTTTGCAACGTCCTTAGCAAATCTCGAGGACGAGATTTTTCTTAAGGGGGGTAGTGTTGTAACACCCCAAAAATTTAAACATGTTTTATTAATTAAAATTTTGTCAGGAATATTTGTTTTCTATTTTCTGGATTTCCTATTGATTTCAGAACCACTTCTTTTCTCTGAATTACAAAATTCTTCCCCCTTATCTAAAACTTTGGAATAATATTGTGGGACTTGAATGCTTTATCAAAGAATTTTATTCCATTTAATAAAACCAGTAGAATTATTTTTATAATAAAACTTGCCAGGTTTTAATTCCTTTTAATAGTATTATCATTGTTTTAAAGACCTAAGTTACACTACAACCACTTCATAAACCCTTTTAAAAATTCCATAAAAATTTGTAGATTACATGTAATGTCCCTGGATCACTTTTATGTAAAAACCTAAACTCGTGTTTTGGAAGTTTTGAACAAATCAACCTCTTTTTCATTCTGGTCCAGTTTGGCATTTTGCACTGCAACCCTATTTTATATTTCTCCAATGACCTTGAGATTTTTCCTACTCGTGGTTATCCCTACCAAACCCTTAAGTCCAGGAGATCAGCATCATTGCAATATTTTAAACTCATGCAATAATACCCTATAGTTTCTGTACAGAAACAAGTTATGAAAACTTTTGCACTATCAAGTTTTTGCTTTTGACAAACTAAGCTTGCCATCCTAGTATTCATCTAAAGAGACCACAACCTGGAGAGTATGGCCACCAGAAAGGTTGTGCTCATGCCTCTAGCAATCTGTCGAACACCTTGTATGCCGGGCCAGTGTTGGCATGATGTTAGTTTGCATTGTGAACCTGCTCTTATAACCCAACCGGCATGTCCACTAGGCGTATCTTGCCCCCTAGCTTAACCTTGTGAATTTCCGGCTCCATCCAAGCCCCGAAACATGCCAAGGCATTTTGTCGAGCATGTGCCGTACGCGTCCAGAGCGCGGCCAGAGCACACGTTTTGCATGCGCGCGCAACCGAGCCGCCGCACTCGCCTAACCCCGCCCCTGGCCTTTCCCCCTCGCGCATAGCCGCAACACCGACCACTCCGAGCCGTTGGAGCCACCCCGACCGACCCCTGGCGCCGTGCAGCGCCGCCGTCAGAAGCTTCTTGGTAGCTTGCCGCCGGCCGCAGTCGTTTCTGCCATGGCCGGCGCCGCCCGAGCCACCCCAGCGCGCCAGCTGCCCCCTGGAACAGCGCGAGCTCATCCGCGAGCTTGTCCGCTAGCTCCTGGCTCCGCCAACCGCCGCCACGTCGCTCCCTTGCTACAGACCGCCGGACTTATCTGTTGCCACCGTCGATCCGAGCTCCCGGCTCTATAAATAGCCCAACATCGAGACGCAACGCACTCCAGGATCATTCCCGCATCCGTAGCAAGCCCCCGCAACAACCGGAACGACCGGAAGAGGTCGTCTCCCTCGTCTCCGGCCGAGCCAACCGCCGTCGCGCCTCTTCTAAATTCGCCGCAGCAGAACCATCTCCCCCACCATTACCTCCGCAAATGGACTCGTACTAAACCCCGAAACCTTTTGCCCCATGCCTATTCCACCAGAGATGCCCCCTGGACGGAGCCCCGGAATCACCGGGGGCCTCTTCCGCCATGGTCGAGGTCCTTCTCGACCTCGAGCTCCCCAGCACCTCCTTGCCCCTCCATCCAACGCGACAGCTCTCCCTGAGCCCGTGGATAGGCCGGGCGTCGAAAACGGCGCCCTCTAGCGCCGGCAATCGCCGCCGGGACTCGCCTCAGTCCCTGACCAAGCGCGCGCGTGAAGAAGGAGACGAACCCGACAGGTGGCCCCCACCTGTCGGCGAGTCTGCCCAAGCCACTGGTGGCGCGACCCCGCCAGTGCGTGTCCCATTGAAGGAAGCGCTCTTTTCAGAATACGCTTTCGCCTTCGGTAAGCGTACTTCGGCCGAAGCGTTTCCTTTTATTTGTTTTTATTTAAACAGAACTTTGACCAATCTTTGACTGGTCATAACTTTTAAAATAAAACCTGAATGGACTTTATTATTTTTCCTACATCTCTCAAATTTCACCTAGTTTATTTTAGGATTTATTTGAAAAATATTTAAGACAACTTTTTGTACTGTTTTTGAATTGCGTGTTGATTCGAATATCTTCAAAATAGGAAATGGGAGGAGAAGTAAACTTTCAAAAGTTTTGTTATGCACCCTACCTCTACACACATTGAAGGCAAGCATTCTGAACCCTGGTATAGTATTTGTTGTGTGAAGTTTGGTGTGACGAATAAAACTACAACACTAAGTTGACATGAAGTGCGCGTTATTTCATGTGAAGGTGTGATCATGCTTGCAAATGCATGATGAGGATTTCTTGCTAATGAACTTGGGATGGTTGTGGCAGTAGTCACCACCTTGTGCCACTCATGCTTGCCGGTAGGAATCCGGGATAAGCCTCTGTCTCGGGTTGACACGAGTTTGGTGCTGACATCTTGTTGGCGCGAGAATGGTTAGTGAGGCATGATGGAGTGTGATGAGTGGTGATTCTTTCATATATTGTGAAAAATATTTGTTGTGCTAATCATGCAGGGAACACTTAAACCTCCTGAGTCGACCATAGATCGAGTCTTGTTCCAGTAACCCCCATACTTATTTCGTACTACCACTTGTCCCTATCGCAGGTAGGGTACGGTTCAGTAAGTTGTCAACCCCTTTCTTGGCACACACCGTACAGAGAGGCCACAGTGGAAGATACCGGAGGCATCTGGTAGGCATGCCACTTGGTCCGGGGGAATGGGTGTTTCCGGTTGGGACCGAGAGGGGGGCACCCCTTAGTAGCGCGCGGTATAAATGTGATCCCATGCTAATCGAGGTTGTAGCCTCTCCACTTAGAGTTTTGCTTAACGAGTGTCGTGGGTGATTCCAGGCACCGGTAAGTTAAGCTGGTGTGTGCGGGTCAGGTGTGTTTTCAACTCAAAGACCGTAAGCGGAATTAGTCCCGATGGACTAAGGGAATCCGTTACTCATGGGTAAAGAGTACACCCTCTGCAGAGTTTCCATCTATTCGAATAGCCGTGTCCGCGGTTAAGGACTACAGTCTGGGATGGGTCAAGTGTCGGTCTTAGTGTCGGTCTTCGGAGGAAAACTTCTAAACCGGTATATTGATCATGACGTGGGACAAATGATGATTATGCTTATTCTTATTGTGGACTAACCATGTTGTTTATTTGGATTGCTGAGTATCACTTGGGATGGTTCTACCTCCTGGATACTCATTGTGATTATTATATATATAAGCCCTTTATGTGGCGTCGCTCAGACGCCTGACTGTGGCACGCATGTTGTTTACCTTATATATAAGCCCTTTATGTGGCGTCGCTCAGACGCCCGACTGTGGCACGCATGTTGTTTACTTTATATATAAGACATTTATGTGGCGTCGCACAGATGCCCGTCTGCGGCATGTATGTTATTATTATTCTTTATAAGCCCTTTATGTGGCGTCGCTCAGACGCCCGACTGTGGCACATGTTATAATTTTCCCTTCGAGGCATCGCTTCAGACACCCGATCGGATTATTTTAATTTCATTCTCTGATTGGATTATATTATTTTTATTCCCTGTTTGCTTACTCAGTTTAACATGAATGACCTGCTTGCGTGCATCATGAATTTTATTTGGTGACTGACTAAGTGATCGTGAATTATTTCAGTGCATGATTATCACCTGCTATATTATACCTGTGTTCATGATATTTGCGAGTACATTCAAAGTACTCACTGGCTTGTCCCTAGCTATTGTCTTGGCCAGATTTCTTGCTTGGAGAGGAGCGAAATGACGACATTCCCGGAACCTAGGCAACGAAGATAGCAGCCATGTGAAGATAGGAATTATCCAGGTCAGCTGTTCCTGTGGGAAATGTTGTCCCATAGACGCTGATGATCCGCAAATCGCTTCCGCCATCAACCATTAGAAACTTTTGACCATCATGGTCTTGTATTTCAGATTTTGTATTTTGCTTGGAATTTCTGTATCAAGTATGTGCCTCACCAGCTAACAGTAATCCTGGGGTTGGTGAGCACAAGGACCATTTCCTGGGAAATTAATATCCTGGAAAACCGGTCCTGACTTGGGTATGCCGTGAGCGTTAGCAATCATAGAAGACTAAATGATGGTTGAGTATGTGGACTTGCCAAAAGGCTCCGACATGAGACCCTTCCTGAAAATATGATGAATTGTAGTTGCAAAGTTGACTGAGAACATAGTTTGTTGGTTTCCAATAAGGTTTATGCTTTATACTTCTATGTTGTGATGAATTGTTACTTGTTCATGATAAGTTATATGATAAAAATGTATTGAAATAAGTTCTTATATTAGAGTTTGTTGTTGTTATGTTAATAAGCATGATGCTTCTATGTCCGTATTTTGTTTTATCGATACCTCTCTCTCAAAACATGTGGACATGCTTTTCAATATCGGCTTTCGCTTGAGGACAAGCGAGGTCTAAGCTTGGGGGAGTTGATACGTCCATTTTGCATCATGATTTCCTACTGTTATTTACTTTGTTTTATTGAATAATAATGCTTTGGGGAGTGATTCTAATGCCTTTTCTCTCATAATATGCTAGGTTTACACAAAGAGGGAGAATACCGGCAGCTGGAATTCTGGACCCAAGAAAAGCATGTCAGAGATACCTATTCTGCACAACTCCAATGAAGCTAAAAATTTACGGAGATTATTTTTGCATTTAATAAAAAAATACTGGAGTTGAAAACTACTTGAGGAGGCCCCCCAGGTGGGTACAACCCACCAGGGCGCGCCAGGCCCCCCCCTGGGCGCGCCCTGATGGGTTGTGCTCACCCAGGCCCACTTCCAGTGCCCATCTTCTGGTATAAATTCCCAAAAAACCTAAAAAATTAGGAGGAGGACTTCCGGGACGAAGCGCCGCCGCCTCGAGGCGGAACTTGGGCAGGAGCACTTTTGCCCTTCGGCGAAACGATTCCGCCGGGGGAACTTCCCTCCCGGAGGGGGAAATCGAAGCTATCGTCATCACCAACACCCCTCTCATCTTTGGGAGGCCAATCTTCATCAACATCTTCAATAGCACCATCTCATCTCAAACCCTAGTTCATCTCTTGTGTTCAATCTTTGTACCGGAACCTCAGATTGGTACCTGTGGGTGACTAGTAGTGTTGATTACCTTGCGTAGTTGATTACTATATGGTTTATTTGGCGGAAGATTATATGTTCAGATCCATTATGCTATTCAATACTCCTCTGATCTTGAGCATGATTATTATTTGTGAGTAGTTACCTTTGTTCTTGAGTTCACGGGAGAAGTCATGTTGCGAGTAATCATGTGAATTTGATATGTGTTCGATATTTTGATGATATGTATGTTGTGATTCCCTTAGTGGTGTCATGTGAACGTCGACTACATGACACTTCACCATTCATGGGCCTAAGGGAATGCATTGTGGAGTAGTTATTAGATGATGGGTTGCTAGAGTGACAGAAGCTTAAACCCTAGTTTATGCGCTACTTCGTAAGGGGCTGATTTGGATTCACATGTTTAATGCTATCGTTAGACTTTGTCTTAATATTTTTCTCGTAGTTGTGGATGCTTGCGAAGTGGTTAATCATAAGTAGGTTGTTAGTTCAAGTGAGAACATCACCTTAGCACCGGTCCACCCACATATCAAATTATCAAAGTAGCGAACACGAATCAAACCAACATGATAAAAGTGACTAGACGAAATTCCCGTGTACCCTCAAGAACACTTTGCCATACTAGTGATTGTTCTGGCCTATCCTTTGCCTCAAAAGGATTGGGATACCTTGCTGCACCTTGTTTACCGTTACCGTTACATGCTTGTTACAAATTACCTTGCTATCGAACTATCTGCTACCTACAATTTCAGTGCTTGCAGAAATTACTTGCTGAAAACCGCTTGTCATTTCCTTCTGCTCCTCGTTGGGTTCGACACTCTTACTTATCGAAAGGACTACGATTGATCCCCTATACTTGTGGGTCATCACATACCTACCTACGGATCGAGTAAGATCCTTCAAGTAAGTTGTCATCGGTGCAATAAGGCAATAAAAATTGCTTCTAAAGTGTTTTGCTCAATTAGTGTAAAAGAAAATTGAGCGCTATGCGAACTTATGATGGCAAAGTAATAAAAGCAACGGACTGCATAATAAATGTTGCTATCATAGGGGGCAATATAGCGTGACGTTCTTTTACATTAAGGGATTGAGCATACAAACCAAAAATTGCATGACAACCTCTGCTTCCCTCTGCGAAGGGCCTATCTTTTACTTTTATGTATTTACTTTTATGCAAGAGTCAAAGTATTCTCCCCTATTCCTTTTTTACTTTTTCTTTTTGCAAGCATCATGTGGTGAGGAAAGATCTAGGCACATATATCCAGTTGGATGTGAGTGAGGATGAGTTATTATTGTTGACCTCACCCTTGAGGTGAATACGTTGGGACGTGAAACTATAAGCCCCTATCTTTCTATGTGTCCAGTTGAAACTTTTTGCTCATGGGTATGCTGTGAGTGTTAGCAATCATAAAAGACTAAATGATGGTTGAGTATGTGGACTTGCCAAAAGGCTCCGACAAGAGACCCTTCATGAAAATATGATGAATTGTAGTTGCAAAGTTGACCGAGAACATAGTTTGTTGGTTTCCAATAAGGTTTATGGTTTATACTTCTATGTTGTGATGAATTGTTACTTGTTCATGAGAAGTTATATGATGAAGTTATATAATAAAAGTTATATGAATAAGTTCTTTGATAAAGTTTGTTGCTGCTATGATAATAAGCATGATGCTACTATGTCTGTATCTTAGTTTTTTATCGACATCTCTCTCTCAAACCATGTGGACATGCTTTTCAATATCGGCTTTCGCTTGAGCACAAGCGAGGTTTAAGCTTGGGGGAGTTGATACGTCCATTTTGCATCATGATTTCCTACTGTTATTTATAATGTTTTCTTGAATTATAATGCTTTAGGGAGCGATTCCAATGCGTTTTCTCTCATAATATGCAAGGTTTACACAAAGAGGGAAAATACCGGCAACTGGGATTCTTGACCTGAAAAAGCACATCAGAGATACCTATTCTGCACATCTCCAAATAAGCTGAAACTTTACGGAGAGTTATTTTGGATTATATAATAAATATTGGAGCAAATAACTACCGGAGGGGGCACCCTGGTGAGCACAAGACACCAGGGCGCGCCAGGCCCCCCAGGCGCGCCCTAGTGGGTTGTGCTCAGCACGGACCACCTCCGGTGCCGATCCTCTAGTATATAAGATCTTTTGACCTCGAAAAAATAAGGAGAGGAATTTCGGGACGGAACGCCGCCTTCTCGAGGCGGAACTTGGGCAGGAGCACTTTTGCCCTCCGACGGAGCGATTCCACCGGGGGAACTTCCCTCCCGGAGGGGGGAATCGAAGCCATCGTCATCACCAACATCCCTCTCATCTTTGGGAGGCCAATCTTCATCAACATGTTCAACAGCACCATCTCCTCTCAAACCCTAGTTCATCTCTTGTGTTCAATCTTTGTACCAGAACCTCAGATTGGTACCTGTGGGTGACTAGTAGTGTTGATTACATCTTGTAGTTGATTGCTATATGGTTTATTTGGTGGAAGATTATATGTTCAGATCCACTATGCTATTCAGTACCCCTCTTATCTTGACCATGAATATTATTTGTGAGTAGTTACCTTTGTTCTTGAAGTCACGGGAGAAGTCATTGACGTGGCTTGAGACTGCGTCAGTATTTCCCGAAAGAGGAAGGGATGATGCAGCACAGCGACGGTAAGTATTTCCCTCAGTTATGAAACCAAGGTATCGAACCAGTAGGAGGATCACCAACACTACGTAAACAACACGTGCACACAAAGAACAAATACTTACAACCCGACGCGAAAGAGAAGTTGGCAATCTCTCTACGGTAAAAAGATAGATTAGGATATGATAGATTAGGATATGATAGATTGGATAGATAGATCTCTCAAGAATGCAAAATAAAAGAGGCAAATAAAAAGTGCAGCAAGGTAATTTTGGGTTTTTGGAATAATAGATCTGAAAACAAAAGCGGCAAAAAGATAGATCGGAAATCAATATGTTGGAAAAGTAGACCCGGGGGTCGTAGGTTTCACTAGTGGCTTCTCTCATGAGTATAGCACATGGTGGGTGAACAAATTACTGTCGGGCAATTGATAGAAGATCAAATAATCATGACGATATCCAAGGCGATGATCATTATATAGGCATCATGTCCAAGATTAGTAGACCGAAACGATTCTGCACAACCCATCAGCCCGGGGCCTCTGGCACGCCCTGGTGCGTTGTGGTCTCCTCGGCCCTCCTCTCTGGTACTTCTTTGGCCCAATGGATGTCTTCTGGCCCAAAAAAGTCTCCAAAAAGTTTCGTCACGATTGGACTCCATTTGGTACTGATATTCTGCGAAGTAAAAAACAAGCAAAAACAGCAACTGGCACTTTGGCACTATGTCAATAGGTTAGTCCCAAAAAATGATATAAAGTTACTATAAAATGATTGTAAAACATCCAATAATGATAATATAACAGCATGGAACAAGCAACAATTATAGATATGTTGGAGACGTATCAGCATCACCAAGCTTAATTCCTGCTCGTCCTCGAGTAGGTAAATGATAAAAACAGAATTTTTGATGTGGAATACTGCCTAACATGTTCATCACATATTCTTTTCTTTTGTAGCATGGACATTTGGACTTTTAGATGGTTCAAAGTAATAGTCTAGTTTTAACATAATGACTTTAATACTCAAGCATGCCAACAAGCAACCATGTCTTTCAAAATATCAACACTAAAGAAAGTTATCCCTAGCCCATCATGCTCAATCATTGATCCATTCATGAAACACACTCAAATATTAACTACACCCAATGCTCAAGCATGATCATAGTGCCCCCTAGTTGGTGCTTTATAAGAGAAGACGGAGACTCAAATAAAAAATAAAAATTGCATAAAGTAAATAGATAGGCCCTTCGCAGAGGGAAGAAGGGATTTGTAGAGGTGCCAGAGCTCAAAGTTTAAATTGAGAGAGAATTTTTTTTGGTGGCATGCCTTTCCTGTCAACGAAAACGACAAAGTAGTTCCGAATACTTTCCATGCTAGATATATCATAGGTGGTTCCCAAACATAAAGTAAAGTTTATTCCTTTTTCCACCATTCTTTCACAATCCATGGTTGGCCGTATGCAGGGTTGCCTTCCATACCAACACTTTCCAAGGAATTTATTATTTCACAACAAAAAGTATTTTTTTTTTCATTTCGGGACTGGGCATCCCTATTACCGCCGTACTCTCGTGCAATGACAAGCGAATAAACACTCATCTTGAGAATAACACATCTAGCATTGAAAAATATTGGATACCCCCTACCGTTTCATGACCGGTACAAGCACACAAAAAGGAAATTTTATTTTGAAAAGTAGAGATGGCACATACAAATTTTCTTAGAACGGCAAGGAAATACCGCATATAGGTAGGTATGGTGGACTCATAAGGCAAAACTGGGTTTAAGAATTTTGGATGCACAAGTAGTATTTCTACTTAGTACAAGTTGAGGCTAGCAAATAGATTGAGAAGCAACCAACCAAGAAACTAAAATTCACATAAGCGAGCATTGAGCATAACTAACACCGAATAATTCACCATAAGTATGATGTAATTTCATTGCATAACTATTGACTTTCGTACTTGCATAGGGAATCACAAACCTTAACACCAATATTCCTACTAAAGCATAATTACTCACTAACATGACTCACATATCACTATCATCATGTCTCAAAACTATTACAAGGAATCAAGTTTAATTTGTCCAATTATCTTCATGAAAGTTTTTATTATATCCTCCTTGGATATCTATCACTTTGGGACTAGTTTCATATATTGCAATTGCTTTTGACAAGCTCAAACAAATTTAAGTGAAGAACATGAGCATAGAGATTTCATCTCTCAAAATAGTATAAGTGAAGCATGAGAGGATTTCTTCAAAATTTACTAACTCTCAAATTTATCTAAGTGAAGCATGAGAGTATTTCTACAAAAAATTCCAAGCACACCGTGCTCAAAAAGATATAAGTGAAGCACTAGAGCAATTCCATAGCTCAAAAAGTTTAAGTGAAGCATATAGAGCAATTCTAACAAATCATAGCATAATTTTGGCTCTCTCAAATAGGTGTGTCCAGCAAGGATACTAATGACAAACTAAAAACCAAAGCAATAAAAGACTCAAATGATACAAGACGCTCCAAGCAAAACTCATGATATGTGACGAATAAAAATATAGCTCCAAGTAAAATACCGATGGTCGTTAGAAGAAAGAGGGGATGCCACTCGTGGCATCCCCAAGCTTAGTTGCTTGTTTCTCTTTGGATATATCTTGGGGGTGTTGTAGCATCCCCAAGCTTAGTCTCTTTTCACTCCTTATTCCTTCATCCATCGTGATCTCACCCAAAACTTGAAAACTTCAATCACACAAAACTCAACAAAACCTTCAGGAGATCCGTTAGTATAATAAAGCAAATCACCAATTTAAGTACTGTTGCAAACCCATTCAAATTTTATTATTGCATTATACCTACTGTATTTTAACTTTACCATGGCTCATACCCTTCAATACAACCCATAGATTCATCAAAACAAGCACACAATGCAACGAAAACAGAATCTGTCTTAAACAGAATAGTCTGTAGTAATCTGTACTCTAACCATACTCCTGTAGCTCTAACAATTCTGAAAACTTAGGACAACGTAAATAATTTGTATAGCAATACTGTGTTAAAATTTCAGCTCAATATCACGCTCCAGTAAAAAAATGAAAATTCGCACACTAGAGGCAAAGTTTCTGTTTCAGATTCAGCATTGTTTCTACTCATCTTATGAATTGTCCTAAAGGCTTTACTTGGCACAAACACTAAATAAAACATAAAAAACAAAATTATAACAGAGGCATAATTCTGTCAACACTGAAAAACAGAAAGAAAAAGATGAAAATAAATTTATTCATTGGGTTGCCTCCCAACAAGTGCTATCGTTTTACGCCCCTAGCTAGGCATAATGCATAGATTCAAGTATTGTCATCTTTGGTTTTCGTAGAGGTACTTTTATCAAGAGGTTTTGCAAATAAAACTTGAAACACATCATCCAGAGAAACCTTAGCACTATCAAGTTGTCCATCTACGTACCCTCTTTGATTCCCGGTCACAATCCAAGAATATTGTTGATTAACCTCATTGAAAACTTGTTGGATCATATCTAAAACGGGGACATCCTTTTTAAGATTCTCATCAATAATTTGATTATTTCCAAGCAGATGTCTCAACATGTAATCACTATTGTAAAGGATTTCTCCTATTACCGGTTTTTCACGGCTCATACCAAAGAAATCGAAAATCTCCCTAGCTTCCCGTACTATGTGATCGAATTCATTCATGAGAACAAGGGTGGCTAACTTCTAAACTTTGGGATCATATATGACGGGTAGCTCATAAAACAATCTTTGCAAGGTAGGATGGGTACGAATAAACCTATTTTCAAGTTTAAGAACTAGCACTGAAATAGCTTCCGCATAAGTTTTAGTTCTTTTCAGTAAAGGAGTATCATCGAGAGTCAAATTTCCAACACAATTGAAAAATTCCTGGATAGTTTCTTTTCCTATAATGTTCCCTTGCCCCAAAACAAAAGTTTTAGCATCCAGACTACCAGAACGTCCAATATTAGGAGTACTTCCATCATCTATTTCTGCCATACCAAAATCACCCATGATGACAAGCAAACAAGAGATCTGACGAGAAAAAGGCAAACAAAAAAGAGGGCGAATAAAACGGCAAATTTGGTGAAGTGGGGGAGAGGAAAACGAGAGACAAATGGAAATAATGTAATTGCAAGGAGATGAGATTTGTGATTAGGAACCTGGTAGATGATGATGGTGTCTCCTCGGCGCCAGAGATTGGCACGTAGGAGAGACCGCTTCCTCCTCGGCAACGGCACCAGAAATTCCTTTGACGTGGCTTGAGACTGTGTCGGTATTTCCCCAAAGAGGAAGGGATGATGCAACCTGATATGTCTCCAACGTATCTATAATTTTTGCTTGTTCCATGCTGTTATATTATCATGCTTGGATGTTTTACAATCATTTTATAACAACTTTATATCATTTTTTGGGACTAACCTATTGACATAGTGCCAAAGTGCCAGTTGCTGTTTTTGCTTGTTTTTTACTTCACAGAAAATCAATACCAAATGGAGTCCAATCGCGAAGAAACTTTTTGGAGTTTTTTTCTGGACCAGAAGACACCCAGTGGGCCAAAGAAGTGCCGGGGGAGTGGGCCGAGGAGACCACAACCCACCAGGGCGCGCCAGGGGGGCCCCGGCGCACCCTGATGGGTTGTGCCCTCCTCGGGACCCCTCTCCACAACCTCTGATTCCTTTAAATTACCAAATATTCCAAAAACCCTAGGGGATTCGAGGAAACACAATTCCAGCCGCCGCAAGTTCGAGAACCGTGAGATCCAATCTAAACACCATCACGGAGGGGTTCATCTTCTTCATAGGTGCCTCTCCGATGATGCGTCAGTAGTCCACCATAGACCTACGGGTCCGTAGGAAGTAGCTAGATGGCTTCTTCTCTCTCTCTTATAATTCTCAATACAATGGTCTCTTGGAGATCTATTTGATGTAAACTTTTGCGGTGTGTTTGTTGGGATCCGATGAATTTTCAATTCATGATCAGTTCTATCCATGAATATTATTTGAGTCTTCTTTGATCTCTTATATTCATGATTGCTTATAGCATCGTATTTCTTCCTCGAATCTTTGCTTTACTTAGGCCGACTAGATCGATTTTTCTTGCCATGGGAAGAGGTGCTTTGTGATGGGTTCGATCTTGTGGTGTTCTTTCCCAGTGACAGAAGGGGCAACAAGACACGCATGTATCGTTGCTATTAAGGATAACAAGATGGGGTCTCTTCCTACATGAATAGATCTACATCACTTCATCGTTCATAGTGCATTACTCCGTTTTTCCATGAACTTAATACACTTGATGCATGTTGGATAGTGGTCGATGTGTGGAGTAATAGAGGTAGATGCAGGTAGGAGTCGGTCTATCTATCTTGGCCGTGATGCCTATATAATGGTCATCGCCTTGGATATCGTCATGACTATTTGATTTTCTATCAATCGCCCAACAGTAATTTGTTCACCCACCATGCGCTATACTCATGAGAGAATCCACTAGTGAACCCTACGGCCCCCGGGTCTACTTTTCCAACATATTGCTTTCCAATCTATCTTTTTGCAATCATTTTGTTTTCAGATCTACAAAACCAAAAACCCAAAAAGATATTGCTGCATATGTACTTGTCGTGGGAAACGAACACCTATGGGATCAAGGAGATCCCTTACGGTTCGGCAAGGGGAGAGGGTTGCACAAAGAGCAGAACTAACGAACAGCACGCGGGGGATTTACCCAGGTTCGGGCCACACGGATGCGTAAAACCCTACTCCTGCTTTGATTGTATTATTGTGGATGTTCTTGGCCAAGTTCTGGGAGCTACAGTAGCAGCTACGCATGCAGAATGGGCTTCCGAAGTGCCATCCTCCCTTCCTCCCTACTGTACGCCTCGGGCCACCTTTTATATTAGTCAAAGGGGCTACCACAGTGGCGTACAAGATAAGGCATGAGGTGGAAAGTAACTACAGTGTTACCACAGTATTATCATACCTAACCCTGACGGCTTAGGACAAACTCATTAAATGCACCGTGAGGTGTCCGTCGAGGTGTCCCTTAGCGTCTCGGGCTTGGAAAAGCTTTACAGGGGATGGGCAAAAGCAGCCATCCCATCAGCATCGCTTAAGCATCTCGTGGCCAGCATCGCACCACGTCACCATGAGGACAAGCCCTAAACGACAAGGCTGGCCGCTGCACTGGAGCGATAGCGCTGCACTGTGCAGAGCCTTGCCGGGCCTGGGGCTTGCCGGGAACGAATCCTTGGCGGGCCCGGGGCTTGCCGGGACCGAATCCTTGCCGGGCCCGGGGCTTGCCGGGACCGGGTCTTGTCTGGCGCGAGGCCTTGCCGGAGGGTCTTGCCGGGCCTCTGCAACCCTTTGGTCTTCTGTTTTCTGGTCTGATCGTTGACTTGAATGTCTCCTTGTCGTCTTAGTCTCGTGATTACTCCTAGCTATTCCCCGGCAAGGCTTGCCGCGGTACGGCTACAACTGCCCGTGCACAAGTAAGGGGTACTAAAAAGACCCATACTTTAGTACACCGACAGGAGCCCCCGGGCCTAGGCCATACACGGGTGCCAGGCCTGTTGGGCTAGGCCCAAAAGAGTGCACGGGCACGCGTGGCAGGGAATAACTGCTCGTAATCATTATCTCTTTTACCATGCCCCCCCACTACGCGCATTAATCGCGCGACGTGAGAGACGTGGGCGGAAACTCTGCTGTAAAAGCGGGCGGTAAAGAGCCTGCCTCGCGCCTTCCCCATAAAAAGGGAATCGCAGAGGGCACTGCTCATTTACCCCCTCCGCCTTTCCAATCTCAATCTCAGAGCCATCGCCATCGTCTTCTTCCTCGCACCCAAAGCAGAACCTTTCTCCCTCCACCCGCCTCCACCGCGCTCTCGACGTCTTCAGCGCCCACTTCCATAGCCACCATGCCGCCCAAGCTGAGCAAGGGCAAGGCGGCGGAAGCGGCCGCCGCGGCGGAGAGCAAGCTGGTGAAGATGCGGAAGGAACGCGCCGTCTTCCCCTCGACGCTTGATGCGGAGACCTTGAAGAAGAGGTACTAGTTCGCATGGGCGACTGAGACCACGGCGCATCCAGCCACCAAAGTGAGTGTAGCTTCTCGCAAGGCAAAGCCAGGAGACTATCCCTTCTTTGCCGATTACTTCTGGTGCGGCCTCTGTCCCCCGTACTCGGATTTCTTCGTAGATATCATGCTCACCTACGGCTTCCAGCTGTTAGATTTCACGCCGAATGCCGTGACTTGTATGTCCGTCTTCGCGCACCTTTGCGAGAATTTTGTTGGGGTCATCCCGAGCACTGCACTTTTCCGGCACTACTTCTACCCCCGCATCCAAAGGGGCGACGCCCTCTCCGGCAGCATCGCTTGGATCCCGAGGACGGCAACCAAGGAGACATTCCCAGAGGGGCTCTACTGCGATAGATGGGATGAGTGGCGCGGCAAGTGGTGCTGGGTCCGGGAAAAGGAGCCCCAACCGTTCTGTGAGGTGCGGAAGCAGAAGGTGGCCCGCGGCAAGGATTGGGGCGCCGCGGACCCTGACGACAGCAAACTCACCATCACCATTACCAGGATACTGCGCCTCAGGGCTGCCGGGCTGAAGGTGGAGATGATTGCTTCAGATTTCCTTCGCCGGCGCATCGCCCCACTGCAGAACAAGGGGCGCCCTGCCTGGGAGTACATGAACGCTGCCGACGTCATGAGGGTGCGGCCTGGGCTGGATAATGATCTGACAGCCATGGGGCACGCAGCCCTCTGCCAACAGCTCTTCAATTCTGGATCAGTGGGAGACTTGCCGGCGGGCGTCGTCCCACTATGCAACAACTCATCACTGACCTCCATCATCGCCATGATGCCGGCGTTTAATGCCCATAGCATCGACGAGAGGTGGATCGAGCCGTCTGCGGAGCAGGCGCTGGCGTTCTTCGACAACTTGATGGAGAAGGCCATCCGCGCGGAGAACCTTGTCCGCGCCACCACGGAGGAGGAGCTCGCCTACATCGCCAACAGGGCGGAAGAGGCGAACCTTGCTGAAGAAGCCGGCAGCGCTGAGTCCAGCGAAGGCGAGGACTTGCTGCTGGAAGATCTTGCCGGGCGAGACGAGGCTGCCGGGGAGCCAAGCGGAGCCGCCGCCGGGAGCTCTTCTGCCGGAGGCGCCGCCGAAGAGGAAGAAGAGGAGGAGGAAGAGCCCCCAGCTCTTCAACACAGGAAGAGGCGCGTCCTCCGGAAGAACGCCACTGGCGCTCCAGCCTGCCAACCTCCCTCAAGCAGCGAGGCTTCCGGCAAAGGGGCGGCTGGCGAGGCCGCGCCGCAACCTGCCGCTGCCAAGCGGCCCAGGGCCAATCCTCCTCCTCCTCCGTCAGGAACTGCGGCGAGGGTCGGCTTCGACCTCTCCGCCATCAGCTCCGAGGAAGAAGAAGAAGAAGAGTAAGAGTCCCGTCATAGGCTTGATTCTTGTCCTTCTAGTTTTGCTTGATTAAATTGCTCTATTTTTATCTCCACAGGGAAATAGAGACCTTGGCGCACAGGATGGCGAAGAGAGCCAAGACCTCGACAAGCGTCGAGCCGCCGGCAAGCACCCCGGGCGCGCCGGAAACGGTTCTCGTCAGCTCGGAGTCAAGCCCAGAACGCAATCCTCGATGCAGCCCCCGGCGCAGCCCCCAACGTGAGTCTTCTACTCACTACCCACTGGCGCGTGCCGGGGTGTGCATCTTCTCTGCTGACATCTCCGAGCGTGCAGGAGCGGAGCGACAGCGAGCAGCAACAGCGGGAGCTGCCTCCGCCATGCCACCTCCGTCGACTACACCGCCCAGGGGCGAGTCTTCGGGCAATCTCTACCGCGACGAAGGGGAGGGGCCGGCAAGCGCAGGCTCTGGCAACCCCTTCCTTGACACAGGTAAAGTTACTTGCCCCAAAGAATTCTTGTCGCTTTGGTTTTTCTTCTTTTTGTCTTCTTGAACTTCCTTCCCAGCTTCATCTTAATTAACTCCTTCATCTTCAATCTTCTTCTGACAGAGCTCATGGATACTGACGCCGTCATTGAAGAGACCGCCAAGGATGCCGCCACTGAAGCCGGCAAGGTTGCTGCCGAAGAGGCCGCCAAGGCTGCTGCCGCCGAGGCCGCCAAGGCCGCTGCCGCCGAGGCCGCCAAGGCCGCTGCCGCCGAGGCCGCCAAGGCCGCCGAGGGGGCCGGTGAGGAGACCCGCGGCAATACTGACGGCGCTTCCGCCGCAGGAGCGCCAGGCGCTTCTACTGCCGCGGGGCCCTCGACTGCCGAAGACCAATCCTCGTCGTTCCAGGCCCCTTCCTCAAGCCAATATATCAGGGCCGGCAAGAACGTTGTCAGCATGCCGGGGTCGGCAAACATTGAAGAGCTGGTTGAAGGGGAACATCTTGACGGGGAAATCACCGTCGCTGCCGTCAGTGAGCCCAAGGAGGAGCAACTACTTCAAGCCATGAATGACAATTATCAGAAGCTCCAGACGCTCTATCGCGCCCGGAAGGAGAAACTGGACTCCCGGGCAGCGCTCGTCGAGGCCGCGGAAGGAGACTTCCAACAACGCGTCACGGAGACACAGGCTTGGTATGGCGAGGCCCTCCAAGAGCTGAATATTTATCGGGAGCAGCTGGCGGAAGAGCGGAACGTCCTCCTGCTGAAGCAATCAGACATCGAGAAAGCGCAGGAGGAGGCCGCCCAGCAAGCCGCCGCGGCAGAAGCCCTCTTGACGCAGCGCCGCATCAGCCTTGACGCCCAAGAAGAGGACCTTGCCGCCCGCGAGGCGGCGCTTGCCGCCAAGCTTCGCAACAAGGATGAAGAGCTCGAAAGTCTTGTCGTGCGGCGGGTCCAGGAGCTTGAGCAGAAACACTTGAAGACGCTCAGAGCTCTAACTGAAGACCACGCCGGCAAGCTCAAAGAGGCCCTCGACGCTGCCGGAGCTGCGGAGACCGCCAAGAACTTGCTGGAGGAGAAGACGAAGCAGCTGGAGGTCGCTCTCGAGGACCACGGCAAGAAGGTCTCAACACTCGAGGCCGAGAGAGACAAGGTTCTCCACAGCCTGATGGAGACGCAGGCCGCCGCATCCGAGAAGATCCAGCAGCTCTCCTCCGCCAAGGACTCCATTGAAGATCTGAAGCTAAAGCTATCCACGCTGGAGGAGTCTCTTGAGGCCGCCCGAGTTCGCGAGAGGACTCTTATCAAAGACCTCCATGACGAACAGGAGCTGCTCCAGAACGCCGCCACCACCCACAACGAGTACACTTCAAGCGTGAAGCTCTGGACTGCCAGGCTGGCGGACGTCGCCAAAAAGCTTGGCGCGGAGCTGGAGACCATGGACTTGCCGGGCTTCGAATACTCAGTCGACGACAACATATCCTCAAGCGCCAGGCTAACCATGTTCTTCGACAAGCTCGTCGACGCCCTCAAGCTACTCCAGGCGAATCAGACAAGCAAGCTGGCCGACGAATCCCGGAAGCTCTGCCAGCTCGTCCTCCGCAACGTGTTGATGAAGGTGGCGTACAGGAACCCTGGCGTCGACCTCTCCAAAGCCTTGAAGAGCTTGCCGAAGGACGCGGACGTCAAGGCTCTCGAGGAGCTTGTCGCGCCCATCGTCGATCGGGTGAGCCAGGTGAAGAGGGTCGAGGGCGATCGCCGGGATTAACTGTAGCCTCCTATCTCTTCCTCATCTTGCCGCCAGTATTCCATGTAAAAGACAATTCGTCTTATGTCAGAAACGCGGCAAGCACTAGATGTAATATAACTTGCTCTCTTTGAATTATGGCATGCTATTCCCTTTGTTCAATTTCTTTCTGTATAGCGTATACCCTACGCTTTGCTGGGAACTTGCCGGAGCATAACCCCGTCGCGAGCGCTGGATTCGGGTCGTCAGCAGCTTGCGGGTAGTGCTGCTCACGGCAAGAAATCTTGACGCTTTCAGCGCGGCCACCTAGACTGTTGAGCGTACTCGAAACAGAGTAAGGGCGCAGCCGATCATGACAAGATTCCATCGCGTGCAGGTTTTCCATACAAAGCCGAAATCGTTCAAGGGAATACAGCCTTACAAAAATCAAAATCTGCTTAAGGGGTTTAGCAACTTAGCTCTGCTTTTTGTCGCTATTCCTTTTCTTCCGGCAAGGCGCCAACCTTGAACGTCGTCTGGCCTCCATACCACCATTCTCCTACCCCCCGGCAAACTTGCGCGCGAGGGAATCTTCTATCTCTTGAGAAAAAGAAAGAAGAGAAAATAAAGGTATGGAACCTTGACGGTTCGTTAGCTCTTACCGGGATCGAGCGCAATACATATCTCAGATAATACATGCATATAGAATGACATGAAATCAACAAGAAATGTAAAGCACACAGATCTCATTAAAATATGCACAGGGATGTACCTGCTCTGTACAAAGGATTACATGCCGGCGGCAACACTTGTACAGAATGGCGTTGCCGGGATCTTACCGGAGCGTTACGCTGCCGCGAGCGCTGGATTCGGGTCGTCAGTAGCTTGCTGGCCGTATCGCTATCACAGCAAGAAACCCGAACAACTGCGCATTACGGGTAGAACTTGCGAAGGTGCTCGATGTTCCAGGAGTTGCTCACTGGCAAGCCCTCTTCAGTCTCCAGGCAGACAGCGCCAGGCCTGGTGACTCGCACTACCCGGTAAGGGCCTTCCCACTTCGGCGTCAACTTGTTGGAATTCTTGGCCGACTGAACGCGCCGAAGAACAAGGTCGCCTTCCTCAAGACTCCGGGCGCGAACTTTGCGGCTATGGTAGCGGCGCAAAGCTTGCTGATAGCGAGCGGCTCGCACAGCAGCCCGAAGATGGTTCTCCTCAAGGAGCAGCGCGTCATCTGGCCGCAGCTGCTCTTGCTCAAGCTCATCATAAGCGAGCACTCGAGGTGACCCGTATATGAGTTCCGTGGGGAGAACTGCTTCCGCTCCGTAAACCAGAGCGAAGGGCGTCTGGCCGGTGGCTCGATTTGGCGTCGTCCTGATCGACCAAAGAACTGCCGGCAGCTCATCAATCCAGCGCCTTCCATGCTTGTGCAGCTTGTCGAAAGTCCTGGTCCGGAGACCCCGCAGCACTTCAGCGTTTGCCCTCTCCACTTGGCCATTGCTTCTCGGGTGAGCAACAGAGGCAAAACAAATCTTGCCGCCAAGGTCTTGGACGTACTGCATGAAGGTGCGGCTTGTGAACTGTGTACCGTTGTCGGTGATGATCCTGTTCGGCACACCAAAACGGCACACAATCCCCTTGAAGAACTTGACTGCTGACTGTGCTGTCACCCTCCTCACTGCTTCCACTTCTGGCCACTTCGTGAACGTGTCGATAGCAACGTACAAGTACTCGAAGCCCCCGGCAGCACGGGGGAAGGGACCCAGTATGTCGAGCCCCCAGACCGAGAAGGGCCAGGAGAGAGGGATCGTTTGGAGAGCTTGAGCTGGCTGATGAAGTTGCTTCGAATGAAACTGGCACGCTTCACACTTGGTTACTAGTGCCGTTGCATCCTGGAGGGCAGTAGGCCAGAAGAATCCTTGCCGGAATGCCTTGCCGACAAGGGCTCTTGAGCCTATGTGGGATCCACATATGCCCCCATGAATCTCTGCCAACAGCTCTAGTCCGTCCTCCCGAGGAATGCACTTCAATTTCACACCGTTGGATCTCTTTCTGTACAGGACGTCGTCGACGAACTGGTACATACTTGACTGACGGGCTACTTTCTCAGCTTCTTCCTGCTCCTCAGGGAGTTCTCCTGTCTGAAGGAAATGGACTATTTGCTGTGCCCATGCCGGAGCCTGTGGCTCGACGACAAGGACTAAAGGCGACTCTTCAGCTGCGGGAGCATTTGCTTCTACGGCAAGAACCTGAGGCTCTTGGAGGAGCAGCTGCTCACTGGCAACTGGTATTTCTTCGGTAGCAAGGGCGCTTGCTTCGGCGGCAAGAACCAGAGGTTCTGCGCGAAGCCGCTGCTCACCGGCAATCGGTATTTCTTCGGCAGCAGGGGCTCTTGCTTCCGCGGCAAGAACCTGAGGCTCTGCGCGAAGCCGCTGCTCACCGGCAACCGTGTCGTTCCCGGCAAGGTCCTTGCCGGGGGCTTCGGGAAGCCCTGCCGGGAAGTACTCGCCGGTACTTAACTTTCTTCTCTTATCAGGCCTTGTCGATGGCGACACGGATGGTTGAGTCAAGCGGAGCACAAAAGTCCCTGGTTCCACAGGTAGCTTGAGTGCGGCACGCTTCGACAGGTCGTCGGCAATGCTGTTCTCTGATCGAGGAACATGCTCTGTCTGAAGACCGTCAAAGCGCTCCTCCAGCTTCCTCACTTCATCGACGTATGCTTCCATCAGCGGGCTCTGATAATCTTTGTTGACCTGCCTCACGACGAGCTGGGAGTCACCCCTGACGATGAGCTTCCTGATCCCAAGGTCTGCCGCGATCCTGAGACCGACAAGCAGTCCGTCATACTCTGCCGTGTTGTTGGTCGATCTCTCCCGGGGAAAATGCATCTGGATGACGTACTTGAGGTGCTCTCCGGTGGGTGCGACAAGCAGCACGCCGGCACCGGCGCCTTGCAGCGAAAAGGCTCCATCAAAGTACATGATCCATTCGCGATCTGTTTCCTTGCCGGGAATCGCTGATTCTTGAACTTCGTCGTCTGGCGTTGGGGTCCACTCTGCAATGAATTCTGCCAAGGCCCTGCTCTGGATAGTTGAAGAACTTTCAAACTTGAGACCAAAGCATGACAGCTCCAACGCCCACTCCACGATCCTGCCGGTTGCTTCTGGGTTCCGGAGAATCCGTTGTAGCGGAAAGCGAGTGACGACGGTGATCTCATGTGGTTGGAAGTAATGGCGCAGCTTCCTCGAGGCCATGAGAAGGCTGAAGAGCAACTTCTGCACACCAGAATACCTCGACCTAGCCCCCTGCAACAGGGAGCTGACAAAATAGACTGGGCGCTGCACCATCTTCTTCTTCTGCACTGCCTGACTTAACTGCGCGGGTCTTTCCTTGTCGGCACCAGACTCTGCCGGGGCTGGCCCCGGCAAGTCGCTTGGCGGGCCTGCCGTTGCCGCTGCATCCTCCTCTGCTTCTCTCTCTGCCACCAGCGCAGCACTAACCACTTGATTCATTGCCGCCAGATATAGCAGTAACGGCTCTTGTGGCCTAGGCGCGACTAGTATTGGCGGAGAGGAGAGGTACTTCTTCAAATCCTCCAGCGCTGCCCCCGCTTCCGGAGTCCATTTCATTGGACCTGCCTTCTTCAAAATTTTGAAAAACGGCAGGGCGCGCTCAGCAGACTTTGAGATGAACCTACTCAAAGCAGCGACGCAGCCGGCAAGGCGGCGCACATCCTTGACTCGTCTTGGTGCTTCAATCTGCTCAATTGCTTTGATCTTGTCGGGATTGGCTTCAATTCCACGCTGAGATATAAAGAACCCGAGAAGCTTGCCGGATGGGACGCCAAACACGCATTTCTCGGGATTGAGCTTCAGGTTGATCCTGCGCAGATTTGCAAATGTCTCCTCCAGATCTTGAATGAGCGTTGCCTTGTCCTTGGTTTTGACCACTATGTCATCCATGTAAGCTTCCATATTTCTATGCAGCTGGGCCCCGAAACCACTCTGGACGGCTCTTGCGAAGGTTGAACCAGCACTTTTCAACCCGAAAGGCATACGCAAGAAGCAATATGTGCCACACGGGGTGATAAATGCGGTCTTCTCTTCGTCTTCTTTCGCCATGAAGATCTGGTGATAGCCTGAGTATGCGTCAAGAAATGACAGCAAATCGCAGCCGGCAGTGGAATCCACAATCTGGTCGATGCGCGGCAAGGGAAAGGGATCTTTTGGACATGCTTTATTGATATCTGTGAAGTCAATACATAGCCTCCATTTACCATTCGCCTTGCGCACAACAACTGGGTTGGCCAACCATGTAGGATGGAGGACTCCTCTAACCAGGCCTGCCGCCTCAAGCTTCCTAATTTCTTCCGCAATAAACTCTTGCCGCTCCAAGGCTTGCTTCCGCACCTTCTGCTTGATGGGTCGCGCGTGGGGACAGACAGCTAGGTGGTGCTCAATTACCTCCCTGGGAACACCGGGGATGTCAGATGGTTGCCATGCAAACACATCGACATTCGCCTGCAGGAAGGCAACGAGCGCGCTTTCCTATTTGTCATCAAGGGTGGAGCTTATGGTGAAGGTTCCCCCCGTCCCGTCCTCCTTGGCGGGCACCTTCTTGGTCTCAGGCGGAGCAGCCTTGGATTTCTTGGTCCGGCCGGCAGAGCTCTCTGGGGCACCCTCGACGGCAGCGCAGCACTCTGGAGAGGCGCGCTTGCCGGAGTTTGTACCAGAGGTCTTGCTGGGCTTCTTCTTCTTGCCGGGATCTTGAGCGGCAGGAGCATGCGCCTTGGCGGCGGACGCTGCAACTGCTTCCCGGTAGAGCTTGTCAGTGCAAATGAGCGCGTCTTTCTTGTCGGAGTGGACAGTGATGACGTTCATTGGACCGGGCATCTTCAAGACGTTGTAGGCGTAGTGCGAGGCCGCCATGAACTTAGCCAGCGCTGGGCGGCCAAGGATTCCATTGTACGGCAACGGTATCTTGGCGACATCGAAGACGACCTTCTCCGTCCTGAAGTTCAGCTCGCTGCCGAATGTTACCGGCAGCGTGATTTTGCCCTTCGGCTGGTTCCTTCCCGGATTGACCCCTTGGAAAGAGCCTGTCTCCTCGAGATCTCCGTTGGGAATTTGCAGCCTCTTGATCACATCGGGCGAGATCAGGTTCAGGCCGGCCCCACCGTCAACTAACATTTTCGTCACCTGGAGGTTGCGAATCGTTGGTGAAACGAACAACGGCAAGCACCCGACCGCAGTTGTGCGATCAGGGTGATCCTCGGCGTCAAAAATGATAGGCGTGTGGGACCACTTTAGTGGCTTCCGGGCATCGAGGGATGACTCTGCCGCATTAATCTCGCGCGCCCACTGCTTGAGCTGGCGGTGAGAGGAATGCAACGAAGCGCCCCCGTCGACGCACATGGCCTCTGTAGCCTTCTGGAACTCGTGTTCGCTGGACTCGTCGCCCTCTGCATCATCATCATCATTTCCTTGCTCTCTGGCGCGGCCCCGGGCAGGCTTCTCTTGCTGCTGCCTGGGCTTGCCACGACGACCTCCTCAACCGCGCTTCCTGCCAGACCCTCTGGCACCATCTTGGGCTCTTTCCTTGTCGCGCCTTTCGTACTCGGCGCGCTGCTTCTCGGCAAGCTCCTCAACTTGCCGGCAGTCTTGGAGATCATGGCCCTTGGTACGGTGGATCTTGCAGTACTGCTTGCCGGATCCTTCTGGCTTGTCGGCAGCCGCCAAAGCCTGACACGCCGCACACCCGGCAACCTCCTTGCCGGGGTCGTCGGTCTTGGACTTCTTGGCGGTGCCGGTGTTGCCCGAACCTTCAACGGCAAGCACGGCCTTGCCCTTGCGCTTCTTGTTCTTCCGCCGCCCCTTTCTTGCCGGGGAAGGAGCGTCTTCGCTATCGGAGTCGACTCCAGCGCCAGCGTTCTCGCCGGGGAGTCTCCTTCCTTCTTCTGCCCGAGCACATTTGTCGGCCAAGGCGTAGAGCTCGGCGACATCTCTGACTTTGTTCATCGCCAACTCCTCCCGCATCTTACGATTGCGCACATTCTGATAAAAGGCGCTGATGACGGCGGCGGGATGAATGTCAGGAATGTTTTGCTGGATGCGGCTGAACCTCTGGATATACGTGTGCAAAGTTTCGCCCTCCTTCTGGGGAATGATGTGCAGATCACTCTCCTGGCCAGGAGCTTGATGGCCGCCGGTGAAGGCGCCAACAAACTGATGGCACAGGTCGACCCAAGAAGAGATGGAATTCTCGGGCAGGTGCATCAACCACGATCTCACGTTGGGCTTCAGTACCAACGGAAAGTAGTTGGCCAGCACCTTATCGTCACGAGCCCCGGCGGCCTGCACCGCGATGGTGTAGATGCTCAAGAACTCGGACGGATGAGTCTTGCCGTCGTACTTCTCCGGTACTTCCGGCTTGAAGGAGCGGGAGCTAGGCCACTGGACTTGCCGCAGCTCACGAGTAAACGCTGGGCAACCCACCTCGTAAGGTAGGCAGCCAGGGTACCCTGGCGCGGGCTCGTCAAAAGAGGTCCCAGCGCGCTTGTCGGACTGGCGACACGCTTCCCTTCGGCGCTCGATGGTGGTTCGAGCATCCTCCTTCTTCCGTTCCCGAAGAACGTGACGTTGATCGCGGCGAACCCGCGGATCAGACGATGCCGTGGAATCATCCTCACGGGCGCCGGTCCGCCGAGTTAACGACCGCTCTTGATGCAGCGGAGGGGAACGCAACATAGTCGTTCCAGCTCCGGTCTTCTCTCCATCGCCACGTACCAGCCTAGACGACTGCAGCCGCGAGGGTTCACCCTGCTGCGGTACGTCGTTGTTGGCTAGGCCGATGAGGCTCTGGATAGCGGCTCGCCACTCGTCTAGCTTCTCCGCGGCGGGAGGGAAGTCTAGGAGCAGCTGAGCTCGCGCCAACGCCTCTGCTGGCGTAGGCGGCGGCGACAGGTGCGAAGAGCGTGAGGTGCTCAAACTCCTAACAGGGTTAGAAGGAGCACCATCACGACTCCGCACCCGCGCGCGGCTTCCACCAGCTCGCTGGCTCGGATCTTGGCCCTGCGCACCCTGGGAGTGATGCGCAGGGGTCTTCCCATGCGGACGCCCAGAACCACCAACGTCTTGAGGCTGCACGTCACGCGCGTCCTGAGAAGGTCGCGGTGCATGCGCCGGCATATTCGTCCTGGAAGGCGCCGCTCCATCCTTGGAAGTCGCTGCACCACCCGCAGGTTGCGCAGCTCCATCCTTGGACCTGTTGCTCGTCTGGCTCGGATCGCCGGAACGCCGTGGAAGCTCGGGGCCTCCACCTCCTCCACCCGCGTCTACCCCGTCGCCTGCGCGCGCAGCATCAGGCACGACGGATGCGGATGGACCAACCGCCGTGAAACCCTTCTTCTTGGGAGCCATGGCGGTGAAGATGATCAAAGATCTGACGCGCTGATCACTAGATCAGGTTCGCACAACCTCGATCCCCCTACCTGGCACGCCAAAGATGTCGTGGGAAACGAACACCTATGGGATCAAGGAGATCCCTTACGGTTCGGCAAGGGGAGAGGGTTGCACAAAGAGCAGAACTAACGAACAACACGCGGGGGATTTACCCAGGTTCGGGCCGCACGGATGCGTAAAACCCTACTCCTGCTTTGATTGTATTATTGTGGATGTTCTTGGCCAAGTTCTGGGAGCTACAGTAGCAGCTACGCATGCAGAATGGGCTTCCGAAGTGCCATCCTCCCTTCCTCCCTACTGTACGCCTCGGGCCTCCTTTTATATTAGTCAAAGGGGCTACCACAGTGGCGTACAAGATAAGGCATGAGGTGGAAAGTAACTACAGTGTTACCACAGTATTATCATACCTAACCCTGACGGCTTAGGACAAACTCATTAAATGCACCGTGAGGTATCCGTCGAGGTGTCCCTTAGCGTCTCGGGCTTGGAAAAGCTTTACAGGGGATGGGCAAAAGCAGCCATCCCATCAGCATCGCTTAAGCATCTCGTGGCCAGCATCGCACCACGTCACCATGAGGACAAGCCCTAAACGACAAGGCTAGCCGCTGCACTGGAGCGATAGCGCTGCACTGTGCAGAGCCTTGCCGGGGCTGAATCCTTGCCGGGCCTGGGGCTTGCCGGGAACGATTCCTTGGCGGGCCCGGGGCTTGCCGGGACCGAATCCTTGCCGGGCCCGGGGCTTGCCGGGACCGGGTCTTGTCTGGCGCGAGGCCTTGCCGACAAGGGTCTTGCCGGGCCTCCGCAACCCTTTGGTCTTCTGTTTTCTGGTCTGATCGTTGACTTGAATGTCTCCTTGTCGTCTTAGTCTCGTGATTACTCCTAGCTATTCCCCGGCAAGGCTTGCCGCGGTACGGCTACAACTGCCCGTGCACAAGTAAGGGATACTAAAAAGACCCATACTTTAGTACACCGACAGTACTATTTTTATTTGTGTTCTTGAGAGATCTATCTCTCCTATCTATCAGTACCCAATCTATCTTATTACCGTTGAGAGATTGACAACCTCTCTTTCGCGTCGGGTTGCAAGTATTTGTTGTTTGTGTGCAGGTGCTGCTTATTGGGTGGTGGTGATCCTCCTACTGGTTCGATAACCTTGGTTTCATAACTGAAGGAAATACTTACCGTCGCTGTGCTGCATCATCCCTTCCTCTTTGGGAAAATACCGACGCAGTCTCAAGCCACATCAAAGGAATTTCTGCCGCTGTTGCCGGGGAGGAAGCGGTCTCTTCTACGTGCCTATCGTAGGCGACGAGGGGACTCCATCATCATCTACTAGGTTCCTAATCACAAATCTCATCTCCTTGCAATTACATTATTTGCCATTTGCCTCTCGTTTTCCTCTCCCCCACTTCACCAATTGGCCATTTTATTCGCCCACTTTTTCGTTTGCCCTTTTTCTCGCCGGATCTCTTCCTTGCTTGCAATCTTGTTTGCGTAGTCACGATGACTCAAGAGAACACCAAGTTGTGTGATTTTTCCAATACTAATAACAATGATTTTATTAGTACGCCTATTGCTCCTCTCGCCACTAGTGCGGAGTCTTGTGATATTAATGCCGCTTTGTTGAATCTTGTCATGAAAGATCAATTTGCCGGTAATCCTAATGAGGATGCCGCGTCCCATCTAAACACGTTCGTAGAATTGTGTGATATGCAAAAGAAAAAAGACATGGACAATGATATTGTGAAGTTGAAACTATTTCCTTTTTCCTTGCGGGATCGTGCAAAAATTTGGTTTTCCTCTTTGCCTCGCAATAGTATCGATTCTTGGAATAAGTGCAAGGATGCTTTTATCACTAAGTATTTTCCGCCCGCGAAAATTATTTCCCTTAGGATGCAAATCATGAATTTTAATCAACTTGAGCATGAACATGTTTCACAATCTTGGGAAAGAATGAAGTTGATGCTAAGAAATTGTCCTACTCATGGTTTAAATCTTTGGATGATCATACAAAATTTTTATGCGGGATTGAATTTTGTCTCTAGAAATCTTTTAGATTCCGCCGTGGGTGGTACTTTTATGGAGATTACTTTGGGTGAAGCTACTAAATTGCAAGATAATATCATGGCTAATTATTCTCAATGGCATACCGAAAGAGCACCTACTAGTAAAAAAGTTAATTCGATAGAGCAAATTAGTACTTTGAGTGGTAAAGTTGATGCTTTGATGAAATTGGTTGCTAGTAAAAATGCTCCTATTTATCTTAATGGTGTGCCTTTGTCTACCTTGATTGAACAAAATAGTGAATCCGTAGATGTGAATTTTGTCTCGCGCAACAATTTCAATAACAATGCTTATAGAGGTAATTTTAATCCTAGGCCGTTTCCTGGAAATTCCTCTAATAATTATGGTAATTCCTATGGTAATTCTTATCACAATAATAATAGGAATACCTCTGATCTTGAGAGTAATATTAAACAATTTATCAATGCGCAAAAGGCTTTCAATACTATGATAGAAGAAAAGTTGAATAAGATTGATGATATGTCTAGAAGCATTGATATAATTTCTCATGATGTTGAAAATCTCAAGTTGAAATCTTTTGTGCCTAAGATTGATGAATCTATTAAAGCTTTATATGTCTCTATGGATGAAAGTAAGAAAAGAACCGTTATGCTTAGAGCTAAAAGAGAAATCTTAGAAAAATCGTTCTCTAGTGATTGCCTTCATAAAAATGATGTAGATGTTAAAGTGATGGGTGTTTCTTCTATTGATTCCTTGTATAGTAATGTTAAAATTGATAATGAAGGGACTAAAGTAGAGTCAACTTTAGCTAGAAGGCGTCCCAATAATTTGGAGGGTGAAAATCTTGATGAAAGTGGGTTTGAAGAGGTCAAAACTTTAACTAGTGAGGTGCCCACTATCTTGGATTGCAAAGATTTTAATTATTATAGTTTCTCTTTGATTGAATGTATTTCTTTGTTTCAATCTATGTTGAACTCACCCCATGCATATGAGCAAACTACAGCTTTTACTAAACATATCGTTGATGCCATGATGAAATCTTTTGAAGAAAAGTTGGATTTGGAAATTTCTATTCCTAGAAAATTACATGATGAGTGGGAACCTACCATTAAGGTCAAGATTAAAAATTATGAATGCTTTGCTTTGTGTGATTTGGGTGCAAGTGTTTCCACGATTCCGAAGTCTCTATGTGATGTGCTTGGTCTTACCAATATTGAAGAATGCTCTCTTAATTTGCACTTGGCGGATTCTACTATTAAAAAGCCTTTGGAAAGAATTAATGATGTTCTTATTCTTGCAAATAGGAATTATGTGCCTATTGATTTTATTGTGCTTGATATTGATTGCAATCCGTCTTGTCTCATTATACTTAGTAGACCGTTTTTACGCACTATAGGTGCCGTGATTGATATGAAAGAAGGCAATATTCGTTTTCAATTTCCTTTGAGAAAGGTTATGGAACACTTTCCTAGAACAAGAATTAAGCCACCATATGAATCAATCATGAGGGCATCCTATGGATCCAAAACGAAAGATCACAATATTTGAATCTATCCATTATGCCTAGCTAGGGGCGTAAAACGATAGCGCTTGTTGGGAGGCAACCCAATGAATAAACAATTTTTTGCTTTTTTCCTTTATGTTTTTGAGTGTTGACAAAATATTCCTCTATTATAATTGTGTTTTATGGTTTATTTAGTGTTTGTGCCAAGTAGAACCGTTAGGATGATTCATAGGATGAGTAGAAGTGATGCTGAATCTGAAATAGAAACTTTGCGTCCAGTATTTGAATTTTCATTTTTTGCTGGAACGTGATCTTGAGCTGAAATTTTAACACAGTGTTGCTAAAAAGTTTCCTTATGTTGTCCTAATGTTTCAGAATTTTTAGAGTTACATATGTATGGTTAGAGTACAGATTACTACAGACTTTTGTGTTTAAGACATATTCTGTTTTCGTTGCATTGTGTGCTTGTTTTGATGAATCTATGGTTTGTATCGGGGGTATAAGCCATGGAAAATTTGAAATACAGTAGGTATAATGCAATTATAAAATATGAATGGGTTTGCAACAGCACCTAAAGTAGTGATTTGCTTTATTATACTAACGGATCTCACGAAGATTTTGTTGAGTTTTGTGTGATTGAAGTTTTCAAGTTTTGGGTGAGATCACGATGGATGATGGAATAAGGAGTGATAAAAGCCTAAGCTTGGGGATGCTACCGTACCCCAAAGATATATCCAAAGAGAAACAAGCAACTAAGCTTGGGGATGCCCTCGAGTGGCATCCCCTCTTTCTTCCAACGACCATCGGTATTTTACTTGGAGCTATATTTTTATTCGTCACATATCATGAGTTTTGCTTGGAGCGTCTAGTATCTTTGCTTGCTTTGTTTGTTAGTTTTCCCTTTGTATCCTTGCTGGACACATCTATTTGAGAAAGCCAAAATCATGCTATGATTTGTTAGAATTGCTCTATGTGCTTCACTTAAACCTTTTGAGCTATAGAATTGCTGTAGTGCTTCACTTATATCATTTTGAGCACGGTGTGCTTGGAAATTTTTGTAGAAATGATCTCGTGCTTCACTTAGATTAATTTGAGAGTAGGTAAATTTTGAAGAAATCCTCTCATGCTTCACTTATACCTTTTTGAGAGATGAAATCTTTATGCTCATGTGCTTCACTTAAATTTGTTCGAGATTGCCAAATAGCAATGGCAATATATGAAACTAGTCCCAAAGTGATAGATATCCAAGGAGGATACAATAAAAACTTTCATGAAGATCATTGGAAAAATTAAACTTGATTCTTTGTAATAGTTTTGAAACATGATGATAGTAATATGTGAGTCATGTTAGAGAGTAATTATGTTTAGTAGGAATATTGGTGTTAAGGTTTGTGATTCCCTATGCATGCATGAAAGTTAATAGTTATGCATTGAAGTTACATCCTACTTTTGGTGCATTATTCGGTGTTTGTTATGTTCAATGCTCACTTATGTGATTTTTTGTTTCTTGGTTTGGTTGCTTCCCAATCTATTTTCTAGCCTCCATTTGTACTAAGTAGAAATACTACTTGTGCATCCAAAATCCTTAAATCAAGTTTTGCCTTATGAGTCCACCATACCTACCTATATGCGGTATTTTCGCGCCGTTCCAAGCAAATTTGCATGTGCCATCTCTAAATTTTCAAAATAAATTTTCTCTTTTGTGTGCCCGTACGGCTCATGAAACGGTGGGGAGTGTCCAATATTTTTCCATGCTAGATGTGTTATTCTCAAGATGAGTGTTTATTCACTTGTCATTGCACGAGAGTGTGGCTGTAATAGGGATGCCCATTCCCGAAATGAAAAAGAAAAACTATTTACTTTATGTTGTCAAATAATAAATTCCTTGCAAAGTGTTGGTATGGAAGGCAACCGTGGATACGGCCCGCCATGGAAAGTGAAAGTTTGGTGGAAAAAGGAATAAACTTTATTTTCTGTTTGGGAACCGCCGATGATATATCTAGCATGGAAAGTATTGTGAACTACTTTGTCGTTTCCGTTCACAGGAAAAGCATGCCACCCAAAATATTTTTCTCTCTCAATTTAAAACTTTGAGCTCTGGTACCTCTACAATCCCTACTTCCCTCTGCTAAGGGCCTATCTATTTACTTTATGTAATTTTTATTTTTTGATTTGAGTCTCCATCTTCTCTTATAAAGCACCAACTAGGGGGCACTATGATCGTACTTGAGCATTGGGCATAGCTAATATTTGAGTGTGTTTCATGAATGGATCAATGATTGAGCATGATGGGCTAGGGATAACTTTCTTTAGTGTTGATATTTTGAAAGACATGGTTGTTTGTTGACATGCTTGTGTATTGAAGTCATTATGTTAAAACTAGACTATTGCTTTGAATCATCTATAAGTCCAGATGTCCATGCTATACAAAAGAAAAGAATATGATGAACATGTTAGGCAGCATTCCACATCAAAAATTCTGTTTTTATCATTTACCTACTCGAGGACAAGTAGGAATTAAGCTTGGGGATGCTGATACGTCTCCAACGTATCTATAATTTTTGCTTGTTCCATGCTGTTATATTATCATTCTTTTACAATCATTTTATAACAACTTTATATCATTTTTTGGGACTAACCTATTGACATAGTGCCAAAGTGCCAGTTGCTGTTTTTGCTTGTTTTTTACTTCGCAGAAAATCAATACCAAACGGAGTCCAATCGCGACAAAACTTTTTGGAGAATTTTTCTGGACCAGAAGACACCCAGTGGGCCAAAGAAGTGCCAGGGGAGTGGGCCGAGGAGACCACAACCCACCCGGGCGCGCCAGGGGGGCCCCGGCGCACCCTGATGGGTTGTGCCCTCCTCGGAACCCCTCTCCACCGCCTCTGATGCCTATAAATTCCCAAATATTCCAAAAACCCTAGGAGAGTCGACGAAACACAATTCTAGCCGCCGCAAGTTCCAGAACCAGGAGATCCAATATAAAAACCATCACGCAGGGGTTCATGTTCTTCATAGGTGCCTCTCCGATGATGCGTGAGTAGTCCACCATAGACCTACGGGTCCGTAGGTAGTAGCTAGATGGCTTCTTCTCTCTCTCTCTTATGATTCTCAATACAATGGTCTGTTGGAGATCTATTTGATGTAAACTTTTGCGGTGTGTTTGTTGGGATCCGATGAATTTTGAGTTCATGATCAGTTTCTATCCATGAATATTATTTGAGTCTTCTTTGATCTCTTATATGCATGATTGCTTATAGCATCGTATTTCTTCTTCGATTCTTTGGTTTAGTTAGGCCGACTAGATCGATTTTTCTTGCCATGGGAAGAGGTGCTTTGTGATGGGTTCGATCTTGCGGTGTTCTTTCCCAGTGACAGAAGGCGCAGCAAGACACGCATGTATCGTTGCTAATAAGGATAACAAGATGGGGTCTATTCCTACATGAATAGATCTTGTCTACATCATGTCATCGTTCTTATTGCATTACTCTGTTTTTCCATGAACTTAATACACTAGATGCATGCTGGATAGCGGTCGATGTGTGGAGTAATAGAGGAAGATGCAGGCAGGAGTCGGTCTATCTATCTTGGACGTGATGCCTATATAATGATCATCGCCTTGGATATCGTCATGACTATTCAATTTTCTATCAATTGCCCAACAGTAATTTGTTCACCCACCGTGCGGTATACTCATGAGAGAAGCCACTAGTGAACCCTACGGCCCCCGGGTCTACTTTTCCAACATATTGCTTACCGAGCTATCTTTTTGCAATCTTTGTTTTCAGATCTACAAAACCAAAAACCCAAAAACATATTGCTGCATATTTACTCTTTTTATTTGTGTTCTTGAGAGATCTATCTCTCCTATCTATCACTACCCAATCTATCTTATTACCGTAGAGATATTGACAACCTCTCTTTCGCGTCGGGTTGCAAGTATTTGTTGTTTGTGTGCAGGTGCTTCTTTTTGGGTGGTGGTGATCCTCCTACTGGTTTGATAACCTTGGTTTCATAACTTAGGGAAATAATTACCGTCGCTGTGCTGCATCATCCCTTCCTCTTTGGGGAAATACCGACGCAGTCTCAAGCCACGTCCCAGCACAGCGACGGTAAGTATTTCCCTCAGTTATGAAACCAAGGTATGGAACCAGTAGGAGGATCACCAACACTACATAAACAACACCTGCACACAAAGAACAAATACTTGCAACCCGACACGAATGAGAGGTTGTCAATCTCTCTACGGTAAAAAGATAGATTAGGATATGATAGATTGGATAGATAGATCTCTCAAGAATGCAAAATAAAAGAGGCAAATAAAAAGTGCAGCAAGGTATTTTTGGGTTTTTGGAATAACAGATCTGAAAACAAAAGCGGCAAAAAGATAGATCGGAAAGCAATATGTTGGAAAAGTAGACCCGGGGGCCGTAGGTTTCACTAGTGGCTTCTCTCATGAGTATAGCACACGGTGGGTGAACAAATTACTGTTGGGCAATTGATAGAAGATCAAATAATCATGACGATATCCAAGGGATGATCATTATATAGGCATCACGTCCAAGATTAGTAGACCGAAACGATTCTGCATCTACTACTATTACTCCACACATCGACCGCTATCCAGCATGCATCTAGTGTATTAAGTTCATGGAAAAACGGAGTAATGCAATAAGAACGGTGACATGATGTAGACAAGATCTATTCATGTAGGAATAGACCCCATCTTGTTATCCTTAATAGTAACAATACTTGCGTGCCTCGCTGCCCCTTCTGTCACTAGGAGAGGAAACCGCAAGATCAAACCCATCACAAACCACCTCTTCCCATGGCAAGAAAAATTGATCTAGTTGGCCTAACTAAACCAAAGATTCGAAGAAGAAATACGAGGCTATAAGTAATCATGCATATAAGAGATCAAAGAAGACTCAAATAATATTCATGGATAGAAACTGATCATGAACTCAAAATTCATCGGATCCCAACAAACACACCGCAAAAGTTTACATCAAATAGATCTCCAAGAGACCATTGTATTGAGAATCATAAGAGAGAGAGAAGAAGCTATTTAGCTATTGCCTAAGGACCCGTAGGTCTATGGTGGACTACTCACGCATCATTGGAGAGGCACCAATGAGGATGATGAACCCCTCCGTGATGGTGTTAGATTGGATCTCGCGGTTCTGGAACTTGCGGCGACTGGATGTGTTTTTCGTCGACTCCCTTAGGGTTTCTGCAATATTTGGGAATTTATTGGCATCAGAGATGGTGGAGAGGCGTCCCGAGGAGGGCACAACCCATCAGGGCGCGCCCGGGGCCTCTGGCGCTCCTTGGTGGGTTGTGGTTTGCTCGGCCCTCCTCTCTGGTTCTTCTTTGGCCCAATGGATGTCTTCTGGCCCAAAATAAATCTCCAAAATGTTTGGTCGCGATTGGACTCTATTTGGTACTAATATTCTGCGAAGTAAAAAACAAGCAAAAATAGCAACTGACACTTTGGCACTATATCAATAGGTTAGTCCCAAAAAATGATATAAAGTTGCTATAAAATGATTGTAAAACATCCAAGAATGATAATATAATAGCATGGAACAAGCAAAAATTATAGATACGTTGGAGACGTATCAGTCATGTTGCAAGTAATCATGTGAATTTGATATGCGTTCGATATTTTGATGATATGTATGTTGTGATTCCCTTAGTGTTGTCATGTGAACGTCGACTACATGACACTTCACCATCCTTGGGCCTAAGGGAATGTATTGTGGAGTAGTTATTAGATGATGGGTTGCTAGACTGACAGAAGCTTAAATTCTAGTTTATGTGCTACTTCGTAAGGGGCTGATTTGGATCCAAACGTTTAATGCTATGTTTAGATTTTATCTTAATACTTTTCTTGTAGTTGCGGATGCTTGCGAGGGGGTTAATACTAAGTGGGAGGTTTTTCAAGTAAGAACAACATCCAAGCACCGGTCCACCCACATATCAAATTATCAAAGTAGCGAGCACAAATCAAACCAGCATGATGAAAGTGACTAGATGAAATTCCTGTGTACCCTCAAGAACACTTTGCCTATTACTAGAGACTGTTCTGGCATGTCCTTTGCCACAAAAGGATTGGGCTACCTTGCTGCACTTTATTTATCATTACCGTTACTTGCTTGTTACCAATTATCTTGCTATCAAACTATCTATGACCTACAATTTTAGTGCTTGCAGAAGTTACCTTGCTGAAAACCGCTTGTCATTTCCTTCTGCTCCTCGTTGGGTTCAAAACTCTTACTTATCGAAAGGACTACGATTGACCCCCTATACTTGTGGGTCATCAGCCAGCGAGGCACAAAGGGAGAAAGAAGACGACGCAGGCGGCGAAAGGGAAGCCGGTCGATCCCCGCATCAAGTGGACGGCATAGGAAGACTATTGCCTCGCCGAAGCATTGAAGTTGGTCAGCATGGACCCGATCACCGGCGTGAGTCAAAACACCGACACGTACTGGGGAAGGATCAATACGGCGTTTGACGAACGCAAGTTGGTTGACCCCGAGTTCGCCGGCACACACATAGAGCGCGGAGACAAGGCCATGTCCAACCATTGGGCAAGCATCCAAACAGCGTGGAACAAGTGGCATGGGATCTAGGAAGAGGTCCAGGCTTGCCCTGAGAGCGGCGCAAACATCGAACGACAGGTACGTCCATGGCTCGCCTGTTCTGTCTGCGATCTTCGCCGTGCTCTACGCCGACACTTTTCTATTAATGCTGATGGTTCGGATGTTCGAGTTGTTCCGCAAGTACAGCGTCCCCGAGGCCGACTTCAAGTTCCTCCACGTGTTCACCAGGATCGAGTCGTGCGAGAAATGGGCGGAGGTCCGGCTTGCCCTCGCCAAGGCCAAGGACGGCGTGTACAACCCGGACGCGCCTGTCTCGGGGGTGGCCGTGTAGGAGATATGCCCTAGAGACAATAATAAATGTTATTGATTATCTCCCTGTTCATAATTAGGTTTATGTTCCATGCTATAACTGCTATGGTTCTCGAGTCTACAATAACCACGAGGCTCGGAGGAAGACTCATATGCACGTGTGGAATAATAAACGGTAAAATGTATTCCTAGTCTGGCCTCTAAGACTAGCTCAAGTGTTGCATGATGTTTCTGTTTTCCTGATCATGGGCATGTCTATGCCAGCAACTTTGAGGGCACAATGTTAGAAGAACATTTGTGTTGAATCGACCCGAATTGATGTTATGCTATGAGATACATTCGTCACAAGTTAAATGGTTAATAACACAGAGATGGTCAACGTTTGCATGATTCCTCAGACCATGAGAGTATCGAGTTTCTTCATGCTTGATTCATGAACTTTAGGGTTTGTTAAACGTCATCCGTAACTGAATGGCTATTACGGCGGCTTACGGGTTCATGGGAAAGTATGTCAAGTAACTTGATAGCTCAAGATTGGGATTTGCTCCTCCGACGATGGAGAGATATTTCTGGGCCCTCTTGGTGTTATGGTATCCATCATCGTCTGGCTAGACACTTTGTGATTTGATCACGGGGATGCCGGAACACGGTAACGAGAAAAGAGAACAATACCGGTAACGAGGTAACTGGCATAGTGGACAAGTTGTTGATCCATGGGGATGCCAACATGTCTCACCTCGGGTATTTGTAACATATCGCGAAGCAACAGGAATAGCACACGACAACTGGAGGTTCACTCGAATATTCATTCGTGTGGGTATAGGGGTCAATATGGGTGTCCACGGCTCCGATGTTGATCATTGATCGGAAGGGGTTCCGGGTCATGTCTATACTTCACCGAACCTATAGGGTCACACGCTTAAGGGTCATCTATCTGCTGAATACTAGACAGGGAGTCTGAGAGAAAATCACCGGAAAAGTTTCGGACAGCGGAAAAATTCCGCAGAGAGAACACCGGAACAGTTTTGGTAAAACTGAAAAGTTGTTTCAGGGGATACCATTAAGTCAAATTGGTTTTGGCACATGCCTGATAAGTCTTGGAGGGTGCCAGAATCATTCTGGAAACTTCTGGGAATTTTCCGGAAGAAAAACTGGAAATGTTCTGGAGCTGCCGGAACCACTTCAGATGCTTTTCGCAGATGAAAATCACTAATCCATAATTGTTCCGGAACGCATTGAAAATTATTTTAGTGGGTACTGGAAATGTTCTAAGCCCACATAAATATTTTCAGTTCGAACAGACGCGGAAATATGTCGTCGTGAATAGTGAAAGTGCTTTTTGGATATTTATGGAAAACCACCTTTTGGGATATTTCCCAAAAGGCTTCTAGAAGGCCTTGGGGGCCAAGGAAGCCCCTCATGGGGGCCCCCAAGGGTATGGCCGGCCAAGATGAGTGGGGCTCGTTGGAGCTCCACATGGCACCCCATTTTGTCCATAACACCCTCATGTGAACCCTTTTGGATGGGGTTTTTTGGTAATTTGTGGAGGCACACTACCCCTTGGTTTTCCTGTAAATAGGAGGTGAGGGGGCTGCCCAAAGAGATCCCTTGCTCTCATACACATGCCATAGACTTGTCTGGCTTCTCTCTCCCTCCCAGCGAAATAGTTTCGTAGAGGCGAAAGGCTGTCTGGCACTAGTAGAAAACATGGCACTAGTCCCGGTTCCAGAGGGCCTTTAGTCCCGGTTCTGGAACCGGGACAACACGATCGGGACTAATGCCCAAAACCTTTAGTCCCGGTTTGCTTACGAACCGGGACCAAAGGGGCTCCACGTGGCCGTTGCGGGGCGCCCAGGCAGAGGACCTTTAGTCCCGGTTGGTAACACCGACCGGGACTAAAAGGCAGCCACGCGTCAGCAGCTCGCAGGCGCTGGGGTTTTTTTTTTTTTTGGAAGGGGGGGGGTTAGGTGTTTTGGAGGGTTAATTTAGGAGTTTCATATTGTGTTAGCTAGCTAATAGAGAGAAGTGACCTCTCTTTCTCCGTGCTTGGTCGACGCTAGCTACTATACATATAGAGAGAACTCGATGCTAGCTAGTAAGCAAATGAAGGAAACCATTAATTACACAAGATCGTCATGAACATATATAGAGAGAAGTGACATCTCTTTCTCCGTGCTTGGTCCAACAACAAGTTTTTGTATATCAATCCGACGCTACTACATATGTATAATACAACATCTCTTACAATCCCTAACACCTAATATCTAATTTCACATGGTATTCTGCGTGTTCAGGTATAACGTGGTCAAGAAAGAATCGCGCCAATTCCTCTTGAATTGCTCGTATGCGATCATGTGGTAGGAGTTCATCCCGTATCTGCCAGATCAAATTTAAAGAAGGGGGTCAATACATATATATGAATGAAACTCAACACAATTGATGGTAATATGTAAAATAAAAGTGTGAATATTGTTTACGTACTTCAAATTGTTTCTCAGAGAAGCCCCGCTCAGAGGTATAGTAGCGAATGAACTCGCATACGTAGTATCCACATAAATGAGTCCCGGGTGCCTGGTACAAGCACTTTACGAGAATAGAGTTCAATCAAACTGATAAGCAAGCATGATAATGGTATTGATGAAACTAGAATCAATGAGAGATGCACGGAACTAGCTAGTACTACTTACTTTGGGGTGTGTAAATCGCAGCTCCTTCTTCAGACCCGGAACCATAGTGGTGAACTTTTTCCAAACCCTGGCAGGCAAAGAAAATGATTACTTGATATCAGGAAATGAACAAAAGTTGTCGATATGGTCCCGGTATTGATTGAACTTACTTCTGGAGCATTGCAGTCATGTCCGCATAATACTTGGGATCTTTACGGAGCGAGTCTAAGACAGTTACTAATGCCCCATCAAGGTTAATGGATAGCAGAATATAGTGGAAGCTGCGCACGCATAACTCATCAATTACATTACTTAACCTCGAGTAAGCGAAACCGAATATGCACAAGACAGTAACACTCAATTGGAGTTTTAAGGAAAGAGTATTTCCCTTTTGTCTTGATGTGTAAGGAACGATTCTAGCAAGTTCTTCTCGGTATCTTTGGCCTCGTTTTGTACCGACATTCATTTACGGTATTTGGGCTAATGAACCCAATGTCATAGATTTGTGGTTTTTTGCATTCGACCATCTTCAATCTGCATAATATAGTGAGGATAATTATATATACATGCAATGAACGAGCTGAGCTAGAGACTTAATTATAGAAGTAATACTTACAGACAGTAGCCAGTCATGAGTTGTTTGTCGAGGGCCTTTTGATTGTATAACTGAAATACCTCCACAAATTCAATAGGCAGCAGGTCGACTCCAGGGAAGTCGTGCTCTTTTTTAATTCCGACAAACAAACTGTCGGTCCCGGACTTCCTGCAGGTTTCCATGTACCAGTCATGCAATTTTTGCATCATCGTTGTTAGATGAGGATGATCAGGTTTGACGAGAGCCTTCCCGTGCTCGTATCTAAAGTCGTCTACTACCTCAGCCGTTTCAAATTGTACATCATCGGGCAGGTATTCATCAAGAGTGGTACCGGGCAGTAGCACCGGATGATTAGCGATATCGCTAGACACCTTGAGCGGGGGGCACGATTGCTTCTCCTGTTCACCGAGCTCGGGAATTGTTTTCCCACTTCTTCGTTTTTTCTCTCTTGCAGCACTGGAAGTACTTCCCGACCGCTGTGCTTCAGCATGTGTCTTAGTAACTATGCGGTCATAGTTGGATAGCCGAGTCCGTGGTGGTCGCTTCAGGGCATGCAGAGTTCGCTTCGCTTTCACCGGATCTACCGTTTCCTTCGAAGGTGGATCTTTCCGTGCAAAATGGGCCTTCACTTCGGCTGCACTGATTTCAGCGTTTTCCTCTTCGGTCCTCTCATATGGTAACTTAGGAAGAGGCTTGAGGCTTGGACCAAATTTGAATTTCTTCCCGCCTATTGTACTGCTAGCCGCCGGAGGGGCGGCGGCGACTCTCTTCCGCCGTTGCTGACACGCCGGAGGAGGCGTAGTGCCCTGACGCTCCGGAGGAGGAGGAGGAGGAGGCGGAGTGCCCTGACACGCTGGAGGAGGCGAAGGAGGAGGCGGAGTGCCCTGACGCGCCGGAGGAGAAGGAGGAGGCGGAGTGCCCTGACGCGCCGGAGGAGGAGGAGGCGGAGTCTGCTGAGGCGTCCAGTTTGGAAGCTTGATGTACTCTTTTCTCCATAGACCGGTACTCATCAAAGCATTTTCCAAAAGAATAATATCCTCTTCACTTGTAGGGTTGTCAAGCTCCAGCACCTCAAATCCATTCATTATTTCATCCACCGTCACAACAGCATAGCCATGTGGAATCGGATGGCAATGGAAAGTTCCCTCAGCTCGAGGAGGTACAACAGAGCCGACCGCCGCCTTGAAGGTCAGGTTCTGGCATTTCGTCATTAGCTCGCAATGTTCAGCCGCCGTGATATTATCCACGGGGCAGCGAGGAGCCGTGAAATCAGGTTGAACGAGCTCCGTGGAAGCCACACTGCTTCTCCGCTGAGATGGTCGGGTAGCGTCGAACGGGGTAGCGAGGAGCCGTGAAATCAGGCTGAACGATCTTCGTGCCACTCAGATGGTTGGCCGGTAGCTCGCTGGCTCTTAAGTTCCTCTAGTTTTGGTAATCTTGCACTGAGTTTCTGCATTTCGCTTGCTTCCTGTTTCCTTTTTCTCTCTCGGCTTCTATAACCACCGCTGTCGGGAAACCAATGCTTCCACAGAATGGAGCCTGGTGTGCCTCGTGTTCGTCCAGGGTGTTCAGGATTCCCGAGGGCCTCTGTCAGCTCGTCCTTCTCTCTGTCGGGAATGAACGTCCCATCCTGCGCTGCCTTGATTACTGCCTGAAGCTTCCGGAAGGGTACTGCAAGTTGCTCGTCAGTCCAAACACACTCCCCTGTTTCTGGGTCCAAAGTTCCCCCAACCCCGAAGAACCAAGTCCTTGAACGATCTGGCCAGTGCAATGTCGCTGGTTGGCCAGTGCAACTGCACCGACAGTGGTCCACGCGACCGCCACCAAAGAACCTCCGGGTCGACGACGGGACCCTCATTCCTCACCAAGCTAGGCGCCCCGGAAGGCAGCACCTCCCAGTGCCAGCCCGGCGGAGCCCAGTCCCGGACATGGCACCTCTCAAGCAGGTGGTCGCCGGCGCCGAGTCGACGACGAGGATGCGGGCCGGGCATCGTCGACTCAACGGCTACGCTATGCAACTAAACATTTAAACATCTAATTAAACATCATATCGCGTCACCGACGATCGTCGGGGACTCCTCGATATCATCGGGGACGCTCCCTCACCGACGATCGTCGGGGGGTACTCTCCCTCACCGACGATCGTCGGGGACTCCTCGACATCGCATCACCGACGACCGACGATAAAAGAACTAAACATCTAAACAATAAAAACAACTAAAAACAACTAAAACAACTAAATTAACTAAACAACTAAATTAACTAAATCAACTAAAATTAACTAAATTAACTAAAGAACTAAATTAACTAAATCAACTAAAATCTTCGGGCGCGGGCGGCGCTGCGGGCTCGCGAGAGACGCGCGCGGGGCCAGCAGCGGTGCTGCGGTGGGCGGAGGCGGGGCCGGTGGTGGTGCTGCGCGTGGTGGGCAGGGGCGAGCGGCGGCGATGTATTAGTGATCGGGCCCATATGTCAGTGACCCAAGGGTTTTAAAATTAACCTAACTATCAAATTAACAGGGTCGGGCCCATATGTCAGTGACCCAAGGGTTAATTAACAGGGTGATTAGCATTAAGCTAATCACCTCTAGACGCGGCGGTGCCCACGCTAGGGACCACAGGAGCGGCGCCTGAGGCCACTAGGGCATAGCCCATGCTCGGCCGCATCTAAAGGGGGTCACGGGAGCTCTAGCCACGGCGGCGAGACGACCTGCGGCGAGGAGCTCACAGGCAAGGCGGCTAGCGAGGTTAGGAGAGGAGATTAGCGACGGGGCTAGGGGTAAAAGAACCGGGGCCTCACCGCGGTTGCGAAGGCGTCGACGGCGCGGCCGGGGAGGTCCTCGTTGCTGCGAATCGAACGGAGAAGGCCAACGGTGCCGAGGGCGAAGGCGGCGAGGCAGGGCGCGGCGACGGCGACGACGACGTAGGGGCAGGGCGCGGCGACGGTGACGGCGACGTCAGGGCAGGGGAGCGGGGGATGGCAAAATCCGGCAGCCTGGCGGCGTCGAGGTGGTCGTCGGCGCCATCGGGGGAGAGGAGGAGAAGAAACTGCAGGTGGATTTGGAAATTTTTCCAGGTCCCGCTTATATAGCCCTCCCTTTCGTCCCGGTTGGAGCCACCAACCGGGACTAAAGGTCAATTTCAGCAGCCCAAAGGGCGGGAAGCAGAGACCTTTGGTCCCGGTTGGTGGCTCCAACCGGGACGAAAGGGTGGCATTAGTCCCGGTTGCAGTCACCAACCGGGATGAAAGGGCTGCATTGGTCCCGGTTGTAGCCACCAACCGGGACTAAAGGGTTGGTCCTGGCTGTGGTGGGAGTTTAGTCCCACCTCGCCAAGCGAGGGGCACTCGCACTGGTTTATAAGCCCGCCCCTCTCTGCCTTGTTGAGTTCCTCTCAAATTGAAAATAGATGCCCTTATACGGGAGGAAATTTGACCTGAAATCAAACTGAATTTCACTCTGATTTCAGGTTGAATTTTCCCTATATAAGTGCATCTATGTTCATTTTTGCAATTTTTTATGTTATTTTTTTTGCATATTAAAAGTTCTTAACAAAAAATACTTTATGAATATTCTTTTTGCTATTAAAGTTTTTAACAAAAATAACTTTTGGAAGATGTCTATCTCGGACCGCATCGTCTATTACAAATAACCTTGGGAAAACACGTCTATTACAAAGGGATTTCAATTTTTTACACATATATTAACTCTTGACTTTTTATGCATTCAATATGCACCATTCAAAGCCACATCATCACTTTTCAAACCTTTTCTGACTTCATTTGCTATTTTTCATGCATTTCATGATTTATTTTGAGCTAAGATGACCATGAATTGAAAAGCACTGCAAATGAACTCTGAAATGGTTGAAACTTGGCATGGTATCATCATTTCACCCACATAGCATGTGCTAAAAAGTTGAGAGGGTTACGGCAAAAACTGGATGCACTTCGTGTACAAAATGAATAATCTCTTTCGAAGTATCAGGGTTTCAGACGAAAACTCATCAGTTACAAAAGGCATTTCAAAATTTTAAACATATTTCAACTCAAGACTTTTTATGCATTCAATATGCACCATTCAAAGCCACATCATCACTTTTCAAACCTTTTCTGACTTCATTTGCTATTTTTCATGCATTTCATGATTTATTTTGAGCTAAGATGACCCTGAATTGAAAAGCACTACAAATGAACTCTGAAATGGTTGAAACTTGGCATGGTATCATCATTTCACCCACATAGCATGTGCTAAAAAGTTGAGAGGGTTACGGAAAAAACTGGATACACTTCATGTACAAAATTAACAATCTCTTTCGAAGTATCAGAGTTTCAGACGAAAACTCATCAGTTACAAAAGGCATTTCAAATTTTTAAACATATTTCAACTCAAGACTTTTTATGCATTTAATATGCACCATTCAAAGCCACATCATCACTTTTCAAACCTTTTCTGACTTCATTTGCTATTTTTCATGCATTTCATGATTTATTTTGAGCTAAGATGACCCTGAATTGAAAAGCACTGCAAATGAACTCTGAAATGGTTGAAACTTGGCATGGTATCATCATTTCACCCACATAGCATGTGCTAAAAAGTTGAGAGGGTTACGGCAAAAACTGGATGCACTTCGTGTACAAAATGAACAATCTCTTTCGAAGTATCAGGCTTTCAGACGAAAACTCATCAGTTACAAAAGGCATTTCATTTCTTGACATGTAACTGCAGTGATATTCTAGATCAAAACCATCATCAGAATAGTTGTGGAGAGAAAGTCTTCACTTTTTCTTCGCGTGTGTCCCTTGCTTATTGCGCCGTAACCATGGATAATCTTCTTCGTTTAACAGGGTGCTTGGGTCAGCCTTCACTTTGAAGGGAGGAGTTTCATGAAACTTTTCATAATCTTCAGACATGTCTGTCTTGCCCTCCACTCCCACGATGTCTCTTTTCCCTGAAAGAACTAAGTGGCGCTTTGGCTCATCGTATGATGTATTCGCTTCCTTATCTTTTCTTTTTCTTGGTTTGGTAGACATGTCCTTCACATAGAAAACCCGCGCCACATCATTGGCTAGGACGAATGGTTCGTCTGTGTACCCAAGATTGTTCAGATCCACTGTTGTCATTCCGTATTGCGGCTCTACATGTACCCCGCCTCCTGACAGATTGACCCATTTGCACCGAAACAAAAGGACCTTAAAATCATGTCCATAGTCAAGTTCCCATATGTCCACTATGTAACCATAATATGTGCCATTTCCCCTGTTGGTTGCTGCATCAAAGCGGACACCACTGTTTTGGTTGGTGCTATTTTTTCTTTTGATCTTGGGCGATCGTGTAAAATGTATTCCCATTTATCTCGTACCCTTTGTAAGTCGATATAGTCGAAGATGGTCCCCTGGCCAACGAGTATATCTCATCTGCAACAGTGGTGTTACCCATGAGATGTGTTTGCAACCAACTGCCGAAAGTCCTGATGTGTTGACATGTAATCCAGTCGTCACACTGCTCCGGGTGTTTGGAGCGCAGAATATTCTCGTGTTCATTGACATACGGGGTCACCAAGGTAGAATTCTGTAGAACAGTGTAGTGTGCTTGAGACCAAGAATGCCCGTCCCTACATATTATTGAATTCGCTCCTAGCGTGCCTTTTCCAGTCAGTCTCCCCTCATACCGCGATTGAGGGAGACCAATCGGCTTAAGGTCAGGAATAAAGTCAACATAAAACCCAATGCTTTCCTCTGTTTGATGGCCCATGGAGATACTTCCTTCTGGCCTAGCACGGTTACGAACATATTTCTTTAAGACTCCCATGAACCTCTCAAAGGGGAACATGTTGTGTAGAAATACAGGGCCCAGAATGCCAATCTCGTCGACTAGATGAACTAGGACGTGCGTAATGATATTGAAGAAGGATGGTGGGAACACCAGCTCAAAACTAACAAGACATTGCACCAAATCACTCTTTAACCTTGGTAGGATTTCTGGATCGATTACCTTCTGAGAGATTGCATTGAGGAATGCACATAGCTTCACAATGGCTAATCGAACGTTTTCCGGTAGAAGTCCCCTCAATGCAACCGGAAGCAGTGGCGTCATAATCACGTGGCAGTCATGACACTTTAGGTTCTGGAACTTTTTCTCTGCCATATTTATTATTCCCTTTATATTCGACGAGAAGCCAGACGGGACCTTCATACTGAGCAGGCATTCAAAGAAGATTTCCTTCTCTTCTTTGGTAAGAGCGTAGCTGGCAGGACCTTCATACTGCTTTGAATACATGCCGTCTTTTTCGTGCGCACGTTGCTGGTCTTCCCGTGCCTCCGGTGTATCTTTTGTCTTCCCATACACTCCCAAGAAGCCTAGCAGGTTCATGCAAAGATTCTTCGTCACGTGCATCACGTCGATTGCAGAGCGGACCTCTAGGTCTTTCCAATAGGGTAGGTCCCAAAATATAGATTTCTTCTTCCACATGGGTGCGCGTCCCTCATTGTCATTCGGAACAGATTGTCCGCCTGGACCCTTTCCAAAGATTACTTGTAAATCATTGACCATATCAAGTATGTGATCACCAGTACGGAGGGTGGGCTTCTTCCGGTGATCTGCCTCACCTTTGAAATGCTTTCCTTTCTTTCGACATTGATGGTTGGTCAGAAGAAATCGATGATGCCCCAGGTACACATTCTTCCGGCATTTGTCCAAATATATACTATCGGTGTCATCTAAATAGTGCGTGCATGCGTGGTATCCCTTGTTTGTCTGTCCTGAAAGGTTACTGAGAGCTGGCCAATCATTGATGGTTACAAACAGCAACGCATATAGGTCAAATTCCTCCTGTTCGTTCTCATCCCACACACGTACACCTTTTCCATTCCATAGTTGTAAAAGTTCATCAACTAATGGCCTTAGGTACACATCAATGTCATTGCCGGGTTGCTTAGGACCTTGGATGAGCACTGGCATCATAATGAACTTCCGCTTCATGCACAACCAAGGAGGAAGGTTATACATACATAGAGTCACAGGCCATGTGCTATGCTTGCTGCTCTGATCCCCAGAAGGATTAACGCCATCTGCACTTAAACCAAACCATATGTTCCTTGGGTCACCTGTAAAGTCCCCCCACTTTCTCTCGATCTTTTTCCACTGCGACCCATCACCGGGTGCTCTCAACTTCCCGTCTTTCTTACGGTCTTCCTTGTGCCATCGCATCAACTTGGCATGCTCTTTGTTTCTGAACAAACGTTTCAACCGTGGTATTATAGGAGCATACCACATCACCTTGGTAGGAACCCTCTTCCCGGTGCGCTGGCCCTCAACATCACCAGGTTCATCTCGTCTGATCTTATACCGCAATGCACAGCATACCGGGCATGCGTTCAAATCCTCGTACTCACCGCGGTAGAGGATGCAGTCATTAGGGCATGCATGTATCTTCTGCACCTCCAATCCTAGAGGGCAGACAACCTTCTTTGCTTCGTATGAACTATCGGGCAATTCGTTGTCCTTTGGAAGCTTATTCTTCATTATTTTCAGCACCTTTTCAAATGCCTTGTCAGATACATCATTGTCTGCCTTCCATTGCAGCAATTCCAGTGTGGTACCGAGCTTTGTGTTGTCATCTTCGCAATTTGGGTACAACCCTTTTTTGTGATCCTCTAACATGCGATCGAACTTCAACTTCTCCCTTTCACTTTGGCATTGTCTCTTTGCGTCAACAATGACCCGGCGAAGATCATCATCGGGCACATCGTCTGGTTCTTCCTCTTGATCTTCAGCTTCCCCCATTGCAGCATCACCGTATTCGGGGGCGGATAGTTGTCATCATCCTCTTCTTCTTCGTTGTCTTCCATCATAACCCCTCTTTCTCCGTGCTTGGTCCAAACATTATAGTGTGGCATGAAACCCTTCTCAAGCAGGTGGACGTGAAGGGTTCTCGAGTTAGAGTAATCCTTCGTATTCCCACAGATAGTACATGGTCAATACATAAAACCATTCTGTTTGGTTGCCTCAGCCACTTCGAGAAAATTATGCAGGCCCTTAATGTACTCGGAGGTCCGTCGGTCACCGTACATCCATTGCCGGTTCATCTACGTGCATTATATAATTAAGTGTATCAAAAACCATTACAAAACATCATGAATAGAGAAGTGACCAAATTAATAGAAGTTCATCATCACATTAAAACCAAAGTACAGTAGTGACCAAAATAAATACATAAAATTCATACTTCTAGAGCATTTGAAATGAGCTAAACTAGCAGTGAGAGATAAAACGATGAAGTCGTTAACCTTTTAGAACACTTGTGTAGTTGGTGCACCGTCAAACCTAAACAAATCTTAGGGAAAATGGAGCTTGGAGGTCGAGCTTGGAGAGGAGAAAACTTAAGTGTGGCTGCGGCATTTCATCGAACACCTCATGTGAATAGGAGGTGAGAACAGAGAGCAACACACCTCCCAAAGGCCGCCCGGCCAAAAAACAGAGGAGTGAGCGGGCAGGGGCGAGCATATATATAGGCGTTGTATAAGTCCCGGTGGTGGCCACCAACCGGGACTAAAGGGGCTCGGCCAGGAGCGAGGCCCTTTAGTCCTGGTTTGTGTCTGGAACCGGGACTAAAGGGGTCACACGAACCGGGACTGGTTCCAGACGAGGCCCGGCCGGCGCCCTGGCCTCACGAACCGGGACTGATGCACCCATAAGTCCCGGTTCGTAACACGACCGGGACTAATGCAATATTCTGGCCCGTTTCAAAGCCATGTTTTCTACTAGTGTGGGTTCTGGCAGGAACTAGTTCTGGACGGGGAAGCCCTGCCGGATAGTTGACACCGTATGTGTGCAACTCTGTAGAGAGATCGTAGTTTCGGTCTTAGTTCGAGACTGCCTCCCAGAGGGCTGTCCGAATGACTGTCCGAGTTTCGAGGGTCCTCCCGAAGGGCTGTCCGAGTGACCGTCCGGGATTCTGGGGTCCTCCCGAAGGGCTGTCCGAGGATCCGTCCGGTGGGACTATCCGAGGGACTGTCCCGAGGTCTCCCGAAGGGCTGCCCGGAGTTCCGTCCGGGGGCAGATGAGGGTATACATCCTCGTGGTTGGGAGGTTGTAAATCCTAGCTGCGGGGATCGGTACCGCCGATCGTCATCGACTCTACTTCCGCTGCGCTACGAGTCGGTAACGAAAAAGATCAAACCTTGTATGCAGTCTTCATAGTGGTCCTGGGCTGGTGCGTAGGTCGAATTTTTTTTGTTTTCTGTTGCGTTACCCTACAGTGGCATCATGAGCTGGGCTATGCGTAGATGCAGGTTGCGATCTAGAATACGTAGAGATGTATGGGTGTTGCACAATATAATTAGGTAGTAGATGCGTTCTATTACTGAAAATTATTTGTGCGGGTAGCAGATGAAATCTTTTACCCGATGTTCTTGTTGCTTCCCTAGGATTTGCATATTTCTGATCTTGATAACAGCATGGTGGAGTTTCAATGTTCTGGCAATCCGCGATCCTGATTGATCAACGAAGTGCTAACAGTTCATTGAATTCCACCGTAGTTAAAAAGAAAGATGGAATTTCGCAGACGAAAGGGCACTGCAGATATGATCTGCACGGGGGTCATACGTATGATGAAGTTTAGTATGGGGCTCGAGATTTTATTATCTCGTGTTTTCATACACCCCGCAAGTTAATCTAGCAACTTGGATTATCATGCTTGATGATGGACGTTGGTAGCTTTGTTTTGTTTTGAAACCTTAGAAGCCACGTAAAATAAAATTTTCATGAACCGATTAGAGGCGTCTAGCTTTATTTTGCAGGATGGTTTGCATGTGCATATGATGTGGTACAGCAGTGCTCATATTAATTTGATTATGTATGAGATGACTATATGATGTAATATTAACATGATCTGCGTGTCATGATTCGGCATGATGGCTGGAGCCATATGATTGTCACTTTAATGACATGCGTGTCAACCTTAAGTAATGGACTTATTTTATTAGCTATAGAGATAGCAATATTATCTGGTGCATCGACAAGGTGGTGGCAATCTTCACGAAGGTAAACACCGACGCGAATGCCGAAGACGAAGAAATACAAGACTTCTCCGTCAGAAAGGGCTATACCATATCATGCTATTATGAATTGCCTGAGATGTTTATCCCTTATCATGCGCCCTTCTTGATTGCGCGGTAGTCGCTTTTTATTAGGGTGATCTCTCACAAAAATATCAAGTAGTTAGTGTTCTCCCAAGTGTAGCACCGTCACGGCACCTATCTTTTAGGGGTGCGCCGTGTCACACGGGTACAAACGATTAGAGAAGTGTGAGGCGGGTGAGTTGATACCTCGCAGCGAGATCACTTGGTTGTCTTGACGTTCTAGCTTGAAAGTCCTGAGCTCAGAACACTCCCATCGAAAGATGAACAAGGGTCACATAGAGATGTGATTGGCAAGTTGGCCTACCGATTGCAATTCTCGTCACTTGAGATGGATACATCCTTGGCGTTGAATTGTAATTTGGATCTTGAATCGCTCACAATCAATTATGAGAGATATTGATTTGAGTGGGAGCGCACTGTAGAATTACCTTGTTTAATTCTCAGTGCAATTAATTATGAACTTTGTCTAAGTGTGGTTTGCATAATAGTTGTAGAAGAATGGCTCGCATTTCCACCTTCCCTATTAAAATTGAATAGCTGTTAAATATCTGGTTAAAACTTTACGGTTGGTAACGTAATATGAGGATTGTCCTCAACAGTGCCGAGAAGGTCTTTATCCTATCGCATACTTTCGGTATTCTCCCGCTAATGCTATGGATGATATGACTCTCGTCCTTCGATCCAAAAGCTAAAATTCCGTTACGGTCAAGTGAAATATGTTTGCTTCCATGAGACCCGAACTTCGAAAGTTTGGATAGTTATGTGATATTCATGGAATCTGAAAATCATTTTCAGAGACAGACAAAGGCTAAAAGATATGAGATATCCAAAGCAATGTTTGTTTGCAAAACATTAGTAAAGTGTTTACTATACATTGGACTGATAAAAGGGATCCAGAAGAACATCTGTCATATGATATGAAGGTGGATAAAACAACAACTTAACGAGAAAGGAAGTGTCCGAAGGGTGTTAGTGAAACTTTTCACGCCTAGGAAGTCCGGGGCTAATGCCACTCTTAAGTTGGTTGCTTCTTCTGAGAGTAGGAGAAATACTGAAAGTTAAACTGATAGAAGTATGAAGGCAGAAAGAAAGAAGACTGGAATATCCAGCTCATGTATGAATGTCATACAAGTTTTTGATGTATAGAAGGCTAGTGAAAGATATAGTTCTTGGGAATTATGGTTAAACATGTTAATCACTAATTCTTGGGTATTGTGAGTTGATCACAAAGATACCCGCTCGATTGCATTCTGTTGCAACTCGATGTAAGAACTACTACGGCCTAAAGCACTTGTCGGAAATGAGGTTTAGATACGCGCTAGGAACATAGTACATGTTACTATACCTTCCATCGGTGTATTACCTATGTATTTATTTTCATAATTCATTTAGAGTTTCATACTCTAGCCCTTTGCATAAGGTATCTTGCAAGAAGGTTGTTCATAAGAGAACTTTTGATGTTCGGTGTTATGAATAACATAAGGGCCATACTTTCATTATGAATGAGACGTGTGTTATGAATATTGATAATAATACATTACCTCTGGGTTTACTTTCATAATTCATTTTAGAGTTTCATACACTCTAGCCCATTGCACAATGTTTGTTGCAAAAGAGTTGTTCATAAAAACAACAATTGTTGTTCAGTATTATGAATAACATGAAGGGCCATGCTTCCATCCTAGATGGGATGTATGTTATGAATATTGATGGAAATATGATACATCCATAACACTGACTCTAAATGTCGCAAGACTAAAAGAATACCACACAAGTGTGGCACTGCATTTGGTCACATTGGAGAAACCCGCATGGAAAATTCCATTATGATGGATTTTGAAGTCGTTTGATTTTGAATCATCTGACACTTGCAACTTTCCACTGAAAAATGAAGTGACTGAAATACCGTTCACAGGCCATAAGGAACGAGCAAAGAACATATTGGTGATCATACATTATGATGTGTGTAGTCCAATAAATGTTGTTGCAAGTAGTGGATTTATCTATCTTCAGAAATGACTCAAGTAGATATATGGATATTTACTTGTTGAGACGTAAGTCTGGATCTTTTGAATTCATTCATAAGGTTTTCAAAAATGAAGTAGAAGTTATTGTAACAAGAAAATTATGTTTCTGCAAATTGATTGCGGAAAGGAATATTTGAGTTACAAGTTTAGCGAATGTGTGATGAGTTGTGAAAGGGGTTTCATAACTTGCACCTCCCAGAACACCCCTGCAAGTGAAAAGTCCGTGAAGATGTAATCGAACCATTTATGACATGGTAAGATCAAAGATGACATAAATAAATTTGCCATTATCCCTTTTAAAGTGATGCTTTAGAGACTGCGGCTTTTACACTGAAAAGAGCTCCATCGGGTCTGTTGAAATGACATCATGGTATGGTACGCCCAACCATGTTATATCTTTTCTTAACATTTGGAATATGGGGCTTGTGTAAAAGGTTACAAACCTATTCCAAATCAGACAAGTGCTGCTTTGTAGGTTATCCCAAGTCATTGGGTATTCCCCCCACCACTATACCGAAGGATTTTGCCACAAAACGTTATGCTTTTAAAGAGAATAGTTCTTACAAAAGGTGAGTGGGAGGACAGTGCAAATCGACGAGATAACCAGTATCTTCGTCATCAGGTCAAAGGAAAGGAATCTTGGAAGTGATTCCGGAGTTTCCTACTGCGACTGATACGGAAGTCTCTACAATAAAATGTATGGACTTCGGTCGAACTTGCAGCTGAACCACGTAGGCAAGGCTCGTGCAAACCTCTCAGGTGCGCAAATGAGATATTGTTGTTGGACAACAGTATACCTACGATACACAAGGAAGCGGTGATGGGCCCTGACTCCGGAATTGGCTAAATGCCAATACAATCCGAGATAGTTTCCATATAAATGTTACAAGATTAAAATCTTGATACACCTTTCGGAAGGCTTGGAGTCTAACGAATATTTATGGAACTAAAAACTGATACCGATAAAAATGTTTTATCCATAAAGCTCGACTTGTTGAAATAACAAGTTCAAGGAGTTGACTACGATGAGGTTGTGGCACCGTAGCGATGCTTAAAGTCGGTTCGGGTTGAACTAGCAATTAATACATATTTCAATCATGAGATATGAAACATGGATGACGAAAGGATTTCCATCTGATGGAAATGTAACCAAGGACATGCATGTGTTATAGTCCAAGGTATTTTGTCAGTCCAGAGGATGCTAGTAAGTATGCAAACTTCAGAGTTCCAGCAATGGACAGAAGAGAGCAAAATGGAGTTGGAATCTTCGTGTTTTGATGAAAGGGTCGAAAAGGGTTTTTTACTTCATCAATGGGTAACGAAGATGCTTGTGATTCAAGAAAATATGTGGGAGCATAATAATATTTCTAAAAACCTTGTGTGCTTGACACATTGTTAATTGGAAATAAATTTCTTGACACGAATTAGGACTTCATTTGAAAATAGTTTTTTCGATGAAGTGCTTGGGCTAAATAGCCTTGATATTAGGCGTGATGACCTATGGAGATAGATTTACCTAATGGGGCTGCGCAAAGATACATATTGACAAAATGCTAAAACCTTTTAGCATTGAAAAACGTCAAGGAGTGATTCTTGCCGAAGTCACATGGAAAGAGTTTTTGCAAGACTCGGTGTCCCAAAACACTGATGAGCAAAATACATGATGGTGATTCCACACACTCTTGTGTTTGGATTAATCATGTATTCCATGGTATGTAAAAACAACCAGATATGTCCAATACTCCAAAGTTGTTGCGAGTATAGATACCAAAGTGATCAAAGTTCTGATCATAGGACAACAGTGAAAGATGTCATTGAGTACTAGAGCAGTACTGATGACATGTTTTCTTGCAAGCAGAGATTATGAAGTGCTCGTCGTAAGTAATTACATCAATACAGTCTTCATCAATGCTTCATGCGATTTTTCATTTAAGTTAAAGGTTTTGTGTAATACACAACATGGTGGCACGGTAGTTGGAAATTGTTCCAAACAAGATACTGTGGCGAATTCTATAACAAAGGCTAAGTATGTTGACGCTTTAGAAGCGACAAAGAAGTTATTGAATCATATAGTTCATTCATGAACTTGGTATGGTTCTAAGATGGCTTTGGTCTATGGGACACTATTGCAGATAGTTGTTCCATAGCTCAATGTGAGGAATCAGGTTTCGACCAATGATTCACACATATGCAAAGCCAAGTCCACACAAAATATGAATTTTGTGAAAGCGTGAAAACACAAGGATATGCAAAGTTACACACGGAGCTGAAGTCGTCAGATCCGTTGGACATCAGGCTACACCATATGCGAAGCATATTTTACACCAGTGTGCCACAGGTGTAAAGTGCATTAGCATTAAGTTGATTATTGACTCTAGTGCAAGTGGGAGTCTGTAGGAGATATGCCCTAGAGGCAATAATAAATGTTATTGATTATCTCCCTGTTCATCATTAGGTTTGTGTTCCATGCTATAACTGCTATGGTTCTCGAGTCTACAATAACCATGAGGCTCGGAGGAAGACTCATATGCACGTGTGGAATAATAAACGGTAAAATGTATTCCTAGTCTGGCCTCTAAGACTAGCTCAAGTGTTGCATGATGTTTCTGTTTTCCTGATCATGGGCATGTCTATGCCAGCAACTTTGAGGGCACAATGTTAGAAGAACATTTGTGTTGAATCGACCCAAATTGATGTTATGCTATGAGATACATTCGTCACAAGTTAAATGGTTAATAACACAGAGATGGTTAACGTTTGCATGATTCCTCGGTGTTGGGGAACGTTGCATGGGAAACAAAAATTTTCCTACGCACACACAAGATCTATCCATGGTGATGAGCATCTACGAGAGGGAGAGTGAATCTACATACCCTTGTAGATCGCTAAGCGGAAGCGTTAATAAACGCGGTTGATGTAGTCGAACGTCTTCGCGATCCAAATCGCCGAGCGTCCCGCGATCCAATCACGGTCCTTCCGATCTAGTGCCGAACGGACGGCACCTCCGCGTTCAACACACGTACGGCTTGATGACGCCTTCACCTCCTCGATCCAGCGAGCGATGGTGAAGTAGTGGTTGAGTTCCAGCAGCACGACGGCGTGGTGATGGTGGTGAGGAACAATCTCTGCAGGGCTTCGCCAAGCACTACGGAGATTATGACGGAGGAACTAGAGGGCTAGGGTTGCCGGCACACGGCTTGGGAAATCCTGATGTGTCCCGTGTGCTAGCCCTGCCCCTCTATTTATATGTTGAGCCTTGGGGTCTAAACTTGGAGTAAAAGCCTCCTCTAGGTCGGTTTTGCCCGCACAAGGTCGGTTTTGCCCGCACAAGGTCGGTTTGGCCCGCAGGGAAAGAGTCCAACTCGGATCCCTGCCGAACCGTGCACAGCCGCGCACAAGCGGTAGTACCGCTTCACACAAGCGGTAGTACCGCTTGGGCGGTAGTACCGCTTCACACAAGCGGTAGTACCGCTCGGGCGGTAGTACCGCTTCACCAAGCGGTAGTACCGCTTACGCGGCAGCAAAACTACTTTTGCACTTTCCAATACCTCGTGGGCTTTATCCCTTTGGCCCATATAAAGTGTTGCTGCACCCGAACACTTCGGTAAACATCCGGAACCCCTTCCGGTGAACTTCGGAACTCTTCCGGAGATCAAAACACTATTATCACATATATCAATCTTTACCTCCGGACTATTCCGGAGATCCTCGTCATGTCCGGGATCTTATCCGGGACTCCGAACAACTTTCGGTCACCAACATAATAACTCAATTATACTAATCGTCACCAAACGTTAAGTGTGTAGACCCTGCGGGTTCGAGAACTATGTAGACATGACCGAGACACCTCTACGGCCAATAACCAATAGCGGGACCTGGATGCCCATATTGGCTCCTACATATTCTACGAAGATCTTTATCGGTCGAACCTCTATGTCAAGGATTCAGTTAATCCCGTATGCTGTTCCCTTTGTTCTTCGGTATGTTACTTGCCCGAGATTCGATCGTCGGTATCTCTATACCTAGTTCAATCTCGTTACCGGCAAGTCTCTTTACTCGTTCCGTAATACAAGATCTCGTGGCTAACACTTTTAGTCACATTGCTTGCAAGGCTCATTGTGATGTTGTATTACCGAGTGGGCCCTGAGATACCTCTCCGTCATACGGAGTAACAAATCCCAGTCTTGATCCATGCCAACCCAACAGACACCCTCGGAGATATCTGTAGAGCACCTTTATAGTCACCCAGTTACGTTGCGACGTTTGATACACACAAGGTATTCCTCCGGTGTCAGTGAGTTGCATGATCTCATGGTCAAAGGAACAGATACTTGACATGCAGAAAACAATAGCAATAAACTGACACGATCAAATGCTACGTTTACAGTTTGGGTCTTGTCCATCACATCATTCTCCTAATGATGTGATCCCGTTATCAAATGACATCTCATGTCCATGGCTAGGAAACCTTAACCATCTTTGATCAACAAGCTAGTCAACTAGAGGCTTACTAGGGACACAGTGTTGTCTATGTACCCACACATGTATTTGAGTTTCCAATCAATACAATTATAGCATGGATAATAAACGATTATCATGAACAAGGAAATATAATAATAACCAATTTATTATTGCCTCTGGGGCATATTTCCAACACTCAGACCATGAGAGTATCGAGTTTCTTCATGCTTGATTCATGAACTTTGGGGTTTGTTAAACGTCATCCGTAACTAGATGGCTATTACGGCGGCTTACGGGTTCATGGGAAAGTATGTCAAGTAACTTGATAGCTCAAGATTGGGATTTGCTACTCCGACGATGCAGACATATCTCTGGGCCCTCTTGGTGTTACGGTATCCATCATCGTCTGGCCAGACACTTTGTGATTTGATCACGGGGATGCCGGAACACGGTAACGAGAAAAGAGAACAATACCGGTAACGAGGTAACTGGCATAGTGGACAAGTTGTTGATCCACGGGGATGCCAACATGTCTCACCTCGGGTATTTGTAACATATCGCGAAGCAACAGGAATAGCACACGGCAACTGGAGGTTCACTCGAATATTCATTCGTGTGGGAATAGGGGTCAATATGGGTGTCCACGGCTCCGATGTTGATCATTGATCGGAAGGGGTTCCGGGTCATGTCTATACTTCACCGAACCTATAGGGTCACACGCTTAAGAGTCATCTATCTGCTGAATACTAGACAGGGAGTCTGAGAGAAAATCATCGGAAAAGTTTCGGACAGCAGAAAAATTCCGCAGAGAGAACATCGGAACAATTTCGGTAAAACTGAAAAGTTGTTTCAGGGGATACCATTAAGTCAAATTGGTTTTGGCACATGCCTGATAATTCTTGGAGGGTGCCAAAATCATTCTGGAAACTTCTGGGAATTTTTCGGAAGAAAAAACGGAAATGTTCCGGAGCTGCCGGAACCACTTCAGATGCTTTTCGCAGATGAAAATCACTAATCCAGAATTGTTCCGGAACGCATTGAAAATTATTTTAGTGGGTACTAGAAATGTTCTAAGCCCACATAAATATATTCAGTTCGAACAGACGCTGAAAAATGTCGTCGTGAATAGTGAAAGTGCTTTTTGGATATTTATGGAAAACCACCTTTTGGGATATTTCCCAAAAGGCTTCTAGAAGGCGTTGGGGGCCAAGGAAGTCCCTCATGGGGCCCCCCAAGGGTGTGGCCGGCCAAGATGGGTGGGGCTCCTTGGAGCTCCACATGGCACCCCATTTTGTCCATAACACCCTCATCTGAACCCTTTTGCATGGGGGTTTTTGGTAATTTGTGGAGGCACACTACCCCTTGGTTTTCCTATAAATAGGAGGTGAGGGGGCTGCCCAAAGAGATCCCTTGCTCTCATACACATGCCATAGACTTGTCTGGCTTCTCTCTCCCTCCCAGCGAAATAGTTTCGTAGAGTCAAAAGGCTGTCTGGGTTCCGGCAGGAACTAGTTCTGGACGGCGAAGCCCTGCCGGATAGTTGACACCGTATGTGTGCAACTCTGTAGAGAGATCGTAGTTTCGGTCTTAGTTCGAGAGTGCCTCGCGGAGGGCTGTCCGAATGACTATCCGAGTTTCGAGGGTCCTCCCGAAGGGCTGTCCGAGTGACCGTCCGGGATTCTGGGGTCCACCCGAAGGGCTGTCCGAGGATCCGTCCGGTGGGACTATCCGAGGGACTGTCCCGAGGCCTCCCGAAGGTCTGCCCGGAGTTCCGTTCGGGGGCAGATGATGGTATTCATCCTCGCGGTTGGGAGGTTGTAAATCCTAGTTGCGGGGATCTGCACCGCCGATCGTCATCGACTCTACTTCCGCTGCGCTACGAGTCGGTAATGAAAAAGATCAAACCTTGTATGCAGTCTCCATAGTGGTCCTGGGCTGGTGCATAGGTCGGAATTTTTTTGTTTTCTGCTGCATTACCCTACGGGCCGAAGGGCGGCCTGATGGCAACAAAAAGGCGAAGAAGGCCAGGGACGTGGCGCCCACCGCCGAAAGGATGCAGGCGTCGATCGAGCAATGCATCGCCGACGCCAAGAGCCACTCCGCCATGCGGGAGGAGAAGTCCAAGGCGAGGTGGTCGGCGCTGATGACGAAACAGGACGTCAAGCTCAACCTTCGCAGAACCAACGTCGCCACGAAGAGGCGCAACACCGACCTGGCGTTCCTCATGGGAGCGAGCACGGCGATGATGGACCCGCATGTGAAGGCGTGATACTTGGCGGAGCGCAACCTCATCTTGAACCTCATGCCGGGACCGGCGGCCACGACAACGCCCACTCCAACGTCGAGCACTGCTACTCCGATGCCAACGCCGACCGCGGCATCACCGACGCCAAGTCCCACGACCGCGACACCCCCGACGCCGAATGCGCCCCCGTCATCACCGCCGAGCACTGCGCCTACGCTGACCTCTCCCGTCTCTGCGGGAGATGATGAGCTTGCCATTTGAGTCCTATGTGTATGTCTCCTGCCTTTTTGTTCGCCGGACTATTGGCATGTTGGATCGACTGACTGTGGTGGCGATCGCCCGGCCTGTGGCATGATGGACGCCGACCTGTGGCATGATGGGCGCCGACCTGTGGCATGATCGCCGAATCGCGTCATTTTTTTGGCAGCGGGAAAGAAAACTTTGAATTTTTATGCGCGTCCGCGGCCGAAACTCGGGGGTGCGATTGGGAAGTTGAGCCCCCCAAGCCGAAAATAGCGCCGACTGAAACGCGAAACGCCTTTGCCGGGCGTGCTGGGGGGGGGGGCAAACGGTTGGAGATGCTCTTCTTACCGTGCCGGCTGAAATGCTAAACGCCTTCGCCGGGCGCGCTGGGGGGGCAAACGGCTGGAGATGCTCTTACCCATTCTACTTGTGGTAGCATCCACTTCTGCCCTCTTCTAACTTGGACAGTCCAGGGAGCAGGTTGCTTCTTCTCAGGTAGGAGGGCTAACCGCTAAGTCTCCTAGGTAATTTCTACCTAATAATAAAGCATGGACTGCTTCTTCCCATTCACCGTCGTAATACGCTTCTTCCCTTGAATTTACGCTTTCTCCCATGAATTTTCTGTGTCAGTTTTTTTTCTTTGGCACACACATAAAAAAGATGGTAATCCCACCCGGGCCCGAACCGGACCATGCCGCCGCCCACAGCTCCCTCCTGCCCGATCTACCCTCGCGCCCGCGAGCTGCCTCGCCGGCGACCCCACACCTTCGCCACGCCCCGTCGCCGGCGACCTTCTCCGACGTATCTCCGGGCGCTCCGCCGCCTCGCCCCCCTCCAGTTTCCTCCTTCCTCTCGATTTCCTCTCACCTCTCTCCATCTTTCTCGCTGAACAAGGACCTCTGGGAGGGCCATGACGCCGCTGACCCTAAATCTCGCAGATCTGGCCGCCTCCACACCAAATCCGCCGAAAATGGATCCACACCGTCCAGATCCGGCCGGGCCTCGCCGTCGTCACCACCGGAGCATCACCCCGCTCAACCTGCTGCCCGCCGTTGCCTGCCCCAGCCGGCCCGACATCAAGCCAAGGCCCAACCCAAGCCGAGCTGTTGCCGTACTTAAAAACCGGACCATGCCGCCGCCCGGAGCTCCCTCCTCCCCGAGCTACCCTCGCGCTCGCGAGCCGCCTCGTCGACGACCCCACACCTCCGCCACGCCCTGGCGCCGACAACCTTCTCCGTCGTACCTCCGGCTGCTCCGCCGGCTAGCCCCTCTCCCGTTTCCTCCTTCCTCGGCTGCCATTCTCGACTGACGCCATCTGTCCGCTACGCCGCTCTCTAGCAACGTAAATCGGTCATTTTTGCTTCGGGCGAATCCCCACATGTTCTCCGTATGCGGCCTTGAGGCTAACCTTATCCACTTGGGTTGCTACCGTGTTGTCTCCTTGGATGTCGGCATGGCTTCCCCAGCTGGTTTAGACCATGTTATTAAGCTACGAATTGTGAGTTTTTTATCCCGTTGCAACGTACGGGCATTTGTGCTAGTCTATACCTATACCTATTCCGTCTCAAAACCGAACTCAACGTCCTTTCAAAAATATTTGAAGGCACACAGAATCGAACTCGCAACCTCCAGCTAAATAGACAATGCCGCCTCCAACTGAGCTAGGTGATAATGCGTATTAAATAAACGTCAACCAGGTTATAAATTGTCCCTGAATAAGAAATACATGCAATACATGCAATTTATATAGGTCTTTGACTTTTCTGGGTATTAAGAAGCTGTGTAGGAATAAGAAAAGAGAGGGAAAGGAAGAAAAAGGAAGCCACTTAACAGTTCAAATAATAAGGATAAGGAAGCAAAGAGATGCTATTACGGAGATTCATACATTCATGCTTGAGACATGAACGGATGACAAGATTTGATTCACGTTGGCTGATGCATTGTGCAAACCTGCATGCGCCGCTCATACCCAAGAAAATCTGTGCATGAACCATACACTACACGGCCGGAAACACTCAGAAAGCAGATCTTCCATATATTAATTACAAGAAGCGTGGTGCTAGCATGACTAAAAAAATGATTCGGAATGTATTATACCGCAACGTACAACCAAAAAAATTAACCCTCATAGTGATGAAAAACCCTGCAATGAAGCACATGGACGCCCTAAGATGTCAGGAACTCAATAGGAGTGTTGCGTGTAAGACATTTTTTCTTTTCAGTATGATGCTTAATCTGCATTCTATACTAAATAAATTATAAATCTTTAACCCTCATCGTATAGGAAAATTATAACCTTATGTTATGGTTGATATTCTACATTTTATGCACTTAGATTTTGTTGCTGTTGAGATATACTTATATTATAAACCTACAGAATGGGTAGTCAACCTACCCTATACTTAATTATAGTACCGCAGTATGCTCTCTGGACAACCACCTAGCCCGTGCTTGATTATATTACACATTATTCAAAAAGAAAGATGTCTCAAATCCTAAATTTTAATTCTTCTGATGATGAAATGAAGGTGAGGAATAACATCTTGCATGGGGCAGAAGAAATTATATTTCCACAGTTTAAATATTGTTATTCTTGTATTCTTATGCTTGAGTTTATTTTATGCATCTATACTGGAGATGATTATCTTTAACGTAACCCGTAAATTGTAAAATGCATAAATTTCTTAGCCATTTGCAGAGATTATTTGGTTGCAATCACAATTTGGACGAAGTCACAAATCTCCATCATATTATTCCTCAACACTCATTTCCCACCGCCATGCACATTGGGTTTAGGGGCCTGTGATCTTTTCTCTCCCGTTGCAACACACGGGTATGATTGCTAGTTCTTTATAAAGCTCCAAGTAGACACAGGGTATGATTTCCTTCTTCCAGTTGCCGAAAGGAGTATTACACAGATTGGATTACTTCCGATCGAGATTCTTTTGGCAAGGAGATAGCGAGAGAAAGAAATATCGGTTGGCTAAATGGAGTGTGGTTTGTCGTCCCAAGGACCAAGGCGGGTTGGGCAATCATGACCTTGAGGTTAAGAATAGGGCCCTCCTCGGTAAATGGTTGTTTAAGTTGTTGACGGAAGATGGTGTATGGCAAACCCTCCTAACACTAGTAGAAAATAGGGCACTAGTCCCGGTTCCAGAGGGCCTTTAGTCCCGGTTCCGGAACCGGGACAACACGATCGGGACTAATGCCCAAAACCATTAGTCCCGGTTTGCTTACGAACCGGCACCAAAGGGGCGCCACGTGGCCGCTGCGGGGCGCCCAGGCAGGAGGACCTTTAGTCCCGGTTGGTAACACCAACCGGGACCAAAAGGCAGCCACGCGTTAGCAGCTCGCAGGCGCTGGGGTTTTTTTTGGAAGGGGGGGGGGGTTTAGGGGTTTTGGAGGGTTAATTTAGGGGTTTCATATTGTGTTAGCTAGCTAATAAAGAGAAGTGACCTCTCTTTCTCCGTGCTTGGTCGACGCTAGCTACTATACATATAGAGAGAACTCGACGCTAGCTAGTAAGCAAATGAAGGAAACCATTAATTACACAAGATCGTCATGAACATATATAGAGAGAAGTGACATCTCTTTCTCCGTGCTTGGTCCAACAACAAGTTTTCGTATATCTATCCGACGCTACTACATATGTACAATATTACATCCCTTACAACCATTGCAATTTCACATGGTATTCTCCGTGTTCAGGTATGACATGGTCAAGAAAGAATCCCGCCAATTCCTCTTGAATTGCTCGTATGCGATCATGTGGTAGGAGTTCATCTCGCATCTGCCAGATCTAATTTAAAGAAGGGGGTCAATACATACATATGAATGAAACTCAACACAATTGATGGTAATATATAAAATAAAATTGTGAATACTATTTACGTACTTCAAATTGTTTCTTAGAGAAGCCCCGCTCAGAGGTATAGTGGCCAATGAACTCGCATACGTAGTATCCACATAAATGAGTCCCGGGTGCCTGGTACAAGCACTTTACGAGAATAGAGTTCAATCAAACTGGTAAGCAAGCATGATAATGGTATTGATGAAACTAGAATCAATGAGAGATGCGCGGAACTAGCTAGTACTACTTACTTTGGGGTGTGTAAATCGCAGCTCCTTTTTCAGACCCGGAACCATAGTGGTGAACTTTTTCCAAACCTTGGCAGGCAAAGAAAATGATTACTTGATATCAGGAAATGAACGAAAGTTACCGATATGGTCCCGGTATTGATTGAACTTACTTCTGGAGCATTGCAGTCATGTCTGCATAATACTTGGGATCTTTACGGAGCGAGTCTAAGACAGTTACTAATGCCCCGTCAAGGTTAATGGATAGCAGAATATAGTGGAAGCTGCACACGCATAACTCATCAATTACATTACTTAACCTCGAGTAAGCGAAACCGAATATGCACAAGACAGTAACACTCACTTGAAGTTGTAAGGAAAGAGTATTTCCCTTTTGTTTTCATGTCTAAGGAGCGCTTCTAGCAAGTTGTCCTCGGTATCTTTGGCCTCGTTTTGTACCGACCATTCATTTACGGTATTTGGGCTAATGAACCCAATGTCATAGATTTGTTCTTCTTTGCATTCGACCATCTTCAATCTACATAATATAGTGAGGATAATTATATATACATGCAATGAACGAGCTGAGCTAGAGACTTAATTATAGAAGTAATACTTATAGACAGTAGCAAGTCATGAGTTGTTTGTCGAGGGCCTCTTGATTGTATAACTGAAATAACTCCTCAAATTCAACAGGCATCAGGTCGACTCCAGGGAAGTCGTGCTCTTTTTTAATTCCGATCATCAAACTGTCGGTCCCAGACTTCCTGCAGGTTTCCATGTACCACTCATGCAATTTTTGCATCATCGTTGTTAGATGAGGATGATCAGGTTTGACGAGAGGCTTCTCGTGCTCGTATCTAAAGACGTCCTCTGCTGCTACTACCTCAGCCGTTTCAAACTGTACATCATCGGGCAGGTAATCCTCAAGAGTGGTACCGGGCAGTAACACCGGATGATTAGCGATATCGCTAGACACCTTGAGCGGGGGGCACGATTGCCTCTCCTGTTCGCCGAGCTGGGGAATTGTTTTCCCACTTCTTCGTTTTTTGTCTGTTGCAGCACTGGAAGTACTTCCCGACCGCTGCGCTTCATCATGTGTCTTAGTAATTATGCGGTCATAGTTGGATAGCCGAGTCCGTGGTGGTCGCTTCAGGGCATGCAGAGTGCGCTTCGCTTTCACCGGATCTACCGTTTCCTTCGGAGGTGGATCTTTCCGTGCAAAATGGGCCTTCACTTCGGCTACACTTATTTCAGCGTTTTCCTCTTCGGTCCTGTCATATGGTAACTTCGGAAGAGGCTTGAGGCTTGGACCAAATTTGTATTTCTTCCCGCCTATTGTACTGCTAGCCGCCGGAGCGGCGGCGGCGACTCTCTTCCTCCGTTGCTGACGCGTCAGAGGAGGCATAGTGCCCTGACGCGCCGGAGGAGGAGGAGGAGGAGGCGGAGTGCCCTGACGTGCCGGAGAAGGCGAAGGAGGAGGCGGAGTGCCGTGACGTGCCGGAGGAGGCGGAGTGCCCTGACGCGCCGGAGGAGGAGAAGGAGATGGCGGAGTGCCCTGAAGCGCCGGAGGAGGAGGAGGCGGAGTGCCCTGACTCGCCGGAGGAGGCCGAGTCTGCTGAGGCGTCCAGTTTGGAAGCTTGATGTACTCTTTTCTCCATAGACAGGTACTCCTCAAAGCATTTTCCAGAAGAATAATATCCTCTTCACCTGTAGGGTTGTCAAGCTTCAGCCCCTCAAATCCATCCATTATTTCATCCACCGCCACAACAGCATAGCCATGTGGAATCGGACGGCAATGGAAAGTTCCCTCAGCTCCAGGAGGTACAACAGAGCTGACCGCCGCCTTGAAGGTCAGGTTCTGGCATTTCGTCATTAGCTCGCAATGTTCAGCCGCCGTGATACTATCCACGGGGTAGCGAGGAGTCGTGAAATCAGGCTGAACGAGCTCCGTGGAAGCCACACTGCTTCTCCGATGAGATGGTGGGGTAGCGTCGAAGGAAGGATCTTCGTGCCCCTCAGATGGTTGGCCGGTAGCTCAAGGGCTCTCAAGTTCCTCTAGTTTTGCTAATCTTGCACCGAGCTTCTGCATTTCGCTTGCTTCATGTTTCCTTTTTTCTCTCGGCTTCTATAACCACCGCTGTCGGGAAACCCATGCTTCCACGGAACGGAGCCTGGTGTGCCTCGTGTTCGTCCAGGGTATTCAGGATTCCCGAGGGCCTCTGTCAGCTCGTCCTTCTCTCTGTCGGGAATGAACGTCCCTTCCTGCGTTGCCTTGATTGCTGCCTGAAGCTTCCGGAAGGGTATTGCAAGTTGCTCGTCCGTCCAAACACACTCCCCTGTTTCTGGGTCCAAAGTTCCCCCAACCCCGAAGAACCAAGTTCTTGAATGATCTGGCCAGTGCAATGTCGCTGGTTGGACATTCTTAGCAAGTAGGTCTTGCCCAGCTTTGTCCCACAACTGCCGGGCTTTGTAGTAGCCACCTGACCCCGTGCGATGGTGATACTTCTTCTTTGCAGCATTTTTCTTGTTTGTCAGTGCCCATTTCTTACCCTTCTCCGATTTCTTGTAGGCCACAAATTCGGGCCATTGATCTCTTATCTTCTCATATCGACCGATGAATTTCGGAGTCTCCTCTTTCTCGACAAACTTTGTGTTCAACTCTTTCTTCCAGTTCCTGAATAGTTCTGCCATCTTCTTAAGAGCAAATGCCTTGACGTTTCACTCTATAACTGGGTTATTCGGATCCTCCTCTCGCGGTAGGCTGAAATTTGTCATCAGCTCGGTCCAAAGATCATCTTTCAGTCAATCATGGACATAAGAAACTTCAGGGTCCTTATTATTCTTATTCCATTGCTGGGTGTTGATCGAGACATAGTCCCTAACAACAACTCCACACTGATGTACAAATGCGTCCTTGGTCCGCTTGGGAGCAATCGGTTGGTCATCTTTCGCGACTTCTGTGATCGTGAACCTTTCATCCGGGCGCAACCTTTTCTTCGGGCCTCGTCTCCTTACCTCGTCGGACTTTGAAACAGTTGAGGCTCCCTCCTCCGTTCGGTCACCGGAGCCGTGATCATGATCTCCTTCCTCCGCCATTCGATCACCGGAGCCGTCATGATCTCCTTCCTCCTCCATTGTTGGATCACCGGAGCCGTCATCCTCTCCTTCCTGAAAATCGGTGTCGTTGAGATACGACAAGGGATCACCTCCGGCGAGGATTATCTCTGTGATCCATAGTTTCTGCAAATATTATACAACATGGCAATATACAAACATGAGATATGCAAATCAATACAAGGCAATGCAACAATACGATCATATAATATCACTAATACATCATCGAATAGTATCGCTAATACATCATCGAATATTATCATTAATACATCTCGAATATTATTATATAATATCACTAATACCGATATAGTTGACGTCTCGCGGCGCAGGCGGTGGACACCCAAAGAGAAGGAACTATGACAGGATCATAGCTCGGGTGAGATCCCTGAAGAACCTGCCAGGTATTGGAGAACCTGGCGTCCAACGCAGCCATGTAGCGTCGGACGTGCTCGTCCTCCTCCCTGACATGGCGACGTACCACCTCCACGGGGGCCGGCTCCCTCTGCACCGACAATGGTCCACGCGACCGCCACCAAAGAACCTGCGGGTCGACAACAGGACCCTCATTCCTCACCAAGCTGGGCGCCCCGGAAGGCAGCACCTCCCAGTGCCAGCCCGGCGGAGCCCAGTCCCGGACATGCTGTCGCCTCTCAAGCAGGTGGTTGCCACCGAGTCGATGACGAGGATGCTGGCCGGGCATCGTCGACTCAACGGCTACGCTATGCAACTAAACATTTAAACATCTAAACATCATATATCTGCCTAATATAAAATCGTCGATATCGTCGGGGACTCTCGCTCCCTCACCGACGATCGTCGGGGACTCTCCCTCACCGACGATCGTCGGGGACTCCTCGATATCACGTCACCGACGACCGACGATACTACATTATTTCCAACTAATTAAAACAACTAAAACATAAAAAAACTAAACAACTAAAACATAAAACAACTAAATTAACTGAAACTGAACATCTAAAACTAAAACTAAACAACTAAAACAACTAAAACTGAACATCTAACAAAACTAAAACTAAATTAACTGAAACTGAACATAAAACAACTAAAACTAAACTAAAACTAAACTAAACAAACTAAAAAAACTAAACTAAACAAACTAAATTAAACTAAAACTGAATTTGAACATGAACATCTAACAGGATTTGGGGAGCTCACCGGGGGGCTGACGAGGAGAGCGGCGACGGCGACGAGCGGCGACGGCGTCGGGTCGGGCGGCGGCAGCGCAGGGCAGGGGCGGCGGTAGGGCAGGGGCGGCGGCAGCGCAGGGGAAGGCTGGAGCTCACTGGGGGCTGCGTCGGGGCAGGGGCGGCGTCGAGGGCGTTGGCGAGGGCGTCGACGGCGAGGTGGAGCAGCCTGACGGCGTCGACGGGGCAGAGGGCGGCGAGGGTGTCGACGGCGAGCTCGGGTAGCCTAGCAGCGTCGATGTGCTCGGCGTCGTCGGGGGCAACTGCAGATGAAATCTGGAAAATTCCTAAGTCCCCGCTTATATACAGAGACCTTTAGTCCCGGTTGGTGGCGGCAATCGGGACTAATGCCACCCTTTAGTCCCGGTTGGAGCCACCAACCTTGACTAAAGGTCAATTTCCAGCAGCCGAAAGGGCGGGAAGCAGAGACCTTTGGTCCCGGTTGGTGGCACCAACTGGGACTAAAGGGTGGCATTGGTCCCAGTTGGTGGCACCAACCGGGACGATAGGGTTGGTCCTGGCTGTGGTTGGAGTTTAGTCCCACCTCGCCAAGCGAGAGGCGCTCGCACCGGTTTATAAGACCGCCCCTCTCTGCCTTTTTGAGTTCCTCTCAAAGTGAAAATAGATGCCCTTATATGGGAAATTTGACCTGAAATCAAAGTGAATTTCACTCTGATTTCAGGTTGAATTTTCCCTATAAGCGCATCTATATTATTTTTTGCTTTTTTATGTTATTTTTTTGCATATAAAATTTCTTAACAAAAAATACTTTATGAATATTCTTTTTGCTATTAAAGTTTTAACAAAAATAACTTTGATAATTTTAGTTGCATAAATTTTATATAATATTAAGTTAAATAACTTTGATCGGACGAAAACATGTCTATTACAAAGGGATTTCAATTTTTTAAACATATTTTAACTCAAGACTTTTTCTGCATTCAATATGCACCATTCAAAGCCACATCATCACTTTTCAACCCTTTTCTGACTTCATTTACTATTTTCATGCATTTCATGATTTATTTTGAGCTAAGATGACCCTGAATTGAAAAGCACTGCAAATGAACTCTGAAATGGTTGAAAGTTGGCATGGTATCATCATTTCACCCACATAGCATGTGCTAAAAAGTTGAGAGGGTTACTGCAAAAATTGGATGCACTTCGTGTACAAAATGAACAATCTCTTTCGAAGTATCAGGGTTTCACACGAAAACTCATCAGTTACAAAAGGCATTTCAAATTTTTAAACATATTTTAACTCAAGACTTTTTCTACATTCAATATGCACCATTCCAAGCCACATCATCACTTTTCAACCCTTTTCTGACTTCATTTACTATTTTTCATGCATTTCATGATTTATTTTGAGCTAAGATGACGCTGAATTGAAAAGCACTACAAATGAACTCTGAAATGGTTGAAAGTTGGCATGGTATAATCATTTCACCCACATAGCATGTGCTAAAAAGTTGAGAGGGTTACGGCAAAAACTGGATGCACTTCGTGTACAAAATGAACAATCTCTTTCGAAGTGTCAGGGTTTTGGACGAAAACTCATCAGTTACAAAAGGATTTCAATTTTTTAAACATATTTGAACTCAAGACTTTTTATGCATTCAATATGCACTATTCAAAGCCACATCATCACTATTCAAACCTTTTCTGACTTCATTTGCTATTTTTCATGCATTTCATGATTTATTTTGAGCTAAGATGACCCTGAATTGAAAAGCACTGCAAATGAACTCTGAAATGGTTGAAAGTTGGCATGGTATCATCATTTCACCCACATAGCATGTGCTAAAAAGTTGAGAGGGTTACGGCAAAAACTGGATGCACTTCGTGTACAAAATGAACAATCTCTTTCGAAGTGTCAGGGTTTCAGATGAAAACTCATCAGTTACAAAAGGATTTCAAATTTTTAAACATATTTGAACTCAAGACTTTTTATGCATTCAATAAGCACCATTCAAAGCCACATCATCACTTTTCAAACCTTTTCTGACTTCATTTGCTATTTTTCATGCATTTCATGATTTATTTTCAGCTAAGATGACCCTGAATTGAAAAGCACTGCAAATGAACTCTGAAATGGTTGAAAGTTGGCATGGTTTCATCATTTCTCCCACATAGCATGTGCTAAAAAGTTGAGAGGGTTACGGCAAAAACTGGATGCACTTCGTGTACAAAATGAACAATCTCTTTCGAAGTGTCAGGGTTTCAGATGAAAACTCATCAGTTACAAAAGGATTTCAAATTTTTAAACATATTTGAACTCAAGACTTTTTATGCATTCAATATGCACCATTCAAAGCCACATCATCACTTTTCAAACCTTTTCTGACTTCATTTGCTATTTTTCATGCATTTCATGATTTATTTTGAGCTAAGATGACCCTGAATTGAAAAGCACTACAAATGAACTCTGAAATAGTTGAAAGTTGGCATGGTATCATCATTTCACCCACATAGCATGTGCTAAAAAGTTGAGAGGGTTCCGGCAAAAACTGGATGCACTTCGTGTACAAAATGAACAATCTCTTTCGAAGTGTCAGGGTTTCAGACGAAAACTCATCAGTTACAAAAGGATTTCAATTTTTTTAACATATTTGAACTCAAGACTTTTTATGCATTCAATATGCACCATTCAAAGCCACATCATCACTTTTCAAACCTTTTCTGACTTCATTTGCTATTTTTCATGCATTTCATGATTTATTTTGAGCTAAGATGACCCTGAATTGAAAAGCACTGCAAATGAACTCTGAAATGGTTGAAAGTTTGCATGGTATCATCATTTCACCCACATAGCATGTGCTAAAAAGTTGAGAGGGTTACGGCAAAAACTGGATGCACTTCGTGTACAAAATGAACAATCTCTTTCGAAGTATCAGGGTTTGAGACGAAAACTCATCAGTTACAAAAGGCATTTCATTTCTTGACATGTAACTGCAGTGATATTCTAGATCAAAGCCATCATCAGAATAGTTGTGGAAAGAAAGTCTTCACTTTTTCTTCGCATGTGTCCCTTGCTTATTGCACCGTAACCATGGATAATCTTCATCGTTTAACAGGGTGCTTGGGTCAGCCATCACTTTGAAGGGAGGAATTTCATGAAACTTTTCATAATCTTCAGACATGTCTGTCTTGCCCTCCACTCCCACAATGTCTCTTTTCCCTGAAAGAACTATGTGGCGCTTTGGCTCATCATATGATGTATTCGCTTCCTTATCTTTTCTTTTTCTCGGTTTGGTAGACATGTTCTTCACATAGAAAACCTGCACCACATCATTGGCTAGGACGAATGGTTCATCTGTGTACCCAAGATTGTTCAGATCCACTGTTGTCATTCCGTACTGCGGGTCTATCTGTACCCCGCCTCCTGACAGATTGACCCATTTGCACCGAAACAAAGGGACCTTAAAATCATGTCCATAGTCAAGTTCCCATATGTCCACTATGTAACCATAATATGTGTCATTTCCCCTGTTGGTTGCTGCATCAAAGCGGACACCACTGTTTTGGTTGGTGCTCTTTTGATCTTGGGCGATCGTGTAAAATGTATTCACATTTATCTCGTACCCTTTGTAAGTCAATAGAGTCGAAGATGGTCCCCTGGCCAACGAGTACAGCTCATCTGCAACAGTGGGGTTACCCATGATATGTGTTTGCAACCAACAGCCGAAAGTTCTGATGTGTTCACATGTAATCCAGTCGTCACACTGCTCCGGGTGTTTGGAGCGTAGAATATTCTTGTGTTCATTGACATACGGGGTCACCAAGGTAGAATTCTGTAGAACAGTGTAGTGTGCTTGAGACCAAGAATGCCCGTCCCTACATATTATTGAATTCGCTCCTAGCGTGCCTTTTCCAGTCAGTCTCCCCTCATACCGCGATTGAGGGAGACCAATCGGCTTAAGGTCAGGAATAAAGTCAACACAAAACCCAATGCTTTCCTCTGTTTGATGGCCCATGGAGATGCTTCCTTCTGGCCTAGCACGGTTACGAACATATTTCTTTAAGACTCCCATGAACCTCTCAAAGGGGAACATGTTGTGTAGAAATACAGGGCCCAGAATGCCAATCTCGTCGACTAGATGAACTAGAACGCGCGTCATGATATTGAAGAAGGATGGTGGGAACACCAGCTCGAAACTGACAAGACATTGCACAAAATCACTCTTTAACCTTGGTAGGATTTCTGGATCGATTACCTTCTGAGAGATTGCATTGAGGAATGCACATAGCTTCACAATGGCTAATCGAACGTTTTCCGGTAGAAGCCCCCTCAATGCAACCGGAAGCAGATGCGTCATAATCACGTGGCAGTCATGAGACTTTAGGTTGTAGAACTTTTTCTCTGCCATATTTATTATTCCCTTTATATTCGACGAGAAGCCAAACGGGACCTTCATACTGAGCAGGCATTCAAAGAAGATTTCCTTCTCTTCTTTGGTAAGAGCGTAGCTGGCAGGACCTTCATACTGCTTTGGATCCATGCCGTCTTTTTCGTGCACACGTTGCTGGTCCTCCCGTGCCTCCGATGTATCTTTTGTCTTCCCATACACTCCCAAGAAGCCTAGCAGGTTCACACAAAGATTATTCGTCACGTGCATCACGTCGATTGCAGAGCGGACCTCTAGGTCTTTCCAATAGGGTAGGTCGCAAAATATAGATTTCTTCTTCCACATGGGTGCGCGTCCCTCAGCGTCATTCGGAACAGATAGTCCGCCAGGACCCTTTCCAAAGATTACTTGTAAATCATTGACCATATCAAGTATGTCATCACCGGTACGGATGGCGGGCTTCTTCTGGTGATCTGCCTCACCTTTGAAATGCTTTCCTTTCTTTCGACATTGATGGTTGGTCGGAAGAAATCGACGATGCCCTAGGTACACATTCTTCCTGCATTTGTCCAAATATATACTTTCGGTGTCATCTAAACAATGCGTGCATGCGTGGTATCCCTTGTTTGTCTGTCCTGAAAGGTTACTGAGAGCAGGCCAATCATTGATGGTTACAAACAGCAACGCATATAGGTCAAATTCCTCCTGTTCGTTCTCATCCCACACACGTACAACTTTTCCATTCCACAGTTGTAAAAGTTCATCAACTAATGGCCTTAGGTACACATCAATGTCATTGCCGTGTTGCTTAGGGCCTTGGATGAGCACTGGCATCATAATGAACTTCCGCTTCATGCACAACCAAGGAGGAAGGTTATACATACATAGAGCCACATGCCATGTGCTATGCTTGCTGCTCTGCTCCCCAAAAGGATTAACGCCATCTGCACTTAAACCAAACCATACGTTCCTTGGGTCACCTGTAAAGTCCCCCCACTTTCTCTCAATCTTTCTGCACTGCGACCCATCACCGGGTGCTCTCAACTTCCCGTATTTCTTACGGTCTTCCTTGTGCCATCGCATAAACTTGGCATGCTCTTTGTTTCTGAACAAATGTTTCAACCGTGGTATTATAGGAGCATACCACATCACCTTGGCAGGAACCCTCTTCCTGGTGCGCTGGCCCTCAACATCACCAGGTTCATCTCGTCTGATCTTATACCGCAATGCACAACATACCGGGCATGCGTTCAAATCCTCGTACTCACCGCGGTAGAGGATGCAGTCATTAGGGCATGCATGTATCTTCTGCACCTCCAATCCTAGAGGGTAGACAACCTTCTTTGCTTCGTATGTACTGTCGGGCAATTCGTTGTCCTTTGGAAGCTTATTCTTCATTATTTTCAGCACCTTTTCAAATGCCTTGTCAGATACACCATTGTCTGCCTTCCATTGCAGCAATTCCAGTGTGGTACCGAGCTTTGTGTTGTCATCTTCGCAATTTGGGTACAACCCTTTTTTGTGATCCTCTAACATGCGATCGAACTTCAACTTCTCCCTTTCACTTTGGCATTGTCTCTTTGCATCAACAATGACCCGGCGAAGATCATTATCGGGCACATCGTCTGGTTCCTCTGGATCTTCAGCTTCCCCCATTGCAGCATCACCGTGTTCAGGGGGCGGATAGTTGTCATCATCCTCTTCTTCTTCGTTGTCTTCCATCATAACCCCTCTTTCTCCGTGCTTGGTCCAAACATTATAGTGTGGCATGAAACCCTTCTCGAGCAGGTGGACGTGAAGGGTTTTCGAGTTAGAGTAATCCTTCGTATTCCCACGGATAGTACATGGACAATACATAAAACCATTCTGCTTGGTTGCCTCAGTCACTTCGAGAAAATTATGCAGGCCCTTAATGTACTCGGAGGTGCGTCGGTCACCGTACATCCATTGCCGGTTCATCTGCGTGCATTATATAATTAAGTGTATCAAAAACCATTACAGAACATCATCAATAGAGAAGTGACCAAATTAATAGAAATGCATCATCACATTAAAACCAAAGTACAGTAGTGACCAAAATAAATACATAAAGTTCATACACAGTTCTCTAGAGCATCTAATTAAAACATACATCGAAACTATGGAAAACATTTAAATGCAACAACAAATGCGATCATAACCGCAACTAAGGTACCAATTGATCTAACAGCATAATGATACCAAGCCTCAGTATGAATGGCTATTTTCTAATCTTTCTAATCTTCAAGCGCATTGCATCCATCTTGATCTTGTGATCTTCGACGACATCGGCAACATGCAACTCCAATTCCATCTTCTCCTCCTCAATTCTTTTTAATTTTTTCTTCAAGTAATTATTTTCTTTTTCAACTAAATTTAACCTCTCGATAAGAGAGTCGGTTCGAATTTCCGGTTCACATACCTCCTAGATAAAAACATCTATGTCACGTTGGTCGACATAATTTTCATACACACTAAATGAAACAAATAGTTATAAAAGATAATATACCACATCCGAATCATAGACAGGACGAGGGCCGATGGGGGCGGATACCAAAACCATGGCACTATATAATAACAAACAATAATAAAAGTAAGAAAATTATACAAGTATCTATCTAAATCATACAAGTAAGATTTTTTCTTTTAGAAAGAAGATAAGAACAAGAGGCTCACCATGGTGGTGCCGGCGACGAGATCGACGCGGGCGATCGACGGCGGTGAGGACGGGGACGGGGACGGCACCCTACACATGTGCAGATTCTAAGAAGTTAATTTCAGCTCTAATTGTGCGTCTAAATCAAAAGAACTCCCACATACACTCCTCCACTAAAACCCACAAACCACACTCTACTTCTAGAGCATTTGAAATGAGCTAAACTAGAAGTGAGAGATAAAACGATGAAGTCGTTAACCTTTTAGAACACTTGTGTAGTTGGTGCACCGCCAAACCTAAACAAATCTTAGGGAAAATGTAGCTTGGAAGTCGAGCTTGGAGAGGAGAAAACTTAAGTGTGGTTGTGGCATTTCATCGAACACCTCATGTGCATAGGAGGTGAGAACTGAGAGCAACACACCTCCCAAATGCCGGCCGGCCAAAAAACAGAGGAGTGAGCGGGAAGGGGCGAGCCTATATATAGGCATTGTATAAGTCCCGGTTGGTGGATAGCACCGGGACTAAAGGTTCCTCTTTAGTCCCGGTTCCAGCCACCAACCGGGACTAAAGGGGCTCGGCCAGGAGCGAGGCCCTTTAGTCCCGGTTCGTGTCTGGAACCGGGACTAAAGGGGTCATACGAACCGGGACTGGTTCCCGCCGAGGCCCGGCTGGCGCCTTGGCCTCACGAACCGGAACTGATCCACCCATTAGTCCCGGTTCGTAACACGACCGGGACTAAGGCGATATTCTGGCCCGTTTCAAAGCCCAGTTTTCTACTAGTGTAAGGAGAAAATATGTGGGTTCAAAGGCAGTATCCCAAGTATATTGGAAGCCTGGGGACTCTCATTTTTGGGCGGGTCTAATGGCAACGAAGAAATATTTCTTTTGCTATGGTTCCTTCTCAATTAAGGACGGTTCGGAAATTAGATTCTGGGAGGATAAGTGGATAGGTAATGCTACTCTCCGGGAACAATATCCAGCTCTATACAATATTGTGCGTCACAAGGGTGATACTATTGCCAAGGTTTTGGAATCATTTCCGCCAAATGTGACATTTAGAAGGGATTTAATTGGACCTAGACTCCAATCGTCGAACATACTTCTCCAACGGTTAGCCACGGTACAATTGTCACAAGGGTCCGATGTCTTTCGTTGGAACCTACATGAGAATGGGCAATTCTCAGCGGAGTCTGTGTATAGAGATTTGATCCAGCCTGACGTGCCAGTTGATAATAAGAAGAAGATCTGGAAGATGAAGATACCTCTTAAGAATAAAATCTTTGCATGGTATCTTCGTCGCGGAGTCATTCTTACTAAAGATAACCTTATTAAGAGGAATTGGCATGGAAGTAAGCAATGTGTATTTTGTCCGCATGATGAGACGATAAAACATTTGTTCTTCCAATGTAAATTGGCTCGTTCTATATGGTCAGTCATCCAGATAGCTTCTGGCTTGTATCCTCCTTGTAGTGTTGCTAATATATTTGGCAACTGGTTACCTGGGATTGATCACAAGGTTAGAATTCTTCTCAGGGTGGGAGCGCTTGCCGTGATTTGGTCGGTTTGGCTATGTAGAAATGCTAAGGTTTTTAACGATAAAAGTACTTCTCTTATGCAGGTTATCTACAGATGTACCGGGACGCTTCGTTTATGGTCCTCTCTACAGCGAGTGTAGAATCGAGACCTGTTTACGAAGGTGTGTACATGATTGGAGGCTACGGCTGTAGGATCGAAAGTATGTCTAGAGGGGGGTGATTAGACTACTTGAGCAAATAAAAATTCTACCTTTTCCCAATTTTAAGTGTTGGCAGATTTTAGCAATGATAGTAATTCAAGTACACCCTACACATGCATGTCTAAGAGTATAGCAGCGGAAAGTAACAACGAGCATATGTAGTAGAGGGTAGGAAGAAAGATCAAACACAATTTGAAGACACGAAGATTTTTCCCGTGGTTCCGATAGGTGGTGCTATCGTACGTCCACGTTTATGGAGTCTTCAACCCACGGAGGGTAACGGTCGCGAGAGTCCACGGAGGGCTCCACCCATAAGGGTCCACGAAGTAGCAACCTTGACTATTCCATAACGGCTTCCGTCCACGAAGGACTAGCCTCACTATGGGTAGATCTTCACGAAGTAGGCGATCTCCTTGCCCGTACTTCTTGGTTCAACTCCACAACACGAAGTAGGAGGCTCCCAAGCGACACCTAACCAATCTAGGAGGCACCACCCTCCAAAAGGTAATAGGCTCGGCAATGTCGATGAACTCCTTGCTCTTGTGCTTCAAGATGATAGACTCCTCAACACACAATCACTCTGAAAGGACGTGGATGTCGCCTAGAGGGGGGGTGAATAGGCGCTTTAAAATAATTATGGTTTAGGCTTGAACAAATGCGGAATAAAACTATCGTTTAATTAGTCAAGCACAAAACCTAAAACAACTAGGCTCACCTATGTGCACCAACAACTTATGCTAAGCAAGATAGACAACTAAGTGATAGCAAGATATATAACAAGAAACAATATGGCTATCACAAAGTAAAGTGCATAAGTAAAGGGCTCGGGTAAGAGATAACCGAGGCACGCGGAGACGACGATGTATCCCGAAGTTCACACCCTTGCGGATGCTAATCTCCGTTCGGAGCGGTGTGGAGGCACAATGCTCCCCAAGAAGCCACTAGGGCCACCGTAATCTCCTCACACCCTCGCACAATGCAAGATGCCGTGATTCCACTAAGGGACCCTTGAGGGCGGTCACCGAACCCGTACAAACAAGGTTGGGGCAAACTCCACAACTTAATTGGAGGCTCCCAACAACACCACGAAGCTTCACCACAATGGATTGTGGCTCCGAGGTGACCTCAAATGCTCGGGGCAATCTCCACAACCTAATTGGAGATCCCCGAAGCTTGCCCGGAGCTTTGCACCACAATGATTGAGCTCCGAGGCACCACCAACCGTCTAGGGCGCCAAAGCACCCAAGAGGAACAAGCTCAAGGGTGCTCAAACACCCAAGAGTAATAAGCTTCTCAACTTCTCACTTCCACGTATCACCGTGGAGAACTCAAACCTATGCACCAAATGCAATGGCAAGGGCACACGGAGTGCCCAAGTCCTTCTCTCCCAAATCCCACCACAACAACTAATGCTATGGAGGAAATGAGAGGAAGAAGGAAGAAGAACATGAAGAACTCCAAGATCAAGATCCAAAGGGTTCCCCTCACAAAGAGGAGAAAGTGATTGGTGGAAATGTGGATCTAGATCTCCTCTCTCTTTTCCCTCAAAAACTAGCAAGAATCATTGGAGGGATTGAGAGTTAGCAAGCTCGAAGAAGGTCAACAATGGGGGAAGAACACGAGCTCAAGAGTTGAGGAGCAATGGGGAAGAAGACCCCCTTTTATAGGTGGGGGAAAATCCAACCGTTACCCCCACAGCCCGCACACAAGCGGTAGTACCGCTCAGGGGAGCGGTACTTCCGCTTATACCCGTCCTGGAACAACAAAGCGGTAGTACCGCTCTCGAGGAAGCGGTACTTCCGCTCAGAAATCCCAGAAGACCGGAAGAAAAAAAGGATGCAAAAGAGGCTGCGGATCCTCAGGGCGGCAGTACCGCTCGGTACTTCCGCTTAAAAAAATAAGCGGTAGTTCGAGCGGCTCTTCAGGGCGGTAGTACCGCTGGAGCGGTAGTACCGCTCTGGGGAGAGCGGTACTTCCGTGCTACCGAGCAGTACTACCGCTTGTTCAGAGAAAAACAGCTCTGGCACTGAAACTGCCATAACTTTCGCATACGAGCTCCGAATTGAGCAAACTCAAGCTTGTTGGATAGCACACGACAAGTACTATCCAAACAGGTTATCCTAAGAAGAGGCAATATAAAAATGCCAATGGTATAGAGATGTGAAACCTCTATCAATGAAGAACCGGCAAGAACTCCAACATCGAAAACATCATAGAAGATGCATATGGACTCCGTTTTCGATGAACTTGAGCTTGTCATGAAGATGACCATAAGCTCAAGAAACCTCAAAGAGAAAAACCAACCAAGAACCAAGAAAGATGATGATGCCAAGAATGCAATGGTTTGAGCTCTCAATGAACGATACGATCAAGCTACTCACTTGAGAGCCCCCTTGATAGTACGGCTATCTATCCTATAACCCAGTCTCCCAACTACCACTATGAGACCGGTAAAATAGAAAACCCTATCAAGGTCAAACCTTTGCCTTGCGCATAGTCCACTTGAGCTAGATGATGACGATCTTGTCCTTCTCAAGATGGACTACCTTTCTTGCTCCCCCATACTCCACTATGGGTGAGCCACTCTTCGGCACATCTTCACAAGTCCATTGTCACCACAATGAACAGCAAGCCTCAAGCATGATCTCTCCGTGATGCTTCACTTGAGCTTGCACACCGCAACCTTGATGACGATCACCACTTGATGTCATCTTCCATGGGATGTATGGGATCTTCCTCTTGATGCAAGCCCATGGAAATATACCTAACTCCACAAAGAACACTCACAGGGAACATGGGTTAGTACACAAAGCGTAATGGAGAATGCTTACCATACCATGGGATCACTTGATCCCTCTCGGTACATCTTGTACGCTTTGTGTGTTGATCAACTTGATTCACTCTTTGACTTAGTCTTGATCAACCTTGTATCTTATCTTCTCTATGACCAATCTTTGGATAAAACCTTGAATACCACCTTGGTCACCATATAAACTCCTTGAAACCAACAGATGGACTTCAAGAAGTGCCTATGGACAAATCCTTCGAATATAACTTAGGGCAACCATTAGTCCATAGGGATTGTCATCAATTACCCAAAACCACACATGGAGAAATGTGCTCTTACACACTCTCTCACAGATTTGGCTTTGGTCGAAGAGATTGATTTGCTGGAAAGCAACTTGGGGAGGCTAAAGATCAAGATTCATATGGATAGAGTGGAATGGCTTGATCTCAACACATGAGTAGGTGGCTCTCTCTCAGAAAATTGGATGGGGCAAGTATGGAATAGTTCTGAGTGCTTCTCTTTTGAGTGGGTGGTGGTGAAGGGGTATATATAGGCATCCCCAAAAATCCAACCATTACACCTAAAGTGACCAACTCGGTGACACCGAAGTATAAAACTCGATGGTACCGAAGTGACCAAAAGGCAGTAACTTTTGAATCTCGGTGAGACCGATACATAACTCTCGGTGGTACCGATTAGATGACCAACGGTCAGAATGCACAACTCGGTGAGACCGATTCTCAATTTTCGGTGGTACTAATTCTTGACAACGGCTAACCAGAGAGTTGGTCCAAAAACTCGGTGAGACCGATTCACAAAACTCGGTGGTACCTATTCTTAAGAATGGCTAACCAGGAAGTTGGTCCAAATCTCGGTGAGACCGATTGGCAAAACTCGGTGGTACCGATGCTTGAAAATGGCTAACCAGAAAGTTGGCAACTGAACTCGGTGGCACCGAAGTGGAATGTTGGTAGTACCGAGATGGGTTTGGCTAAGGATCTGTCTAGGGTTCTCACCGATTTTAGTGGTAGGGTTCTAGACAGAGTATTTGTGGAAGAGCTTCTGGGTGTTTTTGGTGACTATCACTTGTGCACGTCGAGCATCTTGTTCACCAACAGTACCTTACCCCCTTTTAATAGTATTGGCTTTCCTATGGACTCAAAGTGATTTCTCACAAAGTAAAATGTAGAGTCCTCTTGCTTGAAGCTTTGCCAATCCATTTCCTTGCATCTTGGGGTTTCTCCACAATCCTTTTGACAACCTATCATTGAACTTTTCCTGAAATATACTTTGTGGAAACATTAGTTCAATGATATATATGTTGTTATTAATTACCAAAACCACCAAGGGAGCAAATGTGCTTTCAATCTCCCCCTTTTTGGTAATTGATGACAACATATAGATCAAAGCTTCGACATATGATATAATCAATGAATATAATCGTCGCTTTGAGAAGTATGTGATAAGCAAGAGCTCCCCCTAAATTTGTGAATTATTTTGAATTTGCGTTTGAATGCAAATGCACAATCGATTAGGTACTTGGGGCACTTTTTCATGTCACATACAACTTGGTGGTGTGCGAGAATAATAAGAATGGATATCATAGCACAAGACAATCAAGCAAAGGTGAATGATCATTTCATAAGCATCACAAGGATAGGAAATAGTAGCAATACACATCAAGTGTATGATCAAACACCAACAAAGTTTAACACAAGCAAACCAACCAAAAGATATCAATGTTTTTGAAAAGCGGTAAAAAGCAACGCGCTCTCTCTCTCTCGAAGCCTAAAGATCTATATACATCTTCTCCCCCTTTGGCAACAAGTTACCAAAAAGTTCAAAGGTATATAACTAAGCGCTCTTCTGGGGCTGATCTCCTTCGGTGGTCGATGAAGGAGTCGAGAGAATGGCATCAGCGAAGACTTCTGCAGACGTCATGGACGGAGTCGGAGTAGCAACTGGAGGAACTGGAGGAACTGGAGGAGCTGATGGAGCTGAAGAAGCTGTAGCAGGTGCTGATGAAGAAGGTCTCAACTCTGGAGCTGGCACTGTAGCTGATCTAGCCTGAGTAGTGAACTGAGTGCTTGTCCTGAGAGGTGCACGATCCTCCTCCTCATCATCATCATCTGTAGAGTGAGGGCTAGGCACTGCGTCAACTTCCTTCTTGAGCTCATTCACAGTCACTGTGAGCTCATCCACCTTGTTGTTGAGAGAACGAAATTTGGTGTCAACAATCCTCGCAAGGCTCTCCTGGTTCTTCAATATGTTGCCGATGTCCTTCTGCATGCTGAGCACAAAGCTAAGTAGGAGATCCATCTGCTCACTCCTAGACCTTGGCACCTGAGAACTGGAGTCTCTGGCTGCCTCTGCATGTGCCTGTGCTGTAGCTGAGGTGGGATGGTCTGGGTCCATCAACACAACGTTGTCTTCTAGCTCTCGCAATAGTGGCAAATGTGGTCGGTCAAGTGTAAATATGTGCTTCTCCAACTTGGAGTTGATAAGCATCTAAATATAGGGTGCATAGCAACATGAGCGCTTCTAATCAGCAGCAACCCTCTTTACAGTCTCCACTATCAGATCCATCACTCTGAATCTGTTGATCTAGATGGACCAGCATGTTAATGGAATATCCTCTTATCATCTTCTCATCTCTAGACTTAGGCATCAAGGTATGCCTTAAGATAGTGTTGATCATGTGTAGACCAACCTGGAGGAAATAGATAGATCCTAGCTTGTGAGACTTCAGATGTGCAGCAGGGATCTCATTGTACATGTTCTTCATAGCATTGTGATTGGCCTTGGGCTCATTGTATACATCAATGTCACCATCTTCCACCTCTGGGACTCCTAAGATGGCATCCCACTCCTCAACTGTGGATTCATACCTTGCACCTTCAGTCATCCATACAATTCTACCATCTCCATAGAAATGAGCAGTGGAGTAGAATTGCATGATCATTTCATCATTCCAGGCAGTAAACTCCTTACCAACAAACTTATCAAGTCCAATGCAATGAAAGTTGTCTTGCACACTTGGGAAGTAATCCTCATTGTCCTTGATGTACTTCCAGTCCACAAACCTCATATCACTCACAGCAGGGCTCTTGTCAAGCAAAATTGTTTCATAGAAGTCTTGCTGTTCTTTTGTATAGAACATGTAGTCCACAACAGTCTTCCTCCTCTGTGAATATGGATCAACAGCTCTCCACTCTCTCAAACCTGAGTCCTTCCTCTTCTTCATGTCCTCAGCAACAGGATGGCTGGCATTATGCTCTGGAAGGTGTGGCCTTAGCTTCATCAAAGCAGACAGTGTATCATCCTCAGCTTCCCTGAAAGTAGAAGTCTTGTTCTTGCTAGAAGCTGGGATGTCTCTGGAAAACCTATTGGGTTTAGGAACAGCAGCAGGCTTCTTGGGGGCAGTCTTGGTGCCTTTGGATGATGTGTCCTTGGACATAGCATCAGCCATGAGCTTCTTCTTCTTCTTAGGAGGAGCCTTAGCAGCTGGCTCTTCCTCTTCCTCCTCAGCAGCAGCCTCTGTTGGGTCCTCATACATTGAGGTAGGCCTGCCCATGACATGAATGATCCTCTTCCTGGACTTCTTCTTCTCTCCTGCCTTCTTAGGCATGGACTTCTTAGAGGGCTCAACAGTCATTGTTGCCCTTGCACTCTCTGGTGCTCTCACTGACCCTGAGCTAGCATACTCTTTCCTTATAGCCTTCTTCTTGGAAGTAGTGGCAGCAGTAGTGCTCTTGGCAGCATCATCTTTCTTGGACAGCTCTTCTGGAATAAAGTCTTCATCCTCCTCATCAGAATTGAGCTTCCTCCTTGCCCTAGTTGTAGCCTTGGGCAAATCTGGTGAGTTAGGTACATCATCATAGCTCTCATCAGGACTAGTGCCTGAGCTCATGTCAACATTCTTCTCTCTGAAGTCATTTTGGCTATCATCAGAACCTGACATCTTTGACCCTGTGAAATAGAGTATAGAAGAGTGGATAGGCTGAGTCGTCACAAAATTGCAGAAGATTTTCTCAAATTTGAACTAAAATTTCTTAACATTTCCATTCTGCCAAGTGAATTTCGGTACTACCGATGCAAACTTTTTGGACCCACCGAGACAAACAACCTGCTAAACAGAAACTTGGCACCACTTTCGGTGAGACCGAAAATGGGCACTCGGTTTCACCGAGGTTGTTCTCAGTCGACCAGAAAAGGGAATCGGTGTTACCGATTCTTTTGCTTCGTTGTTACCGAGATTCAAGTCGCGGACGGCAAACCCTAAAAATCGTTCGTTCTCTAGTCTAATGAAGTTTCTAGTGGATAGATCGATCTCAAACTTTGTCTTATAGATGGAAAAGTCCTAATGCGCAAGATTCGGAAAGGGGAGCGCATGAGGGGTCGAAATCGTACCCTAACTTGGTGACGATCTCGCTACGGCGGCGACGGGGAGGGGGGGGAGAATCCGTCGGCGGCGTGGACTTCCAACGACGGAGGCGCTCGGGAAGACGAAGGCGACGACTAGGGGTCTTGTTTGGCAGCTAGGGTTTTTGGAGGGGATGACATTTGAGGAGTTAATTTCAAAAGTCGGGTCCGCCTCTTTATATACCTGTGGCTGTCGGTGACACCGGTTCTAACTTTTCGGTGTCACCGAGTTCCTCTACTGTCAGCTGACAGGGAAACTCGGTGTAACCAAGAAGATGGAATCGGTGATACCGAGTGTGAAAACCAGATCAACCCTAGGCATTCGGTGATACCGAAAATTTGGTATTGGTTCCACCGAGATGCACTTGGGAGGTTTTAATGGCCAGTCCTTTGTCGATACGGAACTCCGAGTGCTCCTCACACAGAGAGATCGAAAAGTCCTTGTTCAAATTTTGTGATGCAGCAAGAATGGAATATGAGACGAGAAAGCATAGATAGCTAGAGAGTGGTCCTAGGCATTCTTGTCCATCCAATTGGCAAAAGAAAAATCAAAAACCAAAGAGCAACAATTGGATGTCCTCGAATGGTTAAAGAAATGCAGACCAACATGCTCACACAATAAGATGTCAAATGAAATCATGGCAAACATGCACATACATACTAGCATCTATCAAGCATTTTGGCGATGACGAAGTCATCTATATATGAGTATATTGACTTACGAGCCAACTAAGAATACTTGATCATAAGTCATACTCATCGTTTAAGCACAAGTGGGGTTACCACTTTTACATAAAGCATTTAATGTTGTCACATAATATGAGATGCTTTAATTCAAGTCTTAGAGTAAAGCTCCCCCTTGATGTGACATCCCCCCATAGGAGGGATAAACTAACCTTGGGTTTGTCGTAGAAGACTTCATGTGGGTGATGTAGTGGTGGATGCTCAAGGTTGATGAAGATCACCAAGAGTTGGGAGCATCCTTGTTGTTTCCTTACTCTTCTCACCTACATGGGTTAGTCCCAACACACAAGAGACAAATACAAGGATATTTATGGACATGGAGTGCAAAGCATACATGACGATGTCCATGGATTTGTTGATCACCTTATCCCTTGCTTACCTTTGAGGGAATGTGTGACTCCTTGAACTATTGCATGTTGTTGATGTTGAATGCAACTAGTTCTTGCCAATAATGAATGTGAGTGAATTTTCATTGGCGGAGTCACCCCTCAAGAACTTCTCTAGTTCTTCTTCTTGGGGACTCACATCAACTTGATGGGGATCCTTGGTGTTGAAGTGGCACTTGTAGAAGTTGAGCTTGAAGTAGCTTTGGGAACCCACTCCACCAAAGCTTGGGATTCATCTTCATATGAGTCAATGTCCTCTTGAAGCTTGTTCTTGCCCTTGAGCTTGTGGTCTTGTGGTGGAAGGTCATCTTGAGTGCTTGTTCCCTTGGGAAGAGTATGTTCATACTTCTCCCTTTGAGGAACAAACTTGGGCTTGGGGTATTGACCTTCTTCCCATTCAACTCCATTTGCGTTGAAGTAGCCAATGCCATGGTTCTTCCGGTATCCTCCATGCTTGCGTACAATTTCCTCAAATTGCTTACACCCGGCAAGACTCTTGTAGATACCTTTCTCTATAATCCCTTTCAATAAATCGTTTTCTTGCTCAAGTGTAACTTGGCTAAGAGAATCATCATTAGTGGAATCAATAGAACTACTAGCAACATCATTAGATTTAGCATTTTTATTGTTGCTACTAGATGAAAAACCTTTCTTGCCTTTGTTACTAGTTTGTCTAGGTTTAACTTGTGGCATGAATGTAGACAAGAGTAATCGTTTGGCTAGATAAGATGAAGTCTTCTTTCGGAGATCATCATTGATAGCTTTAAGAAACTCATGTTCTTGCTCCAAGGTGAGCTTCTCGAAGCTCAGCTTCTCATGAGTCCTTACAAGCTCTCTATGATCTTCGAGAGTAGATTCATGGGCTAACTTAAGAGTGTTTAATTATTTAGTTAGTTGTTCTATTCTCATCTTATCATCATCAACCGACTTATCTTGACTAGCATGAAAATTATCAAGTTCATTTTGACTAACATCACTAGTTTTATCAAAGAGCAAGTCATCATCACCAAGTAAATCATCTTCATCACTATTGAAATCAAGATACTCGGGGTGTGATACCTTGGGGCCTTTAGCCATGAAGCAACTTCCACTCCCTTCATTTGGTGAATCAAATAGATCATAGGAGTTGGTAGTCACTAGTGCAAGTCCGGCAACACCTTCATCTTGACTATAGTCGGAGTTGGAGTGATACCTTCTCTAGGAGTTGTTGTCGGATTCGGAGCCGGAAACCCATTCACCAACATGAGCTTGATGTCTTCTTCTTGAGTAGCTCTTGGTGTACTTGTCCTTCTTCTCCGAGTCCCTACTTCTCCTTGAGGGTCTTCGTTCATAACGATCATCTCTACTCCTTCTCTCTCTTTGAGGTGATTCATTCCTTGAGCTTCGTCTTCTAGGTGACTCTTCTCTTCGTTTGTAGGGAGCCGTGCACTCATTGGAGTAGTGTCCGGGCTTCCCACAATTGTAGCAGTTTCGGTCACAACTTGATGAACGCTTCTCTTCATATCTTGAGTTGGAGCTTCGTTCTTTGCCTCTATTCTTGTAGAACTTGTTGAATTTCTTGACCATGAGGCTTATCTCTTCATTGGTGACAAGGTTGTCGCTTGAAGTTGCGGGAGCATCACTTGTGGCTTTGTAAGCACCGCTAGACTTGTTGTGAAGCTCTTCTTTGTCTTTGAGTGTCATCTCATGAGCAACAATCCCTCCAATGACTTCCGTAGGCTTGAGATCTTTGTAGTTGGGAATCATTTGGATCAATGTGCACACGGTATCGTATCTTTCATCCAAAGCTCGAAGTATCTTCTTGATGATGAATTTGTCGGTCATTTCTTCGCTTCCTAAGCCGGCAATCTCATTTGTGATGAGAGCTAGCCTAGAGTACATCTCTGCGACTCCTTCACCATCCTTCATCTTGTCAAGCTGACTTTGAAGAACATCCAACTTGGATTCTCTCACGGATTCGGTACCTTCATGCATATCGACCAAAGTATCCCAAATCTCTTTTGCATTCTCAAGACGGCTGATTTTGTTGAATTCTTCGGGGCATAGGCAGTTGAAAAGAATGTCACATGCTTGAGCGTTGTATTGCAACATTTTCAATTCATCCGCGGTCGCTTCACGATCCGGTTCCTTTCCATCCAAAAAGAATTCACCTTGCAAGCCAACACGAACAACAGCCCAAACGACGGGGTTATGACCAAGAATATGCATTTTCATTTTGTGCTTCCAACTAGCAAAATTTGTGCCATCAAAGTACGGACCTCTACGGTGATAATTTCCCTCACTAGACGCCATACTCTCCTAGGTTGTGAGACCAATGCAATGGAGACCAAAGCTCTGATACCACTTCTAGGATTGAAAGTATGTCTAGAGGGGGGTGATTAGACTACTTGAGCAAATAAAAATTCTACCTTTTCCCAATTTTAAGTGTTGGCAGATTTTAGCAATGATAGCAATTCAAGTACACCCTACACATGCATGTCTAAGAGTATAGCAGCGGAAAGTAACAACAAGCATATGTAGTAGAGGGTAGGAAGGAAGATCAAACGCAATTTGAAGACACGAAGATTTTTCTCGTGGTTCCGATAGGTGGTGCTATCGTACGTCCATGTTTATGGAGTCTTCAACCCACGGAGGGTAACGGTCGCGAGAGTCCACGGAGGGCTCCACCCATAAGGGTCCACGAAGTAGCAACGTTGACTATTCCATAACGGCTTCCGTCCACGAAGGACTAGCCTCACTATGGGTAGATCTTCACGAAGTAGGCGATCTCCTTGCCCGTACTTCTTGGTTCAACTCCACAACACGAAGTAGGAGGCTCCCAAGCGACACCTAACCAATCTAGGAGGCACCACCCTCCAAAAGGTAATAGGCTCGGCAATGTCGATGAACTCCTTGCTCTTGTGCTTCAAGATGATAGACTCCTCAACACACAATCACTCTCTCACAGATTTGGCTTTGGTGGAAGAGATTGATTTGGTGGAAAGCAACTTGGGGAGGCTAGAGATCAAGATTCATATGGATAGAGTGGAATGGCTTGATCTCAACACATGAGTAGGTGGCTCTCTCTCAGAAAATTGGATAGGGCAAGTATGGAATAGTTCTGAGTGCTTCTCTTTCGAGTGGGTGGTGGTGAAGGGGTATATATAGGCATCCCCAAAAATCCAACTGCTACACCTAAAGTGACCAACTCAGTGACACCGAAGTAGAAAACTCGGTGGTACCGAAGCGACCAAAAGGCAGTAACTTTTGAATCTCGGTGAGACCGATACATAACTCTCGGTGGTACCGATTAGATGACCAACGGTCAGAATGCACAACTCGGTGAGACCGATACTCAATTTTCGGTGGTACTAATTCTTGACAACGGCTAACCAGAGAGTTGGTCCAAAAACTCGGTGAGACCGATTCACAAAACTCGGTGGTACCGATTCTTGAGAATGGCTAACCAGGAAGCTGGTCCAAATCTCGGTGAGACCGGTTGGCAAAACTCGGTGGTACCGATGCTTGAAAATAGCTAACCAGAAAGTTGGCAACTCAACTCAGTGGCACCGAAGTGTAATGTTGGCAGTACCGAGATGGGTTTGGCTAAGGATCTGTCTAGGGTTCTCACCGATTTTAGAGTAGGGTTCTATATAGAGTATTTGTGGAAGACCTTGTGGGTGTTTTTGGTGACTATCACTTGTGCACGTGGAGCATCTTGTTCACCAACAGTATCTTACCCCCTTTTAATAGTATTGGCTTTCCTATGGACTCAAAGTGATTTCTCACAAAGTAAAATGTAGAGTCCTCTTGCTTGAAGCTTTGCCAATCCATTTCCTTGCATCTAGGGGTTTCTCCACAATCCTTTTTGCCAACCTATCATTGAACTTTTCCTGAAATATACTTAGTGGAAACATTAGTTCAATGATATATATGTTGTTATTAATTACCAAAACCACCAAAGGAGCAAATGTGCTTTCAACGGCGAGGGATACTTTTACCCAACATGGGTGGCAACATGATCTTAGACTGAGCCACCTACAAATTAGGCGTCATACTGATCTTTTCCTTGTATTTCGCCTTTCTATTCTATTTTGGTTGGTCATGAGGATTTTTTTAGCTGTGTGCATCTTAGTTATGTAGAGGCCGGGTGTAATACTTAAACCTTTTAAGTAATATAAAGCACCTTTTTTCGAGAAAAAAAAGTAGACAAAGGCGACTGGTGTTGTTGTTCATGCATTGCTTTTCTCCTTGTCCACCAAATAGACCAAAGTGCAGCAATAGCCTTAATAAACTGCTTATATCTAAAAAAGAACCTTGCAGTTCGACAAGACACATCCGAGCATCATCAATTGTTATAGCAACCATATGTTCAACATGCTCTTCATCAAATAATGCCCACACACATTTTGCCATCAGGCAATCAATGAGCACGTGCTTCCAACTATCCATTGCACCTTTGCAGTTTTTTCACACATTTGTGTCTGACATATGTCGCTGAAATCGGACACGGACGAAGACGACGGCGGTGGCGACACGGACACCGACGAAGGTGCAGCAGGACAGGGCGGCCGCGCTTACGAGGTGGTCGTACGATATAGAGTTTAGTATTTTTCTTATAGTTAATGGCAAAAAAGGTCGAAATATGTCCGTTTATGTAAATTATATCCGAACTTGACTGAAATCTACCAGATTTGAACGAATTTCGTCCGATTAGCTTGAATTGCTGGTCAAACATATGCGGACTGCGTTGGATGACAACCTCTCACATCTATGTCTGCGGACGGATGCGGAATTTTTTTTACGGGTTGTTGTCGGAGATGCCCTTACATCGAGTAGCAGAACACATGAAACAGGCGGGTTGAGTTTTCGCTAGTCTACGCTAACTACATAAAAATTGTTACTCCAACACAAGTCCAAGTATTGCAACCAACGCAAGTCATTGATGGGTCGACGTACCCACTCCAGGGTCGGAGAAGGTCAGTATCGCCTATTGGCTCAGCACAAAGGCCATATATATCTCGCCGCAGGAGCTTCCTTTCACTTCCGACGTTATCAGCTCGATCAAGGGCACGTCTGGCACTATTGTGCTCGGAAGGGGTGTGTTGTCGTTGTCTTATTGGCTCGATGATTGCAATTTCTCCTATGGCCCCATGCCACACTTCATCGACGATGACAAGTTTACCATCAGCAGAACAAGCCTCTTCATTGTTGGCTCGTTGACCGGCATAGGTGGCGACGAAGACACACCCCTGGCAACAGTAACCTGATGAAGGAGTCGTAGATTCAGGGTTGCATGAGTGGACGCCGTGCAACATAGCAGTTGTCCTCTAATATCCTAACTTGTATGGGTTTTCTTTTGTGAGAAATCCCATAGATTACACCAATAAAACATGCCATTCCCTATATTTATGACTACATGAAGGAAGCTTATCTGCTCAATTTATAGGCCCGACGAATGAGTTATTCACGCTTTTATTATGCTTTATATAAATGACTATTCATGAACGTTGCATGCCTAAAGTCCGTTTACCATGAAGCAAGCAGCTAGGTTGTGTGTCCTTGAGCTCAACCCATTCATCTCCTCGTGCTACTGGCTACTTGCTACGTACTTATTTGATGTAGGCCGCCTTCAGACGAATAACGCGTAGCTGCGTATGCAGGCAAGCAGTTAGAGTAACTCTAGTAGACCTCTTATATCGCGGATTCGTATCGCGCATTTACAGGCTGCGAAAAACGTTTTTTACAGGCTGGCGTCCGCGATGGGGGACTGTTCTTCCGCGGCCCGCGCTAGCCCGCAAACTTTAAAAAAACAAATTTGACTATTTAACATCAATTCCGATGATTGGCTGCAAATTTGAACAATCAAACACAGTTTGCGCATAAATTAAACCATAGTTTTCAATCAAGACGCTAAAGAACGTAATGCAAAAGCAACCACCATCTCGTCGGTGCATCCTCGGGGTTGCTCTCGCCGGTGCAATCGGAGGAGCCGTTGGTGGGGTAGCTCTTGAGCCCGCCTTCTTGCGTTTCACACCACCGCCTTGCTTTTCCGGGCCGGCGCCGGCCTCCCCGGAATCGCAGCGCCGCTGGCGGCGGTGGGCGCGCGTGCCTTCCCGACGTGGGCTGCGGATGCGCTACCCTGGACAACGACGCTGCCCTGACGCTTGCAGGGTGGCGCGGGGGAGGGTTGAACGACGACGGGCACGACATGGTCGGCGACGAGATCTGGCGGAGGGGTTGTCGCGTGGTTGACTTCGACGGTGACGGGCGACGGCTCGAAGGCTTCCATGGCGGCGACGGGCGGCCGCGATGGTGGTCTGGAGCGACGGAGGAAGATAATTGGAGGCGGAGGGAAGGGAAGCGGGAACGGCCGCGCGGAAATGTCCCTCCCGTCGAAAATCGCTGCCGATAGAGGTCAAGCTCGGGTCGCCCTCCCAGCCCGTAAATCTGAAGGTTGAGGGCGAACTTTTACCGCGCCTAGCAATTTTTTTTACGGTTTCACGCCCGATACAGGGTCTATTCGAGACACTTTTTCAGCACGGAAATGTAAACTGGTAGTTATTTTGCGGGTTCGTGCGATATAAGGGGTCTGCTAGAATTGCCCTTACATTGAAGATCCAAACACAATTTTGCTGCCTCGATTGCATTTTTCTCGATAAAAAGTGGATTTTATTGATTCAAAATAAAAATTATTGTAGTGGTGGATTTGTTATCTTGGTCCACTAACACCCGTGAAACCTAGGCATGAGTGTCTATCTACCATGCAACATGCATTAGTGCATTGTAAGTGAATATTTAATCCCAACATATTTAATCGTGATATGTTTAACCTTTTATATTAGGATATTTGTGTTTGTGTTTCTACTTTGAATTCTCACATGGTTAATATCAAGGGTTGAATTTATACTCTGTAAGAAATCAAATCTTTAATTCTATGATAACATGTGGGGTATCGTCTACTACATCCGTCCTGGTTTATAAGCCCTCTTTGTATTTTATGCCAAATTTTGACTAGAGATTTAACTAACAAAATGTTAATGCATGTTAGAAAAAATTATATTGTTGGATTCGTATTTAAACATAGTTTTTCAATTATATTATTATCTATGACATGCATTAACATTTTGTTTGTTAAATTTAAGGTCAAAATTTGACACAAATACAAAGGGACTATATGATTTTTTATGACATGCCTTAACATTTTGTTAGTTAAATTTAAGGTCAAAATTTGACACAGAATACAAAGGGACTAATAAATCAGGACGGAGGTAGTAGTTCTTAACAAGATCTCTCTTTCAGGCGTAGGGTGCGGGATAGGTGAGGTAACACCCACATGCATGAGCTAATGGGTAGAGCCAATTTTCCTTGGAATTTTTTAGTTTATAGGTTAAAAAAGTGAAAATCAGTTCAAGTAAATGTTTAAAAATATATGAAATAAGAAGTGTACAAGTTTGTGCTATAAAGATATTCACCGTAAATTAAAAAAAAATTGTTGTGTATTTGAAAAAAGTTTACGTTGTATTTCAAAATGTTTATTGCAATTTAAAAATGCCTATCACGTATTTGAAAAATCATAACTATGCATTTTAAAATATTAATCACATTGAAAATATTATGTCCATATATGATATTTTAATCGCATGTTAGAGAAATATTCGTCATGTATTTGAAAAATGTTCATAGCGTACTTAGAAATTTGGAAAAAAAATGTTGTTTGACGTTTGTCTTCTTGAATGGTTGTGCATAGACTATTTAGCGATTGAGAGGATCGGGGGTAAATTGCAGGAAACCACCACTCTGAAGGCAAGGTCATCAGAAATAACTACGCTACATTTCTGTTGCAAAAAGCATCACATCTTGTGTAATCTATTTGCAAAAAACATTGATCGGTGAATCTGGGTTTGCTAAGTTTGTTTATGACAGTTGGGGTCCGTTCTTTGCCTACATGGCATAACATTTTGTGCCAAATCAATTTTAATCTGAATTTACAAACTAGTCCTTAGATTTTACACACACATCCCTGAATCAAAAAGAAAAAAACGCAGTTAGTCCACAAACTAGTCAACGCTCCCTTCGCCAGATCCTCCCCCCGGTGTCGACGCACAGGAGGTCGGGCAACCGCTCCCTTGCCTGAGACGCCGCAACCTCCTCTCTCCTTCTCCGTACTCGGTGGCCGTGGAGCGCGACTTCCTCTCTCTTTCTCCCTCCTCGAAGCGCGGCGGTGACGGGCAAGCAGTGCGGCAATGGCGCGGGTGGAGCAGCGCGACGATGGCGCAACTAGCAGAGCGGCGGGTGTGGGCGGAGTAGGGCGGTCGTGGTGCGACTGGCATGGCACCAAATCCAGCCGGATGAACTGCCGAATCCATTTGATCTTTCTCTCTTCTTCCTCCACCGCGCCGTCCATCTTGCAGCTCCGGCAGAGCAGTCTTCCGTCCCGTCCTTGCCACGGGGGACGTCGTCGCCGGCCCGGAAGACGCTGCGGTACGTCCGATAACTCTCTGGCTCCACCTTGCGCTGGATGTGTCCGACACATTGCCTGATCGGAATTTTTGTCTAAATTTTAGGGGGAAACGATGGATCCCGATGCTTCGTCTGGCGAGGAGTATGGACTGACGGATCTTGATCAAATGATGGAAGATCAGTTCTTTGATTCGCCGGATTCGGGCGAAGAAGTGGACATGATCATGCTTATGAGCATGCACGATGAAATAGACTGGTAAGTGGAGCATATCCTCAATTTCAAGGGCTCAATCAAAGGGAGAAGAGTGATCAATCGGGATAGGGTATCCGGAGCAAAGCTACTGTAGAAGGACTACTTTGAGACGAACCCAACTTTCCCAGATGATCCATGGTTTCGTCGCCGTTTTCGCATGTGAAAACCATTGTTTTTGCGGATTGTGGACGCATTGGAGGCACACGACGACTACTTCAAGCTAACAAGGGATTGCTGCGGTCAATTATCTTTCTCTACCAAGCAGAAGTGCACGACTGCTCTAAGAATGCTTGCACTTGGTACTGCCGCAGATGCCGTTGGTGAGATGGTCAGTATGGGGGAGAGCACATGCCTGAAGACTACTATAGAGTTTGTCATGCTGTGGTCGAGGTGTTTGGAGAAGAGTATCTGAGAGAACCAAATGCACAAGACACGGAGAAGTTGTTGGCTATTGGAGAGGCAAGAGGTTTCCAGGAATGTTGGGATCAATTGATTGCATGCATTGGCAGTGGAAGAACTGTCCCAAAGGTTTGCGAGGAATGTATCAAGGTCACACCAGAGAGGCCACCATCATACTAGAAGCGGCGGCATCACATGACTTTGGATTTGGCATGCTTTCTTTGGAATGCCGGGTTCTCACAATGACGTCGACGTTTTTCAACGATCCCCGGTGTTCAGGAGACTTTGCAATGGGGAATCATCGCCGTGCAACTACACCATCAACTACCGAGACTACAACATGAGATACTATATTGCCGATGACATCTATCCTCAGTGGGATGCATTTGTCAAGACCATATCCGAACCACAGGGCAACAAACAAAAGCACTTCACAACAATGCAGGAAGCAGCTAGGAAGAATGTGGAGAGGGCATTCAGAATGTTGCAAGCTCGTTGGGGAATTGTTCGTGGGGCTTCAATGATGCGAGAATCAGAAACTTTATGGCAGCTGATGATATCTTGTGTTATTTTGCACAATATGATTGTCGAGGATGAGGGTGATGATGTAGTCCAAACCAATGATTTTGAAGCACCTGGCAAACAAGTTGAAATCCCGAAAGATCAAGATGCAGCTCAACATATGAACTTTCTGCAAATGCATCAGAATCTTCGAGATCATCAGGTGCACGCGCAACTACTAAATAATGATCTGGTGGAGCATATGTGGACCCACAATGAAAACCAAAGAGCAGATGATTGATTATGCACTTCAAATAAATTTTTGTAAACACTATTTGTATTCGATACCAACATTTGTTATTTACGTGCGGCAATGCCATGTTTCCATGATCGACGTGCATGGCTTTTGCATGGATTTGAGAGTTTGGATATGAGATATGTGAATGTGTGGAGCGATTTATGAGGGGCAGTCCGGATACGTTCACAGACGTGTCCGAACGCATCCGCGAACGTATAGGGGGTCGGATTTGCCTAGTCCAGCTATAGATACTATTACGTAGATGTAGCAAAGCTCGCAGGGGTATGTCTACCGCTACACCACTCGGTTTGTTTGCCTTGTTGTGTTGTTCGGTCCGACCGCTCAGAAAGTGCAGAAATTACGGTTTTTCACGCACAATCAATTGAAAATTTTGGTTTGGGTGTTTGTTCTTCTTGAAAGGTCGTGTGTGGTGATAGACATAGAGTCCCTCCAGCCCCCCCCCCAACCCCCCGCTCCCCCGACGCGCCCCGCGCGCGCGTACAGGGGCTCAGATCCGCCGGCAGCTCCCTCTTTGCCCCTTCGCCTATCCTCCTCCTCTCCGCCGCCGAAAGGCATTTGTTGGGCGAAGCCCGTGCGACGCTGGCGGCGACGGGGCCTCTCTCTCCCTCCCCTGCTCGGTATTCCGGCGACGCGGGCGACGCTGCTCGTGGGGGCGCGGGGTCCGGCGGGGTCCCTGGTGGCGGGGGCGCGCGGATCCGGCGGCTGGGCGGCTGGGAGGCGGCGGTGCGACCTGCAGCGGTGGTGGCGGGGGCATGTGGTGGCGGCGGCCGGCGGGATTTGGCCGGATCCGGTCCGTCAGCCTCCAAATGGGCCCCATGGGGGGCGCATCTCATGGCCGCGCTTCTGTTGTACTTGACGGCGAGGTTGGCGGGCAGAGGTACGGCCGGTGGTGGCGTGCTCGTCCGGACCTAGCGCCTTGGTCCCGGCGAGCGGCGCGGGTTTGGGCAGAGGCCGGCGTGGTGGCTGCTCTGGTCGTGGGCTACGGCGGCGTGGGGAGGTATGGTGTGGCCTCCCTTCTGCTTGGTATCTACATGGCAGCTCCGCGGTTCCGGCTGCAGCGACGGTTGGTTTCTCTGCCGGCGTCGGCTCGTTTGCAGGTGGACTGTTTCGGCCTTCGATTCCTCTCCTCGGCGTCCGTGCGCTACTCTCGTCGAAGGGCTGGCCCTTTCCCAGTTGCGGTCCATCGCCCGTCTCGCGCCCGGTGCTGCTAGACCGAGCTCGTCCCGTGCCCAGTGGCAGGACCGAACTCGTCTCGCGCCCGGCAGCAGGACCGTCGTCTCGCGCTCAGCTGCAGGACCATGCTCGTCTCGTGCTCGGCTGCAGGACCATGCTCGTCTCGCGCCCGGTGCAGCAGGACGGGTCGTTGGTGGCCAGATTTGGCCGGCCTATTGAGTCTCGGCGCTGGGGGCCATCCAGGGGTGCGAAAGGCGGGGCCTTTCCGCTCGTTTCTTTGGTTGGGGTAGCGGCGGGTCTCGAGGAGGGTGGTGTCAAGGTCTTGGATCCCGGGGCGGCGGTCCTGGTGGTGGTAGCGCTATGCTCATGGGCAAAGCCCGTGGCTCGGTGCTGCCCGATGGCCATGGCCGTGTGTGCGGCGTGGTAGCCGGGGTGTGGCGTTCGGTGGCGGTGAGCGTTGGCTGGGGTGAAAACCTGTTCTGTCTTCGGACGGACCGGCGGCGGCGAAGCTTGCTCCCTTCTTGAAGGCGTCATCGCGGCTCTCACTACCCGTCGTGTTGCTTCAGGGGAAACTCTGATCCTTGGATCGGGCGGTGGCGGGCGTGCGGCCAGATTCAGTTGGATGCCATCTCCTTCGTGTCCCCATACTATTTGAAAGAGTCAGTACGCAACACATGGACCGGTGAGATGACAGGGTTTAGAGTCGTTGGCAATTTCAACAAGGTAAACGATGATGAGAGAGTATACATCCCAGATCCTGATCTTCGGCGAACCAGTAGGGGTAGACGTAAGGTCCGTCGCATCCGTAATGATATGGACCAATCTGAAGCTGGTGGAGCAACCAGACAGTGTTTGCTATGCGCGAATTATGGGCATAGGATGAAATATTGTCCCGACCTTAACAAAGACGGTGCGTCCACATCGACGAGTGCGACAACAGGAGCAAGAGGGGGACGTGGTCGAGGCAGTCGAGGCCGAAGGGGACGACGAGGAAGAAATAACTCAGAAGCTATATAATGAGTCAGACTATGTTTTATTTTGTAATATGTCGAACTATGTTTTAATTTGTAATATGTCGGACTATGTTTTAATTTGTAATATGTCGCACTATGTTTTAATTTGTAATATGTCGGACTATGTTTTATTTTGTAATATGTCGGACTATGTTTTATTTTGTAATATGTCGGACTATGTTTTATTTTCTAATATGTCGAACTATGTTATAATTTCAGATATGTCTTCGTATGCGTTGCTTAAAGATACGATCGATAAAAAACACCGGGCCGCACTTATGCAAGCGGGCAAGAACTTAGATGTGTTGGTCCCTCGCACCCCAAAGTCTAAGTGGATGATACACCCTGAATGGGTTGATAGGTATGTTTGCATATAATGTTTTAATTCGTAATAGGTAATATTTGATGCCCGCTAACTGTTTGCTGTACATTCTCTTTATTTTGTAGGTTAATGTGGGCTGGACTGCTACCCTTGGCACGGCTGGTTGAGGGTACATTGGATGAGTGGGTTGATCATCCGGAGTTGGATGAAGCTGGTGAACCAATGCAGCTACACAAGAGGCAAATGAAACGCTTCTCTTACGACAGGTCACTCCTTACCTGCTTAGTAGATAGATGGAGATCGAAGACACATACGTTTCACTTTCCCTGGGGAGAGATGGCGCCTACTCTACAGGATGTGTCTTACTTGTTGGGATTACCGTTGGCCGGTGCTGCCATAGGTCCTTTAGAGGCAGAACCTGGCTGGCTAGCTACGATGCAGGCCCGTTTTCTAGCTGCGGTGCCAACTGCTGTGGGCTTAGACAACGATCCTCACGGGCCTCGTTTTAAGTGGTTGAGCCAATTTCAGGTAACCTTCTCGGTCAGCTAAACGAATGTTGTTTTTATAGTTGTCCTCACTACATAGAATAATACAGTCGTTTGGGTTATATGTAGATTGTCTCGTTAGGATACCCCAGACTTTAGTTGTCAGAGGCACAGGTTGATCGGTCCCTAGAGGCATATATTCTTTGGTTGTTTGGCAAGACGATGTTCACAGAGAACCACGTGACCATTGTCGATGCGCGCCTCATCAGCATTGCACGAGAGATAGCTGACGCTCGTTGTCCAGGGAACATTATGCAGAGGAGTTTTGGTTCTGCTGTGTTGGCAGCTACGTACAGAGGCCTGTGCAAAGGTTGCATGTTGAGCTCCCATAGATCAGGTCTGGTTGGATGTCCACTATTGTTGCAGCTCTGGTCATATGAGAGGTTCCCTATTGGATGACCCTATGTCTGCGTTGATAAACCGTTTGGGTTGGTAGACATAGCAGGGTCTTATGTGCAACATATCGGCGACTTGCCTACTGTGGGATCTGTTTGGGCGCGAAGAGAGGTAATTTTGTATTACGTAACATTCCATTAGATTATTTCTTGCCATGCAATACTATTACTAATGTTTATTTGTTGTCATGCACAGAGACAGTATGCGGGTATGCAGGTGAAGAGCTGCTACCCGTCCTTCACGGCGCAGTTTGATGCTCATGTGTGAGGACTTATCTATGTATCAGACATCCTTCATGTATGTTTTACCATCTATGTATGAGTCATTATCTATGTAAGAGACTGATTTGTTTTCAAGACACTTGTCTACTTCATATTAGTAGTACATCTGAATTAAACAGTACGACTCAACTAAACGGTACGAGATACATTTCCAAAGACACTACAACAGATAATTAAGATAGAAGTACATCTGAATTAAACGGTACGACTTAACTAGAAAAATACATCCCACAAACTACATGAAGTCATCGTCGTCATCCTCCGTTGATGCAGCACTCTTACCCTTGGACGATGCGGTAGTCTTGGACTTCGACGATGTGGGTCTCTTGACCTTGGTGCTCGGCATGAAGTCATCGTCGTCATCCTCCGTTGATGCAGCACTCTTGCCCTTTGACGGTGCTGGTGGCTTGGACTTCGACGATGTGGATCTCTTGGCCTTGGTGCTCGGCATGAAGTCATCGTCGTCATCCTCCGTTGATGCAGCACTCTTGCCCTTCGACAGTGCTGGTGGCTTGGACTTCGACGATGTGAGTCTCTTGGCCTTGGTGCTCGGCATGAAGTCATCGTCGTCATCCTCCGTTGATGCAGCACTCTTGCCCTTCGACGGTGCGGTACTCTTGGACTTCGACGATGCGTGTATCTTGGGCTTGGTGCTCGGCATGGAAAGTTCGTCTTCGTCCTCACTGTCTTGGCTCCATAACCAAGTATCTTCTACTACAGCCCTTTGAAAAGCTTCACTCTTATATTGTACTTTTTTCCACCTACCATGCAACCTGAGAAGTTCTTTCCGTATCTCCTCAAAGGTCCTTGAAGGCCACCCGCTCCTACTTAACTGGTGAGCCAACTCATTCATGAAGATGTCACTACCGAGGAGTTCGTCCCATGGAACTATCCTGTTGTCTATCTTGAAATTGGCGGCTAAACTAAGAAGAGTTTTGGACATACCAGGGTGAAAACAACTATGATCGAAAGGATAACCGGACATCTTCACGAGACTACACTTGCCTGCTCACCCACCTTACCGCGGAGGGGGTTTTATAGGTTCAGAAGAGAAGATGGCGGGAAAGAATGGCGGGAGAGAATGGCGGGAAAGAAAATGGCGGGAGAGAATGGCGGGAAAGAAAATGGCGGGAAAGAAGGGCGGGAAAGAAAATGGCGGGAAGGAAAATGGCGGGATAGTAGGGCGGGAAAGAAAATGATGAGATAGAAGGGCGGGAAAGAAAATGGCGGGATAGTAGGGCGGGAAAGAAATGACGAGATAGAATGTCGGGAAATGGTTGCGGGAAAGTACAAAGTTGGCATGTCAAAGAGGGGGAATGGTTGTGCAGGAATTATAATGCATTTATTTGAAAAAAATAACACTTCGGTCTTGTGTGAGCCGAAGAGTACTCCCATGCAACTTCGGTCAGCGTCTGACGGAAAGAGTATGAACTCTTCGGCCAACGAATGACAGAAATGGACTCTTCGGCCATCTGCTGGCCCAAGACAGCTCTTCGGCCCAGCACCGCTGGTCTTCGGCCGACGCCTGACCGAAAATACACTCTTCGGCCAACACCTGACCGAAGAGTCCCTCTTCGGCCAACGGATGACCGAAGACTCACTTTTCGGCCAACGAACGACCGACGGGGTGCTATTTTTGAAAAAACGTGTTATCACTGCTAGTTTTCGAAATTGCTATAAAAAACGTGCCAGTTTTGAAAAAAAACCTGATCATGGTGGCGTCATAAGCTATGTATTATGTTTTGTGATAATGCCATGAACCACGTCCTAGAATTTGTGATCGTTTTTGTACGTCGCTTGATGCTTGGCATGTTCAAAAATTTAATTTTAATTTTGAGCTATGTCATTTGCAAAGAAAAATTTAGAATGTTGTTGGATTTATTTATCTTTGAATTACCGTAGTGGCAGAGCAATAATGAAGTATAGTAATATTGTCGAGCAGGTGCTAGAAAAGAGAACAATGCACAAATGGGGTGACAGGCTTCCCTTGGGTGATCTCGCAATTTGCCCATCCAACACACATACACATACATTATTTTTTGGGAGACTCTCTCACAAATGAGGGAGTTGACCTTACACCGAGGGTACGTACGTAGTCTCTCTAGTCAGAGCTTCCCTCGCGCTACCACATCGTTGGCAAGACCACGCTCATGTGAAGCACATTGCTTGACCATAGTAAAAGCTGATCCAAGCGACCCAGTACACTAGTTGCCACTTGCTACCATCGGAATTTGTCCTACTACAACTCCTGCAGCAGCGAGGAGCTGTGAGCCACGATGTGCCGTGCAACTACTGCAGCTTGTGAGCCACCGACCACATCAATTGACGCATCAGCCCAGCGCCATTCGAGGATGTTAGGCGTGATTGAAGACTTAGTTGGTAGCCTCAGAATCGGAGAACGATGTACCCACGTTCGGCACGAGGGACGCAATCGTCGACATTGGGTGCATCAAAAATACCGAATGCATCTGCCTACATGACCTTGAAAGCGCGTTCGACATTATCAGGCCGGTCAGGGGCATGCCCGGCGTTATTGGGCTTGGTATCCGTGCGCTGGTTGGTTTCTAAGCTCGGTGATAGCAATTTCTCTCAGTGTCTCACATCACACTTCATCGACGATGGCGACTTCAACACAGATGCCATGAAGTATTCCATTGTTGGCGGGTTGGCCAGCCTTAGCGGTGATAGAGACACACCCATCACAACAGTAACCTGACGGAGGAGTAATAATATGTTCAAAGGTGTACGAGTAGATTTGGTGTGACATATCAGTCATCCTCTAATATCGTAACTCATAGATGACACATTTAAAACATGTCCTTTCTATATCACTAGTTACATGGACAAAGCTTATCGTCGGACTGAGGCTGGCACCAGCTCAATTTATAGGACCCAGCAAATGAGGTATTCACGCTTTCATTATGCAAATGACCATGCATGAGTATTACGTGCCTAAAGTCCGTTTAACATGAAGCAAGCACCTAGGTTGCGTGTCCTTGAGCTCAACTGATTTCTCTCGTCGTGCTTCTGCCTGCTGCATACATACGGATTTCATGTAGGCGGTAGGCCGGCTTCAGATGAGTAGCGAGCGAGCAGTTACACAGAAGATCCAAACGCAATCTCGCTGCTCTGACCTAGCCCGTACACACTAATTAGCTGGACCAGGGACGGCATGCATGCATGTATCTCACATATTTACAATCTTAGGAATTAAATTTATATTGTATACAATATTTAGAAATCAAATGTTTAATTTAATTATAATATGTGAGGTATCGTCTACTTTTTAACAGTCGGGGAGCTATGTTAAGGCTACCTTTTGTCGTGCAAAAATGCTACACCTACGAAGACACCGTACGTAAGCTTACGAACCTTTCCTTCCCACTAATCAAACTTCCCCCCCTGATTTTCAGGGTGGGGCCGCGCCCCTGCTAATCACCAATTAAAATCTGCCAAGTCCGTACGTAACCCTCCTCACCCCGTAGAAACCCGTAGGTGTAGCAAAGCTCTCTTTATCGTGGCCCGTCAACCCACAAGAATTTGTATACCGGAAATATTGTGTGGGCCATGGTTCAACCGAACCTGTAGTCAACACCACACATCTCAGGACAGTCTTTTTGGGATCTGTGCATTGCAGGAGTGGCAAACATGGCGGGAACGATCAACTCACATGGCAAAAAGTATCTTGCGTTAATAAACTACTGGCTGCTAATAATATAGGGAATAAAACAGGGGACCTGCCTTGAAAAAAACAAAGATGTCGCCTATGCAGCCGCACTTTTCACAATTGTTTAAGACAACCCACAATGGGAAGTAACATAGAGTAGTAACATGCATATGTTACTAGTCTAAGTTACTACCTTCACAGTGGGTAGTAACATAAGGGTAGTAACATTGAGCCTTTCATTTATTAGCTTATAGACTCATCTTATCTTGGTATGTGTTATGTTACTTATAGTATGAGTAACTAGCTATGTTACTTAATTTCTCTCTCTTCTCATTAATTAGTTGACACATCATATTTTTTTGCTTAGGTGGCATCTATGTTACTATCTATGTTACTCCCACTGTGGGTAGTCTAATGCATGTCAGCGCTACCTCAAGACATGCATGGACTTGGATTACTGGTGCCAAAATAATATTCATGTTTTTTCTTTGTTAAAAAAGCACACATGTAGCAATCTAAATGTTCGATGAACTGACAAACTTTCATAAATAATTCAAATGGATGCGATCTGTACAAAAATATGAAGTTTGGCTGCGTTTCTACAAATTTGAACAACATCTGCTTGGTTTTTCATACAATATGCAAATATCAATATTATTTTCTGGAACTTTTTGTGAGGGTAAAGTACATCTATCCAAATCGGTATGCATACATTGGATGATTTTTGTGTTGCTACAATTTTTGAAAATTATTTTAACACACGGGGAGCCAAATGGCTGCCTTCAGTTTACATGCATGAAATGTTTTTTGAACACTAGGGATTGGGCTCATGTGCTACAGGACATTAATAAGTGTGCCAGTCCAACATGTTAAAAAAAAGGAGTCTACACGAAAGTGCCTATAACGACCCGAATCTGATAAGATTCGATGTCTCTGTGCTAGTCCGTGGATCAATAGCTAGCACACACAGTACATGATGTAACATCAAGAATAAACCACATATCATAATATTACATCGCAGATCCAGAATTACACTATTACATACCTCTGTAGCTCAAAGCTAACATACAAACAAAATACAAACAAAATACAGCGGAAAAGCAAATACAATCTCCATGGAATCCATCAACACCACAGGCAAATGTTGAGTATAGACATCGTAACCCTACATCGTATCACTCACTCGTCGTATAAAATCTGCAACATGATAAGTTACAGCCACAAGGGTCAGTACGTTGAATGTACTGGCAAGTCACACAAGGAATTATATAACAGACCTACATCTACATGCAGGGTATATCAAGAGGAGAGTCTGGTGGTGGTTTTGCAGAAAAGCTATTTTTTCCCTGATAAGTACATAATAGTCAAATTTTAATTTGTCTTACTACAATTAAATACATATGGTTTGATACGTCTCCAACGTATCTACTTTTCCAAACTCTTTTGCCCTTGTTTTGGACTCTTATTTGCATGATTTGAATGGAACTAACCCGGACTGACGCTGTTTTCAGCAGAATTGCATTGGTGTTATTTTTGTGCAGAAATAAAAGTTCTCGGATTGACCTGAAAATTTACGAAGAATATTTTTGGAATTAATAAAAAATACTAGCAAAAGAATCAATTGCAGGGGGCCCACCACCTGGCCACAAGCCAGGGGGCGCGCCCACCCCCCTAGGGCGCACCCATGTGGCTTGTGGGCCCCCTGTTGCTCCTCCGACCTCGTTTCCACTTCTATATATTCCTATTCGGGGAGAAAAAAATCAAGGAGAAGAGTTCATCGCGTTTTACGATACGGAGCCGCCGCCACCACCTGTTCTTCCTCGGGAGGGCAAATCTGGAGTCTGATTTGGGCTCCGGAGAGGGGAAATCGACGCCGTCGTCATCACCAACCATCCTTCATCACCAATTTCATGATGCTCTCCGTCGTTCGTGAGTAATTCCATCGTGGGCTTGCTAGACGGTGATGGGTTGGATGAGATTTACCATGTAATTGAGTTAGTTTTGTTAGGGTTTGATCCCTAGTATCCACTATGTTCTGAGATTGATGTTGCTATAACTTTGCTATGCTTAATGCTTGTCACTAGGGCCCGAGTGCCATGATTTCAGATCTGAACCTATTATGTTTTCATGAATATATATGTGTTCTTGATCCTATCTTGCAAGTTATAGACACCTATTACGAGTTATGATCCGCATCCCCCAGGGTGACAATAACTGGGATTCTTTCCGGTGATTACCGTAGTTTGAGGAGTTCATGTATTCACTAAGTGCTAATGCTTTGGTCCGGTTCTCTATTAAAAGGAGGCATTAATATCCCTTAGTTTCCATTAGGACCCCGCTGCCACGGGAGGGTAGGACAAAAGATGTCATGCAAGTTCTTTTCCATAAGCACGTATGACTATATATGGAATACATGCCTACATTACATTGATGAATTGGAGCTAGTTCTGTGTCATCCTATGTTATAACTGTTGCATGATGAATGCCATCCGACATAATTATCCATCACTGATCCATTGCCTACGAGCTTTTCCATATTGATCTTTGCTAAGTTACTTTTCCGTTGCTACTGTTATAATCACTACAACACTGCTACTGTTACTTTGCCATCGTTACCGTTACTTCCATACTACTTTGCTACTGAATACTTTGCTGCAGATATTAAGTCTTTCAGGTGTGGTTGAATTGACAACTCAGCTGCTAATACTCTAGAATATTCTTTGGCTCCCCTTGTGTCGAATCAATAAATTTGGGTTGAATACTCTACCCTCGAAAACTGTAGCGATCCCCTATACTTGTGGGTTATCAAGACCTTTTTCTGGCGCCGTTGCCGGGGAGCATAGCTCTATTCTCTGAGTCACTTGGGATATATATCTGTTGATCACTATGAAGAATCTGAAAGATGCTAAAACTAAGATCTACCCCTCAACTACGAGGACAGGTAAGGAACTGCCATCTAGCTCTGCTCTTGATTCACCTTCTGTTATGAGTAAATTTGCGACACCACCACCTGCTAGTAATTCTGATACGTCGCAAGTAATTGATGATGCTACTTCTGCTATGCATGATGCTTATGATGATACTTTGCTTGATAATACGGTGCCACTTGGTGAATTTCTTGATGAACAAATTGCTAGAGTGAATGCTGAAACTGATGATATCTCTGAATCTGATGAAATTATTGAAACTGAACACTATGATACACCTGCTAGACCTAGCTCTCCTAGATATGAATTGCCTGATATCCCTGAAGGTTATGTTATGGAAGGAGAGGTAGCTAGGGACTTTCTTGCTTGTAAGGATAGAGATGATCTTAAGAAATTGCTTCGCAAGTGGAAAGAAAAATCTTTGAATGCTAGAATGCAATATGATCCTATGTTTGCTACTTCACCTATCTTTGTTACTGATAAGGATTATGAATTCTCTGTCGATCCTGAGTTAATTACTTTGGTTGAATCTGATCCTTTCCATGGTTATGAACCTGAAATTGTTGTGGCACATCTTACTAAATTGAATGATATAGCCACCCTATTTACTCATGAGGAAAAAATCGCTATTACTATATTCTTAAGTTGTTTCCTTTCTCATTAAAGGGTGATGCTAAGATATGGTTTAATTCTCTTGCTCCTGGTTGTGTGCGTAGTCCCCAGGATATGATTTATTACTTCTCTGAAAAATATTTTCCTGCCCACAAGAAACAAGCTGCCTTGCAGGAAATATATAACTTTGTGCAAATTGAAGAAGAGAGTCTCCCACAAGCTTGGGGGAGGCTTCTCCAATTACTTAATGCTTTGCCTGATCACCCTCTCAAGAAAAATGAAATACTTGATATCTTTTATAATGGACTAACCGATGCTTCTAGGGACCACCTAGATAGTTGTGCTGGTTGTGTTTTCAGGGAACGAACTGTTGAACAGGCTGAACTACTATTGAATAATATATTGAGCAATGATAATGATTGGACTATTCCCGAACCACCTCCAAAGCCAACTCCGAAGAAAAGAGGTATTCTATTTCTCAGTCCTGAAGATATGCAAGAGGCAAAGAAATCTATGAAAGAAAAAGGTATTAAAGCTGAAGATGTTAAGAATCTACCACCTATTGAAGAAATACATGGTCTTGATAACCCGACACAGGTAGTAGAGGTAAATTCTCTCCATAGATTTGATGAAGGAGATATTCCCTATAATAAGTCTGCTAGCCAATGCTTGGATGAGTTTGATAATTTTGTTGTGAAGCAAGAAAATTTCAATGCTTATGTTATTAGACAATTGAAACATAATGCTTACATGCTTGATCGCTTGGGTGATTATTTGAGTAGAACTGTCAATGATCTTCAGCTTATTAGTAAACATGCTTCCATGGTAACTACCCAAGTAGAACAAGTACTTAAGGCTCAAAATGATTTGCTTAATGAAATGAATAATAAGAACAATGATCATGCTGTTAAAGTTGTGACTAGAGGTGGTAGAATGACTCAGGAACCTTTGTATCCTGAGGGCCATCCTAAGAGAATTGAGCAAGATTCTCAGAGAGTTAATACTGATGCACCTAATTGTTCCAATAAGAGCAGGAAAAAGAATGACGATAGGACTTTGCATGCTGCTAGTGAACCTGTTATAGATACACCTGAGAATCCAAATGATATTTCTATTTCTGATGCTGAGACACAATCTGGTGATGAACATGAGTCTAGTGATAATATTAATGATGATGTTCATGTTGATGCTCAACCTAGCAATGATAATGATGTGGAGATTGAACCTGCTGTTGATCTTGATAACCCACAACCTAAGAATAAGAGATATGATAAAAGAGACTTTATTGCTAGGAAGCATGGTAGAGAAAGAGAACCATGGGTTCAAAAACCCATGCCCTTTCCTCCTAAGCCATCCAAGAAAAGGGATGATGAAGATTTTGAGCGCTTTGTTGAAATGCTTAGACCTGTCTTTTTGCGTATGCGTTTGACTGATATTCTGAAAATGTCTCCTTATGCTAAGTGTATGAAAGATATTGTGACAAATAAAAGAAAGATACCGGAAGCTGAGATTTCCACCATGCTTGCTAACTATACTTTTAAGGGTGGAATACCAAAGAAACTAGGAGATCCCGGACTACCTACTATACCATGCTCTATTAAAGGAAATTATGTTAAAACTGCTTTATGTGATCTTGGAGCTGGTGTTAGTGTTATGCCTTTCTCTTTATATCGTAGACTTGATTTGAATAAGTTGACACCTACTGAAATCTCCTTGCAAATGGCTGATAAATCAACTGCTTTACCCATCGGTATTTGCGAGGATGTGTCTGTTGTGGTTGCAAACGTTACTATCTTAACGGACTTTGTTATTCTTGATATTCCCGAGGACGACAGTATGTCGATCATCCTCGGTAGACCCTTTTTGAATACTGTAGGGGCTGTTATTGTTTGCAACAAGGGCAATGTCACTTTTCATGTTAATGGTAATGAGCATACGGTACACTTCCCGAAGAAACAACCTCAAGTTCATAGTATCAACTCCATTGAAAAGATTTCAACGATTATTATTGGAGACTTTGAATTCCCTCTTCCTACTGCCAAAAAGAAATATGATATACTTATTGTCGGGGACATGCATATCCCCACTGAGGTAACCTAGTGTTATTCGAAAATTCTCCGGTTCCATGTCCTTCGGAAAAAGTTTGTCAATAAGACTTGATCAACCTTATTAATGGATTCTTTTTGATGAGCATGAGATGGATGAATTTAGAAGGCACAACCTTCTGTACCCAACTTTTACTTTCTGTTATTTAGATTAAATAGAGTAAAAATGCTATTATTCTCCTGTTTTCTGTTTTATCCGTGTAATAGAAAAATGACCTGAAAATAAAAGTCCTCAGAATTCCCTGAAAATTTAGTATGATTTTTTCTAGAATATTTAAGAATTTTTGGCACTGAGCATGCATCAGGGGGCTGCACCAGTGGGCCACAAGCCTGCAGGGCACGCCCACCCCCCCTGGGCGCGCCCCCCTGGCTTGTGGGTCCCACGTGGGGCCCCCTCACTTATTCCAGCCACCATCCACTTCGTCTTCCTCTAGAAAAAACCCCACCATTGCTCAAACCCGTGTTCTAGCTCATTTTGCTGCCATTTTCGATCTCCTTGCTCAAAGCTCCATTTGCAAAACTGTTTTAGGGGATTGCTCATCGGTATGTGACTCCTCCAATGGTCCAATTAGTTTTTGTTCTAGTGCTTTATATATTGCAAATTTTTGCTGCTGTGGTGACCTTGTTCTTGAGCTTGCATGTCAAATTTGTATGGTCCCAAGTAGTTTTGATGCATGATATAGCTTCTAGGCACTTGTGGGAGTAGTTGCTATGAGTTTTATTGAGTTTTGTTCACTTTTATTTGGAGTCACTAAAAATTTCAGAATTAATTTTCAGCGAAAAAGATGATGAGGAGATTATTAAGAGGCTCTTCAAGCCGGGGTTTTGAAGAAAAAGAAAGTGAGAAGCCTAAATATAATATCCCTCGTACCGCGGAGGTTCGTCCATGTGAATGGCCAAGTGAAGTATTCTTGAGGGCGGCCGGAATTTATGAAGATTTTTATCATCTAGCAGAAAATGCAGGCATCACCGACTTCCTCAACGATAAGTGTGAACAGTATCTCCTACTTACTAATACTTTCATGCAAAATTTTTATTTTTATCCTAGGAAGAATCCTCCCATGGTAGAATTTCATTTATATGATGTGCCTAAGGAAATGTCACTTTACGATTTTTGCAATGTTTGCAAAATACCTCATGAGGGCAGCATCAGTGAACCACGTCCTAGAGACATGGAGGATTTTATTGCCGCAATCACTGTAGGGGAAGAGAGAGGGGTGTCAAAGGCAAGAGCGGCTAGTGTACATTTTCCTATTTTACGCTATTATTCATTATTTGCGGGGAGATGTTTAGTTGGTCGCGGTGAGAGTGGAAGCCTTAGTGCCCCCGACCTCGCTATTCTGCGCCATGCTTTACTTGCTGATAGAACTTTTAGTCTGGGCGCTATAGTGGCCCAATGGTTGAACACAAACCGTTCGAAGGGCCCTATATTCGGAGGTATCTATGCGTCTCGTTTAGCTAAACACTTTGAGATACCTATTAGGCTTGGCGAGGAAGATGAAATACTGCTTCCTACAAGATATTTAGATTATAATAGTATGGTAGCACATGATTTTATTAAGAAAGATAATGATAAAAGGCTGCTTTACAACTTAGTATTTAGCCAGGGTACTTGTGAGATTATTACTCTGCCTGCTCCTTCTTTGTTCGATATCCATTCAGGCAGGTACACTATTATGCCCGATGACATCTACCGATATTGGGGTTTGTCGCAAGCCCCAGCACCTGAGCCGGCACCAGCCCTTGATCCATATCAGGCTCCGGTTTTTTCAGTGGGAACCACAGGAGGTCGCTAATCAGTGGAACCCTCAGTATCCTCCGGAGTATCCAGGAGAGGGTTATTTCCAGCCGTGGCCCTAGACCAACTTAGGCCAAAAGCCTAAGCTTTCGGGACTACGTATTTCTCACCGACATTACATTCATGTTCACACACTCATTCCAGTTGTCGGTGTTCATACTTTTTCATTGTACCATCCATACTAGTTTATTTCTTCTTATGCTTTCTTCTTATTTGTGTTTAATTAATCTTGAGAAAATCCAAAAAAAATTAGTTCTAGCTTTACCTTCTAGTTTGTTTAGTTGTAGTATTAAAAGAAAACCCAAAAAGATTTCTCGTTCTTCTTTTGCTTGTTGGGAGCTTTCCCGTGTAAATAGTTTTTCTTTCTTCTTTGGGTCGTAAGGAGAAGACCACGATGACATGTTGAGTGGCTCTCATATGCATTATTGTTTATCTTACATAGAGCCTATATTGCTTTGCCTTCTCCTTTGAGTTATTGCTTGCAGATTCCATCTTACTCCAATGCATGTGCACTCTTATTATTATTCACATCGTTCAGTCGTGCAAGTGAAAGGCAATAATGACGATATATGATGAAATGACTGAGATGGAGGAAAGCTGGTATGAACTCGACCTATTTTGTTTTTGTAAATATGATTAGCTCATCGTTCAGGATTCAGCTCATTATGGGTTGAACATGTTTGCAATGACAATTAGAGATTATAGTTACTCATGCCATGCTTAATTAGCTAAGAGTTAATAATGGTTTGTTTTGAGTGCCAACATGCATATTAAAATGGTTGTGATGTAGTATGATAGAATGGTATCCTCCTCTGAATGATTCGAGTGGCTTGACTTGGCACATGTTCACGCATGTAGTTGAAACAAAACCAACATAGCCTCCACGATGTTTATGTTCATGGTGATTTATATCCTACTCATGCTTGTATTCAATGTTGGTTAATCTCAAAGCATGTCTATGACTGTTGTCGCTCTCTAGTTGGTCGCTCCCCAGTCTTTTGCTAGCCTTCACTTGTACTAAGCGGGAATACTGCTTGTGCATCCATCTCCATAAACCCAAAGTTGTTCCATATGAGTCCACCATACATACCTATATGCGATATTTACCTGCCGTTCCAAGTAAATTTGCATGTGCCACTCGCCAAACCTTCAAATAAATATTCTGTTTTATATGCCCAAATCGCTCATGTAGTGACTGGGGGCTGTCAGTATCTTCCATGCTAGGTGGGTTATTCTCACGATATGTGTTGATTCACTATCATTCACGAGAAAGTGGCTGGTATTCGGGATGCCCAGTCCCACGCTCAAAATTCAAATCAATATTTAATAAACAAAACTCCCCCAGGATTGTGTTTGTATGGATGGTACCCGTGGATTCGGCCCGCCGTGGAGTGTGATTGATTTGGTGGAGGGGGGGTAAAAACTTTACTATTCTGTTTGGGAACCGCCTATAATGTATCTAGCATGGAAGATATCAAGATCTCTTAGTTGTTATGATGGCAATGAAAGCATACCTCTCAAAATTATTATTCATCCTTGTTTTAAAAATTCGAGCTCTGGCACCTCTGCAAATCAATGCTTCCCTCTGTGAAGGGCCTATCTATTTTATTTTACTGTTGAGTCATCACCCTCTCACAAAAGGCACCAGTTAGAGAGCACCACCGTCATTTGTATGCTTTGCTATTAATTGATTTTGAGTATGAGTATGACTGGATCTCTTTTACCATGAATTACAATGTCTAGTCATTCCTTGTTCTCCAGAGGTGCTCTGCATTTATGTTTTGCTGTCTCAGAAAAGGCTAGCGAGATACCATTATGTCATATTGTATCATGATTGTTTTGATAAAATTGTTGTCATCCAAGACTTATTATTATTGCTCGCTAGTTGATTATGCCATTGATATGAGTAAATGTGAGACCTAAATGTTATTGTGAATGTGGTTAGTCTATAATCTTTGCTGAAAATCTGAACATAAGTTAGACATATTTACAACAGCAAGATTAAACAGAGTTTGTAAAAGTTTTTCTTTATCACTTTCAGTTTATCAATTGAATTGCTTGAGGACAAGCAAAGGTTTAAGCTTGGGGGAGTTGATACGTCTCCAACGTATCTACTTTTCCAAACTCTTTTGCCCTTGTTTTGGACTCTAATTTGCATGATTTGAATGGAACTAACCCATACTGACGCTGTTTTCAGCAGAATTGCCTTGGTGTTATTTTTGTGCAGAAATAAAAGTTCTTGGATTGACCTGAAAATTTACGGAGAATATTTTTAGAATTAATAAAAAATACTGGCGAAAGAATCAACTGTAGGGGGCCCACCACCTGGCCACAAGCCAGGGGGGCGCGCCCACCCCCCTAGGGCGCGCCCCTGTGGCTTGTGGGCCCCCTGTTGCTCCTCCGACCTCGTTTCCACTTCTATATATTCCTATTCGGGGAGAAAAAAATCAAGGAGAAGAGTTCATCGCATTTTACGATACGGAGCCGCCGCCACCTCCTGTTCTTCCTCGGGAGGGCAGATCTGGAGTCTGATTTGGGCTCCCGAGAGGGGAAATCGACGCCGTCGTCATCACCAACCATCCTTCATCATCAATTTCATGATGCTCTCCGCCGTTCGTGAGTAATTCCATCGTGGGCTTGCTGGACGGTGATGGGTTGGATGAGATTTACCATGTAATCGAGTTAGTTTTGTTAGGGTTTGATCCCTAGTATCCACTATGTTCTGAGATTGATGTTGCTATGACTTTGCTATGCTTAATGCTTATCACTAGGGCCTGAGTGTCATGATTTCAGATCTGAACCTATTATGTTTTCATGAATATATATGTGTTCTTGATCCTATCTTGCAAGTTATAGACACCTATTACGAGTTATGATCCGCATCCCCCAGGGTGACAATAACTGGGATTCTTTCCGGTGATTACCGTAGTTTGAGGAGTTCATGTATTCACTAAGTGCTAATGCTTTGGTCCGGTTCTCTATTAAAAGGAGGCCTTAATATCCCTTAGTTTCCATTAGGACCCCGCTGCCACGGGAGGGCAGGACAAAAGATGTGATGCAAGTTCTTTTCCATAAGCACGTATGACTATATATGGAATACATGCCTACATTACATTGATGAATTGGAGCTAGTTCTGTGTCATCCTATGTTATAACTATTGCATGATGAATGCCATCCGACATAATTATCCATGACTGATCCATTGCCTACGAGATTTTCCATATTGATCTTTGCTAAGTTACTTTTCCGTTGCTACTGTTACAATCACTACAACACTGCTACTGTCACTTTGCCATCGTTACCGTTACTTCCATACTAATTTGCTACTGAATACTTTGCTGCAGATATTAAGTCTTTCAGGTGTGGTTGAATTGACAACTCAGCTGCTAATACTCTAGAATATTCTTTGGCTCCCCTTGTGTCGAATCAATAAATTTGGGTTGAATACTCTACCCTCGAAAACTGTTGCGATCCCCTATACTTGTGGGTTATCATGGTTGAATTGGGCACTCCAATTCCAACCTATACCCATCATTAAGTTTCCCACTCAAATTTTATTAAGGTGTACCATCTTTCAAGATCATCCAACAACTGTAATGGCCTAGCTGCTCAAAGTCGGCCATAACCGGGGACGTGGCTAATCATGATTAGTTTTATTACTCTGCAGAGTTTTGCACACTTTACCCACTAGACTCAACCCGAAGATTGAGACGAAGTCTTTCAGAAGCAGTCACCTCCACCCAACGGCAGCCGGTACACCTACTCATATCTCCATCTGCTAGCTTTGCCCAGGCGAGGTTCCCACAACCTACTCAACTAAGCCAGAGCCCATATAGGTAGTGGTTGCGCATGGAAGCTACTAGTCACTAAGTCTGTCTAATCTTTTTGAACCTGGGCAGCATTCCACTTACATTCAGAGGGTCGAAACCATGATGTTCTTGAAACCACCCAGCAATACCACGTCCGCCCAGAGGTGAATTATGTATATTAAGTTTCAATACAAGTTATATCATAATCCTCACATAATCTCAATGAATACACAAACCAACCCCGTCTACATAGCATAGCAAAAACACACTACCACGATCTACATAAGGCTCTACTAAGTTGAATCTCAATAACAATAGCATACTACCATAGTATTCCTATACATGCATAATATCATATGGTGATAAAGAACTACATGCATAGAAAAATAATGGGATAAAGGATGATCAAGGTGTAACTTGCCTGATACGCTTGATGAAGATCGTCGCACTCACAAGCCTGATATTTCTACACGTCACACTCCGGACAATCTACACGTTTCAAACAACACAACAAATAAATAACAAACACTCAATTAACACCAAAATAACACCAACAGCAAATAATCATTTTTAAAATCACAAAAACAGTAGCATAATAGTAGGTATAAAACATCTACAATTCAATAGGAACACAACACAAAAAGAATCAATAAATTTTAATAAACGGTTTGTGAATTATGGCCCCCGGAAGGTTCATTTAAGATTTGGTCAAATTCAAATTTGAACATTGCAAACATGCAAAAATTTGGTGTTGTTGTATTCTACTGGTCATTGTGAAATCACAGGAAAAAGAATTACCTAAATTGGGCATATATATTAATAGATATAGCTAATTGAAAAACATGTTAAAATCTGCCCAAAATAAGCAGAACAGGAACTGTAGCTGTTGCGGTTACTGTAGCGTTTGCCAAGTGGCGCCAAGTGATTGGCCGAGGGGGGGCGGGGGGGGGGGGGGTTCGGGGGGGGGGGGGGGGGGGGGGGGAAGCTGTGCGTGCGTGCTCACCACGAGCGAACAGACGACGGCGGTCTCGGGTGTTGATGGTGCAGCGGTTCCGGTGATCCACCGCGGCGGTGATGAGGTCGAGGCGAGGAAGTGGAGAGAGACGGTATCGGTGGTGGTGTCAGCGGTGCTCGAGGGCGACAGGGCGAGCGAGGCGTCGAGGCAGAGGCTGGGGTGAGCGTCACGTTTGGACGGTGGCGCAGCTCGGCGTTGCTTGGGGATAACACTGAAGGTTGCGGCTCAACTCAGAGAACTGGAAGGCATCCATGGGGTGCTCCTGTGCGTTCCATAGCGACGACGGCAAGCAGATGAAGCTCCGACGGTGATGGTTTGCTCCGGCGAGATCGGTTTGCTCCGAGCGATGGATGCAGGCATCACCTGCCCGATAAATAGATTAGGGGATGCGAAAAAAATTCTTCTAAGCGGGTTGCATGCTCGTCGAGGACCAATGACTTACAGGGGCGACGGAATTGTCCTGGCGGAGTACCGTCAATGGCGCAACTCCGGTGAGGTCACCCAGGCGCCCTAGGGCACGGGAGGATGAGGTGATGGAGAAAATTGAAAGAGGAGGGGAAGGGGATGCTCACGAAGGAGTCGTTGAGTGTGCGTGGGGTGAGGATAGATCGAATTCACGGAGGGATTTGATCGCGGTTCGATTTGGTTTCGATCTGGGGAAACCGTGAGGAAGAAGGAGACCGCGTGGATCCCGCGAGTCAGACACACTGGGAGAGAGAGAGAGAGAGCTGACACGTGGGATCGCATGGTTGACGTCGGCGCTTACGCGGATGAGGGAGGCATCACCCTGCTGCTGGGCTTCGGCCCGTTGCTGCTGGCGATGGCCGTTTGATAGCGAATGGGTCTCTCGGCTAGATAGGTTTAGAAAAGGTTTTTCCTATTTCACTAAATACCAGGAAATGAAGATGGCGATATAAATTCCAACACATTTTCTGAAAATACCATAACACTCAAGAAAAACATATATACTAATATCGAAAATAGTGAACATTTTTACAAACAAAATATATATCATACCTTTTTTTCAAAGTACTTTTTTTGGGGGGGGGGGGGGGGGGGGGGGGCTTTATAAATATTCCCAAAAATAACTTTCAACTGAAATTAAATATCCAAATTAATTATCGAACATTTTCAACTCTTTTCATATGGAAGGAGTCATATTACCTTCACTCTTTTGATTTGTTTTTGAGTTGGCCATGTTTCAAGTATTGAAATCCAAATAAAAGAATATTCAATTGTTCTACTTTTTTAGAAAATTTGAGGAAGTCATGTCATCCTCTCTCATATCCAAGTTGAAACACTTTTGAATAATCTCAAAATTAAAAATAAGAACCAAAGGAATATTTGGGGAAGTCATTTTATTCCCTCCCATTTGAATATTCGTTTTAACACCAAAAGTTTCAAATCCTGGTCAAAATTTAGCTAAGATCAATCAACACAAGCAAGTTTTAAATCAATTCTATTTGAATATTAACATTCCAAAATTTAGAATTTTGGGATGTTACAGTACCCTTCTGCTCCCGAGCTCAAATGAGCTCGGTGAACAGTAAAATCGAAAAAAAAATAAAAATATCAAAAACATCTGCTTTTTTTAACAACATTGACAGAAGTTTTAAGCGAGTGTAAAAATTCGGCATGAAATGACATTCCTATAAGGCGTGGCAAAAAAACAAAATCAATACTTTGAAAATGCACATTTTTAGACTATTGATTTTTTTGCCACGCCTTATAAGAATGTCATTTCAAGCCGATTTTTTACACGCACTTAAAACTTTTGTCAATGTTATTCACAAAAATATCAGATTATTTTGAATTTATTTCAACATTATTTCAATTTTACTGTTCGCCGAGCTCAAATGAGCTCGAGAGCAGTAACTCTGTGTCCGAGCCTACACAGGACTATGGGCAACCTGATGGAGAGTTGGATCAGGACAAACAGTACACGATCAAGGAAATTTGAATGTTGACATGGCCCCGATCCACATGAAAATAATACAAGATCGGATGGTGCCGAGCATAGGTTCGGGTGAACCATGGTCCTAAACTTCCTCTCTCTTCGTATACTATACACCCACTCATGGTCCATTTAAAAGAAATGTTACTTTAGCCTGGCCTGCCCGGGTATTTGCTTCAAGCTCCCCCAGTGGTTCTTAAAATGTATAATGATAGTAATACACGTAAATAGAGGACTAAAATCACATAATTGTGTAATTGTGGCATTTTTTGTTCACCATAATAGGAAAAACCACGAGCATTTCGATAAGCACAGCCAATTCAAAGTAAAACCACATAAAAGTAAAAATGAGAATGCTATTATGACACTAAGGACAATGATTTTGGTCTTTGCGCGTGTTGGACAACGTGAAATATGGTGATGTTATCATGCCGGAGACAAGAAATCAACAAACACGAGCGACAAAACAAAGATGGCTAGATTAGGACTGATCAAAGGTTACTTTCTTTAGGGCTAAAAGCAGCTCTATTAAATCTCAATAGACAAGGATACAAATTATGTCAGGTCTTTCCGTTAGTCAAAGATGGCATCCCGGAGCTAAGGTAGTTGCAGCTTTAGCAAGTAAATGAGCCTCCTTATTACCGTCGTGAATTTCATGAATGAAATATGAAGAGTTGAACATTAAGAGCTTGGACTTGATCTCTCCTCCACCACCACCATACTAGCGCCCGGGTAGTGCTCCTTAATGTGTTTGACAGTAGCCAGGCAATCTGTTGATATCAACACCCTCTGAACTTTAAGATCAGAGCTAAAGAGAGCCCCTCGTTGTTTGACATTGCCTCAAGAATCTCCGGGTTTGTCATATCATCAACCACTAGTAGAAAACAGACCTTTCGTCTGGAGCTTTCGTTCCTTCTGGGTTTGGGCCCGGGACTAATGTGAACATTAGTCCCGGTTCCAACGGCTAAGAGCGGACGGGGGCACGGTCAGGATTAGTCCCGGTTCAGATGGGACCTCTAGTCCCGGTTGGTGATACCAACCGGGACTAAAGGGGTTGCGGCAGGCTGGGGCCCCTGCGAGCCTCACCAGCCGGGACTAAAGATAGACCTTTAGTCCCGATTGGTATATCCAACCGGGACTAAAGTATTTCCTATATAAAGCTGCTTCGTTCCAGTCTGAGTCCAAGCTTTCTCTCCTCTCTGTTTCCTTTCCCAAGCTCGAGTTCATCCTCCATTTTTGTCAAGATTTGTCAAGATTGGCGGCACCCCATCTATCCAAGGGTTCTAAAAGGTTAGCAACTTCATCCTTTCATCTCTCATTGCTAGTTTAGCTCATTTCATGCTCTATAAGTATAGTGATTTGTGGGTTTTAGTTTGGGAGTAATTATGTGGGAGTTTATTTGATTTATATGCAATTTGAACTCAAATTAACTTCTTAGTTTGCATATGTGTAGGTGTGGTTTACTTAGTGCCTTCCCGTCTCCGTCCTCACCGCTGTCGATCGCCCGCGCCGTCCCGTCGCCGGCACCACCTTGGTGAGCCTCTTGTTCTTATCCTTTTTGTAAAAAAATCTTATTTGTATGATTTAGATAATTACTTGTATAATTTTCTTACTTGTATGATTGTTTGTTATATATAGTGCCATGGTTTTGATACCTGTCCTCGTCGGCTCTCGTCCGGTTTATGATTCGAATGTGGTATATTATCTTTTATAACTATTTGTTTCATTTCGTGTTTATGACAATTATTCCCATCAAGTTGACATAGATATTTTTATCTAGGAGGTATGTGAACTGGAAATTGCAACCGACCCTCTTGTCGAGAAGTTAAACTTAGTTGAAAAAGAAAACGATTATTTGAAAGAAAAAATGAAAAGAATTTAAGAAGAAAAGATGAAATTGAAGTTGTATGCTGCCGATGTCGACGATGATCACAAGATCAAGATGGATGCAATGCACTTGAAGATTAGAAAGATTAGAAAATATGCCATTAATAAAGAGGCTTGGTATCATTATGATGTTGGATCAATTATTACCTTAGTTGCGATTTTGATCGCATTTGTTGTTGCATTTGAATGATTTAGATAGTTCTATGTTGTTTTATGAGAAGTATGTATGAACTTTATGTATATATTTTTGCAGTAATAAAATTTGGTCACTACTCTACTTTGGTTTTAATGTGATGAACTTGTATTAATTTGGTCACTTTGATGTTGTGTAACGAAGATGAGCCGGCAATCGATGTACAATGACCGACGCTCTCCCGAGTTCATTAATGGCGTGCATTAGTTTTTGCGTGTGGCTGAGGCAAACAAGCGGAATGGTTTTATGTGTTGTCCATGTGATGTCTGTAAGAGTGATAAGGATTACTCTACCTCAAAAATCCTTCATAGCCACCTGCTTCAGTCTGGTTTCATGTCCGGCTATAACTGTTGGACCAAGCACGAAGAAATAGGGGTTATGATGAAAGACAATGAAGAAGAAGAGAATGATGACAACTATCCTGGGTTCCCTAAATACGATGGTACTACAATGGGGGAAGTTGAAGAAGAGTCATCAGATGAGCCCGTTGATGATCTTGGTCGGGCCATTGTTGATGCACAGAGAAACTACGAAAGTGAAAAGGAGAGGTTGAAGTTGGAGCGCATGTTAGAGGATCACAAAAAAATGTTGTACCCAAATTGCGAAGATGACAAGAAAAAGCTGGGTACCACACTGGAATTGCTGCAATGGAAGGCAGAGAATGGTGTATCTGACAAGGGATTTGAAAAGTTGCAGATAATGATAAAGAAGATGCTTCCAAAGGATAACCAATTGCCCGCCAGTACGTACGAAGCAAAGAAGGTTGTCTGCCTTCTAGGATTAGAGGTGCAGAAGATACATGCATGCCCTAATGACTGCATCATCTACCGCGGTGAGGAGTACGAGAATTTGAATGCATGTCCGGTATGCGGTGCATTGCGCTATAAGATCAGCCGCGATGACCCTGGTGATGTTGAGGGCGAGCGCCCTAGGAAGAGGGTTCCTCCCAAGGTGATGTGGTATGCTCCTATAATACCATGGTTGAAACGTTTGTTCCAAAACAAAGAGCATGACAAGTTGTTGCGATGGCACAAAGAAGACCGTAAGAAAGACACGATGTTGAGAGTACCCACTAATGGGTCACAGTGGAGAAAAATCTAGAGAGAGTTCCTGGACTTTGCAGATGACGCAAGGAACTTATGGTTTGCTCTAAGTACAGATGTCATGAATCCTTTTGGGGAAGAAAGCTGAAGTCATAGCACCTGGCCTGTGACTCTATGTATCTACAACCTTCCTCCTTGGTTGTGCATGAAGCGGAAGTTCATTATGATGCCAGTGCTCATCCAAGGCCCTAAGAAACCCGGCAACGACATTGATGTATACCTAAGGCCATTAGTTGAAGAACTTTTACAGTTGTGGAATAAAAAAGGTGTACGTGTGTGGGATGAGCACAAACAGGAGGAATTTAGCCTACAATCGTTGCTATTTGTAACCATCAATGATTGGCCTGCTCTTAGTAACCTTTCAGGACAGACAAACAAGGGATACAATGCATGCACATACTGTTTAGATGAGACTGAAAGTATACATTTGAATAAATGTAAGAAGAATGTGTACCTGGGACATCGTCGATTTCTTCCGATCAGGCATCTCTTAATAAAGAAAGGCAAGCACTTCAAAGGTGAGGCAGATCACCAGAAGAAACTTGGCCACTGTACTGGGTTTGATATATTTGATATGGTCAAGGATTTAAAAGTAATCTTTGGAAAGGGTCCTGGCGGACAATCTGTTCCGAATGACACAAACGGACACGCACACATGTGGAAGAAGAAATCTATAGTTTGGGAGCTACCCTATTGGAAAGTCCTAGAGGTCCGCTCTTCAATCGACGTGATGCACGTGACGAAGAATCTTTGTGTGAACCTGCTAGGCTTCTTGGGCGTGTATGGGAAGACAAAGGATACACCGGAGGCACGACAGAACCAGCAATGTATGAACGAAAAAGACGGCATGCATCCAAAACAGTATCAAGGTCCGGCCAGCTACGCTCTTACCAAAGAAGAAAATGAAATATTTTTTGAATGCCTGAGCAGTATGAAGGTCCCGTCTGGCTTCTCATTGAATATAAAGGGAATAATAAATATGGCAGAGAAAAAATTCCAAAACCTAAAGTCTCATGACTGTCACGTGATTATGATGCAATTACTTCCGGTTGCATTGAGGGGGCTTCTACCGGAAAATGTTCGAGTACCCATTGTGAAGCTATGTGCATTCCTCAATGCAATTTCTTAGAAGGTAATCGATCCAGAAATCCTACCAATGTTACAGAATGATTTGGTCCAATGTCTTGTCAGTTTTGAGTTGGTGTTCCCACCATCCTTCTTCAATATTATGACACACGTCCTAGTTCACCTAGTCGATGAGATTACCATTCTGGGTCCTGTATTTCTACACAATATGTTCCCCTTTGAGAGGTTCATGGGAATCTTAAAGAAATATCTTCATAACCGTGCTAGGCCAGAAGGAAGCATCTCCAAGGGCAATGGAACATAGGAGGTTATTGAGTTTTGTGTTGACTTTATTCCTGACCTTAAGCCGATTGGTGTTCCTCAATCTCGACATGAGGGGAGACTGAGTGGAAAAGGCACGCTAGGAAAGAAAGCGGTAATAAGTATGGACGGGCATTCTTTCACTCAAGCACACTACACGATTCTACAAAATTCCACCTTGGTGGCTCCGTATATCGAGAAACACATGGATATTGTACGCTCCAGGAACCCGGAGAAGTCTGACTCCTAGATTAAACGTACACACATGGCGACTTTAGGTGGTTGATTGCAAAAACATCTCATGAATAAACACCACTGTTGGAGATGAGCTGTACTTGTTGGCCAAGTCACCATCTTCGACTATATTAACTTTCCAAGGGTACGAGATAAATGGGAATACATTTTACATGATCGCCCAAGATAAAAAGAGGACCAACCAAAACAGTGGTGTCCGCTTTGCTGCAACATATATACAACAATGGGAAAAAGGACACATATTATGGTTACATAGAGGAGATATGGGAACTTGACTATGGGCGTTCTTTTAAGGTCCCTTTGTTTCAGTGCAAATGGGTCAATCTGACAGGAGGCGGGGTAAAGGTAGAACCGCAGTACGGAATGACAACAGTGGATCTCAACAATCTTGGGTACACAGACGAACCATTTGTCCTAGCCAATGATGTGGCTCAGGTTTTCTATGTGAAGGACATGTCTACCAAACCGAGAAAAGGAAAAGATAAGGAAGCAAATACATCATATGATGAGCCAAAGCGCCACATAATTCTTTCAGGGAAAAGAAACATCGTGGGAGTGGAGGACAAGCCAGACATGTCAGAAGATTATAATAAGTTTGATGGCATTCCTCCCTTCAAAGTGAACACTGACCCAAGCATCCTGTTAAATGATGAAGATTCTCCATGGTTACGGCGCAATCATAAGCAAGGAACATATGCGAAGAAAAAGTCTTATACCCCAAGATCCCAATCTGGGATGTGACCGGCTTCACCGTCATCACTTTCTCTCTAGGGTATACATGTGTTTTGGGTGTTCCTAGGGCTTACCCTAACACAAGCAAGCAAAAAGTTTCACTTTGCTACCCCCTTCTGACGCCAGAATCTTTGTAAGATATAGGGCATTTTGGCATTTGAAACATGCTTTTTGAGGAGTTAATCAATGCAATTATGTCTAAACAAAATATGAATATGTAGGTTATGTTAAGACAAACAATTTGACATTTTATTTGCTCCATTTGGCTTAACAGAACTGAAGATATGAATTTTTAAAGTTTAAAATAATGTCTTCAATTACAGTATTTAATTAATAAGTGCAAAATTAATTATGCAACTTCCTATCAAAATGATACTAGTTGATAGAAATCTTCAAGATGAATCCACAAAAATTTGAATCAACGCATTTGGTTTAGTTTTAAAATTGTTATGCATTTTACAATAATTAATTCAATCTGTAAAATTGAATATGTCAAATAATTTCTTCAAAATAAAAATTAAAACTCCTCATGTTGACTAACAGAAACATAATATAATTTGGCAAAAGAATAACAAGAAAACATAAACTAAAATAATTAAAACAAAGGAAAATGGTATAAAACTAAAAGAGCTAAACATAATTTGTTTTTGATTAAAACACCTATTTAAAATATCCTAAAAATTTCCAAATTGAACGTACTGATAAAACACACTAATATTAAACATCGGGAAAAAGAATCACTCAAAAATCTATTTTAAAACTAAAGTTATTCACAAACTAGTGATTCACACAAATTTCAAAGAATTCAAATTTAAACTATTCAAATTTAAAACTACTCGCACTAACAAAAAGTTTATATTTTTGAGACCTAAAGAAAAAAAGATTCACTAAAAAATCTAAATATTCTAAGAGTTTTACCTAAAGTTTTCGAAACAAAAAGAATCACAAAATTAATTGAAAACACCTTTAGTCCCGGTTGCAACCACCAGCTAGGACTAAAGGTTCCTTCTCCCGCGCGGAATTTGGGCCGCCGAAAAGGTGGACCTTTAGTCCCGGTTGGTGGCTGGAACCGGGACTAAATGTCGCGGGTATATAACTTCCGCGCCTTGGTGTCCCAGTGCCAGCCACCGCTGGGGAGAAGGACAGAACCACGCCGCTAGGCTGCCCAATTTCGTCGGCTTTGATTCGCCGCCACCGGAGCATCCCCAACCCCGCCATCTGTGCCAATCAGACCGTGGTGAGCCACCATGTCGTTTCCCTCTCCTCCCCAGCTTCCCCGCACCCCCTATCTAGCTCCCCCGCAAGCTCCGAGCTCCTAGCCGTCGGCCATTGTGTGGCCGTTGCCATGGCCACCGTGGCTTGTGCCCGAGCACCTCCACGTGCTCCACTCGGTCCCAGGAGGCCGTATCCCCTATAGCTCCTCCTCCAGCGCACGTCGAAGCTGAGCCCATCCCAGCCATGCTCCGCTGCCGCCACGGGCTGGCTCCCGTCGAGCTCCGGCGACCCCGCGTCGTCCTGACCCCTCCGCTGGATGCGCACGAGCGCGAGGAGTGCACCGGTGCTCTCCTCCGCCATCCTCGTGGATCCAGGGCGGACTTTGCCGTGGCCAGAGGCCATCGGCGATGAGCCCTGCCGGCCTGGATCGCTTCCATGTGGGCCGAGCTGGTCAGGGGTTAATTAGCCGCTAATTAAACCATGTTAGTTAGTTGTGCCTATGACAGGTGGTGCCCAGCCACCAGGTTTGACCTGGGCTAGCGCATTTGACCTCCTGACGTCATAGCGACTCCAGGCTGACACAGTAATTAGTTTCTGGAATTAAAATAAATCAAAAATGGTTTATTAAATTCAGAAATTAGTTCAAACTTGTAAAATTCATAGAAAATCAACCGTAACTCCAAATAAAATAAATTATATATAAAAAATGATCAGAAAAATCCAAAGAATCCATCTGTTCTATTTTCATGCATGATAGAGCAACCTAAATAGGAGAACTTGAACATTTTGTTCAAATGAAATATGTAAATTCACATATGGAGTTTGAATTTGAACCCTGGGTTCAAACCAACTTCATCTAACCGTGTTAATAGATGCATTAGCTAAAAGACATCATATTGCCATGTCATTTTCATGCATCATACTAATGCATTTGATGTGTATTGATTTGTCCCCCTTCGATGGTTGTTCTTCGTGTTAGGATGTTGATCAAATTAGTGATAGATGAATGGATGGATGGATGATGATCTAAAATCTTTAGTAGATGTTATTAGCACTATGATTTTTTCCTAGTTTGAAGTGTCAATGCTTTATGTGATGTGATGACTAAAATTAAGATTATGATGAGTGGTTACTTGATCATGATGATCTTGCTAAAAAATTTAAGTGTCAATGTTGTATGTGATGTGATGACCTAAGTTTTTTTCACTCGACAAAATTTACAAAAATTATTGTATGGATGCTGGTTAGATGGATTGATGTTGCAAATTTGCAGTTAACAAACTTCTTTGACTACTATGATTCAGTTTTTGCTTATTGAATGCATTCTTATTTAAATACTAAATTGTTTTATCTTTCTTCTGGATTAGTTAAGTTATGGACGATAGCGGCGGATATCATGAAGATGACATCTTCGACATCATACGCTCCTCCCAAAACCAAGAGAATGAACATGACGCCTCAGAATTTCTGAACGACTCCAGTGAGGGACTTGAGCAAGAACCAAGAGACGAAGGGCAAACAAACAATGATGGCGAACAAAATGTTAGACAATTAACAAAGTCCGACGAGGTATATATATATTAAGCCTCTGGTGATCATTAGATGTATTAATTGATTTGTATATATATTAACGAATATTTCTTCTTTTAGCCTTCCGAATCGAGCCAATCTTCTAGAAGGGTACGAGGCCGGGCCAAAAAGTTGGGCGAAGACATAAAGCTCAACATCGATGAAGTCACAGAAGATGGTGAAGCGATTGCTCCTGAATAGAATGCCCATAAATTTGTTCATCAATGTGGAGTTATTGTTAGGGACCAAATCCCGATCACCATTAGAGAATGGAATAAGCCAAAGGAAGATCGAGGAGTTAGTTATGTCGACAAAAGATCGAAAAATTTGCTTTGGGATACGCTCATGTCAAATTTCACTTACCAAAGGGTCTCACGGATAGAAAACGGTTGAAAGTCAAGCAATTTTCTCTTAAGAAGATGGCCACACAATTCCAGGGCTGGAAGAAAAGATTATACAACGAATACATCAAGTCAAAAAAGAAGACTCCAGAATTCACTAGAGCACTAGAGAAGATAAAAGATCACTGGGACGAATTTGTGGAGTACAAGGAGTCGGCTGAAGCTCTGGAAAGGTCAAGAAAAAATAAGATAAATGCTGAGAAAAAGCAGTATCACCATGTTCTGGGGACATGTGGCTACAAGAGAGCCATGCCTAAGTGGGAAGCAGCTGAGGCCAACATGGTTGCGGAAGGGGTCATTCCAGCTACAACGGATTGGCCTGAGAGGTCCATGACTTGGTTTTATGCGCATGGGGGAAAGTTGGACCCAACGACAGGGCAAATTATTATAAAGGCAGATCTTAAAAAAGCCTCAGATGCTTTACTTCAAGCAATAGAAGATGCTCGAGAGGGGTTGTTCCAGCCCGAGAGAGAGAACGTCGTGCTTACACGCGCCCTCGGCAATCCCGAACACGGAGGACGAACACGAGGCAAAGGCGATGTTCCGTGGGTTCAGGGTTTTTTGGAGTGGAACAACACTTATAGAAGCCGTCAGAGAAAAAAGAAGCAGGATGCAGACCGGATTCAGAGGGTAGAAACAAGGAACGATGAGTTGCACCACATGTTAAAGCGGCAGCAGGAGCAACTAGATACAATTAGCCAGCAAAGGGCATCTCCGCGGCAGCAACAAGCAGATCCAGCATTGGATAGTACCGTCCCATCTATGCGGAAAAGCAGCGTGGGTTCCACGGGGGTCCGGGCGGATGATGCACTGCTGGCTCGCTACCCCGTGGATGATATCAAAGAGAGGACAAAATTGTCAGCCACACCAGAAAATGAAGAACATATCCCTGAAGGTGGCGGTCGGCGTTGCTTTACCGAATGCACCTGAAGCAACCATCCATGGCAATCCGATTCCAGCTGGCTATGCTAAAGTCAGGGTGGATGAAGTTCTGTCGGGATATGAGTCACTAGAGCTTGACATTCCTGGAGGTGAAGGGGAGCAGACACTGGGAGAAGTCGTACGTGGTATCATTGTATGGAGAAAGGAATGCACCGTGTTTCCAAACACACCTCTAAGTCCACCCCACGTTGAGAGGGAGCGCAGCGCGAGTCCATATCGATCTCCGCCGCATCAGCCGACTCCACCCCACCTCGAGAGGGATCCCATCGCTAGTCCATATCGATCTCCGCCGCGTCAGCCGACTCCACCCCCTATATTCCAGCAGGGCCAAAAGAGGAAGACCACCGCTCCATCAACTAGTCCTATTCATAAGAAAGTCAAAAAGAAGAAAGCCAACGACGGCCTCCTGCCAAAAAGAAGTTAGCTTACGAGATGACTGATGAGGAAACCAAAGCGGTCGTGGTTTTCGAAGTGAAGTCCCATTTTGCACCGAAACCGCCCCGCCGCCAAAGGAGAAAATACCTACGAAAATCGTAGAGCACTTTGTGGAACTTCTTGAGCAACCCCCGGCACATGTGGTGAATAGGCCATCAGAATATGATCGTTGTATTAGGAAGTCATATCAGGAACAAATGCAGCAGTCGAGACGTGGAAGTAGTAAGAAAAGCGGGAAAACAGTTCCCCAGCTCGGAGAATAGGCAATGCAATCGATCCCCCCGCTCAAGGTAATCGACGCTGCTACAAACATGGGTATCAATGTTGATCAACTCCTAGGCACCGAGGAAATCCCCGTGGTTGAGCTAGCATGGCAATATGTCCTCGGGAATACTCTGGTCAGACCTGATCAGGTCCCGCATCTACCAACACAAATGCGAAGATTGCATGATTGGTACATGGAAGAAGTAAAGAACGGGCGAGTGATGCTCATGGTGAAAGTCAAGGAAGAGCATTACTTCTATGAAAACGAGCTATTTATTGAGTTATCAGAAAATTTCCAATTATACAATCAAGACTCACTCGACAAATCTATCATCAGTTGCTATTGTCTATAAGTGATTTCTTTCTGTAATTTAAGTCTCTATCTCAGCTCGTTCATTGCCTGTAATTATCCTTACTATATTCTTTTGTACGCTATTATGCAGAATGAAGATTCTCGAATGCAAAAGAGACAAAATCTATGGCATTGGGTTCATTGACCCATATATCCTTAATAAAAAAATGATAAAAGACCATCCCAAAGACTCAAAGGATAACTTGCTAATGTTTTTAAAGGCTGAAAATACCAGAACAAAAATACTATTTCCTTACGACTTCAGGTGGGTGTTACTGTCTTGTACTACAAATTCTATTTTGCTTACTCGATGTTAAGTGTAGTTGATGAGTTATGCATGTCTGCTTATATAAACGTGCGCAGGTACCACTGAATCCTGCTAATCATTAGAGTTGACGATGGAATTGTTGAAATCCTGGACTCACTAGGTAAAGACCCTCGAGAATACTCCAGCGTGGTTTTGATGCTCGATAGGTAATTTCAATCATTATCGCACTATATCGGCCTTTTTCGTTCATTTCCTGATATCAAGTAATTAATAGCTCCTTTATTCATTTTCTTTGTCGGGCAGGGTTTGGAAACAGTTCATCAAAGAAGTTGTCGGTGCATGGAAACCGAAGCTGGATTGGCGACAGACCAAGGTAATTAAGTAGTACTAGCTAGGTCTGCGCATCTCTTTAATTCTAGTTTCAATACCATTATCATGCTTGATTATTATCTGATTGAATTCTATTCTCGCAAAGTGCATGAGGCAGAACAGGGGACTAATTTATGTGCATACTATGTTTGCGAGAACATTCGCATGGCTACCGAATGGCGCAGAGATGTAAAACAAGTTGAGGTACGTAAACACTATTCACAATTTTTTATGATGATCTAATATATATACACACAACTAATATATTCATATTGACCTCCTTCTTTAAAGATGGAAGACATGCAGGAGAAGCTCCTACCAGAGAACCGCCTACGAGCAATTTAAGAGGAGATTGCGGGATTTTTGCTTACAGAGGTCATATCTGAAAGCGGAGAATACCATTGCCGCTAATGCCTGCATGTAATGATCTCCAAATTGTAGGAGAAATTGTATATACCAAATTGTGTATATATATATGTATGGTCGTACGCGAAATTATATTATATATGCATCAACGTGTATAGTATGTAATAGCGTAGAATATGTTTGAAATGAAAAAAAAAATTGAATGGAAAACACAAAATAAAAAGGAAAATAAACCATAAACCCTAAAACCCTAAACCCCAACAAAAAAAACACAAAATACTTAGTCCCGGTTGGTGTCACCAACCGGGACTAAAGGTCCTCCATCCCCCACCGCACGCTCGCGGCCACATGGAGGGACTTTAGTCCCGGGCTGTGGCCAACCGGGACTAAAGGGTGGGAACCCCGCCCTTTAATCCCGGTTGGCGACCCGGGACTAAAGGCCGTTGCCAACCAGGACTAAAGCCCCGTTTTCCACTAGTGAACTATCATCACCGACGCCCCAAGGGCAGACCAGAGTTGTCTTGGCATACCGCTGCCATGGCACCTCGTTGACCATTACGCGAGATCGTTGTGTCAACATAAACCTTTACCCATCCTAGTTGTGGTGGCATCCACTTCAGCCCTCTTCTAACTTGGACAGTCCAGGGAGCAGGTTGCTTCTTCTCAGGTAGGAGCGCTAACCGCTAAGTCTCCTAGGTAATTCTTTATAAAGCTCCAAGTAGACAGAGGCGACTGGTATTGTTGTTCATGTATTGCTTTTCTCCTTGTTCACCAAATAGACCAAAGTGCAGCAATAGCCTTAATAAACTGCTTATCTAGAAAAGAACATTGTAGTTCGACAAGCCACATCCGAGCATCATCAGTAGTTATAGCAACCATATGTTCAACAAGCTTTTCATAAAGTAATGCACACACATTTTGCCATCGGGCAATCAATGAGCGCGTGCTTCCAACTATCCACTGCACCATTGCGGATTTTTCACACATTTGTGTCTGACATATGTCGCTGAAATCGGAAATAGACGAAGACGACGGCGGCGGCGGCACGGACGCCGATGAAGGTGCAGCAGTACAAGGCGGCCGTAGTTACATGGTGGTCGTACCATATAGGGTTTAGTATTTTTCTTATAGTTTTTAGTAAAAAAATGGTCGAAATATCTCCGTTTAAGTAAATATATCCGAACTTGAATGAAAGCTGCTAAATTTGAACAAATTTCGTCCGATTAGCTTGAATTGCTGGTCAAATATATGCGGACTGCGTTGGATGACGACCTCCCACATCTATGTCTGCGAACGGATGCGGAAAAAAAATTACGGGTTGCTGTCGGAGGTGCCCTTACACTGAGCTGCAGAACACATGAAACAAGCGGGTTGAGTTTTCTCTAGTCGGCGCTAACTACATAAAAAGTGTTACTCCAACACAAGTCCAAGTGTTGCAACCAACGCAAGTCATTGATGGGTCGACGTACCCACTCCAGGGTCGGAGAAGGTCAGTATCGCCTACTATCTCATCACAAAGGCCAGTGGCGGAGGACGGAAAAAAATGTAGGTGTGGCGAACCCTGCACCGGCAACCGCCGCGCCACCAGCAATGCCGCTACTGCTCACCTGCCGCCTACGCACACGCCTACGCCCATGGCTGTGCCCTGTCTAGCCTCCGTTGCTCCAGTTGTCCGCCTGCCCGCTGCTTGACCACCGCCGTCCGCAGTGACCTATAGCGCTAGGGTTGGTCGGTCCGTCTGTCCGTCGGTCGGTGCTTGCATGGTGTGTGTGGCGTCTACGCTCGATGTCTCTTCGTTTCGTTCGACGGACTACAGTTCTGTATCACTGCCTCGTCAGTCAATTAACGAATGATGCCCATACAGTAGCAGGACTAGGCCCAAGTAAGTCAGCTAAAGCCTCACCAGCGGAGTAGACGCTCCTTTTCCTTCCTTTTCTCTTCTTTCCAGCCTTCCCAGCCATCCAGAGATGCATGCACGACTCAGATGCATGTGTGCACAGAGATGCAGCGTACTGGTATAAATAGTTCTGCGCTAAATCAAGGTGGGGCGGACGCCCGACCTCGCCCTACCGGGTCCTCCGCCCCTGACAAAGGCCATGTATATCCCACCGCAGGAGCTTCCTTTCACTTCCGACGTTGTCAACTCGATCAAGGGCGCGTCTGGCACTATTGTGCTCGGAAGGGGTGTGTTGATGTTGTCTTATTGGCTCGACGATAGCAAGTTCTCCTATGGCCCCATGCCACACTTCATCGACGATGACAAGTTTACCATCAACGGAACAAGCCTTTCATTGTCGGCTCATTGACTGGCGTAGGCGGCGACAAAGACACACCCCTAGCAACAGTAACCTGATGGAGGAGTCGTAGATTCAGGGTTGCATGAGTGGACGCGGTGCAACATATCAGTTGTCCTCTAATATCTAACTTGTATGTGTTTTCTTTTGTGAGAAATCCCAACTCATAGATTACACCAATAAAACATGCCATTCCCTATATTTATGACTACATGAAGGAAGCTCATCTCTGGACTGATGCCGGACACCAACTCAATTTATAGGCCCGACAAATGAGTTATTCACGCTTTTATTATGCTTTATGTAAATGACCATTCACGAACGTTGCACGCCTATAGTTCGTTTAGCATGAAGCAAGCAGCTAGGTTGTGTGTCCTTGAGCTCAACCCATTCATCTCCTCGTGCTACTGGCTACTGGGTACGTACTGTATTTGATGTAGGCTGCCTTCAGACGAATAACGCGTAGCTGCGTCTGCAGGCAAGCAGTTAGAGCAACTCTACCAGATTCCTTATATCACGGACCCGTATCGCGTGTTTACATGTCACGAAAAACGCTTTTTGGCTGGTGCGGGCCGCGACAGAACAGACCCCGCATCGCGGAACTGTAAAACAAAATATTCGTCTGTTCTGTCGCGGCCCGTGCCAGCCCGCAAAATGTAAAAAATTAAATTTGACAATTTTACATCAATTCCAATGATTGGCGGCAAATTTAAACAATCAAACACAATTTGCACATAAATTAAACCATAGTTTTCGATCAAGACGCTAAAGAACGTCAAACGCAACCACCATCTTTACCATCATCTTTTCGGTGCATCCTCGGGGTTGCTCTCGCTGGCGCAATCGGAGCAGCCGTTGGCGGGGGAGCTCTTGCACCCGCCTTCTTGCATTTCACATCCGCCACCTTACCTTTCCGGGTCGGTGCCGGCCTCCCCGAAATCGCAGCGCCGGCGGCGGTGGCGGATGGGGCTGCGGATGCGCCACGCTAGACGACGACGTTGCCCTGCCGCTTACAAGGTGGTGCGAGCGAGGGTTGAACGACGACGGGCGCGACATGGCCGGCGACGAGATCTGACGAAGGGGTTGACGCGTGGCTGACTTAGACGGTGACGGGCGATGGCTCAAAGACTTCCATGACGGCGACGGGTGGCTGTGGATGGTCTGGAGCAGCCGGAGGGAGATCAATGGAGATGAAGGGAAGGGGAAGCAGGAACGGCCGTGCGGAAATGTCCCTCCCGCCAAAAATCGCTGCCGATAAGGGTCAAGCTCGAGTCGCCCTCTGATACGTCTCCAACGTATCGATAATTTTTGCTTGTTCCATGTTGTTATACTATCATTCTTGGATGTTTTACAATCACTTTATAGCAACTTTATATCATTTTTTGGGACTAACCTATGGACATAGTGCCAAAGTGCCAGTTGCTGTTTTTGCTTGTTTTTTACTTCGCAGAATATCAATACCAAACGGAGTGCAATCGCGACGAAACTTTTTGGAGATTTTTTTGGGCCAGAAGACATCCAGTGGGCCAAAGAAGTGCCTGAGGGGAGGGTCGAGGAGACCACAACCCACCAGGGCGCGCCAGAGGCCCCGGGCGCGCCCTAATGGGTTGTGCCCTCCTCGGGACCCCTCTCTACCGCCTCTGATGCCTATAAATTCCCAAATATTCCAGAAACCCTAGGGGAGTCGACGAAAAACACATCCAGCTGCCGCCAGTTCTAGAACCGCGAGATCCAATCTAACACCATCACGGAGGGGTTCATCATCCTCATTGGTGCCTCTCCGATGATGCGTGAGTAGTCCACCATAGACCTACGGGTCCGTAGGCAGTAGCTAGATGGCTTCCTCTCTCTCTCTCTTTTGATTCTCAATACAATGGTCTCTTGGAGATCTATTTGATGTAAACTTTTGCGGTGTGTTTGTTGGGATCCGATGAATTTTGAGTTCATGATCAGTTTCTATCCATGAATATTATTTGAGTCTTCTTTGATCTCTTATATGCATGATTACTTATAGCCTTGTATTTCTTCTTCGAATCTTTGGTTTAGTTAGGCTATCTAGATCGATTTTTCTAGCCATGGGAAGAGGTGCTTTGTGATGGGTTCGATCTTGCGGTGTCCTCTCCCAGTGACAGAAGGGGCAGCGAGGCACGCATGCATCATTGCTATTAAGGATAACAAGATGGGGTCTATTCCTACATGAATAGATCTTGTATACATCATGTCACCGTTCTTATTGCATTACTCCGTTTTCCCATGAACTTAATACACTAGATGCATGCTGGATAGCGGTCGATGTGTGGAGTAATAGTAGTAGATGCAGAATCGTTTCGGTCTACTTATCTTGGACGTGATGCCTATATAATGATCATCGCCTTGGATATTGTCATGATTATTTGATCTTCTATCAATTGACCAACAGTAATTTGTTCACCCACCGTGTGCTATACTCATGAGAGAAGCCACTAGTGAAACCTACGGCCACCGGGTCTACTTTTCCAACATATTGCTTTCCGATCTATCTTTTTGCTGCTTTTGTTTTCAGATCTATTATTCCAAAAACCCAAAAATAACTTGCTGCACTTTTTATTTGCCCTTTTTATTTTGTGTTCTTGAGAGATATATCTCTCCAATCTATCACTACCTAATCTATCTTTTTACCGTAGAGAGATTGACAACCTCTCTTTCGCGTCGGGTTGCAAGTATTTGTTCTTTATGTGCAGGTGTTGTTTACGTAGTGGTGGCGATCCTCCTACTGGTTCGATACCTTGGTTCCATAACTGAGGGAAATACTTACCGTCGATGTGATGCATCACTCCTTCCTCTTTGGGGAAATACCGACGCAGTCTCAAGCTACGTCAAAGGATTTTCTGGCGCTGTTGCCGGGGAGGAAGCGGTCTCTTCTACGTGTCAATCTCTGGCGCCGAGGAGACACCATCAACATCTATCAGGTTCCTAATCACAAATCTCATATCCTTGCAATTACATTATTTGCCATTTGCCTCTCGTTTTCCTCTCCCCCACTTCACCAAATTTGCCGTTTTATTCGCCCTCTTTTTCGTTTGCCTTTTTCTCGCCGGATCTCTTTTGTTTGCTTGTGTTGCCATGTGCCTTCTATTTGCTTGAAACTTCGCTTCCTAAAAATCTATTGATATGGATACTCATCCACTTGCTAATCTTTTGAAAAGACCAAATTATGATGAACCAATTGCTAGTGAGTTGAGTGCACTTGATTATCTCTATGAAGTTTTGTTTGAAAATCATGAATCTGAAAATTTTGATGAAGTGTTGAAAGAAGAAATATATAAGGTGATTCATGATAGCTCCTTGATTGAAAAGCGTGATTGCAATGTTGCTAGTATGAATTCTCTAAATATTCATGATGCTAATGATATGCAAAGCCACAAGCTTGGGGATGCTATGTTTGATGAAGATGATATTTTTAGTCTCCCATGTTTTGATGAGCAAATTTATTATGATGATTGCATGCCTCCTATTTATCATGATGGTGATGACACGTATGCTTTAATGAGTAATAATAACCATGAAACTTATCATCATGGTTTTAATTTGCCATGTGGTTATGTCAATCAAGTGTCTCATGATAGTTATTTTGTTAAGTTTGCTCCCACTACCATGGATGAAAAGGAATTTGCTTATGTGGAGAGTAATGAAAATTCTATGCTTGTGCATCATGAAAAGAATGATTTATGTGATAGTTATATTGTTGAATTACTTCATGATGCTACTGAAATTTATTATGAGGGAGGAACATATGCTTGTAGGAATTGCAATAATATCAAGTTTCCTCTGTGTGTGTTCAAAGTTTTGAAGTTATGCTTGTTTTGCCTTCCTATGCTAGTTGATTCTTGTTCCCATAAATTGTTTGCTCACAAAATCCCTATGCATAGGAAGTGGGTTAGACTTAAATGTGCTTGTCATGAGATTCATGATGATCTCTTGCATATTTCAATTACTACTTTTTATGTGAGCATCATTGAAATAATTATGCCTAGCTAGGGGCGTAAAACGATAGCGCTTGTTAGGAGGCAACCCAATGAATAAATTTATTTTCTTCTTTTTCTTTCTGTTTTTGGGTGTTGAAAAAATTGTGACTCTATTATGATTGTGTTTTTTAAGTTTTATTTAGTGTTTGTGCCAAGTAAAGCCTTTAGGATAATTCATAAGATGAGTAGAAACAATGTTGAATCTGAAACAGAAACTTTGACTTCAGTGTGCGAATTTTAATTTTTTACTGGAACGTGATAATGAGCTGAAATTTTAACACAGTGTTTCTATAAAAATATTTTACGTTTTCCTAAGTTTTCAGAATTTTTAGAGTTACAGAACTATGGTTAGAGTACAGATTACTACAGACTGTTCTGTTTAAGACAGATTCTGCTTTCGTTGCATTGTGTGCTTGTTTTGATGAATCTATTGTTTGTAGTGAAGGGTATGAGCCATGGTAAATTTAAAATACAGTAGGTATAATGCAATAATAAAATATGAATGGGTTTGCAACATCACCTAAAGTAGTGATTTGCTTTATTGTGCTAACGGATCTCACGAAGATTTTTTTGAGTTTTGTGTGCTTGAAGTTTTCAAGTTTTGGGTGAGATCACGATGGATGAAGGAATAAGGAGTGAAAAGAGCCTAAGCTTGGGGATGCTACATCACTACCCAAGATATATCCAAAGAGAAACAAGCAACAAAGCTTGGGGATGCCCCGAGTGACATCCCCTCTTTCTTCTAACGACCATCGGTATTTTACTTTGAGCTATATTTTTATTCGTCACATATCATGAGTTTTGCTTGGAGCGTCTTGTATCATTTGAGTCTTTGCTTGCTTTGATTTTTAGTTTGTCATTAGTATCCTTGCTGGACACACCTATTTGAGAGAGCAAAAATTATGCTAAGATTTGTTAGAATTGCTCTTTATGCTTCACTTAAACTTTTTGAGCTATAGAATTGCTCTAGTGCTTCACTTATATCTTTTTGAGCACGGTGTGCTTGGAAATTTTTGTAGAAATACTCTCATGCTTCACATATATTAATTTGAGAGTTAGTAAATTTTGAAGAAATCCTCTCATGCTTCACTTATACTATTTTGAGAGATGAAATCTCTATGCTCATGTGCCTCACTTAAATTTGTGTGAGCTTGTCAAAAGCAATGGCAATATATGAAACTAGTTCCAAAGTGATAGATATCCAAGGGGGATATAATAAAAACTTTCATGAAGATCATTGGACAAACTAAACTTGATTCATTGTAATAGTTTTGAGACATGATGATAGTAATATGTGAGTCATGTTAGTGAGTAATTATGCTTTAGTAAGAATATTGGTGTTAAGGTTTGTGACTCCCTATGCAAGCATGAAAGTCAATAGTTATGCAATAAAATTACATCCTACTTATGGTGCATTATTCGGTGTTAGTTATACTCAATGCTCGCTTATGTGAATTTTCGTTTCTTGGTTGGTTGCTTCTCAATCTATTTGCTAGCCTCCACTTGTACTAAGTAGAAATACTACTTGCGCATCCAAAATCCTTAAACCCAGTTTTACCTTATGAGTCCACCATACCTACCTATATGCGGTATTTCCATGCCATTCTAAGAAAATTTGTATGTGCCATCTCTAATTTTCAAAATAAATTTCCTTTTTGTGTGCTCGTACCGCTCATGAAACGGTAGGGGGTGTACAATATTTTTCCATGCTAGATGTGTTATTCTCAAGATGAGTGTTTATTCACCTATCATTGCACAAGAGTATGGCAGTAATAGGGATGCCCATTCCCGAAATGAAAAAAGAAAAAAATTACTTTATGTTGTCAAATAATAAATTCCTTGGAAAGTGTTGGTATGGAAGGCAACCGTGGATACGGCCAGCCATGGATTGTGAAAGAATGGTGGAAAAAGGAATAAACTTTATTTTTGTTTGGGAACCGCCTATGATATATCTAGCATGGAAAGTATTGTGAACTACTTTGTCATTTTCGTTGACAGGAAAGGCATGCCACTCAAAATATTTTTCTCTCAATTTAAACTTTGAGCTCTAGCACCTCTACAAATCCCTACTTCCCTCTGCGAAGGGCCTATCTATTTCCTTTATGCAATTTTTATTTTTTTATTTGAGTCTCCATCTTCTCTTATAAAGCACCAACTAGGGGGCACTATGATCATACTTGAGCATTGGGTGTAGCTAATATTTGAGTGTGTTTCATAAATGGATCAATGATTGAGCATGATGGGCTAGGGATAACTTTCTTTAGTGTTGATATTTTGAAAGACATGGTTGCTTGTTCGCATGCTTGAGTATTGAAGTCATTATGTCAAAACTAGACTATTGCTTTGAACCATCTAAAAGTCCAAATGTCCATGCTACAAAAGAAAAGAATATGTGATGAACATGTTAGGCAGCATTCCACATCAGAAATTCTGTTTTTATCATTTACCTACTCGAGGACGAGTAGGAATTAAGCTTGGGGATGTGATGACCCACAAGTATAGGGGATCAATCGTAGTCCTTTCGATAAGTAAGATTGTCGAACCCCACGAGGAGCAGAAGGAAATGACAAGCGGTTTTCAGCAAGGTAATTTCTGCAAGCACTGAAATTGTAGGTAACAGATAGTTTGATAGCAAGATAATTGGTAACGAGCAAGTAACGGTAATGGTAAACAAGGTGCAGCAAGGTATCCCAATCCTTTTGAGGCAAAGGACAGGCCAGAACAATTACTAGTAATAGGCAAAGTGTTCTTGAGGGTACACGGGAATTTCGTCTAGTCACTTTTATCATGTTGGTTTGATTCGTGTTCGCTACTTTGATAATTTGATATGTGGGTGGACCGGTGCTAAGGTGATGTTCTTACTTGAACTAACAACCTACTTATGATTAACCCCCTCGCAAGCATCCGCAACTACGAGAAAAGTAAGACAAAGTCTAACCATAGCATTAAACATGTGGATCCAAATCAGCCGCTTACGAAGTAGCGCATAAACTAGGGTTTAAGCTTCTGTCACTCTAGCAACCCATCATCTAATAACTACTCCACAATGCATTCCCTTAGGCCCATGAATGGTGAAGTGTCATGTAGTCGACGTTCACATGACACCACTAAGGGAATCATAACATACATATCATCAAAATATCGAACACATATCAAATTCACATGATTACTCACAACATGACTTCTCCCGTGACCTCAAGAACAAAGGTAACTACTCACAAATAATAATCATGCTCAAGATCAGAGGAGTATTGAATAGCATAATGGATCTGAACATATAATCTTCCACCAAATAAACCATATAGTAATCAACTACGCAAGGTAATCAACACTACTAGTCACCCACAGGTACCAATCTGGGGTTCCGGTACAAAGATTGAACACAAGAGATGAACCAGGGTTTGAGAGGAGATGGTGCTGTTGAAGATGTTGATGAAGATTGGCCTCCCAAAGATAAGAGGGGTGTTGGTGATGACGATAGCTTCGATTTCCTCCTCCGGGAAGGAAGTTCCCCCGACGGAATCGCTCCGCCGGAGGGCAAAAGTGCTCCTGCCCAAGTTCCGCCTCAAGGTGGTGGCGCTTCATCCCAAAAGTCCTCCTTTGATTTTTTTCTAGGCAAGAGTGACCTTATACCAGAAGATGGGCACCGGAGGTGGGTCGAGGTGGCCACAACCCATCAGGGCGCGCCCTGGTGGGTTGTGCCCACCTGGGAGGCCCCCTCCGGTAGTTTTCAGCTCCAGGATTTTTTATTAAATGGAAAAATAATCTCCGTAAAATTTCAGCTTCATTGGAGTTGTGCAGAATAGGTATCTCCAACGTGCTTTTCTTGGGTCCAGAATTCCGGCTGCCGGTATTCTCCCTCTTTGTGTAAACCTTGCATATTATGATAGAAAAGGCATTAGAATCACTCCCCAAAGCATTATTATTCAATAAAACAAAGTAAATAACAGTAGGAAATCATGATGCAAAATGGACGTATCAACTCCCCCAAGCTTAGACCTCGCTTGTCCTCAAGCGAAAGGCGATATTGAAAAGCATGTCCACATGGTTTGAGAGAGAGGTGTCGATAAAAACAAAATACGGACATAGAAGCATCATGCTTATTAACATAACATCAACAAACTCTAACATAAGAACTTATTTCAATACATTTTTATCATAAAGCTTCTCATGAACAAGTAACAATTCAGCACAACATAGAAGTATGGAGCATAAACCTTATTGGGAACCAACAAACTATGTTCTCAGTAAACTTTGCAACTACAATTCATCATATTTTCAGGAAGGGTCTCATGTCGGAGCCTTTTGGAAAGTCCACATACTCAACCATCATTTAGTCTTCTATGATTGCTAATGCTCACAGCATACCCATGAAGAAAAAGTTTCAACCAGACACGTAGGAAGATAGGGGCTTATAGTTTCACCTCCCAACTCACTCACCTCAAGGGTGATGTCAACAATAATAACTCATGCCCACCCATATCCAACTGGGTATATGCGCCTAGATCTTTCCTCACCACATGATGCTTGCAAAAGAAAAAGTAAAAAGGAATAGGGAAGAATACTTTGACTCTTGCATAAAAGTAAGTGCAAAAAAGTAAAAGATAGGCCCTTCGCAGAGGGAAGCAGAGGTTGTCATGCGCTTATTGGTTTGTATGCCCAACCCCTTAATGTAAAAGAATGTCACGCTATATTACCCACTATGATAGCAACCTTTATTATGCAGTCCGTCGTTTTTATTACTTTGCCATCATAAGTTCATATAACGCTCAATTTTCTCTTACACTAACTGATCAAAACACTTTTAGAAGCAATTTTTATTGCCTTGTTGCACTGATGATAACTTACTTGAAGGATCTTTCTCGATCCATAGGTAGGTATGGTGGACACTCAAAGAAAGAGTTTGGTTTGGGTTTTTGGATGCACAAGTAGTATCTCTACTTAGTGCGGAATTTTTGGCTAGCAAAGATATTGGGCAAGCACCACATGTTAAAGGATCTATGACAATATAACTTCTATGTGGATATGAACAAACATAAATCATTACGTTGTCTTCCTCGTCCAATGACAACAATTTTGACATATAATATTTGATGGGGGCTCACAATCATAAAAGATGTCCAATATGGTGTATTTGCATGTGAATCTTCTCTTCCCTAATTAATTCTTTCATGAATTGCATCATTGACCAATGTTATGTTTGTCAATCTCCAATAAATTTTACTACTTATACTTTTCCTTATGTGATGTCATTACTCACCATAATATTAGCATATGATTCTTTTCATTTGTTTCTTTTCCTTTATTTGATTGCAACAAGAAAGTAGAGAGGCAAAAAACTCAAACTAAACTTTATTATATAACTTTCACTCGATTACATAGATAGGTAGGTCACGAAACTAACACACGAAAATAGATCATACTAAACTTTTATTCGACTAAAGCAAAGGGAAACTAAAGATAGAACTAAAATAGGTAAAGGTGAATAAAAGTGGTGGTGATACGATCCGGGGCACCTCCCCCAAGCTTGGCTCAAGCCAAGGGGAGTGCCCATACCCGTGTGATCAAGCCTCCTTTGGTGGTGGTGATGAAGAAGGTGGAGGTGTTGATGTAGGTGGTGGTGATATGATGTCACACTTTAGCTTCAAAAGATGCTCCAATTTGCGGATGACCCTCCTAAGGTTATTGATGTGCTCTTGCAGCAAAATATTTTCATGGATGAGAAATTTATTTTGAACACGAACCACTTCGAAAGCTCTAAAGGCTTCGATTTCAATAGGGGTGAGATGACTATAATAACGTTGAAGGATATCTTATTCCTCTCCCTTCTTTGCTGGCATGGATTGATCTCCTTCAGGGGGATGATTCACCATAGTCTCATTGCCCTTCTCTTCCTTGTTGGACTCTTCCGGCTCCTCCCTCTTCAACTCTATCTTCATTAGCCAGACATCTTCTTCCACGTTGTTAGAAGAGGGAGAAGACATGATGGCTGACTTGAAAGATCTGATAGGAAATCAGCAAGAAACAAGAACAAAGGATATTTCTGCGATGCGGTCGTCAAAACAGTCGGGGGTATATATAGAGAATTTTTATTCTTGGGAACAAGTATTTGGAAGGAAAACGGAGTCGGGAAGGCACCCGAGGTGAGCACAACCCACCAGGGCGCGCCCAGGGGTGCCTGGCGCGCCCTGGTGTATCGTGCTCACCTCGATCACCTTCCGGTTTATTGTTTTTATTTCCAAAATTCTAAAATATTCCAAAACTGACAAAAAAAAATTGCGGATTTTTCGGAGTCCGTTTACTTACCGTACCACATACCTCCTATTTTTAAGTATTCTGGAGTGTTCCGGAAGGTTTCTTTTATGTGTTCCTCCGGTGTCATGGTTTGGATAACATTGTTTTCAACGTTAATAGGCATACCTGATATATAATGCTTAATTCTTTGTCCATTGACCACCTTCGAGTTAGTACCTTCGGCGTTATTAATCTTGATAGCTCCAGAACGATAAACCTCTTCGATAATATATGGTCCTTCCCATTTTGAGAGAAGCTTTCCTGCAAAAAATCTTAAACGAGAGTTGAACAAAAGAACATGATCTCCTATTTTGAATTCCTGCTTTTGGATTCTTTTGTCATGCCATCTTTTTACTTTTTCTTTGAATAGCTTGGCATTTTCAAAGGCTTGGGTTCTCCATTCATCTAGTGAGCTAATATCAAATAGCCTCTTCTCACCGGCAAGTTTGAAATCATAGTTGAGTTCTTTGATTGCCCAAAATGCTTTGTGTTCTAGTTCTAGAGGCAAATGACAAGCTTTCCCATATACCATTTTATATGGAGACATACCCATAGGATTTTTATAAGCTGTTCTATAGGCCCAAAGCGCATCATCTAATTTCTTAGACCAATTCTTACGAGACCTATTGACAGTTTTTTGTAATATCAATTTTATTTCTCTATTGCTAAGTTCAACTTGACCATTAGATTGAGGATGATAGGGTGATGCAATTCTATAGTTAACATCATATTTAGCAAGCATCTTACGGAAGGCACCATGAATAAAGTGTGAACCACCATCAGTCATTAAATATCTAGGGACTCCGAACCTCGGGAAGATAACCTCTTTAGAATTTTAATGGAGGTGTGGTGATCAGCACTACTAGTTGGAATAGCTTCTACCCACTTAGTGACATAATCAACAGCAACCAAAATATGAGTGTACCTGTTGGAGGAAGGAAAAGGTACCATATAATCAAAACCCCATACGTCAAATGGTTCAACAACAAGTGAATAATACATAGGCATTTCTTGACACTTACCGATATTACCAATTCTTTGACATTCATCACAAGACAAGACAAACTTACGGGCATCCTTGAAGAGAGTAGGCCAATAAAAACCAGATTGCAATACCTTATGAGCAGTTCTATCTCCCGCATGATGTCCTCCATAAGCTTCGGAATGACATTTCCGTAGGATTTGTTCCTCTTCATGCTCAGGTACACAACGTCTAATAATACCATCTACTCCTTTATAAAGGTGTGGGTCATCCCAAAAGTAATGTCTCAAGTCATAGAATTTTTTTCTCTTTTGTTGATAAGTAAAGCTAGGTGGTATATATTTAGCGACAATATAATTAGCATAATCAACATACCAAGGTGTGTTGTGTGAGACACTTATTGCAGCTAGCTATTCATCAGGGAAACTATCATCAATAGGTAGTGGGTCATCAAGAATATTTTCTAGCCTAGATAAGTTATCAGTTACGGGGTTCTCAGCTCCTTTCCTATCAACGATGTGTAAGTCAAATTCTTGAAGAAAAAGAACCCACCTAATGAGTCTAGGTTTAGCATCATTCTTTTCCATAAGGTATTTTATAGCAGCATGATCGGTGTGAACAATAACTTTGGAGTCAACAATATAGGATCTAAATTTATCACAAGCAAACACAACTGCTAAAAATTCCTTTTCAGTAGTAGCATAGTTTCGTTGGGCACTGTCTAGAGTTTTACTAGCATAATGGATAACATTCAATTTCTTCTCAACTCTTTGTCCTAGGACAGCACCAACAGCATAATCACTAGCATCACACATAATTTCAAAAGGCAAGTTCCAATCAAGTGGTTGAACGATAGGTGCATAGGTTAAGGCTTTCTTGAGTGTTTCAAAGGCTTCCACACAATCATCATCAAAAACAAAAGGAATGTCCTTTTGCAAAAGATTAGTAAGAGGCCTAGAAATTTTAGAGAAGTCTTTAATGAACCTCCTATAAAAACCAGCATGACCAAGGAAACTGTGAATACCTTTAATATCTTTAGGACATGGCATTTTCTCAATTGCATTAACTTTAGCTTTATCCACCTCAAAACCTCGTTCGGATATTTTGTGCCCCAAGACAATGCCTTCATTAACCATAAAGTGGCACTTCTCCCAATTCAAGACGAGATTGGTTTGTTCACATCTCTGCAAAACTCGATCAAGGTTGCTTAAGCAATCATCAAAAGAAGTTCCGTAAACGGAAAAATCATCCATGAAAACCTACACAATCTTTTCACAAAAATCAGAGAATATAGCAGTCATACATCTTTGAAAGGTAGCAGGTGCATTGCATAAACCAAAAGGCATACGTCTATAAGCATAGGTTCCAAAAGGGCAAGTAAAGGTAGTTTTCTCTTGATCGGATTATGACACAGGTATTTGAGAGAAACCAGAATATCCATCTAAGAAACAAAAGTGTGTGTGCTTAGACAGTCTCTCCAACATTTGATCAATGAACGGTAGAGGGTAATGATCTTTCCTAGTAGCTTTATTTAATTTTCTAAAATCAATTACCATTCTATAGCCAGTGCCAATTCTTTGTGGAATAAGTTCATTCTTATCATTGGGAACAACGGTAATACCTCCTTTCTTAGGAACACAATGAACGGGACTTACCCATCTACTATCAGCTATGGGATGGATTATACCTGCTTCCAGAAGCTTTAATATTTCGGTTCTTACCACTTCTTTCATCTTAGGATTCAATCGCCGTTGGTGATCAACAACGGGTTTAGCATCAGGTTCCATATTAATCTTGTGCTGACATAGAGTGGGACTAATGCCCTTAAGATCATCAAGAGTATATCCAATAGCAGCCCGGTGCTTCCTTAGAACTTTTAATAATCTTTCTTCCTCATGTTCTGAAAGGTTAGCACTAATAATAACAGGATATATCTTTTTCTCATCAAGATAATCATACTTCAAAGTGTCAGGCAGTTGTTTCAATTCAAACACAGGATCACCTTTAGGTGGAGGAGGACCTCCAAGAGTTTCAATAGGCAAATTGTGTTTCAAGAGAGGTTGTTGTTCGAAGAAAATTTGATCTATTTCATTTCTTTCACGCAAATGCATATCATTTTCATGGTCGAGCAAATATTGTTCTAAGGGATCAGTAGGAGGCACAACAATAGAAGCAAGACCAATTATTTCATCCTTACTAGATAATGCTTCAACACGGGGTTGTCTACTAAACTTGGAAAAATTAAACTCATGAGATACATTACCAAAACTGACACCGACAGTTTGTTTTTCACAATCTATCTTAGCATTGACGGTGCTCAAGAAAGGTCTACCAAAGATAATGGGACAAAAGTCATCTTGTGGGGAACCAGGGACTAGAAAATCAGTAGGGTATTTTACTTTCCCACACAAGACTTCAACATCTCTAACAATCCCAAGTGGTGTGATAGTGTCTCTATTAACAAGTTTAATAGTGACATCAATGTCTTCCATTTCAGCAGGTGCTATTTCATCCATAATTTCTTGGTATAAGGTAAAAGGGATAGCACTCACACTAGCACCCAAATCACATAAACCATGATAGCAATGATCTCCTATTTTGACTGAGACAACATGCATGCCTTCTATGGGTCTATGTTTATCTTTTTCATCGGGTTTAGCAATTCTAGCAGCTTCGTCACAAAAGTAGATAACATGCCCATCAATATTTTCTACCAAGAGATCTTTAGCCATAGCAACACTAGGTTCTACTTTAATTTGCTCAGGGGTTTTTGGAGCTCTTATATTACTCTTACGAACCACAGTTGATACCTCAGCATGTTCCTTTATCCTAGCAGGGAAAGGTGGTTTTTCAATATAAGCGGTAGGCACAACTGGATCAACATTGTAAAAGATGGTTTCTTCTTTAGCTATGACTGGTTCTTTAATTTCTTCTTTAATAGGGGGATGATATTTAAACCACTTCTCCTTAGGGAGATCAACGTGAGTAGCAAATGCTTCGCAGAAAGAGGCTACTATCTCATAGTCAAGTCCATATTTAGTGCTAAACTTGTGAAAAGTATCGGTATTCATAAAAGATTTAACACAATCAAATTCAAGCTTTATACCTGACTCATTACCATCGTCGAGTTCCCAATCTTCAGAGTTGCGTTTAATTCTTTCTAAGAGATCCCACTTGAATTCAATAGTCTTCTTCATATAAGAACCAACACAAGAAGTATCGAGCATGGATTGATCATTATGAAAAAGCCGAGCATAAAAATTCTGAATGATAACTTCCCTCGGAATGTCATGATTGGGGCATGAATATAACATTGACTTAAGCCTCCCCCAAGCTAGAGCGGTACTTTCTCCTTCACGAGGCCAAAAATTATATATATAATTCCGATCACGATGAACTAGATGCATGGGATAAAACTTTTGGTGAAATTCCAATTGCAAACGATTCCAGTTCCATGATCCAAGATCATCACATAGCCTATACCATGTCAATGCTTTTCCCTCGAAAGATAAAGGGAAAACCTTCTTCTTAATTTCATCTCCGGGTAAACCTGCAAGCTTAAATAATCCACAAATTTCGTTCACATATGAGAGGTGCATATCAGGATGTTCAGTTCCATCTCCTGCATAAGGTTTAGCAAGCAGTTGTTCTACCATACCCCAAGGAATTTCATAAGTAACATTTTCAGTAGGTGCTGTAGGTTGAGGGGCAACTAATTGTGGTTCCGGTCGAGGTGAAGATACCCCGAACAAACCCCTCAAAGGATTGTTCTCCATAGTAGCAAGTAGCAACAAATTTCAGCATGTAGTATAAGTTTTTCCTTACCGATTTCCACTTACCAAGAGCGCTTCACTCCCGGCAACGGCGCCAGAAAAGAGTCTTGATAACCCACAAGTATAGGGGATCAATCGTAGTCCTTTCGATAAGTAAGAGTGTCGAACCCAATGAGGAGCAGAAGGAAATGACAAGCGGTTTTCAGCAAGGTAATTTCTGCAAGCACTGAAATTGTAGGTAACAGATAGTTTCATAGCAAGATAATTGGTAACGAGCAAGTAACGGTAACGGTAAACAAGGTGCAGCAAGGTAGCCCAATCCTTTTGAGGCAAAGGACAGGCCAGAACAATTACTAGTAATAGGCAAAGTGTTCTTGAGGGTACACGGGAATTTCGTCTAGTCACTTTATCATGTTGGTTTGATTCGTGTTCGCTACTTTGATAATTTGATATGTGGGTGGACCGGTGCTAAGGTGCTGTTCTTACTTGAACTAACAACCTACTTATGATTAACCCCCTCGCAAGCATCCGCAACTACGAGAAAAGTATTAAGACAAAGTCTAACCATAGCATTAAACATGTGGATCCAAATCAGTCCCTTACAAAGTAGCGCATAAACTAGGGTTTAAGCTTCTGTCACTCTAGCAACCCATCATCTAATAACTACTCCACAATGCATTCCCTTAGGCCCATGAATGGTGAAGTGTCATGTAGTCGACGTTCACATGACACCACTAAGGGAATCACAACATACATATCATCAAAATATCGAACACATATCAAATTCACATGATTACTCACAACATGACTTCTCCCGTGACCTCAAGAACAAAGGTAACTACTCACAAATAATAATCATGCTCAAGATCAGGGGAGTATTGAATAGCATAATGGATCTGAACATATAATCTTCCACCAAATAAACCATATAGTAATCAACTACGCAAGGTAATCAAAACTACTAGTCACCCACAGGTACCAATCTGAGGTTCCGGTACAAAGATTGAACACAAGAGATGAACTAGGGTTTGAGAGGAGATGGTGTTGTTGAAGATGTTGATGAAGATTGGCCTCCCAAAGATGAGAGGGGTGTTGGTGATGACGATAGCTTCGATTTCCCCCTCCGGGAGGGAAGTTCCCCCAGCGGAATAGCTCCGCCGGAGGGCAAAAGTGCTCCTGCCCAAGTTCCACCTTGAGGCGGCGGCGCTTCATCCCGAAAGTCCTCCTCTGATTTTTTCTAGGTCAAGAGTGACCTTATACCAGAAGATGGGCACCGGAGGTGGGCCGAGGTGGCCACAACCCATCAGGGCGCGCCCAGGGGGGCCTGGCGCGCCCTGGTGGGTTGTGCCCACCTGGGAGGCCCCTTTCGGTAGTTTTCAGCACCAGGATTTTTTATTAAATGTAAAAATAATCTCCGTAAAATTTCAGCTTCATTGGAGTTGTGCATAATAGGTATCTCCAACGTGCTTTTCTTGGGTCCAGAATTCTAGCTGCCGGTATTCTCCCTCTTTGTGTAAATCTTGCATATTATGAGAGAAAAGGCATTAGAATCACTCCCCAAAGCATTATTATTCAATAAAACAAAGTAAATAACAGTAGGAAATCATGATGCAAAATGGACGTATCAGGATGCTGATACGTCTCCAACGTATCTATAATTTTTGCTTGTTCCATGTTGTTATACTATCATTCTTGGATGTTTTACAATCACTTTATAGCAACTTTATATCATATTTTTTGGTTTACCCATTGACATAGTGCCAAAGTGTCAGTTGCTATTTTTTCTTGTTTTTTACTTCGCAAAATATCAATACCAAACGGAGTACAATTGCGATGAAACTTTTTGGAGATTTTTTTTGGCCAGAAGACATCCAGTGGGCCAAAGAAGTGCCAGAGGGGAGGGTCAGGGAGACCACAACTCACCAGGGCGCGCTAGAGGCCCCGGGCGCGCCCTGATGGGTTGTGCCCTCCTCGGAACCCCTCTCCACCGCCTCTGAAGCTTATAAATTCCCAAATATTCCAGAAACCCTAGGGGAGTCGACGAAAAACACATCCAGCCACCGCAAGTTCCAAAACCGCGAGATCCAATCTAACACCATCACGGAGGGGTTCATCATCCTCATTGGTGCCTCTCCGATGATGCGTGAGTAGTCCACCATAGACCTACGGGTCCGTAGGCAGTAGCTAGATGGCTTCCTCTCTCTCTCTCTCTTTTGATTCTCAATACAATGGTCTCTTGGAGATCTATTTGATGTAAACTTTTGCGGTGTGTTTGTTGGGATCCGATGAATTTTGAGTTCATGATCGGTTTCTATCCATGAATATTATTTGAGTCTTCTTTGATCTCTTATATGCATGATTACTTATAGCCTCATATTTCTTTTTCGAATCTTTGGTTTAGTTAGGCCAACTAGATCGATGTTTCTTGCCATGGGAAGAGGTGCTTTGTGATGGGTTCGATCTTGCGGTGTCCTCTCCCAGTGACAAAAGGGGCAGCGAGGCACACATATATCGTTGCTATTAAGGATAACAAGATGGGGTCTATTCCTACATGAATAGATCTTGTCTACATCATGTCACCATTCTTATTGCATTACTCCGTTTTCCGATGAACTTAATACACTAGATGCATGCTGGATAGCGGTCGAGGTGTGGAGTAATAGTAGTAGATGCAGAATCGTTCCGGTCTACTTATCTTGGACATGATGCCTATATAATGATCATCGCCTTGGATATCGTCATGATTATTTGATCTTCTATCAATTGACCAACAGTAATTTGTTCACCCACCGTGTGCTATACTCATGAGAGAAGCCACTAGTGAAACCTACGGCCCCCGGGTCTACTTTTCCAACATATTGCTTTCGGATCTATCTTTTTGCCGCCTTTGTTTTCAGATCTATTATTCCAAAAACCCAAAAATACCTTGCTGCACTTTTTATTTTCCTCTTTTATTTTGCGTTCTTGAGAGATCTATCTATCCAATCTATCATATCCTAATCTATCTTTTTACCGTAGAGAGATTGACAACCTCTCTTTCGCGTCGGGTTGCAAGTATTTGTTCTTTGTGTGCAAGTGCTTTTTTATGTAGTGGTGGTGATCCTCCTACTGGTTCGATACCTTGGTTTCATAACTGAGAGAAATACTTACTGTCGTTGTGCTGCATCATTCCTTCCTCTTTGGGGAAATGCCGACACAGTCTCAAGCCACGTCACCCTCCCAGACCGTGAATCTAAAGGTTTAGGGCGAACTTTTACCACGCCCCGCAATTTCTTTTATGGTTCACGACCGATACGGGGTCTGTTCGGGGCACTTTTTCAATGCGAAACTGTAAACTGGCGAAATATCAAGGATTGAATTTATACTCTATAAGAAATCAAATCTTTAATTCTATGATAACATGTGGGGTATCGTCTAGTTCTTAACAAGATCTCTCTTTCACGCGTAGGGTGGGGAATAAGTGAGGGAACACCCACATGCATGAGCTAATGGGTAGAGCCAATTTTCCTTGAATTTTTTTATTTTATAGGTTAAAAAAGTGAAAATCAGTTCAAGTAAATGTTTAAAAATAAATGAAATAAGAAGTGTACAAGTTTGTGCTATAAAGATATTCACCGTAAATTTAAAAAAAATGGTTGTTGCGTATTTGAAAAAAACTTTACATTGTATTTCAAAATGTTTATTGCCATTTAAAAGTGCCTATCACATATTTGAAAAATATTAATCACATTGAAAAATTATGTCCATATATGATTTTTTTAATCGCATGTTAGAGAAATCTTCGTCATGTATTTAAAAAATATTCATAGCACACTTAAAAATTTGGAAAAATTGTTGTTTGCCGTTTATCTTCTTGAATAGTTGTGCATGGACTATTTAGCGATTGAGAGGATCGGGGGTAAATTGCAGGAAACCACCACTTTGAAAGCTAGGTCAACAGAAATCAGTACGTTACATTTTTGTTGCAAAAAGCACCACATCTTGTGTAATCTATTTGCAAATAACATTGATCGGTGAACCTGGGTTTGTTAAGTTTGTTTATGACAGTTGGGGCCCGTTTCTTGCCTACATGGCGTATCATTTCGTGCCAAATCAATTTTAATCTGAATTTACAAACTAGTCCTTAGATTTTACACACACATCCCTGAATCAAATGGAAAAAACGCAGTTAACCCACAAAGTAGTCAACGCTCCCTTCTCCCCCCCCCCCGGTGCCGACGCACAGGTGGTCGGGCAGTCGCTCCCTCTCTTGAGACGCCACAACCTCCTCTCTCCTTCTTCGTACTCGGTGGCCGTGGATCCTGACTTCCTCTCTCCTTCTCCCTCCACGAAGCGCGGTGTTGGCGGGCGAGCAGTGCGGTGATGGTGCAGGTGGAGCAGGGGGACGGTGGTGCAACTAGTAGAGAGGTGGGCGGAGCGGAGTAGGGCGGTGGTGGCGCAACTGGCATGACAGCAGGTGCATGCTAGCAGAGTGGAGTGGCTACTCAAGATACACATGGGTATATTTCTTCAAGAAGAGTGAGACCCAACAAACCGTCATTAACTTTGCAAATGAAGCTCAACGCCAACATGATGCAAATATATTGATGATTAGAAGTGACAACGGCTCCGAGTTCAAGAACTACACCATGGACGAGTTTCTGAGTGATGAGGGGATCAAGCATCAATACTCTGCACCTTATACCCCTCAACAAAATGGTGTTGCAGAGAGGAAGAACCGGACGTTGATGGATGCGGCAAGGTCGACCATGATGGCGGAATTCAAATCTCCATACAACTTTTGGGCCAAAGCCATCAACACCGCGTGTCATGCATCTAATCGTCTCTACCTCCGCAAAGGCTTGAACAAGACTCCATATGAGATACTTACCGGTAACAAGCCCAACCTCAAGTACTTCTGGGTGTTCGGTTGTAAGTGTTTCATTCTCAAGAAAGGTGATCGTTTGTCTAAATTTGAACCTAGAGCTCAAGAGGGTATATTTGTTGGTTATGCTACAAACTCTCATGCTTATCGTGTTCTCAACAAGTCCAATGGACTAATTGAGGAGACGTGTAACGTAGAGTTTGATGAAAATAATGACTCCCAGGTGGAGCAAAGTGGTCTTTGTGATGTAGGTGACGAAATTCCTCCCCAAGCCATAAGAAGAATGGGTGTGGGACACTTCGTACCCGTTGAGGAACACCTTGTGGCCGAAGGAGAAGGACAATGTTCCACTCAAGTGGAACCATCACCGACGCAAGACCCACACGCTTCCGAAGAACAAAGTGAAGGCCCTCAACCAAGTGAAAAAGATCAAGGGCAAGATCAACCTCATGATGATGGTGATTCACCAAGAGATGCCCAAGATCAAGTTCACACCCCCGAGCAAGCTCAAGATCAAGATCATGCTCAAGATCAAGAGCAAGCTCATGACGGCGCTCAAGATCGTCAAATGATGCTCCTAAACCTTCCATGGAGGAGATTTTAGAGAGACGAGCCGCCAAGATAGCTTCCAAGCTTAAACATAAACAACATGTTTTGGAGAACGTCTACGGAAGCTTGAGTAAAGGGGTAACCACTCGTAGACAGTTAACAAACTTTTGTGCACATTACGCATTTGTTTCTTGTATTGAACCCCTAAAGGTACAAGAGGCGCTCGAGGACACGGATTGGCTTGAAGCCATGCACGATGAACTCAACAACTTCGCGTGAAACAAGGTGTGGCAATTGGTGCCAAGAACAAAGGAGAATCACAATGTCATTAGGACCAAGTGGATCTTCAAGAACAAGCAATATGTGAACGGTGTTATCATTCGCAACAAGGCAAGATTGGTGGATCAAGGCTACTCCCAAGTCGAGGGTATCGACTACGGTGAAACCTTTGCTCCCTTTGCTCGTCTTGAATCTATTCGTATGTTTCTTGCATATGCATCTCATCATAATTTCAAGTTGCAACAAATGGATGTGAAAAGTGCATTTCTTAATGGTCCTCCTAAGGAGTTGGTATATGTCAAACAACCCTCGGGGTTTGAGGATCCCAAGTTCCCCAATCATGTATACGAGCTTGATAAGGCACTCTATGGCCTTAAACAAGCCCCACGTGTGTGGTATGAGCACTTTACCGAGTTGTTGCAAGACCATGGGTTTGAAATTGGGGAAATTGATCCCACTGTTTTCACGAAGAAGGTTAAAGGGGACTTGTTCATATGCCAACTATATGTTGATAATATTATATTTGGTTCTCTAACAAAGCTTTCAACGATGAGTTTGCCACACTTATGACCAAAGAGTTTGAGATGTCTATGATGGGAGAGTTGAAGTACTTCCTTGGATTCGAAATCAAGCAACGAAGTCAAGGAACCTTCATCAACCAAGCAAAATACACTCAAGACATGCTCAAGAGGTTCAAGTTGGATGATCTCAAGCCGTCCAAAGCCAATACTCCCATGCCTCTTAAATGCCAACTTGACATTGATCCCAATGATAAAGCCGTGGATCAAAAGGTATATCGCTCCATGATTGGATCCTTGATTTATTTTTGTGCATCTAGACCTGATATTATGTTGAGTGTGGGAATTTGTGCACGATTTCAAGCCGCTCCTAAGGAAAGCCACTATGTGGCGGTAAAGCGAATCTTTCGATATTTGGATCATACCCCAAATTTTGGCTTATGGTACCCCAAAGGTGCTTCATTTGATATCATATGATATTCGGACTCGAATTGGGTGGGAGATCGAGTGGATAGGAAGTCGACTTCCGGAGGTTGCCAATTCCTTGGTCGCTCTTTGGTAAGTTGGTCTTCAAAGAAAAAAAATTGTGTTTCTCTCTCTTCCACCGAGGTCGAGTATGTAGCCACCGCAAGTTGATATGCACAGTTGCTTAGGATGAGGCAAACTTTAAAGTATTACGGTGTCACGTGTGACAAAGTGCCTCTTTATTGTGACAACGAGAGTGCAATCAAGATCTCCAACAACCTGGTTCAACATTGCAAGACGAAGCATATTGAGATTCGCCATCACTTCATCCGGGAGCACATCAAGCGTGGAGAGATTGATCTTATTCATCTCAACACTCATGATCAACTTGCAGATATATTCATGAAGCCATTGGATGAAGAAATATTTTGCAAGTTAAGGCATCAGCTAAATATCATTGATTTAAGCAATGTGGATTGAAGTATTGCACACCCCACCACACTCATCATATTGTGTTGATTAGATGTAGGCATGGATATAGGGGGAGTGTTGTTCTCTCAATGAACTCTCCCTCCACCCATTATGCATAGATAGATCAACACTTTCACATTAGCCATTGTTGATGGTACTTGTGCTTCAAAGACGAGTTTTGGTCATGGGCCCAAGGTTAAAATCTTCGCGGTGCCATACCAATTGACTCAAACATAGGTGGCTTCTGCCACCGCCCCTCCCCGTGAGGCATATGCTTTTGAGAGCATGTTAGTGTTTTGTGGCACTCCAAGTATGTTTTTCTTTTTGACGTTTGATACTTGGAGTGTCCCCTCCCATTTGCTGGTTTTTGAGTCTCCAACCCAAGCCTTCTCTCCTCTACATCCTCATATATAGTGCATAAGCCACCTTTTATAGATAGCTCTTGTCTTGTGGTCGCCATAGGTGGTACTACCGGGGCAAGGTCAGTACTACTGCTTATAAGCGATACTACCGCCCCCACCCACGGTACTACCGCTGGAGCGGTACTACCCGGCCTTGTGCCACGCAGTAGTATCGGGGTGGTACTACCGCTCCTACAGGCGGTACTACCGCTTGTGCATGGGCACGGGGGGTTATGAGCCGGGCAGAGGGAGTTCCCACTCCCTCATAACCGTTCATCTCTTTCCCCTCGTCTCTCTCTCTCCAGGCACCCCAAGTGTACCGGAGGCCGCCGCCGGACCTCCATTTTGGGTTGTTCTTCCGTGATTACGAATGGTGGACTGGATCCCCACCCTCTCCTCTTGCCATGGATGTCGTTATTTCCCCCTTCTCTCCTACGGTTCTATATTTCGAATCTAGGCTTTAGTCAATATGAGATGCATTCTCTGATTTTTAGTCAAATCGAGGCATGAGTAGGATGTGGAAGGCAGCTAGTGAGTAGATTTGAAGTTTTATTGGAGAATATTTGCATTTGGCATCTTCGGTAGTACTGGATCTGACCTGCGTTAGTGGTTGCCCCCGTGGCTTCCGCCCGAGCGGTACTACCGCTCCTCCTGGAGCAGTACTACCGCTTATAGGCTGTACTACCGCTATGGCCAGCGGTACTACCGCTTGTGCTGGCAAATGCACATGCTCTTTGATTCTACTTCAGATTTCCTCTTCTTTTTCTTTTGGCTCATGCATATCATTTACATGTGCTTTTCCTTCGCTCTGTGTTTGGGTTCCAGGTGGTGGCAGCTCTTCTCATCAGGAGCGCAGGATAAACCCCAGTCGTGATGGTGGCTCTAAGCGCTACCGCACCTTAGAGGAGGACAGTTCCAACAATCCCAATCCCAATCCCAATGCACCTCCCAAGCAGAAGGCCAAGCAGACTACAAGCAAGCCCAAGAAGACTCAATCCTTGGCTCAGTTGCCCAGGAAGGAGTTCTGGATCGTCCGCAAGCGCAACCCCTATGTGGAGCCTCAAGATTCATCCCTTCGCAGCCGTGCCTTCTAGACCCCGCAACAGGGTTCTATCTATCATGATGTGCTCAAAGCAAGGAGAACCTGTATGTACCCCATGTCATGTCCATTGATATGGATTATCTGCAGAAGAATGCCCAATACTTTGGTGAGGCTCTAAGCCTATATGAGAAGCTTGGTATTATCAACCTTATGCAGTTCAACAAGGACTTTGATGCTGAAATGGTAGTTGTGTTCTATGCTACGGTTCATCTTGGGTCCGATGAGGACACGACTTTGACCTGGATGACAAATGGAAAGCTGTTGTCTGCTACTTGGAAGGAGTTCATGGATTTGCAAGGTTATCACGATCAGGGGCTCCATAACTCAATTTGTTTTCGCCCCCACAAGGAGACCGTGTCCACTCACAAGAGCCATCTCTGTCCTTTCAGCAATGAGAAGATCTCCTCCACCACTGGCAAGTCAACCTATGTGCTAGAGCCATTTCTTGACATCATGCACCGCATCTTCAAGCACACTCTGTTTCCCAGTGTTGGGAATTTGGATCAGGTACACTCCTATTTGGTGGATATGCTGCTCTATTGTCAGTTTGTGAGGAAGTCAGATGAGGTGCAGGTTTTGGATGTTTCACATGTCATGTGGTCAGATCTCCTCTCTGCAATTTCTGAGCGCAAGTGCCCCATTTATGCTCCTTACTTGATGCATCTGATTGAGACAACCTAGACAAACACCTATCCCGGCTCCCAGTTTAAATGTGGTGAGTTGGTTCCCCATAAGATTATCCAGCCGAGATAGAAAGACAAGTGGGCCACACATGTTGCTCTTGAGATGGATCTTCCTGGGGATGGGGATGACGAGGATGATGAGGGCTTTGTTGCCGAGGGTGGCGCTACTCCCAGTTTTGCGCCCTCTACTGTTGAGCCATCTTGGGCCAAAAAGGTGGCTTATGCACTATATATGCGGTTGTAGAGGAGAGAAGGCTTGGGTTGGAGACTCAAAAACCAGCAAATGGGACAGGACACTCCAAGTACCAAACGTCAAAAATAAAAACATACTTAGAGTGTCACAAAATACTAACAGGCTCTCAAAAGCAAATGCCTCGCGAGGAGGGGGCGGTGGCTGAAGCCACCTACGTTTGAGTCAATTGGTATGGCACCGCGAAGATTTTAACCTTGGGCCCATGACCAAAACTCGTCTTTGAAGCACAAGTACCATCAACAATGGCTAATGTGAAAGAGTTGATCTATTTATGCATAATGGGGGGAGGGAGAGTTCATTGAGAGAACAACACTCCCTCTATATCCATGCCTACATCTAAACAAGACAATATGATGAGTGTGGTGGGGTGTGCAATACTTCAATCCACATTGCTCAAATCAATGATATTTAGCTCATGCCTTAACTCGCGAAATCTTGCTTCATCCAATGGCTTTGTGAATATATCTGCAAGTTGATCATGAGTGTTGAGATGAATAAGATCAATCTCCCCACGCTTGATGTGCTCCCAGATGAAGTGATGACCAATCTCAATATGCTTCGTCTTGCAATGTTGAACCAGGTTGTTGGAGATCTTGATTGCACTCTCGTTGTCACAATAAAGAGGCACTTTGTCACACATGACACCATAATCCTTTAAAGTTTGCCTCATCCAAAACAACTGTGCACATCAACTTGCGGTGGCTACATACTCGACCTCGGTGGAAGAGAGAGAAACACAATTTTGTTTCTTTGAAGACCAACTTACCAAAGAGCGACCAAGGAATTGGCAACCTCCGGAAGTCGACTTCCTATCCACATGACCTCCCACCCAATCCGAGACCGAATATCCTATGAGATCAAATGAAGCAACTTTGGGGTACCATAAGCCAAAATTTGGGGTATGATCCAAATATCGAAAGATTCGCTTGACCGCCACATAGTGGCTTTCCTTAGGAGCGGCTTGAAATCGTGCACAAATTCCCACACTCAACATAATATCCGGTCTAGATGCACAAAAATAAATCAAGGATCCAATCATGGAGCGATATACCTTTTGATCCACGACTTTACCATTGGGATATATGTCAAGTTGGCGTTTAAGAGGCATGGGAGTATTGGCTTTGGCCGGCTTGAGATCATCCAACTTGAATCTCTTGAGCATGTCTTGAGTGTATTTTGCTTGGTTGATGAAGGTTCCTTTACTTCGTTGCTTGATTTCGAATCCAAGGAAGAACTTCAACTCTCCTATCATAGACATCTCAAACTCTTTGGTCATTATTGCGGCAAACTCATCGTTGAAAGCTTTGTTAGGAGAACCAAAGATAATATCATCAACATATAGTTGGCATATGAACAAGTCCCCTTTAACCTTCTTCGTGAAAAGAGTGGGATCAATTTTCCCAATTTCAAACCCATGGGCTTGCAACAACTCGGTACAGTGCTCATACCACGCACGTGGGGCTTTTTTAAGGCCATAGAGTGCCTTATCGAGCTTGTATACATGATTGGGGAACTTGAGGTCCTCGAACCTCGGGGGTTGGTTGACATATACCAACTCCTTCAGAGGACCATTAGGAAATGCACTTTCACATCCATTTTTTGCAACTTGAAATTATGATGAGATGCATATGCAAGCAACATACGAATAGATTCAAGACGAGCAACGGGAGCAAAGGTTTCACCGTAGTCGATACCCTCGACTTGGGAGTAGCCTTGAGCCACCAATCTTGCCTTGTTGCGAATGATAACACCGTTCACATATTGCTTGTTCTTGAAGATGCACTTGGTCCCAATGACATTATGATTCTCCTTTAGTCTTGGCACCAATTGCCACACCTTGTTTCGCTCGAAGTTGTTGAGTTCATCGTGCATGGCTTCAAGCCAATCCGTGTCCTCGAGCGCCTCTTGTACCTTTAGGGGTTCAATACAAGAAACAAATGCGTGATGTGTACAAAAGTTTGTTAATTGTCTATGAGTGGTTACCCCTTTACTCAAGCTTCCGTAGACGTTCTCCAAAACATGTTGTTTATGTTTAAGCTTGGAAGCTATCTTGGCGGCTCGTCTCTCTAAAATCTCCTCCATGGAAGGTTGAGGAGCATCATTTGACGATCTTGAGCGCCATCGTGAGCTTGCTCTTGATCTTGAGCATGATCTTGATCTTGAGCTTGCTCAGGGGTGTGAACTTGATCTCGGGCATCTCTTGGTGAATCACCATCATCATGAGGTTGATCATGCCCTTGATCTTGTTCACTTGGTTGAGGGCCTTCACTTTGTTCTTCGGAAGCGTGTGGGTCTTGCGTCGGTGATGGTTCCACTTAAGTGGAACATTGTCCCTCTCCTTCGGCCACAAGGGGTTCCTCAACGGGTAGGAAGTGTCCCACACCCATTCTTCTTATGGCTTGGGGAGGAATTTCGTCACCTACATCACAAAGACCACTTTGCTCCACTTGGGAGCCGTTATTTTTATCAAACTCTATGTTACACGTCTCCTCAATTAGTCCATTGGACTTGTTGAGAACACGGTAAGCATGAGAGTTTGTAGCATAACCAACAAATATGCCCTCTTGAGCTCGAGGTTCAAATTTAGACAAACGAGCAACTTTCTTGAGAATGAAACACTTACAACCAAACACCCGAAAGTACTTGGGGTTGGGCTTGTTACCGGTAAGTATGTCGTATGGAGTCTTGTTCAAGCCTTTGCGGAGGTAGAGCCGATTAGATGCATGACACGCGGTGTTGAAGGCTTCAACCCAAAAGTTGTACGGAGATTTGAATTCCGCCATCATGGTCCTTGCCACATCCATCAACGTCCGGTTCTTCCTCTCCGCAACACCATTTTGTTGAGGGGTATAAGGTGCAGAGTATTGGTGCTTGATCCCCTCATCACTCAAAAACTCGTCCATGGTGTAGTTCTTGAACTCGGAGCCATTGTTACTTCTAATCATCAATATATTTGCATCATGTTGGCATTGAGCTTCATTTACAAAGTCGATGACGGTTTTTTGGGTCTCACTCTTCTTCTTGAAGAAGTATACCCATGTGTATCTTGAGTAGTCATCCACAATCACCAATCAATACTTGCTTCCCCCAAGACTATCAGCTGATTTACGTTCCTCGTGCTACTGCGCATACAAGATACGTATGGATTTGATGTAGCTCAGCATCAGATGAGCAACACGTGACTGCGACTGCGAGCCAGGAGTTGCCCAAAAGATCCAGATGCAATCTCGTTGTGTTCGTGCGGGAGTTCTAGGAACCCGGTTGTGATTTCCATCAACACGTTGGGGTCCTTTCTGCAAAAGTCAGGGACCCGTTTGCAATTTTATATTTAATTTGGGTCTTGTTGCTAGTTTTTTTTGCGAGAAAACATCCGATCTATTCATCTTCAATCATGGGAGTAAAACGAATACCAGAAATAATAAAAATTACATCCAGATCCTTAGATCACCTAACGACGACTACAAGCACCGAAGCGAGCCGAAGGCACGCCATCGTCATCGCCCCTCCCTCACCGGAGCCGGACAAAACTTGTTGTAGTAGACAGTCAGGAAGTCGTCGTGCTAAGACCCCATAAGACCAACGCACCAGAACAGCAACCGCTGCCGATGAAGAGTAGCGTAAATCGGAAGGATCCAACCTGAAAACACACGAACGTAGACGAAAGACGAACAGATTCGAGAAAATCCGCCAAAAACAGATCCGCCGGAGACACACCTCCACACGCCCACCGATGATACTAGACGCACCATCGGAACGGTGGCTAGGTGAGGAAAATCTTATTCCATCTTCATAAAGTCATCACCGTCTCGCCTTCCTGAGCAGGACACAAACCCTAACAAATCTCGAAGACACATGTAAATATGGAGCCCTCCTACCGGCAAGGCCCAGGATCCACCACGCCCCCATGGCCCTAAGGCCACCGGAGACGAGGCGGACCGACAACGGCGCCGACAGGAGGTAGAGAATCCCTAATTGGGGAGGAGGCAGCTGGTATAGGAGACGTCCCTGACTTGGGGTCTTGTTGCTAGTTGTCTGGCTATTTCTTCTAAATAAATTGCAGGGTCCCTCAGAGCCCCCTCTCTCTCTCTCTTTAGAAAAAAATCTCGCTAGTGTGAGCCTAGTTCTACATACTACTGTAGCTGGATCATGGACGACTTTAGATTACACTAGCAATGTTGCGCGTGGCGCCACACCGCGTCGTGCGTGCATATTTTGATGAAGTTCTATATGTAGTAGATTTATGTGTTGACGTTATTGCTGCTTAAATGGATGGTGTGATGTATCCTAGATTCCATTCTCATTTTCATAATGAAAATAGGGGTCGAAATGCCCTTGACGTTTGCGGACTGGCGGACCTTGACTTCAAAGGAAGAGCTTAGACGCTTGAAAAGAAGGTTGCTAAAAAAAAAGAGATCACAAGTGCTTGCTAAAGAAAAGTCAGACGTTCGAGATGGGCCATCTTCCCACGAAGCTTGCCTTGTGCGTTTGCTCGAGGACGGCCCCGACTATGTCTCGCTTATAGCGAGACCTAGTGTACGCTCGCGTCATGGATGCACCAGTGGGCCTGCCCAGTATTCCCAGCCCCAACTAATGTCCGGCCCAACTTACATGTTACTTCTATTTTAACGTTTCTTCATTCTATCATTTTTTTTGTTTTATTTATGTTTATATTTTGGAATATATTTTAAATACTTATATCCAAAACTTAATTTACTTCAATTAAATAAAATCAAGAAATTAAAAATGTTAACGTTGTGTAAAGTTTTGTTAGCCTAACTTACAAAAATGTTGATAGCTTTCGAATAATATGGTGTAACATATAAAAAATGGTCATACGTTTCAAAAGCATGTACATGGAATTTTAAAGTAAAATTATATAAGATGTACAAAACAAATGTTTGTGTAGCTCAAAAACAATGTTTTTAGCGCAGTTCAAAAACAAAAACAATGTTAAACGTGTATAAAAATGTTTCACATGTATAAGAAAATTGTAACTAATAAAACACATATGTGTGAAGAATGTTAATCATATCTACGAAAATTGTCAAATTTGTATAAATAATGTTTTAGATGTATACTAAAAATGTAGAATGTGTATGAAAACAATATATATCAGCACATATATTTAGAAAAAAATGTTAATCATGTATATGAAAAATGTGCACCGTTTATTTAAAAAATGTTCAATGTGTATAAAAATGTTTTGTATATATTATAAAAATGCATAATGCGTATGAAAACAAATAAACCTAAAACTATTTATTAAAGAAAATGTTAATCATGTATATGAAAACTGTTAAACCTGCATGGAAAAAATATTTTAGATGTATACTAAAAATGTACAATATGTACAAAAACAATAAAATTCAAAAAATACAATTTAGAAACATGTTTATCATGTATTTGTAAAATCAAAACGTGTATTAAATAAATATTTTTGGCATATACGAAAATTGTACAATGTGTAAATGTAGACATTCTAACTTTATTTTTGAAAAAAAATGGAATGGAGACCAGTGCAAAAGAATGAAAATAGTAAAATCGAAAAAGAAATAAAAACAAAGAATATGTATGAAAAATAATAAAGAACAAAGAGAACTGAAGTAAAATAAAGAAAATAGAAAATAAAAGGGAAAACAATAGAAGGGTAAAAGGAACAAAAGAAAACCAAGAGAAAACGGTGAAAAGGGAAGAAAAAAGGCCCAGTAAAAACCAAGAGTAAAAAGAAGAAAAGCAGTGAGAAACCAAAAAACCAAAGAAACCCGTGAAAAAAAAATGAAAGAATAAAACAAAAAAGAACGAAAAAACAGTTTTTTTTTGTAAAGCACACTAAAAAAGTTCAAGCGAGAACAAAACTACTATGGTTAAAAGCGAGGGGCAGGTCCTATTTGGCGCGTAGTAACCTAGTGTGTACGGATCAGATCTTCATTAAGTACATTTGGGACAGTTCATCAAAATCCTTTCCGGGTTTAGGAGTGTTCTAGAACGTTTGCTGATAATTTCTTTATTTTTTGGTATTTTTACTTTATTTTTCTAATTTCCTTTTTTTTCTTTTTTAGATTTTTCATGCTCATTTTTTTTAGTTTCATTTTTTATTTTCTTACTTTTTATTTCCTTTTTATTTTTGGAAATATCATCAAAAGTCATGGAAGTTTTGGAAATCATGAATATTTTTTGAATTTGCAAATATTTTATTAAATAATGAATATGTTTTTAATACAAGTCTATGATTTTTTCAGTCACTAACATTTTTTAAAAAATCACGAACATTTTTCGAATTTGTAAATATTTTTTAAATCATCAATAGTTTTGGGAACTGATGAAAATTTCTTCCATCGACTAACAATTTTTAAATTTTGGTAAAGAAATTAAGATTCATTAACATTTTAATGTTTCAACAAACAGTTTTTTAAATGCATAAATATTTTTCGAATCAGCAAACATTTTTTGATCAATGAAGTTTTTTGAAAATGTTGGAAATAATTTTTGAAATTCGTGAACATTATTGAAAATTTTCATGAACAGTTTGTAAATCTCCAAAAAGTTTTCTAATTTGTGGACATTTTTTCAAAACCTTGAATTTTTTATTATGTGATTTTTTTTCGAAATCACAAACATTTTATGTTTTTTTGAATATTTTTTTCAAACGTGCCATATGTTTCGCTTCTGAGCGTGGTGCACCCTGGGAAACAAGCCAGCGCGCACCCAAGTCCCCCTTGCCCCGCCCTGGGACACCCTTTTGGGCCGACCCAAAGAACCGCCATGAGGTCCATGTCGAAAGGGGCGAGGCTGGCGACCCACATGTCCTGAATGGGGTTGTTACCGACGATGGTGGGGGTTGGAAGGGGGGGGACGCCCCCGTGACTCTCTACCATCGGAGACACCAAAAGGGTTGTGCGGTAAGGAGAGAGAGTTATGTGTGTGAACTGGCGTCGAAAATGACCGGAGAGAGCGTGAGAAGTTATGAGACATCTCGGTTGTCTCGCGCTTCCCAACGCATGCAGACATTGGCTACGCATGGCTTGAGTGAGCCTAGCTCGCAAACAACAACCGATTCGATCGTTCCCTCGCATGCAGGCTCACAGCTGCTTTAAGTTTCGTGCTTTGCACGAACCAACACGTTGTTGGATGGTTAGGATGACAGTGATATTCTCAACCCATCAGGATTCAAATTCTGGTGCTCGCATTATTCCTGAATTTACTTCAGGATTTTCGGCAATGCGCATTCGGTGGGAGGAGACATTCCCGTCGACTACGAGGCGCATGTGGCGACTTTGTTAATCTTAAAATGATTGTCGGCTCAGTATTTCGAAGGTGCTCATAAGGATAGAGTCTGCATATGTGTTCATAAACATGAATGTATGCGCGTATATATGAGTGTCTGCGTTTGTACTTTATTTTCAAAAACAAAAGTTCCGCGCTCTAAGAGCATTAGATGCAGCACAATCAATCAAACAAATCATTTTGGATTCCGAATCCCATCTTTTGCCGGGCCTGGATACTGTGCATGCTTTGATTTTTCTAAATGATAACGTCCACGCCTGTGATATTTATCAATTTTGTCCAAACGCAGTCATCACCATTTGTTTTGATTTGCACGAATCTTACAACAGTTGTCATCTAGATACGAAGCCACGTAAGCACCCATCGTCGTGTGAGTGAACCGCTCTTTGCCCACACGGACACCATCCAGTCCGTTAGCGCACGGCTACTCGCGTCGCCGTGTTGGTGAACTGCTCTTCGCCCACACGACGCTCGCACTGTGATAGATGGCAACTATAGTTGTGCATATGTGGCAACTAGTTAATCATACATGGCAACTATGGTTGACCGTACATGGCAGCTATGGTTTGACCACAAGTGGCAACAAGTTAATCACACATGGCAACTATGGTTGATCATACATGACAACTATGGTTTGACCACACGCGGCAACTAGTTAATTACACATGGCAACTATGGTTGGCCATACATGATAATTATGATTTGATCAAGCGTGACAACTACCGTTATTTAGACATGGAAGTTATAGTTAAGTCAAATGATAAGTGCTATACATGTGACACGAAGTAACACCATCCTCACATTTTTACAACTAAAATTGCCATCCGAGAAAAAAATCGGAACCCAAAAAACCAAAACTTGTCATCCAATGTCATGCTTTATAACTAAAGTTGCCATCCCCGGATAACTAAAATTGTCATAAAAAAATATCAGACCGAAATTGCTTCGTACCACACATGCGGACCGCATGAGATGAATAATTGTCGTTCGTTCGGCGTGTGGCATGAAGCAGCTGCATTCCAACGTTTACCCACACATGACAGCGTGGGCTTCCTCGAAGTATGCATCGTATGGCTATGCCACCCGATGCGGTAAATATCGGGGTCCTTGATTTTAACATCGAGCCAGGCCGGGCGGCGGCGAACAGCCGAACACAACCCAACGCGCGCCTTGACCGGCGGCGAGGCGAGACGCTCTTCTCTTCTGTATCCACATGCGATGGCGGGAGGGACCGAGCAGACATTCCTGGCCATCGGCTTGTTCCGGCGCCGGCCCGCCGTGCGGGGTCAAGCCGCGCCTCGTCCACCATGTGCCACCAACCATGGCAGTGGCACCACCGTCGTCGCCTAGCGCCGCACGCGTGATGCGGGCTATGGCCTATGGGTGGGGTGGTGGCCGCTGTTTTTTCCGTGTGGAAGCCGGAAGCCAACTGCTCCATTTACAGTTAGGTAGGCCTACTCCCCCCGTCTCCCATGTCCCAAACTTCTCCCCCATTTCCTCAGCTCTGCTCGTCCTGCCCTACCCGCCCCCCTTGTCCTCCACACACATTTGATTGGCTAAATCAAGAGTTTCTCTTGTCCATGCTTCCGATCCTTCCGACCTATCAAGACTACTAACAGGTACTGTCACACACATTTCAGTAGCTACTGTATGCTGTGTTTGGCCGGTTTATCTTGGAGATCTGGAGTCAACGTTCGTTGTCCTAGTGCTTTTTTTTTGTCATGCCTAAATCATCGATCTGATTCACGCTCTCTTTGTACTTTAGTACTTCGCCGAGATTTCCAGACCTTTGTTAATAGGTGTAAGATGTGATCTGATTGGAGATCTGATCCAGAAATCGTCTGTTTTGTTCTATGGTATTTCTCCAGTTCGGTGAAAACATTGCAACAAAGCCATCTACTTTAATGGGCTTGGACAAGGTAGTCTTAGATGGATATGCAAGACTTGATGGAGACTTTATCAAAAGTGTATTCACAATATGATATGAATACACTAAGGGCCAGTTCTTTTGCTGGCTTCTAGAATAAGCTGCCCCCTACCCAGCTTATTCTAGAAGCCCAACCAAATTTTTTTTTTTAGAAGCCTACTAATTAAGACTTGACTAATAGGCTTCTAAAAATATATTTTTGGTTGGGCTTCTAGAACAAGCTGGGTAGGGGGCAGCTTATTCAAGAAGCCCAAAAAAGCTATCAAAAGAACTGGCCCTTATTAAGTATGTCACACAACATATCAAGTGTGACTATGAAAGATCACCAGTTGATTTTATACTAGTTTATTTATGTTGGATATATGATCTACAGCTTACTTGATCCTCCGTTGCAAGCAAGTTTCTGAATATTTGTTTAATAATATGGTTGCATGCATCGATTGATGCAGAGGCCGGGGGCTCCGTTCCTCCTCTTAAAAAAAAAAGAGTAGTTGCGCGATATTTATTTGTATGTTGCAACTGGTTATCCACCCCATACTACAAACATTTAACCGTTATGTTGTACAGGAATATTCCTTGATTACATGGCTACTGTATCAGCAGTCAGTGCTGTAGGATGGGTTGTTTCTCCTATTATTAGAAGGATGGTTTCTTTGGTGCAGTCCTATATGTCAAGCCAGTACAATTGGAAATCTGGGATATTATCTGATCTAAAGAATTTGGAGGCCACTTTAATGGATATACTCCTCGTAGTTGGAGCAGCTGAAAGGCAACATGTAGTGGACATAAATCAGATGTTGTTATTGCAGCAGATGAAAGATGCAGTCTCTGACGCAGAAGATGTCTTGGATGAGTTTGATCATATGCTTTTAAAAGAAAAGGTTGAGCCAAAAGGCCTGCTCAGACGCATAGGCTCCTCTTCTCTTTCTGTTGGTATGCGTCTGGTCAACATTGACAAGTTCAGGTCAAATTTGCGGAAGGTCCTCAAAAGCTTGGAAAGGGTCAGAGCTTCTGCAGAGATGTTTGTCCGGGTGATGGCATTGGAGGGCTTTAACCCCATTCAGTCTCTAGAGTGTGTCCCAGCAAGAACTACTGGATCCCTTTTGCATGAGGATGCGATTTTTGGGAGAGAAAAGGAGATAGATGAGCTCATGGGTCAGCTGCTGTATATATCCGATAAATCTTTCCTGAGTATTGATCAGAAGTTTAGGACAGAGGTGCACACTATTGTTGGTGTTGGGGGCATTGGCAAAACTACTCTGGCCCAGCTGATCTATAATGATGACCGCATCGTGGATTCTTTTGACTTGAGAATGTGGGTTAGTGTTTCCAATAACTTTGACAAAACTAGAATTACCAAAGAGATCATAGCATGCACAACTGGTGGTGAGAATGCTGAATTGGCCAATTTTAATTTTAGTAAGCTCCAGGAAGAACTTAGATGGAGACTTCGTTGCAAGAGGTTTCTCTTAGTGTTGGATGATGTGTGGTATGATGAGAAATATGGAGAACACATCAACAAAGAAAGGTGGATGGAAATAATAGCTCCTATTAAGGAAATGTTTACAAGGCCAGGAAGTATGACGGGAAGCAAGATTCTAGTGACAACCCGAACAGAATTGGTTGCAAAAATGCTGGACTCTAGAAGCTTGTTCATTTTAGAAGGTCTGGGAAGGGATGATAGTTGGTCGCTATTCAGGCGATGTGCATTTGGCAGCAGGAAGCCAGAAGGTTATCCAGAGTTGAAGCAGTTAGGCTACCAAATTGTTCAAAAACTTAAAGGCTCACCTCTAGCTCTAAAGGTTGTTGGTGGACATTTAAATGGAAAATACAGTGATGCAGAGTGGGAGGATGTTCTTCAAAAAGATGTCCTCAATCCAAATGATATTTTGACTATCTTACACTTGAGTTATGAAAGTTTGCCGGAACACCTACAGCAGTGTTTTGCATATTGTAGTTTATTCTCAAAGGGTTACCATATTGATTCAAAGAGATTGATCTGGATGTGGATAGCTCAGGGCCTTGTTCATCTAGAAGGAAATAACAGTAGAAGTTTGGAAGATATTGGAAGGGGCCAGGGCCGGCCCTGTCATATCAGGGGCCCTGTGCAAGACCAAAGAGAGGGGCCCATTCAGGGCCGGCCCTGTCATATCAGGGGCCCTGTGCAAGACCAAAGAGAGGGGCCCATTGTCATAACCTTGGCCTCTTGCATCATGAATATCAAGACCAACAGATTGCATAGCTTCAAGCAATACCTTAAAAAGACCCAAACCAGATGTGTCATCTACCTCAAGGAATCCAAGAAAGAACTCCTCTATTTTTATTTTATTGTTTGACATATTAACACATCGGACAAGTAGGGTCATTTGCTCTTGATGGCTCACGTCTGGAGTACAATCAAGGATTATAGAAAAATATTTGGCTGCCTTCACAATCTTTATAATAGAATTTGTGACGTTGGATGCCAAAAGAGAAATAAGCTCATTCTGAATTTTGTGACTAAGGTAATGATACTGAATTTCATTTTTTTCAAAACGTCTAAGATGATCTTGCATTACCAAATCAAAATTTGCGACCATCTCAACACATGCTAAGAAATTACCATTATTATCATGATAAAGTTTCTCGCTAGATCCTCGAAAAGCCAAGTTGCATTTACCAAGATACTTTACTATGGCAATTATTCTTACTAAAACTTGCTTCAATCGTTCTTTCTCCTTTGTGATTTGCTTTTGTAAATCTTTGTCAATGGTCTGGTTCTTTCTTAGTCTAATTCTTAATTCATTCCAAGTGTTCATATGAGTAATATGCTCTACACTGTTCTCATGTTCTTTGAGCCTCACACTAAGATGTCTCCAATCTTTCATTCCGTTTGTTGCTAGAGCACTCTTATTATTATTAGACTTGAAAAGCTTGCAACAGAAGCAAAATACCTTATCAAGATGCTTAGAATAGACCAACCATTTTCTATCATGAACCTCTCTGTTGCTAAGTTTTCTAAAATAATAAGAATAAGAAAAATGCCTATTAGATTCATCTAGAGGGAAGACAAGGTTTTCATCTCTTATGGGCCCCTTTTCAACCAGAATATCTCTTGCTTTATCATCTAGATTATCCCAATGTCCCGGATCATAGAAATCAACAGAAATAGTTGGTTCTGCATGCTCAGACTCACTCAGATTATTATCATTCTGCTCTAAATTTTCATGTGCGCTCGCAGCATTATCGCCCTCACCCAAATTTTCATTCCCACTTGCAGCATTCTCGACCCCATCTAAGGTTGCATTGGGTTGCTCTTCAACAACGACTAATGCCAACTCGTCAACATTTGTAGCGCTAGTGTTTGGCTTTTTTCGAACAAATTTATTCATGGATCCCTTTAGTGTACCCAGGAACTCATCTGCTTTTTTTTTCTTTTTCCGTTTATCACTCCCGGACATATAATTTCTAGATGACATCTTAGCAAACAAATTGTACTCTCGTCAAAAACCAAGGCAAAAGAATTGGATTGAAAGCACCTGCAAACTGCAATCTGAAGACCCGAAGAATGGTGGCACCGTGGCAGAAGGACCTGCTTGTTGCCGAATGGACTGCTCGTCTACTCCAATCTCCCCGCGAACGAAATCCCCTTCACAGCTTCATGAGCAGCTTGGGCGCGACATAGAAAGGGGATCAAGCCTGAGGGGGAAAACGGAACGGGAGTCAATCAAAGGAAATTGTATGGGTATATAAAGGGGGTTTCTACTAACCGTTGTAAACAGAGTAGGAATTCGTTGGGAATCCACCTAATAAGGCGCCATCATCCTTTAATTGATCCAAACGGCTGGAAATTGCATGGGAGATTGGATCGGGTCGCCATTAACGGGAGCTTCAGATTGGGGAAAACGAAAGACGCGGAGAGAATAACGAAGCGTCGTGCCGCCCGTGGGTGTCGGTCGAGGTGGAGTGGATGCGTTGAGCGCTGCTGGCTGCTGCCCTCGATAGGATATGCGCACGGCGCCTGTACATCTCACGATTGGGCCTTTGCTAATGGGCTAATTACTTATTCTAGTGTTTTTTAAGAAATTACTAATTCTACTAGTTAGTCACTAATACACACACGTACAGGCTGAGGGGCCCCTGATCCTTGGGGGCCCAGTGCGGCCGCACCTGTGGCACATGCACAGGGCCGGCCCTGGAAGGGGCTATTTCAATGATCTGTTAGCTCGATCATTTTTCCAAGTGCTCCGTTGTGGAGATCAAACATATTACGTTATGCATGATTCATTGAATGACCTCGCACTTCATGTTTCCAATGGGGAATGCTTCAGGGTTGACCATGGCAGCGTTGGGGAGTTTCCTCATTACATTAGGCATTTGTCTGTGTCTGCTGAACAACTGGGAGATCTTGTGAACTATGATGGTCTCCGGAGATTGCGTACATTTATGATTCTGAATGATTCTTGGTTCTGCTCCAAAGTCTGTTTAAGTCATGATATACTCAATAAACTTAAGAGTGTGCGGGTACTTGATGTAAGCGGTTGCTGCTTTGGAAGCTTTCCTGAAGCTGTCAATGATCTGATGCACCTGCGTTATCTAGCCATTCGACGCACATATTACCCACTGCCTACAACAATCTCCAGACTCAATCATCTACAATCCTTGTTTGTGTTGTATCATTCATGTTACTCTGCGAGGATATCTTGCTCAAACAAGAGGAAACAGCTGAAATATTTGAAGAGGGAAGTGAACATTACTGGAGATCATTTCAGGCTTCCTGAAAGCATTAGCAGGCTCATTAACTTGGTGCATGTTGATGTAGAGAAGGCTTACACTCTCATGTTATCAGGTGTGTTTCAGCTTCCTTGTGTCGAGGGTTCTGGAGAATTCCTTGTCAATAAGAAGGAGCAAAGTTTGGTACAACTGAAGGGTCTAAACAAGATTAGGGGAGAGCTTTCTGTTAAGTTTCTGGAGAATGTAAAAAACAGGGAGGAGGCTGCAAAGTCTCATCTAGACTTGAAGGAGCACATCTCTAAGTTGGAGCTAGAATGGGGATCATGTGATGGTACTCATGATATGGACAAGGGCTTTGAGGTGCTTGATGTATTAAAGCCGCACCGCAATCTTGATGAGCTAACTATCAGTGGGTACCCAGGTGTCAAGTCTCCTTCTTGGCTAGAGTCTGATTGGCTGAGAAGATTGAAATTGATCTGTCTACGAGATTGTAATAGATGGGAGGTCCTTCCACCTTTAGGGGATCTCCCCTTACTCAGAACTCTTGAAGTGCGGCGAATGGAAGAACTAAAAGCACTCGGTCAGGAGTTCTTTGGTCATGCTGGATTCCCTTCTTTGGAAAGATTGCTTCTGGAACGCCTACCTAAATTGGAGTGGTGTCTTGTGGACAATGATAAAGTGTTACAGAATCTCAGACATCTCTCTGTTGCTGGCTGTCCACGGCTCAGATCATATCCTACCCATCCTCGTACACTCAGACATATAGCTGTTCTTGACCAAGAAAGAATCCAAGTTAAGGCTCATATGGATAGTCTTGATTTATCAAGATCGTTTTGTAGGCTGGTATCAAGCTCCTTACATGTCTTGCATGCTCATCACCTAGAGTGTATAGAAGATATGGACATCTATGTGAACCGTTCAGTAGACACGTCCACCACAGTGTTTAGCAATCTGAAATCACTCAAAAAGTTGCAAATATATGGCATCAACCGGGAAAATACCCCCTCTGTAATTACTACATTGTGGAGTGAGAATGGGGCCACCGTACTTCCTTCATCACTTAGATTCCTCGAGTTAAAACGGTGCTACCTGCAACCATCCTCTTTCTCCAAGTTATTGAAGAATCTCCCGTCACTTGGTACCCTACACTTAATAGAATGTGACACTGTTGAGATACCGGGTTTACCGGTAAGCTTGCACCTATTGAGGATGCTGAAACAGTTGTACATATATAAATGTGATTGGATATCATCTTTTGAGGGATCAGAAGCACTGTTGTCCCTTGAAGAGATGAAGATAGACCAATGTTATGATCTGGAATATGTACCGTACTTGGATGACATGCCATGTCTTCAGAAACTACATTTGTCCCGGTGCCCTCAAGTTATGCGACTGTCTAAAGCAGGCCACCAGACAACCCTGAAGGAGCTGGTTGTAAGATCTTGTGATGGGCTATCATCTCTGCGACAGTTGTGTGACCTTGTTTCGCTTGTGGAGCTGACGATTACTGATTGTTCTGATTTATTGTGGCTTCCTGATATGGATGGTTTTTATTCGCTCCGGGTTCTCTCCATTGATCGGTGCCCCCGGCTGAGGTCACTGCCACGGAGTGGTCTTCCTGTATCACTTGAAACATTTTTCCTGTCGAGATACCATCAAGCACTGGAGGAGCAGTTTCAGCGGAAGGAGGGTCCAGATTGGAACAAGTTTGCTGCCCTTCCAGGATGCAAGTGGGAAGCTGGTAGGCGGTAAATATTCAGGGCTTGCTGTCAGGTACTCCCTCCGTTCAAAAATATAAGACGTTTTAGAGACTTGTGACTAGTCTCTAAAACGTCTTATATTTCTGAACAGAGGGAGTACTTGCTAGAGGAGGAGTTGTAGGGATAAGAAGGAAACCCAAAGGCGGAAGATCTACGGCTGTCAACGTTTATTCATTTCCATCCTTATTATTACTTTTATTTTCAAGTTAAAGTTACTTTCTGTAACCCCTCAGGCTATAGTCACTAGACGAGATGTATCGATCAACTATTCAGCCAAATATTGATCATTATCAATATAGTAGTATAACTTACATACACCATATACACAAGTTCCTCACCGTTCTTCGTGATTTCATACTTTCCCCCATTTTCTTGCTCTTGATCCACCTCAAATCCATGTCTGATCGATCAGGGGTCTTGACACTTGCCCTTTTTTCTCTACCCTGAATCCGGTTTTGCATATGCTTTTTCTTTGGGTATTGCCTTATTTTTGGATAAGCGAACTTTAACATTTTGCCTGATCCGACTTCTGCTTGTCATGGATCCATGGACAGAAATTTTTCGCTTACTGAACTTGCTAGGATAAAGCTCTGAGCTAAGTGCAATCATGCAAACCAATTTGGTTTGATGGTCCAATCAGTTTGACATTACAGTCAAGCTAGACTGCACGTTAGAGTCAAAAATGAAAGCTTGCTGGCTCCAACACTGGACAGCATTGCACCCCGGTTCTGTCAGATGAGTGTTATCAACTTGTCATCATCCTTTTATTCATGTAAATATCCATTGCTTTGAGGAGATTTTGGAATTTACTAGAGGACAGAAACTTCTGTACTGCGTTTCTGAGGAAGTTGATAGAGCAACATTTACTCCAGTCTCCACAAATGGACTCCAGGTTCTCTAAAAACAAACGAAGTACATTTCTTAATTCCTTAGATTAAGCAACTCGACTGTACATACTGTTTGGCAATTTTCTTTACAATTTCCATCAGCAATTCATCTGGCCGATACTGCAGGCGATCTCATTGAATCCGAATGTAATTAGTTGGCGAATGATGCCTGTGCCATTGGGTTATGGTACCTGGACCTAGGGAAGTTGTTCTTTTTCTTCATCTGGGTACTGCTGGTGCGACCGTGCGAGTGCTAGTCTAAATAACTAAATAAGCTTTGGTTGATTTGGGTTGTTACATGAGTTATCGGCTCTGTTCGTCCGCTCTGCAGTTGTTCAATCATTTTTTTCAGTTAGTAGTGTGATCCCCAACGCCTATCTCGGATCGAAGTCGAGTGCCACTGACTGTTTGTCACTTTCAACCAAACTAGGGTGTGATGCATCTTTTCTTTTTCAGAAAAAAAATGAAGAAAAACACTCCATCCTAGTATAATTACGGAAAAAAGGCTTTCGTCCCGCTTTATCCTTCTGCTCCTCGTTGGGTTCGACACTCTTACTTACCGAAAGGACTACGATTGATCCCCTATACTTGTGGGTCATCATACGTCTCCAATGTATCTATAATTTTTGATTGTTCCATGCTGATATATTATCATTCTAGGATACTTTTTGGGAATTTATTTACCAAATTATATTATTTTTGAGCACTAACCTATTGACCCAGTGCCCAGTGTCAGTTGTTGTTTTCTGCATGTTTTTCACTTTTCAGGTTTACAATACCAAACGAAGTCCAATTGCCCCGAATTTTTTTGATGATTTTTTCAGGACCAAAAGAAGACCTGGAAACTTCGGAAGGAGGCCGGGAGCCGAACGAGGGCCCCACCACACAACAGGGCGCGCCCTGGGGGCGCCCTGATGTGTGGTGGGCCCCTCGTGGCTCCTCCAATCTCGTTCTCTGGCCTATAAATTCTCTAATATTGCAAAAACCCTAGAGGCAGTCCTGAAACAATTTTTACGCCACCGCAAGCCTTTGTTCTGACGGGAGACCATCTGGAGCTCCATTCCGGCACCCTGTCGGAGGGGGGATCAATCAAGGAGGGCCTCGTCATCAACCTTGCTGCCCTCATGATGATGTGTGAGTAGTTCACCACAGACCTACGGGTCTGTAGTTAGTACCTAGATGGCAATCTCTCTCTCTCTCTCTCTTGATCTTCAATACAATGATCATCGTATATTCTCTTTGATCTATCCGATGTAATACTTTTGTGAGGTTCGTTTGTTGGGATCCGATGAATTGTGGGTTTATGTTCAGATTATTCATGATAAATATATGAGTCTTCTCTGAAATCTAATATGATTCTTATGTGCATGATCATCATAGCTTCGTAATTCTCTATGATCTATTGAAATAGTTTGGCCAACTAGCTAGATTTATATTTCTTTGGTGAGAGAGGTGCGTTGTGGTAGGTTCAACCTGGCGAGTTTGTATATTCCGATGACAAAGTAGGGGACAAGATGCGTCTTTGTGTTGCTGCTACTAAGGATAAAACGATGAGGTTTATTCATATTGCTTGAGTTTACTTTGTCTACATCATCTCATTGTTCTCCATGCATTACTCTGTTTTACTTAATACTCTAGATGCATGCTGGATAGCGGCCGATGAGTGGAGTAATAGTAATAGGTGCAGGCAGGAATCGGCCAATTTGTTTATGGACGTGATGCCTATATACACATGATCATTGCCGTGAATATCGCATAACTATCCGCTTTTCTATCAATTGCCCAACAGTAATTTGTTTACCCACCGTATGCTTATTTTCATGAGAGATGCCGCCAGGGAAAACTATGGCCCCCGGGTCTATTCACCATATATTCATAAACGCTTCAATACCTTGCTGCCATTTACTTGCTTTTTATTTTATTTTGCAATTTACAATTATCTACACAACTCATTTGCTTGCAAATAACGAGATCAAGGGGATTGACAATCCTCTTGCCCGCGTTGGGTGCAAGTTGTTTGTTATTTTGTGTGCAGCCGTTGAAGACGGTTGAGGATTGATATTCCTATTGGTTCAATAAACCTTGGTTTCATAACTGAGGGAAATACTTACCCACATTGTGCCGCGATAACCCGTTCCTCTTCACGGAAAACCCAACGCAGATCACAAGTATCAGTCAAGCCCAAAAAGATACCCTCTCTATCACCTATGCAAATGTTGGTACCGCACAGATCACATACTTAACCAACTAGAGGGACTTCCAGAACCGGGATCCGTCCCGCTGGTCACAGGAAGATACTTAGCCTTAATATTTCAGTTGCAATCATAGGCTCCCTCATCCTTAAGGCTCCTCGACTCTAACTTCAGCATGAGATCCAAGTACATGCATCGAGATGCCAAAATACCTAGACCCCTAGTCTTTGGGGAAGATGAGATCAACCCGTTTCACCATGTGGTATTTCTAGCGGCCATTGACCCCTACCAAAAGAAGCGCAATAGTTCCTTGTCAAAGATGAAAAAGCAATCCCTTAGGGAGGATATACAACCCCTGTCAATACATGATGTTGCTATAAATGCATGAGTCAATGAGCCCGGTTTTGCTCCACATGGAGGTGAACCTACCACTCCATGGATCCGCGTTAACCTTAACTCACTCTACTAGTGGGTTAAAGTCCCGGATCAGTATCCACTAGTAGAAAAACGAGCATTACCAGCGACCACTATAGGCGGTTGTGACCAAGACGGTCAAAGCCGCGTGTAACACTCCCAGTGCACGAGGTTTACATTCCTATATATGGACACATTCGATGGAGGTTAGAACAATGAAACCAATAGCAAGAAACATTAGAGGCGGTTGTTGTTTTCTAACCGCCTCAAACTTCTCATCCGCACATGCGGTTTCTACTTTGCATCCACTCGCTTCAGTTCAGTTCATGGGAGACGTATGCCTTGGTACTCTATTTTCCTTCCACTTCCCTTGCCCTTCCCCATTCCAAATGTACTTGCTGGTAGTGTGCAATAAGCGGTGGGCGGGGGATCCAGTGGCCAGATGTAATTGATGCAGGTTGGAGGCTCGGGATGGGGGCAGTGGATTTGTAGGGGGGCACCCTTGGCCAGATCCAGGTCGGATTTGTCCCAAGGAGGCTTGTTGCCCCGGCTGCTCGATGATGCAATGCGGGTAGATGGCATATGCTACTTGTGATGGTGTTGGATTTTTTCCGAAGAGGAAGGGTGATGTAGTAAAGTAGCGAAAAATATTTTCCTCAGTTAATAACAAAGGTTTATCGAACCAATAGGACAACAAAGCAAACAACCGTCAGCAGCACCTACGCACAAAAGAGAAAATACTTGCACCCAACGCAAGCAAGAGGGTTGTCAATCCCCTTGTACTCGTTAGTGGCAAGGATTAAATCTGATAGTGATAGATTGTAAATTGCAAAGTAAAATAAAAGTACATAAATTGCATTTGGTTTTTGTAGTATGATTAAAGTAGACACGGGGGCCATGGTTTTCACTAGAGGCTTCTGTTAGGGCATATTTCTCCCTTAGTGGTTTTGGTGATTGATGACAATGCGCTTTGCGGACTAATTGTGTACATTGTGCATTTCAGATAATCTATTCTGGCACAAGATGATTTACTCCCCTCGGTGTTGATTACTGAAGACGGTTTCTCCGACATCTCCTTTTCGGTGGTATTTGAGTCGTAGGAAAACCGTACTATCAAGAGGGGGTCCGTATTGGAAAGGCTTGGGTGGAATCAACACGTACACATACCCATATGCACCCACTTTCCTCCCAGGCATTTTAGAGTTCATTTGTTATTCTGTTTGGGCATGTTTGAGGCATCCATTTGGTAGTACCCCTGCGCTCAGCGATAGTACCACTCGGGTTAGTAGTAGTACCGCTCCTACGGTACTCTGGTGGCCAGTGTCGTGGGCACTGCCTCTAGGTCAGCATGGACTTGTTTTGCATCGGCGGTAGTGGGGTCGGCAGTTGATACGTCCCTAATACTCGTGATCTGCGTTGGGTTTTCCATGAAGAGGAATGGGTTATCGCAGCACAGAGTGGGTAAGTATTTCCCTCAGTTATGAAACCAAGGTTTATCGAACCAATAGGAATACCAATCCTCAACCGTCTTCAACGGCTGCACACAAAAGAACAAACAACTTGCACCCAACGCCGGCAAGAGGGTTGTCAATCCCCTTGATCTCGTTATTTGCAAGCAAGTGAGTTGTGTAGATAATTATAGATAATTGTAAATTGCAAAATAAAATAAAAGCAAATAAATAACATCAAGGTAATGATAGCGTTTCTGAATATATAAGTGAATAGATCCGGGGGGTGTAGAGTTCTCTAGTGGCATCTCTCATAGAAATAACATACGGTGGGTAAACAAATTACCGTTGAGCAATTGATAGAAAAGTGAATATTTATGCGATTTTCACGACAATGATCATGTGTATATAGGCATCACGTCCATAAGCAAATAGGCTGACTCCCGCCGGCACCTATTACCATTACTTCACTCATCGACCACTATCCAGCATGCATCCAGAGTATTGAGTAAAACAGAGTAATGCTTGGAGAACGATGACATGATGTAGACAAAGTAAACTCAATCAATATGAATAAACCCTATCGTTTTATCCTTAGTAGCAGCAACACAAAGACGCAACTTGTCCCCTTCTATCACTGGGATATAGAAACTCATCAAGTTGAACCTACTATAACGCATCACTCCGACAGAAGAAATATCAATCTAGTTGGCCAAACTATCTCAATAGATCGGACAACATTACGAAGCTATGATGATCATGCAAATAAGAATCTTAGTATTCAGGTTTAACTCAAATACTTTTCATGAATAATCTGAACATAAACTCACAATTCATCGGATCCCAACAAACACACCATACAAAGGGATTAGTAGGACTAAAACTGAGTACATGAGGTGCGCTTTCAGTGCTACTAGGCACGGGGAGGAGGAGTATGTTAGCCTTGGTGGGCAGGTGGTGCCTCCGAAGGACACCTTTCGATATTTGGGGTCAATGTTGCAGAAGGATGGGGATATCGATGAAGATGTAAACCATCGAATTAAAGCCGGATGGATGAAGTGGCGCCAAGCTTCTCGCATTCTCTGTGACAAGAGGGTGCCACAAAAGCTAAAAGGCAAGTTCTATAGGATGGCGGTTCGACCCACAATGTTGTATGGCGCTGAGTGTTGGCCGACTAAAAGGCGACATGTGCAACAATTAGATGTGGCGGATATGTGCATGTTGAGATGGATGTGTGGCCACACAAGGAAGGACCGAATCTGGAATGATGATATACGAGATAGAGTTGGGGTAGTGCCAATTGAAGAGAAGCTTGTCCAACATCGTCTGAGATGGTTTGGGCATATTCAGCGCAGGCCTCCAAAGGCTCCAGTGCACAGCGGATGGCTAAAGCATGCTGATAATGTCAAAAGAGGCCGGGTTAGACCGAACTTGACATGGGAAGAGTGCGTAAAGAGAGATCTGAAGGATTGGAGCATCACCAAAGAGCTAGCCATGAACAGAGGTGCGTGGAAGCTTGCTATCCATGTGCTAGAACCATGAGTTGGTCGCGAGATTTTATAAGTTTCACCTCTAGCCTACCCCAACTTGTTTGGGACTAAAGGCTTTGTTGTTGTTGTTGTTGTTGTTGTTGTTGTTTTTGTCGTCGTCGTCGACGTCGTCGTCGTTAGACCGAACTTGACATGCTGATAATGTCAAAAGAGGCCGGGTTAGACCGAACTTGACATGGGAAGAGTGCGTAAAGAGAGATCTGAAGGATTGGAGCATCACCAAAGAACTAGTCATGAACAGAGGTGCGTGGAAGCTTGCTATCCATGTGCCAGAACCATGAGTTGGTCGCGAGATTTTATAAGTTTCACCTCAAGCCTATCCCAACTTGTTTGGGACTAAAGGCTTTGTTGTTGTTGTTGTTGTTGTTGTTGTTGTTGTTGTTTTTGTCGTCGTCGTCGTCGTCGTCGTTGTTGTTTTTGTTGTTGTTGTTTTTGTATTTATGTGTTAAAAAATCTATACATAAAAACAATGATTAGTAAATAAAAATGTTTAAATGTAAACCTATGTATAATATAAAAAATATTTAGTTAACAGATATTGACTTTTTATTAAATAGATATGATTAATTAATCCAAAAACTATATAGACTTGTCCCTTATATTTAAATTATACGAAATGATGAATACGAACATTTACAAAATATTTCTGAAATCCACATGTGTATAACTTTTACTCATGACTTATATTCACAAATATTATATAATTTAAATATTAGCCACGATTGAATATTCATATTAATAGATTAAATTTTAAATTAGACAACCATTGAACTATACAATTGTGCATATAAAAGATAATAGTTTAAAATTATATATTTGAAAGCCAAATACATGATACACACATTTACGAAACACACATGTTTACATAATACTCAAGTTTATAAAATATTTTCATAAATATTTAATGTATAATACACAGGTTTATATTTAAAAGTTTTAATTTACTAATCATCGTGTATATGCATAATATTTTTAACACAAAATTATTTGAACAAAATTATTACTTATGATTTATATATATTTTATATGTAATACACAAGTTTATATTTGAATGTTTTTATTTACTAATCATCGTCTTTACAATTATTTGAACATATCTTTATTATTTAGTTTTATAAATATATTTTATAGAAGTAGTTCGTGAAAAATGCAGCACATTTAAGCTCCACATGCATCCTCGTTTAGTACATATAGTGTACTTATCCCTAGTAGACATACGGGCAATAGTGGTTGTAGTGGCTATTGAAACTCGTGGTTGTTGGTTCAAGTCTGACGGATTAGATTTTGGTATTACTTTTTTCACATATGTGCAATAGTGTGGTCAGGTTTCCTGTAAATGGAAAAATGTTAGACGGTTTTGTACAAATATGTGACGCGGTAGTTAACTTTTTACGTTAAAAAACTATGAAGGTGTTTTGTGCAAAAAATGTAACATACTCAACGCCATCACTCACTGGTTAGTGGGTCATACACATGTATATGTGCGCATATGACCGTATCTGCACGCTTTAGTCAAGTTAGCTGATCATAAATCAGTATTTTTAAAGTTCTAATACCAAACTGAACTTGCGACGCAAGTTTTGTAATTTTCGGTGATATTACCTCATATTAAATCACGGGGGAGCCTTGGCCCTACCAGTCCACCCCCTGGTCACTGCCTTGACCTCGACAAATGAACTTGATCCAATTTATCATTAAAAAAATACTTGATCCAATTAAATTCTAAGCAAATGAAACATCGATTTGTCAGCTGCCACGACTACGCCGGGGCATAGCTATAACCTGGCTACGCCACTGCCCTTGAACATATGCTATAAGTTGGTTTAACCGGCACGGCCGATGATAGAAAATATTTAAGAGGCAACAGAAGGAACGATTGCATTGAGGCGGAGTCTTGCTCTAATCAATTAAGAGGTAATATCACTGGAAATCACAAAACTTGCGTCGCAAGTTCAATTTGGTATTAGAACTTTAAAAATACGGATTTATGATCAGCTAACTTGACTAAAGCGTGCAGATACGGTCATATGCGCACATATCCATGTGTATGGCCCACTAGCCAGTGAGTGATGGCGTTGAGTATGTTACATTTTTTGCACAAAACACCTTCATATTTTTTTAACGTAAAAAGTTAACTACCGCGTCACATTTTTGCACAAAACCGTCTAACATTTTTCCATTTACAGAAAACATGACCACACTACTTCACATATGTGAAAATTAATACCAAAATCTAATCCGTCGGACTTGAACCAACAACCACGAGTTTGCATAGCCACTACAACCACTATTGCCCGTATGTCTACTAGGGATAAGTACACTATATGTACTAAACGAGGATGCATGTGGAGCTTAAATGTGCTGCGGATACTGCGACCCATTTTTCACGAACTACTTTTATAAAATATATTTATAAAACTAAATAATAAAGATATGTTCAAATAATTGTAAAGACGATGATTAGTAAATAAAAACATTCAAATATAAACTTGTGTATTACATATAAAATATATAGTAAATCATAAGTAATAATTTTGTTCAAATAATTTTGTGTCAAAAATATTATGCATATACACGATGATTAGTAAATTAAAACATTTACATATAAACCTGTGTATTATGCATTAAATATTTATGAAAATATTTTATAAACTTGGGTATATATAAACATGTGTGTTTCGTAAATGTGTGTATCATGTATTTGGCTTTCAAATATATAATTTTAAACTATTATCTTTTATATGCACAATTGTATAGTTCAATGGTTGTCTAATTTAAAATTTAAACTATTAATATCAATATTCAATCGTAGCTAATATTTAAATTATATAATATTTGTGAATATAAGTCATGAGTAAAAGTTATACACACGTGGATTTCAGAAATATTTCGTGAATATTCGTACTCATCATTTCATATAATTTAAATATAAGGGACAAGTCTATATACTTTTTGGATTAATTAATCATATCTATTTAATAAAAAGTCAATATCTGTTAACTAAATATTTTTTATATAATACATAGGTTTACATTTAAATATTTTTATTTATTAATCATTGTTTTATGTATAGTTTTTTAATACACAACAACAACAACAACAACAACAACAACAACAAAGCCTTTAGTCCCAAACAAGTTGGGGTAGGCTAGAGGTGAAACTTATAAGATCTCGCGACCAACTCATGGTTCTGGCACATGGATAGCAAGCTTCCACGCACCTCTATTCATGGCTAGTTCTTTGGTGATGCTCCAATCCTTCAGATCTCTCTTTACGGACTCTTCCCATGTCAAGTTCGGTCTACACCGGCCTCTTTTGACATTATCAGCATGCTTTATCCGTCCGCTGTGCATTGGGGCCTCTGGAGGCCTGTGCTGAATATGCCCAAACCATCTCAGATGATGTTGGACAAGCTTCTCTTCAATTGGCACTACCTCAACTCTATCTCGTATATCATCATTCCGGATTCGGTCCTTCCTTGTGTGGCCACACATCCATCTCAACATGCACATCTCTGTCACACCTAATTGTTGCACATGTCGCCTTTTAGTCGGCCAACACTCAGCGCCATACAACATTGCGGGTCGAACCGCCGTCCTATAGAACTTGGCTTTTAGCTTTTGTGGCACCCTCTTGTCACAGAGAATGCGAGAAGCTTGGCGCCACTTCATCCATCCGGCTTTAATTCGATGGTTCACATCTTCATCGTTGACCCCAAATATCGAAAGGTGTCCTTTGGAGGCACCACCTGCCCATCAAGGCTAAGATCCTCCTCCTCCCCGTGCCTAGTAGTACTGAAATTGCACCTCATGTACTCGGTTTTAGTCCTACTAAGTCTAAAACCTTTCGATTCCAAGGTTTGCCTCCATAACTCCAACTTCCTGTTGACCCCCGCCCGACTATCATCGACTAGCACCACATCATCCGCAAAGAGCATAAACCATGGGATATCTCTTTGTATATCCCTTGTGACCTCATCCATCACCAAGGCACAAAGATAAGGGCTCAAAGTTGACCCCTAATGCAGTCCTATCTTAATCGGGAAGTCATCAGTGTCACCATCGCTTGTTCGAACACTTGTCACAACATTATCGTACATGTCCTTGATGAGGGTAATGTACTTTGCTGGGACTTTGTGTTTCTCCAAGGCCCACAACATAACATTCCGCGGTATCTTATCATAGGCCTTCTGCAAGTCAATGAACACCATATGCAAGTCCTTCTTTTGCTCCCTATATCTCCCCATAAGTTGTCGTACCAAGAAAATGGCTTCCATGGTCGACCTCCCAGGCGTGAAACCAAACTGATTTTTGGTCACGCTTGCCATTCTTCTTATGCGCTGCTCAATGACTCTCTCCCATAGCTTCATTGTATGGCTCATCAGTTTAATTCCATGGTAATTAGTACAACTACGAACATCCCACTTGTTCTTGAAGATTGGTACTAATACACTCCATCTCCATTCTTCTGGCATCTTGTTTGCCCGAAAAATAAGATTGGAAAGTTTGGTTAGCCATACTATCGCTATGTCCCCGAGGCCTCTCGACACCTCAATGGGGACAATCAGGGCTCATCGTCTTGCCTCCTTTCATCCGCTTTAAAGCCTCTTTGACCTTCGACTCCTGGATTCGCCGCACAAAACGCCTGCTGGTATTATCAAAGGAGTCGTCCAGATCAATGGTAGAGCTCTCACTCTCCCCATTGAATAGCTTGTCAAAGTACGAATCTATGCATAGGGGTTGGCACACGTTTTCGTCTTGACTCTCCGGTAGAAACTTTGGGGCACTCTTTGAAGTTCTTTGTGTTGGATTGAACATGATAAATCTGAAATTGTGTGATGCATATCGTATAATCAAGCCCATGGGTACTCGTGGTGACATTGGAGTATCTAGGTGACATTAGGGTTTTGGTTGATGTGTATCTTAAGGTGTTATTTTAGTACGAACTCTAGGGTTGTTCGTGACACTTATAGGGATAGCTCATACGATTGATCGGAAAAGATAACTTTGAGGTGGTTTTGTACCCTACAATAATTTCTTCGTTTGTTCTCCGCTATTTGTGACTTTGGAGTGAACTCTTTGTCGCACGTGAGGGATTTACATATGATTCAACTATGTTAGTCTTGTTGAGAGAACTTGCACTAGTGAAAGTATGAACCCTAGGCCTTGTTTCTAAGCATTGCAATACCGTTTGTGCTCACTTTTATCATTAGTTACCTTGCTGTTTTTATATTTTCAGATTACAAAAACCTATATCTACCATCCATATTACACTTGTATCACCATCTCTTCGCCGAACTAGTGCACCTATACAATTTACCATTGTATTGGGTGTGTTGGGGACACAAGAGACTCTTTGTTATTTGGTTGCAGGGTTGTTTGAGAGAGACCATCTTCATACTACGCCTCCCACGGATTGATAAACCTTAGGTCATCCACTTGAGGGAAATTTGCTACTGTCCTACAAAACTCTACGCTTGGAGGCCCAACACGAGTCTACAAGAAGAAGGTTGCGTAGTAGACATCAAACTCTTTTCTGGCGCCGTTGCCGGGGAGGTGAGTGCTTGAAGGTATATCTTTAGATCTTGCAATTGAATCTTTTAGTTTCTTGTTTTTCACTAGTTTGGTTTTATAAAATAAAACTACAAAAAAATGGAGTTTAGGTTGCATCATTTGTATCGTCTTTATAATGTCTTTCATGAAAATAAGGATTCAGAAAATTGTGCTCAATTGTTAGAGGAAGAAACTATGAAAATACTTAATGAGAATTCCTTGAATGATGAGCATGATAGAAATATTATTAGTATGAATTTTCTGAATATCCATGATGCTAATGATATACAAAGCCACAAGCTTGGGGATGCTATGTTTGATGAAGATGATATTTTTAGTGCCCCAAGTTTTAATGAACAAAACTATTATGATGATAGCATGCCTCCTATGTATGATGATTATTGTGATGACACGTATGCTATAATGAGTAATGATAACCATGAAACTTATCATCCTGGTTTTAATTTGCAATGTGGTTATGTCAATCAAGTGTCTCATGATAGTTATTTTGTTGAGTTTGCTCCCACTACCATGGATGATAAGGAATTTGCTTATGTGGAGAGTAATGAAAATTCTATGCTTGTGCGTCATGAAAAAGAATGATTTATGTGATAGTTATATTGTTGAATTACTTCATGATTCTACTTAAATTTATTATGAGGGAGGAACATATGCTTGTAAGAATTGCAATAACATCAAGTTTCCTCTCTATGTGTTCAAAGTTTTGAAGTTATGCTTGTTTTGCCTTCCTAAGCTAGTTGATTCTTGTTCCCATAAATTGTTTGATCACAAAATCCCTATGCATAGGAAGTGGGTTAGACTTAAATATGTTTTTCATGAGATTCATGATGCTCTTTTGCATATTTCAATTACTACTTTTCATGTGAGCATCATTGAAATCATCATGCCTAGCTAGGGGCGTAAAACGATAGCGCTTGTTGGGAGGCAACCCAATGAATAAATAACTTTTTGTTTTTTTGTTTCTGTTCTTGAATAAATTACACATTATTACCTCTGTAGTAATTGTGTTTTAGTATTTTAGTTAGTGTTTGTGCCAAGTAAGACCTTTGGGATGGTCTATGGTGATAGTTAATTTGATCCTGCTGAAAAACAGAAACTTTGACACCCAGTCCAGGAATTTTATAAATTCACAGAAGCATCGATTGGATCTGAATTTTTTACACAAGATTTATATAAAAATTTCCCAGATTTTCCTAATTTTTCAGAATTTTTAGAGTTACATAAGTATTCGAAGTTTACAGATTTCTACAGACTGTTCTGTTTTAGACAGATTCTGTTTTCTATGTGTTGTTTGCTTATTTTGATGAATCTATGGGTAGTATCGGGGGGTATGAACCATGGAGAAGTTGGAATACAGTAGATATTACACCAATATAAATAAAGAATGAGTTCAGAACAGTACCTAAAGTGGTGATTTTATTTTCTTATACTAACGGATCTCACGAGTTTTCTGTTGAGTTTTGTGTTGTGAAGTTTTCAAGTTTTGGGTAAAGATTTGATGGACTATGGAATCAGGAGTGGCAAGAGCCTAAGCTTGGGGACGCCCAAGGCACCCCAAGGTAATATTCAAGGACAACCAAGAGCCTAATCTTGGGGATGCCCCGGAAGGCATCCCCTCTTTCGTCTTCAATCCATCGGTAAATTTACTTGAGGCTATATTTTTATTCACCACATGATATGTGTTTTGCTTGGAGCGTCTTGTATGATATGAGTCTTTGCTTTTTAGTTTGCCACAATCATCCTTGCTGTACACACTTTTTGAGAGGGACACACATGAATCGTGAATTTATTAGAATACTCTATGTGCTTCACTTATATCTTTTGAGCTAGGCAATATGCTCTAGTGCTTCACTTATACCTTTTTAGAGCACGGCGGTGGATTTATTTTATAGAAATTGTTGAACTCTCTTGCTTCACTTATATTATTTTGAGAGTCTCTAAACATCATGGTAATTTTCTTAGGTTATGAATTTAGTCCTAATATAATGGGCATCCAAGAGGGATATAATAAAAACTTTCATATAAAGTGCATTGAATACTATGAGAAGTTTGATTCCTTATGATTGTTTTGAGATATAAAGATGGTGATATTAGAGACATGCTAGTGAGTAATTGTGGATTGGTAGAAATACTTGTGTTAAAGTTTGTGATTCCCGTAGCATGCACGTATGGTGAACCGTTATGTGACGAAGTCGGAGCATGATTTATTTATTGATTGCCTTCCTTTGTGTGGAGGTCGGGATCACGCGATGGTTAACTCCTACCAACCCTTCCCCTAGGGGCATGCGTTTAGTACTATGTTTCGATGACTAATAGACTTTTGCAATAAGTATGTGAGTTCTTTATTACTAATGTTGATTCCATGGATTATACGCACTCTCATCCTTCCACCTTTGCTAGCCTCTCTAGTGCCGCGCAACTTTTGCCGGTGCATTAAACCCACCTTCCTCAAAACACCCACCATATACCTTCCTCAAAACATCCACCATACCTACCTATTATGGCATTTCCATAGCCATTCCGAGATATATTACCATGCAACTTCCACCGTTCCGTTTATCATGACACGCACCATCATTGTCATATTGCTTAGCATGATCGTAAGATAGCTAGCATGATGTTTTCATGGCTACGCTAGATCATTGCACATCCCGGTACACCGCCGGAGGCATTCATATAGAGTCATATCTTGTTCAAGTATCGAGTTGTAATTCTTGAGTTGTAAGTAAATAAAAGTGTGATGATCATCATTATAGAGCATTGTCCCATGTGAGGAAAGGATGATGGAGACTATGATTCCCTCACAAGTCGGGATGAGTCTCCGGACTTTACAAAAAATAAAAGAGGCCAGAGAAGCCCAAATAAAAAAAAAGAGGCCAAAGATGCCCACCAAAAGATAAAAAAATGAGAGAAAAGAGAGAAGGGGCAATGCTACTATTCCTTTTTCCACACTTGTGCTTCAAAGTAGCACCATGATCTTCATGATAGAGAGTCTCCTATTTTGTCACTTTCATATACTAGTGGGAATTTTTCATTATAGAACTTGGCTTGTATATTCCAATGATGGGCTTCCTCAAATTGCCCTAGGTCTTCGTGAGCAAGCGAGTTGGATGCACACCCACTTAGTTTCTTTTTGAGCTTTCATACACTTATAGCTCTAGTGCATCCGTTGCGTGGCAATCCCTACTCACTCAAATTGATATCTATTGATGGGCATCTCTATAGCCCGTTGATACGCCTAGTTGATGTGAGACTATCTCCTTCTTTTTGTCTTATCCACAACCACCATATTCTATTCCACCGATAGTGCTATATCCATGGCTCACGCTCATGTATTGCGTGAGAGTTGAAAAAGTTTGAGAACACTAAAGTATGAAACAATTGCTTGGCTAAAACCGGGGTTGTGCATGATTTAACACTTTGTGTGATGAAGATGGAACATAGCCAGACTATATGATTTTGTAGGGATAACTTTCTTTGGCCATGTTATTTTGAGAAGACATGATTGCTTTATTAGTATGCTTGAAGTATTATTGTTTTTATGTCAATATTAAACTCTTGTTTTGAATCTTATGGATTTGAACATTCTTGCCACAATAAAGAAGATTGCATTGATAAATATGTTAGGTAGCATTCCACATCAAAAATTATGTTTTTATCATTTACCTACTCGAGGACGAGCAGGAATTAAGCTTGGGGATGCTTGATACGTCTCCAACGTATCTATAATTTTTGATTGTTCCATGCTATTATATTATCTGTTTTGGATGTTTTATATGCATTAATATGCTATTTGATATTATTTTTGGGACTAACCTGTTAATCTAGAGCCCAGTGCCAGTTTCTATTTTTTTCCCCTGTTTTTGAGTTTTACAGAAAAGGAATATCAAACGGAGTCCAAACGGAATAAAAATTTACGGTGATCATTTATGGACCAGAAGAAGCCCACAGAGCATTGGAGGTGGGCCAGAAGAGTCACGAGGCAGCCACAAGTCGAGGGGGCCTGCCCCCCCCCCCAGGGCGCCCCCCCTGGCTTGTCGTCACCTCGTGGCCCCCCTTGACTTGATTCCAACGCCAAGTACCCCTATATATCCAGAAACCTCCAGAAAGAAACCTAGATCGGGAGTTCCGCCGCCGCAAGCCTCTGTAGCCACGAAAAATCAATCTAGGCTCTCTTCGGCACCCTGCCGGAGGGGGCCATCATCACCGGAGGCCATCTTCATCATCCCGGCGGTCTCCATGACGAGGAGGGAGTAGTTCACCCTCGGGGCTGAGGGTATGTACCAGTAGCTATGTGTTTGATCCGTCTCTCTCTCTCTCTCGTGTTCTTGAGATGACCCGATCTTGATGTACCGCGAGCTTTATTAATATAGATGAATCATATGGAGTTTTCCCCTCTCTATCTTCTTGTGATGAATTGAGTTTTCCCTTTGAAGTTTTCTTATCGGATTGAGTCTTTAAAGGATTTGAGAACACTTGATGTATGTCTTGCGATGGGATATCCGTGGTGACAATGGGATGTTCTATTGATCCACTTGATGTATGTTTTGGTGATCAACTTGCGGGTTCCGTGACCTTGGGAATCTATGCATAGGGGTTGGCACACGTTTTTGTCTTGACTCTTCGGTAGAAACTTTGGGGCACACTTTGAAGTTCTTTGTGTTGGATTGAACATGATGAATCTGAAATTGTGTGATGCATATCGTATAATCAAGCCCATGGGTACTCGTGGTGACATTGGAGTATCTAGGTGACATTAGGGTTTTCGTTGATGTGTATCTTAAGGTGTTATTTTAGTACGAACTCTAGGGCTGTTCGTGACACTTATAGGGATAGCTCATACGATTGATCGGAAAAGATAACTTTGAGGTGGTTTCGTACCCTACAATAATTTCTTCGTTTGTTCTCCGCTATTTGTGACTTTGGAGTGAACTCTTTGTCGCACATGAGGGATTTACATATGATTCAACTATGTTAGTATTGTCGAGAGAACTTGCACTAGTGAAAGTATGAACCCTAGGCCTTGTTTCTAAGCATTGCAATACCATTTGTGCTCACTTTTATCATTAGTTACCTTGTTGTTTTTATATTTTCAGATTACAAAAACCTATATCTACCATCCATATTACACTTGTATCACCATCTCTTCGCCGAACTAGTGCACCTATACAATTTACCATTGTATTGGGTGTGTTGGGGACACAATAGACTCTTTGTTATTTGGTTGCAGGGTTGTTTGAGAGAGACCATCTTCATCCTACGCCTCCCACGGATTGATAAACCTTAGGTCATGCACTTGAGGGAAATTTGCTACTGTCCTACAAAACTCTGCGCTTGGAGGCCCAACACGAGTCTACAAGAAGAAGGTTGTGTAGTAGACATCAACCTCCAAGAGTTTCAATAGGCAAATTGTGTTTCAGTAGAGGTTGTTGTTCAAAACATATTTTATCTACTTCATTTCTTTCACGCAAGTGCATACCATTTTCATGATCTAGCAAATATTATTCTAGTGGATCGGTAGGAGGAACGACAATAGAAGCAAGACCAATTATTTCATCCTTACTAGGTAATTCTTTATCACGAGGTTGTCTACTAAACTTAGAAAAATTGAACTCATGAGACACATCACCAAACTCAAACACTGACGTTTTCTTTTTGACAATCTATCTTAGCATTAACAGTGTTCAAGAAAGGTCTACCAAAGATAATGGGACAAAAGTCATCTTCTGGGGAACCAAGAACTAGAAAATCATTAGGATATTTTATTTTCCGACACAAGACTTCAACATCTCTAACAATCCCAAGTGGTGTGATGGTGTCTCTATTAGCAAGTTTAATAGTAACATCAATATCTTCTATTTCAGCAGGTGCTATGTCATTCATAATTTCTTTATATAAGGTAAAAGGAATAGCACTCACACTAGCACCCAAATCACATAAGCCATGATAACAATGATCTCCTATTTTGACTGAGACAACAGGCAAGCCAACTACATGTCTATGTTTATCTTTTTCATCGGGTTTAGCAATTCTAGTAGCTTCATCACAGAAGTAAATGACATGTCCATCAATATTTTCTACCAAGAGATCTTTAACCATACCAACACTAGGTTCTACTTTAATTTGTTCAGAGGGCTTAGGTGCTCTAATATTACTTTTGCGAACCACAGTTGATACCTTAGCATGTTCCTTTATCCTAACAGGGAAAAATGGTTTCTCAATATAAGCAGTAGGCACAACTGGATCAACATTGTAAATAATAGTTTCTTCTTTAGCAATGATCGGTTCTTTAATTTCCTTTTTAATAGGGGGGTTATATTTAAACCACTTCTCTTTAGGGAGATCAACATGAGTAGCAAATGATTCACAAAAAGAGGCTACTATCTCAGAGTCAAGTCTATATTTAGTGCTAAACTTATGAAACGCATCGGTATTCATAAAAGATTTAACACAATCAAATTCAAGCTTAATACCCGACTCATTACCTTCGTCGAGTTCCCAATCTTCAGAGTTGCGTTTAATTCTTTCCAAGAGATCCCACTTGAATTCAATAGTCTTCTTCATAAAAGATCTAGTACAAAAAGTATCGAGCATGGTTTGATCATTATGAGAAAGCCGAGCATAAAAATTCTGAATAATAACTTCTCTCGGGATATCATGATTGGGGCATGAATATAACATTGATTTAAGCCTCCCCCCAAGCTAGAACGACACTTTTTCCTTCACGAGGCCAAAAATTATATATATAATTCCGATCACGATGAACTAGATGCATAGGATAAAACTTTTGGTGGAATTCCAATTTCAAACGATTCCAGTTCCATGATCCAATATCATCACATAGCCTATACCATGTCAATGCTTTTCCCTTCAAAGATAAAGGGAAAACCTTCTTCTTAACTTCATCTCCGGATAAACCTGCAAGCTTAAATAGTCCACAAATTTCTTCCACATGTATTAGGTGCATATCAGGATGTTCAGTTCCATCTCTTGCACAAGGACTAGCTAGCAGTTGTTCTAACATACCCGAAGGAATTTCATATCCAATATTTTCAGTAGGTGTTGTAGGTTGAGGGGCAACTAATTGTGGTTCCGGTCGAGGTGAAGATACCCCGAACAAACCCCTCAAAGGATTACTTTCCATAGTAACAAGTGACCGTAAATTTCAGCACATAGTATAAGTTTTTCATTACCGATTTCCACTTACCAAGAGCGCTTCACTCCTCGGCAACGGCGCCGGAAAAGAGTCTTGATGACCCACAAGTATAGGGGATCAATCGTAGTCCTTTCGATAAGTAAGAGTGTCGAACCCAACGAGGAGCAGAAGGAAGTGATAAGCAGTTTTCAGCAAGGTAATTTATGCAAGCACTGAAATTGTAAGTAGCAAGTAGTTTGATAGCAAGGTAATTTGTAACGAGAAAGTAATGGTAACAATAGGTAAGGTGCAGCAAGGTAGCCCAATCCTTTTGTGGCAAAGGACAGGCCAAAACTATCTCTTATGATAAGCAAAGTGTTCTTGAGTGTACACGGGAATTTCATCTAGTCACTTTCATCATGTTGGTTTGATTCGCGTTCGCTACTTTGATAATTTGATATGTGGGTGGACCGGTGCTAAGGTGCTGTTCTTACTTGAACTAAAAACCTACTTATGATTAACCCCCTCGCAAGCATCCGCAACTACGATAAAAGTATTAAGACAAAGTCTAACCATAGCATTAAACATGTGGACCCAAATCATCCCGTTACGAAGTAGCGCATAAACTAGGGTTTAAGCTTATGTCACTCTAGCAACCCATCATCTAATAACTACTCCACAATGCATTCCCTTAGGCCCAAGGATGGTGAAGTGTCATGTAGTCGACGTTCACATGACACCACTAAGGGAATCACAACATACATATCATCAAAATATCAAACACATATCAAATTCACATGATTACTTGCAACATGATTTCTCCCGTGACCTCAAGAACAAAACTACTCACAAATAATATGCATGCTCAAGATCAGAGGTGTATTGAATAGCATAATGGATCTGAACATGTAATCTTCCACCAAATAAACCATATAGCAATCAACTACACAAGGTAATCAATACTACTAGTCACCCACGGGTACCAATCTGAGGTTCCGGTACAAAGATTGAACACAAGAGATGAACTAGGGTTTGAGAGGAGATGGTGCTGTTGAAGATGTTGATGAAGAATGGCCTCCCCAAGATGAGAGGGTTGTTGGTGATGACGATGGCTTCGATTTCCCCCTTCGGGAGGGAAGTTCCCCCGGCGGAATCGCTCCGCCGGAGGGCAAAAGTGCTCTTGCCCAAGTTCCGCCTCAAGGCGGCGACGCTTCGTCCCGAAAGTCCTCCTCCTAATTTTTTTAGGTTTTTTGGGAATTTATACCAAAAGATGGGCTCCGGAGGTGGGCCAAGATGGGCACACTCCACCAGGGCGCGGTTAGGGGGCCTGGCGCGCCCTGGTGGAGGGTGGCCACCTGGTATTTTTCAGCTCCAGTATTTCTTATTTATTATATAAAAAATCTCCGTAAATTTGCAGCTTCATTGGGGATGTGCAGAATAGGTATCTCTGACATGCTTTTTTCAGGTACTAAATTCCAGTTGCCGGCATTCTCCCTCTTGGTGTAAACCTTGCAAATTGTGAGAGAAAAGGCATTAGAATTACTCCCCAAAGCATTATTATGCATAAAAACATTATAAATAATAGTAGGAAAACATGATGCAATATGGACGTATCAACGTATCATTGACCCATGGCTTGGTAGGATCTCTCTTAACGGCTACTTACCAACTTTTTTTTTGCAATTTTCCCTGACACAATGCTTTACGTGGCCTTGACGGTCTACGGTGGGAATTTGAATGTCTCAATCCAACAAACTTTGGATCTGAGGAAACTATTACTTTGTACAGGTTATGGCAGGGAGGGATATTGTTGTAAAATTAGTTTTTTGCGGTGACCGGCCCTGTTCGGGAGGCGATGGTGCTCGGTCGGCGGCGGCGGCCGGTTATGCAGCGGCGATCCATTTGGCTTCGGATCGGCGCAACGTCGTGTAGGGCATGGTGGACAGGTCGGCGACATGTGTGGTATGGCCTCCGGTCAGATCTGATCTGGCCGATGCAGCCTGCGCGCTGCAAGGCGATAGAGATTGGTAGCGACCCGTGCACACGTTGCTAGATGGAGTTTCGTCGAGCAGATCCGGGTGAAAACCTTGCTCTCGGGTAGTTGCAAAGATCGACGATGGCGGCGCTCTTCTATGTCATCCCTTGCTGAAGGCATCGCCGTGGAGAAGCTCCACGCTTCTATCTGCTACCTATGGGGGAAACCCTAGATCATTCTACCAGGTGAGAGAGGTGCTCTTGTGTTGTCCCCCCCTTAAGGGCGTCATTCTTGGAGGTGTGCGTTGGCTCGAGGGACCAGTAGGCTTCTGCGGTGGTGCGGCGTTTCAGGTGACGCATTGATGATGTGGAGTCTCGGGCGTGGTGCGGTAGGGTCTCGACGACGGATGTGTGATGATGGACGCGGTAGGGATGTGGCGTCGACGACATGCCTAAAAAGGTGGATGCATCAGTACCCGCTCTGAAGATGGATCGATGGAAGACGGCGGCGACGGCCTCGGCAGCATGCGCATGAGGTGCACGCTGAGAGTGCATCGGACTGGTGTGTGACCCAGACCCGACAATTCGGCTTGGTTAGGGCCTTCGGCTTTAGATGTTAGGCTTTAGTGTGAGGTCTGGGTATTCGGCTCAGACAATCTGCACCCCTTCATCAAGTGGATAGGAGTGGCGACATATGTTGCCAGAATGACGGCTTCAGATTTATTGATGTATTACATTGTAAGGTCTTTGTGAATAATTAATAAAATAGATGTATGCATCGTGCAGATGCAAAGACTGGGGTTCATCCTCCTTTCCGAAAATAATCAATTGACCTAATTCTCTCGTGCTTGGAGTTAGTTAATCAGATTTTTTGGTTGTACGCATAGTACTTACTACAAGGGTTGGGCGCCGTTGGTGTTTTTAGGTTTATTAAAACAAAATACTCATTCGGTTTTAAAATAAGGTGTATTATTTAAAAAAAACTCAAACCTTTTTAAGTTTAATCAAATTTGGAGAGAAATATATTAAGATCCATAATATCATATCGGTATGATTAGATTCATCATGAAATGAATTTTCATACTTTTTTGTTTAATATTGTGGATGTCGATATTTTTTGCTCTGAACTTACTAAAAGTTTTAGAAATTCGACTTCCCAAAAAACTAACACCCCTAATATTTTGGAACTGATGGAATATTTAGTTTGTCGGGTGGGGGAGATGATGGAGTTTGTTTTATTTTTATTTATAGCATTGTGTTTTGGTGGGCCTTTCGTGATGTGATTCAGTGTTATCCGCTAATCAACCTATATTTCCGTGGGGAATTTTTTTCGTTGGTGGCTACATGTATTATATTGATGGTACAGTATCACATGGTGGCACTTTCTTTTTCAGGTGATGGGAGGGTACGCGAGAATGATATGTCTTTATAAGACGATTGTTGCCGATTGATCTGAAAAATTGTTGTCATGGTCAAAATGGTGAACCAAATCCAAAATTGAATACCTCAATTGATTGAAAGAGCTTTAAAATTAGGAAACATAGTGAATTAAAAGAATTTAATGGATATCTACTTGAAAAATTGTTGCTCCGGTCAAAATCGAGTGATCCAATTGTAAATTGAAGACCTCAATTAATTTTATGGCCTTAAAAATTAGTAAGCATAGTGTATAGTATAAAAGAATTGAATGAGAGAGCGCTGAGAAATGTTGACTCGGCAAAATGAGATTACCCAATTCCAATTGGAGACCTCAAATGAATTTGGTTTCTTTAAGGGAGCATGGTGTTATACTAGAAGGGTTGGGCGCGCTTTGATGCGACGTTGGTGTTGTTGGGTTTACTAAAAAAATACTATGTTTCAAAATATAAGGTGTATTATTTTTTGAAAAAACAAACATTTTAGGTTTGATCAAATTATCGGTATGATTAGATTCATCATGAAAAAAGTCCATACTTTTTTTGTTTGATATTGTGGATGTCAATATTTTTGTTTTGAACTTTCCAAAATAACTAATACCCATTATAGAACTGATGGAATATTTAATTTGATAGGTGGGGGAGATGGTGGAGTGTGTTTTATTTATATTTATAATGCGGTGATTTAATTTGATTGGCCTTTCGTATTGTGGTTCCGTGTTATCCGCTAACCAACATATATTTATGTGTGAAAAATTCTGTGTCCGTAGATACATGTGTTATACGCTTCTTTTTTATACGTGGCGGGAGGGTGCGCGAGATTGATATGTTTTTATATGCCGGTTGCTGCCGATTGATTTATAAAATCATATGCCCGATCAAAATCGTAAACCAAATAAAAAAATGAATACCTCAACTGAACGAAAGTGCTTTAAAATTATCAAACATAGGAAATTAAAAGAATTAAATGAGAGAGCTCCTTCAGAAATTATTGACCCGGTCAAAATCGTTTGACCCAATTCCAAATGCAGACCTCAATTAAACATAGATTCTTTACAACAATGGAGCATAGTGTTATAGAGTATACAGGATATAGGATAGATAGAT